>JAMPIT010000059.1:11250000-12500000 GCA_026261815.1 Monarcha castaneiventris obscurior | reverse complement strand
AGAAAACTGAGTTGATCTGTCACCTATACAAGTACATGGCATTACTAGTTGTGCAATGTAACTCTCAGTCTCAAATATTATTACTCATGCATTTTTTCCATCACAGTTAATATTCTGAGTAGTTTCAATTGTCATCTATGGGTAGAATTTTCAAAACCACAAAGTGTCAGCCTAACTCTGCTTTCAACAAAATTGACAGTATTTTTATTGCCCTTGAGTTTGAGTGATGGTTGTACACTATAAAGCATTTCATCTTGTATTGGGCCAAAAAACCCCTCCAAAAGAAGACCCACTGCTGAAAGCATTTGGCTAATTAAATCTTTCTTTTTAATTCTGTCTCTGACTCCCCAGAATATTTTAAACATTGGGAAAGGTGTCTGACCATGAACATATCAGACAAATGGGGGCAAAAACCTGGTTTAGAAATGTGGACAGGTCAAGCATTGAAAGGGATAACAGCTGCAAAATCACATAATAATTAACTATCTACCAATGAAAATAAATTTTAAGTTTTCTTATCCCTAGAGCTCATAGGAGTGTTTTAGGAAAGTCTCAACTCTTTCTGTGCCATACTTCAAGGGCTTATACAAAATTGCTTTTGACCTGCCATGTCTGAAACCTCATTCACTGACAACTCCTGGCACTTTGACCTAATGCTGAAATCCTCCTTTTGAAATTAAATGTTGGTACCATTCTCCAACATCCTGCATGATCTTCTAGAGTTTCACTCCTGGTTGTGGGGAGGGTGGTTAAGCACTCGAACAGGTGCCAAAGAGATGGTGTGCAACCAAAACCCAACTGGGCAAGGCCTGAGCAACCTGATCTGTCCGTGACGTGCTCCCTGTTTTGAGCAGGAGCTTGGACTATGTTACCTCCAGGGATCCCTTCCCACTTCAATTAAGTCTTGAACTTGATGATTTTGGTTCTTTTTCCCATATATCATCCACTGCTAAGGGAGATCTCACATAAAAATGCAGATATTCTAGCTACCCCCTGCTAGCATTGGCCTTTCACAATCTTTTTTTCCTGGACCTTTCCTCTGCCTTTTTAATAAATACCCTGTTTCAGTATTTTCTCATGGTATCTCGCCATCCAGCCCAAAGACAACACAGACAGAACTTCAAGCCTTTCTCCCAAAAGCCTCAAGACAAGACAAACATCCTCATTTCAGTCTCAGTGTAAGGTACCATCTTTCACTTACCCAGTTTTGTAAGACTACATATTCAAGCTGTATCTAAACATTGCCGTTTCTTTGTATATCCAATCTCTTACACTCATCCCTCCCTTTCAGTAATGAGGGACCTAAAATAGAGTTCCAGAGATGTGAGCTTTATATTAGTATTCCATCTACTTCTATACGTCATTTTGTGGAGATTATTTGGTTGGGTTTTTTTCTGCACTTTTTGGTGACTCACTTGAGGTATTCTACAGTTTCACAGATTTTTTTTGCTTTCCATTTGTTTTTTTTTTCTTTTGTTAAAAGACTTCTCAGACAAATATAAAAAAAAGGTAATTTCTATAAACTAATATTAAGATTAATACCATGGTCTTAGCTTTCCTTCCAGTTCTCATGTCACATCTTTACTACTGGATGACAGGAGGGATGGTAGCAAAGACAGTGGATTTAAGATTCATAAAACTTTGTGTTGTTTCCTGCATTTCATTAGGTCCACAGTGCAGAGCTTCATACAAATTAGACAGCACTGCTTCAGCTGGAATATATGAAGTCTTTGAGACATCTAATTTACATTTTGAAAGTAGAGTTCTTTGTTGAAGCCTGCCTTTGGTATCTATTTAACTACTGAAGTCTAAAGGATAAACATAACCAAAAGCTAAAAACTGCACCTCAGGAAAGTGAAGGTAACACTGTTTCCTCCCTCTTAACCTTCTTCTGGGTATGACAATCTTAACAACTTTCCAGTAAGGAATATATTTTATTATATAGGCATAACTGGGTATCTACTTTTTCGAATGAGTGGAGAGATTTAAACAGAAATTAAAAAAAAAAAAAAGAAAGAAAACAAAACCCCAAACCAAAACAACCAAACACCATGAGCAGGTGGTACTGCTTCAGGTTTTAAAGGGCAGCCTTTTAAGAAATGCATATTTCCTTGTGCTTCAGCCTTTCAGAAGAGATTCCTACTTTCTAAGAAAATCAAAAAGAGTAACTTCTGTTGTTTCATCTTGGTCCTGTAAGTTAGGCTAGGAAATGCAGCTGAAACTAAAATCTTCCATACAGTTTCTGTTTCCTGAGAGTATTTTTGAATATCAGGTGACATATGTGGGTGGGGGAACTTCAAAATTAGCTTTAATCAAATCTCAGCTTTTGCTGGAACTTCCCAAAGCCTTTTTCACCCTTTGCTCCTGACTGAAACATTTTGCTGGTTTTGGGTGCATTCCAATTAGAACTTAAAATATTTTATTTTGGTTTGTTGTCTTGAGATGTTCCAAGTACTCCCAAGTTTCATTTCACCATTTAGATCTATCCCTTTAGGCTTCTGTTGTGGAGCTAGCTCTAAAATGTTACCTCGGTATCTGAGATACAGACCACATTCAAACAAATCTGGTGCTTTCCAGAAGACTTTTAGTCTGAATAAGGAAGAAAAAATGATCTTTCACCACAGGCAATGAAGACAGAATTAACAGGACCGAAGCAAACTGAACTTCTAAGACAGCAGCTTCTTGAAACCATTTTAGAAAGGAAAGATGAAATGTAGCTTTACTATGTTTCTGTGTAGAAATATCACTCATTCCAGTAGTGATCAGCAGAACTTTCTAATAAAAGAGGGTAGGTTCATGAAGCGAGAGTCGGAGAGTGAACAAATAATCCAGAACAAGGTAAATGCTTTTAACCATCTTTCTCACGTGAAAAAAAATTATTAATAAAAGAAAAAGGCAAATGTAAACTTGGATCTGGAATTTGTGATCAGAAAGAAGATACTTGTGGAAAGAAACTGATCTCGCACAAAAAAGGCCCAGCAGGAAAAACTGTTAAAATGAGTCCTTACAGCTATTTAGTGACTAATATAATGGGTGTCTTTTCTGGTTAAGAACTTTCAGGACGTCATAGAACATGTACTAAATCATACCAGAAGCCATCAATTTCTTTCCAGTGATAACTGATTAAATACACTGTGATTTTCCTCCTCGCTTTTGCTTGCCTTCAATTGCTCATGCCTTTTCTTTGGCTTTCTCCTTCTTCTCACCTCACATGTATAAATTTTCATCTGCTTTCCTCATTTAACGTCTTGTCTTGCCATCATGATCCTTTCCTATTCCAGCTCCTGGTCACTTTTGCACTTCCTTGCATCTCTCCTCCTCTCTTTTCCTAACATTTTCTTGTCGGTCTGTTTCTCCTCCCAACACAAATAACCTTGATTATATTCTATTCTTAATTCTGCTACTTCTACAGATTTTTCTCTCTCATCTCTGTTGGAATAAGATTCATTAGGAAGCAGATAAATACAATTTTTATCAATAAGGCAAAATGCCTAAAATTATGGCAAATATTCACATGCAGGACATTGATAGAAATGTGAGCAGCATATTTTTCTCTTCAAAATCAGTGCAGTGTAAACATGGCTTTTCCTGTTGATTTTAAAATGTATTTTTTCTGAATTCTATAAATTATTTCTAGTTGTTACTTTCCAATATCTCTGTTATTTTTCTTTCTTTGCACTGTGTATCGTTATTAGTTTGGGTTTGTTTTGACTAGTTTATATTGCATCAGCAAGGTTTTCAGGTTGGGTGGGGTTTCTTTTTTTCCAAAGCATCTACTCAGGTTTTTTTTCTTTACACTCATTTTAATTTCTTTCAACTAACTCATCCTACACTACCAGTGTTCTACCTTAACTAACTACAGTATTTCTTCCAGGCTTTATACTGGAAACATGGAAGAGCTCTTTCTTTTAGAATTATTTAGTAACATGGTCTCTACTTAGCAAACACACGTAACTGATAATTTTGGATACTCCAGGTATGTTGCACATGGCACCTGTAAGCATACTGTCTAGAGCTGGCTTTTTTAATTACATCTCAGGCCTCCCCCAGTTCAGTTCCTGGCAACTGAGTTCAACTAAACTGTTTTCATCATAGTCTCAAGTGTCTTCTTCTTAACTGCAGCTTACAGTTGTAGCACTGCAGGCTTCCTGTTCTTGGTCTGCTGTTTGTTCTTGGCACAACTACATCATTTCTGAAAATTTCACACTCTTTGGATTCAGGTTCTCCTTTCTCTCCTGATTCTCCTCTCCCCTCTATAACAGCTCCCAAAGCTCTCTGGAGGCATCTTCATTCCACCCCAGCACTGCAAAGAGGATGGGGTGTTCTGTCAAGCCCTGGGTTTGGTTCCCTTCTCTTCTTCTGCCCCTTATCTCTGAATAATCGCTCCCCTGGTGCACTTAACAACTTCATGCTCGTCGCTTACAGATCCACATTTCCACTCCAGGCATGAATCATTTTAGCCATGCTAACAAGTCAGCCTGTCTTTCCAACAGCTCACTCTGGTCGTGTAGTCATCAGTGTAAGCTTAATATGGTTAATTGTTCTCTCCCAGTAATTTCTTTTCCTAGCTTTGGCAACACAGTCTTGCACCATGCAAGTGTTTCAGCAAAGACAAACTTTCTACATTAAGATTTTTTATTTCATCTCATTTCTTGAGACACTTCTTATTCTTACTTTTTTAAATCATATGAAGATTAACCCAACCAGTCTTCTCTTTGTGGGACTCATCACAGTCTAGACCCTAATCTACTGACTGCGTGTTTGCTATTGAAATGCTGAGTATGAGAGATCCTTTCAAATATTGTGTGATACAGCCACCTGTCACATTTTGAGATCTACACCTTTGCTTTTTTCTTTTACCCTGCTTAGGTCTGCCTTCATGTTTCCCAGTAAAAGGCTCCTTTGTTGTGAGTCCTAGTTATGCTAACAGTGAGATAATTCAAGTTCCCTCTTCCTTACCAGACTGTGTTCCACTGGTATGTTTTTGGCTTACTCCTGGATTATAAGCTCCAAGAGGAGAGAACCACCTTGACAGCAAAGGGGTTTATGGTACCTGAGCAAAAATACTAATTTTAATAAAAATATGTGCAAATTAATAATATCTTGTCCTTGTATTATTCTATGGTACTGTACAGAGTTCCTAAATACTATAATCCTTCTGTAAATTACACATTTTCCAAATAAAATTTATTTCTAAAGTACCCTGGCCAAGATTTGTCAATTCTTGCACATTTTGAATAATTGTGTACCAAATTCTATAGTTTAATCTTATTTACTTACTAGAGCAGATGCATCCTGTATTCCACAACAGTCAAGTAAAATGAGTATGTACAACAAGTATTCTCAGTCTGGAAACCTGGAAAAGGAATAAGCAGTTAATAAATACAGTACAAATTAAGAGTTCTGAGGAGCTCCCTAACACTTACACCTGAGCAGATTTATTTTAGAATGCTTTTTTTATAAATCAGCATGTAGTGCATTGCAGAGATAATGTCTACATATGCCACTATTGGAATATGATATGAGTGCCAAGTGAAGTGACTATGCTGTTGCATGAGCAGGGGAAAAAAAAGGCTTTTTGCCCACAGAGATCTATTTAAACAGTGAAGATTCTTGATCTATATATGAAAATATATACGAAATCTTGTAACAGTGTAATTGGAAAGAACTGCTCCAGAGGAATATCCTGAAATTGCTAGAAAATGAAAATGTGACTTGGTAACTAAAGATCATTTATAAATATACCATTTAACCACTTTATTATAAAAAATTAGGAAAAGGTAGCAATGGTAGAAATATCTTAAGGAAATAGAAATTCTGCATACTATGCTAACTTCTTAAGAAACTGAAGTAATTTGACTTTTAGATTTTTTCTGAATTTAAATTAATGAGTTTGGTTTCATTAAATGCTTTATGGCATGATATATTTAATGTAACACTACGCTCACGCTGAGTGACATACCTGACTTGTTTAAGGAGGTGCCAAGGTAAGGGAAATAAACCTGTGCTTTTTACCTTTCAGGGAAGTTCTTACAGGATCCAAGATTGATCAACATTTATTTCTTAATACGTCTTCTGCTGCCATCTACGTTATAGCTTTCATAGGATGGGAAAAAAACAGCACTGTGTTTTTTCTAGTCCTTCATCTATAGTAAGATCAAACCACCAACACTTCCACTATCATTCAGCTAGAAAATTACATTTTGGTCTAAAGATCCTGACAAACAAATAGAAAAAATTCCTTTTGTTTGGATAGGTTGAAAATTACTTCTTTTTCTGAGCTGTTCTCACAAACCAAACTGCTTAAATGGAGGCAAACTTTATATATAAATTTTCACCCTAAACAGAGTGTAGGATGATGTCCACAGTTAACTTGGCCCAGTGATCTGTAGTCATAATTGGACCTGGAAATAAATATGGAAAGAATGAGTTTGATTTCTAGATAAATTCACAAGCAGCTGAGCTACACAGCCTGGTTCCTGTCATACTGTACCTGCCCATGTATGGACACATATATAGATACAGATATTAGGTACATTAAATTCCTACATCCCAACTAATATACCCAAGCTTTCTTTTTTAATTCTGCAAATATCAGAAGCTTCCTCTCTTCTTCTTCATCTGATTAAATCTCGACATGTTCACTTAGCTTTTCCCCACTGCATTATGAGGCAAAAGTTCCCATCACTTTCCACAACTTGCTTTCACCAACTTTCCAAACTCATTATTTCCAGGGAGTGGGACCAAGACGGCCAGCTTGTTTCACCATGGAACTGCTAGCAGGTTTAGGTCTCAAGTCTATACATCTTCCAAGTTCAGTTACATCTACTGGTGTGCACTGAAGATTGCCTACAGAGATGCCTTAGTTTCTCTGAAGCAATTTCTAGGTCCTTTACCCCTCTCACCTCTTGTCCAGCTGCCTGGGACTCCCCCGGCTGTGGCTGAATGTGGATTTCCCCCTAAATGGGGAAGTTCCCCAGAAAAGACAGGACTCACAGAGAAATAAATGCAAGTCTCCAATTGCAGAGAGCATTGAAAAGATTCCCCAAGGGACTAAGAGAGGGACAATTTTCTTCCCATGAACTACCTCCTCTCTGAATCTTGTGCTCACATTTCAGATAGGAGACAAAAAAACAACACAAAAAGCAAAGACTGAAAAATATGTACAAGAATCACAATTGTCTAGCAAAGCATGCATAATCAGAAGTGGAAGCAGAGATAAAAAGGATCATGCATGCAGATACAACATTTCTGCCTAATACTGGTTTTGAGAAAATGGCCAGGACTTCTGGGAGCTTGACCTCAATAAAGGCTGAGCAAAACCTGAGGACCACATTCTGCTCTATCACACTTGAGAAGCAGAGAGGAGAGATGAAACTCTCAGGAAATCTGGAACAGGGACAGTTGGCCCATGTAACAGCTTTCAGATACAGCCCAAGATATCTCTGGAGGAAGTAACCAGAACAAAAGGGCAGGATAGGTCAGTCCAACTGACCTTGGAAAGGGTCTGGCTGTGTCTGCAGATGCATTTCTGCTGTTAATGTTGCTCCTTTTGTGAAAATGCTGCCCTGTTGCTTAGCCTGATTACAGCACACGAATCCAGTCCTACTTCTGGAAGAGTCAATAGGAGTTTGACATCAGTGGGATCATGAAAATTGAGATCCATGCTGCACCAGACATTGCTCTACCACGTTTAGTTTAACCTCACTGAAATATGGATGAGGTCAGAAGAAAATCGCTTCACTTGGTGCAATTTTTTCTCTAATATCTACTTCTTTGAAACCTCCCCTTTTTTTCCACTTTATACTATGTTCTGTCCTCACAATTCACACACTTTCTATTCTCCATATTCTTCTTCTTTCATTTCGGTTTAATGATTCAGCCGCATCTTCTTTGGGGTCAAGAACAGCTTCACATGATATGATGTGTGAAACGTGGGGGCATTTACAGGAACTTGGAAGCATTTCTATAAGCATTCCTATCAAGAAAGGAACATTTTAAAACAGAATTTGGGGTAGGGTTTTTGGGGTTTTTTTTTTCAGATTAAGTAGTTTCACAGAGTATCTTCAGTGGTTTCCCTTTGTAGAAAGAAAGAAACTAAAAATAACCATTATTAAAGCTTAATGGTAAGATCTGAATAGTTTCAGAATAAAGTTTAACTACCTCAGTGCTTTTTGTGTCTCATAGTGACATCTTTTGTTTACACTGAAGTAGTGCAACCAATAGTCTTAACTTTGGATTGTTGCTTTGAAGGGTAAACTTCATAGCTGCAATTCAGTGGATGTACATTACATAGCATGAATTCTGTCACCCATAATTCCAGTTTTGCCTTTTCTCTTGTGTTAGTGATGAAATGAAGATTCAAACACTGAAATTAATAACTTATATATTCTGTATCTGAATCAGACCCTGAAGCATCTCACTTGACATTCCACTTCTTTTCTTGTCTCTACAGTGCATCTTGAGAAAAAAATTTTCTACTAGAACCTTATGCCACAGATACTAATCCATGCTAAGGTATTACTTTCTCACCCTATTTTAAGAAGGCATGTCTGAGAAAGCGCCATAGGGAAATAAAAAATCTGTATTAATAGTTTCCTGTGGGTGTCTGTCAATATATCTTGACACAGTCTAAATCAGGAACTGACTTTTAAGTGAAAAATATGAAAATTAAAGAAATTAAAAATGAAGAACATGAATCTCAATAACTTGATTTTAATATTCTCTTCTTTTGCGTGTACAGATATTTTAATAGCAACTTAATTACCCAAGAAAAAATAAACTTTAATCAATCATGTAACCAAAAACCCTAGAAGGTACAAATGATGGTCAGAGTAAAACAGTTATTTTGCTATTTTGCACTAAAAACATTTTTATTTTAAAAAAAGACAACAAAGCAGTAAAATGAGTATCAGTTAGAGACTGAACATGACTTTACCCACACCAGTCTTGCCTACAGAAATTTGGGCTCACAATATGCTCTCCTTCTTTTCAGATTGATGAAATAAGCTGTGAACAAACAGTATAATGGAATATTTAGGCCCACGGCAAAGAAATATGACTCCTATACTAGGTAGTGCAGCGAGATCAATGTGCAAGTGTTCATGTCAAGCCTTTTCAATTGTAATCGGTTTGTAATCCCTCTCCTAGAGTCTTGCTCCATTGTGGATTTGAACACACCAAAAAGTCTCAGTGAAAAAACACCCCAGATCCCGGTGGTGACCATGCCAAATGGCCATGCCTTGGTTTACCTCAGTGAAAGACCCAAGTCAAGCTCTGCAAGAGCCATCACAATGCGCCTTTTGGTTAGCCTGAGATGCAGCCTAAGCCTACTGTTGCCATACCAATCTTTAGTACATAACTTACATCAAACTGCTAGGCAGCAAGTTTGAGTACTAAATGCCATAGCAAGACTAAATACTGCATAGCTTTATTCAAATATGCCTACATTGTATCTTCAAGTAACTTTGCCATGTGTAGCACAGCTATGGGTGAAACCAGCAGCTGCCTCTAGTCTAATGCCCCTATACCAAAACCCCTCAACAGATTTGACTCTTCTTCACCACCATCTGCTGCTCTGTTCCCCCCTGTTCTAAGGCCAAATTCCCAGAGACCTCTGCTTCCCCATTCCTGATGTTCTCCAGAAGGCATCTGCCAGTTGTCACCAACAAACAAGGATTTATTTTCAGACTTCAGACAGGTGAACCTTTTTTTCACCAGCCATGATGTGTTTCTTACTCTGGGAAACCAGTAGCTGTGTGGCAAGTGAAGAGTCTGCCAGTGCTTTTGCCACTTGAACTCAAACACAAAACCAGAAGAAACAGCCACCTTCTCCCCTCCCCTAAGTGGCCACACTGGACCTGTCTGTCAACCAGACTGCAAAGCATTTGTAACCACACAAAAAGAGTGGAAAATCTCTTCAGTGCTGTGCTAGGTCAAGAAAAGGGACCCCCTTGCAGTTGTATGTGCAACTCTACTCTGCTCTGAAAACTTTTCTGAGCGGGAGTAGTGAGACAAGGCAGAAAGCTGGATTAGCTCCTGAGAGTGCCAGATGGGCACTGAAGAGAAAGCCTGTGATGAGATGCAAGCCACAGAGAACAACTTTCCAGGAAGGGAAAGTCCCAGAAACTACCATCGGGAAAAAAAGCCTGTGGGAAAAGCAAGTCACAATCTTTTTCAATCAAAATTAGCTTCACTTTAGGTATCACTGAACATTCAGTCTTTTGTTGTCCTGAAATACAGAAGGGAATGACCAACTACCAGATACAGATGGGGTTATCCAAATAGCTTACATTTTCCAAAACTTTTGAGATAATCTCTATGCCTTTCCTTTATGCCCGAGCCAAACGTCTTCTGAAGAGATTCCATTGGCACTCTGGGTTCACATAAACTATTTGCTATTGATGCAAACATCAGTTCATCTACTTGTAGCAGGGCCACAGTGATTTTCAAATCACTTCAGATTGGGAAATGCACCAGATAACTACAGCTATTTAAAGAAACATCACACAATTTCTACACACTAACCAGGAAGCAGATTCCTCCTAGCATACAGAATGAAAACAGAACCTTCCACAGCAGGGCCACTTCTATTTTCTTTGCTGTCATCAGTTTGTTAACTGGTCCCTGAGAAACTTCTCTTTATAACATTGTGTTTTGCTGTCATTCTATTACCTCCCTCTCAAAACCTGGAGGAAAGCACAAAATGATTAAAGATTATCTCAAATTTGTGGCATTTGCAAGATATCCAAAGCCGTTTTGCCATAGACTTCCTCTGAATAGTGCTGGGCAACTTGTTTCATCATTGCGCCAAGTTTAATGCAAGAATAATTTCTTTTTCACCAGAGTACAGTAATATCAAATTCTGTGCTAGTGGTGTAATTCAGATACCATAAAACAAATATAAAATTCTGTTTACAACCTTTTATGTGCTCTTCAAAGAAAAAGTCCAGGTGCAGGGAAGAGGCGCTGCCCTGCATTGGGGGCCAAGTAACATTCAGGAGTTTTCTATCATTAAATAACCTCATTGTGACCTGTGAGTTGCAGGGAGCATGTGCAGCACTTTTATCATCCTTGTTACCTATTGCCTCTCACTTGCAGAGGATGTGGGTGCTGTGGGTTACCAGAAAATGTTGGTAGAAATGTTCCTCTTGCTTGAGAACACAGTTCACAGTGAAACCAACCGTTCATGAACAATTCCATACCACAGCCTTGGACCTCATTCATATCTGCATGGGAGTTGTCAAGCAAGCCAAAATGCAAGTGCGGGGTTGGGACCTGCACAGGAGCGCTCTTGTCTCTGAGTCAGCCTCCCTTCAGGAACAATGAGCTGAAAACAGGTCTACTGCCCTGTGAAGGACTGAAAACACATCAGGGATCTTCTGTCAGCTTTGGCAAATGTTGGCTGTAAAAGTCAGTGTGGTGGTCAATTCAAACCATTCTTTACGGATTCCCATTTAAATTAACTTGCGATAAAATTGAAGTGCAATTTCATTCAAGACTTCCTTCTCTGGCTGACTGGATACCATAATTCAGCACATTAAATATTATTTATCATCTTCCTGTATATTTGGCAAGCCATTAGATCCCTGGTGAAGAATGGAACTTCATAAATGTGGGATGATTACTTTCAACTTTGCCAGGAAACTCCTAAATTTACATAACTAATTGACCTTAGTGTATATTTGCAATATTTCAAAAAACAGTGGTTATTAAGTCTCCCAAGTGATCTCCAAGAAATTAAATTTTCTAATATTGCAAGGGAGGAAAAGGAATTGTTTAGAAAGGAAACTGTAAGCCCTACAAATGAAAAACTGAAGAAATACAATTCTACACGGAGGGAAAACCCTCTCTGTAAAAAGCATCTGGGAGTCTACCAAGCAGCCAGGAAAGGTCCAAGGTCACAGAACAAGTAGAAATGCATTGATTTCATTTCAAGTCTTTTTTTATTTTATATGCATCAAAGTATCAAGCTTTTGGACCTTTTGGAAATATGCGTTATATAATCTTTGGAGAAATGGCTACCTCATGTTTGCTGCATTTGCTAAATGTAAATATTTAGCAAAACATTCTACTTTGAAAAAAAAAGATAATTCTGTGCTTTTGTGCAGGCCTTATACTCTGTCCTTTACTTTTATTACATATGAGAGTACACGCTTTTCATGCGTGTAAATACAGGCATAGGCACATATATGTAGTGACTAAAAGGAAAAGAAGTTCACAGAAAATTAAGCCAAATTTATGTGACTGGAGATGTGCTGGTTTTAATCTTACAATCTCAGTGGAGACTTGGGATGAAGAAACTATGCCTGGCACACACCTGAAGGAACAAGGCAAGAAGAGGTGCCTTCTGAAACATCTGTACCATACCCAGTCCCCTAACTGTGCAGGAAGAATGGGAGGAATAATGATTTTCCTGAAGCCAATATGCCAGAGGGTAAATTTTTTTCCCATGCCTCTAAACAAGAGGTGTCTTTAAGGGTCTAGATTTGCTTCACCATCAAGTGGGGTCTTTCCTTGATGGGGAAATCCCTAGCTTCTCTATCACAGTGATTTTCCAGGCAGCTCTGAAAGGGACTAGAGTAGCACCTACAAATCAGACCCTTGACATTAAACTGAATGAGTTACAGAAAGTTCAATGAAAAAATTTTTAGCACACTGCATCTGTGTAAAAAAAACCAAACCAAAAACAAAACAACCACCTACCAAAAGCAGCCCATCAGTACACCACTATCCTATTTCTGATCTGTCTTTGACATCAAGATTCAGCTTCTTAAGGTGAGCACAGAAGTAATTGAAAGAAGTTCAATCTGTATAAATTGTAACATATCAGCAATACAGTGTAAGTTCATGTGAAACATCAGCAGCAGACTTCCTCCTAGTAACAGTCACCAGTGGAACTCAAGAAAGAGCAAGAGGAAATCATATCGGTTTAATTTTTTAAAAGGACAATTAGAAAATTCACTAGAAGATAGCGTTAGCCTTTAATAAGGAGACATAATGAGATTTTAGGACCTCTTTTTTTTTTTTTTTTAATTTGGTTTCAAAATAAATTACTGGAGTTTTAGTTTAGCCTTCATCCCATGTTTATCTCCCCACACACTTCCAGAATTCCTTCAAACCACAAATCAATTTCTTAAGAGATGAGCTTTTTAGCTTTCCCCCTCTCTTCTCAGAACTCAAACATTCCAACCCAGGGGGTTCATGTTTCAAGGCAGGAAGAATTTACACTCATCAGTAAACTTGAGATTTGCTCAGCTGCCAGGAAATAACTCTGTATTCAGGCAAAGCTCTTCTAAAGCAATAGAACAACAAGAAGGCAGTAAAATTGATACAAGACAGCATGATGTACCTGTTCAGATTTTTGAGGTAAAATTATGGATCTTGGCATTTCCTCAGAAATTTAGATTAAAATCACAATACAAAGTGAAGTGAATACAAAAAAAGTGTGGTGAATTCGATTCCTGCTGGAAAAGCTGACACAAAATCCCATTGCTGGAACCATTCTGGGCCCAGGGAGCGCTTGTAGGGAACATAAGAATAGTAAAATCAGAACTGTACAGCTTCACTCAATTTCTGAAGCATTAAAGGAAAAGCTGTTATGCGTAAGGTTCAGCAAGGATATCCAAATGGCCAATTTTGTTTTGTTCAAAGCCCTGGAAAGCAAGGCAGGTTACTGATGAAGGGATGGGTGTATTCAGAGAGGCAGCAACCATCAGGGAAACAGCAGCAATTGCTTCCACCATTCTTCTGTTGCCCCAGGAGCATCTGAAGGCTTTCCTAAGCTCCACCACATTTCATCTCCCAATTCTTCCACCTTTATCTACCTCTACCCAGCCTTGGCATCCTTGGGCTAGTACTAGCACTGGGATGCTCCCAGCCAACGTGTTGGTAAGTCACCACAGGGAACATTGTGGCACTTCTCATGTGTGAGACATTCTGGGCCACCAAAAAAGGAAGGGTTTTCTAAACAGGCATGGAAATGAAACAATGCCCAGTCACAGAATACAGATACAAGGAAATGAAAGCTCAGACAGATCCTGGAGAAAGGGAGACCCACAAGCTTGGTGGTACTTTTGTTACTCATAATGTAATTTCATTATGTATGTGGTCCCTTTGCTTTCTCTCACAACTTCCTTTTCAAAAGCTTGTACAATACACATGCTGAGATACCACACTACTGACACACTGGGACCAGCTTCTATGTGGCTGCCAGATTCCTCAGGATCTGCCCCTTTTTAATCCCTTCATGCAGTCTCCACCATTTTTGTTGCATTTTCCGAGTGAGCTCAAAGTCTATTCTCTTCAGAGTCCTTCAGTGTAACCCCTCAGCGAGGCAAATACAAGCCAAACAAATCCCGAAGTATTTAGCAGGACTTAGATACCTCCACAGCAGCCCAACAGAGGAAGGAAGGAAGGAAGGAAGCACAGGACTTTTAAACAACTTCTCTTTTTTCACAAGCTCTTCCTGCAAGAGCTCTTGCAAGCCAGCACTGTAAACTGAGAAGCTGCAGAATCAGGCTGCAGTTTGATGCAATCAATTCACTACACAGGATTTTCACTCATGGGGTTCAGTATTAAGGCGGGCACTTTGAAAAGCTTATTGCTGTGTGCTTTTTTGTTCCCCCTGGTAGTTACATGGAAAAGACACTCTAGAACAGTCCTGAGCTCAAGTCCTTTATAACAGCTCCTCCATAAAAGTGTTGACTGACAGAGATTGAGTCTTAATATTATTTACTAGGAATATTAAACAACAGTGTTCCATGGATCAAATCCTACAGAGGCAGCTACTGGGGAGGTACGTCCACTGAAGTTTTGTCACTAGGTTCCTGTTAGATTTAGCAACAGTAGCAGTTCAAATCCCTAGAAATTCAGGTCATCCTTCCATCTTTCCGATTACAAATATGAGATAAAGATGTGAGAATTTTTCTGAATATGGCTTCATTTCCAAGGCAGAGTTTTGGAATGCAGACACTGAGATATAACTTAATTAAAAACTGGGTTAAAATCTTGCGGCTTCTCTTTTATAGAGGAGGTGCTTCTAATCGCAGCTGCACTTAGACTGTCTGCAGTAACAGTTGCATAGCTATTAATTAATGGTAATCTAGGCCCTGTTAAACTGTATAAATACTTCTGACATTAAAAAAACTGCCTGTGAAATTTAAGATGCTTATGCATGTAACAGAAATGGCATCTTTGAATGCATATGTTGGCTTTATAAACACAGGCTATCAAACAGTAAAAGCTGACATTACGTACTGAGGTAACTCAGCTGAGTGCTTAAACCTTGTACCCCACAGATGTTTAGAGTAAGTAATGACTTGTACCCAGGTTAGAATGAGCCATTCTGTTAACAAAACAATTATTTCATTTATTATCAATAGTGAAGATTTACATCCAAGACTCACAGTCTTAATTTCATGCAAGTTATTTAGTTTTGATCCTGGATCTTACAGAAGACTTGTCCTTGGTTTTCATGCTGACAGCTGTTTTCCTGTTAGGCCTGTACTATCTCAGAATGCAGCAAAGATTGCTCTACTTGGAAAATCACGTACAGAGGGAAACAAAGGCTCACTTTCTCTTCTTTCACATTGCATGGCATTATTTACATACAATCATTTCTCTCCACGCACCCACATCTTTCATTTGAGAACCAAAATTATTACTACAATTTGGCACGTGATATTGCACAGTCCTAGGCTCTGGGAAAAACAGAGTTAATCTTTAAAACCCAAAGCCCAAACTCGCACAAGCTGCAGCTCAACCCTTGGCTCTGCGTGTGTCTTTCTAACTTTAGGGGAAGACAGAGGAAACCTTCCTGAGCAGCATCTCTAACACATGGCAGCACTACTGCAACTTGATTTCTGCATTTTTTAGATGCTTCTGCCTCTGAGCCATCTCACCCTTCACACAACACATCCTGTAGCATGGAGGGGTTAATATGTTGTAACACGCTTTCAGTCCAAAACTATTCTTCTACAGAGCCCTCATCTGTGAATTCTGCTGGGGGCCAGGAAAAAATGATGCAGTCTAGACATCTGACTAGACCACTGCCATTTCCTTCTCATCACACAGATTCTCCACCCCAAGGAGAGATCTGCAGTGGGGTTTAGAGGAAGGTGAACAGTACAACTGCTCAGTACAAGTGCTGAGTAGGATGACATGGATACAAAAAATTGTCAGCAAGGTGCTCGCACACACAGATCTTGGAGGCATACACAAGCATGTATTCCCACATCTGTTTCAAACAAATGGTATTTTCATAATCTTTTTTATGAATCCCAGCATGTAATTGTAAGCAGGCAGTTTTCCAAAGTACAATTCTGTTGTGGAATGAGAAAGCAAATAATCAATGCTATGTACTACACAAAGAACTATTATGGTGTCATTCTTCCCCAGAGACATTTTAACATAGTGAAAGAATGATTTAGGTTTTATACTGCTCCAGGGTGGCAAGTCAAGCAAGGAGGCTGGATATGGCAATCAAAATGAAATTGAAATTTGTCTTTGAGAACAAGATTTTCCAGAAGCAATGTCATGAAGAGAAGACATAGGCATTAGAAAGTCAAGGATCAGCCCTCATCAGAAACCATAAGAAGAGCTTTAGGAGCATTTCCTGCCATGTGCACACACACGAAGGAATTAGTCACTACATCACAAGGGATGAAACCATTACAATTCGTGAACACTGCAGGCAATATATTCACACAGCCTTACTCCAAGTCATGCCCCAGCATGCAAGGCTTAGCAAAAGCCTGGCAGGTTTCCAGCAGGCCTGAAAACACCACCGTGCTTCAGAGCATATTGCTGGGGAGAATGGTTTGACTAAATGCCTCTGCAGCATAACCACCGACACCTACGAGGTTGTGCAAGCAGCTCAGTGTTTGTTCTATGATATTGTTAGAGCAATACTCAGAGAAATTCAAGTGTGATCCATAAAAATCAGGTTGTTTTTTCAATTATATCCAAATCTGCCTGCACTGCAACAGATGAAGAAAAAGTTTGAAGTCTGCCATGAAACGGAGATGTTTGAAGGAGAGTGGTGTAGGCGCATCTTGGTTAAAGGTTTTGGTAAAAAAAAGGGGGAAGAAATTAGTTTCTGTTAGTCCCAGGCTAAATGTTCCTGCTCAAATCCTATCATATCACCAATAAAGCAGATGACTAGTTATCCACAGGGGTTTCTATTACCTTATTATTTTTTTAAACTCAATTCCATGACTCATTTACACAGCCTAGGAACATGCAGTGCATGTTCTTGTTCCCATTTCTCTCATATTTATGTTTATGTTTTCATATCCTTCCTTACAGTTAAAAAAACCTCTGTTGAAGAGATAACCCTACTATGTGGCAGCAAGGCCTCCTAAGATCAGCTCTAAGCCACCATCATAATTTCCAGCTCTGCTGTGGAGCAACATTGGGTTCCAGCAAAGGTATTCTTGAGCAGAGAGCATCCAAGCTTCGTCCCCCTTGGCCCTTTCTCAAGCAGGAGGAGAATGCTGTCAGGTTTCGAATCACTTGTGGATCATGATTCCCCAGAGAAACGGCAGCAGCAAGGGAGATGCCCTTCCTCCCCTCACTCTCCTGGAACATTCATCTTGGGCACTAGCTTAGCTTTTGAAATAAGCATTCATGATAACCAGGATTTTCATAACCTTAGCCTTAAAGCCCTTCTTTCAAAAGTAGCTTTTTGTTTCTGGGTGCCCAATCTGAGCTTGCTCTCATGAGTGCCTACTGCCAAGGGTGCTCTAAGGAATATGCTGAGACAGGGGCTGAGTGGTCAATTGGCACTCCCACTCCATCTGTTTCAAGACAGGCATCCAAAAATCAAGATAAATTAAGTGAACGACTGTTCAAAACAGGAGTCTATGCAACCTTCCCCTGGTCAAGGAGATTATCAGGGGAAGATATTAACTGTTCTTACTTCTCAGACTTGCACATATTCCCCTGACTGCCCTACCTCTAAACCACAATAATTTTTCAAATTTGTGTATTCACTACCACAAACACTAATGCACACTTTTCCAAGAATAATGGTGCTATCATTGCAGTAGTCGGAGGGGGGAAGAAATTAAACATATCCTGCTATGCTATCTTCCCCCAAGGTAAAACTGCACTAATGGTACATAGCAATTAAAAAGGGGGAAAAAAGGCTATGATGCCTCTTTATCCAAAAATGTATGGAGAATCCTTTAGTTCAGTGTTTGAGTTTGCAGAGAGAGAAGAGGGAAGGGAACTTCTCTCTCTTTCCATTTTCTACTTGGGGTTTTGCTGTCAGCTTTGACTGCTGCTACATTGCTCATCAGGTTGAGCCCCTGAACCACAGAAATTAATCCCAGAACAAACTATTTGGGCTTGTGAGGTGGTGTGAACACAGGATGCTAGATGACAACAGGCCACAGAAAAGGTCAAAAAACCCAGTGGGGGAAGCAATGCACATGTTGAGTGCTGTGAGAGTCATGCTGAGTAGCTGCACGGATAACTGAGTTTGGGGGATTTCTCAGTTCTGCTCATTGCCCTTGGGGTTTGCAATACTGCAGGTAGCGAAAAAGAAAGGGGGAGGGGAAAGGGCTGGGCGGCACAGATGTATGGCAAGGAGGTAATTCTCAAATGTGAGGGCTCTGTGACAGCAGTGGTGGATCTGCACGACTAGTTAGGCTGCTGCAGGGAAGTAAGCTTGTGCCTGTGCCTTTTGCGTAGGAGGTCTGGGAGAAAACGGGGATACCCCACAGCAAGGTGAAAAAAAAGAAGTATGCATATAGCTGTATGACTAATGCCACTTAGTGCATGGAACAGACCTCTCTGAGCCATACACAAGTCTTTGTCAGCTCTATCATGCAGACCAAGCTAGAAGCAATCTGAAGTAATGGGGCACACTGAGTTGTGTGCATTTTAGTTCACCTTATAGCAACAAACTTAGTATTTCTCAAACCAGAACTCCCAAAACACTAAGCACAGGCAAATCATTGAAGTAACAACAACTTGCATGAATGTGTAATTTTGCATTGCTCTAACCTCCACCCTGCCAATTGCCAAAACCTTGTATTGGTCGTTCTGTGAAACTGTAACCTTCTACCCTTCAGGGCAGCTTACCAAGCTGGGTTCTGCATGTGTGCTGGAAGAACACCTCTTTATGGGGGAAAGCCTTGCCCCTTTCCATGCATGGGGAGGAGGCATATATGGGTACGGGTTGCATTTCCGTGAAGATTACCCTTTCACACCTCTGCTGACTGGGATCCCGAGAGGGCGGGAGTAGCTATCAGATACAGTAACGCTCCAGCCCTGCAAAGGCTTACATTGTATATTAATATTATAAACCTAGTATTCATCTGAGAGAATCACAGCCCATGAGCAGCCCATGGCAGCACTTGGGCCCTCACCTGGCAGGGGCTGAGAGGTTGGGATATAAGCAATCATTTTCCAGGGGACCACCAAGCAAACCCCAGCTGCTCCCCCAGGACAGCCCCTTTGCTGGCTGCAGCCTGTGCTGGGGCCATTGACAGAGACAGAAGAGCCAACATGGACATCTGGGCAAAGAGTCACAGGGCCACAGTGAGAGAGGTTATCTACAGCTAGCCAACAGTAAAGCAAAAGCAAGTAATACCAGGAATATCTCTTGAATCATGTGCTTCCCCAAACGTTTTGGTACATCCCAAGGGGACAGCTACCACCAGGCCTCCACTCCCATACACAGAAGTCGGCACATATCTTTTCCCAAGTGCGCACGTGCTGATTATTTTATTTTTCCCCTTCTATGTTAACAGCCCAGTGATTAAGACTGGAATTGAAACCCTGTCTCCCTGGAGAGAATTTTATCACAGGTTTCACACTTCAGGGCACCTCAGCCACCAAGCCCCATGAAACTGCAGAAGAGCAGGAGGTGAGGACGGGGGGAAGGCAAGGCACCTCCACCGAGGAGAGACTCCCACGGCAGAAGGGAGCTGAGGCAGCAGCAGCAGCAGCTTTAGTGCAGCACGGCTGGGACCTGCTGGCTGGCCCTGGTACTGCAGGGAGAAGTTTGGATCCCAGCTCTGGCTCCAGGGACTTTCCCTGTGTTTCACGCTACACAATCATTACCTATAAAATTCCAGGTCAAATCCTAGAAAGTTTGCTCCAGCTGGATTTTGAGCATAACAGATTGAACAACGCACAGTTTAAAGGGCTGAAATTTTTCCCATAGGCGGATTTGGAGGTGGCTGTATCTTTTTGCCTAGTCTCCCTTAGTCTCTAAGCATCTGTTTGCCTGCCTACCAAATAGAAATAATTATTCTTCGTTTGTATCAAATACTATGATGACAATATCTGTCCTATGAGTAAACTGTTAAATGTACAGGTGAAACTCAAGATATCTAGATTCTTTATCTGACATAAAAAATAGACCAAGAAAGGACGGTGGAGGTAACAAAATAGCTGTTCAGCAGAGCCACTCCTGGCAAACACAAGAAAGATTTTGATTAATTCCCAGTTTGTTTTGTAACTACCCGAATAAGGGAGAAAACACACTGGGTATGGGGGTGGAGCTGCTGCTCCGCGCGGCTCAAGTCGTTTAAAGCATCTCCCGGTGCCGTTCTCGGCTCTCCAGCACCTCCAGCTGGGCTGCGGCAGGACAAGCGCCGTCCTGACTATTCCGTAGCTCACAACAGGTTCAATTAGTTGGTGTCAGGGCACCAAAGACAATGAAACGCTGCTTTGCTCCTATTGAAGCCTTAGAGAGTCTGTTTTTG
The DNA here is from genome assembly GCA_026261815.1 of Monarcha castaneiventris obscurior. Classification (NCBI taxonomy): domain Eukaryota; kingdom Metazoa; phylum Chordata; class Aves; order Passeriformes; family Monarchidae; genus Monarcha; species Monarcha castaneiventris. Next base: position 12,479,280 of record JAMPIT010000059.1, on the reverse strand, counting down.
GCAGAAATTCAGAGGGGCCTTCCCCCCAGAATTACGTCCTCTGCATAACATTATTCTTTTGAACTTTGGCTAAGTAGTTGGATTTGTTTTGAAGCCAATTGTCACTGAGCCGCTCACTGTTTCCGGTGCCAGGTTGTTCATCTTGAGCCTGAACAGGACACTGTGTGTTAAAAAAAATTTCGTTTGATGACTCTTTTACCAGGATGGCTAGCACTCAGATCATGGGATGGTGTGTTCCTGTACAGGACTTGATCCCATATTATAGCCTGATTCCAAGTCAGTGAAAGGCTCAACAGTAACTGCAAAGCAATCACCAAGTTACTGTCACGGGTACACCCCATAACAAACTGCCAGGAGGAGGTAATGGTACACTGAGCAAGTGGGTGCTCCCTCTTCATTTCCCTGTCTCTTCTCCCCATGTGGTTTGCAGGTGCACAGAGTGACCTGTCAGCAGGTGTTTCAGACTAGTACTCTGGCATGCAAGAGGAACCTGTAAAAATTCTTTCAGAAAGAATATCTAAAATAAGTTGCTTCTGAAGCACATGATGTCACATACCACTGGACTCACCAGAGGCAGCACCTTAGGTACCTTCTGCTGCCTCTCTGTGGTTCATCAGCTGTATAGAATTGTTATCCCCCACCACAACAGACTTCAGCCAGCAGCTGGGCTCCTTTCCAGCATCACTTTTCAAATCTAAAGAAGCATCATCTTGAATATGAAAAAGAATGCCAACATGATGTATGATCTTTCCTCCATGATAGACAAATGTAAATCTTACATTAGGGATAGAAAGTAATTTTGATGCACAATGACTACTGAAAAAGGTCAGGTCTCCCAAGTTTTTGTTTCATCTAAGGGAAGAATTACTGGCATGGAAAATCTACTTACTCACTTCTTCACCTCTTCTCTGAAAAAACCCACAACCTTTAAAACTCTGTTTTGAACTTGTGTTCAAAGTCAAATAGGTAGAGCTGTAGAATATCAGCAGATTTTAAAGTACCTTCTCAGAAAACTATGCTCAGATGTATTCAAGCTTTTTAATTAGCACAGCTGAAGTATTGCCACTCTCAGTTCAAATACCCCATCAAGTACCTTGCCCTGAAAGTAAACTGCTTATTTACTACCTCTTTAAGTACCAGTTAATATTAACTTCACTCTATGTTTACATTAAATATTCCACAAGTAGTTGAGCGAGAGTGCAGACACTTCCTATTGCCTTTTGCTATCACAAATGGGTCAAAGAAAGACAGTCACAGTTGGCAAAGATTCTCATTCCTCAGATGCAAAGACAAATCCTAGATCTGCTATGCTTTACCCACAAAGACTGAGTTCATAGTCAGATTTGAAATTTTAGCCTCTCTTCAAAAGAGTATCTCATGCCAGACTCCTCAACCAAAAATTACAGAAGGGATTAACAATTTGAAAGTAACAAATCTGTACTTGAATGAACTAGTCCTCATACATCGTGGTGAAAATCTGCTTGCAGAAGCTACAATTAAGTTTCAAACAGATAAAAGCCTTAGATAGATATTTCATTTATATTCTTTCATAGTGTTAAATATTTAACATCACAAAGTTTAAAAACAAGCTAAACAACTGATAAGAGATGTTTCCTGGGACACTATCCCTGTTCCTGGTTTGCTTTTGATTTAGAGACTGTATTATAGACTTGTTAACCCCAGAGGTTACCGATTTCAATTTCTGTTACTCATTACCATACAGCCAGGCTGAGAAGAAAACAGGTCACAGTGAGAGGCTGTTAATCACACAGTCCTCCTGCTTCCTTCCTTCCTTCCTGTTGCACAAACCCATCAGCTTTTCTGCTCTACGGAGAAAGATCGATACAAGAGCGACTGTCATCTTTATTACTTGACAAAACAAGCCTAGGAATATCTACGGTGTTATTGTGACATGTATGGGGGTGCAAACCTATCTTCTGTCGGATAATTTCTGTTTCTCCTTTTTCCTGCCTTTTCAGTGCAGAACCACAGTACTCACTGATTACAACTGTTTCCCCAGTGGCTGTATTCTCTGCAAAAGTCACAGAAAACTAATCTTAAGTAGGATTTCTCTTACACTAACGATTTGTTAGCATCGTTTTTCCTTGCTGCTTATTATCACTGGCAACAAAGGTTCTTAAAACATTTTGTCTGTGACAGAATTTGCATTAGGGATTAAATGCTCATCCTTGGTGGAGGCTTCACTTCTACTGTAAAGGTAAACCCTCGTATTGGGCGCTAGAGGGCACAATAAATATCCTTTAGATACAGGGTATCTTAAAACCTTAATATACTACTCCGGAGGCGGAGCAATGTGTACAATAAACTTCAAATTAATCCTAGGAAAAGGCGTAAGAAAAGTTAAAGTAGCTCTTGCACGCTTATATTCTACTATATTTCATTTATTCTAATTAATTTCTTCTCTAAGATAGACGACCATACCTTGCACTCTAACCCAAAATAAGTAATGTGTATGAAGAAAATACACACACACACACACACACACACAAATACGATACCAGCATTTCCACACGAATTTATACAATAGCTACTATGGATCACAACATTGTGTGCTGCATCATCTGATAAAGTGGGACAGGGAAACTTTCATCTAGTTCATTTGCTGAAGAAATCAATGAACCTAAGCACTGCATGTGTTTGTACTTTACAGTGGCATCTATAATGGCTTTGATTATGCTTATGACTCAACTCATTGTTGGCTTGAAGAAACAAACCTGGCTATTTCAGAGTAGTTTAGATGGAAGTGCTGAGCTCTCCCCTCCTGGAGCCAGTGAGAGTGGGAATGGTTCAAAGCTGCAGCAGGGCAGGTTCAGACTGGACACGAGGAAGCATTTCTTTAGCAATGGTTCAGTGTTGTTACCCTCTAATCCTCCCCAAGGGATTTATTAACAAGAACCTGGGTTACCCCCCGCCTTGTGCAGTGAGTCACTGCAGCACCCAGCTGCTGTTGCATGTTAAATGTTTCAGCAATTCTTGACACAAAGACTGGACCCTTCCTCTTCCAAGGTCATCTCAGTGCCTAAGTAATAAAATGATGGCAGCTTTCTCTCTTTTCCTTCACCAAAACACAAGATATTCTTCTGCAGTGAAACAGCTTCAACAAGAACTGATGATATACCCACTCCAGAATAAACAACCTGCAGTTGTGGGGGTCACTCTTTAAGAATGGATGTTTGGTTTCCCTCAAGCTGCAGAAAGAATTAAATCCAACTCATGAACTTTCTAAATAAGTGGACCAATAAGCAAATACTGCAGCTGTACCAAAAAAAAAAAAAAAAAATTCTACCCTCCTCAGCTGTGTCCAATGCCTGCCCCAAGAAAATCAAAGGAAAATCAAGTTTCTTTATTAAATTCTCAGAGAATAAAAGTTATTCATCTTCTTTAGAGGGTTTACAGCTACAAATCAATAGTAAAAGTATTTTAGATACCATTAGGGAAGTGTACCTATAATATATCTGAAGAATAGTATTTAAGCCGCAAACCTCTGCCAAATTCCTCTGATAGGTGAGTTGTTCATAGAGCACAAGGATTTTTTCTAACTTATATGGGAACTAAGACCAGCACAGTGTTCTGAATGATGCTCAGAAGGTTAGACAAGTGGAAGTGATTTTTAGTCTCTGTGAACCTTAAGAGATGCTTATGGGAGACAAACCAACCCTCTTGGCCTCACTTTTAAAATAAAGGGCTTTGAGCTGACTATCACCACATGGGAGTAAAACCTTCTAATTATGACTGATAATTCCACATAGACATCAGCTCAACACTCCATAGCAGTCCAAAAAGTGCAAATTTTACAGTAGGAATTACTAGGACCACAGAGCAGAAAATCATCAGTCCACTGGGTATATCCAAGGCATGTCCACAGTGTGAAAACTATATGTAGAGCTGGTTCCCTCGCTTCAAGAAATGATACAGCAGAAGTGGAAAGGGGCGAAGAAGTGCACTAGGAAGGACTGAAAGTACAGAGCAGCTTCTGAACACAGATCCCCCCCGAAGAACAGTCCTGGAAAGAGGTGATCCAGCCGGCACATGCTGCAAGTCCACAAAATCACCAGTGGACAGAGGGGAAGAGCACGGACTGACCCTTCACTGCCACTCAGTGCAAGAACTACAAGTGTGGGGTATCAAATGAAACCAGATGCAGAGAAAAAAAAAGCCAGAGCTGGTGAGACCAGCTGAAATACACCTTTTTCAAAAACTAGTGACTTGTAAGCCCCCCTTCAGGTATCAGACGGCTAAAAAAAGTCTCCCTGAAATCTTCTCCATGCTATACAGCCTGCGGGCTGCGCCGATCCTGATCCCGCCCCGTGCTGGCGCGGCCCCAGGGCCGACCCGGCCGGACTGCCCGGAAGAGTTGGACTCGATGATCCATGTGGGTCCCTTCCAGCGCAGGATATTCCGTGATTCTGCGAAGAGCCGCTCCCAGCCCCGCCGCAGATCCCGCTCCGGGCCCCGAGGAGCAGGTAAGGGCACCCGGCCTGCGCTGGGGTCGCGGCGCCGGGGCTGTTCCCAAGCCGCTTTCCAGAGGGCGGCACGGGACCGGGAGCGGCGCGATGCGCCCGGCGATTCTCCTCGCAGCTCTTCCTGATGTTTCTCACCAGCAAATCTCTCGCTTGAGTTCTCAGGCACGACCGGATTATCAGGAGACAAGCTGCCCAGCGCTCCCCAGCAATGGCAGGTAAGGGCAAATGCGAATGAAAATGCTGCTCACTCCAGGCCTGGGTGCTGGGCACCTCAGGGATGGGGCCTCTCTGCCGTGTTTGGTTGGGACACTGAGGTCTCCGTTTTCCAAACGACTGAAATTACCTCAGTAAGTGATGCCTTGGAAAACTCCAGCCTCTCCAAACAGTGTGTGTCCAAGTGCCCTCAGCTCTATGAAAAGGGATAACAATCTGGCAGCTTTCCAGAATCAACTTAGCAACTTCGGGAGCTTGTCCATCTCCAGCCACTAAGCTCCCTGTTTGGTGGGAGCTGGCAGGAACAGCAAAGAGGCTCCTGGTATTCCAGAATAAGATATATACAGGGGTTTAAAAATTTTGTACATATGTTGAATTTATGGTAGCATTTGACCTGCAAGTTTTATTAGTCTTTTCTGCATAGCTGTTGTTTCATGGGTGCTATGTACCCTGGAGAAATAATTTACCCCATTTTAAGTTAAAAATTAGCTGTTGTTTCATCAAGTATTCAACTCGGCTTCTAGTAGTTATCCCTGACACCATAAACTTGCCTGTCACTCGGCAGGTGTTGCTCTGAGCTGTGCATCCAGAACCTATAGCCCAGAGAAACTGAGCTCAGGAGATGCCTGAGTTTTGGTCTTGGCAGTCAGAGAGCAAGAGCTGCATGTTTTGCAGACTGTGTCATTTTCAATAATCCCTATAAATTTTGCTGTCTGGTTACCTATAAACAACTGCTACCACACACAAAGTATTTCCTCTTTCCTTGTTGACTGAAGAGGAGGGGCAGCGTTTTGCTGATGTAGGGCAGTGTGACCTGCTGTGGAATATCCCATCTGTCCACTGAGTTCTACCTAGGAAAGCCCAATGTAGCACAGAATTGCTGGGCTGGGCACATCCAGCAATCAGGAGTCAAATGCTGCCACTGTCACTCTGCTTTCACTGATTTTTTTTGCCCCTGGGAAAGACACTACAGAAAGAGGAAGGAACAGGCCCCAACTCTACAAACTCTTCTGCATCTGCCTCCTAAATTCCAAATGCTCTCCTGGTTCTCTTCCTGCCTCCAGGGAAGAAAGTCCTGATAGTCTATGCACATCAAGAGCCCAAGTCCTTCAATGGGTCTTTGCTGAAGATTGCTGTGGAAGAACTGACCAAGCAGGGCTGCAGTGTGACCGTGTCGGATTTATATGCCATGCAGTTTGAGCCCAGAGCAACAAGAAATGACATTGTTGGTGAGACCAGCCAAAATACACCTTTTTCAAAAACCAGGGACTTGTAAGCCCCCCTTCAGGTATCAGAAGGCTGAAAAAAGTCTCCCTGAAATCTTCCCAATGCTATACAACCCCAACTCTCAGTCTGTCTTGATAGGAGAGATGCTCCAGCCCTCAGATCATCAAGAGATTAATAAGAGACTTAACATTCATTAATAAGAAACTTATTCATGATCAGATAACTACATTTCTAAAAGTCCACTCCTGAACATGAACTTTGTATCACAGTGAGATTACTGCAGGGAATAATGCATTAGCACATGTCCATAATCAGTCTCTAAAGTCCATTTCTCACAGGGAGGAAATGCCTTCAGATACCATTCTGGGACTTGCTGCAGTTTACTACTGCCCCTGTCTTCTGCTGGAGAGTGATGATGTGCTAGTTGAATCAGTAGACCTGGCCAACACTGGTTCCCTATGCTTTGGTGAATTTCCCACTTACAGAGGCTGGAAAGCAGCTCCATAGTGCTTACAAGTGCATGATGGCCTCAGTAAACCCTGAGGCAGAACAATAAACAACATTCTCTTAAATCTTCAACCTGCATCACCAGAGTCCTTTGGTCCTCATATTGCACTTCCTGTGTTGCTACAGGAAGGTGAAAGTTTAGAACTCTGCAATCCTACATTCCTCTCCATTTGAAAATCAGCTGTGATGATGCTGAATATCCACCAAAGACAAGAAAGTGGGAAAAATGGAAAGCAGTAACTCAGTTTACAACTGTGAATGGCAACCTGCATTCAACTCTTACTTGGCTCTGGTACTGGACACAGGGCAAGGAATGACTGCTCACTTCTACCCACAGGTCACCTGCACAACTCAGAAGCGTTCAATTACAGTGTGGAGACCTGGGAAGCTTACAAGAGAGGAGGTTTGTCCAAAGACCTGGTTGAAGAGCAGAAGAAAGTGCAGGAAGCAGACTTGCTGATTTTTCAGGTCATTATTTTAAACAGAATTCAGCTGAGATGTTCACTTTAGGTAATGGTACAGTAAAAGTTAGAGGTCAGTAGTACAATTACCTGGGTCATTATTACAGCAAATGCAGTAACTGAGCAGCACAATGATGCAGGTTGGAACAACAGCAACCCCAGAACTCCCAAACACTGGGCCAAACTTCCTGTCTCCATGCACAAGGTCATATGTGCCCATGGATGTCAGGCAGGCTGGCAGAAAGCAGAGCAGGGAGTATTTTCTGGGCAAGGAGCTGGGGGCAGCCAGCAAGGTCAGGGAGTTGGGCTTTCCTGAGCAGACTGATCTCATTTGTTGCCGAGTTGCAGAAGCATTACTGGGAATTGCTAATGGATCTTTACAGTCCATCTCTATTGCCCGCTGTGCCCCCTGTGTCCCCAGTGTGTACAAACCCCAAAGAATTGTGAAGGGAAATAGTAGCCTTACATTTCCTTATGTGCCTGTTGGCCTTAGACATCCCTATATATATTCCTCTGACCAATGTTAGATTAAATTTAGGATGGGGCCATATCTCAATGAAGCATTTCACAGTAAGTCATCATCATTTTCACACTGTTGCCTCCCAGGTAAGAACATGCTCTGAAGGAAGTGGTTGCTTTCTACTTTCTGTCTGTAGAGTGCTATGAAGAGTTGAGTGGGTTCTGGTGCAGAAAAAAAAAAAAAAAGAAAGAAAGAAAGAAATTTAAAAAGCCTCTAAGGGACATCATAAAGGAATTCCAAATTTGCTACAGACTAAACTCACCACTTGTAGTGACTGTGGTGGTTGCCCTGTTTCCATATTGTTTCTACCTTGAATGAAGTCACATGTGGGGTACATGTTTATAGAATTCCTTCCTCTGTGTGCAGTGTGTACAAAGGTTTAGGAGTAGTGATGCAGTCTAGTACAAGAGCCCATAAAGCAGTCAAGATAATGCCACAAAGACATGATAGCTTTGGGATGCAGTCGCATGGGCTAACTGGAAGATCGAGAAATCAAGGGTCCAAATGTTAAACAAGTCTTTTTCTTCTCAGTAAAGGGATTTGAGGTCATGATGTCAGCAGGGTTTGACAATAAGTCTTTCCTAAGATCCCGTGGCATTTGTCAGCAGACTGTCAGATCAGAACTGATCACCAGATGTCAATCCTGCTAATAAGATCCTTTTGCATTTCAGCCATAGGAGACATGATACAGTACAGTACAGTAATAAATCTGAACTAAATGGCACCGTCCTACTTCATCAAATTCCAGCTTTAATCTGCATGGGAGCCCTCACATGCACCACGGTGTTAATGTGCTGTAGGTGCTCAGGTCTGGCCCTGACCTTACTACAAACAGAAAGCACTTCAGTTCCTTTTGCCAGGCAGAGTTCCTGCCTCTCCTGACAGAGAGGCACGTACGGAATCTGAGCAGGTTCAGAGGACAGCATTTGTCCTGTAAACCAGGCCTAAGGGTGGCCCAGACTCTCTGTGCTAACCAGGTAATTTTGTCTTTGCCTAGTTTCCCTTGTTTTGGTTCAGCATGCCTGCGATCCTGAAGGGCTGGATGGACAGAGTCCTGGTCCAAGGCTTTGCTTACGATTTGTCAAAGGCTTACGATGGTGGTTTGCTCCAGGTACGTTTTTGGAATTGTTTCGTTAAGGTCAAGGTTTGCACCATGTCCTTTGGGGCCTTGGTCCTTCTTTTCCATTGTGGTTGTTTAAAGCTCTCACTTTACACTGCTCTGAAATAATGCTTCAGTAACATGTTGTGTAACTTTCTGAGCTGTTCACACTGTCTGGAGGATAGGAAAATATGGAGAATGCAGCAGTTCCTAAAGATTTAAGGATCTCCTAGACATCTTTATTGGCTTCATCATTTATTAGGAGTATCAGAGTGCACTGTGATCCTATACAGCTTGCAAACAGTTTAAGTCGATCCATTTCCTGTAACAACAGTCTCTCATTCTTTCTACCACCATAGGACTGCTCTTATCCATAATGACTGACACACTAGAATAGGTATCAAAGTCCTTTTCTGGGATTAGATGTTAAAGGTTGAACTATAAAATTTAATCAGAAATCTAAAATACCCAGAGTATGACCCTCTGTCAGAACTATTTTGAACCTTATCTTCTCTGTAGTGTTTAATTCGTTAAGAGCAGTATCTCTCAATGTCAATTCATACATTTTTAATTCTCCACAGCACTGGGAATATTCCTGGAAAATTCTGGCCCAGTGTCTGATAGAACTTATTTGGTAACAAATGGAGCATCAAAAAACAATCAATATTAGTTTCACATTTCTTTCACTGCATGTTAATCTCTGTTAGTTCTGATCTTCTTAACAATTTCAAACATTTCAGTTTCTTCAATTGTCAGAAATTTAAAATTAAAAAATAAAATCTAAAAAAAAAATGCCTTGCTGAGATAAATAGGCATAATCCCCAATGATCACAGCTGCATACGGAGTACAGGCTCAAGACACTTGGGATACTGCACTGGGAAAATGTTAGTTCAATTACAGAAGCTAAAACTGAGATGAGAGGAGCTGAGCACATGGCTAATATCATAGTCACAGAAGCAGAAGAAACATGGTGGTTAAGCAAGGCCAAGTTTGAAGGGGGACTTCGGCAAAAATTTCTGCAGTCAGAGAGGACAGAAATAAAGATTTCCACAGTAACAGAGGGCTTTCAGCCACAGTTCTCCAAATGTTGCATAAGGAAGAACAAGGATCAGCCCTCCTTCACACAAGGGTGTCAGACATAATTAATTTTCTTTTTAACCCGTCTCTGCCCAAAGCCCGAACAATCAGTCCATTGATGTAATTGTATGACGTCAATCTTTGCTTTAGAACTGCCAATCCTTGTAATGTCTGGGAAGGAAGAAGACACTCCCTCCTCTAGAAATTCATGCTGTCCAGGTTCCCCTGAATATGTCTCGAACTGTTTGGTCACTCTTGTTTAAACATGTCTAATTCAAGCATTGCTTTCCTAATTCTAGGACAAATTATCCCTGTTTTCTTTCACCACGGGAGGAACCAAAGAGAAGTATGCAATCAGAGGTGATATTCGCTATCTCCTATGGCCCATGCAGGTATAATATAGGAATATTTGGCTACTGTTTGCCATAACTTTTACTATTCCAGCTATTTATAAACAATGGGTTTATTGATTATTTTATACAAAAAACAATAAGAAATAATTAAGTTGCCTGCTCCGAGCATCTGCAGGTTATAAACCAGGCTCTAAAATCCTGAGACTACTTCAAAAGTCCGCAGAGTTTTAAAGTTGTTTTGTCCCCCTTCCTCCAGCTTGGAATCTGGGGAAAGCTTCTGCTGACAGCCTTTCCAGTGTCTCTGGTGTTACAGGATTTCCTTTAGCTCTAGCGTGCAGTATTTCTGTTCCCTGTGGTTACACAATTCATGTAGGATGTGGGACAGGAAGGGAGTCACGCATGGTCTCCTCCCCACTGCAGTTACCAGCTCTCTACCCCTGAGGAGCTGTCCAGCTGCAGAGCTCACAAGTAAATGGGACAAAGACATGAAACACAACTCTAAATTCAGAAACACACAGAGGGAAAAGGGCAAGCTGAACTTCCACAGGCACAAGCCTTCATACAGGATCATACGGCTAAGCCAGAGGCAAAAACTGAAAAACAAAACAAAACAGCAACAAAAAACCCACCAAAAATCCAAGAAACCAACATGGAAGTAGATGTGAAACACACTTCAATTCAGGAACTATCTGAGAAAGTTCAAACCGGACAATGAACTTTAGACTGTCCCTTATCCTTGCAAATTGAACAGCGTTCAGCATCCAAAGAGAGCAATTCTGTATGTTTAGCAGCAATTTCCTTCCCTTCTCCTGATAAATGCACAGGTTTAGAGATCCTGACTGATATTGGGTCAAAGAAACAGAACAGATTTGAATCTTCCACGTGCTTCAAATGAAAGTAAAAGAGTAAATATTTCCTGAGGCATTTCTTTCTTTGTTTTGCATCCAGCATGGAATCATGCACTTCTGTGGTGTCGAAGTTCTCAATCCTCACATCTGCTATGCTCCAGAGCGTGTCTCTGAGGAGAAGAGGAAGGAGATGCTGACTGCCTGGACCCAGCGCCTGAAGACCCTTTGGAAGGAAGAACCCATAGACTGCTCTCCTGAGTGGTATTTCAAGTAGTGTTCAGGTGCAAGACTACAGAGGGAAGATTTCTTTTTCTCCATTCTTTTTGATGTTCTATCTGAATACCTGAACACTAATCTCCTAATTCAAATCCATTTGAAGAATCTTGAGTACAGCAGCTAGCAGTTTAACTGACAATATAGCATTTCTCTTCACTGATTCCCAAGGGATTCCCTTCCGGGATGGGTGCAAAACTCTCCGTGAAGTTCTCCTTGCTCACATAAACAGTGTTATCCTACCTACTTGTGGTTGATAACACTCGTGGTGTTTCGTGCCAGATTATACCATTGCTGCTTGTCAAACAGTAAAGTACATGGCCAAGTTTATTTTAACACTTTTCATACCAGTTGCCACTTTTTTTCCTTTACCAGGGAATATGGTGCCCATACCCAACTTGTCATTGGTTGTGAGAGCGCTACACTTGTGCCTTGGAGCAACAAAACCCCATCATGAGTAGTGTTACAAAAGGATGTACCATTGCAGAGTGTCTTAAACAACTGGAAACCCTTAGGCTTTTATACATATTTACAAAGCAATATTAAAGCCATGACAGACACCAGAGAAAGGAAAAAATAAATGCAAATTTTGTATATTGATATGTGCATGAATTGCCCTCCTTTGTAGACTACAGCTCCCATTTGTAAAATATGCAGCTTCCTAAAATCAAAGGGACTTCTCTATTTTGATTACCCTTAGTAGAGACAAAATGGGATCCTGGTTTTCTCCTGCCCTCTCACAGCAGTCATGTATTCCTGTTTGCTCCCATATGAAGTGAAGGGCCACATCTAGCAGAGACATTCCCCAGGAAGCAGAGCTGCCCCAAGCTGTTGCCCATGTCTGCTGCAGGGCACGTGAGCCAAAGTTTTCAGGTCACACAAGGGTGCTGCTATTGCAATGCTTTGGAAGCCATGAGCTGTGCAGTGACTGGGTGCTGAGCCAAGAGTTACTGTCCTTGTCCTGACATGCTTTCAGTGCCTGCTATGCACACGTGCTGGGCTGCACATGTGCTCTAACACATGCCTTTCCAAAACTCAGGAGAATTTTACCACACAGAAAACCAACAGAGACAGGTCTGTGGTTAATAAGGAGAGAGAAAGGAAGTATTACTTTCTTAGTAGCACTGTAAATGTTACAGCCATTTTAAACTAAAAAATGGTTGTCCTTCCAGACCACATTATGCTAAAAGTCAAATGTTACCCTGCCAAACCAGCACTGATTTCATGAGAATGAAACTAGAATTAGGTGAGTAACTTGTAGCTGCACTTCAGGCTGGAAAGAAGGGCATAAAGGAACATGCTTTCCACTTCCATTTAGTCTGAGGATTTGTTTTGTGTTGCTGGTGGTCCTCTTCTCCCACAGATGTCTAGGCAATGCTCTGATCTTTTTCTCTGACAGTTTTTTCCAGAAATCATGACTGTATTTCTTTTATTTGATGCTCTGAAATGGCAGGTCAAACATGCTTGTGACTGCAGAACAATAGAGGAAAACAAACAGATCCCCATTTGAACTACATTACCAAGAAGCTTTATAGCTTAGAGAACCAAGACTGATGTCTGGTGGTAAGGTGCCTTTAATCCAGGTTTCAAAAAACCTGACATTTAGAGCCAGGTGTAGTTCATTCTGTGGTTTAATATTTGGTTCCTGAAGCAACATCACTGAGATGAGCTGCCTGCTTGCAGAGGAATATACTTTATAATAGACTAATTATCAAAAGGTTGTGCTGAAGTGAGAAACAGCCAATAACAAATACCATGCATAATGTAAGTATGACTTTTTTTTTAAAGAAAAATCTTACTGTGTTATTAGATATTTTAAAGCCTAAAGAGCCTATGCTTTACAGAGGAGATGCAAAGAATTTAAGCTGAGGATGCACTTGAATTAGTGCTGGATAATTGTCTCATCCTTCTAAGAGTATTACAATGCTCAGTTTCATGCTGCTTGAATGCACAGGAATTCTGATATGTTTGAAAAACTTAGGAAGGAGACAAAAGAACAGCTTCATCACTAGGACTGTGGAATCAAAATACCCCACAGCTGTTTCTGAATTGCCCTTGATGAAATGAGAAAGCATTTTGATGGCATCCAACAGAGAATAAACCAAGACCTAATCAGCTTGTCCACACAAAAGATTGCCAAAACTGCAAATAGTGTTGTACCCCAATGAGACATGGAGAGCAAAGGTGTTTCTTCCCTAGAATTCAGTAAGCATCCAAGAGAAAATTAAATCCTCTCAATGTACTCTACACATACACCGTTGTATTTCTGCCCTCTGTTGCTAGGTGACAGTTCAGCATCTATGGGAAACGTCAGGTAGTTGTCTTCTGAACTTAACTGCAGTGAAAAATTGTGGCTGCAGTCAGTCACCAACCACAGTGGTTCCCAAGGGCCTCGGGGCCTCCCATTCTGCATTCACACTCCCACGGGGATGCAGCCCTTCTCCACAAGCATCAACTCTATTGGTTGCTGCAGTTTCTTCCACCTCAGCCCTCTGAGGGCTCAGAGAAACACAACACAAGCTTTGGTGCATGGATGATCCAAAGCTAGCTAAGATCACAGCTTCCTTCTCTAAAATTAGCTCTACAGCATATCTTGATGGCTGTTGGACAGCAGGGGGGTCAATCAGACCAGATAATGCTGTTTTCAGATTAGAAGGCAGATTACAGAAAGATGATAGACAAGTATCTCCTTAGAGCTTTGCCCACTGATGGTCTCCTGCCCCAGAGGTCTGGGCAGGGTACAAAGCCCAGAATTAACAATCCAGCATTGAGTCATCTCCAGTGCTGGAAACCTCCTGTGTGAGAGAACACTCATCCTTGCTGGGCCAGGCAGAGTGTTGAGACAGGGAGAACCAAGGAATGATTATGCTCAGGTCCCTACAGAGCTTGCAATTCATCAAAGAAATGGAGAAGGAAAAGTCTCTAAAGAGAAACCTGGCAGCAAACTACAGGAGGAGAGGGAGGAGAGTTAAAAATTAAACCTTTGTTGGCAAAGCTTACTACTACAATATAGCCCTTAAAATTAATACCAGGAAAACAGATTCAAAGTTGCCTTCCCATTATGACACAAGCTTACAGAGATTGGATTTTTAGTTAAGATTAAGGAGCTCAGTAACCATTCTAGGCTGGTCTGGCACTGTGGAGATTTGATGCTTTTTATTGATCAGTCCCTACAATTTTTCCAGTGGTGCAATGAAACCTGCAAATTTCACACACAGCAATTTTCCTCCTACTGGCAAAAAAAACCAGCTACATGTCAAAGGTGTGAACTCTAAGCACATGCAAATCGATGCCAATTTCTCCCTTTCTTTGCCTAGTACTTGCTGGCTAAACCCCACTGAATGAGACTGACACCTTTTGAACCAAACAATTCTTATAAATTCAGCCATCTCTCTTCCTTTCATCAGCCCCATAAATAAAGCAAAGCTCAAAGGTAGAAGAACCAACCAAAAAAACCCTCAGAAGAAAAATGTTATCAAAAGATTTCTGTAATGTTTGGGATTGCAGGAGAATACCAAAACTGCACAATTGGCCCACCAGAGATACCACATCTGTATTTGCATTTGCTTTATTTAGCTGACAAATGTCCCAGACTCTCTGGACTGCAGGTTCAATAATGCTCTCCTTGCGATACCTCACAGTGTGCATGGACACAAAATTGCTGCATTCAAACTACAGTGAACTCAGTGTGGCAATTCAGCATTTGGTCCTGAGTCTCCTCTTTACAGTAGGTGCGCTCAGCCCTTGCATCGGGAGCTGTCAGAGCATAAACTCCTGTTCTGTCTCAATACCAGCTGATCCAGAATGGATGGAAAACAGGAATGTGCTGGTCCTGCATCAGTTCCACTAGCTCCACTGCCAACTTTTTTTGAAGGGAAATGATTGCACTCAGCTTTTTTTTCTTTTTTTTCTTTTTTTGCAAGGTCTTGGAAGGAAGCTGTTTATTCAGGCTCTTCAACACAGGGCAGTCTCGATACCCAAAGAGAAAATTTCCCCTTGCAAGTGATCCCCAAGGCTGTCCTACCTCTCCAAACCCACAGCTGCCCGCATCCTTCTGTGTCCCACCTGTCTTTCCCATGAGACACCTTTCAGAAAGCTGGAAGGGAGGAGCCCCCAGCTCCGGGCAGATGCACTTGTGGGCCAGCCCAAGGCACAGAGCAGACGGTGCCAGCCCTGGAAGAGCAGATAAGGGTAGATGGATGCTTTAGGAGTTCACATACTACGTTGCTGGCAGAAATGACGGACGAGCTCTGTACTTGGAGGAGAGCAAAGACCCAGAATAAAAAAAGTATCTGGAGATGATGTAGGGGTCACACGCGGTCACAGCAGCGGAAGCGCGCTCCCGGCCGAGCGCGCCCTCGAGCGGAGCCGGAGCCGCGGGCGGCGCCGATCCCGATCCCGATCCCGCCCCGGCGCTGCCTCTGGGCCCGGGACGGGCGGGCAGCGGGGCCGCCGGGAGGAGCCGCTCCCAGCCCCGCCGCAGATCCCGCTCCGGGCCCCGAGGAGCAGGTAAGGGCACCCGGCTGGCGCTGGGGCCGCGGCGCCGGGGCTGTTCCCAAGCCGCTTTCCAGAGGGCGGCACGGGACCTGCCGGGGGCTGCCGTGCCGCGGCCGCCAAGCGCCAGTCCGGCGGCCGGAGGAGAATTCCTGCTCCAGGGCCCGGGCCGAGAGCCGGGGGCTTCCCTCCCGCTCCCCAGGAATGCCGACGGCCCGGCCCGGCCCAGCCCGGCGGGTCGCGCTTGGCCAGTGCCCTTCTGTGCGTGAGTGCCCGCACTCACACTGTGGCACATTTCCCACTGACACAGCGATTCTCCTCGCACCCGTTCCTGATGTTTCTCACCAGCAAATCTCTCACTTGAGTTCTCAGGCACGACCGGATTATCAGGAGACAAGCTGCCCAGCGCTCCCCAGCAATGGCAGGTAAGGGCAAATGCGAATGAAAATGCTGCTCACTCCAGGCCTGGGTGCTGGGCACCTCAGGGATGGGGCCTCTCTGCCGTGTTTGGTTGGGACACTGAGGTCTCCATTTTCCAAACGACTGAAATTACCTCAGTAAGTGATGCCTTGGAAAACTCCAGCCTCTCTAAACCCTGTGTCCAAGTGCCCTGAGCTCCACCAAAATGGAAACAAATCAGCATTTTTGCAGAATCAAACTTAGCAGTTTTTGGAGCATGTGACATGTCTGGTCACTAAGCTCCATTCGTTGAGATTCGGCAGAAACAGCAAAGTCGTAACTACTGCTGAAATTCCAGAGTAAGGTATAGAGCAGGGGTTTAAAGAGTTTATACACACGTTGATTTTATGACAGTGTTTGACCTGCAAGGTTTAATAGTCTTTTTTGCATAGCTCTTGTTTCATGGACACTATGCACCCACATCCAGAAGCTGTGTTGCAGAGAAACTGAGTTCAGGAGATGCCTGAGTTTTTGTGTTGGCAGTCAGGAAGCAAGAGCTGCATGTTTTGCAGACCCTGTCATTTTCAATAGTCCCTGTAAATTTCCCTCTCTGGTTATCTATAAACAACTACTACCCCATACAAAATCTTTCCTTTCTTTTCCCAAATGAATGGTTTTTAAGAGAATTATTAAAATTGAATTACCTACGCTCAATAAAACTTTGAGCACAGCATGGAGCACTTTGATCACAACCTTGTTGCATGCCTCTAAGAAGCTCCATCCCAACACACCCACTTGGCCACTCAGCTTACTTTGAGTCGACTTTGACAGGAGTTCAAGATACACGACAGTCTAATCTCTGAGAAAAAAATCCCTTTGCTGTCTATAGAGGTCGCTGTGAGGGTGCTGAAGTGGGACAGGGGCATCTTAAACATCTAGCCCGATGCTGTCACTTCCACGGCACTGAACTGAAAGATGACGGCATTCCCTCCCCACTGCAGTAGGAAGTTGAGCTCCCAGAAGTTGTTTCTATGACACTTTGAGGCAATCTAAGCCGGCAATGCTTTTTTGGGCAGTAGTGGAATCAGACCAACAGAAATGCTGTCTCAAGAGAAGGGGTGGGGTTGTACTGATGTAGGGCAGTGTGACCTGCTATGGAATATCCCCTCTGTCCACTGAGTTCTACCTAGGAAAGCCCAATGTAGCACAGAATTGCTGGGCTGGGCACATCCAGCAATCAGGAGTCAAGTGCTGCCACTGTCACTCTGCTTTCACTGATTTTTTTGCCCCTGGGAAAGACACTACAGAAAGAGGAAGGAACAGGTCCCAATTCTACAAACTCTTCTGCATCTGCCTCCTAAATTCCAAATGCTCTCGTGGTTCTCTTCCTACCTCCAGGGAAGAAAGTCCTGATAGTCTATGCACATCAAGAGCCCAAGTCCTTCAATGGGTCTTTGCTGAAGATTGCTGTGGAAGAACTGACCAAGCAGGGCTGCAGTGTGACCGTGTCGGATTTATATGCCATGCAGTTTGAGCCCAGAGCAACAAGAAATGACATTGTTGGTGAGACCAGCCAAAATACACCTTTTTCAAAAACCAGGGACTTGTAAGCCCCCCTTCAGGTATCAGAAAGCTGAAAAAAGTCTCCCTGAAATCTTCCCAATGCTATACAACTCCAACTCTCAGTCTGTCTTGATAGGAGAGGTGCTCCAGCCCTCAGATCATCAAGAGATTAATAAGAAACTTATTGACCTGACATCAGCATGTCTAAAAGTCCACTCCTGAAAATAAACTATAGATTGCAACCTGCATTCAACTCTTATCTGGCTCTGGTACTGGACACAGGGCAAGGAATGACTGCTCACTTCTACCCACAGGTCACCTGCACAACTCAGAAGCGTTCAATTACGGTGTGGAGACCTGGGAAGCTTACAAGAGAGGAGGTTTGTCCAAAGACCTGGTTGAAGAGCAGAAGAAGGTGCAGGAAGCAGACTTGCTGATTTTTCAGGTCATTATTTTAAACAGAATTCAGCTGAGATGTTCACTTTAGGTAATGGTACAGTAAAAGTTAGAGGTCAGTAGTACAATTACCTGGGTCATTATTACAGCAAATGCAGTAACTGAGCAGCACAATGATGCAGGTTGGAACAACAGCAACCCCAGGAACTCCCAAACACTGAGCCAAACTTCCTGTCTCCATGCACAATCTCATATGTGCCCATGGATGTCAGGCAGGCTGGCAGAAAGCAGAGCAGGGAGTATTTTCTGGGCAAGGAGCTGGGGGCAGCCAGCAAGGTCAGGGAGTTGGGCTTTCCTGAGCAGACTGATCTCATTTGTTGCCGAGTTGCAGAAGCACTACTGGGAATTGCTAATGGATCTTTACAGTCCATCTCTATTGCCTGCTGTGCCCCCTGTGTCCCCAGTGTGTACAAACCCCAAAGAACTGTGAAGGGAAATAGTAGCCTTACATTTCCTTATGTGCCTGTTGGCCTTAGACATCCCTATATGTATTTCTCTGTCCAGTGTTAGATTAAATTTAGGATGGGGCCACATCTCAATGAAGCATTTCACTGTAAGTCATCATTTTCACACTGTTGCTTCCCATATAAGAACATGCTCTGAAAGAAGCAGTTGCTTTCTACTGTCTGTCTGTAGAGTGCTATGAAGAGTTGAGTGGGTTCTGGTGCAGAAAAAAAAAAAAAAAGAAAAAGAAAAAAAATTTAAAAGCCTCTAAGGGACATCCTTAAGGAGTTCAAACTTTGCTACAGACTAAACTCACCACTTGTGGTGGTTGCCCTGACAGAGAGCTGGAAGAAGGCACATACGGGATCTGAGCAGGTTCAGAGGACAGCATTTATCCTGTAAACAAGGCCTAAGGGTGGCCCAGACTCTCTGTGCTAACCAGGTAATTTTGTCTTCGCCTAGTTTCCCTTGTTTTGGTTCAGCATGCCTGCGATCCTGAAGGGCTGGATGGACAGAGTCCTGGTCCAAGGCTTTGCTTACGATTTGTCAAAGGCTTATGATGGTGGTTTGCTCCAGGTACGTTTTTGGAATTGTTTCATTAAGGTCAAGGTTTGCACCATGTCCTTTGGGGCCTTGGTCCTTCTTTTCCATTGTAGTTGTTTGGAGTTTTCACTTTACACTGTGTTGAAGTAACGTATCAGCCCTGCTTCACACAACGGTGTCAGCCATATAACTCCTTTTGTTTAACCTATCTCTTTCCAAAGACACACAGTCCACTGTCTAATTGTATAACATCAATCTTTGCCTCGGAACTGCCACCTCATGTAAGGTCTGGGAAAGAAGAGGTCACCCTCTCCCCTAGAAATCTGTGCTGTCCAGGTTTCCCTGAATATCTCTTGAACCATTCAGCCACTCTTCTTTAAACACGTCTTAATCTACCACCATTTTCCTAATTGTAGGACAAATTATCCCTGTTTTCTTTCACCACGGGAGGAGGCCAAGAGATGTATTCAAACGAAGGTATTGGTGGTGATATTCGCTATGTGCTGTGGCCCATGCAGGTATAATATATGAACACTTGGTTGTTGTTTATGTCAATTTTTATTATTCCAATTATTTTTAACAATTCTTTTGTTTGTTTTATATTAAATATAATAAGAAATAATCAAGTTCTCAATTCCAGAGATCTGCAGGTTTTAAACTGTTACCTAAAATCCTGTGACTACTTAAAAAGTCCACTGACTTTTAAAGTTGTTTTGTCCCCCTTCCTCCAGCTTGGAATCTAGACAAAGCTTATGCTGTCAGCCTTTTCAGTTTCCCTGCTGTTACAGGATGTCCTTTAGCTCAGCCATGGAGGATTTCTGTTCCCCAGGCTTACCCAATTCATAGGGTAGGATGCAAGGCAGGAGGGGAGCCACACATTACCCTGGCAGTAACAATCAACACACAGAAGTAAGCATTCCTCTTCTAATTGCTACTCTTTTATCAGAAGTGCCAGGCATGGTTTGGGAAATACAGGTGGTAAGGGAAGTTTTGCCAGCTTCTTCCTGATACAATACAACAGATGAGCTAAAATTCCATGGTCTCCTCCCCACACAGTTACCCGGTGCCTGCTTCTGAGGAGCTGTCCAACTGCAGAGCTCGCAGGTCAACATGGCAAAAACATGAAACACAACTCTGAGTTCAAAAATACACACAGGGGAAATGGCACATTGAGCTGATTCCACAGGCACTAGCCTTCCTACAGAATCATTTGGCTAAGCCAGAGGCAAAAGATTAAAAAAACCCCATCTTAGAAGTAGATGTGAAACACACTGCAGTTAGAGACAAATCTGAGGAGTTTCAAACTGGAAAATGAACTTTTGGCCACCTGTGATCCTTGCAAATTAACAGTGAACAGCTGCAAAAGAGGACAGTTCTGTGGGATTAACAGCAGTTAAAAATAAATTCCACAGAGCAGAATAAATGAAGTTGCTCATATCTTTCAGTGTCTTGTATGCCATTCTGCTGAATGCCTTCTATAGTGACTGCTTGGATAGGTAGTAAATTTTTGCAGTTTGTTTTCCTTCTCCTGATAAATGCACAGGTTTAGAGATCCTGACTGATACTGGGTCAAAGAAACAGAACAGATTTGAATCTTCCATGTGCTTCAAATGAAAGTAAAAGAGTAAATATTTCCTGAGGCATTTCTTTCTTTGTTTTGCATCCAGCATGGAATCATGCACTTCTGTGGTGTCAAAGTCCTCAATCCTCACATCTGCTATGCTCCAGAGAATGTTTCTGAGGAGAAGAGGAAGGAGATGCTGACTGCCTGGACCCAGCGCCTGAAGACCCTTTGGAAGGAAGAGCCCATAGACTGCTCTCCTGAGTGGTATTTCAAGTAGTGTTCAGGTGCAAGACTACAGAGGGAAGATTTTTTTTTCTCCATTCTTTTTTGATGTTCTATCTAAATACCTGAACACTAATCTCCTAATTCAAATCCATTTGAAGAATCTTGAGTACAGCAGCTAGCAGTTTAACTGACAATATAGCATTTATCTTCACTGATTCCCAAGGGATTCCCTTCAGGGATGGGTGCAAAACTCTCCGTGAAGTTCTCCTTGCTCACATAAACAGTGTTATCCTACCTACTTGTGGTTGATAACACTCGTGGTGTTTCGTGCCAGATTATACCATTGCTGCTTGTCAAACAGTAAAGTACATGGCCAAGTTTATTTTAACACTTTTCATAGCAGTTGCCACCTTTTTTCCTTTACCAGGGAATATGGTGCCCATACTCACCCTTTAAAAGCCCAAGATTGATTGTGAGAGCGCTACACTTGTGCCTTGGAGCAACAAAACCCCATCATGAGTAGTGTTACAAAAGGATGTACCATTACAGAGTGTCTTAACTGGAAACTCTTATGGGCAGCCTTAGGCTTTTACACATATTTACTAAGCAATTTTAAAGCTATGACAGATACCAAAAAAGGGAAAAAATAAGTATGAATGTAGTAGTATGTGCATGAATTGCCTTCCTTTGTAGACTACAGCTTCCATTTGTAAACTATGCATCTTCCCATAATCAAAGCTGAGTGAAAAAGGAATGCTGTTTTTTTCCTGCCCCCTCACACCAGTCAGTGTTGATGTTTGGGTCTGGAGAGTGTTTGCTTCCTCTCCAGCATCAGCATCAATGGGCTTCCTTGGAGATCTCTGCATCAACTGCACCAGCAGCTGGCGAGGCAGAGCACCAACCTGAAAACCTGCAGGAGCACTGTCTGTCTACGGGTCAGGATCTAGGAGACAAACGAATTGTCTGGCTCTTAATAACCAGTATTTTTACCTGGAACTGTAGCAGGATTATTTTTGTGCTTTAGAGTTGTTAACCCTGTTTGTGCATATGACAAGGGGCAGGTTTCTTGCTTAGCTACTGAATTTCTAGCTTTGACCAGCTCACTCAACAGCTGCCTTTGCACTTGATATTAAAAGAACGTGGCCTCAATAAGAACCCATCTCCTGAGTCACTGTGAAACAACACCTAGGCCTCTGTGCATCTGCCATTCCTGCTTTGTGGCAGTCTTGTAACACCCCAGCTTGACAGCTCCTTAGGAACTATTTGGATAATAAACGTGCTGAGCCCAGACTCTGGAGGCTCAGTGTAAGCTGATACACCAGACTGGGAATTGCCACAGCAGGGAAAGGGTCCTGTGTTCCTGTTTGCTCCTGTATGAAGGGACACCTCTTGCAGAGACATTCCCCAGGAAGCAGAGCTGCCCCAAACTGTTGCAGATGTCTGCTGCAGGGCATGAGCCAACAGGTTGCAGAAGCAGGAAATTTGCTTTGGCTCAATGGCTCTGTTATAGGAAAAGGAAAGTGAAAGGCAATAAGGAAGAAAGTGTTATACATCTAACTTGTGGGGAAAGCAGATTCATGCCTGAAAGACTTAAGGAGAACAACTTAAAAGTTACCAAGAGAAATTCGACGACAAATTTTAAAGTTGCATAGAAGAGAAATCATCCTTCTGTTCACTGTGTTCAGTTAGCAGGCTATTCAGGAAAGAAGGAAATTGAGGTGAAAGCAGAACTTGCAACTGCCAAACCAACATTACTGCTTTGGATCAATTGCAGAGCTTAGTGGGGTTAACTATTAGATGAAGAATTCCAGACTGACCTGTATGTTGAGGATCCTGTGCTTGACACTATCTGGCAGACACATGCCAGCTCCCACACACATGGTAGCACTGTTTTAATAAAATGGCTGAGATTTTTTGTACAAAGTATGTGAATGGTTGAGACTAATGCAAGTCCAGTTAAAGTTAAAAGAAAACTAATAGGTTTATTGAATTTTCATTAATACTAAAATTGAAGACTTCTGCTCAGATAAAGTCATTATTGGGAAAAGCACTAAAAATGTACCAATCTTTTTGTCCATTTCAAGATAACCTTTCCTTCCTAATCAGAATTAAGACATGTCTCTGTAAATTCAGATTGCGTTTCTGGATCAGTTTATTTTCCCTATTCATTTAATGAAGGAATGTCATAACTGGCAACACCAACCTCTAAGCACATACAAATAAATGACAATTTCTTTCTTTCTTTGCCTAGTGCTTGTTGGCAGATCATCACTGAATGAGACTGACACCTTTTTAACCAAGCAATTCTGATAAATTCAGCCATCTCTCTTCCTGCCTTCAGACCACACCTTCAGCCCCATATACAAAGCAAAACTCAACAGCAAAAGAACCAAACCAGACAAACCAATTAACCAAAGAAAGAAAAAAAAAATCCTCAGAAGTCAAATGTTATCAAAAGGTTTATCAAAAGATTTCTGTAATGTTTGGGATTGCAGGAGAAAAAAAAACTGCACAATTGGCCCACCAGAGATACCACATCTGTATTTGCATTTGCTTTATTTAGCTGACAAATGTCCCAGACTCTCTGGACTGCAGGTTCAATAATGCTCTCCTTGCGATACCTCACAGTGTGCATGGACACAAAATTACTGCATTCAAACTACAGTGAACTCAGTGTGGCAATTCAGCATTTGGTCCTGAGTCTCCTCTTTACAGTAGGTGCGCTCAGCCCTTGCATCAGGAGCTGTCAGAGCATAAACTCCTGTTCTGTCTCAATACCAGCTGATCCAGAATGGATGGAAAACAGGAATGTGCTGGTCCTGCATCAGTTCCACTAGCTCCACTGCCAACTTTTTTTGAAGGGAAATGATCGCACTCCGCTTTTTTTTCTTTTTTTTCTTTTTTTGCAAGGTCTTGGAAGGAAGCTGTTTATTCAGGCTCTTCAACACAGGGCAGTCTCGATACCCAAAGAGAAAATTTCCCCTTGCAAGTGATCCCCAAGGCTGTCCTACCTCTCCAAACCCACAGCCGCCCGCATCCTTCTGTGTCCCACCTGTCTTTCCCATGAGACACCTTTCAGAAAGCTGGAAGGGAGGAGCCCCCAGCTCCGGGCAGATGCACTTGTGGGCCAGCCCAAGGCACAGAGCAGACGGTGCCAGCCCTGGAAGAGCAGATAAGGGTAGATGGATGCTTTAGGAGTTCACATACTGTGAGGCTAACCATCACAGGGAGAAATGAAAGACATAATTTGTGGGCTGCTATTGCCCTACCACATTGATTGGCCGCTGCTCTTCTATTAGTGCCACTTAAAGCACCTTGGGGAATGCAACAGTTCCCCAGAAAGGGAAAGATCACGTCAAAGACCGTGAGACGCTCATCATCACCATCTTTTTCACAGAAGAATGGCAAAGGGATCGCCCTCACGTAAAGAACCTATATTAACTACACACCTGATCCCCGGAGGAGGCTGAACTAGGTGGTTTACGGCAATCCTTTTGGTTATGTATTTCTTCAGCTGTCCCCAGGTCTGTTATCCGTGCCAGTGACTGCTGACAAGCAGAAACTCCTGCCTCCATCCTTCCTGAACAAAAAAAAAAAATCCCCACACCACCAGCGCCAAATCTTCCGCAGAGAAAGGCATTTCCAACACGCCTCAAAACTCCCGCTGCTGTCAGTCTTGATAACGTCGCCAGGTTTCCACGATTCACAGCGCGCAGAGCACTCAACCAGTGACCGGGTCAGTGCGCGGCACGGACCGGAGCGCCCAGCGCGCCCAGCCAGGGACAGTCACTGCGCCGCTTCGGGCCTGCCCAGCCGCCGCGTTCGCTCCGCCTCCCGCAGCCCCGGGACCCAGGCGCCCACGGGAGGGCCGTGAATGCGAACCCCGGGGCCGTCCGGGGAGGCGGCAGGACGGAGAGCGGCCGGGGCGCGGTAAGGCGGGAGCGCCGGGAGCGGGGGCAGCGGGGGCAGCGGGAGGGGGCCGCGCTGCCGCGCCGAAACCGAAAGCAGCGCCGCGACCCTGCCGGGGGAAGGCGCCGCTGCGGGGTCCGAGCCGCGGTGCTCGGGCAGCTGCCGGGCTCTGAGGCGAGACGGCCCGGCGGCGTGCGGCGCTGCATCCCCCCGTCCCGCCCCAGCGAGGAGGGTCTCCTGGGCACGGGGGAACGGGAAGCGGGGCAGCGGCGCGTACGGGAGGAGGCGGGCGTGGCGGCAGGAAGCCGCCGGGAGGAGAAGGGCGACATGGCAAGGCAGCCGACGAGGAACTAGGCCAGGGCAGCCCCGCGTCAGGGCTCGGCGGCGGCGGCGCCGCGCTGGGGCTGAGCGGGAGCGGCAGCAGGCGCCCGCCTCTGACAGGCACGGCCCGACGCGGCGCCGCAGCCGAGACAGCCTGTCCCGATTCCCTCACGGAATGCACGCTTCTGTGACCAGAGCCGACCGTGACACCTTCGCGCGGCTACAGGCCACTGCAGAGATCCCACCCTTTCCTCCTCCCACGCTGCCCCCGCTCCTGTGAAAACCGGGGTTGCATAACACCTTTGTTCCCCTTGTATTGGCTTCGCCTCCCCTTCCCAAGGGATCCTTTCTGTAACCTGATGATGATCTGACACAGGTATTTTCTTTGCTATTTCCAAAAGGAAAAAAGAAAAAAAAAATCATTCCTTAGTGAAAAGATGCATCAGCTGAAAAACGGAGCAGAAGGGAAAGGTTTAGATGGAGTGGGTTATGACAGCTACAGCAACAGATCTGAGATGCCCTGACAGCTTTTGAAACATCATTCACACACGCAGTATTTTTGTTATCAGCTGTAGCAACCCTTCTATTTCTCACGTTACTCATTTGGGAATACCAGCTTTGGCTTCTCTTCTTTATTCCTTTCCGATACTGACTGATAACTCAGTGGCCACGATTTTTGGCGCTTGTAAACGTGCTAGTATTCTCCAATTAAAGTTTGTAACACCTCTGAAGAACTTATGTGCTGTGAGCATCATTAGACTACAAAGGCTGCAATCAATGTTTTTTCATATTACAGTGCTAATGTGCTCAGCACTGCTCCTTAACTGTGCAGGTCCCATCAGATCAGTTACAAATCTTTAGAACTGAGGAAAGCACTTTTGAACAGTGATTAGGGAATATGACCCGATGACCTAATGTCCAGGGTATGATTGTTGTGAATTTATATGCCCTTTAGGAGTTAGAGGAGAGGATGTAATCATGGTGTTAAAAAGAAAAATGCCACAAACCCACTTATTGTACTTCTGTCCTTCTCTAAGGAACACCAGTCATACTGGTGGACAAAAATTCCTCTCTTCTAGCAACCAGTATTCAAAATTTTCATAATACATGTTGGCACTTGGTAAACATGAACCCACCCTAATACAAATGTTCAGAATAGTATACGAAAAAAACTGCTTTATATTTAATCAAGTATACAGATGAGGGCTACTTCACAGAACACAAATTAACTGCTAGACATATGCATAGATTCTCTAAGGGTAGGCTAAATCAAACTGCAAAATTTCTGTTCTCTTAACCACAGATACATAGTGTATGAATTGGTGTGTCCTAGGTACTGAGGATACACATAAATTATCCTGTATCTCAATAAGAAGCAGTAAGGTTGGAACCTGAGTCTTTGAGCTTCTGTCCTTGATTTTTTATCCTCTGACATTCCAAGGTATCATAAGCCAACATCTCATGTTAAATAGTATACCAGAATAAGTAGTCTTTGCTTTAAAGCCTGGCTAGAGATTGTTTTCTTGTGATAGTCAGTCTACAAAGAAAAAACTTTGGGTTTGAAATAAGTAATTAGATCAGAGAGCTTCTATTCAGGGTACCTCATTACTTAATAAGAACAGCAAAAAAAGCAGAAGCATCCTACCATGCCCAAGGAGGAAGGTTCCCTCCCACCTCATAAGAAAATTCTGTCTTCTTGAATGTTACCCATCTCACTCCAGCAGATACATTATGATTTTAGAAGTTATTACTTCTTTTGAATTTCCAAGACTTCTGGTTATAGGGATTACATGTGGCTTGGTAGGAGCAGGTAATTAACAATGCAACAGGAGCAAGGTTCTGTATTGTTGCAGCTTTGGGCAGAGCTGTTTTTTGCCCAGTTATATGGTGTTGAATGCCAGTCCCAAGCTATCAGTGGTATTAATGCAACTTTAGAGATTCACCATTCAAAAATACACATCTACTTTGCATTCACAAGAAAAGCATGTGCAAGTCTTATAACTACTACCTAGATGCATAATTGCTGTTAGTATGGAAAAATTAATATACATAAGTGACTTCAAACCAGTTATTGAAAGGGAGACCCAGATAATGCAGCAAGATGTTAGTTTATGCCACTTTTGACTCTCATGACTGAATTTAGGCCCTTGTATGTGTGACATCCACCCCATCTGCACAAAAGGGAGTTGTACCACCCCAAGAAATCCAGAGAACCATCACCAGAAACTTCCAGGGAGATGAAAGCTCAGCTATGAAAGCAGCAATGGCACTGCTATGAGTCATTTGTTACCTACTATTTGATAGGCTGTTAAGGAATTCAAACAAAAACAAAAAATCAAAACAAAAACAAAAAAACCTATCTACAAAACGCAAGAAAAATTTCCTCTAATCATTATTAGGCATAGCAGGACTTACCTTCTTACTAAGTGAATGCAGTCACATCCTCAGTCCAGTGCTCATAATGCAGGCTAGCACTGCAGCAAAACAAAGCCTGCATCCTTTTGAAGTCAGGAAAGCCAGAGCAGAAAAGTCTGAAGAGAGGACACTGCCCTGGGTGTAGAGAGGTTGTTCCCTGTCTGTACTACAACAGCCCCTAGAGTCTCTATATGTACTTTGAAGAGAAAGCTCTTGCTTTAACTCTTCTACAGGCACAGTTCATTTATTTTTTTAAAATTCAATATACTCTTCCCTGCTTTGGCTTGTCAGTATTGAACGGATCAGACCATTTCCAGCTTGGCACTGGAACATCTCTCTTCCCTCAGATACCTACTGCCCACACACACTAGCTCCTTAGTTCCCAGGCTTCCCAAAGAGGCTGTGGTAATGAGGCAGTCAAAATTAGGCTGCAGCTGATGATCACAACATTAAGCAATCTTTTCAATTAGAGATTTGATGATACAGGTGCACAGTAGTTTACAGGAGTTAGCAGCCATTTGTTGGTCTGGAAAAACTTGGGAGTCCCTTTGCTACACTATTTAGAGCTCTTAGTTACCCCAATGAGCCAATCTGCTGTTGCTGATAGTGGCACTTAGAGGTGGTGCCTTTCTCCCAGCTCTGTGTCGTAGTTACCCAAGCTGAGTGGAAAATGAACAGCCCTGCCAGTCTCTTGGACTTTATTTTTTCTCAGCAAACTCTTTCTTTACCTGATGTAAGGTGCTTAAGTTAAAAACTTAGTGAGGGGAAAAAAAGCAGAGCTTGTTGGCTTGCACCAGTGCTAGCAAAGCAGCTTGCTGGCATGTGCTGAAGGCAGGGGCTGGCCTGGGAAACATATTAGGCAAGAGAGTACCACGGCTTTATCAAAAGATTAAAATTATTCTGGCCTCCACTGATGTTTACTTATCTATTACTTATCTATTATTTACCTATTTCATAGGATCCCCCAAACTCTCTTTTTGTCTTGATGCACATAGGAGTTACTACAAGCCTTCACAATGTCTTTGTTCCTCTTCTTTAATGGGCAGAGGAGAAGTTGCCATACATATTCTTTCCTAGCACTTGTCTCCTTGAGTTCATGTGCAAATAAGTTTCCCATAGAAGCTGAGTCCTTCATTTCGCCCTCCAGTGGAACCTTTTATTTGGTTGTTTGGCTTAAGCTTTAAGCAAACCCTTTAGAGCTAGGTTTGCAAAGATGCCTAAAAGGTAGCTTAGAGTTATATAAGAATCTGGGCACCTGACAGGTCCATGTTCAGGCAATTCAGAAAACAAGATACCCATCAGAATCATTAGGCACTACCTGCCTTTGGGATCGTGGCTCTTGATTTTTCTGGGGTTTGGATTTTGCACATATGAAGTGTAGGGACAGTACCATTCTACTGCATATTGTATGGATAAAAACTATTTATCAACAGCACTTTGAGATCCTCAGGTGAAGAAATGGTTTTACATCAACTGTGTATAACTGTAGTGGGCTGACAGGATAAATTATTGTGATCTTTAGGTCTGATTCTGTGAGAACCACAGGATTTTTGGTTTCCAACTGAGCATTCATAAGGGTCATGAGAGTTTGTGTTTCTGTCCCACTCCTTAAATGTAGAGTTATTTAGTGGAACAGCTAAATGCTTTTAATGACCCTTCTTTTTCTCCTTTATACTACAGGTCCGGAAGCACAAGGGTATTTGATTTTGTTTTAATTGCTAAGCCACAAAGACTACAGCCATGTCTCTGGAAGACATCCATATGAACACCAAGGATTTGCTTGAAAAAAGATATTTAGATGCTGGAGGATTTGGAACAATTTCTTTATGCTTTCACAAGAAACATGGATATGTAGTATTAAAAAAAGTGTATACAGGACCGCAGCGCACTGAGTAAGTTACAGATCTCAGTTCTGATTTTTATTTCAGTTAGTCTAAGTCCTCTAAATTCAATTAAGATAAATCTAAATAGAGTGTAATAACTTCGGGTCTTTGGATTCTGGAGATACTGTATGTGTGGGAAATAAGACAATGTTAACAGCTGTCCTGCAAATTTTGCTTTTTCTCCCCCTCTTGAGACAACTTTTTTAGTTTTAACTCATTGTTCCAGTGAAGTTCCTTACAAGGTGAGCACTATCATGAATTGTTAAGAATCAAGAGGATTCTTGCACACTTATGGAAATGCAGGAACTCAGTGGCCACACAAGATCTTCAAACTTGCAGATACATTTTCAATGAAATTATCCAACTGTTGATGTCCACTAGGAACACACATAAACTATCAGCAGGACTCCAACCCCATATGTGTTAATATCAAGAATGTAACTCCCTCTCCCTTGAAAAGAGCAGAGTGAGCGAAGACCACTGATTTAATTCAAAGATTGAATTAGCTGTTGATTTCAGTGGATTCAGGTCACATTGCAGCTCTACTACCTCACAGCCATAACAATACTAAAACTCTCCCATGAGTCATCCACTAGAGAGAGACAAAATTCCATGTTTTTTCTACTTTGGGTTGTGATAAATAATTTAACTGAGTTATTATTTTGCTGGTGGAGCACAAGTTTAGAGATTCTAGTAGTTTGCAGCCTGCAATGACAGTTTGGGATGAGCACAGGTAAAATGGACAAACCTGCCAAGTGTATTTTTGGGTTTGTGTTTTTATTTTCTCACTATGCGGGCTCATAATTTTGTTATTTCTTAAAATATTGAACCAAAAGTCTTTACTAAATTTTTTAACTGAGCCTAATGCAAGCAAAACAACCAGTGTCTTCTCTAGAAATATGGATGAACACAGATGGAGAAAGCAGTTTCCTTTTAAGTCAGAGGGTAGGAAAGCATTAGCAAGCAGTATAGTTTCAGGATTTTCTTATATCCTGTTGTCTGATGACTAGAACAGGAACAATAATAAAAATACCACCCCTCATTATGTAATTGATACTATCCTTTTTTAAGACCCTTAGTGAGCTCCCAGCTATGTACCTGTGATTATTGATGAGTTGTACTGAGGCCCAGGTAAAGAGTTAGACTTTGAATTCATCCTAAACCAGTAATTGTTAGCAAATGCTGTCATCATTTAGTGTGTGTGTGGTTCCCTTGTAATAAATCCATTTTGAACAAGAAGCCCTTTGGAAACAAGAACTCTTTAAGTTTCCTGTACAAGGAGCAGTGGAGTGGATCTTGATCCTCCTTGTTCCAAGGCTCCTTCAGCCTTGCCCAGATCTCACCCCAGTTCAAAGATTTGGACATCCACAGCTACTGACAAGAAGAATGCTTATGCAGTTTCTGAAAAGCAGGCCTTAAAATCAGGCTGAGCAGATAGTCTCTGTGTAAGGCATTTGAGCAGAATCTTAGAGAATATAACCTGGCATGAACAAAGCTGTACCAATTAAAATCAGTTGAAGGTATGGTTAATCTTGCAGGGGCTCTAGGGATGTTGACATTTTTGGCCATGGTTTTCATCATGAATCGGTGTGATTTTCATCCCTTTGTTATTTCTAGGCTGGCACCTAAATTCAGGGTAATTTCTGTTTCACAGGTACAACGTTTCCCTTCTTGAGGAAGGCAGGATTATGCGCAGACTGCAGCATGACCGTGTGGTAAAACTTCTGGGTGTCATTTTGGAAGACGGAAATTACTCACTTGTGATGGAGTATGTGGACCGGGGGAACATGATGAAAGTGCTACAGAATGTGAGCAGTCAATTACTTCATCCCTTAGGGTTGATGAGCTGCTTGAAAGGGACGGGATGTTACTGCCAGAGAATGGAGTCTTTAATTTCTTATTCTTCTTTCTGTATTAAAAAGCCAGTGGCAGCACTTCCTTCTCTAGAGATAGCAGAAAATGACAGTGGCTTTCCTGTGCATCACAGAGGAGCAGACTAATTACAGATTTAAAAGTTACAGAAGTGTCTGTAGAGATATATGGAGAATTTGCTAAATATGTAGCAAATATTTGTAAATATGGAGTTACTCTAAAATTACTAATGCCAAAATTTCAATCTAAGACGGACCTTAGAACCACAGAATATCCCTAGCTTGAAGGGACCTTGAAAGATCATCAAGTCCAACTTGCACAGGACAACCCCAAAAATCACAAGCACCCTCTGGGTGAAGAATCTTCTCCTAATATCCAACCTAAACATTGCCAAATCCAGTTTCATGCCATTCCAACAGGCCCTATCACTGACCACCAGAGAGAAAAGTTCAGTGCCAGTTCCTCTGCTTCCCATCACGAGGAAGCTGTAGACCATGATGAGGTCTTCCCTCAGTCTCCTCCAGGCTCAATAGACCAAGTGACCTCAGCCACTCCTCATCTGGCTTCCCCCCAGATTCTTCACCATCTTTGTGCCTTCCTTTGGACGCTCTCTAATGGCTTTATATCCTTCTTAAATAGTGGCCAAAACTGCACACAGTATTCAAGGTGAGGCCATACCAGTGTGGAGCAGAGTGGGACAATCGCCTCCCTCAACCTGCTGGCAATGCAGGTTTTTCTTACCATAGCTTAAGCAGAGGTATTCTTGGGACTGAGGAGCTTTTTTTAAAGACTGAGTTTTAATTTGATTGTTGTAGTTGCATTTTTTAATAGATGTCACTTCTTGTTATTTCTTTCAGCTCTCACTACCTTTGTCAGTGAGAGGGCGTTTCGTGCTGGAGATCACAGAAGGAATGCTTTATCTGCATGAGCAAGGCTTTGTGCACAAAGACCTAAAACCAGAAAACATCCTTGTGGACAGAGACTTCCACATTAAGGTACTTGTTAGAACGTGAATGGAGAAGGCTGGTGATTGGGTTGAAGAAGCCATTTCAGCCATGCTGGTTAGAGTTCCTAATGTGGTAGGACTCATAGATTAATGCCTTGGTAGTTTAACAAGCTATCACTAAGAGAATGTTAGCCCTGTATCACTGAATTGTGGTGGCTTATACAACCTCTGAGTCTGAGATTTGCACAGTGTTCCCCCAACTGTGAAAACAAAAAAAAAAATCACTAAGGGCATTAAAAAAATATATTGTTGAGAATTATGAGCTATAAATAACAAAACAACTTGAAAGATAAAACAAATGTTAATACAGAGTTTGAAACAAAATAGAATGTTTTATGGATAATGGCTTTTGTCCTTTATTGCTGTGATTTCTCCTCCTGCCTTCACCTCCTTTCTTTCTTTTGCCTGTTATCTTTTCCTCTTTTGTATCCCTCTTTTCCCTTAGTCATCATTTTAAAATGACATCCAGGAACTACAAAAAAACCGCATCAGGACACTACTTCAAAGAATGGTTTATAAGCCTATTCCAAAGCCCTTCTATTAACTTTAGTGGGGTTTTGGATCAAGACACATAGATATAGAGGCTACTGCGGAATAAACCTGAGGGGAATTTGCAGCAGTCCTCATCAAATATCATGTCTCTGGTCAAGGTGAGTTGTTGAAATAATCACCCCATTACAGTTTGAAACTACAGAATAAATTTCTGTGAAGAAAGCTCTGTCATTTTCTATTTCTCACACATAAATTAGTGAGGAGTTCTTTCACAAGGTTAATAGAGTAGCAAGTACAGTATGAGCACCTTGCAGATAAGAATTATAAATTTGTTTATTTTCCAGAAATACAAACCCCATCATGATCTGCTTTAAATGTAAATTGTATGAGGGATTGGGTTTCAGCTTGCTTATATGGACAGGACCAAACTAGGCTATCATCACATTTCTTGACAAACTGATCTGGAACCCAGGATCAAATTCAGAATCAGATGAGACTTCCTTAAGTAGCTTGATCAAAAGTATAATTTAAGGCAACTGTTGTATGATCTGCTTGAATGTGTCTAACATTGTTGATAATTAGAAAGGGAAATAGTTGTTCCAGGAAATTGTAAATGTAGAAAGATTTATGTCATATCCTTCTCTATCCCTAGACCTCCTCTCACTTGCAGACATGAAGCTGGACTCCTACTTCTTCAGCAGAAGGTTGCCTACATTTTCCACTGAATACACAACCTCTAAATGTAGCTCAAGGCTTCAGAAACTCAAGAGGAACAATAAGCTAGTTAGAGGCAATAAGAGAGAAAAGTGAGTTACAAGTGAGGCAAGGTGTCACCTTACTTTTATCTGAAGTAATTGGGTTACACAACCCTGACAGCTGCATGCGGACAAGAGAGACAGGCCCATTTTCTTTCAGTTTTCCTCTCCTATTGACCTCCTGTTCCCTTGTGTTAGCACTGGTGCTAATCTGAACACCCTACCTTGATTTAGGAAGCCAAACCAGCAGATCACCATTTACCTTGTTGGCAGTGCTGCCCTTCTGTTGGGGAGCACTTGGTTCAGCAAGCTGCTTGGCTGCCTTGCACTGGGTCTTCCCAGGTCAGTGTCAGTGCTGGAACAAGAGGAGCAGAGGGAGCACATAAAAGGAGGGAAAGGGGGGAAGGATTACTTTCTTCACCAGCAGCCATTAGTCTAGTTGCAAAACTGCACATTAAAGTTTCAGTAATGTCACATTGTCAAGCACACAGTACCCAGGTATCTCTGCTTTAACTTATTCTGTGCTATTCTTTTCCATGCCTCTTTGGTATACATATCACATAATTTTAGATCCTCTTCTCTTTTTATGAAATAAGATCAAAGCAGGTTGAGTTAAATGGAATCTAAATGGAAAGGGCAGTGAGGGAGGAGGCATATCTGCCCATCTCATAGACTGATTCTAGATTTGAATCTTAGATTCTTCTCATATGAATCTTCTGTTCTTCCATGAGTGCTGCCAGCAGACCTCAAATATGATTGTCAATGTGAGTGAAACCAAATTTCTTCTATCCTCACATTGTACACGTATTCCACAATCAATACAGAAGTTCAGCCTAATGGCTTGCAATTGGCAGTGATACTTTATTTAGGACAAAAACCAAACCAAGCAAACTAAAACAAGAAAAAAACCAAACTGTTTGTTTTCCTTTCTTCAGTTGTATTTTTTCAATATTTAATTTTTAGATAAATTACTAGATTAGTATTAAGTCTTGATAAAATTGAGCACTGCATGCAATACTTGTTTATCTCCTCTTCATTACAGCACTAGCTCTGATGTGTCTCATTTTTCAGATTGCAGATCTCGGTGTTGCCTCCTTTAAGAGCTGGAGTAGGCTGACCCAAGAAGAAACTGTCCGACAGAAGAAAATCAAAAGCACTTGCCAGAACAATGCTGGGACTCTTTTCTATATGGCCCCAGAGCATTTACGCTGTGTTAACGTAAAACCAGTGGAGAAATCAGATGTTTACAGCTTTGGCATTGTGATCTGGGCAATTTTTGCTAACAAAGAGCCATACGAAAGTACGCTACTTCTCAAAGGATGCTATCAGAAAAATAAGTTACAAATATTAAGCATTTAACATGATAAAATTAAGATTAGTAGATTGAATCATCCATAGCCTAGAATAGCACAGGTTTGGCACCTCATGGCCAGTGACAGGAATTAGTTGCATCATTCCTGAGTTCTAAGCATGGACAAGAACATCTGAATGAAATGCAGCCATGAGCTGAATCTACTCACATGTACATGGTGTGGGCACAAACCAGACTTGGTGGCAGAAATTAGGCAAACCTCAGGTGGGCCAGGATGGAAACTTTGACAGACACTGTTTCCTGGGGTGGACTAGTCACACGTGGAAATGGGAATGATCCCACAGCCAGTAACTGATTCTCGGCTGCATGGTGCTGATTTCCCAACATGCACCAATGGGCTTATGTAGAACAATAGGAGCCAGCTGTGGAATTCCAGAGTAACACATTTATAATTTTGATTGGATTTTTTGCTGATTAAATGGCTAAATGTTGCCTGTGTGGCCGTCTTTGTGTTCATATCTAGTGCAGAGCTGATGCACCTGGGATGCAGGTTCTAGAGAGCTACATCTGTCACCCTTGCTCACACTGCACATTGTCTTACATATAAAAGTAAATCCATTAATCTTAAAGTAATTCTCTAATCCATGGAAGTCAGGGCAGTGGATTCAAATTCACTAGTATGAAAGATTTGTAGCTGTAACCTGGACATCTTTGAAATCATATTTTACATATCCACAAACACACAGGGAGCCACTTCATTGTTTCTTTTACCTATGGAAAGGTAGCAAAACCCACGAGCAGAACCTGATAGGAAATTTTCTTTTTCAGATGGTATAAATGAAGCCCAGATTTGCTTTGCTATCATAAATGGAAACAGACCAGACATAAAGGAGATCACTGATACATGTCCAGTGGAAATTATTGACTTAATGAAGCAATGCTGGGATGAAGAGGCAGAGAAACGCCCGACCTTTGCAGGTAAGGCATTACTTTGGGATTCGTTTTTGTTTTTGTCCGTTGATACTTTATAATGCAGCAAAACAAACCTGGGTATTTGCCTCTTGAAATAAAGTTTTTTTTGTGAAAACTGAAATAGCAATTCACATATTCTGTAAAGCTCTCTGTACTATGACCAAAAATGGGATCTGATCCAGCATTTACAGGTTTGAGAAATCCTAGTAAGTGGATGGAGCTAAATAAAACCCTTTAGACCTGATAATTTCTCTTCAGCATAGTATAATCTTATTGCTGAAATTTACAGAAAAACTAACATCAAGTGATACAGTATATCTTGACCATGACTGGATCCTATTCAAAATATTCTAGATTCAAAAGCTGTCCTAGTTATTCTTCCATGAGCAGTTCAACTGACTTTGACTAGCTAATCATCTTTCCATATGGTCAGATGCCAAAACACTTCCAATCAGTAGAAGTCTTGGCTGAATTGTCTGGGAAGGAGACTAAGAGCATTCAGCAAATAAGTCAAAATTCTGTATCTCATTGTCTCTTCTTTCTGCCTCAATATAGAGTGCCAATAAAAAAAAACAAAACAAACCACCCCAACCCACAGAAAAGATCCCAATATATAACAGGAAACCGAGGTTTGTATTTAGACAGGGGCACCAACAGCTTCATATACAGCAGGCATATACTTAAATACTCAGAGGAAATTTGTATACCAGAAAGAAACCCACCTATTATCTCCATATTTAACATTACATAATCTACTGGTTATAGATTAATCTTATGCTTGTATTGGGTCTTAGCTCCTGATTTTCCCATATGCAAGCCAGGGAAAGATGCTCTCAGCTACAGATCATAGACAGAGATTTCACCCTAAAAAGCAATACAACAACAACAAGTTCCTAGAAGTCATCCTGTTCTTGTTACTGCTTCAAGACTAAATGTACCATGTGAACAAATTCCAAATGTATATATAACTTTCCTGTTTCTGACTTCACAGAAGTCTTGTTCAATCCTTATCCATCAAGATCGTTAACAGTACAAGTCACTTTTACTTTCCATTGAAAACCACTTTCACTTAGTTCTTTACTTTTTGCAGAAATCAGTGAAATATACAAGCCATTTTACTATGAAAATCTAGAAAAAAATATTGAAGAAGATCTGAAGAATTTAAAAGTGAGTAGCTTTCTAAGCATTTTAAGGTGTTAGTTCCCCACATTCCTTCCTCCTAACCCCAGTTATGGTCAGATTCTGCCACTTCAAGACTGATCATGCTTGACTGATGTGATTTCCTTCTGTGATAAGATGGCTGGATTTGTGAATGAGGGGAGAGCAGTGCATGTCATTTATCTCAAACTTAGGAAGATTTTCAAGACTCTCTCCCAAAATACTCCTGTATCCAAGTTCAGACGTTACTGTCTGAATGAGCAGATGAAAACAGGTTGGATGGCAAGTCCCAGAGGAGAGCAGATGATGGGTCCTACTTCACCTGCAGGCCAGGAGCAGCTGCAGCAGTGCAGGTGTCTGGGACCTTCCCTTCAGTGACCTGACAGGAGCGATGGAGCATACATCAGGCGTGCAGGTGACACCAAACTGGAAGCACCAGTCAATACAGTCCCAAGGACAAGGCTCATAGCTGCAGGCTGGAGGAATGTGGCAGCAGAAACCTTGTGGAATTCAGAAAGGACAAATGCAACATGTTGCACCTCAGATTAAAAAACCCCTGGCTTCAGTGCCAACCAGGGCCTGCCCAGCCAGGGAGCAGCACTGCTGAGAAGAACCTCAGAATTCTTCTCAACCTGGGCACCAGCCACGGCCTGCCTGGCACCAGCAGTGTCCCAGGCACCACATCTGCTCAGCACTTGTTAGTCCTGCCATAGGACATGGGCCTGTTTAAGCCTAGACATGCAATGATTTTGGGGGACATAAACCAGTAGCAACCTGCCCCTATGTGTGAGGAGCTTATTGAGAAGACAGAGCCAAGTTCTTCACAGCAGCGCATCATGCGGCGACTAGAGAAAAAAGACAAATACAGAAATAACAGAGATTCAAACTGGATGTAAGAGGGAAACAAAAACCCCCAAAACTTTCCCCTCTGACGACAGCAGAGCAGTGGCACAAGTTACCTGAAGAGGCTGTCCACTCACCTCATTGGAGGTTTTCAAACCCAACTGCACAAAGCTCTAAGCTACCAACTCTGATTTCATAAGCAAGCGTGTTTTGAGCAGGAGGTGGCCTGAGGATTCCCCCAAGGTCTATTTCCACCTGAGTGACACACTGATTCTACAATGATACTTTGCAAAAGCTCCTCATATATCCATTAAGTCTCACTCATGAAATAAAATGTTATTCCTAGCAATTCAGAAGTGGCAGAATCTGTTTTAAAGTAAGTTCATAAATTCTTGGTAATTTTTGCCCTGCCTTCAGGCAGTGTCTAATGAGTCTCAGCCTGCTTAAGACCAGGAAGCTATAGCACAATAATATCCATAGCTTAAAGTTAAATTCAGATAGTTTTCCTGAGTGTCCAAGTTGCTTTCTCTTACTTTTCTGGCTATAAGTTTAAAAATTATGATAAAAAGAATCATTTCCTGACTGAAAATAAGAACTTCTTGAACAACCGGGCTGATAATGGAACCTTTCTATCATAGCTTTTATTAATTAAATCACTTGCCTATACAGACTTCACTCACAGACAATATGGACAGTATTTTTAACTAAGAAAAAAAAAAAAACTTCCTTGTGAAACCATTCTTTCCATTCTTTCACAATTTTTTTTAAAGTGCTTCCTTCTCACCAAGTTTTCAATTGTGGAAATGAAATTTACTCATTTCATGTGATGTTTATGAAGCACCAGTAACTGTTCAAAAAAGCATCAGAGTTTTGCAAAATGAAACTGATGAAACAGATTTCTTGGACTGATTTGATCAAACTCCCAGTGTGAACTGTATATATGTCTAATATATGATAGCAGTCCTAAATCAGGACCATGGCCAGTTTTACTAGATGCATTAACACTCTGCAGACACACTTCTCAAACCATAGGGACAAAATGACTATTTAGAAAATGAGCTGTGAGTTTATTACCTTCTCAGGAAGGAAAGCACCCATTACAATCAGGGCACAGAGTGTGAATAGTGGATCCAAGGCAAGTCACTATGTGAATTACTAGTACAGCTTCAGTAGCAACATGAGTTAGAGGATTTGGGCATAACCTCCCTGTCGCCTGCCCAGCGATCATGGAAGCTTCCTCACTAAAAGGATCACAGAATCACAGAATGGTTGAGGTTGAAAGAGACCAGAAGTCATTTGGTCCAACCCTCCTGTTCAAACAATTCCATTACTCAAGTAAACTCTAAGGACCTGTGGTTGTAATGTGTGTTAGAAATTCATAAAAATTCATTAAAAATTCAACCTGGGGAAGTTGAGAGATAATTTTTCCAGGTTAAAAAAAAAAAAATTACTTCCAGCAAAGCCGAGTAATGGGAACATCAAAAGAGTAGAACAGGAATAGATTTTGCCTTCATTCTGGTGAAGTGAGGATGAGGGTTATAGAAAGGAAATTGCACTGCTTCTTTCTGAAAATTTCCTCTTAAACTCCTCATTCTTACTATCTTCATAAAAGTCAATTTGTCTGTACCTGAATGTTCATTATTTCTCACCTCTTCTTCCCTGTTGATGAATGAATTTACTAAATACAGATACACAGAACAGGATGCATGTTTGCTACCTTTACCTCAGCAGCACCCCCTCACCGAGACTGGTTGCCAAAAGTCTGGCTATTAAATACAAGTCAGACAATCCAGAGCTCTGGATTAAGCTCATACTTATGTAGGCAAGGCTATTGTTTGGCCAACTCAGAGTATTATATACTGCAGTTGCATTGCAATCCTCCCTCCCTTCATTGAAGAAAAGATTTTGCCCACCTGTAGCAAAGCAATGGATATTTTCTATCAGTCTCAAGAGTATGGGGTCATTTCCCAGAGATTCACAGAATCTGTTCATCCAGGTCACTTCAGAGTGAAGCTGCTGTTTCCCATTCTATGGGTACTCCCTTTGGCTAAGCTTTTGCCTATAATTTGATCATTTGTTTCTTTCCACATGCAGAAAATGTGGCCTGAGCCAAATGAACTTCTGAATAGTATGGAATCCCTTCAAATAGATGCTGTACCAGAAGATAGCAGCAATGGTCAAATAGGTAAGTCACTAGCACATAATTATTCAGTGTATTTTGCCAAAGATAAAATTGTGTACAAAGCAAGTAACCTTACCATTAAGGTTTATTAAGAGACTCGATTATTCAGCATCTCGGAAAGAATTGTAATCACTGAGAAGATGTTGTTTGCTCCCAGAAGTCACACACTATTTCAAATTCTCTATCATCTACAGTTCAAACCCATCTCCTTTTACACTCTTCTGTTTTCCTCTTCCATGCCAAAAATTTTTCAACATTAAGCTTTTCAATGGTCACTTTGATAATTACTTTTCATACTTTATCTTTCCTCTCATCTTTTTAATCATACCAACTGCTTGGTTTGCAGGCTTTAATTTCATTAAGACATTTTTTCCCACTCCATCCTTTCTTATGAATGATCTGAATATGACCAGGATACATAATTATAAAGTATTCCTTTGTTTATGACCTCGCTCTCTAAGGAATCTGAGGAACACTAGTAGATAGTTTTTTCTCTCCTTTCTCTCGTACTTTCATCAAATCTTAGATGAGTTGCACACTTTGTGATTCTATAGAGCTGGCTCTCTAATATGTGATGATACAGTTAGAGTTTTGTAGTAGCATATCTGGAATTTTCTTACCAAAGTTTCTTAATGTCAAGGGGCACAGGATCTTACTTGCAACACTGATTTACAAGAAATAATAAAAAATCCAGTAGAAATAAAATGCTGCCCAGTTACCTCACATCACTTGAAAGACGTGGTTAAATTAATAAACTGTAACATGCAACTAATAAATCTTCCCCAAAGCTAGGTTTGCCACAACTGTTCCTCAGTAGAACTGATGGACTTAGGGCAACCCCACTGCTGTATTTTTAAGTGAGTGTAGTTACATTTCCTGAGCAGAAAGAATCACATATGACTGCTGCAGATTGCAGATGCTCTCGTGTTTTAAGTACAAAAGACTTAGTTGGGAATCTCCACTGCAGAAAGATGTCATCTTGACAGCCTGTCAGTCTGAGGCAGGGTTTTTTTCTCTAGTCAATGGGCATTACTCAGACAGTGGTAGTGGAATGCTTCCCACAGGATCTGTTCAAACATCTCAAGCTTGCTCTGGAGAACAGATGCCGTACAATTTATGCTAATACTGAATTACTAAGAGCTGTCACTTTGGATGGGGTTATTTCTGTATCAGCCATTCCTCCCACTCCCTCTCTAGTAGTGGTAGCAAAACAAGCAGAGCAAGTCAGACTGAAGGTGTACTAATATACAGCCATCCAAAGGAACTAGTTTTGGTCCTGCCTAATGTGGGCTGAAATAATGTAATTTGGGGGGGGGGCGGGGGGAACCCAGTTCAGAGGCATTATCTGAGCTAAATAGAAGCACATACATACACTTTATTCCAGTTTTACAGTGCTCTGTAAGTGTCCCTTGCTTCAAGCAATGCACAATATTTTCTAGAAAAGTGTGACACTTTCAGAACCTTAGGAAAGCATCTGTAGTCCTACCTTTAAAAATTTAAGTACAAGTAGTAACAAACAGATGTTTATGTTTCTTGTTTAGTCTTGGAATGCTACAGCACCATACATACTATAACTCCATCTAGTTCAATACTGAAGTAGAGCTTCCTTTGATACTGACAATTAGTTTGAAAAATGTAGATGACACAGACTATTTTATCTGGTAGACATTATTTGTAAAAATGTATTCTTTGGGACCAGAGTATTCATCATGAAATACTCATACAAGATACTTTACATCATCATTTTTAAATAAGAATTTAATGACAAATTATTTGTGCTGTATGAAGTTACACCTGTTATTACAGCGGTGTTATTTTCCATCCTGTTACGCCTCAGTTTTGCACTGATTAAACTCCAGTTAATGCCAGTGGAGACACACCAGTAAATCAGACCCTGCAAGTGCTTCCAGGAATGTTTGTTTCAATGGCTGAAAACTTGATATCAGTATAAGCGAAGTATGCAGTGAATTCTCACACTACTTGAGTGAGATTTTGACACTGATAGCTTAAGCAAACTTGTACTTCCTAGATAAAAATCTCTTCTACTTGTCAGTAAAGCTGTGTTTTATTTTCTAGAATGTCTTATGCTGGAAGTAATGTTTTTTTTAAACCTTTTAGTATACCATAAAAATAAAGTAGGTTAATAGATTTTAGTATCATTGCAACAGGTTAAATATTTGCATTTGAATGTTTTCAAACATGTAATGTTCCTCCCTTTCAGATCAGCCTAATTCTCTACACAGCTCTCAAGGTCCCATGACCAGCCAGGTTAATGAAGCCCTGTTTGCTGCCTCTGAGAACCAGCCTGTTGAGAGCTGTGAGACCTCATTTGCACCTGCTGATAATCTGGAAAGGAAACTTCAGCATGAATACAACTACCACGCATTTGGGAGCCGGATGGACAAAGCAGTTCCACCTGCTGGATACAGCCCTGAAATGATAGAGGAGGAAAGGCGGCGGAGAGTTTCCTGCGATCCATTTGCAAAGCCATCTCCTACTTCTCAACGGAGTGAACTGTATCCAAGAGCTGAAAAAACAGGATCAAACACTAATCCATATTTCTGGCCAAACATTGATCCAAATTTCTGGTCACAGGTAGCTGCAACAACACCAAAATGGGGAAATGTAGATGTTTTTTATGGGCCATATCCCAGCAGTCTTCCAACAGGAAACCCAGAGGATGCCTATGGATTGGGTTCAGCCAGTAACTTTAGCCTAAGTAAACCTCCTGTGCCAGAATCTGGACAAAACCCACAGTCACAGACCAACATAAACTGGTATTCAAAGAATTCAGACACAGATACAGGTGAGATTCCTCTTTCCCCAGCACTTATCTTTCTGAAAACACACTTTTCCACTATTCAGTGAAGTGGTCAGGAGAGTTTTGGAGCTCATGGAACAACCTGCTTGTTTCAGGCTGATCTGTAATAGAACAATGGTGAATTTATTTCATGAAGTTATCTTTGTTCACTCAAAGTTAGAACACTCTAGCTTTGACTTCATTATGCTGCTTTCACTGATGTCAGGCTGCCAATTTCAAATGAAGCATTTCTAAAGCATCAGTGTAAGAGAAGAGCATGAGACCCAGCACGTGACTCTTCAGCTGCCAGCCAAGGAAGAGCAGACAGCAAGTACTGCTAAAGCAGCTCCCAAAACCAGGAGCTGCTACCAGTCATTCTAGGAAAGATGAGGAGAACATTGACTCTCAAAACCCTAACATTCATACCACAGGTTCTGCTCATGCAGAAACATTTGTAGCATTTCAGAAAACAGATGGGTATTTTGTAGCTTGATTTGCAGCAAGCTGAAACTCCTGAACCTAGGGCGCCAGCAAGGAGCTAAGGCTTGTAACTGGTTTCTCCAGAGAGCTCTTCCTGGTGCTGATGGAGAGCTTCTGTTGGTGTTTGCTGGTAAGCCATGGAGTAAAAAGGTATGGAAACAAGGAAGAGAATATTGGGCATTAACAAAACATACAAATAAGTGGTAACTGGAGACCTACAAGATAGAACTTTGAGGAACTAGAGATGGCATGAGATGTCTGCTCCTACTCTTGGATATTTTTAGCATGGTGTTATTTTCCAGGTCATCTCACAAGAAAATCAAAGATGCCTAGCTTTTTGCAAGCAGAATGCCAGAAAGGTGTTACTCTGTTAAATTATTTATGCAGAGGCTGTGATTAGTTGTTTATGTGAGTTTATTTACCGAAATGAATCCGAGGGCTGTCATGTCAGAAGGCAGGTATTAGAATTGTCAACATCACTAATAAAGGAAAACCTTCCGTTTGAAAGAAATAAAGAAAACAGTTATTTTAGGAAGGCTGTGTGAAATAACGTAGCAGATACCAGACTGAGGTGCACAAGAGCTGCATTGCAGCTCCTCACTGACTTGTCCTGTTCTTGCTGCCCCAGTATGAGTTACTCATCTGTGAGCATTCAAAAACTCACACTTGGGAGTTTGGAATTTGCCTGTTTGAATACTTGATACAAAGCAGCTCAGTCTGTAACTGCAGTGTGCTGTGATCCCACACTGCCAGATATTCCTACACCCATGTGGAAGCTCATTGTCCTCACTGAGATCTAAGGATGGTTAAGGCTATTAGTAACTGAGCAAAGCCACAATAAGATCATTGCTTAAACTAGAGTTATTCAAGGAGACACAAGCCTGCTAATTAAAAAGCTTCTCATCTCTGTATTTAAGAGCACTGTATACTCACACTGTTACAAATATGGCAGTCATTGTTAAGTACATCTACTTTTCTATTTATATAATGCTTTTGACATTGCTTGGGTTTTTTTCCTCTTTGTACAGGTAATAGGGATTCCACTTCTTTCACAAAGGGAACATTTGCATACTATCCTAGTGCACCCAGAGTAAGCCCAGGTAAGTGCTGTGGCCTTCATCTACCCTGGTAGCCAACAGGCTATGCATTGCATCCTGACCAGTACAGCAAAAAACTTCAGGAACCTGAAATACATTATGGCTTAATACCTCTAACCATAGCTGAAGTTTTCAGTACCAGTATGTAAAACTATTTCCTTTCTCTAGCAGGACCTAAACACACCATTAAACATGTATTTGATAAATCAAGGACAACATATTCTTTTATGTAAGAACTTCTAAAATATGAGAGCATTGCAAGATCTCCCATACACCTAAACTAGTCACTTAGATTAAACTTCAAAGTTGCTGGCACTCTGCCCAGCTCTTGAATCACACACACATTTGGGACACTTTGTCCTATCTTGCTTTGGATTTTAATACAAATTTCTAGCTGCAGGCTTTGTGCTTACCAGCTTTCACTGGGGCACAGGTCTCTACAGTTCTACTGGCTTGAACCCCTGAAATCATGTCATGTCCTTCAGGA
Organism: Monarcha castaneiventris obscurior; assembly: GCA_026261815.1. NCBI lineage: Eukaryota > Metazoa > Chordata > Aves > Passeriformes > Monarchidae > Monarcha > Monarcha castaneiventris. Next base: position 12,434,545 of record JAMPIT010000059.1, on the reverse strand, counting down.
GCTGTGTTAATATATGCTCCTTTCAAGCTGTGTTGCTCGGGACACTCTGAATTCTTTAATTAACCCTTTCAAAGGCTTGTCCAGTTTCTAAGTGGTCTACACTACAAAGAAAACTTGAAAGAGCAGGTTTCTGTCTTCTTGACGCTGCACCCCTTAAATGATGACCCAAACCTGACAAGCTGCGAAGTGTAAAGGTTTGGGAAAGGAGACTTATAAGCATAGTAAGTTTTACTCTTAATGCTGTAATATTGACAGAGTATTTGTATATGTTTTCATATCTTATGCTAAATTCATTTTGTTACCAGATAAGAACATAGCAAACATGAGGCTTCTTTATATTTTTAACTACAAATATGAATGCATTTCCTGAGTCCTCTGGCTCTTAAAAAAAAAAAAGATACAGGAAACAGTGTTATGAGTAGAAGTAAAAAAGGAATGCATTTTATCATGTCTCATAACATTTTTACAACTTCAACAATCTAATCGTGCATGCATATAATATTTCTGACTTGCAGTCTCAGGTTAGCGTATATTAAGTGCAATTAATCAGATTTTCATACATAACTATAGATTTTCACACTTCACATTGCAATTGAGTGTGTAACAAGGATGTTTGTACATCTAACCATGATTTCAGGTGATTAAATACAGAGCTTGGTGTATCATTTTAAGTACCTGTACTTCAATTTTAGACCCAGGTTATGAGATTCACCATTTAAACTATATTTAGAATGTTTAGTGGATGATTATCCAAGCAGAGATCAGAAAACACTGTTACGAGAAAAGAAGACTGACATGATCTAACATGAATAGTGACTTTGTTTCACACTACGTGTGGAAATCAGACAACAGTAAGCAAAAGATCAAATTATGTGTTTAATCATATCTTAGGAGCAACATGAAATGATTTGCTGTAGTCTCACAGAACTTAGAAGTCATTACTGTAAACCTGAACTTGCATCTATGAAAAGTAAAGCTGAGAGGCAGAAGTGCAGCTTTAAGATTAAAGGAAAAGAGCGTTCAAGTCAAGGCTGACCTCCTGAAGCTGTTGGGCAGCAGAAAGCAAGACTGCTACTATGCATTCCCAAGGCACAGAGAACATTATTTACAGTCTAGTAACTGCCAGCCTGGCTGTGGCACTCTGTCATAAAATAGACTGGGCTTTCACTGAAGTACATTTGTGCCACACTGCACAGTGAAAATACGCTCACAGCACAGTTGCCAGTAAATGGCTATTTCTGCATCAAGTGCAATGAATATCACTTCCCTTATTAGTAGAACTGCTTCCTCCTTATGCTACTTCTTGACATTTGAACCTTATGCTGATGTTTGTAAATTTGTGTTACAGTTCCTTATACAGAAGATTCAATCAAGTACAACATAAATAACAGCTCTGGAATTCAAATTGGATCCTACAATCACATGAAGATTGATGAGCACAATCAGCATGTCAGCACTTGTCCTGTTGCTATGGAAGCAATTTATACACAGTATGAAGCAATGGGTATATTTGGTAAGAGAAATATCTCCCTAGTTTTCATGTATTCACCCCATATAATTATCTGAGAATCATTTGGTTTGGAATGTATGAAACACTCAAACTGGTAGAAGCAAGGCCAGGATTGGAGATCCTCACCTGACTTCTAGTTTAAATCATAGAATATCCTGAGTTGGAAGGGACCCATACGGATCATAGAGTCCAGTGCCTGACATGACACAGGGAAAACAAAAAGTTAAACCATATATTCAAGAGCCATGACAACTTAATTCCAGTAGAAGTTGGAAGATTTTGAAATGTAATTTATTTTCACTGGTCGATACTGAATTAAACTATCCCTGTGTATTCCTAAGTAAATAGATCATTTGTGTCTCAGAATATAAAACATATACAACTCTTTAAGAAATTTGGGGAGGGTTTTTTTAATCTTGAAGGTTTAAGTGACAACTTAAGATAGCTTCAGATCAAAAAGCAAGTCCAGCAACTCACCTGTGAATACTCATGTTCTGACTGGACATTTCTTGCCTGCCATCACTGGGTTATGCTGCCTCCATGAAATCCACTTCTGATTGCATCACTAAGATTCTGTCTCCAGATACTACCAATAAACAGTTGGGGGAAGACAGGAGAGAGAGTGAAAGGAGCAGAAAAACTGTTGAATGATGCCATTTTCTTACACTCTTCTTCTTTTTGCAGACAATACTACTGTCCTGACAGAAAAACATTTGAATCTAGTGAGAGAAAATCTGGCTAAGCAGTGGAAGCACTGTGCTCGGAAACTGGGCTTCAGTGATCCCGAGATTGATGAAATTGATCATGACTATGAACGAGATGGACTAAAAGAAAAAGTTTACCAAATGCTGCTCAAGTGGGTAATGAGGAAAGGCTCCAAAGGTGCTACAGTTGGAAAACTTGCCGAGGCCCTCTTTGGCTGCCAAAGACTGGATCTCCTTACTAGTTTGATGCAAATCCAAGAAGAATAAGTTTACTGAGAACAGACCTTCCAGAGTTCTCCTTTTTGCACAGACTTTTGGAACATATTTTTTCCACCAACCAGTCCTCAGTGGCTGAGAACTGCAATAAATCAATAAGTCATAATATTTGGTCTTCCAAAGGATTAAAAAAAAAGCATCTTCCTTCCAAACAGAATGATTGCCCAAAGATAACAACAACATAATGCAAGACAAATATCAATTCAAGGAGAATGTATTACATAAAATTTCTACATTATAATCTTGAAACTTGTTGGTACTCTTCTTCACTTCTGAACAAATAAGTAACAATACGTGAAGATTGACCTACTCCTTGAAAAACTTGTATAGAAACCAAAATCAACTCTTACATTTTGCCAGAAGTGCCAATACTTATCATGCCAGTATTATGTGACTGGTCTAAGTCAATAATATTTTCAAATCTTTTTATAATTTTTATTAAATATAGGTGTCTAAAATTATGCACAACAGCAGCATAAAAAAAAGCAAAACCTATTTCTGTCTTAAAAAGTATATAATTGATATTTTATGATATTTAATGTTGCATTAGGTTTTTACATTTTTTGGTAGAAAAGATTTTACAGGTAAGATTCTCATCTGCTTTATGAAATAGTGAAAAAAAAAGTTCAATCAGTATGCAATCCAAAGTAAAAACTCAGGAATACGAGAGTTTTGGGAAGGGAAAGGTGCCTTATTACCTCTTGACTGAAGACCCATTCTCTACTCGCTCTGGGGGCTCAGAGTGTCACTACTTTCTGACTCCCTCAGGCTGCTTTTATATTAGTAGATTAAATGTGCCTGGGAATGTAACTGGATGCTGAGGTTAATCTGACATGCTGCAGCCTGCTGCCAGGAAAACAAATTCTTTAAACCTCAAGAATGTTGTGCAAAGGCTATTTCACAGCGCTCAGGTTGTTTTTGGGGAACACTGAAACAGCTCTGTGGTGTAGGTGATGGTATCCCAGTGCCTGGAAACATTCCGTGTCACTCTGACTTCCTAATATTGACATAATCTCAGTGTGTAGTATCAATGAGAGAAGAATTATTGTAAGTCTTTTGCCCAAAGAATAATTATGCCAAACCCTTCCTATGGGAGACACCACCTCCTATTCCATCAGCTTTTCAGATATTTCAAGCAGATATTTTGGAGCAGGTAATAGTTTATGCTGTACATAGAGCACTAGGTGTTGATTAATGTTCATAATTATTCATTTTAATTGTCAAAAAAAGCTAATAACTTAACGGAAGTGTAATTAGAATGGACTTCTGCTCCTGGATACAGCACCCACCATTTTAGTGGAAGCAAAATGAAACTGTAATCAAAGCAAGCATCAACATATTTGTCATCTTTAAGCCTACTTAAAATTTATTGCATTGCCTTACAGTTTTAGCAATATGCTAAATTTTCTATAAACTCTTGAGTATAATAGACTGATGTGGTTTATCTAATGTAATAAGCACACACTTCCCAAGGAAAAAAAAATTACTCTCCTTCAGGCAGACAGAGAAATGGGGTAGGGGGTGTCTTCTCTGTGTCAGTCAGCAGAGAGTTACAGCCAGCAGCTATGGTGTTGCTTCCTGAAACAGATCCCTGAACAGATCACAAAGTCCATTTATGTCCTGTTAACTTTGGTTGCACTGTATTGCTACATTGATTCGAGCCCTCATTGGTTTTTAAAATCTCCCACATCTGCAGTCTTTGTTTATACAATATGCAATTCTTCGCTGGTAAGATCCTTGTCTTGTTTGGTACACAGAATGAGTGGTGATTATTTAATGGACATACATTAAATGCTTCATTTGCTCTTTATTAAAGCAAGCCTGGACCTTACTTTCTGAAACAACAAGAACAGAGATGTAGAGCACAAACATAAAGCATTTTAGAACAAGACTTAGGCATAGGACAGTCCTAGATCTTTAAAGCAGGATGTGGGAGATGAAGGTCATTTTAGCTTTGGTGCTTGTCAAGTCCAATTCTAGACTAGTGCTCGTAGGTCATGTGACATTGTAGATGGTACAGAAAACAAACAACTGAACTCACCTAGAGAAAAACTCCTTCAGTACAGCCCTTGCAGAACTTGATCACAGAGAAGATTCAGCTTCCTGAGCAGAAAGGCTAAAGTACTACAAGTCCTTCAGCATATTGTGAAAAACCACATAAGAGGACACACTGCCTGGAAGCTGCAACCAGGCATGCCAGATTAGAATACATATTTAATCATGAAGATGATTAACCATTGGAATAAACTACCTAGGGAGTCAGTGGATCTTCTTGGTATCTCTTAATTAAGATTGGTCTTGTTTCTTAAGATGGCTATAATTGAAATCAAAGCTGTAAATCTCTACAAGGTTAACTAGGTGACACGTGAAAGCAAACAGTGTACAAGAGGTCCAAGGAAAAGAGTTAGTGCTCTCCCCTGACCTAAAAATTTACAGAAACATTAAGTATAGAAGAGAGAGATAAGGATGGAGCTGATCTTTGAAAAGCAGCCTTTCATGAGAGATCAAAAATGCAGGAAAATAATGGGGACAAGGACAAAAGAGAGTCATGTATTATGGCATAGATCTGATACCTTTCATGGCAAAATAAAGGAGAGAAAGGACAGAAAAGTAATTTCACATCAAACTGGCAAGCTATCAGCCTCAAGGGCAGAGGCAATAGTAATGCAGCAGCCTTACAGAGATTTTTCCTAAGATTGGTGAGGTGCAAGACAGGGAGGAAAAGGCTGTGGGTTGCAGCAGCAGACCTCCTCCTCATGGCCTCTCCTTGAAGAACAGGAGGTGAACTCATCCACTTACACGCAAGGACATTATGTTTTCCCATTTTAAGACAGTAAATGATTGGAGATTTTAGATCAAATACTACTCAAGTACAGCCCCTGCCCAGTAGCTACCCTCATCACACAGCAGTCAATCTGTGCTGAAACTCTTCAATGCAGAGAGGACTGAGTCCATGTAATTCAGAGCAATTCAACTGGTTAATTTTGTTACTATGCCCCCACTAACAGCACACAAGCAGCTAAGGAATGTGAGGAATTTTTACGCCTTCAAAAATAGTTGCTAAATAATACCAATTAACAATGCTGAATTAAAAACTCAGAGAGGACATTGTTGCAAGTGTTTGATATGTGGCCTTTGAACTGAGCTGGCTACATACAGTTCCTCTTCCTCACAGGACAGTTTCCAAGGAGAGGCAACACTCAAGAACTTGGCCTCTGACTGATGAGCAGCTTTAAGTAAACTATGTCACTTTTCTCTGATAGATTTTTCACCACTGTTTGATATGAAAACCATCTTTCAGCATGGAGACACATGGAAAATAGAGTAAGAATCCCTGAGCTTCCAAAATATGTCCAGCCATGTACACAATGAGAAGGAGCTACAGGGAAACAAAGTAGGAAGGATCATCCAGTACAAGCCAGGACACATTAAGCTAAGTAGCACTTGTGAGGGCTGTCTTCACTGGATCCTAGTGCCCTCCAGGCATTTTTTCCTACCCCTTTCTCATCCCAGTCTCTACAAACTGCAGGAAGTGCTCCTTGCAGCATGCTAGGTTTTCCCTCTAGCATACCAATTAGCATTAGGAATCAGCCGCCCGTGCCCATTTGTTCCTCAACACACGACGGCAGCTAGTGAAAGTGCAGCTCCTTAATGCAGCCCGTGGGAAACAGGGAAGGGGGAAGGTAGGATCAGAACAAGCTCTAGGCTGCAGAGACTAGAAGCTATCTTTGTGCTGGAGGAAGTACTGCCTTATGAGTGAAACTAAGGAGACCAGAGCTCTGACTTATGCTGGGTTTCCCCCTCCTCTACAACTCTAAGTAGGTCACTTCCTTTCTCTTTAGCACGGCTTCCTCCTCTCCTTGGTACAGACACTAACTTCTGCCAGAACTAAGGTGTGATCTGATAATAAGCATTGCAGCCTACAGAGCTCAGATAAGGTTGATAAGAGCTGTTAGAAACAAAATCCCACACTAATTTCCTTAATAAACCAGTAATACTGCTGGATTTTGAATGATGGGTTGCAACTCCTGTGCACCCCACACACACCCCTCTCTCATCAGTTGAGAGAACTAAATGCAGCACTGGAAAGGATGCCTTGGTCACCGAGTTCATCAAAACATATTCACACAATTCCTTCCATAAACAAATCAAGAACCATCTTCTAAATGTTACTCTTGCCTACTCCAAGGGACAAGCTGTTTCCTCTTTTGTGCTAGAGTATTTGGAATAAAGTCTCTGTGTCTGGAATATCCTAAATATGGTCAGAAATTATGCCAAGACTATGCTTGGATTTACAAGATGGAGATTATATTCAGCTTTGAAATTACAACACCACCTTCCACTGAAGTGCCCAAGTGCAGGTGTGTCAGATTTATAATGCAGTTATTCATGAACATATGAAAGATACGCAGACACTGCTTAAGTTGACAGACACTATCCTTTGCTAGCATAGGAAAACTGCAGGCAAGCAAAGAAAATCATTAAATACGTGTCTGTGTTCTACATTCTTCATCAGTCTGAAATGTTCTTTGAGTCAAGGTATCTGGGATCTTTTTCTGTGAGCTTTTCTGCTTATGACAAAGCATCCTTTCCTTTGTGATGCAAGTCTGATTGTTCTCATCTTGGCTAATATTCTACCTAAATAGGCCTCCTGCTACAAAACTACATGCTGTACTCACCACACTTCACAGCTTCAAAAGTCATGCTGTATTCATTCAGTGTGTTTTGTCTGGAAGCTCAGTACCAAATCACAGATGTATCAGCACTTTCACATCTTTGTTCTGAATTTGGCAATTCCCCACTACCTCTTTGTGGAGCTGAAGTAACGAGATTTTGTCCTAAGGTGAAAATGTAACAATCAACATCCAAGAGGCACAAGAACCCAAGCAACAAAACAGGTCTGAAATAGCAGGATATTTCAACTCATAGAAGCAGCTAAAATAAATGAGGCAAAAATCATCAGTCAGTGTGTTCACAGACTCAAGAAGCAAAGTCTCCAACAGTACCTGGATCACTGGAGACCCCAACAAGTCACAGACACAGCTCTGAGACAGCTGGAGCAGAGGCAGGGATTGATGGCACTGTGCTGAGCTGGAATTAGGCTCCAGGACCCATGAGCCAGGGTGTGGGACAGACCCCAGCTGAGGCTGATCATGGCCATTAAAGCCTATTAGTGCCCCACGCCCTGACAAATGAGTTCCTTCTTGAAAACTCCAGAGTTAAATCCCTGATAATCCTAATGATTCCGGTGTCTTGTATGGAATTGCAGCCCCTGATAGGAGAATCCCATGTGTGGGTGAAAACAGTGCCTCTTGAGAACTGGAATTAGTCCTTCTGCCTGATGTTCCAGCAGATCTCAAGGGACCCACTATGTCAATAACTGACTAGGTCTTTTCTAGATTTTCTACAACCTGTAGAAGTACAAAAATAGTAGATACATATTTTCTATGCAACCATGAGTCAGAAAACTCCTTCTTGCAATTTAATAGACATTGAAAATCTCACTGTCCTGCAGTTTCATCCCTTAGAAGAAGTTTTGGAAAACTTTTCCCCTGCTGTTCAGTTCTATGAGGAACAAATCCATGCAGCATCAACAGTGCAGCCTGGCTGTAAGGACTGTGATAGTTCATCATAGGTGACAGAAGTCCCACAGTGCAGCAGTGATGCCCTCCAGAGCATTACCTGGATATGAGGGAAACCCTGCCAGTAGTAGATGACCATAGTGAAGAGATGGGGCAATACCAAGGGGACCAAAAAAATGACAGGGACAGTTAAAAGGGAAATCTGGCCTCAGAGACACATCACTGGCAGAGCAGTGCAACCTCTTCCAAACATCCCATCCCATCCCTTTTCTTTTCTCTTTTCTTTTCTCTTTTTTTGTCTTTTCCCTTTTCTTTTCCCTTTTCTTTGCTATGCAATGGCCAGAAACAGGCAGTTTCCAGCCTGAACCATCAGTTGCAATCAGACAAATAAAAATATTTTATGGTAGTGGTCAGGAAAACTGACCACTCCAGTTGTTCTCCTGTGCAGCCCGTGTCTGGCTTGCTCAAAGCTTTTTGTCCCCTTTCAGCCAGTAATTTATGAAAGCATATTTGAGGAAATGGTTGAACTGAAATACTGTATTCTCCCAGGTGCCCATCATTTTGTGGAAATCTGCTTTACCAACAAGACTGGATGGTCTGGTGAACTGAGTAGGCTGAACACAGTTTGAATGTGCAAATTCACACTCTGTTTGTCCTCAGATCATCCACCACCTGCATTCAGCCTTGGCAGGGTGCTGCTTCCACAGCTGTACCTGGAGCCATGGCCCCATGGGCCAGACAGAAACTCTCCTCGAGTCACCCCTCACAATGCCAGTCATTTACACACACACAAAAAAGGGTCTTTTGCCAATGCCTTTTCTGCCCAACTGCCACACTATTTCCTCTCTTTGGGCCAAAGAAGGCAGGACACTGCCTGTGGAAGAGGCTGCATGGTCCAGGCACTTGGGAGAGGAATGGCCACTTTACAGGTCTCCTATGCTCCAGAGCTGTGATTGCAGCTGGAGATGACACACAGTGACTGTGACAGCCTTTTCTACAGAGGGACCTCTCAATTTCTGTCATACTGACAAGGGAGCTAACCCATCTGAAACTTTCCCAGATCTAGGTGGTACATCAATCTCCCCATCTCCCTTTTCTCTCATCTAGGAAGGGCATTTGGTTTTACCTTTCTAGTTACCTACCCTACACTGTATGACAAACCCTTCCTACCTTATCCTTCAGCACACATTCTGAGAATTTGCTACATTTCCTTCAGCCTTAGTAGGTAGTCAATATGGAGGAAGAATAGAATGAAAGGCATTTTAACCGAAATGAAGTTGGATACAAGTTGTAGACCTTTCCCTCTGAAAGCTCATAGTGACAAATGAGATAAGAGCCCCTTTTGGTTCACAGAAAATGCAAAATTCAGGAAAAAAAATTAAATTTGTACAGCAGTAGATCAAGCTACTTCTTTGTCCTAAACACAGAATAGTCATCCATCTCCTCCAGTCATTTTCCACCAGAAAGAAACTTAGAAGGTGAGACTCACAACAAAGATGAGCCTCTGAAAGTAGCCTAGGAACCAAGGAAACTGCAGGGGCTTGTAAATGTCACCAGGCAAGAGTGAAGGCAGCTTGTCCTGATGAAGGATTGCTTGTAATTATCCATACTAAAGACCTTAATCTTGAATGGTTTTATCTGCTCAGGGGATAAACTGAACCAGTATGCTTACACAGTTGAGTTAATCTCTTTATGCACTGGGATTTGTTATGACTGTCATTTGCCTCTAAGACTTGTTAGTCCCATGCACACATATGGCAATGGGGTGGGAAGGCTGACAACTATTCACTCTCAGGGCTGTCACCGAGCTTCTGCTGGGCTGGAATATTTAACACTGACCTGTCTTGAGGGAAATTCCTCACATCCAGGTGTAAGGCAGAAGACCTTTATCCCTTGGTCTGTTTCATGCTTTGTACCAGCTCTGCAGCTTTCTGCTATTTTCCTCACTACCTTCTCCACCATCACCCTGGCTGGCTGTGACTCAGGCTCATCCATTCTCCTCCATGGAGACACCAAGGAAAGCAGTTGGTCTCCTTTTTGTTTTATGAGCAAATTGTAAGAAGATCCACAGGAAAGCCAGGCCAAGTGCTGCGGTAAACAAAAGCAGCCAGGCTGCTCCAGAGGTGGCTGGCCCTCATCAGTGGGCACTTGTCCGGCCAAAGCCCTTGACCAGGAGATGTTCCCCACAAGCAGGCCCGACCAATAGCATTAGTGAGGCAGAGTTAATCATTCCTGCCAAGGGCCTGGGAATGCCTGGACTCTGGGATGCTGAAGGCACTGCCACAGGGGAGGTGCAGTCCCCAGAGCTGCCCTCACTGTCCCAGCTGCCCAGGGAACCGCTCTCCAGGCAGACCTGGAGCCACAGACGACCCCGTATCCTCCGTGCTCTCACGGTCCATGCAGCTTCTGCATCACGGGCACTGCTGGAGGGGGAGTTCATGGCTTCAATCCCATGTGTCTCCGAGGGCTGGATCTTTGCTCCCTGCAGACACCCCCGTGCTGCCGTATCCCGGTGTGCCTCCGCCTCTTGGAGAGCACGGAGGCGCTCACAGCACCCCGCTCCCCGCCACTGCCTACGGTGCAGCCGAGCACCTGAGCGGCGCTGGCCGCTGCTGTACTCTCGGACGCGGCTGGAGAGGGCAGAGCCCTCAAGGCTCGCCTCCTACCCTCAAGCGGGGGCAGCACGATTCCTTCTGGGACTCCAAGGCGGGAGCAGGAGCCAGGGAAACCAGCCGCTAGGCGGGGCCAACGCACCCGCTCCGGCCCCTCAGCGCCGCGGGGGGGCGGGGCCACAGCCCAGGAGCCAAACCCGCTCCGCCCTGCCCTGAGTGACAGCGTCGGCCGCCAATCAGAGCACGGGCAGGGGGCCGCCCCTCTTCCCGCAGGGCACGGCAGGGGAGGCGGGCCGGTTCCTCATCCCGCCCCGGCGGGGACAGGGAACGGGAGGGGAGGCGGGGCGGGTCCTCATCCCGCCCCGGCGGGGACAGGGAACGGCAGGGGAGGCGGGCCGGGTCCTCATCCCGCCCCGGCGGGGACAGGGAACGGGAGGGGAGGCGGGCCGGGTCCTCATCCCGCCCCGGCGGGGCAGGGCACGGGAGGGGAGGCGGGGCGGCCTCCCCGTCTCCTTCCCGCCCCTTCTCCTTCCCTCCCCGCCGGGCCGGCCTCGCTGAGGGAAATGTTTTGCCGGAGCGCGGGCCGGGCCCTCCGGGCGCTGGTGCTGCCGCAGGTGCAGCCGCCCGCCCGGGCAGCGCTGCTCACGCCCCGGGGACCGGGCGCCTGCTACGGGTAAAATCCACAGCCGCCACCTCCTTCCCTTCCCCAGCTCCCTCCTCCCCTCCCGCGGCTCGGGGAAGGGGATATTTGTCAGACGGGCGGTGGGATGGACACCCTGTGTTAGCAGCGGGGGTGTGGACTGGGTCGGGAGGGCGGGGATGACAAGGTGGGGGCTCAGGCAGTATCCCGAGGAGCCTGCTCCTGCTTTCCCTGTGCCGCAAGGGCTCCGCAGCCCCGTCTGGTCAGTGCCTGTCACCCTCCCCTCTGGTGGTCCCCGCAAGGCCCCGCTGGCCGCCTGCCCCTTTGGCCACCTGCTGCTGGTAAGGTCGCCGAGGTGGCAAAGAGAACACACGTGTATCTAATCTGTATCATACTGCTTATTCCGCAGATCCTATTGAGGAGAACTTACATAGTACCGTCATTTTTTCCCCCTGCACAGATAAAGAGCAGGTCGTATTGTAGCACAGCTGGAGCAGAGGTAGTTCCAGATTAAGCTGCATTCCTACAGAGTACGAGGTGAAGTGCAAGATCTGCCCACTCTGCGTCTGTGCTGCCTTGGTAAACACAGGCAGTGTGTATCCAATGCTTCTCAAAGAGCTGCACACCTTAACGTTACTAATTCAAAATACCAGGGTGGGGTTTTTGTTTTGTTTTGCTTTACCACATTTTCCAATTCTGTCAACCAATGGAAAAAACATTCTCTATGAAAATTAAAAGAAGTGAAGTCATCCTGCTGACAAGCATGCTATGAAGTGATTTCAGGCTCACAGCAATCTGGTGTTGGGAAGACCAAGTCTGCCTTAGGTGTTGCCAGTTTCTCAGTGCATAAAAAACCCAACTTATTTGTTATTAGTCCAAAAAGTATTGAAAATACCCTTTGTGTGAAACTCCTGAATTTCAGTGGACTTCACACCGAGGCAAAATCCAAGAATGGAAAAGCATTGCAAACTCAGCAAAATTCTCAAGCCCCTGATGTTAATAATTAATCCTAAAAACGTAGAACTATGTAAAAAAAAATCTGAATCAGGAAAGCAGAATATGTAACTCTGTCTATTAAACTGTACATCTCTAACCTGTTGTAAAAAAGGTAACAAAATGTTGATTATTTCTGTTTTGTTAGGAACTGAAAGTGGTTTTGGCAATTATTATTCATAAAGAAAAAATCTTAAAATTCAATAAGAGTGATGTGCTGGTGTACTGTGGTGAGAACTATAATAAAATACCTGTTGAAATTAATGACAAACCAAAAGATGGCATATGAAGACTTAAAAAAACCCCCAGAAAGAGAAGAAATGAGTCAGTATTCAAAAAGGAGGTAAGGCAGCCATCTGAGTGCTACATGCACAATTTGAGTTGTGAGGTGTGTAAATCACATCAAATGGGATACACAGATTTTAAGGAGGTTTGGCATTACAGTCCACCAAATCATTTGGATCACATTAGCATAGCAATTCAGCAAAACTCCCTGAAGTTATAAAGACACGATGAATTTCTTTGAGCTGTACTCTTGTCACAGATTTGCATTTGCACTCCAGTTCTCAAATTGGATCTGCACATGAGGAGCTGATCCTGTTCTGCACAGTCACAGCTTTTATTTAGCCATGTGGCACAATGGGTTCCATAGACCCAAGATTTTATGTAAAATAAAAAATGGCTTTGTGTTGAACAGGTTCTGAGGTTTAACTGCCACATATTGGGACACTGAGTTTGCAAGCTATTGTTCATTTTTCTTATGAAAGGGGTTTAAATTAGTGGGGTTGTTTTTACATGTAATCCACCACTTTCAACTCTATACATACTGTAAGTAGTTCAGACTTTATATATTAAAATTGAATATATATATATTATATATATAAAATATATACATTATACATAATACAGATATAATATATAATACATATATTTTTATATAATATATATTTTATATTTAATATATATTATATATAATATATAAAATATATATTATATATAATACAGATTATATATTATATATAGTATATATATAATATATAATATATAATATATAATATATATTTTTTATATATATTTAATTTTCAATGTATATCATGTAATAGAGATTATTGTTACATCTAAGACTGGAAAACAACATGTCCCTATGCACATGAAATTCACAGTGATTGAATTCACAGGGCAAGAATATTTAGTCTAGATGTGAGGGTTAATCAATAGGTAACCAAATGGAAATATTTTTATCATATTACCTTTAAATAAAATGCATTAGGCTGTTGAAAAGATGTTTTGCAACCATTAGGGCACAAATTTGCCTGGGAGAACAGATGCAATGGTTTATACTGCTAAGAAGATACTTTGAATCTATGCTGCTTCTGCTTTCTCACTAGGTGTCTGTGTCTAGACATGGTTTCTCAGGTCAATCTTTTGCATTTACACGTGTCTTGCTTTATACTGAATATTAGTGTAGGGGTTTAAGTGTTGGGGCTGAGAGATGGCCTGTGCAGTTGGTTTCTGTGGTGATTTTTTAGTAGGTGGATTTATTGTCCATGTGGTATTTTCCAATTAAGCGTTATCTCCTAGTGAGATTACACTGACAGAAATATTATTATCACATTCTTCTTCTCCGTTCTCATCTCAGTGCAAAGTGGTTTTCTTTGCAGCCCCTGTGGTTTATGAGGGACAGCAACAATAGATTGTGGTTTCTCTGGCAGATGAAGAGGCTCAGTTTAGTAACAGCAAGGTGAACACCAGCCATTTCGAAAGTTACGCTGTGACAGAATGAGGTTTCTCCTCTCTAATGTATTTATTTCAGTGTTTCTGTAGCCATGTAAAACTGCCTTTATATTTTCCTGGTTGTACCGTCAAGACATTTTCTTTCCCCTACCCTTTAGCCTGGGAATGAATGCAACATAGTGGTCACAGCTGAATACTTCTCTGCTCCTGAGAAGCGTTTTTTAGTCTTCTGTGCACCCATAAAAGGCAAGCGATCCATTAAAATCTCACACTACTGCCATTAATGTCTAGGAAAAGTAATTATTCTGTATTCCTGGAGTGACCATGTAGTAATGAAAATTAACTGTCTAAATGTTTTCCTATTTCTCTCCTCTTTCCCTATCCCTAGTACTTCAGTAACATCTGCCAAAATCCAAGTGAATGGAGTCCACCTGCATTATCAGCAAACAGGAGAAGGAAGCCATGCAGTTCTTCTGCTTCCAGGAATGCTAGGTTTGGAGATTTTATCTTGTCTTTGTAGAGCAACCACCTCTTTATCCATCTGGTCTCAAGCAAGAATGCATAAAAATATTTTGTAATGTATTCAGCACCTGATTATGGAACGTTTTCATTAAAAAAAAAATTTGCTACACTTAAAACAGAAGGGAAAATGCAGAGCTGTTGCAATCAGTTAACAGTTTTTAGAAGATTTCATTTATCTCACCAGGCACCTTTTATACGATGTCTTGACTTATGTAGTGGTTACTTCTGGATTTAACTGTGCAGAGGTGCATCCAGGACAGGTGGCAAATAGCTACACAAGGTGGAAAATAGCAGAAGCGGGGAAAAATCAGGTCAGCTATGTTTGTTACACAGGCTGAATTATGCATTCCTTTTTAGAAGCTGGATGGATTCCAACTGGATTAATAGACATAATGTAACCCTTGCAGTTTATTGTGGAAAAAGTCACTGTTAAAACTTATTTTTTGCTTAAAGATGTATTTTCACGTTTTGTTTATTCAGGACAACATCATTAAGATTCTCAGTGGCTTTTTGAGATGGACAACAGGTTCTGCTAGCTAAGTGGTGTCTGTCCATCGAAACCACTGTTTTTGATAACAACCTTTTAAAATTAACACAGCCTATTTTTTCTGGGTTCTTGCAGTTCTAAAGGACCCATCAGACTTACCAACAGTTCATGGCAGGCTGTCAGTAGGACTGTTACCGTGCTCAGAGTTGCACTAATGCTTAATTGAAATGCTGGATAAGATGATAAAATGTCAGGAACTGAAGAGCAGGAAACATTTGTTCTTCTTGGCAGCAACGTTTGCAAGCCTTCATGAAGTAGTTCTTTCTTTCAAAGAATTCTCAAGGGGAGGGTAGAAAAAGTTAATGCTAGTTGTCCTTCAAGTAGTCATATGTTTCAACCTATTGATTTTAAACAGCTTTTTAAACTAGCAATCTTGTTGCCAATGCAAATGCTTTAAATAGAAATAATGCATTTCTTCAGTTGTGAAGAATATTATTATTGTTGTTGTTGTTTACTGTTGTTATTATTATGTGTACCTTGCTATTGTGCAATTAGCATTATTACAAACAGTAAAACTTAGGCTTAGTGTCTTTAGCCTTATAAAGTTTATAGTTTAGCACTTTTGGGCAACGTGTGGGAATGAGCTTCACATTCTGACTGATGCATCCTTCTTCTCTTTGTCAGAAAACTGACACTAAGTTTTCAATATTATTTTATGCTACTTACAGTATTAACACACTAATAAGTTTGTTGTGGAAACAAGGTAAGTGCTTTTAGGTCACCAGAATTAGTCTCTAGGCTATTTGTAGACTACATTAAAACAAAATAGATGTATCTCTTTCTAGCTACAAAAATACTAAGAAAACCAAGAAGACACAGCGTTTATATATGCTTTCAGTCTTGTGTAATTTTTAAGTGATAAAAATATAGTATAACAAGCATGCTCATGGTGGTGCAGAGGTCACGCAAGGCCTCTGTAAGAATATGAGATTAATCAGTTTGTGCTGGCATTTTTCTAACATCCTGATATTTTGCTTCTGACTAGCTGTTAATTTGTTTTGCAAGAGATCATGTCAGTATGTAATCAGTTCATCATAGAAGGCTTTATACAGCCTCTTTTATGACTTAGACCTGTTGATGGTATCTGAGGACAGATTTCTCCAAGTAAACAGAAAGAAAAACATGAAATGCCTTTAAATGGCCCTTGTAATATAGCAATGGATAGCCTATTTTATACTTCAGCACATTAAATTTGAACAAGTTTTACTCAAATAGCATTTAATACTGTTACCACATGACCACAACACAAGTAAGACAAATTGCAGTCTTACCTTCATGCTAGATTACTTTCATTCATAGATAGCTTAGTGCAATAGACAGGAGTGCCTCATTTTTAAATCCTTTGAAGGTATGAGTCATTAATAAAAGAAATGGTTCTGCTTAAAAACAAAAAAAGAAATGGCTGTGTTTGGCTTATTTTTACATATTAGAAAAATCAAAATATACAATTTTATGCTTCTGTGTCACCACAGTCTCCTCAGGCAACAAAGTATTTAAAGGTCAGCTTGAAGCACCAATATTCTCATAGAGGTGCTTTATCAAATAACAACTGTCTGACACGGTGCTTTTCACTTACAAATTTCTAGCAGAATATTCCTGCCCTTTCAGTTTCACCTGTGATGACCAGGTAAACAGCAATGACCATGCTAATGCTTTAAATCTCAATTTAAGATACTGTATTTAATCACATGTGAGAGCACTGCTCTTGATAACCTTTCATACCTACCAGAAATGGTTTGCTCTGAACATACTGCAGATGCTTCTAAGGATTTTAGTTGTGGTACTTCTGTCTGAGAGTTGCAATGGATAGTTACAATTAAAGAATACTTCACTCACTGGATAATCTCTTATTTGGAATAAAGTTACAAGTTTTCCCCAGTTTCCCTTTAGAGTATGTATACTATGTATGCATTATGGTGGTTAATAAAATTGAAAAATTATAATGTTTCAGGGAGTGGTCAAACTGATTTTGGGCCGCAGCTTAAGTCTATGAATAAGCAACTTTTCACAGTTGTTGCATGGGATCCTCGGGGATATGGAAAGTCCATTCCTCCATCTCGAGACTTTCCTCCAGATTTCTTTGAGAGGGATGCAAAAGATGCTGTGGATCTTATGCAGGTAAATCTATTACGAGATTTTTTTGTTTTTTTTAAAGCTGTTTTCCTTAAATTTTGAGAAGGAGGAGGGTTGTTTCCAGCAGACAGCAGATTATGGAAAGACCATACAAATGAAGGCTTAAAAGTGAGCATATACACACTATTCCAGAAAATATTTTCTTCTTCCACCTGTTCTGCAAGGTGCATAGAGGTTCAACAGAGGGAATGTGGGAATTAATACAAAGCAATATGCTTTTATTCCAAGACCCTACCCTAAGAGGTTTGCAGCCAAGAACCATGTAAATTTAGGTAAAGTGTGTGTAAAAAACAGAGTCTATGCAAAGTAGTTTAATTGAAGGGATTACCATACTGAAAGGCTCTTAGAAAATTTTCTATTGAATAGAATCTTGGTATTTTGCCTTGAGCAGCCCATTTAAGAAGCATTTGATTCTAAAAATTAATTTGATGCTTTGCATTTTGCAGCATATTACTGAAATCATTTTTGTGAGAAATCAAAGTCTTCCTGTGGCCATACCAAATCTTACTAATACAGCTGTTGCAGTTATAAGGAATATGGCCCAAAGCTGTTATTATTTCTCCTTCTTGAAGAATTTTTTATTCACATCTCTGTTTTTGTGTTCCTCTTTTATTCTGTCCTATAACTGCTGACACTATTTTCTGGTTTAGTTTTAACTAATATTCTGGCTTTTTTGTATTAAGCTATACAGTCTCTTTGGTCATGTTAAAGAGAGTTGGCAAAGCATTAAGATTCCAAAAATATGAGGCAAGATTCAGACAGTCAGTCCAACTGTATTTCTGTAATAAACAACAACCTTGCTGAAAACCTATCTGAAACTGGAGATGTGGCCTTCCTGGTGTACTCTGCATAGTGAAACAAAGTAAGTCTGACAGCAGAATCGGGATTAAGACACAGATTTGCCCTCTAACCATAAAAGCAATCTCTCTGTCCTGTAAATCTTGGATTTCTTCTGCTACACTAGCAAAGAAAATGAAGATGCTGCCATGAATAGGTGACAGACTTGCAGTCTAAATGGTTGTAACCCCCCTTCTTGTGTCTGTTCAAACACTAATAAATGGAAAATATTAAAAAGAGCTTTCCCCAAAGGGAATGTAACCATGTAGCTTGCAGCCAAACAGGACAGCAGCCTAACAATCTCTAGAGCTGCCAGAGCAAATGAGACCTAGCATCCTGTTTTCTTGAAGATGTTTCTCAATATAAGCATATAATAACAACTTACTAAAATGTTGCCAAGCGTGGGTAACTTGCTTCTATTTTAGGATATTATAAAGGATAGCAGAAATCCCAAGGAATCATTCCAACTATGATTTCCAGAATATAATGGTTTACATTCATCATCCCGCCTACAATCAGCCAAAAAACACATCCATAGGAGTGAGCCTTTAGAGCCTTTGTTCTAATCTTCTTCAGATTCTGGTGTCTCTGCTGGAGCTGTGAGTGATGCAAGGTTTCTGTGAAATAACAGAAGTTGAAATTCTGCAGAGTATTTAGCATCTTTATGCAGAAGACACTGTTCTGTATCCCTGTTTGTGTTCTGTGTAGGAGTTTGCTTGAAATAAAATGCACCTACATCCACTTTGCTACCTTCCACTCCAATGTCTAATGCTAGCAAAGTCAGTAGCATTAAAACAATCATTAGGGAAATAATTAGTGTTGATATTTAAGAAGTTCTTACTCTTCAGAGCTACTGTCCTGTCCCAGCAAAAGGATGAACTTGGGCTTCTCTTTTTGTAGATCAACTGTAACTTTTGCTTGTGCTATACTGCCTGTGATGCAGTGAAAACATACATACAGTGCAGAGTGATGTCGTATTGCAGCTCACTGTTGTATGTGGTCATTGGATTGCATTTCACACAGGCCTGCATGGAGGAGGTGACTTCAAAAGAAATTTTGTTCACTCACAGGGTAAAGGCAGCACAAAATCACCCACAGAACTGTGCTGTGCAACCAGCTTTCAGGTTACTGCCCATGTTAGGTTAGCAACCTGTACTGTAGGTAGTTCAAAATTAAAGTAAGCAAACGTGCATACCTTATCCAGCACATCTGTTATAGCACATTGTTTTTCTGAAGGCTGCAAAGGATAAATTAAATTTCTCCTGCTGGAAAGGCATCCTAAGATACCCCAAAGAATGCATCAAGATAAAGGCTAAACAAGAGACATACTGGAGGCAAGTAGATCTCAAATAACCTGGCATGAAGAACAAAAATTTTAATCAGCTGTTCCATCCGTCAGCCAACTTTGAGCTCCATAATTTGGTATTGGCGGTAGGGGAACAGTAGCAACATCAAAAATTGAACCTTTACAAGCACTGCTGCCAACCCCCAAAACCTGCCAAGACACCAGGAACCCTTCAGCAGCGCAATAATGAAAGTTGGACACAGATTAATTACCTCTTCAGCAGACCAGGGCCAACTTCTGATCGGCTGCAAAAATTCAAAGTTCTCTTTTCTTGCTATCAGCTCTTACATTACATGTCCCTTTCTTTCCCCCACCTTATTTCTTGTGTGTTCAGTAATTATAGCTTTGCTGAGTGAAATCTGAAACTGGTCAACACTACAGTGAGCAGAATACCAAGGATGAAGCCAAAAACAGACAAGCCTTATAGGGATAGAAGTCTGCTAAATATTGAGTTGATTATTAAAGTTATGCCTCACTTGAGCATCAAATTTACACGCAAAGTAGAAACTTCTTTTTCTCCCTCTGTAGTTGTTTCTCTCATTAACTGCATTTTGGCTTTATTCTGTCACAACAAAGCAGGCCTGGACTTCCAACACCACCAAACACCAAAGCAATTCATTCAACTAACTTGCTCTTTTTCCTCCGAAAGTACGATATCCTCCTAAATCACATCTAAAAGGCTCCAGTTCTCACAGAACAAAAGCAAAAAACACTGTGAAATATATTTTCTTGTGAATGAGTTCACAAACCGAAGTTTCTATAAGCAAAACTGCAAGGATTGCCTAACCATTGAATATTGTCCCTCTACAACCTTCAGATACATTTTCTCATGAGTGCCTTTACCTTCCCCGCTCTTTCCCCACTGAACATAACACACACAAAATCCTCTCTCCTGTGACTGCCAGAACTCCCTACCACATATAGTGATATATGAGGAAACAAGAGCTTCAAATTCTAGTAGAAAGCATTATCATAGAATCACAGAATATGCTGAGTTGGAAAGGACCCATCAGGATCAAGGAGTCCAGCTCCTGACCCTGTGCAGGACACCCCAAGAATCACACTATGTGCCTGAGAGCATTGTCCAAATGCTTCCTGTACTTTGTCAGGCTGGTGCTGTGACCACTGCCCTGATGAGCCTGTTCCAGTGCCCAACCACCCTCTGAGTGAAAAACCTTCTCCTGATATCCAAACTAAACCTCCCCCAACTCAGTTTTGTGCCATTCCCTTGGGTCCTGTCAGTGGTCAGAATGAATTAAGGTCTTGGTTGTCTTATTTTGCCCTACGCTTTCCTTTTCAGGAAGGAGGAATTTCGTTATTAATGTTTTGAATTGCAACTCACTGTGAAGTAACATTTAAAATATACACTTAAAAGCTTCAGAAAATGTAAATTAGCAACTAAAAATTGATAAAATCCTTTAGAAAATACTTAAGTATTTTTTGCTTGTTACAGAGCACATTTTTTTTTTAGCTCAGCTAGCATCAGTAAATCATGTCACTGGCTTCCATTTTTCAAGTCTTACACTTTTCTTTTTCTTAAGTTTAGCCTAATCTTGGATTGCTAACCATCCACATTGTGATAGTCTTTGCCATCTTCACACCGAGAGAATCCATGGATTCTTCATATCATCAGGCTCTCTGAAAAGGTCTTTACTCTCCATTTTCAATCGGGTTTTCTTTTTTTTGGAGGGCTTTTTAAAATGCAGTATGAATCCAATAGGACTACTGCCTGTTTCATTAAAGAGTTATAGAAAATTGATATGGCAGGTGTCATTTCTTGTTTTCTAAATATTTGATCTGTTTTTTAGTATTTTTATGTATAGCAAGAAAATTGCATTTTCTAATTATGAAAACTAACTATACTTCAGCTGTGTATGTTGTGCCTAAAACTGTACAGTTAATTTTCAAGAAATATTTGACGTTTGTTTGTAAAACCAGCTGGTGATTTGCATGCAAACTTTCTTGTATGAATCAAGGCACTAAAGTTCAAGAAGTTCTCCTTGCTGGGGTGGAGTGATGGTGGAATTACAGCACTCATTGCAGCTGCAAAGTACCCAAATCTTATCCACAAGTTGGTTGTCTGGGGAGCAAATGCCAGCGTTACTCAAGAGGATGTGAGAATTTACAATGGTATGTACAAACTGCATCTCTTATTCTAAATTAACTATTTTAATTTCTACTTGACCCAAGAATCTTAGTCATGCAACAGCTAAGGGGAGGCAGAGCTGAGGACATAAACCTAAAGAGACAGGACACAAAATTCACTACATTGCTGGGTATAGGGATAGATTAAAGTTATAGTGAGAAACTCTCCAACTATTACTCTAGGGACAATATAATATTTTGATAAGCCTGTACCAACTTACCTTGAGCAAAAGCAGAATTATAATAGATTATCAGTAGTTTTCAGAAAGTCAAATTTTTGTTGTTATAACAAATTCCTAAAAATAAATTCCAAATAATACTATCAAACCCCAGGTTTGATTTCTTATCTCATATCTTGCACAACCGTTTTTTAAACCAGGTCCACAGATAATCACTGGGCTAGTTCTTAACAGCTTTTGCTTCTAGGACCTATATAATATAGACAGTAAGAAAACAATTTTATAACTTACCCTTTAAGTTCAGGAAGCAAATGAATAATTCAAGTAAATGTCCCAAGATGTCTTCACCATTTGCATTCCTTTAGAGTTAATTATTATCATTAGAAAACCTTTGCAAAGTAAAGAAACAGGGGATTTCTGATCCTTATTCCAGTCGTGTGAAATAGAATCTGGGATCACTTTTCACTATAAAGAAAAATAGGAAGAAACAGCTGGTGAGTTCAGAAAGGGACTGTATTTCCTTTTGAACATAGAAATGAAAAGAGTTAACCATGTAGGCTCTCAACAAATGCAACCTGCTATAATTTCATTTTAGTGACTGGAGTTTGAGTTATACCAGCTGTGAAATGCATCTGGCTTCAGCAAAATTACAAGCCTATGTATTGCCCATCTGTGTTTACCTCACCTATACTAAAAGTGGTAGTAGTAGTAGTAATATATATTTTTAGTGCAGAAAGCAAAATGCTTTTTAGCTCTGTAAAATGCTTTATTTCTCTACATGTTTTTATATTTATTAAATTTTTATTGTATATATGTGAAAAGTACATCTCCTCCCTGCACAACAGGCTAAAATGTAAAACAAAAATTTTTTAAAATCCCTAAAAACAGCAACAACAAAAAAGTCCTACTTACATGGAGCACCCACTGCAATGTTGGCCTTTGTCCTCTTTGTGGATTGTTGCTTTCAACATCTCTCCCTGGCTGATAGAGTTGAGAGTAGCAGCACAAGTCTTCTACAAGTGGCCCATCAGTGCACCTCAGCTGCAGTGGAGAGTTTCACAGGAGACACACATGTTGATTTGGTCCTTTCAACATTGGCTTCTCTCTTCTCTTCTTAAATTAATGCAAGCCCCATGGATAAAACAGTAGATTCTATATAGGAAACAGTTGTTCAGTAGCACCTAGCCTGGGGTGAACAGACTCATTTTCAATCAGATGCTGTTATAAAACACTTTCAGTCACTGCTACCTTTGTCATTTGGCTGGACAGATTCTCTTTGTTAATTAACACATCACTCCTTTCTTCCTTTAATTTCCTTTTGAAACCAATTAAAACCTTTGGTAGTGGCATATATTGCTGTTTGATGATTCAGTACTGTCCTGTTCTCTGCTATGTCAACTTTGTTTCAGACTTTACCAGCACAAAGCTGTACAGCTGAAATATAGTTTTGTGAAAATAACCCTTTTGGATACATAGTTTGTGAACAGTTCTGAAAATTTTAGAGGGAAAAAATAGAAGAATCTGATAAATAAATAACGAAAATGTCAAATTATTTGTACAGCTTTAGCCAGCCTGCCATGAGTCACAGGACTACTAAGTGGAGTCACTTGTTTTTGTGTAAAACTATGGCAAACGTACCATGATGTCAGGCTGCTGGAATGCCTTAGTAAGAGCTTCCTTCCTCTGAGAGCTGGTAGGAGCCATGGAAGAACTTCCATCCATGAGTCAATGCAAAAGGCTAAAGGATATAAAAAAGAACTGCCAGGTCTAGCTCTGTTACAAAACAGTCCCATTTTTATATACAAAGTACCCCTTGAACTTCTCCTATGAAAATCTTCCAGAAAGAGCCATCAGAAGTTTTAGGACTGAGTCCTTTGATTATTACTTTTTTTTCTGTTGTTCCTTGTGACCATAATAACAAGATGTTCCTCTACAAATCAGAAGACCACAGCCGAGATTGCACAACTGTCTTTTTTATACCCTTTCCCTACTATGAATTATTTAAAATATTCATTGCAGTTTCAAGTTGAAATACATATTTGCAGTCTGGTTTGAAAACTGCCCTATATTAGGTGTGGGTTTTTATCTTGTTGCTGGAAAGGACATAACATATTTCAATGTTATTTTATGTAGGCATCCGAGATGTTTCAAAATGGAGTGAAAAGGTCAAGAAACCACTGGAAGAGCTGTATGGACACAAGTACTTTGCAGAAACCTGTGAGGCTTGGGTAGATGGAATATCACACTTTGCTGACAATTCAGATGGTGAGGCTTTCACAGTGTTGAACTGAGGCAATGAGAATAGCAGGCAGCTCTGGATAAAACAATCTAACTACTTCTAGCAGTAGTAAAAGAAGGACTCTGCATATGGCATTAAAAGCTGGGTCTGACTCACACTCAGGAATAACACAATTACTCTCTAGATGGTTCACAGAACCAGAAAGGTGCAGGAGAAAAACACTTATGGAAAATATTAGCAGTTGGGGCTCTCCTCTTGTTCCACCACAAAACTGCATTATTAAGTCATTGCTTTCGTGCAGACTAAACAGAAAGGATTCTGCTCAGGCAGAATCTTTTCCTCCTCTTCTGTGTCTGTGCACAAGGATTATCTCTTGGTGACATAGTTAAGGTGTACCAAAAGTAAGGCATGCTCTTTCCAGTTTTTGCAAAATGGAGCTGAAGAACTCTTTCAAAGCTAGTAGCATGTGAGTTAAAAAAGAAGGGACTTCAGAGTTTAGAACTCAGAACTTAAAAAGCACATTTTAAAGACACAATTGAAACAGCTCAGGTGTTTAAAAATAATTAAAAAATTGTTAACCTAGACTATATAATGGTTTATTCCTGAAGATTTCTGCAATTACTCTACATAGACCTTTTCAGCCAAGGTTATTATGAATAATAATCTGTGGTTCTATTTTAATTCAGAGGAAATTTGCTGTTAATTTTCCTGTAGCAGTAATGTATAATACATAAAAAAAGGAGTCTGTAACTCTTATATTGTATTTTCCTGTAGCATATACAGCATTTTCCTGTAGCTCCCATACGAAAAATAGAAGGTGATGTGCATTAACAGGCAGCAGTTACTACTATGAAAATGTTCCTTCATGTCATATTTTTTCCATATTTTTTTTGTATAGGATCAATGCAGCACTAGGATTTCTCCCAGTAAAGTGATGTAACAAATTATGTCCTGATTTTATTTTACCCTTTCTGGAATGCATCACCTTAATAATTTTTTTTTTTTTTTTTTTTTTTTTTTTGATGTGCAAAGCCCAGGCTGGTGAATCTGTGGCTGTGACATTCTTTCACTGCCTGCACGTGCCTCAGACACTGTAAGATTAAGTGACTGTGAAAAAGAAGCCACCTAGAAATGTGTGACAAGGAGCTGAATTACCTAGATGCTGAAACTGGGTCAGGTATTGGGAGAAGCCTAATGTTTGCTACAAGAGATGAGCAGCTATCAGACTGCAGGTTCTTTTCCAGAGAAAAACCAGTTTTCCAACTTAGATTACAAACAGGCCACCTTGCAATTAAAGTTAAGACACTGCAACAAAGGCACAGATACAGCAGATATAAGAAAAGGTGTTAATAAAACCCATTAGAGATAAAAGGAGGACAGCAAAGCTGATGTTGGTCAAAAAGTCAAGCTGTTTTTAAAACTAGACTATCTTCCCTGAATGAGACAGCTTTTAGTGTGAAATACCATAAGAAATGAACTTTTAGAAGGAGCCAACACTTAATGAAACTCAGTAAATTGCATAAAGTCTCAACATCCAAGATTCTTCTTGCTGTTCCATGCTTTAAGAGTAAATATAATTTAGTGGTTATGATACAAAACAGTTTTAGAACTGAAAACTAGGAAATGATAGTTTGACTGCCAACTACATCCCTAGATAAATAACCTCAATTTGCTTGGTACTTGTTCTAAAAAACAGTCAACATTTCTGCAGGTGTTAGAGGACTATGGGTGAAATGTTCTAAATGTAAATATTTCACTAGTAGTACTGCAAACTAAGGCTGCATAAATAACCAAGCAATTGGTAAAACTGAAAGAGCCTCTGAATTTAGAGCTAAGGAAAGTGTGCATGGATGAGCATTAATCTTACAGCTGTTGGTAGCTGCAAGGTGACAACTACAAATAGACAAAGTTATCTCAAAGAAAAATGGCACATAAAGCTCATCAAGGATGTTTTGCCCAAAGATTCCCTTGCAAGAACATGGGAAGAAATTAGGCAAGTTTGGAGTCTGGAAACTGTTACTAAAGGATGAGGAAGAAAAGGGGAGAAAATTCAGAAAAGTCTTTAAGCAAAAGCATTAAAATTACTTCTTATGAGATTAAGGACTAGTAAGCACAAAATTATGAATGGGCAGGGAAAATAGCCTTTGAATAGTTTTAGTGCAATTCATATCAAATTGTTATGCATTTGTATTGGGTTTGCATGGCCAGGTTTTGGTATGGGGGGGTTGCAGGGTGCCTAGAAGCTTCCCCCATGTCCAGCAGAGCCAATGCCAGCCTACTCCAAGATGGACGTGCCACTGGCCAAGCCAAGCCAGTCAGTGATGGCAGTAACACCTCTGTGAAAATGTATTTAAGAAGGAAAAAATTACTGTGCAGATGTTACTGCAGGCAGAGAAAAGCAGAGTGAGAATATGTGAGAGGAACAACTATGCAGCCACCAAGGTCACTGAAGAAGGAGGGGGAGGAGTGCTCCAGAGCTGAGATTCCCCTGCAGCCCATGGTGCAGTCCCTGGTGAGGCAGCTGTGTCTCTGCAGCTGTGGAGGTCCACAGAGATGCAGAGATCCACCTGCAGCCCATGGAGGAGCCCATAGCAGAGCAGGTGTATGCCCGAGGGCTCTGTACCTGTGGGAGGCCTGTGCTGGAGCAGGCTCCTGCTGGGACCTGCAGACCCATGGAGAGAGGAGCCCACAGTAGGGCAGTTTTCCTGGTAGGACTTGAGACCCAGTGGGGGACTCGTGCTGGAGCAGGCTGTACCTGAAGGACTGCACGCTGTGGAAAGGTGACCCATGTTGCAGCAGTCTGTGGGGAACCATTGCTTGTGGGATGGATGCATGCTGGAGAAGTTCATGGAGAACTGTTTCCTGTGGGAGGGACCCCACCCTGGAGCAATGGAAGGACTCCCTGAGCAGCAGCAGGAACAACCTGTGATAAACTGACCATAACCCCCATTCCCCATCTCCCTGCACCACAGGGGGCAGGAGGTAGAGCCCAGGAAGAAGCTTCTAAGATTTATATTACTTCTCATTATCCTACTCTGATTTTGTTAGTAATAAATTCAATTAATATCCCCAGGTTGGGTCTGGTTTTCCCATTGTGATATTTGGTGAGTGCTCTCTCCTGGTCCTTATCTCAACTCAGGAACCCTTTGTTTTGTTTTCTCTTCCCTGTCCACTTGTAGAGGGGAGTGATGGAGAGGTTTAGGTGCATGCTTGGCACTCAGCCAGGGTCAATCCATTAGAGCATTGCAGACAACAAAGGGCCTGGGAGGTGCAACAAGTATCAGAACAGCCTAAGTTAATTTGTTCAAAAAAAGTAGCAAATCTTGTAACCTGACAACCGCTGTAACAAAATTCAGCTTAACCTGAGGGCCTTAAGACTCTAAAACTGAAAAGAGCAAAGCTGGGAAGGAGATTCATGTATCAGCTTTGTAGAGTCAAAGAGAGCCTGGGGTAAATGTGGAACAGAAGTACTTCATTCCCTCTATCCTTTTGTCCTATTATCCATTAATGGAGCAAATTGCAGTAAAGTAACATTTTGGAGTAAGAAATGTTAATTATAGTCCTGCTTACATACTTCTGTAGATTAATCACACACTACCCACAAGGAGAGGCAGTAGCTAGAACTAGCAGTGGAGTTCAGAGTCCTTTGTGGAAGCAGTTTCATCTTTCATACAATTTTAAAACAAACTGTGACCTTCGTTTATTTTCTCCCTAGGTAATATCTGCCAACAGTTGCTGCCAGATATTAAATGTCCCACATTTATAATTCATGGTGAGAAAGACCCTTTGGTCCCACAAGCTCATGCAGAATACATTCATAAGCACATCAAAGGCTCTCGGTAAGTTAAATGATGGAGTTTTTATATGCCATTTTTGGAGAAATGAAGCAGTTCAAACACAGTGTTTGAAAAGAAAAAAAAAGTATTTGGACAAGTTGTCTCTGCCACACAGAGGGCTATTCTAAACTTCCCTAGAAAATTACAATGCAAACAAGGTAGCTGGGCCTTTCTTGCAATATGAAGAGCACAGTATTTTAATAAGCTCCTTCCTAAAGCCCTCTGAAACCGAGCTCATTTTCCTCTTTTTACTCCACAAACAGAACCACTACTCCCTAAGATTTATCAAAGCAAGCTAACTTGTTTTTATGACTATTGCATTCCTTTTGCTGTAAGAGACCTCATTTCTGTCCCATTCAGTTCGACATTTAGATGCTACGAATGGAGAGAGATTCCCAGTTATTAGAGAGAAGCACAGCTTACTTCTGTTTGCTCTGCCCTACTGAATTGAACAACAACCTCAAAGATTCTGTTTCCACCTGTCCCATGAATTTTCAGTGTTTTTAAGAACAGCAGAATGAGGGAAAAAAATGTACAGCTATGCTCAGAAATATTACTGTATAAACAAGAAAAATATCAGGGCACCATCTGCTTCATGTGCGATGTGGTTTAACCCCAGACGACAACTCAGTACCACTCACTGCCCCACTGATGGGATCAGGGAGAGAGTAAAAATGAAAAAAATGCCCTCATGGGTTGAGATAAAGACAGTTTAATAGGTAAAGCAAAAGCCACGCATGCAAGCAAAGCAAAGCAAGGACTTAACTCACTGCTCCCACAGGCAGGCATTCAGCCATCCCCAGGGAAGCCAGGCTCCATCACATATAGCAGCTACTTGGGAAGGCAAATGTCATCCCTCCAAACATCCCCCTTCCTTCCTTCCTTCCCCAGCTCTGTATGCTCAGTATGATGCCCTTTTAGGACTGAAAACTAGGTCCTAAAAGGTTCCTATGGTACGGAATATTCCTCTGAGCAGTTGAGGTCAGTTGTCCCAGCTGTGGCCCCTCCAATCTCCTTGTGCACCCCCAGCCTCCTCCCTAGTGGGGCAGTGCAAGAAGCAGAGAAGGCCTTGATGCTGCACAAGCACAGCTCAGCAGTAACAGAAACATCTCTCTATTATCAACACTGTTTTCAGCACAAATCCAAAACACAGCCCCATAATAGCTGTTGTGAAGAAAATTGACTCTATCCCAGCCAAAACCAGCACAACTTGAAAATTCCGGAAATGCTTCCTGTGAAAAGCTGGGATTTTACCAGCTGAATTTTCCTCATAAATTTGCACACAAATGCAAGTGTTCTATTACTACTTAATAATAGACTGTGATGATTAGCACTGGGGAGCAGAAGTAGTGAGGGGGAAAAAGAAAAACATTTTTATGAATACAAAGTGTAGGGAACTGTTTTGCTGGTGTTATCTCACTGCAAAAATGAATATTATCTCAAAGCCAGGCCCACTGGTCATAGAAATGCATTCTGCCACAGGAAAGATGAGAACAAGAGATCTTCCTAACAATCACATGCAGGTGTTTCATTTACTCCTACATGCCCTGCTCAGAACATCTATCATCCTGCTTGGTTTCACTGAGCTCCAAAATACTCCAGATGCTGACTAAGGCCAGTTATCCCAAAAAACTAGACAAGGATCTGATAGCTTCACTTTGGAAGACAAGTCAAAGAGGAAACACTGTTAGAAATTGCCATCCAATGAAGTGTAAAACAGTGATTCTTTGCATGCCTTTGTGCTGAAGTGCTCCCCTGTATGCATATTTATCAGAAAAGAAACCAGATTAATGGTGTTCTCAGAAAATAATGCTTGGGTACATAGTCCCATTCTTCCCTGGTTGCATTGGAAATGACATTTTCCATTGTGAAGCAGAAGGAAAAGCTTAAATTCAGTTTGCTTTCAGTAACACATGCTTCTACCTTCAGCTTTTCTTGCCCTGATTTTTTTATGTAGTAGTAAAGTAGAAAAAGCTTCTTCTGATTATAGTGCAAGTACATTGCTTGTTTCTCTCATGGTAGAAGACTGTGCCATCATTCTACATTTGCATGGTATGGCTGGAATTTGGTAGCATTACAGTAGTAAGAAATATTAACAGCAGTAGGAAATAGCATGCACAGTGCTATAGTTTGTGCATCTGTGTGCTGCTTAGTCTTTGAAGAAACAGACTTAATAAAATTCAGACAAAATTCACTAGAAAAGCTGGGTATGTTCACCTGCTGCTGCTTTTTTCCCCCAAAACAAAACAGCACTTGTCACCACCAAAAGAAGGTCGATCCCTCTTGCTGTAGTGGGACTTTGACATGAAGGCAACAAAGTATCAGTCAAAACAGTTTTATCTCTGTTGAAACTGCTTGGTGTATGGCAGAACAAAACAATTCTAAGAATTTCCCACCCCCATATAAAGAAGTGCACATCTCTGATCTATAGAGTTTGTCTCAGATAGAAAGCAAAAGTAAGTGGAATTTTAGGCATGTCAAACTCATTCATATTACAAAGATTTAACCTTACTCACAGGTACTACTTCTAAGCTTTTGGTATAGCCAGAGAAGTTCTAACTTCCCTGCTTATTTTAATGGATGAATGGTTTTAGTTTTGGATTGTCTTTTTGCAAAAAGATTAGACAAAGTACAAATAATAACCAAGTTAGGGTCATGACAAGGACTCTACATGTCACTGCCCAGCACAACTGCTGTTCTCTAAAAGAGACAAAAGTGCTCGGGTACTTTACATACCTTTCAAAGATGCATCTTACTCACATTAAGTTTTGGAATCTTATCTTCTGTGTAGATCACCAGAAAGGTTTCTAGAAACTGGGTCTAGGACACAAAAATTTGTTTTAGGCCTATTTTACCCTCCCCAAAATGTGACAAGTAGTATGGTTGTTGCTTCAACTGTTGCTGTGGTTCACATTCTGAACCACATGCAGAGGGACAGTACCTAAAATAAGAGTCACTACAGTTACTTACTGGGTAACCAAGTGCAAGGAAAATGCAACAAGTATTTTAATTATCTGTACTCACAGAATAAAATGTATAATCACTGTTTGATTTTTTTCTCTTTTAAGGTTGCTTCTGATGCCAGAAGGAAAGCATAATTTACACCTGCGCTTTGCAGAGGACTTCAACAGAGAAGTGGAAAATTTCCTACGCTGACTTGGACTGTAAAACAAGTCAGAGGTGCTTGGCCTTTGCCTTGTTTAGGAATATAAGTTGGCTTTCCATTTTCAATGAAGTTATAGGTTTGGGTCCTGTAAGAAAAAACATTAAACACATTTGCATGAGAAGGATACGTCATAAGAACCTGTAAGCCTCAGTGATCAGAGCATATCATTGTACTGCAAGACTTCTGATATGTCTTTAAGCTTAAGTGTTGACACCCAGGCTGAACAGTCATTCTTTGTCCAACAGAGGTGCTAAGAAAGACAGAAAACATGATCTAGAATGCATGCCTTTATGTGCTCTTAATATTAAAGGACAAAAAACATGGTAAGAATTAGGATTCAGAAGTGTTACATTGAGAAATCTGCCAAAGTCACAAATGCTGAGAGGATAATTTGGTACATAATTTCTAGAAAACATGCTTCACCACCACTATCAGAAGTCATTCAGATGCATGCCTGCTTTACAGAAGTTCCTTTGACACCAGAGGGCTTAAGCCTCATCCTCCTCTCCTTCCTCTTCAAACTCGCCCTGCTCATCAGCAGTGGCATCCTGGTATTGCTGGTATTCGGAGACCAGGTCGTTCATGTTGCTCTCGGCCTCCGTGAACTCCATCTCATCCATGCCCTCGCCCGTGTACCAGTGCAAGAAAGCCTTGCGCCGGAACATGGCCGTGAACTGCTCCGAGATCCTCTTGAAGAGCTCCTGGATGGCCGTGCTGTTGCCGATGAAGGTGGCGGACATCTTGAGGCCGCGCGGGGGGATGTCGCAGACGGCCGTCTTCACGTTGTTGGGGATCCACTCCACAAAGTAGCTGCTGTTCTTGTTCTGCACGTTGAGCATCTGCTCGTCCACCTCCTTCATGGACATGCGGCCCCGGAAGATGGCGGCCACCGTCAGGTAGCGGCCGTGGCGGGGGTCGCAGGCGGCCATCATGTTCTTGGAGTCGAACATCTGCTGCGTCAGCTCGGGCACCGTCAGGGCGCGGTACTGCTGGCTGCCGCGGCTGGTCAGCGGGGCGAAGCCCGGCATGAAGAAGTGCAGCCGCGGGAAAGGCACCATGTTGACGGCCAGCTTGCGCAGGTCGGCGTTCAGCTGGCCGGGGAAGCGAAGGCAGGTGGTCACGCCGCTCATGGTGGCCGACACCAGGTGGTTGAGGTCCCCGTACGTGGGGGTGGTCAGCTTCAGGGTGCGGAAGCAAATGTCGTACAGGGCCTCGTTGTCGATGCAGTAGGTCTCGTCCGTGTTCTCCACCAGCTGGTGCACAGAGAGGGTGGCGTTGTAGGGCTCCACCACCGTGTCCGACACCTTGGGCGAGGGCATGACGCTGAAGGTGTTCATGATGCGGTCGGGGTACTCCTCCCGGATCTTGCTGATCAGCAGGGTGCCCATGCCGGAGCCCGTGCCTCCGCCCAGAGAGTGGGTCAGCTGGAAGCCCTGGAGGCAGTCGCAGCTCTCCGACTCCTTCCTCACCACATCCAGCACAGAGTCCACCAGCTCGGCGCCTTCCGTGTAGTGCCCCTTGGCCCAGTTGTTGCCGGCCCCGCTCTGACCTAAGGGCGGACCACAAGCCAGGTGCCACATCAGCGCCCCAGGGACAAACTGAGGTGATGCCACTGCCCCTTCCCCTTCCCTAGGGGCTCCTCCCCTCACTTCCATCCCCACTCTGCTACGGGAGTTCAGGTTCCCCAGGGGCACTCGTGTGCTCGCTCCAAGTCTTTCCCGGGTGTGGAGCTCCCGCTCTGGAACTCCTCCATCCTGCAGTCACTCACCAAACACAAAGTTGTCGGGACGGAAGATCTGTCCAAAGGGGCCGGAGCGCACGGAGTCCATGGTGCCGGGTTCCAGGTCCACGAGGATGGCACGGGGGACGTACTTGTTACCTGTGGGAGGAACCGGCACCGGCGTTACAGCCCCGCAGTCGGCAGCCAGGGTCACAGGAGCCCTGCTGTGCTCTCATCCACCTCCCTGCATTTCTCTGGAGAGGCACTGTCACAATCAAGACTACCATGTTACCCGAGCCTTTCTGAGAACAAAGGTCTCTTAGAGGAGTCACTGGCAGATGACAGCTCTTGTTCAGGGATTTTTCCAGCCTCAATGAACTGTCATGCCTGCCCCATTTATTTAAGGACATCTGAGGAAGCAGACACTTACCGGCAGCTTCATTGTAGTAGACATTGATCCTCTCCAGCTGCAGCTCGCTGTCCCCATGGTAGCTGCCCGTGGGATCAATGCCATGCTCATCGCTGATGACCTCCCAGAACTAGAGGAAATTTTTGAAAAATGGCAATTAGCCATTTCTAGTTGCAGTGGAAACAGCTGGCCAGTGCCAATCACACACCCCCAGTGCAGCCCGTGCATTCCACTGCCCTGACCACTCCCTTGCATGGCAGAGCAGCTGCTGGGTGGGAAGGTGAGTCAGTGCACAAGGGCCCCGCTGGCCACAGCAGCTGAACTAGCAGGGGGCAGACCAGCAGCCAGAGCACTGAAGTGCAAATTAATTCCTTTGTAGCTTGTATCCAAAGGGTGACCATCTCTGCCTATGTCAATTTGGTGTCCTCCATTGTCTAGCATTGGCTTAAGACCCTTTAGTCACTACAAGATGGCAACACCTGCACACGTTCGGTGGTGAGGGCTAATCCGTGGCACTGAAACACCTCCCGTTCCCTCCGCCCTCGGGAGCCGGCGCCGTGGCCGCAGAGGGGCGAGGCAGCGGGGGATGGCCGCGGCTGCCTGCGGGAAGGCTGGGCACGCCGCCCGGGAACGCGGGCATATCCCTGCCCCACGGCAGCTCAGCCCGGCAGGGCCGGGGGGCACAGGGGCAGGAGCCACGACGCCTCAGCAAACCCCGGGTCGCTTTCCACTTCGGGACGGAGCTGCGCGCCACCCGCAGGAGCCCCCGCCCGCCCGTACCTTGGCGCCGATCTGGTTGCCGCACTGCCCGGCCTGGATGTGCACGATCTCACGCATGGTACCGGTGTCCGAAGCTGTCCCTACCGCTGCTGCTGCTGCCGCCGCGTCCTTCGCCGCCCGCACTCGCAGCTGCGGCGGCCGCGCCCCTCGCAGTCCCTTAAATCGGGCGCCGCGCTCCGCCCCGCCGCTGACGCGCAGCGGGACCGGCGCGGGGCGGGCCCGGCACGGGCATTGTCTCCCGTGCCCCCGGCGGGCTCCGCGTCCGGGGCTGCTCCGCTCTGGGCTGGCAGGCTACGGGCCCCTCCACATGCTGAACGCCGCTGGCTTGGGGCATCGGGGCAACCTCGCCTTCAGCCGTCGGGGAAAAGGCAGGAATCGGACACGGCATGGCTCATCCGAGGTGAAAAAGAAAACAAAACCGCCTAACTCCTCCTGTTACACCTGTTGGAGCTCGCCCCCTCGCTTCCTTCACCTCTACTGCACCACAGCAGCAAAGCACATGCTGCTAAGTTTTGTTAGCACCCTCAAGTCTGTATTTCTAGCTCAGGCCTGCTTAATCATGTTTCAATATGTTTGAAGCACAAGCATTATTTTTCCATAGCTCGGGCACCTGAAACAGGCAGAGATTGGGTGGTGATGTTAAAGCCCACAGCTACTTTCAAGCACGAAACTGCTTTAGTTAGTGCTGCTAAACCTGTATACGTGGGGCTCTAATTTTAGGAACACAGAGGGCTAGCATGAGATTTTATGCTGCTGCTAAAGAATGGCTTTTTCTGGGAATTATCCAGCAGTGATAGCAGTTTAACACCCACAGGAATGGGATATCTTTCTTTTCTATAAATGAAGTTACGTTGTGTGTTTCCAGACACCTGCCACAGGTGTCTCATTTTGGAAAACTTTGAATCCTTCTCGTAGCATCTCTGCTTGATCTCTCATAGAAAAAAAAAAAATGAGATAAGCACACGGTGGATGACCAAGGGAGGAGAGACGGTTCAAGGGTGGCAAAGAGAATATAATTAAACCAACTTTAATACACACCTGTATCTGTACTGCTGCCAAGGAGAATATCTGAAATAAATTTCAGCAGGGTCTACAATGGATTGTGCAGAAACTGTTGAACTTGATTGTAAAACATTACTTGATTCACAGCTCTAATTTTTTTCAGAATTGAAAGTAGCTTTGCCACCCAGCTGGCCAGCCTGTTGAGGACAGCTTTACACTTGCACCAGGGAAGGGAGATGACAGCCCACAATAAAGCAAGGAATAGGTTGGTAAAGAGGATGCAAAATGATGTACCTTTTGTTCAGCATAATAGAACTGCAGAGATTTCACCTTAAGCACATTAAACATTAAAGTGCCAAGGGGACAGCATGGTAATGCAAGCTCTCAAACTTTTGCCAAGTATCAACAGGCTCAGCATAGTTGACATTGTTTGTTTTGTGAAGGCTTTTGGAGTGTCTCCTGTAACATCCCTGTAGGCCAGTTGATGAGGTATGGCCTAGATAAATGGACAGTGAGATGGAGTGACAGCTGGCTGAACTGCCAAGCTGAAGGGCTTGACATCAGCAACATGAAATTCAGAAGCCAGCCACTAGTGCTGTACTCTACTGACTGATCCTTGGCCAACACCATTTAACTTCTTCATTAGTGAGTTAAATGGTGAGAGAGTACACCCTCAGCAAGTCTGCTGATGATACAAAACTGGGAGGAGAGACTGATACACCAGGGGGTTGTGCTGCCAATCCAGAGCGACCTCAGTGTGCTGGAGAAATGGGCTGACAGGAATCTCATGCAGTTTAACAAAGGAAAGTGTGAAGTCATGTACCTGGAAAGGAACAGCCCCCTAAACCAGTACAGGCTGGGGACCACCCAGATGGAAAGGAGCTTGGCCGAAAAGGACCTGGCAGCCACCAAGTTGAACATGAGTCAGCAGCAAGGGTATCCAGCAACACCCTTGTTTAAGGAAGATTGTTACCAGCAGGTCAGGGAAGGGGATAAAGCTGTGGTGAGACGCATCTGGAGTTTTACATCCAGTTCTGGGCTCCCCAATATGAGAGAGAGATGGGCATTTTGGAGTGAGTCCCATGAAAGGCCATGAAGGAAGTGGAGCATCTGTCGTACAAGGAGTGGCTGGCAGCTGGGATGGATTTTCCTGGAGAAGGCTCTGGGGATTCTTATCAGTGTGTGTAAATATTTGATGGGAAGCCATAAAGAAGATGAAGCCAGGCTCCTCTTAGAGGTGCACAGTGACAGGAGGAGAGGTGATGGACACAGACTGAAACACAGAAATGTAAACATAAGAAAATAAACCACTTCGCTCTGGTACAGGTTGCCCAGAGAGACTGTGGAGTGTCCAGTCTCGGAAACAGCCAAAACCCTGGGGGAGACAACCCTGATTAACCTGTTCTAGCTGACCTTCTCAGGCAAAGTAAAGGACTAAACTAGATGATTCCAGAGTTTCTGTCCAACCTCAACAATATTGTGGTTGTATGAAAGGGAAAGAAAGGAGTGAGAGGCTGTGTGTGATCAGCAACACCAGACTGACAGTTTATTCATCTCAGTTTTGTAACATTATATTTCATTTATAACACTTTGAAAACAGGAAGATTTTTTTCAAAGGTGAGGTAACAATTGATGTGGGAAATCATTACCACTATCAAAAATAATGATCAGAATTGTTTACATAATGCTCAGGTTAGCTATGCTTAACACAATATAAATCAATACATAATGTCACCAGTTTTGCTCTCTTCTTTTTTTTCCATCTACAGCAGAAAATACTAGTGGCTAAAGAAGTACCATATCTTTGCCTGGAATTTGGCTGCTGTGACCTTGGAAAAGTACTTTGGCTGTATTTTCAAAAATGGCTCTCAGTTTGCTCCAGTGAATTGACTTTCTTATCAACTGTAGCTCTTTTTCTTCCCCAGTGCAGAAACCTCAGCTGCTGTGAAATGTCACGAGCACGGACTGGCTTAAGCTTTGCAACACTGGGAATTAAGTGTGGTGCTATTCCATGTGGCTTTTGCAATCACAAAATATCCAGGACTGTGCTGGCACTGAGATATTTTCATCAAATTCTTTAGAAGTTTGTTTTCTTTATATCCCAGCTGTCATCAGTATTTTCCTTTGACATATTTCAGCAACACTTAATCACAGGCAGCCTTTGTTACTGTTCACAAAACTTGTACATATACATGTGTACTTGCTATAGGCATAATCCACCTTTTTGGGCAGCAGCAGGCAGTTACATCTTCTCACTACTGGTGGAACTGCAACACAACTGCATCTCTGAGGGATCCACACAGACACTGAAGAGCTTTTCGGGTGCCAAAGTATTCCTGACAATCCACAAAGGCCCAGACTGAAGCATTATAATTCTTCTCTTGAAGACACCTGAACACTCCCTGAGATGTCTTCTTCCCATGTGAACACAGTGACCTCCTTTACAGTTATTCCACTAAGAATTCTGAGCTTTTATTAGGAAATTAATTCTTAGATACTGTAGTACTGCTGTCTTTGTAGATTCCCACTGTTTTTTTCAGGGTGGGGATGTAGCTCCAGGTTTTATTCTGAGTACCTAAAGGGAAGTACATATTTATGTGTACAAGTTCCTTCATCTTCAGCAATGTTGAACATCCATGAACACACAGTGAACTGAAATAAATGTCAACTACTTGAATGTCAATTCAGAATCTTTCATTATGGCAAACACTTTTACAAATTGCAGCCATCAAGCATACTTAAATAGATATGGGAGTTCCCTGTTGTTTCAGGTTTTTTTAATATAGCTCTATAAATTCTAAGTTGTCAGAATTGCAGATGAAAGCCAAAATGCTCCCATTCATACAAAGGCAGGGCATGTGCCCAGGACCACCCATGGGCCCCTCGGCAGCCGAAACTCTGCCACAGCCTCCTCCCTGCCTGCATCAAACCCTGCCTGCCCAGTTTCCAAGGCAACGGTGGAGCCTGGCGATGGATGCACGAGGGAGGCAACAGGGATCCCACAACATTTTCATGCCTGTCCATGATTTCCCATTGTTTGAGAAAGAATCACAAATGCTCAAATGTGAAATCTTCTCAAGCACGCAAAATGTCTGCCCATGGCTTTATTCTCACTCATTTGCGTTGGGTGATGTCATGTGTTGTTCATGGCTTTTTGAGTCTTTCTGTTGGTACTGAAATGAGCAGGCTCTGTTCATTACCTTATTGTTTGCCTTCTACCTGCTAACTATGACATTCCCACCTGATGAGGACTGTCTGAGATCAGCTTTGGAACCTGATGCTTCATCATTTGCGATGTGCATTAAGACAGAAGAATATTCTGCCCACAAGAGGATGGAATAATTGTGAAAGTGATTTTTATGTTAGTAATAAAATACCTAAAAGGAAAATCTATTTTATGTCAATATTACAGCTTATTGCAGGCATTAGAAGCAATTAAGTACAACAATGCTGGGCATGTTTTTATGAATGAGCAAAAGCAGTTTCATTGTAGAGCCCTCTGAACTTGTGTTTATTATACCTGAGAGTCTGTGTGTTTGGCCAAGAACAAAAGAGGAGAGAAGATAAATGTGTGAGAAAAAAAATCACATTACAGGGCAATTTGGGACACTCTCAGTTCTAAAATAACCCATGCACCTTTAAAGGGGAGAACTGTTTCTCCATGAATCTAATATTTCTTCCACACCATATGGTTCCTCTTGTGAATTTAGATTATAACCTCTGAGAGTCAGGCATTTCTGTGAATGTGCTTGTACAGGACACAGTAAACAGAGCCCCACTTGTCTGCCTTCCAAAGGTACCATAATAAACACGATCATATGCCACAGAATGATTCCAAAAAGGGAAAAATGTGGTGATCATCACCAGGCAGCAATTTACTGAGAAGAAAGGCAAAACAATGCAGCCTCTCATTATTTCCTCTTGGCACACCAGATGTGATGGGGTAGCAGCCAGATGGCTCCTGCCCCCATCCAGGCTGCATCCACCTTTTTAGATCGCTCAGCAGATGAAACATGTCTGATATCCCTACAAACTGGGTCCTCCAGTCAAAAGAAGACTAAGATTCCAGCATCAATATAAATGAAATGCTGATACCATGTTTTCCGGGGCAGTTCACTTCCTGCGCGTCATCAAGAACAAGGTACAGATAGAGACTTTGATCTGGTAGTTACTGTTTCTTTTGTTCCTCAGCCTCCTTGCAATCCGATAGCTACTTGTAACTCAAACTGACACTGGGTAAACTCTGAACCACATCCTGTGAGGTCTG
Organism: Monarcha castaneiventris obscurior; assembly: GCA_026261815.1. Taxonomy (NCBI): domain Eukaryota; kingdom Metazoa; phylum Chordata; class Aves; order Passeriformes; family Monarchidae; genus Monarcha; species Monarcha castaneiventris. The sequence continues at coordinate 12,395,367 of JAMPIT010000059.1, read as the reverse complement.
CTAAGAGATGCAGTAGTTTGTGGTGGGATTCAGTGTACATTGTTTAAAATTGCCCGGGTTCTCTACAGGAGAGTTCAGGGTGAGGTTGTACTTGGTGGCTGAATCAACCAAATACCTTATTCTGCTCTCTCCTGCTTCCAGCTGCTCACATTTCCCTCCTGCTTTGCACAAGTTCTCCCTCTGGCACACCACCTAATTTAAGAAAAACCTTCTTCCACCCGCTCAGTTTTCTGGCCTTCACTGTGGAGTTAAGGGAGAGGAAAAGACTGGTGAAAGGGTCAGACATGCCCTGGAGCTGGTAGAGGAAATGACACAGAGGTAACACTTGAAGTGGGGCAAGGGGAATAGGACCATCCTTTGTAGCAGCTGGAGGATACTGAATCAGCCCTGCCTATGGAAGTGGCAGTTTTTTCAATGCCAACAAAATCTCTAATCCCTGCCTGCCAGGGTGGAGCTGGAAATTTCTTAGCTGAAATTTCAAAAAAACAGCCATACAATTAATTTATTAATTATAAGACCAGCATTATGCTGGATGCAGAGAAGCATGATGTAAGAAATCAGTGCTTGAATTTCATGAAATGTTTGTAAAGCTTGTTGTGAGACCATTTGAATTCTGCTTGAAACCGCTGTTTAATTATTCACTAAGGAGGCAGGCAGTATCTTTCTATTGCATTCATGGAAAATGTGGAAACAGTTTTCACTGCAAAACAACACAGGACCTTTTACTGAATCAGCTACACAACCTCTGCCAGGGTAGCCACTTCATCCTCTGGAGCAAGTGTGGTTTTTTCACATTCTGCTTAAACTGGACTGTTATTAACTTTTTTTTGTTTTTTTTTTTTTTTTTTGCAATGATAGAGGCATTCTTGCCAAAAAGGAACAAAAAATACCTATGCCTTAAGCTTTCCAAGGAAGCCAAGTGAGAAAAATAACCTGATTATAAAGGATGACATATGGATAAATTGAGACCAGTTGGAAAATCTCTACACTACATGAATCAAAGGTTAATAAACAAGAATTTAACAGAGTTAACTTGATTTCTTCCCTTACAAGTGGAATTCTGCCCAAAAGGGAAAAATGACTTTGAGTGGGGAGGAGGGAATGACCTACTCTTACATTATTTCTTTTTTTCCTAGACACTGTAAATAGATAGCTTTCTTATACACACACTTCAAAGAGACACAATTTTTCTTTCTGGCAGATTCACAAATAAAATACTTAAAATAGGACTGAAGCTAGGAGAAGAGAAACAGTTCACTTCTTCTTAAACTGCTCAGGGAGAGGAGTTGTCACCTGCACTGTGTCCTTTGCTGGCAGAATGTCTGGGGATGGGCAGGCTTTCACAGCTTCCCTCACACCCTGTCTCAGTTTCCAGCGCTCAGAGGGATCCAGCTGGACAAGCGTCCAGGAGACTCAGGGCCAAGAAATGTCTTTTTCCAAAATGCATCATGTCCTGAGGCACTTTCCTGTGACCAAATGCTTCCATTTTGACTTTTCTTGTAGGCAAGCTAAAGATAAGACCCATTTAAATGGGAGTATCTGAGCACAAACAGTCTGCTCTTTCCCATTTTAATAAATAACAAACAGGCCAGGACAGGTGATTGCTGAAGTATCAAAAGGTAGGTGCTTAGTATGAATGGATTTTAGATTGGAAGGTGAAAAAATTCTCAAAAATATATATATTTAGTCACATACAAAAATCAGCTCATTCTTCTCTTTAGAGGTTTATTTTGAGCTGAAGAAAAGGGGTGTGGGGGGAAAAACCTTACTCAGATTACCCCAGGCATATATAAAGCATCAAAAGTGTCACAAGCTTTGTTCTGTGGAAATGTAGAAGCAGCTGAAAAACCAAATGGGAAGGTTGAGAAGGGGATTAAACTTAAATGAAAAACAGTGCCTTCCCTACAATGAACAGGTTCAGGGGAATAGTGTTACCTATAACTCCTGTGCAGACTACCACTTCTGAACAGTCCCTAAAAGTATTTGTTCATTATGCTGTAATGTGGAGAGGACAAGTAGAATAACATCCTTTGGGAGAAAAGTTGTGTATCAAACAATAGGGGGTAGTCACATGATTTCTCCAGAGAAGATTTTACCTCCTCATAGCTATAGCAAACAAAAATATTAGGCTTCATTAAACAGAAAGCAGTAATTAAACCACCTCCCACTGTGAGGCAGAATCTAATATAGATTAACAGCTCTTCTTATAGAAAAAAAAAAGTAGTAGTAAAACAATGAGGTGTGGGGGGTTGGGTTTGGGTTCTTTTGGGTGGGAGGGAGGGGAGTGTTTGGAAAGTGATTTCAGTGGAACAACCATGAAACTTGCCCTACTGAAAGCCATTACTGGGTTTTATCCTGATCTTACACATAACTTGGCTATGGGGATTACAGGGAAGACAAAGGACAAAGGAAACAAGAGGAGAACTCTCTCTAATGCAGGGAGTGTTGTTAGAGGCCCCAACTTCTTCTGGTGGGGCAAGAAAACTTGTCCCTCTTGCACCACTTTGCCAGAGCTGCTCCAGGCACCAGAGCTGTGCTTTGCAGTGGAGCATTGCAGCACCATCCCATAAGGACTGTCAGTCTATCACAGCTTCTTTAAGCACACAGTACTTGCACATGTAGAAGAACCTACTAGCACCACACTGTTTTGAGCTAGGTAGCACGTGGTATCATCATCCATGAGCAGATTGCCCTGCACAGGGTAGGGGCTTGCCCTATTTTTGCTGGGAATTCCCTGGAGAGGAGACCCAAACATCTGGATTCTCTTCAGGTTATAAATCCTGTTGCTACTTTGGTTTACTCTGTTCTTGACCTCATACCTTCTGGAAGGATACACCTGCCAACAGGATGGGCCTCAGGTTTGGTTCTTAGACTATCCTGTCACCAGGACCATTTCATGCTTAATACAACCCAATTTCTGATTTATACAGGCACTTCATGTATCTTGGAAAAAGGAGAATCATTATTGCTCCAACTTGAAAGACTGGAAAACATCTGTTGGAAAACAGATATAAACCTACAATCCCATTAATTGATATCAGACCACATACTGGATTATATTTCTACAACACTGTTGCTACAATGGTTTAGACTGAGGTTCAAGAAATAAACAGGGGAGAGAAATTAGGAGAGAAGGCATCCCAATGCTACCACAACTCATGCCATTTCTATTTAAATTAAGCCTACATGGCACCTAGTTGTTTTTACAACCTTATTTATCTTTACCCTCTCGCACTTAACAGCAGTCAAGCACTGATTGTTTGCCTTGGACAAGACATTCTACTAAGATGCTTAAAAATTCCACACATTTAACAAAGGGAATTTTAAAAAAAATAAATAAAGAGATTGTTCCCTTGCCCAACAACATCAGCTCTGATTGTCAACAGAGTAGAATGCTTCCTTTCAGGCCATAACTGATCTATTGAAATGAAAATATATTGCTTTATATTATTTGCTTATATCTCAACACAAATCAGTCATTATAAGTGCCTTAATCTGCACACCACTAAATTTGTATTATCTATTCCCATTTATTCCTCACAGGATGCCTCATGCAAGACCTTTAGCTCTAAATGTATTGTTCATCACATGGACAAACATAAATCTACACCCAGGAGAGGTTAAAGCAGTCAGATAACCTAATATGAAATCCTTCCAGTGGTTCTGCTTTCTTTGTGAAACAGAAAAACTGCAACCACAAAGACCTGTGAAGACACCTCTTTGTTGTTTGGCATACAGCAGTCAGCTCCAGGTTTTATAGTGAAAGGTCTCCTGGGCAATAAATGTAACACAAGATCAAAGATACAAAGGGAAAAAAAAAAGGTGCTGCAGTCCCAGGCCCAGGATGAGACTCACCCTCCCTTATATTCAACTTACTGTTCCTACCAAGTGTTGAACTTTCCCTTCAAGTCTTTCAGTACCCTCTTTTTCTATATTTCTCGACTCCTACTGAAAGGATGGTTTCATTTTTTTTTATTAATTATTATGACTGACAAATAAGACATGTAGGATTTATGAAAGGACATGTTTCTGTCTAGAGTATTTCTATTTCTGGGTTTTCTTCCTCTAGAACAAAAAAAAAAAAAAAAAAAAAAAAAAAAAAAAAAAAAAAGACTACAAATAACAGCAAGCCATGTAGGATGGTGTCCTACTTTCTAGTAAGGGAGCTGTAGTGAAATGTGTCACTTGGGTAGCTATATTTAAGGATTAGCTAGAGACAGAGTGTAATTACACTGAGAATTAGATGCTAGACATGTTGAATACTAGTGAAACCTGCTACAGTGTCACAACTGAAAGGAAGATCTTTACTATCAAACACCAAGGTCTCCTCTTTTAGTGAAACTGTTTAAGATTTGTTTGCTGACTCAAATCTTTATGATCAACAATTTCAAGTGCAACCCAGCTAGGTAATTTCAAGGGAAGGTTACTTTGGCAACCAGATACAGTGTTATTTCCTCAAAGGGCCTGAGGCAGCATGTATTAACTCAGTTACTAAAACAACCTCAATTTGTCTAATGTTTAATCCTAGAACTGCTCCAGTGCTAAGAAATACAAGTACTGTTGTGGGTACATAGAGCTGTATTTGTTTACCGACAGTCCAGGCAGTTTAAGTGCTTCTCACTCCTCTGTACACCAGAAACCAAATCTACAGATGAGAGAAAAGCTTCAGCAAGTGCCTGTTGTCCCCCACACACCAGTGCAGCAGGCCCATCAGCAAAGGAACAGGGCACACTCAGAGCAGTGTCCACAGGCAGTGGACTCAAAACAGGCAAGATATTAGTTATGCACAGCAGCTCCCTTTTAATTCTTTATTCCAGTAATGCCTTGCAAGCATTTCAGTAAAGGATCACAATAGAGGCTGCACACATGTGAATGAATACCAGCTCTTTCAGAGCAGTAAGGACTGCAGTAATTGTAACATTGGTAGCAGTTCTCCTAGCAACACTTTTTTTAGTGCAGGACCACTCCCCTAAGTGGTGTTTGGATGCACTAAGGACTAAGCTTACATATTGGGTAACTGCTAAACTCCAGGAGGGATTTCACTCTTGCTTTGCAAGAGTAACAGGATCTATGAAACTTCGCTAACTGCTGTTAACAACACTGTAGATTCATTCAGCGTTCTTGCATCCTATAAGAACACAGCAACATAAATCCCCCCTCCCTCACTGTAAAGAAACCACACTTACCTTTGCAAAGACGCACAGCAGAGTGCAGCTGCACTGCTCTCCCCTGCCCAGGTAGAGGCTCATCTGCTGCAGGGACCTGGAGCAAACAACTGCCCTGTAAACATGCAAACTTGGAGACAGCTATTGTCAGGGTATCTATAGGTGACTGATATTCTAGGTTATGCTCTGGACACCCCTTTGAGCGTAGAAATCTGCCCATCACCTCCTATCTCCCAAAGGGAATTGATCACCCTATAGAGCCAACCCCTTTACAGTTAAGGGCAGGTTAGTGGCTATTTTTGGGAAACACAAATTTTATTCTTGAAGAGAAAATCTCAGATTTTTACTTGAGATCCCACGATGCCTGCTAGTACAGACCTGTGCTTCTCTGCATGGAATTTTCGTATTTAGAGAGGAGAGTTGAGGGGAAGATAAGCAAGCTCAGCATCAAGTCAAATCACAGTCAGCCACCCATATGCCTGTACTCTAGTCCCTGGAACAAGATAAATAAGCTGCTGAATGGCAGTAGGGAAGCCTGCAGCTATCCTGTCAAATCAGTTTTGACAGCTTGTAATGTGGAATTCAATACCTTCTCTCTGACCTCTCTACCATGTACGTCCATAACGAGGAGTTGCACGATTCAAGTACAATGCCTTATTTTTATCAGCTAAAGCAGCTTTTGCCCCAACAATTAGCCAAGCTGTTAGACACAGGAGTTTCCATAAATTACCAGGCATCTTTAGCTGAGCTACTATAGTTTCCACATGGTGCTAAACTCACAGCCTGAGAATTCCTGTTTTATTGAGCTTAACCTTTCACTGAAGTTCAGGAATAAACTGAGAAGTGAAGCTATAGAAAACGACACAAGAAGTACTTGCTTAATCTAGAGAGAAATAAAGTAGAGGAGACAGTTTAGGACACAAAAAGCCTTTATGTTTGAGAAGTTAACCATTTCAACAGAAGACTCTGAAGTATTTTGCAACTACTGTTACATTGGACAGTCAAGGATACAAAACTGCTGACAGAAGCAACAGTGGAGAGCACCAAATTAAAAAATGCATGCTTCAGCACAACTGCACAGATTCCTTCTCTCAATGAATACTTGCCTGCTCAGACTATACTTAACTCCTACCCATCTCAACTTTACGCCTCATCCTCCTCTCCTTCCTCTTCAAACTCGCCCTGCTCATCAGCAGTGGCATCCTGGTATTGCTGGTATTCGGAGACCAGGTCGTTCATGTTGCTCTCGGCCTCCGTGAACTCCATCTCATCCATGCCCTCGCCCGTGTACCAGTGCAAGAAAGCCTTGCGCCGGAACATGGCCGTGAACTGCTCCGAGATCCTCTTGAAGAGCTCCTGGATGGCCGTGCTGTTGCCGATGAAGGTGGCGGACATCTTGAGGCCGCGCGGGGGGATGTCGCAGACGGCCGTCTTCACGTTGTTGGGGATCCACTCCACAAAGTAGCTGCTGTTCTTGTTCTGCACGTTGAGCATCTGCTCGTCCACCTCCTTCATGGACATGCGGCCCCGGAAGATGGCGGCCACCGTCAGGTAGCGGCCGTGGCGGGGGTCGCAGGCGGCCATCATGTTCTTGGAGTCGAACATCTGCTGCGTCAGCTCGGGCACCGTCAGGGCGCGGTACTGCTGGCTGCCGCGGCTGGTCAGCGGGGCGAAGCCCGGCATGAAGAAGTGCAGCCGCGGGAAAGGCACCATGTTGACGGCCAGCTTGCGCAGGTCGGCGTTCAGCTGGCCGGGGAAGCGAAGGCAGGTGGTCACGCCGCTCATGGTGGCCGACACCAGGTGGTTGAGGTCCCCGTACGTGGGGGTGGTCAGCTTCAGGGTGCGGAAGCAAATGTCGTACAGGGCCTCGTTGTCGATGCAGTAGGTCTCGTCCGTGTTCTCCACCAGCTGGTGCACAGAGAGGGTGGCGTTGTAGGGCTCCACCACCGTGTCCGACACCTTGGGCGAGGGCATGACGCTGAAGGTGTTCATGATGCGGTCGGGGTACTCCTCCCGGATCTTGCTGATCAGCAGGGTGCCCATGCCGGAGCCCGTGCCTCCGCCCAGAGAGTGGGTCAGCTGGAAGCCCTGGAGGCAGTCACAGCTCTCCGACTCCTTCCTCACCACATCCAGCACAGAGTCCACCAGCTCGGCGCCTTCCGTGTAGTGCCCCTTGGCCCAGTTGTTGCCGGCCCCGCTCTGACCTAAGGGCGGACCACAAGCCAGGTGCCACATCAGCGCCCCAGGGACAAACTGAGGTGATGCCACTGCCCCTTCCCCTTCCCTAGGGGCTCCTCCCCTCACTTCCATCCCCACTCTGCTACGGGGGTTCAGGTTCCCCAGGGGCACTCGTGTGCTCGCTCCAAGTCTTTCCCGGGTGTGGAGTTCCCGCTCTGGAACTCCTCCATCCCGCAGTCACTCACCAAAGACAAAGTTGTCGGGACGGAAGATCTGTCCAAAGGGGCCGGAGCGCACGGAGTCCATGGTGCCGGGTTCCAGGTCCACGAGGATGGCACGGGGGACGTACTTGTTACCTGTGGGAGGAACCGGCACCGGCGTTACAGCCCCGCAGTCGGCAGCCAGGGTCACAGGAGCCCTGCTGTGCTCCCATCCGCTTCCCCATGATTTGCTGCTGAGGACACGGAGTGTGTGGGAATTTGGAAAGATCCAGGGATGGGAAAACAAAGCAGCCATTTAAGCTATGCTGGGGCGTCACCCACTGCAGGGAGGCTGGGGGACCCCTGCCTGCACATCCTATGCCCCCTCCCCCGGGAAGCTCATTAGAGAGGGGCGTTACCGGTGGCTTCATTGTAGTAGACATTGATCCTCTCCAGCTGCAGGTCGCTGTCCCCGTGGTAGCTGCCCGTGGGGTCGATGCCGTGCTCATCGCTGATGACCTCCCAGAACTGAGGGGACCGGAGGGTGGTCAGTGCCGCCACGCCCCTCTCTCGCCCCCTGGCCAAATCCCCGCCACGTGGCGGGCGGGGATTCGCCGCGCGTGGGTGCGGCCCCCCGGCCAGACGGAGCCGCCACCGCGCCCCTCACACCCCCCCACCGACGGGAGGGGTGTGGCACCGGCTCGGCGCCCCTTCCCCCGCCCTCCCGGGACCCCTGCAGCCCGCGAGGGGCTGATGGACGGCAGCTGATCTCCCCACCGCGCCCTCCTTCCCCAAGGCGCGCCGCACCCACCGTGCAAAAGCCCCACCGCGCTCCCCACGAAAATGCAACAGCCGGGAGCCGTCCCGCGCGGACCCTCCCGGGGCGGGCGATCCCGACGGCGCTCCGCAGCGGGAAGCCGGGGTTTCTCCCTCCCGGCAGCGCTCTTCTCGGGACACGCGGAGCCCGGCTGAACGGGCGCCGCCCCACGCGCGGAGCTCCGGGCGGGCGAGCGGGGCGCCGCTCCGTACCTTGGCGCCGATCTGGTTGCCGCACTGCCCGGCCTGGATGTGCACGATCTCACGCATGGTGCCGGTGTCCGAAGGTGCCGCCCCGGTGCTGCTCCTGCCGCCCTGGCCGCCTGCTCCGCCCGCTCCCGCACTCGCCGCTGCGGCGGCCGCGCCCCTCGCCGCCCCTTAAATCGGGCGCCGCGCCCCGCCCCGCTGCTGACGTCATGCGGGAGCGGCGCGCAGCCAATGGGCCCGCGGGGGCGGGGCGCAGCCCGTGTATTGTGGCCGGCGCGGGGGCGTGGCCTGGCGCGGGGGGCGTGGCCTGCGGGAGCGGGCGGGGAGCGCCCTCAGCCGCTGCCGCCGCCCCGCACCGGCGCTGGCAGCGCGGACAAAGGCGCCGAGCGCCGCCATGGGGCAGCCGGGCCGGGCCGGGCCGCCCACGTGTGACCCGCGGAGCCTCTCTGCGGCCGCTGTCCGCCCGCCTCCGCCCTCCTGCGGCCGCCGCCGCCGCAGCCTTTTGTTCCCCGGGACGCCCAGCCTTGCCTGCCGCAGCGGCGGGCGTTGCCGTCGGGGGGGCGGGAGGGGGATCCCCGCGGCTGCCCCCGCCTCCCCGCCCGTGTCTCCGTTCGCACGGTGCCGGCGGGAGACTCCCTTCCCCGTGGGGGCACTCGCCGGCATCGCCAGGCTCCCGTGGTTGCCGCCCGTCTCTCCGCACCCCGACCCGGTTTATCTACCCCGGCACGGGGCAGCAGAGGGTGGGTTTCCCCTCAGCACGGGCAGTGCGGCGTGAAGTGCAACCTCCCGTCCGCCAGCCCTGCCCTCGAGCCATCCCCGCCCGCCTCTCCTCGGTGCCCAGCTCGGCTTCTCTTCCTCTGCCTAAAAAGGTCGGATTTGGTCCCCGAAGCCGAGCCAGGAGCCGCTCCCCAGCCAAGCGCCCTGCTCGGCGCTGTCGCCGTCCGGCCGCAGGCAGACAATAGCGCGGGTGCTGCTGCACAGGGCCAGGGGCTTGAGGGGGGTGGTTCCCTCAGCTCTGCAGCGAGCCAGGCTTGCTCCTCGTCTCTTCGTTGCGGATTACAGATGCTGAGGGATGAAGAAAGGAGACGAGGGGGGGGGGAGCAGGGAAGGATTGAACATGTGGTCCCGGGAGATGATTTCTGGTCCCCCAGTGTATTTTCGAGCAGCCCCGTATGTCACCGCGGGCATCGCCGCGGCCGCGGGGAGGGCACGGCACATGCCTGCGGCCCCGGAGGAGGAGGAGGTCGGGGGGAGGAAGAGCACAGGTAGGGCGGCACGGCTCCCTCCGTGCCCGGTGCCCTTCGGGGCGGTCAGCCCGGCGTGGCGGCTGCTCCTCGGCATCGCGTGTTTCACACCCCGCTGGCTGTCGGGGTGCGTGTGCAGCGCAGGGAGGGTGCGGCCCCGCCCCAGCCCCGGGCAGCCCTGGCGGGCTCCCCGCAGCCAGCGCCGGGCGGGACTCCACCAAACCCCGTTTTAGTGACCCGCTAGATGAAGGCTACTTCATCTATTCTACGCTTCAGCTATTCTAGAGGTGCAGGTTAAAGCACATCACCATTTTCAACCCGTATTTCTTCAAGATATTTCTTCTTCTTTCCCTCTCCTTTGTTCTATCCACGTGCCGATGCCCCTGGTCTCTCTAACCTGGTTTATGCAGCTCGATAACCTTGCCTATGGATTACTCCAGATCTGATTTTACCTTCTTCCAAGGCAATCTGCAGCAGAACCCGGTTTCCTTTGATTGATATGCCAACGCATCCACACCTTTCTTTTGTTTGCCTTACGGCATCCCATCTCCAAAAAGCATGCTGGAAAATACACCCTCACGTTTGTCTCTTCAGTAGGGATTTTGAGAAAAATTAATCTGTTCATTTGCAGTCCCTGTGAAATCTCTTTTTACTGGCCTAAGCCAGGAGCAATTTAATTATTTGGTTGACTACGCTTCGCAAACAATGTGTAGCTGTAATTCCAAGCGAACATTTTTTTCGTGGCATGCTAACTGCATAATCAACATCCTCATCTATAATTATTTGTTCAAGAATAGCTTGCAGATTAGCAGCTCCAGGGGACCACTGACCGCTCCAGGTAATGATTCAAAGTAATGCCAGTCTTTCCCATGGCTGAGACGGGTGTGCTCCTGAAAACCCTGTCACAGTAAAACTCGGTGACAGCAGAGCTGGTGCAAAATACAGGTACTGTGACTGTTCACTACTATTATTTCCAAGTGCCCTGCGTGTTGTACACTGCATATTAGTTTTATGCTAGGAGAATTACCGACATTTCGGTGTGAATGGGAGTAGCTGATTTTACACATCCTCCATACCTACGCTAAGCTCATTCCTAACAGCTTGAGGCTTCAAAGGAAGCCATTTTAAAATCCAATTCAAGGAAAACAGATTATTTACAGCGGAGGAAAGAAACCCACCCCAACTGCCTTGCCTTAAAATAAACTAATACACATTTTTGAAGCAGGGGGGATTCAAGTCTATCTGCTGTATAGAACTTGTTGAGACTGTAAGAAAAATAAAATAGGCGAAATGTTTATTTCTAAAATAAACAGCTGTTTTTCAGAGGGATGAGAGAGGAAACCCCAGGTCTAGCTTTTCTGCAGCCCCTAAACCAGACTCCTTAGAAGTGAATAGCAGCCGTTCAAATCACTTCAGGAGACTTTAGGCAAAGTCCATTTTAATTCGAAGGTGAGTGCTTGGGACGGAAGGTTTCTCAAAGGTTGGGCACAGCTTGTTGTGCATTACTTGCAGGCAGATGTTCAGCTGTTCGCTGCCCGTGCTCTCCCCCCTCTCTGGATCTGCCTCACACTGATATGTCTGTCAGCGCAGCCCCTGCCCCAGCCCCGGGGCCGGCCCTGGCTGGGCTCCTCCATCCCCATCTCCCCGGCAACCGCCCCCCTCGGCAGAAACGAGCTGCACAAAAAGGAGAAAGGAACAAAAAAAAAAAAAAAAAAAAAAAAGCCTGCAACATTTTCATTCGCCAGGCTGATTTCCCAGGGTGTAAAAGCACTGTGGGTAGGGGACTGCGGAAACAGTGGCAGGGCGGGTGAAACGCCAGCTTGCAAGGTTGTTCACAGTCATTCTCGATATTAGAGAGGAGGAATAACACAATCACAGTCAAGAGTTTGTTTAATGAAACTCAGAGGATCAACCCAGTTTTGTCTAAGGTGGCCTCTCCCCGCTACCTTTTGTGGTTCCCATCCTCCCACTACAAGGTTGGGTGTGATCACCATCAGCCTCTGTCCTCTGCTATTGAAGTGGTCACCGATGAAAGAAAGTCCTGGTTTCCTTGCTAGATGCAGAAAGCTGCAAAAGCCAGCTAAAAAAAGCCCAAGGGAAAGAGTCATTTTACTTTATAATAGAAAATACGTGCTTTTGTGGGATGTACTGCAGTATAGTTTGTGGGTCATTAGACCATTTTTTCTAAAAAGAAACTTGCACCCGTCCCATGGCTCAGCATTACGTTTCACAGAGATCCCATTCCTTGTTTGTGGCTCCTCTCAGAAGGATGGAAATTCCTTACAGACCTTGAAGTTAAGTTCAAACCCCCAAGAGAGGCACATAGACCTTCAGTACATTGAGGGGAGGGATGCAGTATTATACAGAAATTAGAAAGAAGTTTGGACCCCCATGAGTTGATGTCTTAGACCACAGACCAAGCTGGACATCTAAGGTGGCTCATTCGGTCGTTTAGGGCAAACCAATATTTTGTTCCTCAGTGTGAATCATTGTAACTCAGCCGAGGGTCAGTGAGGGGTGGGCTGGGAGGACCCTGTGCCCATTTGAGAAGAACTCAGGGTGGTGCAGATGGAGAAGAAACATTTTGCAAGCAAAACTGTGTTGAGTATCTCCATTTCCATGTGTCCTCGTGGTTTTGCATACAGGTTGTTTGCAGTCTGTGTCAGTGGCTGGAGCCAGCTGTGCCAGCTGCTGGAAAAGGACATGGCTGGTAGTAGCCAGAGCTCTGTGCTGTGACCCTCATTACCCTTGTCCACAATAAAACCCCTGGCACTGCCCAGACCCAGGCTCCTGAGAAAACTGCTAAGAAAACTGCTAAGCTATGGGAAAGCCAGCAGCACAAACCCCTGCCTCACGTGAAAACATAAAAATGCAGGCAGAGAGAGGATTATAGGAACATGATCATCAGTGGCTGAAGGACAGGGTAGAATCAACACCAGCATGGAAAGCTGTGAGATCCTAAAGGAAGAAAACAGAGAGGTGACAGAAAACTGCAATGCATCAACGCTGATTGTGCGTCCATGGGAGCAGCAAAGTCCAGCCCTCTTCCCTCTGCCTGCAGCTGTCCAGCCAGCATACCAGAGTCTGTCTCTGCCCATCAGTGCAGTGCTTACACCCCACACCTCATCAAGGCCAAGCTGCCTTCAGGCCACAGTACCCAGGGTTAATGCCAATGTGTGCCTAATGAGACATGCCCAGGGTGACCCAGGGCTGGACAGCGAGGGGTGGTTACACTGCCAGTGGTGGCCCCACACCATTCTGTCTGCTGGGTAGGCTCTGGCCACCCAACAAGCCCCAGTGGTTGAGGGCTGGGCCGTGGACATGCTGTATCTGTGGCCCCCGTGTCCTCCCAGGCAGCACCTCAGGGGAGCAGGGTCACCCCTGGGGTGCTGCCACACTTGCCAGCAGCCCCCAGGGCCAGGACAGCTGCCCCATAGGTCCTGCCAGTGCTGCCCATCCTGGGGCATCCCTGGCCTCACCCCTGCTGAGGCCAAGGGCTTCTGGTGCATCCTCCCCACAACAGGCTTCAGCCAGATCACAGGATAATTTTTTTCTTTTTTACTGCTGCTACAAGTCATTGTTCCTAGCCAATAATTAAAACTCTGTGACTGTTTAGTTTTTTCTGAGAGCACCTTCCTGCTCACCAGCTCCTCTTTATTGCACAACATAAGGTTTGCTGTCACAAAACAAAAGCTGGAGCAAGGCTGTTAGCCAGAACCCCACTCATTACTCTCAGAAAGGAAACCCCCCAGCCTCAGCTTAAGGACTCTCAGAGTAGCACTTTGTCAGCAAAAATTACAGCAGTAAGAAGCCCCAAAGGAGGCTCTAAAGGACAGCCCAGGACCACATGACACCTTTCATGTGCATAGTGCCACATATCAGGCACTTGGTCTCCTCTAGCACATAATGGACCTGTGACAGTGCTATTTTCTGGTTCATCTTGTTCACAATAAGGCTGATGGGTGTGCCCCATATAAGCAAATAATAATAACAATAATAATGATAATAATAGTTCAAGCATCTATAAAGTCTTCAAGAATATTTAATACATGGGAATATAAACTACACAAGTGCAAAAGAGAGATGAAAAATGATTTCTCTAGGAAATTACTGAATGACAAGAAGCAAAGAGCAGGTAAGGAGAGGCAAAGGGCAGTTTGCCTACTACCGGGTGAGAGTGTTGATGAGAAATTGATCTGCTCTCTAATAAATCCTCTTGCCTGGCCACCAAACGTGGCAAGATGTTGAATGGACACTGGGGTCCCTGAACCAATGATTGGAAGGCATTTTGATTCCTGTGTGCTCTGCTTGCCAGGCATAAATATTAATAAGGTTCCAGCCTCAGTACTGTTGCTGATGCAGCTGTTTCTACATTCATGTGGAACAAATTCAGTAAATGCAAAAGAGCAAGGCATGAAAGAAAATATTCACTTGCTTGTCTGAGTTATTCTTGAAATCTGGTCTTGGTCCTTTCTTTCCTAAGCAGGATTTTTTTCTGGGGGGGGAGGGCGTTGTGTGTGTATGTTCAGGCTGAAGCAAGACGGGGCAAATTTGCACAGTTTGGGGATCTTGTTGCAAATGGCAGTGTCAGAGGGTAGAACCGCTGTCAGACCCTCATTTGCAGCCGTCAGGTCAGAATCTGGAACCGCAGCGCTACAGGACCCACATGCTCACCGAATACTCCTTTTTTGTTTCCATTCTCCTTGGTTAATATTTTTTTCTTTCCACCCCAACGACTCATCCTTGAAACCCTGATAGCAACACACTGCCCCGCATCAGTACTAAGTCGAGCTTCTACTGAATCCGTCGCCTCCCTCGAGCAGCTCGGATTTGGTATGTTAGGGAAGCAGGAGTCTTTGTAACCGGTTTGAACAAAGAAATTTTTTTCAAGGTCTTCTGCCACCACCCTGCTCTCTCCTCCCTGCAGTTACATTGCGGCTGGCAGCGCTGCTTGCTGTAGGAAAGAGTGTGCTTGTCAACTCGTTAACACTTTCTTTTTCCCTTTGCTAAAGGCATGGTCGTGCAAATTAATTGTAAAGACCTTATCAAACAGCTGCGTTGGCCCCTCAGGTGCCTCTGATACGCATTTTCAGAAGACTGAAAAGAAATACGATTTTGAAGGCTGGAAAAACCCAGCCCCAGATCACTCATGTGTATTAAATCTCTGTCTTACTGGCAAAGAAAATGACTGAGAGATTTCTCTCTCTCTGGCGCCAGTTGCCGTCCCGGGTTGGGCTGGAGGGAGATGATCTGGGGGTCAAGAGCTTGCAGCCGACAAAAGCAGGATTTGGGGGAGCTGCACAGGGCTGGGCTGTGCTGTCAGTGCAGCAGTACAAGCGCTCTCCTGATGGCAGGATTTACACAAAGGCTTTGATCGCCTGGTTTATTAAAGCTGGAAGCATCCTCACCAAGATAGAACAGAGAGCACAGATGAAAACACCATTTCCAGCCCTCCCTTCCCCTTGTGCTTTAAGGAATCCCTGCCCTGGAGTTGCAGTGATGAGGAAAAGGTGACAGAATTGGGGTGTGGTGACACAGGACCACTGCACCAGCGCTGACATTGCCACTCGGGGAGATCAGAGTAGGTGATTGAGAGGCGCTTGTGGAGGAGCAGGGGAGGGAGTTGGCCTGTGCCAGCAGAGTTGCCGGGTTTTATGGGCTGAGGCCTCACCTTGGCAGAGGTGGGGATGCAGGTAGGTAAGCAAACCATCCAGCCCTACCTCTGAGCACACCCTGCAGCGTTTTACACAATGGCTAAGCGAGGTTCATCATGACAAGGTTTATCTTCTGCTCACAGGGGCAGGTATTATTTCAACCGATTTGTGTAGAGGCTGGCTCAGATTCTGAATGTATTAAAAAAAGATATCACTCCCAAATGGCATGAATTCCTTTGTCCTGCTCTCTCCTCCCATTTTCCCATTTATGGGTCTTCACAGGATTTAGGGATACTTTTCACCTGATTAGCGTGTGCCTCGTGAGAAACATACAACTTCATGCACACACAAATCTTTCGATCCTGAGGAAGACCACCATCCACCCCAGGACACTGTAACAGCAGCAACAGGGCAGGGCACCAGCTCGTTCAAACACAAAAGCAGAAAAGGGAGATAATTCCTCATGCTTTCTGAAGGGCAGCAGAGGATATTTTTCAGCTGCTGTTCAAGGGCAGGACACAGACTTTTTGAAGATGTGGTTTGAACCCCTTGGGGTCATACTTTGAAAATGCAGTAAAGGGACTGATAATATTTTCCTAGGGTAGCTGTTCTGACAGTGAAACTATTCTGTCTGTTCTGCTTTCATGCAAATAGGGAACACCCCTGTCTTTATGTACTACCGTGAAGTATCATTTTAAATGTTTTTTTAACTCAGGAATTTGGAAACAGATCACTGAAGTGATGTTTGTGGAAGTTATATTCCGTGTAATCATCAATAACTTCAGGTACACTGAGGAGGTGGTAGTAGTATCTGTTTGACAAACTTGTGCTAGGAAATAAAATAAATCTCTGATCTAAAGCATGCTTTTTAAGAACTGTACTAGGAGCTTGGAGATGCTGGCCAAAGCAGCCATATCCTTATGGATCAGGTTACATTTGCTGCTCTCTAGCAATGTACAAACAATTGTTTGAGATACTCTTACTGCTAAACCACTGTGTTCAAGAGAGCAGGAAGGAAATCCAAGAGAAAAAACTGGATTGAGCTGAGGAACTTGTGAGAGAAGATGGGAAGGTTGCTAAGGGACAATGCCAGGCTTGTTAACTTCCCTCCTTGCCCAGGGAGGAGGATGCAAAATAATCAAAGCTGATTTTGTACAGCTAGTTTTGCTTGCAAATGGAAAAATGAAAAGGCCACGGCATCACTTTAAAAACTCATGAAAGAGAGTGGCTGTTTGGAGAGCCAGACTGAGAGGCAGGCCCTTGCTGGCATGCTGGAGAATGGAAGAAGCCCTATGCAGGCACGTCCAGTTGGACCTGCAGGTTAAGGGTCTTGCGACAGATATTAATAAGTTCAAGGCTCAGTGTGAGAAACAAAAGAAGATTCATGGAAATCCCGGCATCAGCAGAGGGAAAGCACCCAGAGGGGTGGGGAAGAGACCAGAAGTGCAGCAAGTTCCATAACCATGGCAACAGCAAACTATCTGTCAAAAAAAAGGAATCTCAATCCACTCCCAAAGCATCCTGAATCTCGGTCAAACCTTTGTTTGTGTGGCTGCCAGTGTTGCACGTTGAATCAGTAATTTCCATGGCCATGACTCTCCGCAGCTTGAGCAGACAAGTGAACCCTTGAGTCTGCAGCAGACCCATGTTCCCTCTGGCTCAAGGACACAAGGACACAACCTCTCAAGGACACAAGGACATAAACTCTGCATGCTCTGTACCCTGGCCTTGCATCTTGCTAGGTGACCCAAGGACAGACATTGCCAGGATCCACCAGGTGTGTTGTACGTCACAAAAGATCTAGGAATTGAATTGAGCAATATAAAGGAAGACATTTTTCAGTACTATGTTACGAGGTTTTTTTCCCTTCCCTTCTCAGCCTGTCAGAAGGTCATTTCCATTAGGCTTTCACACCTGTGCCCTTCCCTGTCAGGTCACAGGTGTGTAATAACCCATTGCTCCTGTAGGTCTCACTACAGCTGCTGACATTTATGCAGGAGAGACGGTACTGGTAAGATGCTTTGGGATTCTCCACCATGAAGTGGTCTATCTGCATACAAAATATGATTTCCAGTCGACTGCACAAACCCCTTGTCCCCGAGGGCAGCAATGAGTCACTTCGTGTTAGTGCCTCCCGTCCAGCAGCTACGAAACCACAGGTCTCAAATGCTCCAACGGATCTGAGACAAGCTCCTCCAGTGACTCATATGACAATGAAAGGAAACTGTCTGATTTGATAACAGCAGAAATTTAGGCTGGGTTCACAAAGGTCCTTACGATCTTGTGTGTCACACAGAGTTGTGTTTGGCTGCAGGGAGGTAGGCAACATACTCTTCCACTCTGCAGAGGAGCGAAATAAAGCAGGGTAGAAGGGATTTGCAAGAGGCCACCATGGCAGTCGGGCACAAAAGCTAACAGACACAATTTCTAATCAAGCACACTGTGCAGAGGCAGAGGATTGCTGTGCCACCTGTGCTCCAGGGTTCATCCCACCTGTAGGGAAATCCTAACAGCAGGGGTTACAAATTCCCCCCAGGAAAAATACCTCAAAAAAACCTGGCACCTTAAGTCTTTTGGAAATCAGGAGCTGAATTTCCTTGGAGCAATGCCTGCCTAGGTACCAACATGTATGCTGAGGATGTGTTGTAGCCATTCTGCTAACACTCTCCTAGCAGCTACTGCAGATGTGGAATTGCTTGTAGATCTATATTTTGCATCTGCTTACTAGTGGTTTTCAGACTTTGTTCAGAGAAGGCTGGGTTTCATATTGCTTTGGATTGCAAGTTTCATAGCATGAGCTTGGTGCAGTCCCCTTGCAGATCTCTTAAACTGATTTTCACACAAGTTCACAAGTCACAAGTTCACAACTTCCTTCATTTTCTGCAACTTTTTCCGAAGTTCCAGCTTGGATTCTCTTTCCATCTTTTTTCTGGGACCAGCAGTCAGGCTGATCAACACTTGACAAAGTGGTTTGAGTCCTCAGGTTACCCCTATGGCCATGGTTAGATGATTCAGGAGCAATTTCCTATCCCATGTAACCAATACACCATGCCAGCATCCCAGGAGAAGGTTTTGACCAGTTTGGTTCCCCAGGCAGACCAATCATCATATTAGATGAGCACAAGAAAGAAGGACTGGGTCAGCCCCACCTTAAACTGGTTTAGATGGCCCCAGCATCACAACCATCAGAGACACTTCTCCCTGTCTTGCTTTCCTGGTTCTGCCCTCCATGGTGCCAGCACAAGTTTTTGAGCAGTGGCACAACAATCTACATCACAGGATGAATCCAGCTGAGCAAAACAATCCAATGAGGGAGGGAAAAAAAAGGAAGTTTTTCTTCCAGCTCCTCAGGTGCCTCAATGGTACAGGGAGAGAAAAGGGCCCCCTCAGCTACCAGTGCCACTAATAGAAGTCTAGATACAGCGAGTCTCCAAGTCTCAAACAAAGTAGATTTCTGAAAGACTGGGACTGCAGCACAGCTACTGCTGCAGCAGCTGCCTGGTGTCATAGAGCCTTAGCAGAGCAGCTGGAAGGTTTTGCTTGGCTTTATCAAGAGCCATTTACTCCTCTTCATAAGGATGACAAATCAAGAAAATGAGAACATCCTAGGCATCAACAGGAGGTTCACTGGCACATGCTAATGGTTAACTGTCTTTTCACATGTCAAATTCACGCTTTATTCATGCAGGAGCCAAAGCACAGAATATTTTGGAATCAGAAAAAAATTGCTGCTCGCAGTGATATCCCAGTTCACAACTATGTGCTTTACGTGTCTTGACTCCACAGTTACCAGGAAGATTTACTCCTTACTTAAAACTGCACTGGAGGGGAGATGCTGGTCAGTAAAAGTCAAGGTTTAGGATCTAATGACTCTCATGGGCAACTTAACTTTTGGAGAAGAACGAGGTGGATAGAAGTAGATACCTTTAAACCACATCTGGAGCTTGGATCTCACCCAAGCAGCAATATATACACGCCCCTATAACCATGCAGTGCTTTTGCTAAGGTAGGTTTGCTTTATCATTATTTTTCTCTCCGGTATCTCACTACAGCTCAGGCTCATTCTAGCCTCATACCTGAAAAACAAGGCAGTCTTATAGGTGCTGCTTTCAGAGCCACGGAAAAAAAAGAAGAACATGTTAAAGGAAAAGCAAGATGTTCCATAGACATACAGAGTGCTTTCCCCTCTCATTTTGTAGGGATTCTCATGACCTTGCAGTGCTGTAATCAAGAAATTCATTTCACACTTGATGGTCTGGTTCTGCACAGCTCTACTCACACACCTGCACTGCAAATAAAAGTGCTTAACCAGCATTTTAGTCGCTAGATGAATGTTTTTCCTTTTCTGAGCTTAAACCAGATTTAGCACGATTTACAGAGAGCAGCTGCATTTTGCAGAAAAGCATTAAATACGTTGAACTGCTTGTGTGCAGGGGAGCCCTGTGACTTACTTTTAGAGGTCTGCAGGGCTTAGGACAAGGGAAATTACAAGCACTTTGGAGAAGACTCCTGATGAGAAGAGGAACAGATCACAGTGTGATGAAATAGGGGCAGTTCCCCACAGGGAGAAGCAAGCCTGGAGACAGCCTTGGAAGAAACACCAGACATTTGCACCTGACACAGAAAGACCAGTGAAGAAAACTCTTACTTCAGTCCAGCAGATGCTAAACCTTAACAATGGTTCAGCATGCAAGGAGGCCTAAACTTCTCCTTTGTGGGAAGATACACACTGGGCTGGAACTTTGTTAGAAAAGGTCCTCCACAAGGACTCCATTGCAGAAGCTAACTCTGTCCCAGCACAGCAAAGAAACTGGCTCTGGACACTTAGAGAAGGATTTGCCTACATGAATAAATCTGTCTGCAAAGCTGTGCAATGCCTTACCTTTCACCCTTGCCGCCTCTCAAGTCAGTGGAAAACAGGCAACAGGGGTTCCTTCTCTCTCCAAAGAGAGACCTAAGGCAGCTCAGGTGAACTGTGCCCTAATATTTCCCCTTCTCTCCACTGATCGAGCAAGCCTGGGGCAAATTCCTCCATCACCTGCAGGTGTCTAACCACAGGAATCTCACCACCACCACCTGTGTGCCTCCCAGCAGACATTTTATCCTGTTCCTAGATTTTAAGTCCTGCAATGCTGCTGGCTCCTGGCTGTTCCAGCTGGCAGCCCTACCTACCCACTAAGTGCAGAGTGAACCCGCAGCTGCAACAAGCAGAGAGAGGGAATCCTTTGGTGCAAGCAGCCAGCACTCTCTCCCTTCCAAGGTGGCTTTTGTCACCTCTTTGCCTGCCTGATTTCACAGGTGCCACAGGCAAAGTGTCAGTTTGCAACAGGCTGCGGGGACAAGTAAAGGGTGATTTTTGAGCCCCAACACAAGACTCAGCTTCTGCAGTACCTCACTCCGTGGGAGGCCAGCTCATGCTAAGGGAAAGAGTTGGGACTGGCTGTGGAGTGGGGGGCATGGGGGGACCAGCACAGGCCTGATGCTGTTTCAGCAGCGAGGCAGGGGACAGACGGAGTGGGGGGCTGACACCAAAAATCCCAGAGTGCTTTGTGCAAGAAGCAAGGGACGAATGTAGGGCAGGGGAAGTGGCGTGCGACCCCCCCTCTCTTCAAGCTGATCCTGTGCCATGGGATGTCGGGGTATGGCAGCTGAGCCCGGCTTAGCTGCCTCCCGGGATTTAGTGTCAGTGCGGCAGCATGGGCAGAAATTAGCAGGGCTGAGGATTTCCTTTTGGCAGATGCCAGGAGAACTGGAGCGGCTCAGGGAAGAAAAGTGATGAAGGGTTCCTTTCCCTCCACCCCTTTTCTTCAGTGGGAAAATGAAATCTTAGCATTTGGAAGTGGAAATTTTGATTTCTAGTGGGGACCTGGAGGCAGAGGAAATGCTGATTAAAAAGCCAGTCTGTACCATGAAGGTGTTTGTTCTTTATGCAGCGACGATTGCCCTGCCGGTGGCGTGAAGATACATGCTTCCAATTGTAAAGGGCCCACGGCCATTAGGGAGCTGACAATATTCTTATCAGCAACAGACGGTACAGTTACTGAAAATCCTCTCCAGTAATGACCGACTTTGCTGTGCTCCGGTTGAAAGAGTGATGAGCACAAAATTCACACCCAAAATAGGCCTTTTAATTATTCACGCCTCCATATTCTCCAGAGCTCTGCAAACCCGAATCACTGGCTTTGTAGATCCCCAATGCTGAAAACCCCCACAGCTGAATGAAGCCAAGGTCGCCGCGACCTTCCTCCCCTTCCCGAGGCTGCACAGCACCAGGCCATCCCCTTCCCTTCAGCCTGAAGCCCCGGGGCTGCTCTCGGGTGACTCCGCGGAGCCGCCGCTGTGCCGGGCGCGGCTCCGCACGCAGGGGTTCACCTGCCACCTAGTGGGGCTTCCCCATCCCTGCGGCTGCCTGGGCTTTATCCCTCTGCCGGGCGGGGAGCGGGCAGTGCCCGGAGGGGTGTGAGCCCTGCACGGAGCGGGTGCTTACCGCACAGGGGCTGTGCACCGGCGGGGTGCCTGCGCACCGGGACGGGGCTGCGGCTTTTGGGGTGGCAGGGGAATAGTGGGAGACGGAGGGGGCTTGCACCGAGCAAGGGGAGTGCAGGTTCAGGAGGTATTGGGCTCCCCCAGGGCTGTACCCGGGCGTGCGCGTTCGTCCCTGCGTCTGCGGTGAGGAGAGGTGGCCTGGGAAGGGGCGTGCAGGGATGGGGTGCGGGCACCGCTGTGCGTGTCCGTGTGCCGTGTGCGTGTCCGGGCGGTCCCTGCGGAGCGGGCAGCGCTCATCCCCGGGAGCCGGAGGGGCGGGCGGCGGCGGGGCCGGTGCCGGGGGCGGTGCCTGCCGGCGGGGCGGGCACGGCGGAGCCGAGCGAGCGCCGCCTCCCCGGGGCCGCGGGGCGGGCCGGGCTCGGCCTCCGCTCGGGCCTTGCGCGCTGGGGCCTGGCCGCGGCGGCAGGAGCGGCGATGGAGGCGGCGGGCAGCGGCGGAGCGGCGGGCGGCATCGCCCTGCACGACTTCAGCGGGCAGCTGGGCGAGCAGCGGGTGCACTTCCACGCCATGCGGCTGCGGGACTCGCTCTTCCTCTGGGTGGGCGCCGCGCCCGCCCTGGCCAGCCTGGCCGTCGCCATGTGCAGCCCCCGTGTGAGTGTCGCTGCCCCGTCCCCGCTTACCCCCGGCAGCCCCGCGGCTCTGGGGGATGGCCCCGCCGCCCCTGACCCGCCCTGCTGCGACTAAGCCGTGCCCTGTGCTGTGCTCCGCTTGCAGGACAGCATCCCGGTGGCCGCCTCGCTCCTGGGAGACCCCTCGGACACCGCCTCCTCCTGCCTGGCGCAGCGCCTGGGTAGGTGCGGGCGCGGCGGCCGTGCGGGGTGCGGGGGTGCGGGGAGCCGCCGCTTCCCGCCGGGAACGCGCGGGTCGGCACCGGGCCGTGCCTCTCCCGTGCCCCCGAGCCACCAGCCCGGGCTGGGAGGGCGCAGAGGGACGCGGTGCGCGCTGCCCCGGCCGCAGAGCCTCCGCTGCTGCAGGTTGCGGCAGCTTCCATCCAATCCACCGATTCCATTTTTTTTTTTTCATCCGTGTGCGAGTCTGCGGCACCAGAGTCAGCGGCCTTGGCACGCTGTGCACTATCAAGAGTGAATTATTTAATATCCTTATCCTGGCTGCGGGTGCGAGGCAGGGGCAGCACATGCTGTGCCTGTCGAGTGGGGTTTCAAGTGACCTCCTCTCTATAAACCTGTGACGCTGCCGTGCTGTGGGCGAGGTGGCCGCCGTGCCGGGCAGGCATTTTACCTGAAGATGGAGCCAATCTTCATCACATCTGGCACCTTTTAGCCGCCACATTCCGAGAAGTTCTGGCCTGGAAAGTCCAGGCTTGTCTCACAGATGGCTGTGCTTGATCTGCCTGACCCTAAAGGGCACCACTCGGGATGCCTCCTTTTCCGTCCCGTGTAGCTTGCTACACCCACTGCAGTAGTTGAAATCCTGAGTCTTAAAGACAGCTTGCAAACTCCCATGTCCATACAAAAAAGATTAAAAATACACGGCCTAATGCGTCCTAGCACCTTCACAGCTCTGACAGCTGTGTCATGCTGGTTACTCATCATCACCCACCAGTGGCCGATGCAGCTCCAACTGGTGAGCTGCTGATGTGCTTGTTACCAGGTTTTAAAAGCAACATGCTGAGCTGCTCAGTCTCACCTTACATCTTCTGTTTCAGTTGGAAAGGCCACAGAATTATTAATGATCTGTGTGCTGATCTCCATTTCAGGCAGTATGTCCTGAGTTTGTATTGTCAGGCACTTCCATGAGTCTACACCTACTTCTCCTCCATGGCCACATATAAAAAAGGGTTGTTCACAAGACTGATCTTTGAAAAACAGTACTAGCATCTTTTCTTCTTCACAATAACTTCTCTTTTAATAAACACTGTTTTAGTCGACCCTGGTGGCACCATTTTCTTTACACACTGAGTTCAAGCGTTCCCGCTTTAAGCAATAATTTTATGGGGTACTGTATAACATGATTTCTTTATGTGTAATTAGTGCCTTAGCCTTAGGAAGTCAGTTAGTAAAAATGTAGTCAGAGAGGATTTACTTTGGAGAAAGTGTAATCGTTTATTCCACTTTCCATTTGGTCTCCTTGTCGCTCATTTCTTCTGGATCTTGCTCTGATCTTCTGGGTACCATTGGAGCCCCGGTGACAGCTCTAAGTTATCTTAGTGATTCCCACACTCCTTTTGGGATTTTTTGTACATGTGCTTGCTATCTTCACTCTTTAAAGATTTATTACGTATTTCATAGCTGAAGTTCATAATAACTTGCCATTTCTTCCATTAATTCTCTCAGTGTTCTAGGATGGAGGCTGCCTGAATCACCTGACTTTTATTCTAGTGAGTTGTCTCAGTTTTGCTGTCTTTTTTTCTTTTTTTTTTTTTTTTTTTTTTTTTTTCTTAAGGTGCTTTCATTATTTCCAGTTCTAATTTCCCATGCTTTGTTACTGAGAACTGATACTGTTGCCTTGCACTGGTCTATAGGTTACTCTTTATCCTTGGTGTATCATGCACCTTCCTATTTTCTCTGTCTTTGTGTCTGTAGGTGTCTTTTGTTATCTCATCTTAAACTTGTGAGCCAGCTGTGGCCCAGTTAGCCTTTTGGGCCTTGTTCCTCTGTATCCATGCCATCTATCCACTGGGTTGCAGGTTTCCTTGCTAGTCAGCCCCTTTCATATTATTTATATATCCTGTTCTTGCTTGTGTGATCCTGCTTAAGGTATATTATTTTGAGGAAGGCCTATAGAGCTTTTTCACCTTTGGTTCAAAGGGGAAAGTCAATCATACACTTCTGGCTTTGAATAAATATGTGCTTGCTCTTCACATGAGCTTCTGAGGAAAGAAATACATCTTTCTGAAATCCCACACCTTAGTATTCAGGCTGGCTTTTGTCAGTCCAGCCATTTAGGTCAACTCATGGTCACTTAATCCAAATATATTTATTTATCTATTTATTTATTTATCCTGAGACCAGTGGATCTGCAAGATCATCAACAATCATCCCTGTATCTTTGCTTCACAAAGTGCTTGGTAAGGAAATCTGTGTTCCACCTCAGCTAGAAATACCCAGCTTTGCTGTTATTCGTGGTTAGTTTTCCTCTGGGAATTTAAATCCTTGTTATTCTCACAAAATCTGTAATAGCAGAGATGCTATTCACAGCCAAGTCTGACTTGTAGTTGTACTTCCAAGGTAGCCTTTTTAACCATCCTGACATGTGGTAACCTTCAGGCAGGCAGTTTTCCCCCCTCTCCCCTCCCCTTCCTGATGCTTGTCACCATTTTTTCTGTGCAGTTTCTTGTCTTCACAGGCACTAACAGGACTAGCACGCGATGCCATTTGCACATAACTATTTCCATTTCTTATACTTGCCAGTCACATTCCATCATCTGCCCTGTGTTCCTGCACTGTCAGGTTTCCTGCCCTGGAGCAGGAGTTTCAGTGCTGCTGTGCATCAGTGCACATATTCTCCTTTTGTTTTCTTCATAGCTTGGTAGGGGTCCTAGCCATGACAGCTGCATTTCATGTATTGGCTCTATGTCCTTCCTTATTTCCCATTTTTATTCTTTTCTGTTGCTGAAGACACATATGCCTCATTCCTATTCCCCTTTCTACATACATCTATATCTGCTTCTGTGAGGTGCAGGGACTGTTTCCCAGCACTCTGCCTGTTTGCTTTGGCACAAGATGTGTCTCACTAGTCAATAAACCCAAATTCTAAGATTGTTTCCTGTAGGATGCTGGAGGCCAATTCTTGAGGAAGTCCTTGCCCATTAGTGCCTCCCTCACCTGCATATCCTGAAATCACAGTGCTTTGGGCTGCAGTACTGATTAGTGCCATGTCTGATTAGTACTGATTAGTGCCAATCTTCCTTCTGTAGGGACTGGCAGACTCTTGGTGAAGATCACATCAACCTCTTCCTTGAGTATTTCTCAGCTGGGCGCTGTTCACTTCCACCACCTCTTTTGCAGCATGAATAGTTTACAAACTTACACCTAACACTTGTTCTGCCTCTTCTGCTCCCACTGGACTCCTCCTCAAGCTTTGGCTGGGGCCTTTGCCCTGTACATGAAGTTGTAGGAACGGATCTGTGCTGCTGTAGTTTTCTCCTGGCATTCAGCATATCCCGGACAATGGCTGTCAAGGATGTTTTTCCTCTGCTTTGAAGGGCCAGTGGAACAGGGGTTATTAACCAGGCTGCACGGGAAGCAGACCTGCTGGAGGGCTTTTTAGGTAAGCCTTGTCCTTTGCAGTTTTCTGCTTTACTCTGAAGTTGCAGATGGTCTTCCACGGAGGCATAAGATGTGCCCTCTTTTGTCCTTTCCACAAGAGTGCACATGTCCAACTGAATCCTCAGGAAGTGGGGCCAGAAAAGGTCCCACTGCCCCTCAGAGCCAGGGCACAGCCCTGGGAGCAGAGGTTCTTGGCACAGGCAGCCCAGAGGGATTCCCAGATTCACACTGTTCCTGGGAACTGGAACAGCATCCCAGAGACTCTGTAGGCAAACATAATTAAGGAGTAGAGTTTTGACACTGCAGTGCACTGTATGGTTTTGTTAGCTAGGATAATGGTATTAATTAGTTCAGAATTAGCATTGCATTCATTTAGGGCATGATGATGAAGCACTAGTGCTTACAAAATGTGCTGCTTTATACCACAAAAATCTAGTGCCAGGTGCTAATTTTTGCAATCAGAGCACCACGCTGCATTATATCAGCATTTTGTAGTGCCAAGTCTTAAAAGGCAAATGAGTCCTTGCATTTCAGAAGCAGCTCTACTTACTGAGTCAGGAAGCTGGTAACCTGCTAGAATGGAAAATAATAATAAATTCATTTGCATAATGAAAATGCCTCAAAGGAGTTGTTTAACTACATTTTATACATGCATACATATATATGGGTTTTCTGTAGTTAACTATTTAGTTTCCTATTTAGAAAGCTTTGAGATCTTAGAAGCCCTAGTGTCTCTATTTTGAAGTTTTAAAAATTCAGATGATATTTTTGAATATTCAGCAGAACAGTCTGCTTTGTGTCTGGGATCATTAGCTCCCAGCTCATTCCCTGACAAGAATATCTCGTGACCCAAATACTATTTTTTGTCTTCTATTTTACACAACTCAATTCAAATTTAGTGCCTATTTTTCCTATTTAGTGCTTATAATTTTCACAAAGTTGAATTTCAGTAATTTATAAAGAGAGCCACAGATTTGCTATATTACTGTGGTAAAATCTAAGTAGGATACCATTTTATTTATAAAAAACTTCATGGTGTTATCTCTTCTACTCTGATAATTAAGTCTTCTTGTCCCACTGGAGAGGTTTTTTTGTCACTGTTAATTA
Organism: Monarcha castaneiventris obscurior; assembly: GCA_026261815.1. Lineage (NCBI taxonomy): Eukaryota > Metazoa > Chordata > Aves > Passeriformes > Monarchidae > Monarcha > Monarcha castaneiventris. The sequence goes on along the minus strand of JAMPIT010000059.1, from coordinate 12,368,021 downwards.
GCTCTGTCATGGAAAGCAGCTCTTAATTTTGTAGCACCTCCCTCTAGGTACTTGTCATTACACTAGCCTGGAACTTGTGCTTGGCTTCATCATGTTCAGCCAAGGCTCTCCAGCTTCTTGGAGCATTCATGGACACTGTGAATAAAGGTTAAAGGAAACAAAATTGACAGCAAGCTTAGACAGAACTGGTGCCATAGCTTTTTGGGGCCTTTGAAGGAGTTCATAATAAAACAGAACTTAGTTAATTGGGGCCGAATCACTTTCTTGTGTGCTTTCCCTCTAATGTTTTACACAGCACAGATTTACCAGCTCTGAATTTCAGTGCTAAGACTCCAGTGCAGTCTGTGGTTTCACTTACAATGTAAGATATTTAAGAAGTGTCCAAAAATCCACTAAAAGCACTGCAAGACTAATGGTGTCTTGCATCAGGTCAAAAACTACTTGGCAGTCATCACTCTTACACTGTTCACTTCTGTGATGTGCAAAGTCTTGCCCAACACCCCAGGGGTCAGGGACTTGTTCTGCTATTCCTTTATAACTGCACCCAGCACAGCAGGAGTGGAGAACATCATCTTAGAAATCTGCATGATGCAGCTTTAAAAGAGGCTTGCTGAAATACCATCAGCACTTTTATATAAGAATAAACTGTGGCTGACTACTCTGTTTTGTGTTTTAGCCAGCAAGACGAAAAAGCAGATATTTGTCAGCTACAATCTTCAAAACACAGACAGCAATTTCACCTTACTCATAGAAAACAGGATCAAAGAAGAAATGACAGCTTTTCCAGAGAAGTTCTGACTGCACATCACTGTAAAAGAAGATGAAGGTTTTGTTTCAGAAAAACTGATTGCAATTTTCACACTGACATTAAGTTAGTATATTTCTTTTATATTATTTTGATTGAATTTGTGGTTGTTATTAAATATAGATACACTTGGCTTGATTTTTTTTTCAAACAGAATTTGAATTTTCAATTTCAAAGCAATTTTTTTTTGTTTTTGCTACCCTGCTAAGTAGGATAGCAAATGGATGCTGCAATGGATGACCATCATTGTAAAAGTGCATGTGGTGTCTGGCCTCCACACAGGACTGGGATCTGATGGGAAATCAGTTCCAAATGGTATCTGTAGAACTAATCTACTGTGTACTAGCACTGAACATAATATAGCAGCTTTTAGTGTTCAAATAAAGAAACCCCACATTTTTGTATGGTAAAGCTGTGACATGAGTGTTACTTTTCTCCTTTTAGCCCCTCTTGGTTGTTGTACTGGTGCTAAACACTGGATTTCCTTCCATTCCTTGAGCACTAAGAACACTGGAAGGGTTTCACAAAGGTTATTTTTGCATCCCTAAGGACTACATAGAAGGAAAAAGCACCAGCTGGCTTCTGGAGTACTAGATAACTCTGTCAGGCTGCTAGAAGAGCATCACATGTAAATTGAGCATGTACATAAAATCAGAGAGGTCTGCTACCATGCCCACCAGTGAAAAACATCCTGCTGCTACTTCTCTGGACTTGCTTTCAGGTAGGATGGGTTTCCTTTCAAAGGCAGATCCACGAGCTACTTTGTTTAATGAGATGGCAGCTAGGAGTTAACTACCCAGGTTATTCTTTTTTTCTTTCCGAGTTGAGCTTTGACTCAAGCTCAAGCATCAGCTTCTGATACAAACCGAAACTGCTGCTACACAACTGTGCTAAGCACCTTCAGAAAAGTGATGAATTTGCCTTTCTGTGGTGCCACAATCAGCAATTAAAAACTAACTGGGAGGCTGCTGCTGTAGAAAGCTCATCTGCTGCTGATTCTCTTGTCCAAAAGGGTTTGAACCCCCAGTGGCTTCAATGTCTCAGATTTGGTGTGGGTGCAGAGGGCCCCTCCTTACCTGGTGGAGCAGCTGCCTGTCCTTGGCCGCAGTTCAAGACCAGAATAGCAAAAAGCAACTGTTGAAGGGTATTTTCTTTCTAATTTACAGCACCCAGGAAGCAGAGTCAACTATGCTTCTGTAATTGACTATAAAGGATAATTAGTTGCAAATCAATGTGCTGTTTTAATTAGCCTGATTTACAAACAGCTCATTCTGTTTGTAGAGCAGAGTAGGGCTGTTTGCTGAGGCATCAGCTGCTGCTGGATGTTTGAGAAGTCACTGCAAGGGAGCCAGACCAGGGAGAGCAAACTGATGGGACAACGTCATTTTATTCTGTACATTTACATACAAAGTTCTTCTCAGTAGGTACAACAGATGTAACATCATGCAGACATTTAGCTTGTAAGACTGTTTTCAGTACTTGATTTAAGCTTGTGCTATGAGGAAGCACCACCAGACTATTCATGATCAAAACATACAGTAACACGATTCTTTAAAACTTCATCAGAAACTGAAACGGGGAGGGAGATCTCGCCCACTAGACAAAACACACCGTACTCCTTTCCCGAAACATTTTACACAATACATTTAAAATGAGGTTTGTCATTTCATTTTTTTCTTAAAAAATAAAATAAAATAAAAAAAAGTTACTGTGGAGGAGATCATCTCCCCACTCAATAGTGTTGTCTTATGTGCCAGCTACAGGCGCAACTTGACTTGACATTCACAGAGTTCAGTTAATGGCACTTCTGCTTCCAATTTGGTGACCAGTAAAGTGTTTGGCTCCAGGAAGTGGCAACAGTTGAGTAAAATACTTCCACTAAAAAGAATGACAACAAAAAAAAGCCTGCTCAGTGAAACCCAAAAGTAAATCACACAACCGCCTTTCAGAGTGGCCACAAAACACTGGCAAACAGGCGACTGTCGTTACCCGTTTGCAGTGTCTGGCAACAAAAGCAGTACTGAAACCTTAAAAGGGGGACAAAACCCCCAAGATCAAGCATAATGTCACTTCACATTTTTGTTTGAACTTACAAAGATGGAGAAAGCCCTTAAATGGTAAACCCAAAGAAAAATCTACTGCTGGGCTTAGAGGTTATTGAAGGTTCCCAGAAAAAGGCCAAAAATGGACAAGACAGCTTGGACTGCTTCCCCTGTTGTGGTGGCCAGAAAGAGCCGCCTGAGAAAAGCCTTTCCTGGTGATGGCTGCAGAAAAGACATGGCCAAGGAGCCAATGGGGCAGCAGGCTGGGACCCCAGCTGAGAGCCCTGACCTGCTGCAGGACTTGACAAGGCAGAGCAAGTGTCCCCATGCTTCCCTTCTGCCCTGCTGCATCACCTGGTACCTGACTCCTCCACACAAGATAGGTTTAGTGAAAGCTTTCCAACTCCATGAGCATGTGTGGAAGAACGTAATCATCACAGAAGTGTTCATGTTTTCAGGAAAAGGAGCAAAACTGGAACTGCCAAGGCAGGAAATTAGTTTTTGCTTTATTGTTGTGACAGAGGCAGAGGGCCAGACCGACTAGAGAAGCTGGGGCTCCCTTCATTGCAGATCAGTACCGACTACCTGGTTTCAAGAAAAAAACCAAAAAAGCAGCAAATCAAATCAACGTCATAAGATTTTTTTCTTAAAAAAAAAATTGCTGCATGTTCCTGTCACCTAGTGTATGCACTATCTAAATGTTGACATGTATAAACAACTATTCTTTTCCCTGTGCCTGTCTGTCATCGGAGAGCAACCACCAGCACAGGAAACGATGAAGCGCTGTGGACAGCAGCGGTGAGCTCAGCAGGACCACTGACAGTGCTGGAAGCAGCCGGGTTTGTGGGCTTGTGGATGGTCTACAAGAGCTGTAGAGCACATGGGCCATGAAGAAGACCACGAAGGAAGGAGCCCCTGGCTCCTCGGCACGACGGATGGCAGGACGCTGCTTTCTGCCTCTGCGCTTGCACATTCTCCGCTCTCAGGCCCTTTTTCTCTTCCCTGAAGCCTTGCTTTGCTTCTCCAATTTTTTTGTCCTGAACCCATTTTTTTCGTTCCCGAACGTGTGTGGCTTGCAACAAGCATCTTGCATCGAAGGCAAAAAGTATTGCACAGATTTGGCACGTGGATACTGCACGAGTGGGGAAGGGCTGGGTTCTTTCCTCGGGTGAGCACAGACTGCGAGGTCTCGGCACAGAACAAAAAGAAGCAGCCGCACTCAAGCCTGACTATAAAACTTGAGTGTAAGGAAGATCAGGCTCTTGCTGTCACAGCAAGTCTAGCAAAGCTGAAAAAAAACCAGTAGTGTAACTCTGGGCAAAACTACCATCAACTGGTCCAGTGTTTCTTACCAGGCTCAAGAAGAACCCAAATGTCCACATCATCCTCTGTGGAAATTAGCAGCTTTAGGACAACATTGTTACTCTGAACACAACCACCTCTGTCGCTTCTGCAGGTCTGCCTGTCCCCTTGCATCCGTCAGCATCTGAGGCTATGCTACTTTACTGCATGGCCAGCACGGATCTCTGATTTATTGGGGACTGTAAGAGGACACTGGCAGCCTAATGGAGGATGGAAATCATTAGGTACAGTAGTTAATTGACAATATATACAGCAAGGGAGAAAGGGGAAGGGAAGGCAGAGGAGGAAAGTGCAAATGAGCACTTCCCCTGCGTGTGAACGCAAGATGTACATCAAACAAAGTGGCAAACATACAGACACTGAGTACAACATGGACATCCTGCTGCTCTGTTTGAACGTCTGCACTACCGAGCAATCACTAATGGATAGCCTGAGTGAGAAAGGAAAAGAGGGAGGGAGAACAGGGGGGGTTAACTACAATGCAAGAAAGCTGCTTGTTTACAGAGTCCTTGCACTGAACTAGATCCTCACGATATTATCTTGAGTGAGAACCAAAAGCCAATGGCCGAAGGAAGTAGTTGGTTTGGGGGCTGGAGGAGGGCAGTCAAGTGGCCACAATCAAAGTGCCATCTTCACAGCAGGAAGTAAACTGGATGTTCACTTTGTGTAGGATTGATCCAATTTAAGTAAACTTCTTTCCTGAACTAAAATCTTACAAGAACAGTTGGGAAAGTGGGGAAATAAGGGTGAGTTCATTGTATATTCTTGGGTCAGAACCAGAACACATCTCTAAGAGCCCAAGACAGCTCAGTAAGTCATTATTCACCAGCTATAAATTCATTCCCTTCCAACAGTCATTTAAGCAGTTTGTCCACTTAAATTGAAAACCCAAACCCTTGTTCTAAAAATGCTTAAGACAATAGCAGGACACTCATTTCCCAGGAGCAGAAATCCCAGCTGTGCTGCCTTTTGGAATAAAGGTACAGATCATTGCCCATCCTCCTTACTCTTTATCCCTGCTGGTCTATGCTCTTTTCCTGGAGCAGTCAGACATCCTGGGCCTCCTGATAATTATAGCCATTCTCGGCAAAATTCATTTTTGCATCATTATTCAAGTCATTTGCATCATCTACGTTACTATTAAAGACCAGTGGCAACCACCTAAAATAGATCAATATACTCTTAAAATGCAGAAAGCTGATTCTCATTTAAGAATCAGCTTGCTTGGGTAGGATTTTCTTCAATGCATTCAGTGAAAACAAAAAAGGACTAATTTAGAAAGTAACTTTTAAGTGCACATGGGTTATAAAGACAAATATAAGCTGCCTAAAATGCAGTCAGAGTTTGAGTCACAACAGGTTTTCTTTGCTCTTTCTTCTTTTTTTTTTTCTTTTTTTTCTTTAGTGTATACAAACACAGCAGGCAATCTGGGCACTTGGACTTTCTAGACAGGCAGAAGAATGTTGCACAAGTCTAAGTTTAAGTCAATTCAACTTTGCAGTGGATCCCTCTTTCCTTTAAAGAAACACAAAAACAAAACAGAAAACAACACTCCCCCTCCCCCCATGGTTTCTTTCTTGGAATGGCTGCACCTCTTATAAGATGGCTTCATTTTTGTGATCTATGAAAGGAAAAGGAAATAAAGTGCTTCTTGAGAATAAATCAAAATAAATATACATATTTAATGGCAGGAAAAAAAGAGTTCTGAAGGGCTACCGCCAGCCAGGTCTTTTCTCAAAAGAGTCTTTTCCCCCAAAATTTTTTCAAGAGTAATCTGCACAACTGTTGAAGATGCCAAAATTTGCTTTAGTAGCAGAGTTGAATTCTTCCAAGTTTGTGTCTGCTCCATCACTGGTTTGTAAAATCTGTGCAAAACACCTTTGCCCAAAGTGCTACTCCTCCCGCACAACAGCATCAAATAAAATACAAAAGGAAGAGAAGAAATATAAGAAGGGGAAATAAAATAATAAAAAAAAAAAAGGAGAAGGAAAAGAATCCACCCAGTTACATGGACTTCATGCCGTTGGCAGTGGTGTTCTCCGAGATCCCGTCGCTCACAGCTGCTGAGTCATGGAGGCCAGAGTAATCCTTGAGTTCAGAGTTTGTCAGGAGCAGGGGCTGCTCCCCCTTCTTGTGCGGCAGCAGGGGCTGCCGGGTGTAATGTTCCCCGTCCGGGATGTTCTCGGGCAGGTTCTGGTTCTTGCTCTCTGGCAGCAGCAGGATGCAGATGATGCAGATGAGTGTGCAGCAGGCGAAGATGACGTGGTGGAGGAAGTAGCCTTTCTGGTTGTGGAGCTCCATGATGGGGGCGGTCAGGCGGCCGAAGCCCGCGCTGGCCAGGACCAGCCCCAGCCCACCTCCCCTGCAGACAGAAGCAGAGGGGGAAATAATTACACTCAAGCGTCATTTCATGCCCATTTAACTGCCCCCATATAAGAAGAAGAGAAGCTTTACCATGTGAGTGTGTAGACAGCACTCTAAAGTACTCCCAGTTCCAAGTATTCCCACATTCAGGGAGGGAAAACCAGATTTTGCTTAGCATGTTACCCTTCTCCACTTAGACAAGACACACCAATGAGCAGTAAGTGCAGAAGTCCATTTTGGCTGCCTCTAAAGTATCTGGAACCATTCAGCAGTGGAGGCAGGAGATTAGACTTTACAAGCTACTGCCTCAACCCATTATACCAAACACTGAGTGCTGAAATATTTTCTACACAAATTCATGTTGTGGCTGGAACTTCTCAACAACTGATGGTGTAATAAAATGCGTAATTTTCAGAAAAAAAAAAAAAAGTGTGAAAATAGACTCATCTTCCTCCAGCTAGAGGAACAGAAGCTGCTTGTGAAAGACCAATTCAGTAGTCTCTCCTGATGTTTGGCTATGCAAGCAAACTCTCTTGCAATTCCTTGTCTTGCTCATCAGCATCTCTGCAGGCCTTGGTGCAGGCAGGCCTGGCACAGCTCACAATACCAGGTCTGTCTCTGCTGGGTGACCCCACACAGAAGTGGCACTGCAGGTGTTTCTCTGGGGCAGGCCATTCCCTCCTGCTGTGGCATGACTGAGGTCTCGGGCCATCAGTGTCACCCTTAAACGACTCATTTTAACAAAATCTGTGAGAGTGGCAGCTTGTCCTTTATTTTCCAAAGACCCTGCTGCCTGCAGAGGGAGATCTCCCTGTAAGTTTAATCACTGGCACCCTGCTTGCCTACCAAGCTTGTGCGGGCAACACGCTTCCTGCACCTCCTCTGGGAGATGCCATCTATTCCCAAACCCTCTGGAGATCAGAGGGGCTCAGGTGTTCAGTTCCTGGCCCAATGCAGAGCTGTTGTTATCAACAAAAACTGACTCTTACAGAAGGCAAATGGACTGCTTTACATCAAATACTTGGGAAAAACCAGTTTAACTGACTATTAAGCATACTAGAAATCACTGTACCATAAACCTACAAATGCCAAATTCACTCAGCCAACCACCGTGTTAAAGCTAATCTTCACTCAGTCCTTTCCAAAATCCAGTGCTGCTTACTTGACAGCTGAAGGACAGCAAACATAGGTTTCAAAAGATGCTCTTGGGACCATGACTGGATCAAAAATTCACATATGTATGTTCCAGTTCTTCAGACTCAGCAGAGCATCTTTCACAGACAACAGTGATTTCCCCAAATGCTGCAGAAGCCCTTATTAAAAACTTGCCAGTTTTCTGATGGCAATTTAGAAACCCAGCTGAATGCAACTATTGTGCAACTGGCCTCCCTGCAACTTCATTAATACACTCACATGAGTAATCGACACAACCAGTCCCAAATGCATGGCGAATCTCTCTCCAAGCTGGCCCTGGAGCAACAAAAGCCTGGCTCATTTACATCAGTGATTGCTATGGCTAAATTGTATCTCAATCCCCCTGAGAAAGACCTGAGGTGAGTTTCAAATGCTGTTGTAAAGGACATCAAGCAAGCTGAAAGAAAACGGGAAAAGGCAACAACAAAGACGGCTCTGTCATTTATGGGTCAAGTGGCTTCAGATTTGCAGAGGGGAAAAAAGTTTTTCCATATGACGTCAGTAATTAGAATAGGCATTACTTTTTCCAGTGCCATCAAAACCTGGCTGAAGAAGGCTTGAAAGCACATTTTGGTAAGTGTCCTGTAATGTAGTTACATTACAGATGCGAAAATGTGAAAGGGAAAAAAAAAGAGAAAACTGAAAATACTGTCAGGAATTTTTTTGTTGTTTCTGGGCACATCAGGAAAACAGCTACAGGGCAAGAGAGGCAGCACCTTCATGATTCACACTGTTTTTGCAGGTGATAAGGGGCAGCAGGTGGGAAAGAAAAACATTCTGAGTGCCTTTGGGGCATTGTGCCTCCTCAGCACAAGGTTCTCCATGGCAGGGGCCACCGTTTGTACTTCACTCTCCAGATGCAGAGTGGAGCCTGAAGAGGGAGTGCGAGGGCTGCTGGCACCCACAGAGAGTCCCAGTTTTCTCCCTCCGCCCCTCTACTGCTGTGGGGGGCTTTTCCATGGCATGGCCCCATGGATGATCGATCAGGGCCACTTCCCCAACCCCTGCTCACCCACTGACAGTGGGGAGGGATGGTTTGCATGAGGTTTATGGTCCCAATGTGGGCAAATTGCAAAGGGACTTTGGTTCAAAATTCTGTCCTCAGAAACGTCCTGCTTGGTCATGGGATAGGATTTCCTTGCTTGCTACCTCAGTGTTTTTCCAGAGAGTAGCAAGACATCCTCACTGACATCCTAAGGGAAGGGCCTTCTCAGCACTCCTCAGGAGAGCAGAGAATTGTTAACCCTGTCTTCGGACCGCCATGACTGCATTGAGCAAATGGGTCAACACATTACCATGTGTTGTCAGAGTACAAGGGAGCCAGAGGGATGCCCAGGTTAGAGGAGACTTTGGGAGAGCACCTGCTTCAGCCTCCTGCACTAAAATCAGACCAGGTTTTCCAGGCTTTCCCCAGTCAGTTCAGCCACTTCTCGAAGTCAGTCCCTGAAAACCTCCACAGTTTTTCCCTGCCTGTACGAAAGTGACGTTTTGTGCACTCAGCCCCTAGGCCAGAGATTCAGTAACACACCAGGATACCCTTGGCCTCATGGAGCAAGGCACCACCTTTGAGAAGCCAGGCCTTGTTCAGGTCCCAGTAAAGAGCCCTGCATCCCACTGTGTTGAGCAATACATTCAGTGCCGGTAGCTGGGTGTGCAAGATGCTGTGGCAGCTGCAGATTGAGCTCTGGGGGACAGGACCCCGAGGCAAGAGGCTGTGAACTGGTGCAGACCCTCTGTGTGAATGTGACTACTGAATGGCTCCTGGGTGGTCAGACAGTAAAATTTCCTCAACAGCTGGAAATTTGGCTTGAGGCAGCTATTGATGGGAAAAGACCCTAATTCAGCCATCACTGCCTACTCTTAATTCCTTTGGCTGTGTGGGTAAAAAAGCAGGATACTGAGAGAGAAAAGCAGAACCATCTTCCACTTTATAGTAACTAAGTATGTGGAGGATGAGGAGAGGACATGCTGTATTTTGTTCAGACTATTCCTATTTAGCAGACATGGAGGCTGTAGTGGTGGGAAGATTATTCCATATGGATTATCAGTGACACTTGGTGCTTTAATTCAGCATTGGGACAAAGGTCTGTACTGAAGTCCCTGGTGTAAAGAAGGGTAGCTCCTGGTGAAGCCCCCCTGCCTACTGCCAGGAGACTGTGGTGCAGTGTGCAGATCCAAAGAACCCCTCTGTGACACATAACAGTGTGGAACGTTCATGTTGCAGGAGCAGGTGGCACCTCTTGGTGATGAAGATCTGGCTGTTCTCCACCTGGAAGTGTTTATCTCAATACTAGAGCAGCAGAGATGGATGGGTGCTGTGGGTTTGCTATCATGCCACTGTTACTCTGGGTAATGGCAGTGCTCTTTTCTGCCCTCAGGGATAGGGAATTGCAGATAATGGATTTGATCAGGGAAACCCCAGAGACAACCCCAGTGCCTCCCTTTTCCTTAAGGTTCCTCAAGATCCAACCAAAAGCATTAGTATCATAGAATGGTTTGGGTTGGAAGGGACCTTAAAGATCATCTAGTTCCAACCCCCAAAGGGCGTTCAGGGTGGCATTTTGGAGAGAAGGTTATGGGGGAATAGCCAAATCCTGCCAAAAACAAGACAGAAGACATCTTAATCACGCCTCTGCCTGAGACAGATTTATGCACTGTCCTGAGCTACACCTCCTAATCACAACCCTGAGTGCATCTTATTGTGGTGGTAGGATGGCTAAGCAGTGCAGAGTGTCATCATTTCTCTAAATAAACAAGGACCCTGAGGCGTAGCTAGCTGTTGTCACTCGCCTGGTGTTACCCAGCAGAGTCAGGGGAAGCAGAATTTCGGCTCCCAGCCAGGATTTTCTCCCCCTCTCTGTAGCAACGTAAGTGATTTAAGGGAAAAAAGCTTGCTAAGTTCAGGATGCACATGTGACCCTACTTGGCAGATTCTCTTCTGGCTGACACAGTCAATTCCTTATCTGTGTGTCTTTCAAACAGAGACAAGGAGAAAATTAAAGAGGCATACAAACACCAAACTGACTGACACACACATAAATAAATAGCTGTTAGTGTTTTGGGCTGCTGTGTAATCTCACTGCTGATGCTGTCTTTTCCTGTGGAAATAATGTTATCCGTAAAATACATTCACAAATTCAGATAGCCTGAAAAAAAGGCCATGGAGCAAGGAGACTCAGGCTACTCAGATGACAGTTTTGCAATAATAGTTTTGCAAAGTTACTGAAAAGGCATATAATTTGGAGGGGACAAAAAAAAAGTATCCTCTTTCCTCCACTCTCTCTCCCTCCCACCCATATGACCTACATTCCTGGGAAATTCAGTGGAGTCAGAGTGGCCTCCTGAATTGCTGTGGCATAATCCAGAACACAGAAGCACAACCTTTGTGCTGTGAAAAGTAATAGTGGGTGCATAAAATGATACAAACCCCTGACTAGACAAAGATGTGTTATGGGAAACTCCCCAAAAAAGATAATTTGTCTGATTTCTCCCATTTCCCAGGATGAAAGTGCTCATCTTTAGAAAAACTTTGAGCCTCTGCTAAGATAGATCTGTATGTGAAGAGAAAGACAGCTTTATCTGCAATAAAGGCAGAGAGGCAGGCTTGCAGATGACCTCTGTGCACCAAAAGCATTTACATCACGTTTCAACACCTCTCCTCTGCCAAAGCATCCCTGCAGCTGTCCTGGTTAACCTGCCCTACGGAAGCAGGGATTGCTGGCACCTATGTCCTTCTCTGCACACTCACCTAAAATTTTTCTTTTAATATCAAGCTGCAGAATCACCAGATCGCTGCTTGAACAAACCCCACGGAGTTAATGAAGCAATGACAACATTCAACCACACAAACTGATGCAGCTTAGTATTTAAGACCCTACCACGCTGCAATTCATGTGCTGCCAGGCCTGCTGATCATCACCACGATGGGACACAAGGTGGAGCCATGGAAAACAAAGCCTCTCTATACACAGGCACGCATTTACTTCGGCAGACTGACTGCAGCAACTATAAAAAGAGGCCCCCAAGTTGCTGTGAGGTCTCCAATTACACGGGGCTTCCCCTCCCATAAAATGTGTTAAGTTACACAGCCCATTATCAATTAAACAAGGATAATTTTGTCCCCACCTTTTGAGGGGGGCTCCAAAGTCTCACCTGATTACTGTGGGTGTGATTTCAGCACAGAAGAACACGCTGAGGCTTCCAACAGCATGCGAAGAAAACATACCCACGATGGAAAACGCAACAGAGAATTTGTCTTTGACGCTGTCACTCATACCTGGCAAGAGAAGTGTGTTCATAAAAAGTAAGAATGAGGTCAAACTTCCAAGGAGGAAAACAAGTAAAGAGGTTTATACTCCTCTTCCCCCCTTGACAAGAATTTGAGTAATTTTGTAATACTAATTTAAAACTGGTGTTTATAAATCCATTCCCCAAGCACCTGAGATACAAACACACATGAAAAAAAATCATAATGTCATGCCAAAAAATGACAGTAATCTCTGAATTTTTTATGCTCATCCACCACAGAAAAGGTAAAACCCATGAAAAAATGGATCTTTGGGCAGTCTTTTAGGCACCAGCCTCTTCACTCTTGTGTTTGACAGAGAAGTGGAGGCAGGCAACATTCCTCAAGCTGCCAAATATCTTGTACAGTGGAGCTTGGGCACTGAGGAGGCTTCCAGGACAAGAGAGGAAAGAACTAGAAGTCCTCCCATCTCTGTGCTAAGCCCCTGCATGTGATCAGTCTGCAAACTCTGTTGTAACCCCCAGCCTGACAGCCTTTGCCTAACAGCTCTGGGCGAGAGCAGCCGATGCCAAGGAAGGTGAAGCACTCCTGTAAGTCAGGGCCGTCTGCTCCATCATTTCACGGCTGGATGGCAGCAAGGTTTCTGGGAGCAAACAGTGTCTATCAAGCACTTGGAGAAACCCCAGTAAACCTTAACAAAGCTCAAAGAAACTGTCTCTGGCCATGATGACTCCATCTCTCACTTGATCCCCACTTGCCACCTTCTCTGGGCAGGGGTGGGATGTCTGATCAGGGCTGTACAAGCTCACGTGGCCTGTCTTGGCCAGCAAGGAGGCCACATCACTCACAGAGAATATTGCACCATACAAGGGGAACACATCATGCCTGACAAGAGCACTGGGGGAAGGATGGGAACTCTGCAGCCAACGCTCCCCCACCTTTCTACAGCCAAGCCCCAAGGCCTGCCTGAAGGAAGAACTGCTCATCAGAGTACAGTCCCAAGCAGGCCAATGAAAATTAACACCTGCTTTTGTTCTTGCTGAATATATCAGCTGTCAGGAGAGCAAAAGGTGTTTGGGAGCACTTTGGTTACATCTTCTGAAATGTGCTACAGCCCAGGGCTAAGCCCTCTCTGCAGAGCACCACAAGTCTGGGGCAGAGAGCAAATTCTGCCAGCTGATGAGGAGGTGAGCACAACACCTAGAAAACCATGGGTCTCTGACTACTCTTGCATAGTGGGTGAGGCTACACCACTGACCCCCTCAGGGAGTCATGACTGCTCAGCAGAATGGATCCAGCTGGACAGACAGGTCCATCAAATCTGATATGCAAAAGTAAATTTTGCTCCCCTGTAGTTTTCCACTGCATTGCTCTTACAGTAGTTCAGCTTGGGAAAGTATTTTTTGAGGTGTTTAAGTCCCCTTATCAAAAGCATCCTTAAGGTGTTTTAATCCCCTTTTCTTTTCTGGGAAAAAAAAATCTGAGATTCCTGAACTGGGAATGCTGCTTCTCAGGAGGAGGCTTTCTGAGAAAGCTTTACCCTGCACCTCAAACTCTGGGGTCCTCTGCACCCTCTCCTGACATGCAGAGGGAGGCTATGTGGAGAGGATGCTACCAAGAGGCTGCACAAGATGAGCAGGCCTGCCTGTGAGTGGGGTCTCAGGGCTTTCCCCCTGCACCCCTCTGTGGCAGCAGCTCTGCTCTGGGTGCTTTGGCCCAGGCCTTTTGTATCTACCCATTCCTGGGGGAGTGCCTCCCCCATAATGCAGATTTGTCTGTAAACCATACCTGAGTCTGGAAGTTGACTGTATTTTCCAATCACTGGATCCAAGACCACGGAAGTCAGAGAAAGATAAAAAAGAGAAAGGGAGAGAAAACAAGAACGTACTGTTTTTATATGTTCATTTATCCAAAAGAAAAGAAAGAAAGGTAAATCCCACAGGCCACCCTAGCCCCACCCCCCCACTCCCAATTCTTTCTCATGCCAAAACCATCACATCTTTCCTCAGCCATCAGATAGGACATGCTGTTTCCAGGCACATCTCAGCTGGAGGACAGCATGGTAATGAGACAGTGATAACAAACCAGCAGCAAAGCATATTTAAAAGCCCCAGAATTACTGCTGGGATTAACACAAAGGCCTCTTTGTTGTTAATGAGAGGGGAGAAGAGAAAATGCCCTCCTGCTGCAGCCCCGAGGGAATGGCCAATAGAAGCTTGGGTTAGAGAGCAAAATCTGGGCATCAGTGCTGTCACACTGTTGGGAGACCTATCCCCCCCCAAAACCATGAGTTGATGGTCCATGTGTCACACTACCCACCAATCCCAAGCACACAGGAGCACACAGCAGCACTGGGTAGCAAGGGGAAGAGCAGCAGCACAAGCTGGGCACAGCTCTGCTGGTCATGTCCCACCAGGATTCTGTGACTTCCCAAAGGTGACACCCCGAAGTTCAGAGAAAGGGTTAAACATGGTGAGCTTCAAGGTCTGCTGCAGGTTTGTGGCTGGTGGAGAATATCCCTCCCCCTCTCTCACACACCATTCTCAAATTCTGATTTCATTTGCCAAGTACACCCAAAAAACATGTGGGGTGCTGTGACAGATTTCATAATAAGCAGGCTCAGTGCTTCTCTCCAAACACTGTCTAGCTCTCCTGAGAAAGAGATGGGGGGAGACTGGGGGAAGTTGAGCTGTTCTGAAATCCGAGGATGCCTTTCTCTCCTCTTTTCATGAAGAGCAGAGTCAGAAAGTCTGACAAGGGCACTGCATTGAGACTGCCAATGTAGCACCAAGCACCTAAAGCCATGCCTGATCTTAGTTTTAGCAACTTTGCTCACAAAACCACCTAAACCTGTTATGGAAAAGGTTGTAATGAGTCCTACAGAGTGTTCCTTCCCACCCCCCTCATCAATTTTTTTTTTGTTGAAAAACTGCAACCAGATTTTTGTGGCTCTGGAGCAGACTAAAGGCTCTGACACACCTTCTCTCAACTAAGCGTGTGTTTATTATCTCAACAACCTCAACAAACATCTCCCATCCTTAGAAAAAAATTAAAATGGGCAAATGTAGTGTAGAGAGACCCTGATGGACACCACCAGAAGAAGGTGGAGTTTCGGGAGGTTGCACACATGCACAGTGTGAACCTGCATGTGAATGGGCTCAGTCCATCAACAGACTGGAGATGAGGTGGGGCCACGGGACTTCTCCCACTCTCAGCTGGGATTCCTGGGCATGGTAAATACGTGCTCAAAGGGAATGTAAACATCTGTGCCAAGCTGGGAGCAAACACACACGATGCTGGAGTTTCCTCCATGTCATGAAAGAGGTTCCCTGTTTGCCTCCTACACTCCCACAAATAGTGTGTTTGCTAAAGGTTAACTTAGTAAATGCCTCCAGGAAACACAGTCTGTAAACATGGACAATTCCTGTTGGTTCGGAGCTGCCTTCAGTGTATGCAGGAATGTGAAACCTTTCCACCCTCAATGCAAAAAGCTCTTTCTTATGAAGGCCCTCAATTATTTCTAAACTTAGAAATTAAAACCAGGAATAACCAGTGTTCTGGTGTTCATCTCACATCCAGCTTGTCCAAAGTATGTCTCAACCCTCTTCTCCCTTCCTTGGGGTGGGGTTTCATGGGACAGGGACCTATCAAATGATTGGCAACAGTGAGAGTGGCAAAGCACATCCCACCTTCCCTCTGCTTCAACACCTCTCTGACTCATCAAATTCAACCTCCTCAACCAGTAAAAAACGAAGACAATTAAATAAAACCAAAAAAGGAAAGGAAATATTTCTATAGAAGTTTTCATAGCTGAAACATCTCCAAAGGGCCAGACAAAAGTTACTGCCTGCAAAGGAAGGGGTGGGACACTCTCACTTTTGGCATGAACAACCCATTTGAAATGCTGTGTCACCTCCTAAAATCATGTGTACACATTCAAATGGACTATACATACCCACTGTGTTAAAAGTAGCATCTTTCAGCTGCATAACTCCATGCTGCCTGTATGTTACTTACTCATAGCAAGATGCTAAGAGCTGGCAGAGGACATACACCTAGCTGCTCTAACTTCTGCATGGTTTAGAGGCCACTTGAGAAGCAGACTTGAGTGGGAAAGTTTTCACTTCCCTATCCAGTTCTTTCCCTGGGGGCTATTCCACTAAAATAGAATCAAAAGCATTTCTTGTTTCCTTGTTTGTTTTCTCAGCGACAACGCCGGATACAGCACCAATGCTCAGTAGACTTCACCATGGGAATCATCCAGAATACAATGCCTCTTGTTAATGAGCCTGAGAAACAAGTGTTTGGGGAACCCTTCAAACAAATTCAGCTTCTCAAACTAGGCAGGTGTTTGACATGACAAATCTGGGAAAGGCAAAGGAAATGCTAGCATTTCCCGGTGCCTTATTTGCATGTCAAGCTTGCGTGGTCCTGAAAAGCTCTCATCTCCAACTTACAGTTGAGAAGGCCCAGCTGCAGGAGTGATGCCAGAGCTGTAAGTATCATGAAGAGCAGGAGTCCTCCTCTCCTCCCCAGGAAGCTGACCACAGGGCACATGGCCAGGCAGGATGCCAGCGCAATCCCAGCCATGGTGTAGTAGTCCCCATAGAAGTTGTGGGTAATCGCCATCTTCGCTTCATGCCCCATCATACTTTTTGCAAAACAGTGGTGTATGCCATAACCAGTGAGCCTGGGGGTAACAGGGGAGGGAAAGAGAGACCATGGCTGAGAG
This sequence comes from Monarcha castaneiventris obscurior, assembly GCA_026261815.1. Classification (NCBI taxonomy): domain Eukaryota; kingdom Metazoa; phylum Chordata; class Aves; order Passeriformes; family Monarchidae; genus Monarcha; species Monarcha castaneiventris. The sequence continues at coordinate 12,351,276 of JAMPIT010000059.1, read as the reverse complement.
GGCAGAACACACACTGCAATGTAATTCAGTGTAGGGAGATACTAAAGCAGGAATAAAACACCTTAAGTTAAAAAACTTATGCTTAGGTGCTACCATAAAAATAAGCAATAAGGGAAAGAAGCAAAAGAAAAAATCTCTGTTCATCCAAATATTTGCTGGCTTTATTCACATAGCTGCTCCTCATGGTACGGCCAGGGCATGGGGAGCTTTAGAAGAAATCCTAGTGCAATAGGTTTTCCCACTGTATTTGAGAAATTCCATACCCAGAGAAGGACATCCCTCTGTTACCAGTACATCTGCTGACAGCCACAGAGCCAGCACTGCTGTGCTGAAGTAACCTGTGTGCTTGGACAGCAAAACACCAGGAACACCCACCTGTCTGTGGCATCTGGTCATTTTAAGTACAAACATTACATCTCACTTCTCAAGCTAACCTGTTAAAACTGAAAACCCCTGAGAAAGGAGTGTTTGAAGTCATATGTGCTGCAATGATTATTAGAATTAAGAAACAATAAGTTCTAATTCAGTCTACACATTTACACCCTCCTTCATAGCAATGTGTCTCCTCCTCTTTAAAAGCCCTCTTTGAGACGCTGCTGATCGACGCTTTACCATCGCATTTCACTCCTCTTTCTCCTGTCTCACTCTGCGCCTCCGAAAAATGGAAAAGAAAAATAAAAAAAGGAAGAAAGAGCAGGGGGCTGGAGGTACACAAGTCAGATGAGAAGCCCCAGCATCACCTCTGATGTGGTACAAAATAGCAGCAGGGGTGCAACGGGGGAGGTCAATGCTCTCAACCGCACCCATCACAGCTCAAGTACCTCTGCCAGGAAGAGCTTCCTGTCCCTGGCAATTACTCAAGACAAACCTCATGGCACAAATTAACAGTCCCTGAGAAAGTGGGAGACACAGATCCAGGTCTCAAAAAAAAAAAAAAAAAGAATGGTAGGTATACACTGCACTGATACACTTCTATCCTCCTGAAGGACAGGAATTTGGAGCTCTGTCAGTGTAAACTGGATACCAAAATAAGCACAGAAACAGCTGGGGGAGGATATGCAGTTGGTGAGTGAGTGACAGTCCAGGGCCTGAAGAGCTTCTCTTCTGAAGACCAACTTGTGAATTGATGCTCTAGTTCAAAACCCCAACACCAAACATCTTCCCCCTGATAAAACCCTAGCACAAGCGCTTGCTGTTACACAAAAATGACATTTGCTTTGGATAACTAGATTATAGCTGATTCCTCCCATAAGAGAAACATTAATCAGCAAAGCAATAGTAATAAAAGGGCAGAGTTTACCAGTGTTTCTTCTTTCTCTTCTATGCATGAGAACACAGTTGTGGAAGTTGCTATTGAGGCCATGACCTATAAACTAAATTATTGTATAATTTGGACTTTACTTTCCAGCCTGTTCCCTAAGAATTACCCTATTGTCTTAACTTGGTAAGCAGCTCAGAATAGTTACTTTTAAAACTAAATCCTTGACTCCCTTAATTTTTCATTGTTCCCTGCAAAAGGTTCCTTTTCCACGTACTAAAAATTCAGCACAGCCCTGTCTAACAGGAATAACAGAAGTAAAATCAAATATTTTTTTTTCACCTCCTAAAACAAACATGAAATCTATTTCCTCAGACATACATCTGCTTCATGCTCTGCTTGGATGGCAAACAACCTCCGTGGGCTAATGCCAGAAGTTATTCTTTGGGCTGCCTAGCTCTGCTTTAGGGAATTTCCAAGTATGCAAATTAATGTGGGTGAGGGAGAAGGGGAAAATTCCCCATGTAAAACGTTTTCGCAAATACATTTAACACTGCCTATTAAACGTATTTGGTGGGCCTAAGCAGAAAGCACTGTTTCAGAAGAGAGTGAGTCCCTCACTAGTGGGTGGAAGAGAGACACAAAACTCATAAAACCAGAGCTGGGTCTGCAACCAGCCGCACTGGAGACTGACTCCTGAAGTCTGTGTGCTTCTGGGTGACTATCTGCCCATCATAGGGGCTGCCCCCTCTGGATGATGATGGGTCCATAAGCCTGTTAACAGGAGTGAGGGCTGCACAGTGGAGCCCTAAAGTGAGTAAGAAAAAGCCACAAGAGGGCTATATGCTTTGAAACCTAGCAGAGAAAGGGGATTCCTGGTCTTTTCCATCCTCACCTCCCATTTGGAAAAAAAAAAAAAAATAATGACAATTCAAATGGGCATTTTACAAGATGGAAAAATTAGAAAATGCACTGCTGGTGCCCTCCCACAATTTGCAAGCCCATGCATTTCCTCTTTACAAGGTGTTCAGCTCTGGACAGAAGGTCTCAGAGCCTGTAACGTGCAAAACCCTCAGGCTGATGCTTGTCTTTGCCCACATGAGCACGTCCAAACCAAAGCCTTAGGAGGCAAACACACTGTTCTGTGTGAGACTCTGCACATGATGTGGGAGTGCTGAAGCACTTTGTAATCTGCCTTTGAAGACCCACCAAGCTCAGCTGTTATACAAGGGAGCAAGCTTGTATTTACTGGCCAGCAACATCTTTCTCTGCACCACAGCCCTATCAGATGTCAACAACTTGAACCTTCACTCCAGTGGCATAAATGCTTTCAAAACTCCCACCTGGGATGCCAAGCAGATGTCTGTATGCATGAGCACCTACCAGCACGTGGCCACACGAGACCCCTGGTGACAGAAATGCCTTGCAGCACGGCACCTGAGAAGATGTGGTTCTGCTGCCTGAAACAGCCAATGAGCTCCTCCACGTTTGCCATGAAAAATATAGTTCCCTGCAACAGCCGGTGTTTTTCCAGGATCATTTAGCAGAGACATTATTGAAGGCTCCCACATTAGGAAACAGTGGAGCTCCCTCATCGCTTCCCATTGCTGCTTCAGTTCACTGACCACACGAGGATTTAAACAAAGAGATTGGACTTACGAGTTCACACACAACACTACGATGTTTTTCCACAGGTTCCTTGTTCCCACCACTTTAACAATGCAGACTTTCTTCGGTCTCCTGGTGATTTCCTTTTCCAGCTCTGAAAAAAACCAAATCAGAATTATCATTTCACTGAGGAGAGTGAGAAGGAGAAGATTTACTTGTGAACTAAGATATTCTGAGGGATGTTCTGGAGAGCAGCACACTATTGATTACACTAACAGGAACTATAAAAAAGCTGAACTGCCTGCCTAAAGTCCAGCATAGGTTCCTCCTTTTCTTCCAGGTTTCCCTTCACCTTCTTGGGGCAAAAGAACTACCTAAGAACTCCTTCACACTCCAAACCTTCTCCCAGTTAAAAATGTGTATGTCAAATGGGAGCAGTATGGAGCTTGACCCCAACAAGCCCCAACAAGCATGACAGCAAATTTCTTGAAGAACTTCAGGATTCTGTTAATTTTTAAACCCCTCCACAGGGAGGACTGCACTCGTGCAGCTACAAGCTCTGCTGCCTTTGTGCAATGCATACCTAAAAAGCCATGGAAAGGACCAGAGCTCAGACTCATTTTTCATGGGAAAAAGATTCTTCAATCTTTTGAAGTTTGTTCAAATGCAGGGTTCAGGATGAAGTGGCTAGGACATTATGTCAGTTCATCCATCTTCCACTCCATTCCCTTTTCAAATATTTAAATTTTTTCTGATAGATGTCCTAAACATTAAGACATTTCCTTAAAGAAAATCCACTGGGCATCAGCAGCTATGGTGACTTTGCATTTCAGAACTAAAGCCCCACCATGTCCTTCAAGTGCTGGGCAGCTTCCAGTTAACTTTTTGTTGCAATGCTGAAATAACACACAAGCCTTACAAATGTTGCATCTGATACCCTTGTTGGCATGGGGTAATAATGAAGGGCACTGCTTATTTCCCAATTATCATTAAGTTAGAGCTTGAACACCTACCTAAGCGTGCCAAAGCAGCCACTGTTTCCAAGCTACCAGATCAGTGAGCAACATGTCCAATAAAAGCGGGAGAAGCTGTAGCTATAAAGAAGCATCACAAAAATAATGCACTCCAGGAGTACAGACTAGGACTGTTTTTTGGGGTAAAGACTTGCACTGCTGCTTTCTAGCCTGGCTGTGTTCAAAGGCAGCAGAGTGGCCCTGTTGTGAAGGGTGCACGTGTTCTCTTCGTGCATAGGCAATGAGCTCGGGTGTCCTCAGTCGCCCACACTGGCCTGCCCTGACCTCTGCCTTACTCTGCTGAATAGCAATTTCCTAAAGAGATGCAACACAGGGGAAAATAAAAGCAAGCTGGTGGAGGAGAAGGGGAGGGGAAAAAAAGAAAAAGTTGCTTGAATTTACAAACTAAACAAAAACCACATTTGCCAGCTAATATTTGAAAAGTGCATCATAAAAGTAATAGATGAAACAAACACTATTTACATGCAAATACTTGGGCTATTCACTGCCCACAGGTCACTCCTTGTCTTGTCTCTAGAGTGGGAAGGCTTCCAACAAAAGCAGCAAACTATCAGTGACTGTACTTAGGCAGAATATTGCTATACTACTTTCCTTACAACCTGATAATGACCATTTCTCCTCAGAATCTATGCAGCACGAAGCTCACAAAAGCAGAAAAACTGAGGTGGAGCAACAGAAAAAATTGGTTAAATTAATATTTGTATTACAGAAGCCCTCTGCAGGCTCAGCAACAGATCGGGGCCATATTAAAATATAAGCAATAAAAAAATGGAACCTAATCTCAAAGAACAAGGTCAAAATAATTTTTGTAGCAAGATTCTAGAAAGAAACAAGTGGGAACAAAATAATTCAGAACAATGCAAGCAGTTAGATAAAACATAATTGTGAAGCCCATCATTGAGCCCAGGCCAAACCTTTTACAGCAAAAAAGTCAAAGCAAACACTAGAAGAAGCACAAGGGTTTTGAAAGGCTGTTGATGGGTGTTTACTGTTTCAGCTGAAGGGCAAAAATGAAAATCACTCCCCAAACAACACATATTGCACAGATTTCACGTGGACAAAAGGCTTCACTCTCAAACTAAGAATGACCAGATCTGGCCTATAAAGTAAAATATCTCATCCTCTGTCAGCAGAAGGTACCTACACCATATTCTTTGGGTTTTCTTAATCTGTTGGGATTTTTTGTTTGCTAGTTTCTCAGAGAAATTTTTACTTTTTTCTTTCAGAACAGAGAGCAAATTTTATTGTAATACATGCTTTGCTGAGCCACAATTTAATAAAATAAAGAGAAGCAACACTGAAATTTGCTATACTTTTCTTTGGAACCAAACATTATTTTGCCCTCCACTCTTCCTTTGTTCATACATCAGGGGTTCCTATAATCCATGTGTTCTTTATTTATTGTCATACATCCTTCTCATGTGCACTCAGGCCTCCCCTTTTAGCCTTTCTCATGCATCAGCGCTTCTGAACTAGTTCCCATCAGTGTTTTCACTGAACTGCTCTTCTGCCCTCAAGTAAGGGCTCACTTGGTTATGTGAACTGATAAACACCTCCTATTCCAGCTGCAGTGAGGGTCACACATGAGGGGGGCTCATCCCTTCTCTGCCCTACCTCATGCAGCAGTCTTTCTTCAGTGGACCCTTGCTTCTGCTTTCATGGGAGTTATACTCCATGGATACATTGCAGCATTGTACAAAAATTCCAGATGTAACAGCATTACAAGCATTAAAAAAAGCGGGGGAAGGGGAGTGGGGAGGGGAAAGAAGAAAACCAAAGAAAAAGAATCTGGCCTCAAACCTTACAGCAAAGAATGGAAACATAACCTGGCTTCTTAATGAGAGTCTTCTGGCTCTACCAGCTATTTACGCCTCCATCCCTCTACGATGTTGTTAAAACTCCAAATCTAAGTCACCTGCTTCAGATGAATGACTACCTCCAAGTCTCCAACACCATCCATCTTTCTGATAACTTTCTCCCTCCTTTGTCTCTATAAATACTAGTGAGATATTCACCAAAAATCCCCACCGTACTGCAAAATCAATGACTTGCAATAACCAAAATATCATTCCAATAGGAACAAATAAGCTATGTGACTTGCAAAAAAGTCATCAGCTACAGAACTGGCTCACATGTAAGTGACCTGCTGTCTTTGGAGGGAGCCTGCCTGCATGAAAAGGACCTGCTCTGACTGTGATGAGCATCAGGAGAGTGACAGCTCTCAAGCTGACTGACTTCATAGGTCAAAGTTAAGGTATTAAAAGTCAAGACAAAGCCTATTAAAACCTCATGGAAGCAAACTATTGCTCTCTAAGGACTGACACCAGAAAAACTCCCTGTACCCCCAGCTTATTCCTTGATTTCCACTGAAGTCACCAGTACAGAAGGAATTTGCATTAAATGTTTCAATTTTGATTTACCAAAAGGGAGAGTGTGGAACATAAAAATATTTCTATCCATTTATTCAGAGGCCCCTAATAAGTTTTCCCATACTCCAGAGCCCACACACACTCTAGGCTTCCTATTCAGGGACTCAGTAGGAAAACTGTCAATAAGCTAACTCTTTATATCTCAGTGGAAATTAAAACTATTCACTGGCAGACTTTAAAAGTCTCATGGGAAGGGGAACCCTACCAGCTTCCAACTTGCAACGCAGCTGAATTCCCATGGGACCCTCTGCATTTCAGAAGCATGCCTTTCAAAACCAGAAAGTATCTTTAAAGCCTTCAGATGAAGCCACCCATCTCTGCATCACTTGGCATAGACAAAACAGACAAAAGCCCAAATCAAGCTGCTGAAAAATGATGTCCAAAGCGACAAGTGTCCTGTGGTGATGGACTTCTGCTGGATTTTTCTGGCTGCTAAATGATACTGTCAGTAGCTCTTTGAACGTGAAAAGAGCTATGGAAACCTAGCACAGAGGCTCAATCAATCCCTGGAGCATGACAGCTCTGCAGCAGGAGGTGGACCAGTGCGGAACACAGAGCTGAAGCAATCTACTCTGAGGCAGACAGAGTTACTGGTACACAGGTTTATTTATACCTTCCAGGACTTTTGTCCAGTTCTCAAGTCATATACAGAAATTATGAGGTAGGTAAAATACTGACTGATGGGCAGAGAGCAATAAGGGATAGAAAAATGGAAATCATAAGCACATGGCAGGACATTAGCGGTGGGGTGACTTGTCTTATTTTAAAAAAACCCTCATTTAATAACCGGAGTAGGGAGCTTGGCAAAAACCTCAGAAATGTGCAAAAATAAGGTCTGCTGATGACAAAGTGAGGCATTAGCTTACTATCAAACTAAGTACAATACAAGTGGGCCATTAGAGGGAACTGGGTGAGCTTGATATCCAGTGTGTGTGGCAAAAGCAAGAGAAAATATGAAACGCAAGGCAGAATTCTCAGTGATTAAGGGGCAATGTTTCTGGTGGAAGATAAGCAAAACCTGTATTGGACTTGGTTATGTACTACTTGAACACAAGTGACTATATGGCACCAGTTTATTGCAGCCATGAGGTATTTGCAATTCAGACAATGAAATACCAGAATTCTCTTACAATTCTGGTCATCAATATTTGAGAAACCAAAGCTCTGGCAAGCCCATTTATAAAAGGAGAGGAGATAGAGGAGAACTTCATCTCAGCACAGGAATGGGGCTGCTCTCTTCTCACATATCATGAGAAAAGAGAAAAAGACTTTTAAGATAGGCACAGAGAGGGGGAAATGGGAAAAGGAAAAAAAAGAACAAACCCAGGCAGCTACAGTGTATTTGAATTGAATGCTAAAATGTACCCCCAGTACAAGAGGAATATGGAGACTGGAATGGAATTCCAACAAAAGCACTGGACATAAATACTAAAGCATTTAAATACTAAATACTAAATACTACAGCACTTAAAGTGAACCTCATTCCACGAGAACAACCTGTAACTCTAAGACTTTAACAGCTAAGGAATGGTTGCAATGATTTATTTCAATCCTGTGTTTCCAATTACATTTAAAGAAGATCGAAAAGTCAGACATAAGGTTGCTGTTGCAATCTTCAACTGCTCATGTGCATTATGATACAAGCATTTAGATGATCACACATTAGTTTTCCCCCAGAATTCTCACTGCAGTCAGCCAAGGAGCAGGTGTTAACGATATCTCTGCCTTTCCCATTCAACATGTGCCCCTCAGCCTCATTATCCAAACTTCTCAGTGAGTACTAAAAAATCATAGATTTCCTTAGAGACATTCCTACAGTGCTGTCAGAATATACACGTGTTTCATAAATGCTAATGAAATAATCTCTACCACCTTCTTGTAAGACTGAGGGCAAAGATCACTCCCATTTTGCAGGCAAGGAGATAAAACAGAGAGGATTTGTGTCCAGAATGAGAAAAAATCATGCAGCAATACCTCTTGTAGGTGCCAATATAAATGCTCTCAGCTTTCTGCAAATCAAGCCCCAGAATTACACGGTAGAGACAGACGCTGAAGAAATTGTGATTAGTGACAGCACTGAAAGGGCCTGATTCCAGGGAAATCTCCATCATTGTACAAGAACATCCCTGACAGACCCAGAGAATGAGTACAGCTCTTCAGGAGGTACTCAGCTTCATTTCCCCAACACTGTCCTCTTTCCTTCTGCAACCCTCTGCCTCATTCACTACACACCTTCCAAATTCTGCAACAAATGAGGAACAGACAACAGCTTCATTCCCACATCATCGTCCATCCTATGCACTGATTCGTCCATCCTATGCCCTGTGGAAAAAATAGGTCGTAATCATGTTATTAAAGGCTGTATCATCATGCCTTCACATGCCAGGAGGCCAAGCAGGGGTTGCCCAGGCAACCTGACTTCTTGCACTTCCCAGAGCATGACTTGTCAACACTTACATTCTTCTAACATCACCAACGTAAAAAAAAAACCAAACCAACAACAAAAAGAGCACCTCCAATGTCCCTGTGTGGAGCTGTGGCCATCAGGAAGTTGCAGGGACCCACATGTGCATTGCTGCTCTCTGTCGTGGGTGCTATGGAGGGAACCTCAGCAGGCTCAGCAAGCAAGCTGGGAGCAGGGAGGTGTGAAGCATACATCTTAGGAGCAGGTTTTGCAAAAGAAGGGTTCTGAGACTGAATCCTGGGGCTTGACAGCTTGCCCTGGAAGGAGGGGGAAGCAAATGATTGCAGCACCTTTGGTCTCCATGCTCTAAGCTCTCCTCTGTTCTTCCTCTACAGAATGTTCTTCCTCCATTACTTCCTCCCAGACTTTTGTTGCTCTTGCCTAAATCCCCTCCACCTAACTTTATTCTTTGCTCCCACAACTTTTTAAAGTCTCTTATTTCCTCTCTTCTCTGTCCAGTGGTCGCCTCTTACTGCTCTCCACTTCCACTTGGTTCCTGAGGTCTCCCCTCCTATTTTTCACGTCCACATCCGGACTCACCAATCCTCTCCCTGCTGGTGCCTGTGGGCTGGGGAAATGCCAGCAGCACCAGGGCTTGCTGCCAGCCCTCTGCACATGGTTCCTGCCCTGTAAAGCTGGCTCCTCTGGGAGGATATGTAGCGCTGTGGACAAAGAGCCAGTGTGCCAGTGGGGCACAAATCAACAGGCTGGAGTGCAGCCAGTGAGAGTCTGCAGAAGACTCAACTAGGGAGAAAGAGTTTTTCAAACTGAAACAGAGGCTGTCAGCCCCCTCTTCTTTTTTTTTTTTTTTCCCTTTAAATTTTCTAGCATATTTGGCTTTTCCAGTAGCATCTTTAAAAGGCACATTCTCAGTAGAGTGCACCCTTTTTCCCCTGTTCCCTCCCAGACCTGATACTGTCAGATATCACTATCACCTTTGCTAGGAATACAGTCACAGCATGCATGGGCTCTCCTCTTCCATTTCCTGTAGACCTAGTCAGGAGAAGAGGACCTGACTGCTCAGTTTCATTCTTGTTATTCACTACCATGTACAACACATCCTGAAAGAGTTGCACAAACTCCATCAGTTCCTGCTACTGGACAACAGGGGCCCAGCAGGAGAAACCCAGACCCTCCTGAAAGGTGCATTAACATACAAGAGGGCAACAGAAAGCACTGGCTTGGCTTTCTTTTTAAATTTTGAAATAGAAATCTTGGTGGCTGACACATAGCCTTCAAACAGCACCTTGAACTACACTTCCCACATTCACCTGACCGTCCTCTGGGAGCAGCATGGAACACTTAAGTTTGGCACCATTAAACGCTCAGGAAAGAGGATCTATCAAAAGAGGACGTCTGGCAGGTTTGTACATCACAATCACAAGGAATCACCTGTATTATGGGGCCAGGAAACTTTGCTTTCCTTCTCCAGCTAATACACTCTTCATCTATCACAAGTTTCAAACCAGTAGTGTAGTGATAGGTGTGATGGTCTAAGGGTATGAGTAAAGCTTTACAGGGAAAGAGGCCAACTTTCAGACATAAGGCATTTTCACCTTTCCCTCTGCTATTTACCCAGTGGAAAAGGAAAAAGCATATAATTACATAGATCCAAGCCTCATGCTTACGAAAAAAAATATATATAGCAAAACAAAACAGAAAAATAGCTTATGTTTAAAGAAAAGTCATGGCAGCATGTTGTTCAGCAGCAAGAAAGGTGAAAGATAATTAATTTTTTTTCTTGAGAGGGAAACTCCCTGAAAACCACAGCTTTCCTAAGTGCAATCCACACACATACACACACAGAGTACTGATCACCACTGTACCCCTTCATCCTCCCCATGTTGTGTCCTGCAAGCTTAAACTGGCATCTATTTGGATGCTTTATCTTTGATGTCCACATTTTGTGATTACATTAATATTATTTCTCCAAGCTTAGAAGGGAACCTTGGGAAGGAGCAGCTATAACCTCTCTGCCCACAGGAGTACCTCTGGTTTGTGTTTCCATGCAGAGAAGAGCAAAAAGGGAGCTTTGTTTTTCAGCCAGGTCAAGCAGTTATTTTTATGTTAAAGAACACCTGAAATGTCTCCCCACACAGGGGAAGCCAAAGAGGACCACACAGGTGTGGGTTTCCATTAAAGCATCAGGTGTTCTGATGCTTCTGATGCTGATCCAGCATCGTCTCAGGCAGAACATTTCCCAGGACATCCAAACATGGCAAACTTGGATGCTGGTGCAGCCAAGGTCAGCTTGCAGCAGCAAATCTGTTCCAGGCAACAAACAGACCCTTCACCCCCACAGAGAGAAAAAAGGATGCATTATATAAAAATAATGAAAGCCACCTATTGTGGTGTGGTGTAACACACCTCAGAAAGGTGTAAGGACAGTTGGTGCTTTGGGATTTCCAATGCCACTAAACACTCTTTTCTCCTGTTTGTTAAATAATCTTCATACTTCCTTATCATTTATGTCACTAAGGTTAAAATGACTGTCCCACATCTGGACTGAAATGTCCGTTTGTTTCTTGTTCCACAGGGAAACAAGGAAGAGATGGTGAAGCTTCTGGAGAAACTGGTAGTGAAAAACCTGTACTGAATTAATATTATCAAAAGATTTAATTTGTTTACTATTGAAGCTGACTTTTTTAGGTAACGTTTTGAAATATTTGTCAACAAGATTCAGCAAGCCTGTTTTAAAAATGACATTTCAATACACAGTTGAATAAAAATAATTTCCCTGATGCAAGTACAGATTTAAATTTTTATTTCTAAAAGAGGGCGAAGTTTAAAGCCAACTGGTGAAATTTTGAGTAAAAACATACTAGGGATAATTTAACCAAGTCTAATTAATACACCTCTGTTTCTTAAGCATTAAAGAAGAAAATGCAACCACATAAGCCCAAAAATCTCATTACAAAGTCAAATTATTCCTGCCCAAAATCACAAGGTATACCAAGCACTCAAAAATAAAGCCACCTAAAGCTGCTGAGGAAAACGGTCCCTTTATGCAACCAACATCTGCCCTGGGACAGGCTACTGAAGATAAGGGCAATGTAAATTCACAACACTCTAGACTCCTGTCAACATCCCTTGTCTCACTTTGTTTCCCATGTAAGCACACTCCCATTCCATCTTTCTGGCTGGGCATTGCCCATCAGCTGCCCACCCGTATTTTCTCCTGGCAGAGGTTATTACAGCAGCTGCCAGACCTTTCAGGATCACTGTCTGGACTTTTAGTTGTTGTCTTTAGAGACATCTCCCAGGAGAGACTTGGCAAACTACTCCAACCCAAAGGATTGTCAAAAACAGCAGATAAATTTTGCTTCCTTTCCCCAGTCCGCCCCACCAAGCACATGGGCCACCTCCCCATGGAGCAAACAGGCCCTGCAGACAGTCAGTGGCAGTCCCCACTACGGGCAGTGTAGCCAAATAGACGAGCAGAAGATTTCAGCAGGCAGTGGAAACGGTGTGATTCTTCAGAAAGGAAAATCAGCCTGCTAATTGCTTGGAGAGCAATTAAAAATTAAATTTTCTTGCATCCCAGAAATACTTCACCCTCTAGAATGCTGATCTTTTTATTATGGAGCTCACATCAAATACCAAAATAGGTATATATGAAACTCCTGTAACTCCTGTAATGATCTGTTACATCTATACACTAATTTGACTGGTATATATGAATAAAATTACAGGGGGATTTTCAGCTGGAAGGGACTGCAAGAGAGCGGTTTATCATTTAAATGCATTGGGAGTAATTCAACCACAGGAGGCTGTTACAACAATGCAGCAAGGAATAATAAACAGCAACACAATGGGCCCTAACTAGAGCAAAACAGTTTCCAGCCCTTTCAGATGGAAAACAAAGAATAAAACAAATCACAAACAAAAATCCCTCCACACAGATAGGAAAGCTCAACAATGGAGTCAAGGGAAAACAAGGGATATCTGCACCAGGCTCCATGGCATCCTTTCTCCCAGACAAGTACCAGCTTTTTACCCATTCCATGCTAGAGCAACTATGGGCACGTTATTATAAGCACACGAGACCAGAGAAATGGTTCCTCCTCCTTCCTGACCCACTGCAAGACACAAGGCCCACAGCTTGATCACATTATTAATTCAAGAATCCTAGTGTTCTCCTGTCCTCACTCAGACCATCAACACCCCCATGCACCCAAAATGAGAGAGGTGGTCCTTCCTCCAATAGTTTATAGTTAATCTTATTTCGTCCTTTTGATGCTGCTCCTCTCTTACTCTCCCTACAAAAATGCAGCTTCCTTCCAGGGTTGCATCAGGAAAGCCTTAAAGTGTGGGGCAGCAGAAAGAGTTTAAGGAGAAAAAGCAAGGGAAGAAATAATAAAAAACGCCAGCAATATCCCCAACAATCTCATCAACAACAAGGAGGCAGAAATAACCCTATTCTGAATAATTTATAAATTGAAAAAGGTGTTGTACTCACAACTGCTATATCTAAATGTATTTGCAGTTAGATAATCCATAGTATCAAAATGCAAAAAAAATGCTCTTTTTTTTCACATGAAAGGGAGTCCCCCTCCTTAAACAGGAGTGTACTCCTACCATGAAACTGCTGGGAAAAGTAATCAGTCACAAATAATAGTCATAAAGCCATTTCAACATTTAACATTCCTCCATGGGCAGTATCATTATACATGGCTTAAATAAATCCCTCCAGCACACAGTCGTGCCTTTATTATTTTCCTTAGAGGAAACTCAGGTAATTTGCTTTTTCTTTCTGCTGAAATACATTGCAAATTCAAGAAGCTGACTGACAAAAGCCAAATTTAGGAATTGGCTGGGAAACTCCAATGCCAATTGTTGCCTCAGAGATCCATCATTTCTAAAGATCCATCATTTATTCTGAGGAAGAACTGCAAAAATGAGGTGGGGGGAATGCAGATCAACAGGTTAATGACTGCTCACATACCCCTAATGCTTTTCAGAACTTTATCAGAAAAATGGCATTTACATTGCAAAGCCATGTTGTGTGATGCAGATCCAGGAACTGTAACCCCAGACACACAATGAGATGCAAGCCAGTGCCCCGACTGCCCCAAAAATCACACCAATGACCTGGGTATGTACACCAGAGACTCTGAACTGGGCTTTTCATCCCTCACTGACGGAGACTACTTTATTCATGAGGCACTGATGTTAATGGTGATGGTTTTCTATCCTGGTTGAAACCAGTTCCAGTGCTGACTGATGCCTTTTACACTGAGTGAAACTACAGTTACCCCAGAGACCTTCGAGAAGGATCAGACAAGTGCAGAAGCATCACTTCTACCCACTGGCAGAGCTACTGGCAGAGGTTTCCCTGCAGGCCCTGGGGTCAGAGCAGGTAGGGTTGGAAAAGTGGGGGGAAAAAAGAAATGTTTCCACCGTTTTCTGACAAGTGGGTAGTCTGACACAGATTCCAAGTGACAGTGCAAAATGGGCGTTTATGGGCAGAGTCAACTGTGAGAAGGAAAAAGGGAGCCTGAACCAAATCTGACAGGTGCTCTGGTGAGATGAAGATCCAGAAACTCTTTGCCTTTGTTGTGATTAGACGCACACACACACATACACACGCACAGAGTCTCTTCTGCAAAGCAACCTGCATGACAGGATCTTGGCTATTTCAGTGACAGTTCTGGTGATGAGGGGATCCAGCTCTTTCTAAAAGCATCAGTAAACCGAGGAATTGATAATTTAGACTCTCAAGCAAAAATTGCACCCTACCACTGCTACTTGCAGCAACTCCCCATCCCTAAAGCAGCATCACTCAGATGATGCAGGAGAGGAAAGCAAAACAGCTCTTGGAACAAAGCTTTAAAGAGAAACTGCAATGTGGTTTAAGTTTCCCATGGGGCTGGCGCTTTAGAATAAGGGGTTTGAGTGCTGCTGCTTCTCCAAACCAACAGAGTAAGTGTTGGGTGATGGGCAGGATCCCAGCAAGCAGCTTCCTTAAAACACAGTTTCCAGAGGCACACAGAGCTGAAGGCGCACTCTTGTAGCCATGGTAAAATTCTTCAAGAGATGTCTCTAAAGACACACGGCACTGCAAGACAAGACTATAATTACTAGGACTGTACAACAGGCCATGTAGTTTTTAACACAGTGCTGAAGTTTGGAATGGATTTTCAAGAAAAGCAGAATGAATGAATGAATGAATGAATGAATGAGATGATTTACAGCCAATAAATAGATAACTTAATCCTGGGCAGTAATGTCATGTGCAGCCTTTAGAAAAAGCTGGGGGATTTGTAGTTGTCTGTCCTACTCACCGGGCACCACTCCTTTGATGTCGCTTTCTGTGTTCATCCTGTTCTTGTGCATGAACTGAAGGATCAGCTCTTTGGATGCCTCAAACTGTTGTGTAGCCATCAACCACCGAAGGGACTCTGGGAAAATACTTTAAAGAAGGAAAACAGGTTAGGGTTGCTTCCAGGTTTCTGTCAGAGGATGAACTGGTAGAGTTTCAGCTGCTCATTTAACCACTCAGAAGCTATGTAGTTATTTCAAAATACAGAAGAATAACTTACGAAACAAAAAAGAGGGAAAACTGATTCAAAATGTGCGAATGAGGGATATTTGCTTTTGCCCTGATTCCCAAACGATAGAAGAACTATCCTATCACATGGAAATATGACACACTGGAATTTTGTAACATAGGACAGGTTCTCTGTCCATTAATACAACTCGAAAGAAGTGAGAGGAAGAGGCAGTGCTGTCTGCAATAGACATTTGCTGCCAAGAAGGGAGTGAAAGAGATGCGCAGTTCACACATGGTAATTCACACCAAAGAAAGAAAACAGCTGACAGAAGTAATTTGGCTTCTCTTTTCAAGACAGATGAAAGAGAAGAATTACTTCTTAGGATGATAAGCTTCCCCTGCTAAAGATAATATTATGTTAGTTGAGTTGCCTTAAGAATGTATATATGCACACAGTTTAAAAAGTTCATTTTCCATCCAGTTGTTTCTTTCAAGAGCTGATTTTAACCAGATTCATAAGCTTAACTGGTCACTCCTCCTTTTTTTCCAAATGAGTTTATTTTAATACGAAACCAAAAGAAACATGTAGCACTTAGAACAAAACCCCAAAACCTCCCATACTTCTATAGACTTGAAAAGTCTCAGATTTCAGTCCAAGTATTTTTTTTTATGTTAAGACCTCATTTTCACTACTCTTCCAAAAGTCTTCACTAAAAACAAATTTAACAACTACTTTTAGTTTCATATACATAATAAAACCTCAAATTTCCTTCACTAAGCACTGATCTTTGCTGTGGACGCTGCCCAGTTCTTATACTTCTAAGCAGTCAGTTGCACCACTATTGCACTATCTCTTAGGGCTGATACAATTTGGAAAACACCTTAGCAAAACCTCCAACAGAGACAGAGAAAGTATTTTTGGAAGAAGAAATAAAAAGGAGAGAAATCAGGGAGACAGCGATCTAAATGATAACAGCCAATAAAAATATGTAACAACTATGATGACAGCCATTCAGCTTGACAGATTATTTACTACCACTCGTGCTGCACAGATGCTTTGGCATATTCTCCAGCAGAAAGCCTTGTAAAGCAAAAACATTTTTTTGGGAGTACTAAGGACCTTTTGAATGCAAACTCTCTGCATGCTTGACCCTGGAGAGGGCACAGCCTCAGCCACTAGCCTAAAAGTTTTAGATTTTTAGCAGTCTGCTTACAGGTTCCAAGCAACAAGTCCTATGATGATCACCTGCACCTAGGGAAAGGAGCCACAAGGATGGGCATCAGAGGGTGAGGACAAACATGTCTCTTATCTACTGGCTCCTGCAGGTTTCTCAAACTGTAAGTGCTGAAGCCTAGCATTTTTCAGGTACTCCATCACTCAGAGTGAGCAGAGAGAGGTTCCTTAGGGATCCTTAAAAACCCGTGGGCTGCCTTGAGTCCAGGTCGTCAGTCCAGTCGCATCCAATAGGAACTACCATGGTCACAAACTCTCAAACAGTGTAACACACTAAGTCTGGTTGCACCCAATGGACTCTCATGGCCAGAGTAGAAGCCGGGTCACATTCAATAGCTATCACTGCCAGATGCAAAAGTGTCACTTATTCAGCCACAGGAATGCAGGCTCTTGGGTTGCTGGTGATAAATACCCTTTCTGCAGAAGCACACACCAGTACTTGAAGTATGAATAACACAGCCATTGACAGATGCATTAAATTGTGAGGTGACTAAGTAGCACTAAAAGTATGATCACAAACACAAGCTTGCTCTCTGAATTTCCTGAAGAGGCACTTGGTATTGCTGAGTGGTCGAATGTTACACTACAGGCGATGAGAGAGGAGATAGGTACAGCCCTTAGATAGTCCCAGGATACAAAGGTGAAGTCTCCTCTGACCTCCTTCCTCAATTAAGCTACATTTATAATGTTTTCTTTGAGGGAAGGGAAAAGGTAAACTTACAGTTGACATCATTTCATGTTTAGGCTGGAATTTGGGTGACTTCAATCATTAGCATAGACGGGGGTGTGAAAAGTAGTACATATTTTCAAGCTAATGCGGCAAAGTTCAGCTTTTGGTCACCTTTTGGGTCATTCCTTTGGTTTACAGTTCCCATCAGCTGCATTGTTTTAAACAGAGCATAGCCAAAACCTGTCTGTGCCACTCCATCCTTTGTTTCCTATCTGCACACCTTGGAGCAGGAACACTGAGGGAGCTTGGTGTTTCTCCCTGGTGAACCACAGCCAATGCATGAACTCCTTCCTGCTGAATTTTGGTTTTCAGTATTTTCCTCACACAGCTGGTTGATGGTCTGCTACCCTCTTCATCAGCAAGGAAAAGGCCATGCTTTTACAGTCAAGGAAAAGAACAGGGGGTGGGTAGGGTTATCCATTCATCTCTTGCTCCACAGTTGCTGCTCCCTGGGAGAGGAGAGGGGGGTGAGTGAAGGAACACTGGGGAAAAAAGATCTTAAGTTTGAGAAATCCTAAGAGGAGAGAAGAATCCTTGACAGACAAAGACCAGGTAGGTACCACACATAGCTGGAAGGAGAACTGTGATTCCGTGCAGACGGATGGAAAACAGATGCCCATGGCAAGGTTGTAATGTGTTGTCAATTAGGGGGCTGCCCCAGAGCGACAAGCCCAGTTTTTGCAACTTTGTGTCTTGGTGCGGGTAAATCCTGCCTAAAAGCATCAGAAAAGAACCAACCACCTCTTCCCATTTCTCCAGCTTTGGTCAGAGTTTATTTCAAGTTATTGATACCTTTGCTGACATTCATGGCATCATCCTGCCTGAAGCTTCCTTCATCCAAGGGAGAGGAAATGAGGTCTCTGTATAACTGGAGCTCCCCTTCCCTTATGGCTCTAATACACGCACACCTGAAAAGAGCCTAACTTCTATTAATTTATCTTTATACACTTGTCACAAACCTCTGTGTCCATGTCTGGCTTACATGGGAGCCTTTCTGCCCTTCCAGAATGATCTAAGAGCCCAGTAGTGGCATCTGCTCCATACATTTGTATCCAAGCCCATCTGCCCATCCCTCCTACACAAATCTGCTGCCCCTTTCACCCCCATCCATGCCCAGCTTCCCAATCCACTCAGCCATGCAGCTTCTGGGGACTCTACAGCCTGCCATGGGCATGTGGCCTAAAGAAGAGCAAAACCCTAGCTGGGAAGAGGGCTAAGCCCCAGCCTGGAGGGCAAACACCTCTCTCACAGCAGGAGATGGAAGCAAAGAGCGGACAGAGGAAGAAGGAGGCAGTGCAGGGGCTATTTGCAGCATCTGTTATTGGACTCACTGCTTTGGGTACACGATGGGGCATTAGCAAGCAGTGCAGGTTTCCAGTTCTTCTTTTATTACCAATCAGTTTTCTTCCTTTATCTGTAACACATGCTGTGGGTGCACGCTCCGTTCGGAAGGAAAGAAAGAGGTAATGAAATGGTAACACTTTCCAGAGAATATGCAGCAGATGGAAGTGAAAAGCCTAAGAGAAAAGCACATACTGTACTGACAATATAATTAAATAGGCATCCCAACCAAGGTTCATTTCTGCAAATGCAAAAACCTTGGGCTGCACAAATCCTGATCCTCTGGCTATTACCACTATTTATCAAGCTGCTATGTTCCACAATATATAAGGGGGACTGATTTCTTTGGTTTGCCTGCCCTGCCCAGCTAAAAAGCCACAGAGGTCTTGCAGATTACAAAATAAATTTTAGCGTTTCCTGTCACTTTCAATGTCATGCAGGAATGACCTCTCAACAGGAATGTACGAGACCCTGCCAAAGCCACCTGAAAATGTGTGGCCTCCAGAAGACTGCTGAGGGATGTCTGCTCTCCATGCCGTCCCCCATGTTCATTAGGCATCTCCATACTACTGTACCATCCTCATGGACACAAATATCTGTAAACATTATGCTTGATATTGGGTTTTAGCCAGTGGTGGACATCAGGCACTTCAGCTGGAGGGCATCACAACAGGAGGTTTTGGAGCAGACCAGCACGTGTATAACATACAGCAGGTACGGGAGGGGAGAACAGCATCACAGATTAACAAAAACACTCTTCATTATTCATCAAGGTTAACACTGTCAAGATGAGGCTATTTAAATATTGTATATTGGGATACAGGGGTAACACCCCCACCTCTGCTGCCATTATCTTGCAAGGGACTTGTAACTCTCCTGAGTGCTGCGTTTTGCCCATGCTGAGGCATGTCTACCTTGGGAATAAGCAGTGAAATCCCCACTGAGGGTTACCACCGTCAACACAGGAGGGCTCTGTAGGAAGTTAATACAAAAATACAACTGTTAAAAATTCTTACATCATGTAACAAGTTTTTACATGTTTTAACTTGTCAGGCACTACAGCTAGCAGCCTAGCTCACCATGGTGCATAACAAGCTTGGTCCTGCACAGACTAGTGGCCTTTTTCCTCATTTTTCTCAGTGTACAACAGCTAAATATTTTAGACTTGCTAGGGTTATTTTTCAAATTAATGATCTAGCATGCTCTTATTGTTATGGTTTTATACAACACTGCTCTCACAAGCCTCTGTTGTCTTATGCCACCACTGCGTGTCACTATTAAGACAGAACAACAAAGAAATATTTTTTGGAATGTTTATAAACTCATGGTAGGGATGGACATGGCACTATTCCTAAGGTGAAAGCCATCCTACTTCTCCCAGGATAGCCGCACCAACACCACAGTGCCACAGGCAGAGAGGAGTGGGACCAGTTGGGAGTGGGGAATTCCTTGTAGGAACAATCCTGAGCCACTGCCTGGCACAGACCAGCCATCCAGACTTCAGCATAGCATGTGCTAATTTGGGCAAAATCAAGTCTAGTTCAGGGCTGATTACCTCACGCACACAAAGCATCCAAGTGTGCTTGTTCCAGGGCTGACAGATGTTATTTGTAACTTTTCTTGGATCAAAGACACCAACAGTGTCAGTCCAGAACCACAACATAGGTATGAAGGGAAAATATAGCCATGCAGGCACAATCTGACAACAGCTAGGCTGGGATGCATCCTCTGAAGAACTATTTTAGTCTTTAAAGGGGAAGTGACAGCCAGAATACTAACAAAGTACAACTTCACCTCAGTGAAAGGGGGCTATCTCCCAAGTGCCCACCATGTCGCAGGATGTGCATGCTACAGCAGATTACAAAGTTATCCTTTCTTATTTCAAAGTCAAGCCTTGGCACAAGGGGAACGGAAGAACAGAGGGAAAGGCTCATACACATTGTGAAGCACACACACTTCCCGAGAGTGGAGCATCTCCCAAGGCCAGCCTCAGGAGCTCGCTGTCTTCGACCTGGCAGGAGGAAGAAGTACTTACACCCAGTAGAAGAGCATCAGCAGGAAGGGACAGATGATGACGGCCTGGAGGACCTGCCAGTCCCTGCAGAGGGCAGCCAGCCCCGGCATGAGGAACTGCCCCGCCATCTCTATGAAGCTCGCCACCATAGTGATCATGAACCGGTGCCCGGGGGGACAGAGCTCTATCCCTGAAACACAGAGCACACACACAATCAGCCCCCCGCCAGGAAAGACACCCCCAAAACATTTCTAGGATACTTTAAGGGAGTTCACGTCCTTCAGGAGCTTTGGTCAAAGCTATGCAGAATCAAGTAAATGTTGCTTCCTCCCACATTTAGGCTCTAGCGACGCCCATTAACATGTGTCTGTGGTGCAAACATTGCAGTTTCCATATACCTGCTGTATCCTCATTGCCAGATTTCCTTCCGTCTCTGCCTAGGGAAGCATTTTACCAAATAATAAGGTATTTATTTTTAAAAGGGAATGTAGAGTTAAACACAAGCCAAAGATCTTGGGTCCTGCCTTTTCACACTTCTCAGAGACACCACCTGCCTTTCCAAACAGTTTGCTGGGAGGCAGAAGGGCACAGCTCTCAGCAGGCTCCCAGCTCATACGGGATGCCACCTGCCCACAGCTTAATATGCTCCGACTCAGCCAATTCCAAGCTGGATTTTGCTGAGCGTGTTGTTTCTGGGTTTGCTTTTCCCAATAGCTTATCTTGATCAACTTTCAAACAAGCAGACCTCCCATCTGTCTTATCCTGCCCTCCATCCTCCCTTTTGCTGTGGGGCAGTTTACCACCATCACTGGTGTCTTTGGTTGCCTCAGCTGTCTCGTGACAAGGGAGTAGATAAAACTCGGTTCAGTAGATAAAATGTTTCCTTAAACCCTGAATTTTGGCTATCTTTTATTCAGTCAGAAAATGAATTTATCAGAATCATAGCCTAACAACAAAATTTTAAAAAGTCACAGAAGAAACAGCAAACACAAAAATTGGACTGGCTTGTGGAAATTTTTTCACTAGTAAGATTGCAATAGAAGCCCCTATTTCATATTTCCCATTTGCCCCCATTCCCTTGTACAGACTAATACATTAGCTCAATAAACCTGCCACAAATGTTGTGTAGCACTTGTTGGAAGGCTGATACAGAAAGAGGCTTGTAAACATTCGTGATATGTTGCTGTCAGCATTGTTGCTTTTCTATGGGGTGTTTCCTATGGTTGCTTTAAATTAGAATTCAATGGTTATTAAAATAGTAACTGAAAAGCTGTAAGAAAATAGGAGGAGATGACAGCTGCTCCTTCATTCACTCTAATCTGCAGCTTGTCAGCATATATCACTGTAACACAGATTTAAACTAACTGACCAGGAACTACCTTGCAGATCAAATGTAGGATTAAACACCACACGTGCTCTCTTTCTTTACAGCCAATACAAAAGCTACCAATGGATTTTTGCCAATACAAAAGGAAAATGTATCTGTTGTCAGGCAGCCCAAATTTTCATTAGCCTAACCACAAACACAGCAGCTTTGGAAACGAAAGGGGGAGAAAAAGCCCTCAAAGACTCTCACATGATATAAAAGGCTTTTACATTTTAATTTGGTAAACAAGATTAAAACACAGAGCTCCTTATGACATTAATATGGTTTCATTCTTACTAATGAAGTATCCCAAGCCTAGGAAATGTTTTTTGTTTTATGCAAAGAGGTCACTTCCGTTTTATTTCTCTAATCTCCAAATATAAAGTGTTTCTGTTTGTTTTTCTAAACCTTAAAGTCACAGTTATTCACACTCCCATATTCCTTCATTAAGTACAAGGTTGAGTTTTGTTGCTATAGAAACAGGAAGTCTGCATTAGATACGTAAGGCTTTGGCATTTCAATTGCATTGCTCAGGTTAGTATCAGGTAAAAATAAAAATAACCAAGATATCAACTTTTATACAAAGTCAGGAAGCGGTATCCACATAATAAAAGTATATTTTTTAAGTTACTGGCATGCAGTAAAAAACTGCACATGCAGCAGTAATTCATTGTATAGAAAGGAAATAGCTTCAGAGATTGTTTAGCATCTATTTTCTTCTCTGCATTATCACATGCATATGATCAGTTTCTGCCCTTTCCTCTAAAAAAGCTGGAGATGACACAAAAATGATCCCTGCTTTAGCTGGGTGAGCGTGACTTTCAGGCAACAGCAGCAGCATATGAAATATCACATCTCTGTTGAAATGTTCTACATATTAGGACAGCCTACTGACTTTCCAACATATCTGGCTTCAATTTTGTATGATAAAAGATTCAGCACTGCAGTTTTTAGCAAGCATCTATCAGTCAACCCTTTCCCGGCTCTGCAGCAAAGCCACTCCCCGCAGCAGCTGTGCCCTAGCAGCACGAAAGGCACCCAGCTGATGCTCACACTGGGGCCTCGATGCACCCAGGCACGAGGCCTCTAGGCTGCAACAATTTCCACTCAGTTCACGTGACAAAACTACTGACTCAGACAAAATCACTACAAGACTGAGATCAGCTTTACCCACCCATGGCAAATCGAGCAAGCAAGATCCAGCTCCTCGAATCAGTGAAAAAGTTTCCATCTCAATTTCTTCGTGGAGCAAGCCCTTGTCATACATGCTAATCATGGAAATTATCATCAATAGCAGAAACTCCCAGATACATCCATCCATTTGCTCTACTTGGAAAATTTTGTGTGGGCAAGGAGACATGCATGTAAAGGATTCTCCTTCCTTGCCCAGCATTTCTACTCTATGCAACTGAGTCAGAGCAGCAGATACAACTCAGAGACCTAATTTCCCTAAGTCCCGGGCAAGTGATCCTACAGGCAAGTTAAAACATGCATGCAAAGCCGTCCTGCAGTGCTTGGGCAGTGAAATCAGGCATGCTCAGGACACATGGGACAGGCTCTCTCACAGTCAATAGGCCCTCAGCAACAGTGGACAAACAAGCTGGACCCAGACACCCCCTGTGGCAAAACCACTCCACACACTGCAAACACAACCCAGCCTGAGGGCAGCCATCTAACCCCAGGTATTTTCCAGACCTGGGCCCCACAGGCATCACAGGCACAAGACACTGAACACTTGAGAATCACTGCACAGCATAGACTTCTGGCTGGGAAGTGTGGAAACCGGGTCCTGGGGCCAGACATGTTATGCCCACGAGCACTCAGACTTGCTGGGGTGTGAGTGAGGGAGCTAATGAAAAACCTCTGCAGTGCCCCGGGGGCTGAGCCCCACTGCCTTGTGCAGGAGGTCACTGCCCCGGGCATCAGCAGAGAGGGGCATGACAAAGCCACGGGTCAGACACCGGGTTAACCAATGCCAATGCAACCAGCACTGGTGACAAGAGGTACAAGGACTTTACATCAGAAAGGGCAAACTGTCTTTGCCAATAGCTTCTCTCCCTGGCACCGGGATGGACAAAGTGGGCTGATATCATCCTTTACAAGAGTTCTTCAGGCAGCCTCTTCTGTAAAGAAGACGGGAAATGGAGATAGAATCACCTAACTATGCCACAGCCTGACATCTGAAATGCTGCCCTCTCCCCTTTCCAGCTGGCTTTTCTGTCCCATCCTCTCCACCTGCAGCTGTGGAAGGAGCAGGCTATGAACAGAACAGGAGACTGGGAAGAACTGCAGTATCACTAGGTTAACATCAGCTCATGTTGCCGCAGAGCACGGCCCTGCACAGCTCACCTCCTCCAAATCCCACCAGGTAAGCTGTCACTGCCATGCAGAGACAAAGAGCCACATCCTGTCCTTTCTCACTT
Source organism: Monarcha castaneiventris obscurior (assembly GCA_026261815.1). NCBI lineage: Eukaryota > Metazoa > Chordata > Aves > Passeriformes > Monarchidae > Monarcha > Monarcha castaneiventris. The sequence goes on along the minus strand of JAMPIT010000059.1, from coordinate 12,326,882 downwards.
GATCTTCCACTTGCACACCGGTAATGATCTGTTTCAGATTTCAGAAACCCTCTCATTTGTCTTAAAAGGCTGACATTTATTCTCGGAATATTTGCACAAGGATGAAAGGCAAACAGTTTTATTTGAAGACAAAAATAAAGAAGTTAAGTCATTTGCAAATAACATATCAAGAGGAAAAAGAGCCTGAACAATTCTCTAGCATTCACTTGCCCATCTCCAGACGCAAAACACAAAGCAATTCTTGTTCTGCAGCCCAAGTGTTAGCTGCATCTGAAACCACAAGGTAGCAGTTTTTTGTGCCTTTCCAGTTTTCTCTCTTCGCCCAGTTTCCATCTGTGAGCCACCAAGACTGTAATTATATAGGAGTATCCCTTGGAGAAAATGGCCAAGACAAAGCACCTGAAGTCTGGCCAACAGCATTCACACTGAAAAAAATCCCCAAGGAGACAGTCTGATTCTAGATTCAAATTCACATTTGCACATTATATTAAAAAAACCCCAAAGAAAATCCCCCGATTTCTGACAGTTTCCCCCATATCACTGCACACCCAATATGCTTAATTTAAGCACCCCTCTAAGATGTTCCTCTGCTCCAAAAGGGAGGAAAATAATGAGACTCAGGTGAAAAACACTCATAATTTGAGAAGAATTCTCTGGCAACATAGCTTTAGGTGTAAAATGTGGGACACCAGAAATTCCCAGTGGCAGTAACATCCTACAGCACCAGGGCTGTGCTTGCCTCAGCCCCAGCAGTTGCTCTGCTCAGCCAAAAATCAAGTGCAGGATGTGACCCTGAGGAAGAATTTTGCATTTTGGACTCTGCTTTTCATCAGAGCACAAAAGGAAAAAAAAAAAATCTCTAAGAGAATTTAGTTTCCCAAGCTGTTCAGCACCTCCAGCACGTCCCACCACCTCCATGCTCCCTGAGGTCGCCCCTTTGGCACAACAAGCTCCGCCACCTCCGTCACACTGATCTTGAAGACTGCTGGGAGGTGACCCTGTCCCTGCTGCTGCTGTGTTTCCTAATTCCCACCAAGCTCTCTCAAACCTCTGGGACCTTGTCTTCTTCCAACACTCTCTGTGGGATTTGCCTTCTGCTGTAAACAAATAATCTCGCTGGATACTCCTAGAATAACATGGCCCCAAAGCCAGCTTTTGGCCAGCTGAGCAGATAAATTTGCAGCAAACTATCAATATCTCCAGGACAAGTTTGCAGCTGGCTGCTAGGGGGACAGGAAAATAAAATCCAGCATATCTGCTTATATAAACAAATTTCCCCTTGGTTACTAGACACACATTTCTAAGAGCTGCAAGCCCTACCGATGGGCTACATACACTTCTCATCTCTCAGTCATCACAGTTGTCATTCGGTCCTGGCTGAAACGGCCCAGGCTAAGCCAGCACTCACTCCTGGCTGAGTTTAGACAAGGAACACATCATCTTGATTGCCTTTGCTGTCACCAGAAGGAAAGAAGCATCACGTGTAAATACAGTTTATTAGGGAACAGCAAATGAAGTAACTCGTGGAAGTAAAGGTTATCACACACACAGCAGTGCACAGACAATCACCAATTGATGTAAGCACAGGACAGAGACAGAGTGAAAGGGAAGGAAAAATCTAATTTCCTCTCTGGAGAAATCCAATCCACTGCCAAGCAAAGAGAACAGTAATAGACTGAACCTCCAATGGCCGAGTAAGAAAATAGTATTATTTTCCCCTAACAGCACATCAGGACACAAGTTACTCTAAAATACATCTGTGAAGTGACACAGGTGTTCCTTCAAAGGTACTTTTCTACACATCATTGGTTTGGTGAGAGTTCTTTCAAACACATGCTAGCCCACCACTTAATTAACACATTTAATATGTGTCAAATCAGTCACCTGTGCACTGACATAAGCTGAGCTGATGGAGCCGTCAGGCTGGCACCAAGGCAGGCAGCCAGCATGACACTTCACCAGATGTGCAGTGGCACACTTAATTTCTGACCTCAGTGGATAGCCTGGATCTACTGGATGGAGCTATCTTGATGGGGAAATATGTAGTCAACAGATTTCTTTCTTATCAAAACTGGATCAGATGTTCATTTGGTATGCAAGGACCAGGATAGTGCTAAAACTGATGCCAGGCAAAATACCCTTTAGATATACTATGGGGCCTCACAGAGAGGCAGAGCATGAAAAAAGTAAATATAGCTACACCTCTCATGCAAAATCCAACCAAAACACAAGGTGTAACCTTCCTTCTCTTTACTTTCCACATGCCTGACTCGGTCCTGTAAGGCAGAAATGAGTAACACACCATCCCTATTTCAGGCCTGGTACTGCTCAGCTGTGTCAGGATATTTTAGGAGGAGCTCTCCTCTGAGTTGTAGACAGTTTGTAGCTACCCACAGGTGGAGGGTTTGGACAACAAACACGGAGCCAGGTTGTGTTCAATGCAGGGTGTTTGCTCAATCCTCATTACCTCAGTTGCAGGAGCTGTGGCCTTCCCAGGCACGATGTATATGCAGCTGAGCAGGGCAGGGCAACGGTGACCTCAGCTCCTCCAGGGACAGGAGACCCTGAGCAGAGGCTGCCTGACCAGTGTGTGGGATGCAGAGATCCCACATGCCCTGGCTGCAAGCTGTCTGCCAAGGAGCATCAGTGGCAGAGAAAGAAGCACGTGTCTTTCCTCCGCTCCTGCCATGGCATCTGCGTTTGCCAAGTTTTACATTGCACAAGATAAACAACATCTTACAAAACAGAAGGCTGGCTGTGTAAGAAACCTTTAGCACACCATGCTGCCTGCCATTCACAAAGTAATAAACCCAAAGAAATGTTAAATCACATTTTAGGTACTGCAGTTGCCATTTATCCTACTTCCAGAGGAAAGCAGCAGCACGTCTGCAGCTCCCAGTCAACACTGACTTTTGGTGACAGCTCCAGTATGTGAAAAACAGCATTATGAAACAACACAAGGAGAATGCCCCTGGAAACCTAAACAGCAGTGACAAAGAGTACGAGAAATGGGTAGATACAGAACACACTAACTTCAGTATAAAGATGACTTAATTTAAATGAAATTAAAAAGCGATTAAAAAGCTTTACCGTGACATACATTTCTATATTTGTTAATTGCCGTCTATAAAAAATTCTCATCCACCTCCAGTCTAGAATTTCCTACCCCCTTTAAGATACTCTCCAAACCCATATAAATATTTGTTAATTTTTTCACAAAATTCCTTCTTGTTCCAATAAGGTGGCTTTCTCTGAAGGAAATGCACAATCAGTCATAGCAATGTTTTGCAAACCTAACACCTCTGCTGTTCTCAACAGCTGGCACCTTTTCTCTTAGCAGGATCTAAATCATTACTGGCATCTTTTTGACAGGAGTGTATGAGAGGAGCTGAAACAAAAACTGGTGTGAGATGTATCAGAGGAGCTCATTTTCTTTGATGCTTTAGTTGAAAGGGATCTGCATCTGTATTTGTTAGTGAACTTTTAACAACATTGTAGCTACTTAAAATAAGAACAGAGAAGAAATTCAATAGTTGGAAAGCTGCACATCTCTTAAGTTACCAACTGGCAAACAATATTCTAACAGCAGCTGTTTCAAAAGCTCAGTTTGCAATCTCCAGATGGATGATGATCCTCAAAGAAGCAGGAACAAAGAAATAACAGCCTAACACCTTGTTTCAGGTCTATTAAATGCTTCTCAGCTCACTGAGACAGCAGGGCAGGCCCTCTGTCTGCAAACACTGGTCCCATGTGAGGTGCTCCTCCAGGGAGGATTTTTTCACCATTACCATCATGCTGTTGGATGAGTGAATAAATGCGCTGAGCCCTGGATTTGAGCACATTCTCAGCAGAACTGCATATTGTTAACAAGAATTTGACACGGGAGACTTGAGTTGGTTGCAGCCTAGCTATCAATCAGAAAAGACAAGCATCGAAGAAAACTAAATGGAGGACCAAGAAATGTACTTGGTGCTTTTTAGGTCGTAATAAAGCTCTGCCTGCCCTGCACCCCCTCCCTCAGATCAAAGGGAGACAGCTTGTCTGAAGCACTGCACACCCGGAGGCACAAGCCCCGGAAAGCATCTTGCTCCTTTTGCTTGTGTCAACTTTATAACAAGCCCTCCACGTGCTTACATACACAGAGTCTAAGCAAACATTGGGTGCTGTTTATTAACCTCTCATAAATACAGTTGCAACCCCATACACATGTGCATATATATATAAACACACATGCATATTTGTGGATATACGTATACATGTAGATATAACTGTAAAGGCAAAAAACCCCTAGCTCCTTTTCCTCCCCTGATACCCTTGTGATGTCAGATGCAATCAGTGGAAATTAGGGTGATGCCCTGAATAACCCACCCCATCTCAGAGGAGCTGAATTGCTCAGGTGCCATCACCCTGTTGGAGAGAGCCCGGAACACGGCAGCGCTGGCTGAAAGCGTGCACCGAGGGCCAGCAGAAGTGCAGGCGATTTAATCAGAAGCAATTAGTGAGCCTCTCTGTGAAAGGCTGTCACACATTTGGCCCCCAGGGCACCCTCGTTTTTAAAGATTTATGCCACGCGCTCTGGATAGATATTTAATGAACACTGTGAAAGGGTAACTGCAGGGATTCAGAGCCAACGAGCTGCTATATTTCGGGTGCTTTAAACAACACATGCATTCACTGGAGAAGGAGGTGCCGCTCAGACTAAGAGGTGACTTTTGCATTAATAATTCGCTGTCTCTGGGGTTCAGCATTAACCCCGACACAGGTCTGGGGAAGGCAAAGACAGGCAGACACACAGAATGGGGATGCCCACCCTACAAGAGAGAACCATGCCAAACACTGCACACAACTACTGTGCCTGAGCAAGCACAGGCACTACAGCCCCTGGTCAGACCTCCTCTAATTTTAAGCCCATGAGGATACAAAAAGAAAAATGAGGCTGTGGTAATGCATAGGTGGTGAGAAAACTCCTCCTGATAAAAAAGTAGACTGTGCACAGTTAGAAATAGTACAGATATTGCTTTTCCCCTTCCATTTCCCAGTGAGCTTTTATCTTCCTAGTAACATTCCCGTAAGGGAAGAAAAAAATACATTCTAGGGAAAAAAGAGGAAAGACCAGGGAAGATTTCCTTTTGGTCAGTTGATTTTAAAGTGAAAAAGATATGACATCCAGCCTTGGGAAAAAACCTGCCTCCTGTAGCAACGAAAGTTTCACTTTTCATTCAAAATCAAGTCTTAAGTTTTTGGTTACAGGCTTTTATTCCTGATGTTAAATGCATGATCTCTGTGCTGTAGAGAATACTTTCCAGAATGCTCTGTACAGAGGGGTCTGCTTGTGGCTGGTTTGTGGGCACTTCTGCAGCAAAGAGCATAATTCAATGGGCTCAGTGACAGTGCACAGAACTCGTCAGGGAAGGAACATTCCCTTTCCAGTCCTCTCCAAGCACGTCTCTGTTTCAAGCCAAGGGTACTCAGCAGGCTGACACACCTGTAGTTGCACACACACTGAGGTGAGCACAGTGGAATATCCCTCACATGCTGCTGTCACATACATTAATTAAAATGACCTCATAACTGCCAAAGCTTAAATATTCCTTAAATTTCTTCCTTGCTGCCTTTACAAATACCATGTGTGAAAACTTTTTCCTGTTAAGTACCACAATTCTTTGATTTGGTAAAACCCGACAACACGGTGAAGAACAAAAAAAAGGAAATTAGCATTACAATGTCTCCAGCATCTCCTATCTCCATGTAAATTGTTGTGCTAAGGATATCTGTGCAATACCAAGCCAGACCACCCAAAAACATCCACTGGGATTCAAAGTTTATCTAGACTCAACCCTGAAAAATGTGTGAGTTTGTTCAAGACTTTCTCACAGCCAAGATGAATATGTAACTTCATGAGTTTCAAACATTAATGTATCCTGTTAAAACAGGGGTAAGAGCTAAATATTTTTGCTGAATGGATGGAAAACCTCCTATTGCTTTGCAATAACTTTAGAAAAGAGAAAGACCATGTTTCTTCACATCTTCCTTCTATGGAAGCCAGCAAGTAGGCTGGGAATAGAGGGATCTTCCTCCCATGGGGTATGCTCACTTTTCTGTGGTGAAAGACCTCTTTCAAGAAACTCCTACCACTTACAGAAGAGTTCAAATATGGCAACACTTGCTGATTTGTTCCAAAGAAAACTAGAATGAATTGCTGAGCTAATTAATAACCCAACATCAAAAGGAAACCAAGCTCCTTGGAAAGAATCCAGCTGCAATTCATGAAGGCAGATTTCACGTGTTCTGATTACAACAGTAGTAGACTTTGTACACATCACAGCTACAGCTAAAATTGTGAAGATATATGCTCATACCCACACCTTGAGAAATGAATGACGGTTTACCTTCTCTTAGCAGTATCTAAGTTTCTCTACATTATTTTCTGTTTCCAATGCAAGCTCCTGTTAAGTGGTGCTTTGTTGTGCCTGTGATGGTACAAAGATAAGAGCTGTGGGTAGTGCTAAAGCTGTCTAGGAGACCACCTGGCAGAGCCTGGTGTAGACTTCACCTTGCCTAGGTCCAGTCAAGCTTAAGGTCAGAGGATCTTAGGGAGGTTCTCTCTGCTGTTAAGTTTTGCTGCTGACTGAAGACAAATGCACACTGCAAGCAGTTTCTCCATTAATTGTATTTTTGTTTGTGCATCAATACTTAGATTGCTTATAGCACATAAATTGAAACATGAATCTTTTGTGCTGTTTCCTATGCATGAGTTGCATCGTGTGTGGTGTTAGATCATCCCTGCTCAGGGAACAGTTTCAGGTACTTCAAAAAAAGCTCCTATATTTATCACCCTTTTGTAGCAAGAGAAAAATGTATAGAAGGTGGGAGAGTGAGAAAGAATGACAAAAAGAAGATTGTGGTCATGGGAGGGGAGAGATAATTAACAGAAGGATTGCCCCTGGCTCACCGTATCAGATTTCCTTCCCACACTCAGCTTTGAATAAATCATTCCATTGCTTGACACAACAGAAATAATTCAGTTACTGTTTCCAAATTTTCCTTTGTGTCTTCTTGCAGAGCCAGGAAGGGGACAAAAAAGGGCTGAACTGGAAAAGTACAAGAGCTGAGATCAGTTTTCAACTCAAACACCTATTTGCTCCCTAACCGTATTCAACCACATAAAGGAAAGTGGTAAACTACATGAGAATTTCTATCCATGAGAAAAATGCTGAGAGATGGGAGGAAAATGTCTCCACAGGAAAATGTCTCCACAGCTGATCCTGCCTTTCCTGGTGTGACAGTGGGCCCTCAGCTCCACCATCCAGGGCTCAGGCACCACCATCTCCCAGGGCAAGTGCCTGTACCTGCAGGCACACAGCAAACCTGAGCACACTGTGGGTTTGTGTTCCCTCATAAGCAACACAGGAATGTGTTAGGGGCTTGACTTCATTTCCCAAGTCAGGTAACTACACATCCAACAGAACATGAAACACTCTCCCTGGTTCCGGAACAGCACCAGGCACATGGCTCAAGGACAAAACACCCCCATGAAAAGAGGGCAGAGCCCTTTGCCAGACTATTCACACCATAAACCTACAAACCGCGTTCTCCAACACTTGTGGGAACAAGGAGGAACTGATTCCTGACTGCAAACTTACAAGTTGCACAGCCCAGTTAGGAAAACCGCCTTGTACCTTTTATCCAGATGTCACCAAATTACCAGGTGAAGAACTATATCCAAAGGGCATTCTGGGTTACATGGGAAGTAAGCATAACCAAATCTGAAAGATCTGATTTTGCTGAAACAAAGACTGTGGACACATAATTTAAAAAAGAAAATTAATGTTCACTTACATTTGTATATGTTTACAGAAGCAGAGAAGACAAAAACTGCTCCCCTGTCTTGTTGAGTGATGTTTCTTGTCAAAATTGGAATTTCTCCAGACCCCTAGAGAAAGCTGCTGCACATGGCTGTCTAGCACTGGACAGTAAGCAGGTCTCCTTACACATCCCTGTTCACTTGCATGACATTCCCAGACACACGGAAGGTTTAATCACTGTGTTTCATCTAAAAGTAGGGCCAGAGCTGGAGGAACTGGAAAACTTGGAATTCAGGCTGGAACCATTGAGCACTTCGTCTGTTCCAGGTAGCTCCTGGGGGCTTTGCATGGGTAAGAACCCTCCTGCAGCACTGCCTGCCTCCATACAGAGCACCAAATGTAAGCTCAGGTTTTTAAGAATGGGGCCTTGTGTTGTTATCACTATTTGCTTATTTTAACAGCAATATGAGGCTATATATGCCTATGCCACAATGAAATACAGAATTTAGAAATTAGAGCTACAAAATTAATGACTAAATAAATAACAATTCAGTTAAGCCATTTCTTCAGCCACTCCCCATACTTGTAATTTACCCAGATGTTTCACACGGAAGCAGGAATATCTTTTCTACCAAGAGCATGAATAGACAAAAGTAAACAAAAATAACCCTTTTCTAAATAAACCAACTTCCTTTCCAGCTCTTGCCCAAAGGGGAGGAAATGTCAGGCATTCACAAAGGCTGGGTGACATAACACCCTGACTTGCTCCAGATGAGCGAGGTGCCAGACATCTGCATCAGAAATCACAAATGTGGGAGCAGCCCAAGACACACAGAACCTGCCCAGCTTTGTATACAATCTCAGCACAGAGCTGGGGGAGAGCACAGGTACCACCCTGTCCCAGGGCAGCAAGTGGGGAAGGGTCCTGTTATTTTGCTCGCTCTGCCTCCTGCACCCGTTGTGCAGAACAAGTGCACTGGTGGTGAAATAAAAAATGACCTTTTCATGAAGAAAAAAATTGCAAAGCAGCTAATTAGCTTTTGCCCTCTGTTTCACTCTCCAGCAAGAGACTCGCAGCTCCCAGGGCACCGAGATGTGCTGTCATACAGTGAAGCTCACTCCCCTGCCCTCACCTCCCTGGCTGTATTTTCCAGCATTCACTGCCCAAGGATGGGTACTCCAGTAACAGACAACCAGCTTCCAACAGTTTCACTTCCAGCAGTGAGTTTCCTTCACCCCAAAATCCAGACATCACACACCTGCACCTTTGCCTACACAGAGTTAAGTCATTGCTACAACCTTCACCCTGAGGTGGTTTTTCTCTTAACTTGACCAGAAGCTGTTGCTCAGATCACTTTGCACCTGACACTGTAAGGCTATAAATAACACATCCACAACAGAGCCTCGTACTCACATGCATTTGATTAAAACAAAGTCAACTAAAAGGCAGACCACCTTTGAAATGGAAACAAATGGATACAGAAGGGCTGAGGACTTAAAAGACTGAGAATTGCTGAGCTAGTTACTGTCAGGCTGCCATCTCCATTGCTGTCCTGGTATGTTTCTGCATAATCACACGAACAAAAATCAAAGCAAAAAGAAAATACTATTTTTTTAGGGGGTGTGGAATTGAGAACAGCAGGTAAATATAATAACAACAATACCACCACCACCCAGCGACAACTTAACCACATTAATATATTCACTCATGACTGGCAGAAAGTGGTATGCAAGCCCCTAAAAGGAGAAGACAAACGCTGGTAACGACAAAGGGAACAAAGCAAATCATCAGCCCTTGCCTTGCTCCAGGCTGGCAGTGCAGCTCACTGGCAGGCTGGACATGGCTGAGCCTTGTCACTTGTGGCCTTCCTCCCTTTAAGGGAACTCAATTTGTAGCCAATTTTGGAACTCCAGATACGAGAAATTAGAAACGCTGATATAGATGGAGTCTCCCGGTTCTAGGCAGCACAGCTTGGTTTTAATATCGACCCAGCTGACTGGCAGAGAATCATCTGCAAACAGGAAAGAAGATTAAGATCTATAGTGTGGCCAGCAACTTCATTTCCAAATCCTTCTGCAACACAGGAAAACTCCCTGTGCAGTTCACCACACAGAGGAGAGCAGGGAGCAAAAAATATCCAAGCTGTGTTCAAAGAAGGAAAAGTGTAGGCGTGCAGGGCTTGCACTGACTTATTACCGACTTACCAGTAACTAACACATAAAAGCAACAAACGTAAAATATTTTCTATTTTAAAAATCATTGCACATTCTTCCTTCCTAGAAAGTACAAAGACTTCAGAGCTGACTTTTCAATTTGAACAAATGCCTGCACAAGCATAACAAAGAGGGAAAAAACGTTAAGGAGAAAGGAAAAAAAACCCAAATCCAGACCTGCTCTCCCTCACCTAATCACAAAGAATGTAACAAGGGTCCTTGCATTCAAGTACAGGTCCTAAATACACAAACTCCAAGCTTTATTTTTTAGGAAACTGAATTCATTGAGAGGGCATAGAAAATAAATAACAATGTTTGAAATGGTTGCTAATTAGGACATCTTCATGTCTAAATATTGCAAATATTTATATCACATTTAAAGCTCTAAGCCTAACCATTAATTTTCATACATCACACCAGATTCAATTGTCTGTTAAAAGGATCTTCCCTTTTACTCAGTAGTCAATTATTCATTAACCTCCTAGAAACATTCACAGAAGGCACAATTTATTTCAGAGACAGATAGGAATTTTTAATTGTAAAGATAGCCGAATTTAATTTTTTTAATGACAGAAAAAAACCATGAGGCAACAAGACACCTCACTGGCCAACATCAGAATGAGCTCCGGAAAAATAATTTTGGGCATTATGTTTGATATTGAAAGACCCATATGAACACAGCATCTTCAAGCATTTTCAGCTAATGAAAGTATGCCCAGCAGGAGAGTCTTACATTAAAACCACTCCTGCAGCCTGTGAAACAAGTTAGCCTGTGCTTCATTTATGCTTCCACTCAGTGTCTGACCACACTGTTTCTGCTTTAACAAAACATGTTGAATGTTCAAGGAGCCTAACAGACGTTTGTACCACTGCAAGCATCACCAAGTGTAACAGACAGGGCTTAATTAAAACAAGAGTACAGTGTATATCCAACCACCCTAAGAACGTATTTCTCTTGATTATATCTCTCACCACCAGGTATTTCACATCAAACAGGAGAAAGTGTCTCTGTTCCAGCCTCTTCTTTCCATGGTTTCACACATAAACCACTTAATGACTATGTGTTGCAGCATATGCAGTCAGTTAATATTTATCCACACTTCCACTGCCTACCTTGCATTACCAAAGGAGCCTAACACAAAAACTACTGACTCTCAAAATATGCATCAATCTCCCTCTGTTTGCTTAGGGGCTGCCAGCTCCTGGGACAAGGTAGAGCAGCTTTGTACAAATCCACTGCAATGCTTTCTTTCCAGCTCAGAAAAGTAGCCAATTAAAAAAAAAAAAAAAAAAAATCCTTGCTCTGAAATGAGATGGTGAATTTACCTAGGTATGAATGTGGCTTGTAACACTCACTATGAAGTAGTCTGGGCTTCTCTTTCACATCTTGCCAGAAGGGTTGGTGGGCTGGGGGAAGAGTACTTCATCTTCATGTCCTGACTTTTCTGACTCAAGTAGGGCAACTACAGCTGACCTGTGGATTTTGGAAACCATTTATAATGCTTCAGAAGAAGGGGAAACTACATGTGCTTCAGTGTCAGTAAGCATCAGAATGCAGCTGACTTATATTGCAGTCACTCTCCAAAAAACCAGGTTAATTAAAAATATCCAGTCTCCTAAAAATTCACAAGCTGGGCCCCACAACAGCTGAAGCAAGGTTTCTGAAATTCAGATGGCTAGAAGTTGAGAGCAACAAGCAATATTTGAGACATAATTGCAATCTGAATTCAACAGAACTAAGATATTGCATTAATTAAAAACATGTCTGAAAACAGCTAACTGCAAAATTCTCTGGGGTGTGATTTACACGGTGCTGTTTGCTGCTGGGACACTCCTACTACTTGATCCCCTTTTCTGGAAAATGGACTACAGTTCTTCCACTTAAGTGAACTTCTCCCCTCTTTCAAATTTTTTTGCAGTGAGAACAGAAAATTATTTTGGCATTAAAGAGGGGTTTTTGTTTGGTTGGTTTTGTTGTTGTATATTTTAAAATAAAAACAAACACAAAACGACGGCATGCTTTAGGCAATGATAAGTAAGATCAGGAGTGGGCAGTCTCCAGCAAGGGGGTTGCAGACATTCCTGTAAACGCACATGTCTGAGAACATGTCGTGCACACTGCATCTGGCCACAGGTCACCTGGAAGAAGCCATGCATACCCGTGGTGCAATGAGCAGCATCCCTCTGGCACACACGTTTTTGGGTATTTGCACAGGTGCCAACCCATTCATGGCTCTCATCCCTGCCCCAGGTTTTGGGGCTGCTTTGACACCAAGCTGATGATGGAGGCCATGTGGGGAACAGAGCACACAGCAAGAGTGGGAGCAGGAGATGAAACAGGGAGAGCAGGGATGGCACCAATCAGAGGTACCTTCTCTAATTATACAGTGCAAAACAAATGCCCAAGTTTGGGGCTAACCCTGCCACACCACATGTCCCTACTGTCTCAACAGCAAGCTGTTAAGTTGTGCCAGCAAGACTGCTGGTTGTGCAGCCCTGGGGAATCATGTTTGTCACCAAAGCACCACAGGCATGGCACAGGAAATGCTTATGTTCGTGAAATATGATCCTCACCACGTTCCTTGTCAGGTGAGCAACCAAAGCACTGAATTCCCAAATACACTTTCAAAAGTAGATGAGATGAGATGGGATGGGTAAGGTCTGGTTTTTACAATGCTTTTAGATAACTAGTGATGTCTGCAAGTGTTACAGATTTTTAGACGAAGCACTTCATAAAAGAAACCACAAAAGTCTAATATTACAGTGCCAGGATTTCCCACACATACTGCTCCTTGAACTAACTGATCCCTACAATAAGTTATACACTGAAGGGTATGAAGATCCAAAGCCCAAGATCTAATGCACTTTTATATAGGATTAGAAAAAAGCAAAGCCATGGCTGAAAAAATTGAGTTCTCTCTGACTGCATTCCCCACGAGAAGCTCACTACAAAGTGCTGTACGAGCTCCAAATGTGAATGTCTGCTGGAGTGAACCCAACATCCTGGGACACTAAGGGGCTTAACATCTTTGGAACAAAATGAGGAGAGGCAACAGAGAAATAACTTCTTAGTACATTTACAATGCTGGCAACACAGCAGATTTCTGTATCTTATATTAGAAAACAAAGGCATACCAATCTGTAGTGTTACAGACTTAAGTGTTGTGGGCCAAATCTGTGTCTAATCCAAAGGCATAGATCTGAGTCTTAATAAATAATCCCCCAAAACAAGCAGCCTGTCCTGCCCTCTTTCCCTCTTTCCATTTGCTTCTGTGTCAGATGTTTGATGCTGTTTCCCCAAATCTAACCTCGCCGTTGCATGCATTTCAGATGCTTCAGCAGCCACCATCAGATGTCTCTTTCAAAGAGTAAGATCTTCCTCTCTTACATATCATAAGTACACAAAGACAAGTGTCTTAAAATGTGAGAATTTGGGGAAGAGTAATTTCTTTCTCAGGAACCAGACAGAGGATGTATTCTGCATGGGAAATCAAGGAACACAAGTGGAGATGTGAAGGAAGTAAGACACTTCTCTACCTTGGAGATACTAGCCAAAATACAAAATTTGCCTATTTCATTGGTGCAGTCCTGCTTATTTCCAAAACCAGACAGCATGTCAGGTCTCTGCACTGAGTAGAGACATGGAATGAGCAAAGGGAAGCATCCTTGTTCAGAGATCCCAGTTCTCTCTTCCAAAGGAACTGCATCCCAAGCAGGCTGGCATCCAGCCCTTTCCCACAGCCAAATACCATACAACCCAGACATTCCTTGCTTCTGGTATAGATTTACCATCCTTTGTACCAGTTTTACAGCTATGGCTAAGCTGTTTCCAGCACCTGAGATCACCTGGGTCTCTATTGCATCTGCAAGGTAGACCTTGACAGAGATGCTTTTAAATCATGTCTAAAGCATGCTGAAATCCTAAAGTGCACTGAAGCAAGCTGGTAATCTTTGACTTGGCAATTTCATTCAGACATCTCAAAAAAAAAATTAAAACAAAAAAATTAAAATCAAGGAAAGTTAAAGAGTGGGAACAACACTTAAGACTGAGCCCACTTCCACCAGAAAAATTCAATGCATAAAATAAAAAAACCCTGATCATTTCTTTTTAAACCACTGTTTCTCCTTTCCCCACTGGGCACACACCCGCCCACACGGATAAACACTGACCTTTCTCATTCCCAAACTCCTGACAGAGGATTTGTGCCAATCTCCCTGCAAACACCACTCAAATAGTCTTCCCCTATGCAAGAACTACTGCACAGCACAGGAGTCAGATAAAGTACAAAGGTAAATTTAGAAAGTGAAACATGTTGAATGACATTTTTGTTGCTGCTCTCCCACACCCTGAGGTGACCCGGGCATTCCCGAGATGGGATGAATGATGCTGCTTCTTACACAAGCAGCAGTTGATGACAGGCTTCAGCTTTAACCTGCTGACAAGTTAAGTGCACTGCAGACATACCAGATAGCCCAAGAAAACCTCACCTTATTTTCAGGCATACCCTCCTGCCACTTACTTTTTATCTCCAATACTGCACTGTAATATGTAGGACTAGTCTTTCTTTCTAGAAGACTCGTTCAGGTGTGTAGCTTCTCATCTGGAGATAGTCCAGGTACAACAGTTGGCTGATTTTTATTTAAAAAAAAGGGTTAACAAGCAAAGGCAAGAGATGCTGGGATGGGTGGTGGTTTAGGGAGGGAGGAAACCCTTTAAATACAAATCACTTTTCTGCACTTTTAAAGCTGGAATTATATCAGTTCTTTTTGATAAATAAAGTATTTTTAATTCTACATTTACAAAACAGTACTCTTACCATAAATTAAATTATTACCAAAAATTAAATTAATTCTAAAAAAATTAAAACTATATCAATTCAAAACACTGTTCAAAGAAATAATGGTTTGCTTCTAAAAGATTTCAAGCAAGTCAGACACTGAGCTTGCAAAAGCCATAGATAAATGCTCTGAAACAAGAGTTTGCAGAAAGGTCTAACTCAGCTCCTAAACTTTTCCCCAAATGGCCAAAACACAGTTTGTAAATATAAGTTTGTTTAAATTAATGTATTTCTGTTTGCTTTGAACTTGCCACTGAAAGCAAGCTATGGGAATTGGGAAGTTTCAGGATGTGGAAAGCTTATGCTTCTCTTCCCTCCGGTATCCACTATGTAATCTACCACATCTAAACTCAGAAGAACATGATGACCAGAAACAAAAAACCACAATGCTTCCTTTGTTTAATGACATGATAACTTGAAATAGCAAAATCATATTTTTGTAAACTTCTATTTTGCTCAAAGAGAAGATCATTTGAATAAGCTTTTGTTTCACTAATTATTAGTCTTTAAATGAAGTGCTTTTTAATTCCATTTTCCATCCAAGCTCAGCTTGGCAAAGACCACAAGGAAAAAACAACCACTAATCAGGGATCTGAGCAACTGTGTGCTGAGCCCTACAACTACTTCAGTGAGCACGTGTACACATGCAGCATGCACCCAGCCAGTTCTCCAGGAATAGTGCCAAATGAGCGTGACAACCATGTTTAATTACAAGTCAACACATTTGAATTACTACCAGCCAGTGACCACCTACTTCCTCTTGAAAAGAACCTTAAATAATGAAATTCTGACTTTAAAGTTTCAGCCTTGCTGTCTGAAGGCAAGAATATAAAATCTATAGCCAAATCCTTGACATTCTGCATACCAAACACTTTGTCTACTTTAAGATCCAAAATTGGGATTTTGGAGGAACAGGAACCACCACCTCATGCACCGACTAGCAGACACTCTGCAATTTTGGGCATTATATGAAGCACTCTGCCTACTTAATTTCCTCCATTTCCCACTAACTTCTTCTTGAATTCTGGCTGACACACAAAATGTTCAAGACCTTTGCATTTTAACACTGCTCTGCCCAGCCTTTCATTACAGACACTGGAAGGCTTTCTGGTTCAGACGTTGATGGCTGTCACCAGCCATGTTAAAAACCAATCAAGCAAAGCTTTAGACCTTGCTTCATTCAGCCAGCAAAGCCTCAGTCTTAGCACTAAGTTAAAAAAAAAAAAAATTAAAAAAGCATCAACATCACAGTCAGATATGCAAAATCACGCAAGGTTCTCTTACAAAAGCCAGCCAGGTTCAGTGCTGCACAGGCTTGGACAATATTGTCCAAAGCAGGACAGCAATATCTGACAGGTACAGTCACAGTGGTAGACAGATGAGAACAGATCAAAATCATCTTCTGAGGAGGAGGTGGGATAGTAAAAAAATTAAAATAGACTTTGTCTGTTTTTGTGTGTGCAAAGGAGATTTGTCCGAGTGAAACTGTACTGAATAAACCTATCAAATTCACATGGTTGCAGAGTGCCTCTGATCCCACAAAAGCCATCTTAAATCCAGATTTGCTGAATCATAAACTCACAACCTTCATATTCTGGCCCACTGTAACTATGTTTTACTGGTGTGATTTTTGTTGAGACAAAGAGGTCTGCAGCTCTGGGGCAGCGAGGGGAGGCCTGACCACTGCTATAACTTCTTAAAATTTTTTAACACTAGAAAAGCTCTCTCTCAATTAGTTTGGAGAGGGGAGTGGGGGTGTTGTTTATTTTGCCACTTTGACATTTTATGTTTGGAGATATAAGAAAAACAATGTTCAGAAATAACTCTGTATGACGCTTTTAATGTGCATTAAAGGAAAAAGAAAGAAACAGGCTCATATCTCATGCAAAAATTGATAGCATACATCTAAAACCACACAAAACCAAGCTAACAGGTAAAATGCATTTATAGAGCAAATTCACTTTCGTCAGAGAGATTAGATAAATATATTTGAATACACTAAATAAAATTTAAATTCACTTGCATGTGGGTTCATGACAGTTTCCCTCTTTAAATATATCCCTAAGCAGATTCATTCCATTTCCCAACACAGTCTTATTGCCAGACACAAATTCAGCTCAGTTTGATGATCACGACACATTCTTCATTCTTCTCATCCTCATGTTCAAGGGGAAGTCCAAAGATTACCTATCCTCACAAACAGCCTGCTCAGGCAGGAAAAATGTGGAGTCCTGTCAGACAATCGTCTTTGCTCAGAGGATGGAGACACCTCACTGTGACTGCTGTGCTGCCCCTGGCCCAACTCAGCTGCCACGCTTGGATGTGTTTTTCCAACAGGCACCAGCCACCTCTGACCAACACATTACCTCCACCTGCATCACTCACCAAACCTCCAGAAGGCTCCATATGAGCCAGGTACCCAAAGCCCTGCCCAGCACAGGTTTCAGTCTCCTCTGAATAAAGTCAGAACATCCACCAGCCTCAGAGCTCCACACCTACTTATTTAACCTGAAGGAAAGGCCACTTCCTTTCGTCTCCAGGCTGTCCTACTTCTTTTATTCAGTTGCCTTTAGGGAACTCCTCTGCTTCAGGAACGGGAAATATTTCACATCACAGCAGTTTGTCCAGGAAGCTTCGACACACTCGAGCATTTTCCAGCCCTGTCAGCCATTTACAAGGCTTGATCATTGGAGTCTAGTTCACAGAGTCATCAGGTCAGTCACTGCCTTGGTTACACACAGACATGTACAGGGCTCTATGTGAAACCTCAGTGGCCACCTACACAAAAGGAGGGCGTGGGCTGACATCTTGTTTACAGGAGCACTCAATGTTCTAAACATGTGGAAACTTGGCAATGGTGAGCAAAGCTTGAATGCCTTATGAGCTTTTACCTATTTAGCTAGCTACTTTTAAAGCACATGCAAATGCCTCCTCCTGCCCTTCAGCTGAAGCTGAGAGCCCTCTGAAGGTGCCAAATGCCAAGAGTACTGGAATTGGTGGGATGGTATTGCCCTGAAACGAAACACCGATCTGGGCCAATACAGCTTGCTCTGTAGGTCTGCTGACCTCTCCAATTCCAGATGAACCTCCTCTTTGATTTCTCCTTCTGACTTCCCCAGCTGTCAAGCTTGGTTTCAGAAAGAAGGCCAAGGTAATGAGGAGGAGCTGCATGCCAAGTTTGTGGTGTGTTGCTGGCAGATACTTTGTAAAAAAAGGAGGCTGGACCAAATCCCCAGAAATGATCCATGATTCACCATGGTGTATATGGTACTTGGGGCAGCCCACGTTGTCTTGTCTGTAAGCCCAGCTCCCACGTCAAGTTAGGGCTTAGAAGAAAGCAGGCATCTTCTTCCTAGCTGTGCTGGTCCTCTAGTCCTATCCTTCTCTCTGGATGGCTCCTGCCAGAGCAAAGGAGCTACCTGTAAGCAGAGCCACTAACAAAGCCTGAACTGTGCCTCCATCTTGAGGCAAACCTTGAGGATTTTGGCTTCCTTTTGTGTGACTGAATCTGCTCAACAGATGATGTAAACACTGATGCAGACACAGGGAAAAGGAGAAAGTAGTGGGGCAAGGAGGAGGATACACTGTGACCGAATGGGCTATATGAGTTGATTTTTCTTAGGATAACAAGTTTTAGAAAACATTAAATGGAACAACAAGCACCTTGACCTAGAGACACAGAAAATTCAAGGTAAAGTTGGGAAATTCGGAGTATTGTTTCTGACTGTGGTCTGTAGTAGAACAACACAGCAAGACTTCATTCAGGACATTTACTTTACAAGGCAAGTCTCCACCTGATGCAGCCACAGAAGACAAGTTACAAAGCTGCTTTTAAACTACAAAGCCAGAGAAAGGATCCTGCTAGAGGAAATGCTCATTGCTTTTGTGGGAGCTGTCACACCTTCAAGACCGAGTGCTTTGCCCTTCTTGGCACATGGAGACCTGTCAGAGCATTTAAAATTGCTTGGTTCTGATTAACACTAATTTACTCTGTCACCAACTTAAGTAAGCTGCAAAACTTGCCTGAAAGGACCACATGCAAAAAGTTCAGTTGAAGATCTGTGCTGCCAAAATTAACCACCAACCCATGAAAAATATTCTGTTCTGATGTCCACCTAGTCCTAGCAGTTATCATAAGCTGCTCATGACTCTTCCCTTACCTTCTCTACTTGTTTTCTAGTGGCAGATTTTGTCTTAAGAGCATAGAATCAGTTAATATAGGGAATGTATAGAAAGCTTCAATATATATATATCAAATATCAAAATATATATTAAAAAGAAAATTGTTTTTCCTTCAAATCAAGTTGGCTTGATATTTCAGAAATCTGTAGTCATTAATCTGCAGTATATGCACAATATGAGAGCATATGTACTACGGAGAAGGGAGAATGTGTTGGCAGCACAGAGCATGAAATGATATGGGCAATTTGGCTGACAGCAGGAAAGATTATTTGGATTAAATTAAAAGAAGTGTTGAATGTTTGCCCATGCCAAGAAACTTGACCCCTGCTTTTGAGAAGGATATATAAATTAGTTCAACAATTTCACAAAGTTTCAATTATACAGTACTTAATGCCTGGAAAAAAGCCCCCAATGTTTATACTTCCTACTTGCGAACTGCTGAATCCCTGCAAGCATGTTTGCTCCACCCTCTTAGCACTGCAAACACCAGGAAGAATTGTTTTTCCTCCCCACTTCTGCAGGGATTCTCCACCTTCTGCAGGGTTCCTTCAATACAGTCACAGTCCATCAGTTCCGTCTGGCACAGGGCAAAATGAAAGTGAAACAAAGTGTTCTCCCCATTCTTCCCAAAGGCTTAGTGGTATAGATAAGCCAGCAAACTGAATTTTGTTTGGGCATCTGAGAAGCAGCTCAGAGTAAACACCCTACCATGAGACACTGGAGAAGCAGTGCTCTTTGCATTAAGTTGGGTGTGACAATGCCCAAAAGAGCATGGAGAACCTATAGCACAAGGCAAATCCAGACTGATACCTGTATTTCTGCATCAATTCTGTCAGTTCCAGTCCATCTACTTGTACAAGGGGCTATAAGCATTTACCCTGAAGGAGCAACAGTGCTGCCTTACATAAATAATGAATACTTCAGGTAGAGACAGAAGTCAAATTCCCTCAAACAGGGAATCAAAATCAAGAACAAATAAAACAAAAGAAAACTCCAGTGAACTAACATGCTTTGTCAAGCTGGCAGCCAAGCAAGCTGTCTTCCCTGCACTCCCGCCTTACTGTCAATTATCTGATTTCACTGCAGTTACTTTCACTTCACATATTCCAACGTGTCACCTCCCTGCTCACAAGTACATGATGATTACTAATAAAAAAGGCATGGGAAATTCACTTAAATAACAGACTCAGTATGTAACATGCTGGTTTTTCACAGGGCCAACTATACAACAATAAACACAGACAGAAATATATATTGCAGCAACAAGGAAAAAGCCCACAAAACCACAGACAACCCACATGCAGTGGGAAGCTTTGTTTGGGAAGCTTTTCTGTGTTTTTGTGGGGTTTGTGAGGGTTTCTTTTAGGTTTTCTTTTTGGTTGGTTGGGTTGTGGTTTTTTTTGTTTTTTTTTTTTTTAGAATTTTTTCTTTCTCATTTGCAAGTAAACAGACTTGAAGATCAGAGTTTGCTGATGCCTCTCAATTATGATCCAGAGCTACTTGTTCTCCCCAAACGTAAAAAAACTTCCAGTGGGCAGAGAATCTCACCCTAAGTGTGATGAAACTGCAGTTCATGTGCATTTCAGCTTTACATGAAGCAACCTGCCAATCTGCATTCAGTTACTTCAGATGGCTCTCATGCTTGCCAAAGAGTGCCCAAGCTGCTGGGAGTGAGGGATTTCACACACCACATCAGATCACTGCTTACAGGCTAGCACATGAACTCTAATGTAATAACACTGTAAATTTTAAAGTTACAAGAATAAAAACTTGTAACTGTTCCCACAGTCAACCTGCCCACATCATCTTGGGGTACAGCTTAGACTGAAGGAAGGAAAAAAGAAAGAAAAAAAGAAAAAAGTTTCATTTTCTGAATGGCAGTCCATAAGAAAAGCCCATTAATTTAAGATAGGCTTCGAGATGACAGTTTTCCCGCAGAAACTCATCTTAGTTTTTCTGAAATAACCCCAAAGAACAGGTAAAAATTAAGCAAAACTACAACAGTTTAGTCAACATCCCACTGATTCTTGCTTTAAAAAAAAATCTGAATGACACTGCAATCAAGAACATTAACCTCTTACAAGAGGAAGAGGACATTAACAATTTAGATCCTTGCAGAAAGTACACCTCTTCAGTCACAGTGTCACAGCCCTGCCTCCACGGAGGGCTCTGGCCCTGCTGGATGCAGCCACAAGCACTGAGGATTCGGACACTTCTCTTTCACCCCATTCCTTTGAGCCACATGAACAATAATGGACTCCTGTGCAGAAGAGCTAAATGTGGCAGAGAACCAGAGCATTTCCAAATGAGCTGGAACACGAACTAGGAGCAAGAAGCTGAAACTACATCAGATAAGGAAGAGCCTGAACTCAGCAGATGGTGAACAGAGGTAAATGAAGACTCCTGCAATTTGAAAGATACAATAAATGGATCAGGCTAGAGCAACCAACTACACTGTTGTCTCAGGACACAAGATGATATGGAAATATAGAAGGACCAGAAGATGTTCAAAGAACACAAACAGAATGTCATCCAACAAAACCAGAGCACTTCAGAACTGCAGCAACACAAGATGACAAAGATTACTACTCAGTTATTGATGGAGTCAGGCACATTTCTTCAGAAAAGGTTGGTAGGGACAACTTGAACCCTAATCATTTTGGGGCAAGTAATGTGCACTTACTTTCCCAGTTTCACATGAACTCTCTACAATATCTCCTAGGCTACATATAATATAGAGAAAGACCTGTGGCTTTCACTGTAGGCCCTGGATGTTAGCATTCCTCTTTGCAGAAAGCCATTCACACTTTATTTGTACACCTACCTACACCTCCCTGCTCTCCCTCCTCCACTGTTATTTTTCTGGTTGAGAATCAGACTCTCTTGCAGTGAGGAAATCAAGACACTGCCAAGAAACATCACTGAATATAAATGAATTTATCAAAAATGAAGGAAGCCTAAAATACTATCACAACCTGAATGTTCCAAATAAGAATTTCTTATCGCTGAATCAGCATATTTTACAGCTCTCTGTATGGCTTTCTTTTCCTGCTATTGCTTCAGATGAGCTCTGCATCATATGAGATACTTGTACCAAGTACACACAGAACAACTTATCAGGAAAAGACTTCTTTCATGCTTCCCCCAACCTTCTCAAGTATATCTAATACAAATCCTGTCCAAATTTTTCAGGTTTTCTTTTAGAACTCAATTTGATTTACATTCCTCAGAGAAAAGTTGCCTCTCTTTTTTTTTTAAGTTTCTGTTAAAGCCTTCTTGAACATTTTTATAAACAGATCAAGCAAATTCTAAATTTAGAGTTTTAGCTCAGATGATCTTCCAAAAATATTCACATACATTTTTCTATTCATGTCTCAGTCAAAGTTACTCAGAAAATAATTAGCTGTATCTCCTTTGTTGTGGCTGTCTAGGAGCTATATATATATATGCACAATGGCAGAAGTTTCCTGGGTCATTTCTGGTTCATTCCATTTCTGGTTCTACAAATCCCCACCCACAGTGATTATTATTAATTAATATAAGAGAGAAAGAGAGAGACAAGTGGGGTCAGGGGAAGGGGAGAACAGAGAAGTGCACAGAAGAGCATCGTCAACCCAGCAAACACATCCCCTTATAGCTTCAAGCATATTTACTACTACCCTGAATGCATATCGACTTCCACTCAAGCCCTAGCACTTCTCAGAATTAAATCACAATGCTGTAACATCTGAGCTTGTCATCAGTTAAGGCAAGACCTTCATGTCCATGAGAAAGATATTGCCTGAAGCACTACTAGTGACAAACAGAGAAAACAGACTTAACAGGATTTAAAAAACCCTGCAAGACCTGGTTCTTGAACCCATCCTTTCCACAGCAGCATTAAAAAAGACCAAAATAAACAGGAGGAAAACCTTGTCACTCACTCATTCTAAAGCTCTCAACACATCATTCACCTTTGCTCTGAAATGCAGAAGATGCATGGCAATGATCACACTCCAGCAAGAGGCAAGGCCGTCACCTCCTCTAAAACAGAGTCCAAAAATAGACTGCTGAACAGAGATGGTCAAGAAGAGAGAGTCTGTCAACTAAATGAGGAAGCCATCAATTTTTAAAACACTGATGGAGACAGATTCAAGCATATATGATTAACAGCTGAAAACAGCTGATGCAAGAAGGAGACACAGAGGAGGCTGATATCTCAGGAAAGCCTGATATACACAGAGGACAAACAGCAAGGAGAAAAACAAATGAGAAAACCTGAGGGAGTTATAAGACAACAGGAGCAAAGAGGTTCCAGACTTACAGAACCCTATTAACTGGCAGTGTGGTTATCTAATACAGACTAAATCCTATTTTATTTAAGCTACTGAAAAATGAGTACAAAGTTGACGAATGCCTGGCATCATTCTTATGCAGAAGATGCTGTATGCACTCAGGCAGCTGCCAGCACTGAGCTAATTGAGAGTGTGGTCTTTTCCCAAGACCACAACTATAATTTTACTTTGTTACAGCCTGTATTGGGGTGTGCTCAGTTTACATCTTTGTGCACTCTTCTTTTAATATTCTGATGAATAATTTAGTTCCAATGGCAAGCCCTTTCACATTCAGGCATTTTTTCTTTAAGACTGTCAATGTGATTCCAAAGTATTGAACTGGAAGACACCCAAAAGGGGCTGTATCTGCTCTTCCCTCCTCTCTCTGTATACTCCCTGTTTCATAAAAAGCAGAATGCAGAACACAGGACAGCCCAGGGCCTACAGCAAGATGCATTACTCTAAGGAAACTGTAAACATTGCACCACCCTGATTTAAGTTGAAGTGGAGCTGAAGAACAAAGGAAAGGCAAAGTGCTTTTACCTCCCTGAAAAGCATGCTCACATAATTCATCTCCCCAAGCACCCAGCATGCATTGGAAGGTTTGCATGAAACAGGGTCAGGGCTGTTCACAGGCGACTCAGCACCACTAGCAGCCAAGTGACAGATCTGTCAGGATCAGCCCTGAGACAGCCAAAGGAGCCTGCGGGGTTTCCTTTCCCTGCCACTTTGCAGCAGCTTCCAGCTGCGCAGACAGGGCTTGTTATGGAGAGCCAGCATCATTTCTGCTCATGGGTGCTCCCTGTGTGTCTGTGGCTGGCAGCTGGCACCCGGCTCTTCCTCTTGCTGCTGGCACCCCCTTCCCAGTAGGGAACCTTACCTTGCAGATGACAGCGCACATCAGCATGTGATTTAGCAGTGAACCAGTCGATTCCTTTTACCACAGAAGCAAATCCTCTCCTGCAATGTACAGGAGAGATTCTACCCAAATTCATATGGCCAGGACAGAGAAAGTGTTTCAAGGGCATTTTTTAATTAAAAAAAAAAGACGGTACTATTACAGCTTATGCTCAGTATAAAAAACCCCCTTCCTCCTACAATCTTGAGGTAAACTCGAATTTCTCCCCTCACAGTGTGGAACAGAATGTCATGAATATCCACTTTGCCATCTCTAGCATGCAAAAAAAATCCTTCCCTGCTTTATTCGTCAGCCTGACCACACGGAAGCTCTGTACTGTGGCTGCTGAAGTCCTTCACACACAGCACACACATTCCCTGCGACATGAAAACTATACCACATTTCCAAATAGCATCACAGGTTGTTTACAGAGACAGGCTGACTAAAGATATTTTTATCCTCATCTCCCAAGACCAATTTATAATTAGTACAGCCTTTGAACAAAATGCGCTTGCAACACAGCATCAACACGCTGACTCAAAATAGGGCCTCTTGTAGTGCCAGTGGCCTCCCCAGGACAGCTCTTCTCAATGGCTTTTGGTACTGAATGCTGGGCCACAACAACGCAGACACAGGCTGGCTGCAGGGCATAGCACGGCCAAGGAGCTGGGCAGTGAAGGCAAACACCTTGCTCTTAGAGCTGAGAATTTCCCCAAGAATGGGTATTCCTTCTGCAAGTGGACGATGCAGCTGCCACCACAGGTCTCTCTGGCCTCTGTACCACAGGCCAGATGTCAAAGAAGATTTTTCCATTTCATGGATATCCTTGGACTCGCTTTGCTGCGACATCAACACACAGAAGCTGCTCTGCAGAAACATTTCCACGGCACTGACAGCCACTGTGTTTCCATGCAGTTCACATTATAGCATCCCTCCTGTACCCCTAAAGCCTCCCTACAGCTCTGCTGCTCAGCTCAGAGGGTGCTGGCCACACAGAACCCCTCTGAGACGTCCCCAAGCACAGTCTCAAACACAGGCAGCTGCCATAATGCTTTTCACAGCATTCAGATACAGCACTCCAGCTAAACAAAGGCTCTCTTGTGCTACTACTGCATGGCCTGAAATGGGGTGAAAAAAGCATGCCATGGAATATGACTGCCAGGAAGTTAGGGAGAGGCATGAGGGGGTAGGAAAGCAGAGGAAGGCAGCCAGATGAGGGTGAAGAACACTCAGTCTGCAGAGAGCTGCCTCCTCCTCCTCCCTCCCCACTTGGTTAGAGAAATACCCACAGAGCACAGCACTTTCCTCCTCTCCCGGCATTTCTGAACAGGATTGCTGAAAAGCTGTAACAGAGCAAGGAGGGCCTCCGCGGTCCCACCGGCCCTGTGGTGCTCCTCCTAGGAGACCTCCCACTCCTCGGGGGCAGGGAACAAGCAGGCACCACCCAAAGGGCAGCATCTCTTCCCCTGCCTCCAGAGGGCAAGGGAAGCAAAGATAAGGCAAACCATTCAAGCGTCGTTTGTGGGATAATAAAATTACAACCCTTGGTTTGCCCAGAACCATTGATTGTCAAGGCAGATAGTTTCACCCAGCAATTAACCTTCCCAAATAAATCCGTGCAGAAACACATAAAAAAAGAAAGCAAGGAGTAAAGTCTGTGGACTGCAGTGACATCCACCCTGAATTCTTCTCTTCTTAAAAAAGAAAGTCTGTGGGCTTAAATGCGACAAGAAATATTGATGACAATCTAACAATCCTCCCAGACACAATTAGCAGTCTCATTTTATTCAATTATGAGGTCACGGAGACTTCTTTCTATACTTCACCAGCTTTTGTTATGGGGGTAATAAAAAGAAAGCAGCAGAAACCTCATGGGTGAAACCCACACTAAGTTAACTTGTCTTCTTGGACTACTTTGGCTTCAAATAAACAAAATCATTGCCTAGGGACAAAGTTTGACACATGTGCTCATGGTACTTTAGGACAGTTTCC
Organism: Monarcha castaneiventris obscurior; assembly: GCA_026261815.1. NCBI lineage: Eukaryota > Metazoa > Chordata > Aves > Passeriformes > Monarchidae > Monarcha > Monarcha castaneiventris. The sequence goes on along the minus strand of JAMPIT010000059.1, from coordinate 12,300,640 downwards.
ACGCAAGTGAGAAACCTGATCGAAACTGCCACTGCAGTGAACTGAGAAACATTGTCCAGGGAGAGCTGCTTAATTAGATCTGCCCACACTCTTGCTGACACAAGTTGTCCCATGCCCATAAATTAGGCATTTCCAGAGCACTGAAGGTAATCCTTCTATGCTATAGCTTTGCCCTTTCACCAGGCAAAAGCTTGCTTTACTCTGTTCTGCTATCAGTTAACCAAAAATTATTATGATCATCTCCTACAGCACACTCTCTAATCACAAACCAGCATTGACCTCTGCAAGCAAAACTCTCCCATTTTCAAGGAAGACAAAATATTAGTTGCCTATGTGCAAGAGATAGCACTTACTATCTCCCAGGGGTGGGGCAGTGTGCGCTTCTGGGCTGCAAACCAAGGTTTTTGAGACTTGAATTAGCCTTTGCTGCCCCAAACCCAACTGTTGCATTGCTTTGCCTAAACCATCATGACTGTAACAACTATAATAAAGAGGAGTAATCCCATGGAAAACACTGGCCAGTTTCCAAGACAAATAAATAGCTATAAGCTGAGAACAGCTCAAATAGCAATTACAGGCAATAGTAAGTTGTGTGGTGCATGTGAAGTAGACAGGGATAATGGATCAAGACTAACGTGAAGGGAAGCAAGAAGGGCACACCTTATTATCCCTGTAAGGCAGATGGGCTAAAGAGAGGGTGCTCAAAAAAAAAAAAATAGTGTGTTGTCTCAAAACAAACCTCTTGTGAATGCGTGGGTGCTGTACACAGAACTGGTTCCCTAAGAGAAGCTGTGTCTAGTCCCAGCACCAAGTCATCTTCTTCGGCTCCTGGAAGGAAGAGTACTCGAGCCTGTGCTAACCAGCTCAGTTTTTCACATCACCAACACAACTAAACTGTGAGCTATTAGGGCTTTGGTCTGATTTTTTAAAACTGTTCCTTACACAAAGCTAAATTTCAGAGAATAAAACTAGTAATCACTGTTTATAACGTAAAATCCATATGGCTTTGCAACAAAAAACCAGTATTTCTGGTGACTTAAATGCCACTGCTACAGCAACAAACCAAGCTAAATTGCAAACCTAGAAATTTGTGTGTTCAACCACAGTTAAAATAAAATTAAGAACAGTGTATTTCTATGATTGCCATGGGAATGGCAATGACTTTGTTCAGATGGAGCACTCCTGCATTAGTGGTGGATATTCTGCTGCAGTCTGACAGAAACGAAGAAAGAAGCACTCTAGATTGAAAAATAGGACCAGTGTTTCTCCCAGGCACCAGCTGTAGCCAGTGCTCATTGTGTGTGCAGTTACAGCAGCACCACAGGGAACAAAGCAGCACAGGCCTGGTTTAAATGAAAAATCACCCACTGGCGAGGCTGGGCAGTACAACCACTCTGTTCTATTACTTCTAGACAACCTGTACCGCGTCGTTTGGAGACTGAAGAATGCCCTAACTGAATTAAAAACAACTCAATGAGGCAGAAAACCATAACCTTTTGCCTCTGGAAAACCTGGGTTAAAAACACGGCTTCAGCCATAAAGGTAAACATCACATGCTTTTAACTGCAGGGGCTGCTGCTACAAATAGGAAAAAAAACCACCACCCTTCAAGGAAGACTGTTCAGATGCAATTGGAGGTGCTGAAGAGACCTTCAGAATTCAAGCTCTGCATATATGAAAATCTCAAGTGCAAACACAACAGGGAAGGGATTGATTCAAAAGGCTTGTATTGGCCACTAAGTCACTCCATGTACCAGCTGGAAATGAATCTTGTTAGAAATCAGGACTACACCTTTTCATCTCTCTTTCCAGTCCTTGTGTTTCAGAAATACATGATTGAGTCAGAATCCTGTTATTACCTATTTCTACCCAAAGTTTCCTTATCCTTCCCTCTCCCCGGTGCACAGATGCAGCTTCAGCACCTCCTATTTTCATTCCTTCTGCTTCATCCCCTCTCCCACCGAAGTATCCCTCCGTTCACAGTTAGGAGGGCTTGCACAACTGGCTGTCCCAAAATAATTGCCTGCAGCAAGGTGCTTCTTTCTTAGAAGCCCAAAAGCTACCTTGAGATGAGTGTGTTTCCTCTGGCACTCTCCACATTTCTGTTATTCCTCATCCCAGCCTCTCTTCCCTTCTCCCCTTTATCACAGGCATCAGGAACACACCAAACATGCCTTAAAGGATAAAAGACATTTTCCTTCATCCCATCTTGCCTAGCATGCTGCTCAACACACAGATGGAGATTCTTCCTCATGAATTGCACATTGGAGCATGCACAACATGCAATCCATGGCAGGCATCGCTCACACTTAATGGAAATCAGAAGGGTGAACAGGGCAGAGCATGGCACAGAGTATTGATTCTCGCACCTGACCAAAGCAGGGACTCCTCCTTTCAGGGAACACCACCATGAAACCTAATGGGATCTTCACAAGCAAATGGGAGCATCCTTTCTTTCTGAGCATCCTTTCTTTCTGAGTGCCCCACTTCCACTGTGGCAGACATTATGTACAAATTCAGCACTTTTCTACACCAACAAGACAGGACAGGAAAAACACAAAGCAAACAGGTATCAAAAAATTGCAGTGCCTGCTGACAGATCCGAGTAACATCTCACCACCAAGGTCTCTCCCAAGAAAGCACGGAAAGGCCCTGAACAGACTCAGTCATCAACATGGGGGAAGGAGTTTATCCTGTAGGCAGCAAGACTTGTGTTTTAAAGGCACGCGTTTCCCCACTCCCAGCTAGACACAGGCCCTTTCGGTCACTCACGTGCCTTCTTTCATAGCCTAGTTCAGAGAAACCTGCCATTTACCATTGCTAGTTGCTAATGGACCAGGCTGCCAAGCTAATGTAGAAGAGATTTGCAGAGCAGCACTGGAGATTTTATGTCTGAACCTGGCAGCAGAGAGGGATTAAAAATGCCTTCTATGAAGACGTACGAACACACGATCAAAGACGGAATAAGCCCCCTGCAGCAGATTCTTGTGGTACCACTTAGCTTTCAGGACAAGGTGGTAGACATGGGGATGTTAAGAGTGCATTAATCCTAGGCAAAAAGCCTGCAGCTTCCAAAGGGTAGATTAATTATTAAACCAGCAGCAATAAGAATATTCAGCAGCTCAGAGACATATACCTATATTATAGACAGATAAGAGCTACAATAACCTTGAACTTCAATTTATAGATTCACTCCCCCTTCCATGTAGATAGCAACAGTTATATTTTCTAATTCGTTCCTGCAAAGGGAAATTGATGAAAATGGTGGTTTAAATTGGCTAAGAGGCACAGTGTCACAGCAGCAGCATTTTCGTCTGTCTTTCTACCTTCTCTCCTGTCAGCCCCCATAAAAATAGAATATGTTTGCTTCCCTGACCAATAAACCAAAAAAAGGGATCATGACCATGATTAAGGGCTTTTAAGTACATCCATTTTTCCTTTGAAATAATTTGGATGGCAAATACTGGGACATAAGAGATGAGGCCTGTTGGAGTTTGAAGAGACACTCCTTGAAATGCTTGCCTCTCTAAAGTCAGGTTAGTCACTAGAACACCCGAAACTCAGATATTCAGAACAGGGATGGGCACATGTGCCCTCAGGACATTATAGTTTTGGGGTTCACCACAGCTGGTATGTACACACAAAGATCACACAGTTTTTTGAGTAAAAGCAGAGCGTATTCTGCGTTTGAACGAAGAATAGTTGTTATCAACTGTCAGGAATTAAGTTTCATCTCAATGTATTCAACCCAACTGAACTCCAAACCACCTATTTATAGATAGGAAATGCAAAAAAGCAAAAAGAGTGTTTTACAGTGTTTGGCTGTGAGTCATTGAGTTGAGCAACTCCAGCTAGCAGTATTTAACATGGTTAAATGAAAAAGCTGGTAGGGAGGCTGGAATCTCAGCAATTTCCCAACAGATTAATTCACTGTATTGTCTCTTGAAGGGAGGAGTTTGAGGTATCTGATGTGTGTATCACTATACACTGAGTATTAAACAGGAGAGGACAAACAATGGCCAAGCTGGCTGTCCTCCAGTTAATCATCCTGCTTTGACTCAGATTCATCTGTGAGATGCTGTTGAAAACCAATTGCTTGTTTAATGGGGCAGAAAGATGAAATCAATTTCAATATGCATCTCTAAAGTGTCCCTCTTATGTAAAAGTGCTGCCTGAGGGAGAAAGAGACACATACATTTCCTTCCGCTTGTGCCAGTTTCACTTCCAATTTGCTATCCCTACAGGTACCGAATTCTAAAATTACGTGGAGAAAGAAGCTGCAGCTGAGTGCAAACCATCTCTCTTTGGTTCACGGCATTCTCAAGACACAGACAGAGCTTCTCCAGGGAGGTGACAGCCACACACCCAAGTGAGATTAGTTAACACTGACTCATCAGGTGTTTCATTAAGGAGCTGTGTGAAGGAAGAAACCAAGCGCGGTGAGCAATGCTAGCGCCAGCGGCACGGGGCTCTGGGGAGAAGCGGTGACTGCTGGCGTGGAGGACGTTTCAGGGACAGATCACACTGGCACGGCTGGGAAAGTCAGCCCAGGCCTGTCTCCAAGCAAGCAAAAGCCATTAAGTGGCACTGCCCAGAAATTAGGATCAATAGTAGTGCAGGCACACACATATATTATGTGCTTTTGGTCAGGTGAGGAGCGTGCAAACCAGATCAAAAGGGACTTGCTGACTGCAGGGCATCCCATAATCTTTTTCCCTACGAACGCTTGAAGGCAGTAGCACTGTTTGGGACTTCACCTTTTTTTCATCTTCTTTTTTAAACAAGAAAACTTTCCTAAGCTGAGAAAAAATTCAATTTTACATTCCAGCTTGGGAATTTGAAAACCGCATTAATAGAATCCAGGGCTTTTGATTTTGCTGTTATTTTTTTTTACTATGATTTTATGACAGAACATCCACACATGCACAATTTATGTGATCCTTTGCTAACATAATAGACTAGAAAACAAAAATTTATGCTACTTTAGGAAAGCATAAGACACACCACAGTCTGGACCAGTGGTCAAAACACCACCTCCACTACCCACCCACACACTCCCTGTGTTTCCAGCCACATTCCATTAGTCTGTGGCTATCATACAAGGACACATTCCTGTGTCACACGTCTGTGTACCCACTGGCCAGGCACTGCACAGTGCACGGCTTTACACATAATTTCGGGTTGCCAGCCCGTATTTTACAGTTTTCTTGAAAGCAGCCATTCCCAAAAGCGTGGCTGTCTTCCTGTGTCCCTCACCACAGCTCCAGGAGCAGCGGCCAGGGTGCTTGAGGCAATGCAAATGACAGCGGTCGGTTTGCCAGGGTGTTAATGCCACAGGCTCCAGGCTCACAGCGAAGCCGCTCGGTGCCACCGTAAGGAATTTCCGTCACTCCGGACAAGCCTAAGAGACCATGCACATACACAAAAGCCTCCTCTTATGTCACGTGCAACGCATTGACATTACAAAAAGAACCAAGCACTCAAGCATTCCGGAATTAAAAAGCCTCTGGTATCTGCTTGTCAATTGACCTGCCTGATCTCATATCCATTTTATCATCACATGAATAACTGAATTTGCTCTGTGCTTTTTCACTGCACTATGTTCCTTATCTGTGGAATAAGGCAGGTAAAAAGACTAAATGCTTCCAACTCCCCAGAAAGGATACAACAGAAATGAAGAAAACGCACATGGCAGCACTTGAGAATTTGTTTCAGTAAATTCCCAAGCATGCAGGACACCAGGAGTAATATTTGCAGATTTGGGGAGCAACTGCCTCTCCCACCAAACATCCATGCTGTACACAAGTATCACCAAATCACTCAGTCTGGTGGGTTGGAAGGGACCCACAAGGATGGAGCCCAACTCAGCCCTGTACAGGACATCCCCCGGGGTCCCACCATGTGCCAGTTTCAGGCCATTCTGGATTACAGTGTTTTATGAAAGCCTCTCTGGTCACTAAGAACTTGATGAAGAGGAAGAGATATGAAGGAATTGCATGGGAGACTATGCCAACAATAGATTATGCATGCTGTCTGCGTGGGATGGGGAGTTTCTATCCCATGAGAAATTTTAATATTTTGACATCTGCTTTCACCTAATCTGTCCTTGTTGCTTAAGGATTCCCATGATACAACAGACTAGTTTAGCAAGAAAAGAATCAGCAATGAAAACCTGATCCAGGAATCCAGACATGAGGAATAAAACACATATAGCACTTGAAAGTAAATCATTATCACATTTGAAAGTAAAGCATTATCTCCAGAGACCACAGATATTAAATATGACCCAGAACAAAACATCCATGGTTTCTCCAGCACAGGGAAATGCCAGAGAAGCCAAATATTTTCTGTAGAAAGTTTCTATTACAGTACAGTAGAGTTTTCAAAGAAGAAATGGGTGTGTATATATATTTATATTTATTTTTAGGCAATCTTCCCCTCCTCTAAGACACATCCCCCCATATGCCATACTTTCCTTTTAGTGCTTCATCATGTGCCTTTGACCCATTTGCTGCCATTCACTCACTCACTCATCTATCTTTGCTAGGTCTGCTGCTAGTATTCCAGAATTCCAAATGAAAAAAGACCACAGCTTGCCACTATAAACAGTTGAGTGAGAGTCTCCTCCTCTCCCTACTTACCATGGGAGGGTGGCCAGCTCAGCTGGAATACATACATGCACCATTCCTCACCCATCATTTTCTTAACCTCCTCTAGTGGGGTTCAAGGACTGTAGCTATATCAGACAAGGTTGTGTGATGCCATTAGAAAATGCTACACTTCAAGAATTCAATTTTCCTCACAGAATGATGCTCTGATTTTTTCCCTTTTGATTGTGCTCCACCTGAAGTGTACTCTGCAGTACACAAGAAACTCATCTAAGTATAGTTCATCCTGAATGCACAGAGACATTGTGGTACGAGAAAGAAAGAGCTCGTTACTGGTTGTGGTTCCCTTATCTGCACCAATTCCACTGCTATTGCAAACACACAATAATCCTAGGGTAGATCTGTCAAAAAACAGAGCAGAGGAACTGACAGTGGTGGGAGTAATATTTCAAGAAGTACTTTTGATTTATTTTGTTTAAGCCACATCACCTTGTGCAGTTGATTTTGAGTGCAGTTACAAAATCAGCCAAATTGGCAAAATTCAGGAGGTGACAACACGTGGCAGAAAATTCTGACACTTGCAGTGTTTTCTGAGAGCTGTAATGTATTGCCACACCTCTGCTCGGTTTTCAGATTTAGCTTCAGGAGATAACTCTGGTCAGGATGCAGTTTGTCACCCCCTCATACAATTTTCACCTCCCCTGACATTTACCTCCAACATTTGCATCTGTTTGCTCCCTAAATGGATATTTCAACAAAAGAGTAGGAAATCGGCTCAACAAAGTGAGTTTTTGTTAATTTGTTGGCTAGATTATTAGCAGAGAGGAAGCTGATGCGGAGAGGGCTGCAGATGAGCAGGGCTGCTCCTCCCTGCATCAGAAGCTGCTGGGATTCCCCCAGGGTTCACCTTGGGAGTTCAGGAGCAGTTACAGGAATGCAAACACAGTTCTCCTACGTGGTGACCACATTAACAGGAACACTATATCTAATAATTGCTGAACATCAGTATCTTGGTAGGATCACCGTTGCAATGCAGTTCCCATGCAGTAAGTCTTTTCCTTAAAGACCTTCAGGGGAACACCAGTTCTCTGAGGAATGGGCAAATGGCCACATAGGCAGCAGCTCTGCTGGTCCCCGGCCCCACAGCACACTGACAGCACCTCTCTCAAGAGGTACCTGCACTGGGGCAGGATTAGATGGTTTCAGAGGTAGCCAACTCTCCAGGTACAGACAACATGGAATGGCTTTGCCAACCACATCCTATTCCTGTCCTTATTCACCAGTTTGCGGAACAAAGCAGGAAATGAAAGTTTCAACAATTTGTATATTTAGGTTCCTCATATGTGTAATAATTTTACATTTACAGTTAAGTGAAATTAAACCTAATGAATTTTACACTGAATGCCTGTCTTGAAATTCTCTCAAGGTTTACATGTCAAAAGTATCATTTCATACCAATTACACATTGTACAAGTGTAACTGCCATGCAGCATGAAAAAAATCAACTTAAAGATTGTTTGCTTTGGCATTTAGCCTTCTAGCAGTAGTAGCTTTAATTTAAGTCACTAAAATTCTATTTGAAATTAGAACTGTGCATAACATTTTGCAGACCAGGATTCCAATTCAGAATCATCAGGAAAAACCTGTTTTCACATAAATCTTAGTGAACACCCCTAATATATTATAACAAGTGTTGCAGTCTACCTTTCTCATAGATGTCTTCTCCAAAGAATAAGCACTATTTCATTCCAGTGTTGAGAAAGTGAAACTCACTCTTTTCAGTACTGCCATTTATAACAAAACAAACAGGAGACGCAGATGAAGCCTAAACACATAAATCCAGAAACTTCCTTTTGTGTTCCTTATCTTACACAGTACATTTTAAAATAGAAGTGGACATGCTGTAGTCAGACATTCTCAGGCAGCCACCTAATTAGCAATCAAAAATTAATTCGGAAAACAGAAATAATAAATTTAAAAAAAACAAACAAAAGAAAACAACAAAAACCCTAAACCACAAAACCAAACCAACCAAACAAAACCAAAAAAACCCCATGCACTGTGACAATCCCAAAGGGTTTGCAAATGTTCTGAGTAAAAGACCAAGGTTATAGGAGCTCGTCAGACAATTCGGCACAGAGAACATCTTTCAGCATCTTTATCCTAGACACAAACATTATCTCTGCCCCTCACTTCAAGACCTAATCTTTTCTTATCCCAAAGCCAAAAAACAAAATTTAGTTTCATTAAAGGGTAAAATTAACTGAGTAAAACTGATGGGACAGCAACAAAATAACCTTTTCAAAGCAACTCTTTCCAGTACTGAAATATCAGATTAATGGTCTGCACTTCTGCTCTTCAAGGTTAAAACTGCCAAGTTCATGATCAAGATGTTTTGGTCTGAATCACAGATTTTTTATTGTCATCGGCAGACTGAAGGGTTTTATTTATTCACCAATTTGGATGTTGCTAAGAAAAGCCAGCCAGAAAACTGGTAATCTCATAACCAGGATCTGATCATATTTGATTCTCCAACTGAGCTTCATAAGTTTTCAATAAATCCAAAGCCAGGCTTCTCACTCTGAAAACTTAAATAAATAAAGCTAAAGCCATACAGATCTCTGTAAATTATTTTTAAGAATTGCTTTTCTCTGCTGCCAGTTTATCTGCTCTTCTTGAAGTGCCTAGAAAAGGTGGAAGGACTTCCATCTGCTACTACTTCAAAGACAGCTATCCTGAAAGGAAGTATCAACCTGTCCAAGACATATGTTTCTCAATGTATTAGAGCTGCTGTCTCTGCCAAGATGCAATTAAACACTGTCTAATCTTTAAAAAGCCTGCAAGAAGTAAGTTTTAAATCCCACATTAAAGAATGACCCACACTGAATAAAGTCAAGCTTCATCACGACTTGCAACAGCCTAATCTGTTTACACCAAGTGAATATCCTGACCCGAGGTTGCTGCAGTAAGCTTGCAAGAATTGATTCATTTGCACTACAAGCAAGCCACAAGGGCTCTTAAACTGCTTCTACAGCAGGGCATTATGGCAAGGCAAATTTGTATCACGGCCCTTGCAGTCCCTCCTCTCTCCTTGACTCCCCAGGTCCCTGCTCCTTCTTTCCACCTTTGTCTGCCTATGCTTATTCAGCCCTGCAGTGTGCTTTTGTGAGGGGAAAGACCAGAGGAAAACTCACTTAAAACCAAACAAAGCAACAAAATAAACAGTTTTCTGCTTGTTTACACTGCTGAATCAGTTCATTGTAAGGCCAGCAGTAGGTGGGAGCACCAGCCAGGGCAGGGATGGGCATACCCAGAACAGGCAGAGCTGGGCCAGCTTAGGCTGTCCCTGAGCTGCTGTCAGATTTCTCTTGCAGGGCAAAAGCTCCAGACAGTTCCTCCTTCAGTCATTGTGAGATTTTAACTATTTCCAGAATCAGGGCAGAAAGGATCGGACACATAAATAAAAGGCCTTGTCCTGCTTGGACAGGCAGGTGGGTTATTTCTCCCAGAAGCCTGCTCCAGTGAGGTGTTCCACCTGCACAGCACTGCCATGGGCAGAGCCACACTGCAGCTGCTGGCTGGCAGCCCAGTGGCACTGGGCAAGCAGGACATGCTCCTGTGGCCTGAAGGAGGGACTGAGATTCTGGGTAAATAAATGCATCCTTTGGATAAGAGCAGATTTCTTATTTTAGAAAAGTATCTGTCACATTGTCTTTTATCACAGCATGAGAGAAGAGTCAGCTGTGGTACATACTGTATATTCTGGGTTTTTTTATTTTCCCTCTTTGGGTCATGCATTGGCTATTATTTTTCTCTGCTTTGGCACATATTACTAGCCCTAGACCCACATGAAACACTTATTCTTGGGGAAAGACCACCATTAAATAAAAGGTTAGGAAGGGAGAAAAGGTGCCTGCATGAATGCTTTTTTATTGAAAAACAACACTCAGTCAAAAAGGATGAAGTCCATCTCCCGAAAAAGTCAAAACCATCAGGTTAAAAATTTGCAAGACGCAGATTGGATTTTGTGTATTTTCTTCCAGACTTAGCACAAACATTAAAGAAAAAAAACCAGAATGGGACACTTTAGGCTGATTTACAATTCTAAACTCACACATGAAGCATAAAAATACTCGTATGAGTACAGTCATATGTATCAGGTTGATATAATCAAAGCTTCTCCTGCCCAAATTCCAAAGCATTGGAGTGCACTAATTGGGTTTCTCTGTTGTACAGATACAAGAGAAACAATTTTTTTTCATCAGATGACAAACACTGACAGTTTTATTTATTTATTTAACTTTCAAAGTGGAGTCACTTTTAATGGATCTATAATTCAAAAGCTCTTTAATTAATTTTCCTCAAGCTTCCTAGAAAGACAGATTTGGCTTTCTGCATTGAAAAACAAGTCAGTCAAGTTCTAGGCAAAAAAACCCCAACCGAACATTTCAAAGTCAAAGCTATAAATGAACCCAAAATGGGATGCTAGTAGGAACACTGGTTGCAATTACACCCCATAAGCTGCTTCCAGCATTACACAATCTTTAAGTTTCTCTTATTTTTCCTTCCTGCCTTCAATCCATTTTTGTTTTCTATAATAATAATAATTAAAAAAACCCACAGAAATTCTTCCCTTATATTTCTTTTTGCCTCACCACACTATTGATTCTGCTTCCTGTGTTTTTTTTGTTATTTTTCTTTCTTCTGACTCTGTTAATTGAGTGCTCCATATCCAGAAGACAGCTACAGTGCCTACAAGTACAGGACTGAAATCTGAGTGGAAGCAACAGTGGAACTGGAAAAAGTCCCTGAAGAGCTGACAGGCTGACACTTTGTTCCTTCTGGACAGCAGTTTCACATCAAGCAGAAAACTCTAGGGATCCATTTATTTATTTATTTTGGACAACAACCCTGGTGCTTAAATAGCCACTGAACTCAGCACTTCATAGAGAAAATGCCCTCCTCATTTCTCCAGGGAATTGATCTCAAGTGCCTGGATAACAAAAACATGAAGTAACCTACCTATGTCTTAGTACCAGGGCACACCAATAATCTCCAAGTCTGCATTTTTAACAAAATCACCATTACAGTGTACAGTGCTCCAGCAGAGCTTGCACTCCTCCCCTGCACCGTGGTGCTTCTCAGGTCCTTGTCCAGCCCAGGCCTGCGCAAACACTGTGCTCCCCTGCTGCTCCTGCCAGAGATTATTCTCCTCAGAGAATAAACAACAGCAGAATGAAATGTATGCCCTTAACAGAGCACACTGATTATGTGAGCTAGGCCACTGACGGAGATGTATTTGCACTTAAATGCCTGACAACAAGGGAGAGGGCTGAGGCATTGCTGTACAAGAGGGTGGTCTCTGCCGCTGGAATAGGGCAGAAAGCTGGAAGGAGAAGCCACAAGAATTGTTAGCCTGCCAAGAATTGCTCCAAGCACAAGCCAGTTAGAGAGAAATGCTGGGACATCCAGGAGCTGAGGACATCACCCAGAGAGGTGCAGGAATATGGGTACAGAATTTCTGATGCAAGTACTGGGCCACGCTTTCTTCGACAGTTCAGCACATGCACTTCATCAAGGGACGCCTATATTTCCAAGGCACTGAACCTTCTTCAAACACCCTTTTTCTCTATAATACTATTGGGGGGTTTTTACCAGGCCTAAATTCAAGAATTGTTGCAAGAACACTTGAAAGATCCCCTACTGGATGTATAGGTGACTAAAGCAGACATATGGCTTATATAGCCAAAATTGAAATAGTGCTCGCAAAGATTTGCACATCATTCATTGGACTTCAGTAAACTGATTTCTTCTCTCGCAATTCATACCATAACCAGAATTCAAAGAATGTGAACAAACAAGTTTCCAAGATATTAGCAAGCACTTAGGTCTCAACTTATCTCTAAAAACTACGTAAGTGTCTGTACAAGTCATTTCAGAAGGGACCAGATGTTCTCAAAAGACAAAAACATAGCTCATACTTTTAGGTCTATCAGTAACTGCAGCATATAACTTATGAACAAATTCATTCACAATGCAACATCAAGGAGTTTTCTTCTAAAAGAAAAAGAAAAGTGAGTGAGATGAGCACTGGTATCGTGTGTATGATTAAATTCTGTACACTGCCAACAAATAAAATGAATTAAAACAAAAGTGAACTTTTTATTGTATCTGACCAAATAATACACACTTGCAGAATTACTGCAATGAGCACTGCCTGCAAATTTCATGCTTTGAGTGAAATTTAATTAACTTGAACTAGTAAAAATCCCACAGGGTTATATTATTTGTAAGTGAGAAAATAGGAGTAGTGTCTGCGTGACTGGGGATGGGAATTTGGCTAGCCTTGTTTAATTATGGTTCCTCTGGAAAGGTACATAAATATTTATGTGAATTTGTGCACTGACATTTGTTGCTGGACTCGAACATTCAAAGTTACTACAGATAACTTCTAAATGCACCTTCTACATACACATGGCTTTTCCTCTATGCACATCCTGTTGCTATAACTTGGCTTGTTTTCCTGACAAGCTAACCTGTAGGGATAGGCAGGAAAGGGAAGTAAAGCACTATTCATTCCTAGGTGATTTATGAACCTATGCATCCTTCCTTCTGCAGCAGAAAGTTGGCACACACACTCACACAAAAAATGTGTGCATGTCTGTGCCCTCACTGGAAGAAACATCTGGGGAAAAAACAAATCCAACCTTGATTGCTGTTTGTCTTAAGTGCAACTCCTGAGAATGTCGCTGCTCATCCCATTTCCAACACTAGCCCATCCTGTTTTCAAGTGCTGCCAAGTGCCGGGACACAGACGAGGAACAGGGCAGCTAAAACTCAGTAAGCCAACAGTCTCAGCACAATGGGCTTTGTATGTACAACTTCTCTCTGATATTCTCTGTCAAAAATTTAGCTTCCTGCTAGGAAAAATTAAAAAGATTTGGAAAATCAAAGTCACTTGGACACGGCCTGCACGGATGCATGCACATGTTACAGGAAGCTTTTGCTACCAGCCACCCTACACAACACAGAACACTAGCTTGGATCCATGTAGCAAGAAAAAGATATTTAGCTGCTCTCTTAGAGCAAGAGGGAGAAAACACCAACAAACCAGCAGAGGGAACAGACACTTTACATTTATTCTTACAGTGAGGCTGTAACACCACTTCAGCTGAGTCAAGTTGGAAGTGAAGGCAACTTTTTGGATTTAACTATCCATTTTAAACACTCCCTTATAGTCTAAAGTAATTGGTTGTACGAGCGGCTGAGACAATGCAAAGGAATTTGGAAGAGGAAGAGAAAAGCCCCTCTCATTTCCTTTCAGTGGCAGCAAGCTTTCAGCTGTGCAGCAGACTTATTAATCTATTTGACATTGCTCAGATTAAAAAAACACCAATTAAAAAAGTCCCTAAAAGTGTAATTACAGTGCTGAACAGTTAGTTACAGGTAAGAGGGTAAGACAGAAGGTACGATTTTGCTGACTGAGCATACCCAGACTGTTGGAGCTGGTCTGGAACAATTAAAAAACAGACACTTCAAATAGTAAAAATGCAAGCTGTGTTCTGACCTGGGGAAATTGCAAGTGTACTCTAATCTCATCTGATTGTCATCATCACAAGTGTAACAACTGCAGTGTTCCATCTTAATTGCATTCACAATTGACCAGTCATACAAAAAGTACCTCAAATAAAATTAATTCCTTAGGCTTTTTGTCACATTGACAACACACAAGATTTTCAGAAACTGAAATGGAAAAATTGATTAAAATTATATTCTGCTGCAGTATCTGCATCAAACAAACATCTTTTAACCTTCCAAGGAGCTTTAGGAAGAGCCTACTTTTATTCTGCTTTGGCATACTTGAAGACTTGGTATAACTTAATTTCAAATGGGCTGCCTTCACTGGTGCAGTTTTTCCAGGATTAAGGACAATATGTTAGCAATGCTTCAAGGACACCTCTGCTCCAGAAGACAGTGTGTAGGGGTTAAAATAAGGATGAAAGTCCATGCCCTAATGGCAGACATCATGTCCCTCGAAGGACCTATACCCATTCTGACCATCAGAAAAGGGAAGGAAATTCAGTGGGAGTACTGAGGAAAAAGAGGCAAACAGATTATATGAGTTGTGGTTTGTCTCTAGTGAGGGAAGCAATGGAACAAGGAAGATTTATACTTATAAGGAGAGTACTGTAATTCCAATAACCTTTTCCACTCTTGCATAAATTGAGCCCCCAGGCACTTGATAAAAGGCATGCACAGCACTTTTTTTGAGCAGCTGGAGAGCTCCTATTGCATACTATTTTCTTTCAACAGTACTCCCACAAAACTACCCAAAATTGTAGCAGTGTTGTTTCCAGAAATTCACATCCCTGCTCAATGATAGAACGGCCTGTGGCTGCTCCATAAACAAAGTGGTTGCCACTTTAACAATTAATGGTCACTTTAAGGTGAGCCAGTTAAGATTTTTCGTTCAGTGGATCCCTCTGTGATCACTCCTACCAGATCTGTCAAGTGACTCAGACAAAGGAAGGCTGGTTACATAAACACAAGGTAGGTGGCTTAACAACCTTGATCTTATCACAGACCTGTCAGTGGAGAGAACTGCACGTTACTGCAGAGCTAACTCACATGTCAATGCACTGGAAAGGAATCAGATGTTTTCCACATCCTCCAATTTGGGAATGCTTTGCAGGGTTATTTATTGAGCCAGTTCAGATTACACAGAATAGCTTCAGAGCCTGTGGTTTCCAGTACTTCACCTGCCTTGCCAAGCCTACTGAAGAGTTGGGAGAGGAAAACTGAGAATGAAATCAATGATATACTTGGAATGCTATGCGATTTCAGAGCTTATACACTTATGAAAAAAAAAGGAGGAAAAAAAATGAAAAAAAAGATAAATCTCATCATTTCTATTAACGCCTGACTGGAAGCAAAATTATTTTACAAATCTGACATCACTACAGACCAACACTCAGAGGTGCTCCATTTTGGCTCTTGCTCATTCTTCAGTCACCAGCAAACTTTCTAGCACGCTGCTCTAGCTTTCCAGGATGCATGTTAAAAAAAATAAAACCTTAAGAAGCCACATTTAGCCTCTCAGGTCACTGCCTATGTAATTTACAGGAGTAACAGGTTAGACTGACCTAGCTATAAATGAGAAAGATACATTACAGCTGGACTGGTCTGAAACCTTTGCCAAGCTTCCACAGGCTTTTGAAACACAACCTATGATTTTCAACAGCGTTTCTACATTTTTCTCCCAAGAGTGAAAGAGAAGCAACATGCCCACTCATTCTGCTACTGTGCATTGGAGGGACACCCCTGCTTCCTTGCTCCAACCTGAGATGTTGTCTTCTTTCCAGCACAGCTATTTCCAGGCTTATTTACCAGTTCATTCAAGTCTAGACTTTCTAATTTTGTAGCATTATCTGTAGCTCAGTCACCCATGAAACTGCTGAACAGCCTGCAATTGTGTGCAAATCCACACCAGGGCCTGTGCTGCCTGAGCTCAGGTACAGTCATTAGTGACAGCATACAGCACTTTAATGGGAAGCTCTTTAAACCTTCCAGGAACATTTGCCAGGAAAATCTCTTCCCTTCCTCTCCTTCCCCTTAAATAGTTTAATTAATACCAAAGTCCTAGCTTCGGCTCCAGAAAGTGACAAAAGCAGGAATCCTGACAGGGAAACAGATACAGCATAGGATATGAACAGCAGGAAGGGAAGGCTTGCTTCCCTTCATTTATTTACTGGCCCTGCCCAGTGTGAGCCCACACCCCGACTCTATCCCCCAGGCTCAGGCACCACAAGAGACACTGTACCCAGTAGATTTCCCAAAGGAAGCAGGGACAAAATCGGAGGGCATATCCCACTGACAACAGCACACTTGGTTGTCTCCAGAGGCTTGCCTGGCAGAGGGCTCAGGCAGATGCTGGCACCAGCCTGACTTGGGCAGCAGCATGTGAAAGGAGAGGGGGTAAAGGGGGAACTCCTGCCCTCAGCCATGAGAGCTCTGGTGTCAGCTGATGGCAGCGAGCCCTAAGGAAGGGAGCTGTGCTGAGTCAGCTGCAGCATCTGCCCTTCTCCACAACCACCCAGGAAAAGGCTGTGGTCAGGGCCAAGGCAATGACCCAGTGAAATGAAAGTGACCCGGATACAACACCCTCCCCACCCTCAAAGTAATCAGATTTGCTTACTCCCATGACTTCCACATTTGCTGAATGTACTTGGTCCCACGTGAGTTGCAAGCAGAGCTATCTGCAGTGAGACTGGCATGCCTCATCTGCTGCAAATCCACAGACACGGGCAGAGGCATTACTCAGGCACCCGTGACCCTGCTCAGGGCTCCCACACCTCTTCCACTCCCTCAGCCTGTCCAGAGGAGAATTCCTCTCAGGGCCATCTTAGGGCTTTCCATCCCAATGGGTAAAACTCAAGCCTCCTGTCCTTTGGCTGGGCAGCAGGCTGTGGCACAGTGCATCCATCCATGCTGAGCTAGCGGGTGCAGAATGCCCATCCTTCCTCTCTGGGTGTGCACACAGCAACAAATCCAAACAAAAGGCATTCTGAGAAAAAAACAGTTTTGCCCCTGCCTTCTCTTAATCTGTCTTCCTCCAGCCCCCAGTCTACACTGTCTTCTACATTTAGCTGCTGGGCAGGCCATACATTCCCTTCCAACCACCATGGCCAGAGTGCTCCTTAGAATCCCTTCACCATTTCTCTCTCCAGGAGATTTTGCCACTGGTCCCAGCACCCTCCTCCAACAAGAAGTGGCCTATTACTGCAGAAATCTGCTCACCAAGGATAGTAGGGGACCCACCCAGTGTACCACAACAGGCAGCTCCAGCTCTGTGCATCACACTACTGCTGAGTATAGCATATTGGGAGCCACTGTACCCTCCCAGGAAGAGCTTCCTGAGGATTCTTGTTGGTCCCTCACCATACAAGACGTGCTAACTGCTCAGAAGCACAGGAACCCACTTTGAAGATTGATAGGAAAACCTGTTTCCAGGCAGGAAAATGCTTCTGGAAGACAGCAGAAGCTCCTCCTGTTCTGCATCAGCATGAAAGAAAAGCCTTTTAAAGCTGCATGTGTTTGCACAGTGGAACAGGATTTGCTGCCTTGCATTCTCCTAGATGATGCAAGGACCCACAGCAGCCAGGAGGAGAAAGCCCAGGGCTCATTTCTCCTCTGCTTCCCTCCCTCACAGCAAGCACCATCACCTGCACAAAGCCTGTCTCTTCCTGCAGCTTCACTAAAAATTTCACCTGAAACACCTCTTCCAACAAAACTATGGCAGCTGCAGGAAAAATTTTCAGTTTAACCAATCAACATGCCAAGGTGGTTCCTTCAGATAAGCCCTGAGCAGCTCCAGGCAAGAGGCTGTACTTGGAGGCCACAAGAAGTGAGCTCACCACAGCACTGAGGAAAGCCCACAGAGGAGCACAGGCAGCTCCGTGCTGTCCCCCCACAGAAGGCAGGGCTCATCCCTGGAGCACTCTGCACCTTAGGGCAGGCAGCTTGGAAAACAGCACTAGGCTACGAAGAAGAGTGTGGTTTGAATGGTGAAGGCAACTCAATCCTGGCAGCTCTGTGTTTTAAAGACAGCACTTTGGTGCTCTTCCTGCTCCCAAAGCATCCTGAACTGTTATTTACAATTTCCCCCAGGCAGGCCATAAATCCAAGCACAACTAGCAAGCTCAACACGGTGTAAAAGGATCCCAGAGGCAAACTAATTGCCTTTGCAGGCTGTGCAAGCCTATTCAGTTTTCTTCTGCACAGTAGCTTTGGAAACTTTGGCTAATGGCTGCAACTAACAGGTCAAACTTTCCACTTTCCATTGTTCTGTTCAGGGCAGCCAGCTGGGAATTCATGGGCAACAAACCTCCAGGGGAAGAAATCAAGGCTGTTTGGGGAAAGGGAAGAGGACCTATAAATCATAAGAATACTCCATATACCACTCTTCTGAATCCATCAGAAAAGATAGTAAATAAAGATGGAGAGGAAGCCTAACAGATTATGAGGACTAAAATCATAACTACCACCAAACAGAAAACCCTACTACTCCCATTCTCTTGACACTTTAGGGGTTACTTCTCGGCGAGTACCCTATACCCAGGTGACAACTTTTGTTCAAATTTAAGTATTTAATACAGCAAAAACCCACTCTCTTCATCTCTTGAGACAGAAGGTCAGAAGATTTATCAGAGGCGCAGGTGCTGCATCTTTCACATTTTCTCACCTCCACAGAAGTGTGCTGATGTTCAGCCTGCAGCTAACTTCACACGGATCTGTCCTAACACCTAGTAGCTCTGTTTAGGCATTGTCTATTCAGACAGCAGTGGTTATAGCAAGCACCTGAATTTTAGAGGGGGTGGGGTTAAAATATCAAACTCAAATCATTGCTCTGGACCAAGTACTGCATGAAGGAACCAGAATATGCCAGTTTCTGAATGAAAGCCTGGGCTGACAACTATTACCTAGTCTAAAGAAACACATACACTCTTTCACTCCAATCATGAAAAGGCCCATAATGAAATTTTTACTTAGTTGTCATTTACCCATGAAAATCATCAGTTGCAATCTCTTAAAAGTTAAAAATACCCCCATCAACTAAGAAAAACTAACATGCTGCACCAGGCTCTGAAAAATCCTGTGACAAGACTGTTATCCAGCTGAACATCACCCTGGTAATGGCTGAAGCCCCCTTCCACAGGTACCACACAGGTTAAATTACTTCCCAATAAAAGTGTAATGTCTTCAGTGGTAGTTTCATTTTTTGGTGAAAAATTCTCACTCGAGATTACATGAGCAAAGGCAAGAGAATTAAAAAATTAATTATCCTGGGTGCCATATCAGGTGTAACAACAAACTGCAATACAGAGCAAACTCTTGTCTGTTGCAGTCAGGCTTCTTCCCCTTGGGACAGCCAAAAAATAAAACAAAAACTGTGGGACTTAATACTACAAAATACTCTGTGCAAACTAAGGATATTGTGCTAAATCTTGATGGGTTAGATACCATCCACAATAGCAAGTAAATAAAATTTTATGAAGATCTGTACAGCAACTTCCAGGATATAATTAGATAATACTTTTCCAGAGCCATAATAAAGAGGAGGAAATTTTGTGTTTTCTTCGGTTGGTGTGGTGCTACCTGTTAATTACAAACAGCCAAGGAAGCAAAAGATGATCTCTGGAACATATCCAAGGAACACAAATTAAGCTGGTGGATGTACTCTCCAAAGGCAAGGCCTCCAGAGGGGGTTTTCAAGTGTTCTGGCTACAAGTTTACATCCCAGACAGGAGTATGTAGGTATTTCTTACATGCTTTCCCTCAAGCTTCTCTCAGAGATTTTTTCCCCCCTCATGAAAGAGACAAAAAAGGCAACATCATCAACAACCAAACAAAACCCCAAAACTATCCAACCAAAAAATAAAAAGAGTTAATAACAGGACTTCAGGGTCTTCTAACACATTTTTGCTGTAACTTTACAATCCTGAGGTAGGGACACAGGATATTTCTGCAAGTAATAGAGGAAGTTCTGAAAAAGTGCCAGAGTACAAACTGCTGGAGGCAGCCAAAGCGATAAGTCTCCCACTGAGCTCAATATTGCAGGGTGAAATCTACTCCCATTACACATTATGGCTATGACACAGGTAACTTCTAGGTTTAAAAAAACAACAGGCAAACACAAACCACCTTATAACTTTTAAAATGAGCTCTGAGACAGCTTCACAGACTGCTTTGTAGCAACAGAAAGAGCTGCAAAATCCTCCTTATCAAAATTTGGGCTAAAACTTTTGCAATCAATATGATTCTGGTTTGATCTGTTTGAACAAAAGCAGGAAGCCAGAGAACAGCAAACCACATACTCGATAAAAACACATTTGTGTGGGTGATGAAGGAATACTCACGCAGTGCGTACAGGGAGAGGACTATTCCAGCCAGGCAAAATCCCTCGAAAAACCTGAGTGTGCTGAACATGGTCACATTCACTGAGAGTGCCACAGTCAGTCCAAATATCAAAATGAATATGACAGAGAAGAGCAGTACAGGCCGTCGACCAACCCTAAAAATAAGAAAGTATGGAGAAAGAGTGTTAAAAGCCAGGATGGACGTAACTCTGGATCATTAAACCTGGCAAAGAGGGGAACAAGTCAGGCAAGCCCTTCCAAATATTGCCATTTATTTTTAATGCTTATTCCATTCTTCTCTCTTTTCTTACTAAATCCCAGATTTCTCTGCCAGCTTTGCATTGACAAGTTCATTTCAGAAAGGATTAAGCAGAGACAGCACTTTGTATTAGTGCTTGATTTAATCAGCTTTTTTAAAACAATGAACATAAACAAAGAAGCATCTAGGAACTACTGTAAGGCCATAAATAAGTCCCTTGGAGATGAAAATCAACTTCTCAGAGCTTTCTGTAGTAGCACAGGAGGATATATGGTATTATATGCTGTATGGCATAACATATTATTAGCTTCAGATGTCTCCTCTTCGCAATAGACATGTGCTTTTCAGTCTCATCTACAAGAGCAGCCAGCTCAAAAAACTACTTTTCTTGGTCTCATTTGTTGAGGAGAAGCCTAACAAATACAGACTGAGCACAAAACAGGGCTCATGTCACTTCACTGAGCCTTAGAAAGCAGCTAATAACACTCACAGGAAAATTGTGAGCTCCAAGTCCCTCCACCTTGTATCCCCATACCAGTTGAAGAGACCCACAAAACCAGCCTGACTGGAGGATTCAAAAATCATTACAGGCAGCAGGGGCAGAGGACTTGCAGCCCTCCTTTGCTGCTGCAACCTGTAGTTGCATGTATTGGTACAGTGCTGATGAGGAGGAGGAGTCATGCTACCACTGGATGTGGGGGCAGCTGCTACAGAGTTTGGCCCTTTCATGTCCAAGGAACATGAGATTTTTACATCTCTTATTCATGTGTTTAGTGTTTATAATTCCCCGTTCTCTCCCCTCTTTCTGTGCAAGGAGAATGATATGAAGCACCAGAGCACATGGCTATTTTTAAGCAAGAATTGGATCATTATGTGGAGATTTCCAAAATTTTTCAACTTGTCAACTCCCACAAGTTTTCCAGTGGAACTGAGGATCCCTTTTAGTCAGCTCCATATGCCATTTTCACAAAGAATACATGAACTTGCTTTTCGTAGGCAGCTTTCACAGACCCATTCAAAGCAGACTGTCAGCTGCAAGCCAGCCATCAGGTTGAATGTCAGCACAATAAAGAGCATTTAAACCTCACAACTTAGTCCAGTTTCACATGCTGTAGCATTTCTATTCAATTATTTCAGCAGATTGTCACCAGAAGTTATAAAATACATTATATTTTTGCATTCATGATTAGAACTTTGGATTTTGCAGTACTTAAAATAAAATAGGGAGTGAAGGGCTGAAAAAGAGACATCATTATAATTTTTTTGCATTTTTGGCAACTGGAAGAGTGCACCAGCCATCATTCAGGCTTTTTCAAAGTCACACTTAAGAAAGTGTTGTCATGGCTCCTTGCATGAAAACAAGTTTATTATTGTTTTCAGCTCTAGTATCACCTGTGGGGCCCCTCAAAGATTTCACATGTTGGCATTAGTCATTCAAAGCTTTTCAAACAGAACCAACATGCAAGCTGAAGAAAGCAATGTCAAAGCAACCTGCTCTCCATCAGGGTACAAGCACAGCCCACTGCAAGATGAGCTGCAGTGGAGCTGAGGGTGGGAGCACAATCACTGACTCTGTGATGCACAACACACTGGGGACACACTGGACACGGGGGCAGTGACTGCTGTGTGTGCTTCAGATTTTGTGTTTATGGAACACAAAGCACTGGGGCAGGGAGGGGAAGCACCTCATGTAAAATACAGAATACAGAAAAAAAAAAAGCCTATGATCTTTGTGTTATCAGCTATCTGCACAGAATTTTGCAGCCCCATTTTTGCTATGCCAAGCTGTAATTCATACCAATTAGTATTTGTGGAAGTGTTTTGCAGATGAAAGGCATTATGCAAACACTCAGAATTAGGAACTTAATTCCCATCACAAGCCTGACCTGCCATTCCCTGATGTTGATTGAAAAAGACCTCATGCTTAGCATACTTCAGTTCCCTTCCTCCCCTCTGCCCCCCACTCTGTACTCAAGGTTATCCATCGTTAGGACACAGAATCTCTCCTACCATTATACAAGTTACACAAATGAATGGTTGCTGCTAATAAATAAAAATCAGAAAATTCAAGAGCCTCCTGAGCCTGTAAAAACCAGCTGAGGCTAGATAAGCCCTCTGGTAAGAGGCATTTCCTCACAAAAACAAAACTAGTCATCTTCTTCACCAAGGCATGCAGCACACTTCTCAAAAAACAAAGCTCCAGGGCAGCTATCAGCCATATATTTGGTGATCCAGCAGTGTTTTGACAGGATGGTGTCTTAGAGCATTAAAAAAAACCTTTTATATGCAGACAGAATTATCTGTCTAACAGTACATGGAAATGCTTGTGAGAAATTAAACCATACACAATTTCCCTGGTAAAACAGCCCCAGGATGCTATCTGCTGCCATCCAAACTGTTTCAGAGAGAGATTGCTGTATCACGGAAGTCAGCCTACACTGCATGCTATTATCTAGATCAAATGCTAAATGCTGCCTGCACAGGTAAATAACCAGGGATACAAGCAACCCCAGGCTTTTGAAGAATCTGCAGCCCACATGGTGTGATAAGCAAATGCCTCAAAAAGATATTCCTAACGTCAGAGTTGCACCACAGGGGGAGAGTGAATGGGCTGAGGACAAGACCTGCTCTTCCCATACTCCTACACATGTACCTTGCCACCCTGAGATAACTAAGCTTTGCTCTCCTAGCTGATCAAATTGCTCTGCCCATGCCATTCTTTGCAGGCTCTCTCTTGGTTTTGGGACTGGAGCTGTCTCAAAGGCTCCAAAGGGCATCAGAGCAGGTGCAAAGCATTGCACTGCCGGGCAATGAGATGTACAGACCTACTGTCTTCATGCTACATGAACACTGAGCCCACCTGCTCCAGGAAGAAGCCTTCCACACAAACCTCAACAGCTTCTGTCCAGAGCAGGCAGAATTGCCAGCAGCACTGTCTGCCTGTGGAACAAGTAACTTATTCAGGCACTGGACACAGCTGGTCTTCCCACAGCCAAGCATGTTTGCAGACCTTCCTCCTATAGATTTTCCACACAGAGCTATCCCAGCGTGCACACCTACTGTGTTTTGAACATGGAGCACTCAGTTTACTTAGCAAATTGCCTTAATACACTCTATGCCTTTGCCTCGTTCAGCTTTAAAAGCTTCTTTCAAAAAGGAAAAGTAAAGCTCCTAATGTACAAAATCCCCAAAGCATCTTCTAATTATCTAAACGGGAGAGGGGTACATAAGTGAAATGAAAACAGATTTTGAAATTTTGTAACACTTTTTATACATTACTCTGTTAAATCTCTCTTGCTCGTTTAGGGCTGACATCCTTTTCCACTTAATTTTCTCTTTCTACCAGGTGCAATCTGTACAACTCCTTTGTATCCACCTCTTTACACAACCCCACACCTTAGCAGAAATTCAAGCTGTGATTAAATAGCAAAGTAAATTCGATTTAGGTCTTCTTCTACCAGCCCCAAATGCTACTGCTAAGTGACAAAAATCCTACTGAACATAGGAGCCCCGCTGTGTCAGGTGCCTCAGCTGGCAATGTGGGCCAAACACAAGTATGAGGACCAACTTTGGTGGCAGCAAACCATGTCCATTCTAGTCATCCACAAAAAGGTCACTATTCCCTCCAGCCACCAAGTTACCCTTTTTCTCCTTTGCACCACAGCTGGAAACTAATTCTCCTAAATTCACTAGACATTTCTCGATACTTGAAAATCAGGGTAATTTTATGCTGCATTAGCTCGGCTAAGCAGCTTGCAGAGGGGTCCAACAAACTTATGTGGCAGCACAAAGTACACACTGGAGACAGAAATGGATGGAAGCACAGGATGCTCCTTTTGGTGGCAGAGAGCTCTTAAATCTGCTTATTGCAATTCTCTCTCAAAGCCAGTGCCTTAGGCAACAAGTTGTTCACTTATTTGTGGCTTATTTGTCAATTATAGCAGCACTTTCCTAACTTGGTAATAAGTCTGCTTTCTCCACACTGATTCCTTTTTAGGAAAGCCAAGCAAGATCCCTCACTTATTTCCCCTCTCTACTTTCTATGAGCTCTTAGAGCCCCATTTTACTGTGGTATTTTAATCAAATTCAACTGCATTTCATACATGTTCCCTACTTTGCTGAAAAGTCATGATTCCTCTCTTGGCCAAAAATTTTCAGAGACTATTCGGGAATTAAGATGCAATTTTGCTGGGAATGCTTGTTCCAAATTACTGCAGAGATGCAGGGGGCCTTCTGTCTCCCAACTGACTGGCGAGTTGCTGAGGTTTTATAAGATTTCCCTAGTAGGCAGCTCTTCCTCTTTTCCAGCTTTAATGAATGGCAAAAGAGTTAAATTGGGGCCATTTAAAGCACCAGCATTGGCAACTGTGCTGGAAGGCACTGAAGTGAGTGGGACAGCATTGTAGAGCTATTGTTTCAGATGTTTCAAGTTTCCACTGAAATAACCTGAGTGATTCATGTAATTCTTTCCCCCTCTTCTGCACTACAAAACCATCTTTTAAAATAAAAGCTGAACCCTCAGCATCACTGGGGTGTCCAATAGTGTTTTAACTGCCTAAATATAAGGAATTGTGTACTAGATCAGTTTAATACCTCAATACTAGCAGCACATAAGTCAGCAAATCCTTAACACTACATCACAATGTTTGCCTAACAAGAACTTTAAAAGAAGAACAATGGAAAGGTTTGCAAAAAACAGCCTTCAACTCACCAAGAGATACTGTGTAAGCATGAGGCTGACATCACATTAATCATGTATTCAGTGAAATCAATGCCGCTTCCAATTTCTTTTGGTCCTCTCACTTGGTTAAGAAAAAAAAAGCCAGCCCTAAACTAAAGGCTTCCTTGTATAATTAGAAAATGCTTAATTCTATACTAGCGTTACAGCTGCAATAAATTGTGTCAGTTGGAAATAAGTAAGTTAAATATCAAATAGTTTGTGCTACTTAGCTTGATATAAATTACTCAGGTCCAATTAACACACTTCTACACTGTTTGTCCATCATGGTTCTTTCAGAACCTCAAAAATCATTATGCAAAGGTTCTTGATGAATACAAAGTAGAAGGCAATCAAAACAATATTTAATACTGTTATTTGTTTATAGTTGCATTGTATTAATAGATTTTTCACTTACCAGTCGGCTATACATCCTGTTATCAAGTGGCCGAAGATTAATCCTACAAGCAGGGAGAACTTAGCAATGTGGACTTTCCAGGCAGAATCACAAACAAGATCCCACTGGAAGAAAAAAAAGGAGACAGATAAACCAAAATAAATTAATTTCTCAGATGTGTTCAAGCATACTAATACAGTGCAGAGCTTCTTCCAAATGTCAGTCCTAGCACAAGTGCAAGGAAACAGCAGAGGAAAGCTTTCCCCCTCAAGTCAAATCCCAGACGCCAAGAAGCAAATCAAAGACACATTTACCTCAGTGAGTTTTATCAGTTCCTTAACTATAAGATGACAGTACGCAACACTTCAGTGTCCCCCTCTCCTGGCCACAGGAGTTTAGCCTAAGGGGGTATCTCCAGCAGGCACTGGCAGTATCACTGCTGTTGCTGGAGCATCTATCTCACCATGGCAGCCCCAGACACCTATCACCAGAGCCCTGTGAATCCCACCAGCAGCAAGCTCGAAAATTTAGGAGCAAGTGCTCCAATTAATCTCCTCAGGGCTGCTTGGAAACATGGGGAAAAGCAACTGCTTTGCCACAAACCCCTAATGGCCATTTGCTCCAGGCTTTCAGAGTGTCAAGACACTTTTGCTTTCAGAAAAGCATCTTGATTTCCCTAGGTGGTGGAAGGGGGATGAAGACTAAATAAAGGCACGGTTTGTCAGGACAAGTCCTGGCATGGAGCCAGGCAGAGCAGCTGGAAATCCCAGTGCAGCCATGCAACTTCTTGGGACAGCAGCTCCACAGTGACTTTTCACAGCTCAGAGAACAGACAGGATCTGAACCTCGACAATAAAGCTATGCTGATACTCAAATTAACCTTTCTGTCCAAAGAAAAGGGAAATGGACCATTTCAGGCAACCTGCTGTTAGGGCACTGCCTCATTCCCACGAGAAAGATAGGAAAACCAAGGTTTCTAGTGAGGCTTCCTTAAACTCCAAGCCATTTTCCTCTGAAGCAGAAGAAACCAGAAGAACCAGACTGCATTCCTGGCTTTAGCCCAACATCCTCTTTGCCCTCAGACATGTAATGTAATCTTTCTTATGTGTAAAGTGTGGATAAGTTACTATTATACCTTTGAATAAAAGTAAGAGGTTATGTTTGTCCGTGGTTTGTGAAGTGTTCAAATATTGATGGTAATGGCAGCCATACACATTTCATGACAAATAAGTACAGCTAACTTTGGAGAATCAGATACTCCAGAATTGAAACTTTGCAGAATAAATGGCTGTTTGTGTGTCATGTAAGAGTAGCAGCCCTTCTGACACCAGTAACTGAAGTTTCATAGCCAAAAACACAAAGTATGCAATTTATTTTTAAAAGCCAGATGCAACTTCAAAAACACTTCCCTCAAAAGAGTTAAATTAGGTGCACTGCACTTTTAAGCATTTCCATGATGCGCAGCCCTTCCACAAACAGGGCAAGACTCAGCCCTCCTCTGGTCCAACACCACAGATATCCTCACTACCTTATACCATCTCACCGAGAGGTATAGCAATTTTGTGGCCAAAAGAAATGCGCCAGCCTTCAGGCTCAGGCTTTTTGTTTAAGTTAAATGTATCTTGAGTTCCCTACTGCACTGATTTATAGAAGTTGGGACATATAATGTCTCATCTTCCACCCTACAGACTGGAGGCACTAAAGAACCATAAACAGGTATTATGAGCAAGGATTTTTTCCACTAAATACCTATGAATAATTTGCAGCAAACAACTCAGCAAGGCAGTGTGAATTGCTCTCCAAAAATGCTGGCTTTTCAGAAGCAAGCAGAGGAAATGCAATTACTAATGCTAGCAATTCTAGAACCAACCTCCAGCTAGAAAACAAAAATATCTGCCCAGACATGCTGCAAACAAAACAAAATTCAAAAGATACATCTGAAGCAGAAGCAGGCTTTAAAATTCTCCAGGTTCATTTTCACAAGGCAGAAGGTGTATATGCTGCTTAAAACTGAGAGATCATTTTGTTTGTAGATAAAAATTTAAGTTTATTAAAAACAGTCATATTTATATGAGACCAGATTTAAAAATACAATCATTAATTTTTATATTAATTGATGTCAGAGGAACAGTAGTGTCCTCCAAGTGCAAAAAGAAAAATGAGATGTTCTCGTGCCTTTCCATTTCCACAGCTTACTATTACTAGCCAGTGATAGCTGGCCCTCACACGAGCCCCAGGCAGAGAACGTGCAGTACCAGATTACACGTAGGCAAAGGCTTGTGGCTGGAAGAGCCAAAATCTCATGAAGAGCTGTTGAGAAATTTCAGGCCAGGACAACAGATGTCAAACCCCTCTGGCACACTGGCACAGAGACTAAGAGTTTAAAAGCAGGAGAAAAGTCATTCTATCAGCTCGTCCTTCAGCGGTGCCCAAAACACACCCACCCCTTTCGATAACTTATCTGCAAGTCATCCTTTGTTTGTTTGTTTTTGAGGCTATTGTCCAACTCCCCAGCTGTTCTGAAAATAAAAATATGTATTTCCTTGCAAATGCTGCATCTGGCCCTTTCCTGCCCTCTGTTAAGCACTCACTGCAAGCCAGCAGAAATCAGAGCTGATCCCCCAAGCCCACATGGGCAGACTCATGTGGGTGTTGACAGACCAGGCAACCCCTGACCTTCCCAAAATATCTCGCTCTCCAAAACCCTCCAAATTTGTAAATAGACAAATAATGAAATATATCAACAGTTGTTTTAGCACAAAATTCCGGAGAATCTGCCATGACCCCAAATTACTTGCTCAGTACTAAGAGCTGAATTATATCCTGGTTTCTCCTCTGGCAGCTGTCACAAACCAGAGAGAGGTCACCATGAAGCAGTTACCCAAAATAAATTCGGCAGGACAGTGGTAGGTGCCACCAGGGCATTCAACTTGCAAAGGGAGACGAGAATAAGGAGAGAGAAGAAAAATGGATGCTGGAGTCAAAAGCAGCGTCAGGTAAAGATGACATTAATAGGACAAAGTACATATTTAATAGTGAATGTATCATCCCCACGCATCTTAACACAGCAGCAGAGCAAACCAGCAAAGCTTTGTCATGCTGAAAGCACAGAAATTTTGCCAGAGACCTGTGTTCCCCCTTCCCCATGGAAAAGCCTCAGCTTTGAAGAGCTAGAAATAAAGCAGGAACCATTAAACAACATCAGTGCTGCCTCTCCCCTTACACACACCCGGGCTCAGCAGAGCAGAACAGAGCTGACATGTGCCCACACATGGCTGTGCCCAGGGCCATGGCAGGTCCTGCTCCAAGTGCCAGTAACTTCATCCTGCAAAGATGACACTCAGATTTGCTCCACAGAGAAAGGAGTGATGGGTTTCCATGGCCCTGCAGAACAAAACACTGGGGTGGGCAGAGCTGATGACAGTTCAAGTGGCACTCCAAGTAAATCTGCACTAGGAGATTGTTTTGGCTGGAGACTGGGCAGTAATCCTCTATCACATCTTACAAAGGGTAGATTAATCTGTTACAAGCAGGGAGACCATTAAATCCTAAAACTGCTCTGGCTGAATCCTCTGGTATCACACTTGGGAGTTCACAGTGCTGAGCCTGAAGAAAGGATGCTTCTAAACTTTCCCTGGCATTTCTCTTTGTGCCCCTGGGTTTTGTATGTCTTTCTGTCCTCCATCCATCCTCCCAATACAAGAGATCAGATAAAGTGACTTTCTAAACAAAAAGAACTGTACAGTTATGCCAAAACAAAAATAACTATATATAAAATACGCTCATGGAAAAGGAAAATTAAAAAACAAAAGCTTATTTTTCATAGCAGTACAGCAATGTAGAGAATTTGCCACCTATGCAGATGTGCAATATATTGCAAGTGATTTTTTCATGTTGTGACAGCACATTTTGGTCAAAACTGAAGGAGTCACACCTTCAGGAGCCTAATGTTTAACTGGTATCAGTGAGTCACTACCCATGCTGTGACTCACTACAATTCACATCAAGATGGAGGACTATTTAAAACATGGGATGCTTGGGAAGACACCTGGCAAAAGGTAACACACCCAAATAGTAACCATCATGTAACTTCTTTACGAGGGGTGAAAATCTGGACAGGGCTCACGTGGTGCATCAGTATTTGCACTGTTATAAGTTATAAAAGTAAAGTCTGCTGCACGTTTGTAACTACAAACACAAGCTGTCTGGATTAAGGGCTCTTGTCTCAAAAGCCGCTGTCCTCCAGAGGCCACAATGCTGTCTGTGGTACCTAAGTACACGGTATACCCACTGCTAAGAGGTAAGATGCTTATTGAGGACTTGGCTGGTTCTACCTTCAGCACCATATCATGAGATATGCAAGGCAGACCCTTCTGCCTTAAATAGGAGCAATGAGAAAGCAGGGGAGATGCTCTGGTAAAACGCTAACCCAGAGTCTGGCACAAATAGCCCACGAGAGAGGAACTGGACACACACCACCTCTTCCCACACTGTGGGTTCACAGCCTGCTTCCAATGATCAGTGCCCAGACTGCTGTTGGAAAAAAATATCCCCTTCCTCAGACAGTCTGCAGGTGGATTGTAGCTCTGTGGTGACTGCTCTCTGCAATGGTTTCAGCAATAGGAGACCAGAAGATCACCATCGCTGCTGCCTTGGAAGGTCCTAAGCCGGGTGTGAAGCTGCAGCCTTGGTCCTTCCCCAGCCAGGCAGCTCCTGGCTGCCGTGTCAGCCTTCACACACCCAATCTTGATGCCTCTCACACCACCCATGACCCCACTTGGGGAGCCCTGTCCTCCACGTATCATGTGTGCCACAGCTTGTCACAGCAGCACCAAACCCTGCCTGGGGAAAAGCCACCAGCTTCTCTGCTCATTAGGTAATGATTTTAGGACCAATAAATGAAAAAAAGAATCTATTCTTCATCACTGAGGTGTGTTGGGTCTCATCTTTCATTGTTCCTCTCCTTCCTGTCTCACCTTTTTATAACCAAACCCTGTCAATTTGCCCCGCACAGAGCTAGATGCCATCCTATATGTAAATACCTTATCCAGTGAGACCTTAAATTTATGATGCCCTCATGTTCTCTTAGAGTTTTTTTTTTTGAACTCCAACAACCTGAACCAAAGTTATTTTAAAAAAGAAAAAAACCAAACAGTTATGTTTCTCATAAAATATATGTAAAGAAAGGCAGAACAATCTCCAAGTACTTTTTTCTGGAGGAAAAGCTCCAAGTCAGCAGCACAAGTACTATTGAAAAAAACCCCAAAACAAATAGGAAAGAAGTCAGTAGTTCTAATACAATATACCTACCAGTAATTCCTTTTCACAGAACTGAATAATCTGAGTAATACTCATAATTACAGCCACAGGACACCACTGTACCAAGATTTCCCTCTAGACTGCTAAAGGACATCTTTTCTCTCCTCCCTTTCTCAGCCTTCAGCCAAAGATGACACTCTGGCTGCATTTAATCTCAAAGAAAGTGCATGAGATCCAGAAAGTGGTGTGATGCTCAACACTACAGAAAATAAGTGTGCAGTAAAACCACACAAGAGAGGTTGCAAAAGAAGCCTCCCAGAGGGATGCTCCAGCCCAACTGCAACACCTAAAGCAGGGGGGGTTTACTGCCACAGGCATCTCTGTATCTTCTCAGCCATGGACACCTGAGAGCATTTAAACTATTTAACCTTCAGGGTTCAGAGTAAGGATACCTCTCTTTTGAGATCACAGCTGGGTAAAGCACTTCTGATCTGTATTTTAAGTGTCAATAAAGTGTTCTTGAGAACACACGGCCATCAGTACATTTTTTTGACCATCAGTACAGTCAGCTGGGTGGAAATATAAAGGTCACGTTTGAAACTAAGAACATTAAGTAGAGTAAAAAACTAATAGAAATAATCCTGGAAATTTTGAGAAGAAGGTATAAAAATTAATAACTTTCTCTTTTTTTTACCAGCCACATTCAGAACCAAACATCTCCAAACTACAACTTTCGTTACGTTTTTAATCAGACACAAGTGGACTGGAAACAAGAAGAGTCACTAAAAACACAACTTGCAAGAAAAACAAGAAACCAGCTATTGAGAGGTTTTGTTGTTTGTTTTCTTTGAACAGCCACTCAAATAAGCCTACACCACACCTACGCTGGAATGCCTCAACCCAACATACAGTCAACACCTCACTTTCAAACTACTTCCTCTCTGTATGGTGCTAGACCTTTAAAAGCCAAGTACATCTAACATTGTTCAGCTTTATCATAAGTGGATGCTTTTGCTGAAAATCTTTGACCAGAGGCTAAGTGCTTAGATCCTCAACACTTCAAAACAAAACTTTTACTGAGCAAGTACACACTGGTATTTTGAGAGGTTTATAATCACCCAGATTCGCAAGAACATTTACTCAGGTGTCAAGAGAAATGTCGTTGGTACCACAGTGTGACCTTCAGATCAACATCTACCTTCTTCCCATTCCTAACAAACCCAGGGTCCCTATTCCCACACACTGGAGTTTGCTGACTCAACAGATACAAGGGCTTGTTTGGTCCAACTGCTTATCCAATTTGTTTTTCTTGCAGTGGAAACAACATTTTCTGTACTTTTCATTCTCAAAAACCAGTAATCCATTTCTGACCACAGCAGACACCTGGCAAGGAAAGCTGCAGCCCAGAAAAATGACTTGTGAACAGTGAACACAAGGTCATGTACACAGAAAGTGTCAGATTACTTTAACTGGGGGCATGACTGACCACCTGGGCAATGCACCATATGAAAAGTAAACCAAAGAAAGAAACTACTTTTGATACTACCACAAAGGTTTTGGGGACATGGGGAGGGAGAGGAGTGGGGAGAGAAAGAGGGGGTGGCACATGAGCCAGGGAACACGTGCTTAGCTGTCTTCCAAGAAAGATATAATTAGATTGTGCAGCATAATATGAACCTATAAAAGAGTTTCCATCCCCACAAGATTGTACAGGACTGCATCACCATGGACTTCACAAGTTTCCTTAATGGTTTCTGAAGTTTAATATAGTTTAAGTTTCTGAAATACATCCTTCAAAACCACAATT
The DNA here is from genome assembly GCA_026261815.1 of Monarcha castaneiventris obscurior. Lineage (NCBI taxonomy): Eukaryota > Metazoa > Chordata > Aves > Passeriformes > Monarchidae > Monarcha > Monarcha castaneiventris. The sequence goes on along the minus strand of JAMPIT010000059.1, from coordinate 12,267,677 downwards.
TTCTGATGTACATGACGTAGCTGTGTAATTTCCACATTAATTTTTTAAGTGCATGTTTTTTTTAGTCTGGTGTTTCAGCCTTAAAAGTAAAGCACAAAGGCTCGGTGCCACGCATTACTGTGTGAACACTGATGCAGAGCACAGCACTTCTTCCTGGTGTGCAAACTTAGACTCCATCATCATAATGGGAAACCTAAGGCACAGGTTTCCTCAAGCTGCTTGAAACAGGAGAGGCATAGACACACTGCCTCTTATGTTAATTACCTCGGGGTAAGCAGGCTGTGCCCGCTATGCCCCACAGGGAGATGCTGTCCTGCTCATAAGCAGTCTGTGCATGGCTCCATTTCCCCCCAGGCAGCTGAAAGGCCTTTCTAAAGCCTTTCAGTCATGGCTCACCTTTAAGGGCCATATCCCCAGCATGAAGAGAAGGCTCAAGCTACATCGCAATCACAAAACAAGTTTAGAACTTCAAATATGCAAAAGGACACACATTGACTGCATTTCAATGCCAGTGAACTGACTTGGAATACATTTTACATTTAGTGTTCTGCACTAAACTGTTCCTTAGTCTATGCCATAAGACCCTCCAAGCTCTCCAACAGGCACATCAACAGAATCCCAAGATAACACCGCCTGAAACACTGCAGAACTGAAAAATTTCATCTACCCTTCGACTTCACAGTTTAATCAGGAGCTATTAGCTCTTCCGTTCCCAAACTTGCTCTCATCACAGATCTGTTTCTTCTCCCCCCTGGGAGAGGGAAGAAGGAAGTTTTCTAAGTAAATAATAATCACTAATATGCTAAGAATTAAAATATTATTTGTTAATCATATGACAGTCTTCTGAATACTCAACATGATTAAACCAACTTTAGCAGCATCCATGTACCACCCACTTCTCCATCACTGCTTCTTTTATTTTCAGTAGGAGTTCCCTTTATTCTGAGACATTTAGATCTTTTCCAGCCTTCGCCCTCCACAGATTAGTCAACTAACTTGTTTCTCAGCTGATGTGATCTGCTTAGTTTTTCCCAGCTCCACAATGTCATCTAACATCAAAGAGTTGGGTGATACAAAATCTTGCTTGCAGCTTTCCTGCACAGTATTCATAACACTACATTAATAATGTTCCACAGTGCAGCATCAGGGTATTTCAACATCTTTTTTACGTCTCTGTGCTGCAACTAAGTAACTTTTCTACACTTATTCTGACACGATTAGAAGACTTCGTCACAAAACTGACTTTAATTTTAAGTCTAGTCCTTGGTGTAAGACCTTGCAGCTGTTTGCCTCCCTCTGGCTGCATGAAAAGACCATGAGCAACAACGCCCATCCCTAGAACTGAGACGCACACACTGAAAAGTGGCATTTGAGTACCATTCCTCAGTTTTCAGCTGACAGGCACCTTTATTCTGGAAGAAGTATGTGCTGCTGGGACTGACTTCTCAACCAAACTAAAAAAGTTAAACTGGATATCAAATTTGTGTTTAGAACTGGTCTAAGGACTGTAAATAGAAGCCACACATAAAAAACCCTGCAACATTGTAGTTAAATATTAACATTCACTATCATCTCATTATCAAAAATAAGTTAATACTTTGTGGACTGGTATTTTTCAGGCTGCCAAAACATGCAGGCACAAAACATATTACAGGCTTGAGAGGGCTGACATGGCAAAACCTAGTTTACTATCCTGTTGAGCTTTTTTAAATCCGGGGGGGAAAAAAGGGAAAATGTCAAGCATGGCATAAAATTCTGAAATGGAGAAGGGTGAAGCAGTAGACAAGAGAAGAAAGTCATTGCTCATGAGAAATACTTGCCACCTTAGATAAAAAGATCAGACGCCTCAACTCTGACATGCAATTATTGCTGCCATAATTGCTGATGACCTTGCCCTCTCATCATTTGCAAACTATGGCTATTGCAACGCAGGCAAGAAGAAAAGGAGAGGGGAAAAAACCCCCAGGGTCTGGTATTAATTCGGACCTAAATAAATATTAAGGGTAGGGAAGAAGGGAGAAAAATATTCCACTTGTTTTACAAATCAGAAGGGGAAACTGGTCTGTCAAGCTTGTATTGTTCAAGCAGACAAAGTTTTACACAGCCCTGGAAGACACAGCAGGGAAAAGGTCTTACAGTTTAATTTACAGGCCCTATCCTCAATAATATTTGTAGGGTGGACATTGCAACACTGTCTGCATGTTCATGGACTTTGGCCTGAAGGCCAGGGGGAAAGCAGGCAGCTCCAGAGTGCTGCAGAGTAGCAGGGAGACAGTCCTTGGGCCAAAACGAATTCCTCCACCGCTGTCTGGAGGCAAAGAACCTTTTTTAGGGAACCAGACCACCCTGCTCTGAAAACAATGCACAAGGGTAACTATAAATCACTTGCTGCTGGAAAAGGCAAACATACCACTTCCCTGCATTTCACAAGCAGCATTCCTGATTCTCACAGCTTTGCTCCTCAGGGATCTAGATAGGCATCCCAGAAATGAGTATCAGGATACATCCACTTACCTAATTTTTTGTTCTTGTGTTTCAGTATAACAACTGGCAACTGGGGTCTCCCAGATTATAAGAAAAAATAGAAAATGCTAACAAAGCCTTGTACTGCACACTGAACTTTCCTATTCAGATCATCATGCCCAGAGCACATTTATCCTCTCCTCATCAGCTCACAGGACAAGCAGGAGGTTCCACCCCAAGCATGCAAGTCACACCAAGCACAGCACTGATCCTTCTTTGTGGGAATAGCTACAAACCTATTGCGTGTTCCCAGAAGGTATGACATGGCCTGGATCAGCAGGAAGAACTGAACACACACATTAATTCCTGTTGCCTGCCAGTTTTTACAGACTGGTGTGGGGGCAGGCTCCCCAGCACCAATACTGGGTGTGGACCAGTGCAGTTCCAGTAGCGCTGAGCAGTTATCAGACACTGAAATGAGGTTTGCCTGGAAACCTCTACAACACACCCTGATGATGTGGATTGAAAGGGCGTTGAAACTCCTTTCTCCCTCCTTCAGGTTCCTTCCTTCCCCCTTGACTTTGAAATGGTATTCAGAATGCACACAAAGTCATCTGCTGTCAAAAGTCAGCTGGTAAAAAATATAAAAATTAATTAGGTTACGAGAGTTAAGTACACATTTGAGTTGAGGTGACCAAAACCTGAGAGAAGCTGTTTTGATGGAATTTGGTGCAAGAACTGAACACTCAGCACTGCTCCAAAGCTGCAGTGTATTCCTACAACAGGCTACTCTGATCTTCTACACACTGTCTGCAGCAAACCCCAGTCCTTTGTTCTGTAGCAAGATCTCAGCCTAATTAATTCCACAGTTACTTGCGGGCAAGCCAGCGCCAGTCTGGCTGCGCTGAAGAAGAGCAGGAAGAGGAAGGAGCATGAAAGGGAGGGAGTGAGAGTAACTGTCCTGAGCAGGGATGCCAGGTAGGTGGGGAAAAAATAGACTGTCAGAAAAAACAACAGATGAGGTACACAAAAGCACTGTATCTCTTTCAGCATTTTCTAAATTTAGCAGCTCTCTAGAACTGATTTGGAAAGATTTAATTTGAGACTTTTCACCATTAGTACAGCCAAAGTTTTGAGGTTCAAGAAAATCATAAATCTTGTGTTATTACAGATGTTGTTTCAATAAGAAGTGAACCCCTGAAATTTGGCAGTCCTGTAAGCCTCATCTCAATGTTATCATCACAACTGGCTCCAAATTACATGCCTTCCTGAGTGCCAGTCCCTTTCTTTGACAAATGCTCTAAAAAAACACGAGGTCACCTTTTATAATTGCAGTCTTGTAGCCAGGGTAAGAAGAGGTAAAACTGTTCGTGCACATCAGAAATTTGGGGTTAGACTGCCTGCACAGCTGGTAAACATTCACCACAGCCAGCAACTTCTGTCACAACATGGGCAGGGTCGGTATATTTAAATTACGTGACAGAGATACAGGATGTATTAGGGAGTGGAAACAAAAACAAACAGAACCCCAAGCATTTCAAACATCACATCCATCCAGGAGGCTAAAAAAAAAAAAAAAAAAGGCAGTTGTTTGACATATACACAAAAAATGACTGATGTGAAGGGCTCAATAGCAAGCCTTGGAAAGCTGAGAATGTCTTTAAGATATTTCAATATGGAATTACCTTTCTGGAGGATCACTGTTAGTTCTAGCAATGCTACAAACTATTTACGGTAAGCTGAAATCAGATTTCTGTAACTAAGATGCTTTATTTTAAGGGTGATAATAAACATGAACTCTACGTACATTTCCTGTAGTGAAAAAGAATCCATGCCAGACAAAAACCCTAACACTACCTGCGTTCTGATGCCAGTATCAGTCTTAATCCACTCTCTGTTTTCTAGACCAACTGATTCAAAAGACTTTGGCCAGTACATAACACCCCCAAATATGTAAAACCAGTAGCTAGGCTCACTAAACAAGAAACCTTGTTGTATCATACTTGGTTATTTCAAACATCAGATTATTTGCTGTTTGCAGGCAGAGGACAGTTCTTCACATGGGAAGTCGCAAGTGCTGCTCCCAAAAGAGCCATCCCCTTCCTTGATGCCACTCAGCCAGAAACTGCCCCCGTTCTTTCAGGGTGTTGTTCACTAGTGCCCTGATAATCGGGAGACTCCATCACCACACTCAGTGGGTGCAAGGAGGCCCCAAGGCAGCTGCAGCAGGACAAGCCAATAGCTCTCCTTTGCTTCCTCTTTAACAGCAAGATTTTTCAAGTCTTTGAAGGCTTAGAGCAGTAACCACTGACTCTTTATCGGCTAACTTGCAGAGGGAAGAAGGAAATAGAGTTTGGGATCTCTCACACAGCTGAGGAAGACATGAAATAAAATAGTAGTAGACATTTGCCCTGGTCTGGCAGTATTTCTGGATACCTCTGACCACAAGGACTTGTTGACCACTTCAGCACCCATTAGAAGCTGAGAGTCATTTCAAAGCTTTGGCTGAAAGAAATTTAGAGTGGACTTTCTGCCCATTGCAAGTGTCTGCCTTGCAGGTCCCTACCCCCACTTCAATCTGTTCAGTGGAAACAAAGTGATGTAGTAGCTTCAATATTGCCACTTCTGACCCAACTACCACAGTGGGTACAATAACTCAAGGTTTTCATTGATTTGGGACTAGGTAGAAGCCAGTCAGCCAGGAACTAACACTGACAAGACAAATCCTGTCAGTTGCAGGGAAAAAAAAGAAGCATCAGCATTTCTAAAGTCTCTTTGCAGAGACCAGCCAGCTGGAGAATATGCAGAAGCAAATGAGATTACAGGCACAAATGTGAGGAGATAAGGGTGGTATAGTTCTTATTTTGGGAAGGACCTTGTCAGAATGATCCCTTCAAAGTAATTAATAACTATATTCTGAAAGCCCATTGAAAATGAACACCTATCCTCTACCCCAAAAAATATTCTGCCAGCTGTGCCAAATTTATCATCACTATTATCACAAAGAAATTTTTTTGTTTTATCGTTTCTGGCTACTTGCAGATACCTACAATAATTCCACAAGACAACACCGCATACTAAAGCACAAGTTACCGCACAGAGCAATTTGACTTCATTCACCTAGTAGAACACTCAGGAAAAGAAGAAAAAATTTCTTTTAAGAGGAAGTTTTCTATCAGGCTGACAAACTGAATCGGATGAAGGTGAGTTCAGAAAAGTGCCAGAACTGCAATAAAAGCAAGGAAAATGAAGACTGGTTGAGCACAGGCATCTCCCCTTGCAGGAGCAAAGAGCACCAGTCACAAACCAAACCACTCTGAGTTCACCAAGACATCATTGCCCCTGGATCATTTGGCTCTTCTGACTTCAGCTCCACTTTTTTTTTGTCAGGGACAATTTGCTAGAGGCTCAGCCAAATTGGCATGAGAATGTTTGAAGCTGTGGCAAATAGGTAAAATGATTGCCATGTTACTTTGGAAGGAAGATGACTCAACCCAAATCAAGTGGGAAGTTGAGAGCCAAGCGAACAGCATTGCAGGAAAACAAGGCATCTGGAGCATAAAAGCAGCCACAACAGGAATTCCCTTGTGACTAGACATGAAATATTATTACATAATTGCTCTGAGTGATTAAAATGCAGCCTTCAACTAACCACTTCCCTCTTATGCCAACCCCAAGAGGTGGAATGATCTGGAACGTTGCTAGCACACACAGAGGGATGCTGTGCCATCAACCTCTGCAATCTAATCAAGTCCAGTCCTTGCCCATCACCAGCTTTTGGTCTCCATTATACAAATCACCATGCAGAACAGCAAACAACCCCACCACTTAATGCAATCAAACACAGAGGACAGGTCATCCTAGTAACAGAGGGGAAAACCAACAACCATCAATACTGTAAATATAGGCTTCCATGAAAATGTTGTCCCAAGATAACAGCTGGCTTTGCAGATGGTCAGAAGATGCAGGCACTAAAAAAGTTAGTGAGAAAGTTAGAAAAGTCCCTGCTGAGCACACACTCCAACTTCCTGCTAAGCTTCATGGCTATGTGTGTTTAGCTGTCATTATGTTGCTCATTGTGTTATGCTAATAATTTACATGAAGCACCACTTTGCAAATGGCTAAAAGGAGATCTCAGGTTTCTCCACAGAAAAAAAATAAAAAGGACATTTCTCAGCATCTTTCCTTAGGACACTGGTGAGATACATGGACTATTAAAAATACTTTTTTTTTTAAACTAGCCTTTTGCCTGAAGACTAATTTAAGATGTATCTCTCAAGAAATACACGTGCGCTCTCAGTATGGTGTTGTTGATATTGTGATAAAGAATAAATGAAAATCTTCGAAGAACCATTTAGGAGTGAAAAAGCCTTACAAGTGAGTTGTGCTTTGGGAAGATATTTATGTACAAACCAAGCTAAAGACCAAGATTTATGTGCCAAGTCAGGACATTAGCTCAGAAGGGTGATTTACCATGGCCACTGGAATCCCTGTGGTTAAATTATGCATCTGACCTCTTCACTACATGTATTTCAGCAGTGTTAAATAATAAGCGCTATGTCCTTTATTACCATTTCCAGTTCTAATGACTGGCAGCACTATAAAAAGCACCGTTCCCAGTGACTCAGTCAAGGAGGTCAGGATAATGACAGCGTCTAACACAGCAGTGCCAGTCTTCAAGGAAGGCACAAGGCCACCCCTGGCTCCAACAAACACTCAGAAAGAGCTGGGGCTAAACAAAGCAATGAGCAGGGCTGGAAACAGCAAGACCTCCACTCCATCAATCCCAAGCATGACACGGGCTGGGAGAAAATGAGCACCGGGGAAGGGAGAGCTGAGAAAGCCTGGACAGGGGCACAGCATCTGATGAAGGGTGTACCATTAGAAGAGAGGCTATGAAGACAGTGGAATTCAACACAGTTAAGGACAGCTATCCTACTCCTGAAGAATGGGGGGAACGGTGATATTTCATATGCACATACATCAAATATGCTTCATGCTAAATAACCAGAATTGTTTCATTGTTTCTGAAGACAAAGCAATGATGGAGCATCCAGCAGCTATTAGCTCAGACTACTGAAGATAAGTACAAGAGGATTTACTTGCCAAACAAAAGTACATTTTTTATTAATATACTTTTGGCTCTCTTTATGACATTTCAATATAACCCCTGGCTACTGCACAGATGAGCATATATTAGACTAAGATTTAATAAAACTCTATTTAGAAAGATGAGAACATTGCATAATACATTACAGAAACAAATGTATTTTTGAGGAGAGTTAAGGGTGATCTGAACATCCAGTCTCTTGAATTCATCCAGAGCAGCTCTTTCTCACAAAGGACAGTGAGATGCATGTAAGAGGAGTCAGCAGTTACAAGAATTGGTCCCACAGTATCAGAGCTCCTGGGGATTGATAAGAAATTAAGTCCAAATCAAGCTATGCTGATGTTCTCTCAGGGTTTTTCCTCTCTTTCTTCATTAGAATAAAAACAGGCTGCACACCCATCCAGAAAATCCCCAGAACAAAACCAAAACACAAACTAAGGAGGAATCCTGACCCCGACAAAAAACAACCTAATTATAATTACATGGGATTACAAATCAAAGCAAAAAAGCTGCCAGGTTTTTGGAAGTGAACATACAATAAAAATAAAAACTCCACACTGGAAAAACCCATAGTCTCAAAAGATGATTATTATTCTTTGTAATAGAAAACAAGACAGCAGGGGCCACAGATATTTGTTTATCCCCTAAAATTGATCTGCCCTTTACCGCAAGTTCTTCCAAAGAACACTTTTTTTATTATCTCTAAAGAAGCATGCAAGACAGCAAACTAACTCTCCCTTGACCTTTTGTGGCCAACTTGACGATGACCTTCAAAAGATTCAAACATTTCCAAAATTTTTTTAAACGTTTAGACTAAAAGAAAATATTTCAAGATAATTTTTTTCATGCTAAAACTTCAGTGTTAAACGCCCAAACATATGAACAGCTCAGTCTCTGAATGCAAAAAAGAAAATCTGATGTTCCTAAATATCTAATTTTCTTATATATTTCTGTGTCACAAACTATTCACACCCACCATGTGCCTGTGTTTCTCTCATGAAAAGAGTGTAGGTGGGTTACCTTCCTTTTTAACCCATTCTGGGTTCAAGGTTTTGAGGGATTTGCTTTTTCCCTGTTGCACACTCTTTCAAGGGACACAAAGAGAAATTGAAATGATTTTCAGTGATTCAATGTAAATGCGTACTGGCTGACTAAAGCACAATTATGCTGTTCATCTGATTGTTGCTGTGTTTCTTTATCCCAACTAGATAAACACAGTTAAGACAAAACACTGCTTCCAGGCAGGAAGTAATTTTTGCTGACCTTAGGAGGGGGTCTTGAGATTAAGGGAACTACTTCCCTGGTGTAACCATTTCATTTTACATTTCCAGGAGCTCCAGCTGCCTGTTAATATCAATAAGGCCCATCTGCAGCCAGCAGGGCTTTCGCAGGGACAATACTATAAACAAGAAAAAGCTTTCAGATGAAAAGGCAAGGTGATTTTTTAATATGCACTACTCAGCAAATATAAAGCAAGAGCAGAAAGTGGCACAGTCTCTTCACTAGAAATTTTCCACTTTAGCCATTACATGAGGAATCACAAAACAGAGCTGCATGCACTTTCTGCCTCTGGAGTAAAACAACTTGCGTGAGACATTTCTTTAACTGCTCTGCCAAAACAGTTTTCAAGAGAAGAAGTACAAAATTCACAAGAACTTTGTCTTACTCACAACAGTCACCATTTCTTTAGCTTCCCCAAAAATCAACCTGGTTTTTGATGTGTAGGGCTGCTTTGGTGTACTTGCACAAAGATCAGCTGGAGCCCTCTCTGCAACCCTTTCCCCTCATCGGCTTAGGCACATGCCTACAGCATCTTTCCCACAGACACCCAGAGAGAGCAGGACAGTACCAGGAACCCAAAGAGACACACAGGATCCCGTTTCAGGACATAACTTTGCAGCTTAGTGCTGCAACCAGTGTGCGGGTACAAGTCCACAGGCTGGACACCTGGTGCGACGCTCAGGGACGGAAAGGGCTGCGCGGATGTGGGATTTATTTTGTCCTGGTGGGAGGGTAACCCACGGGGACTTGACTGACCCAGCTACAGCACGCAAGGACAGATCCGTATCGTGTCCAGCTACTCCCCTAACACTGGAAAGAGCGAGTGCCGAGATGGTCCGTGAGGGCTGGGCAGGGAGGGGGCCGAGGGAAGTCGCCTTTCTCACCTTGCTCACGACGTTTTGGACGAGGCCGGCTCTGATGCGGTAGTGCCACTCGCGGCAGCCGCACTCGCTGGCGTTGTCCCCCGCGGGGGTGGGCAGCACGGGCGGCGGGAAGATGCTCCCGTTGCCGCTGTGGTTGGCGTGGATCGGCGCCAGGGTCCCGCTCCAGTTGCCCTGCCCGTCCGCCTCCCGGCACCAGAAGTCGGGCTGGTCCAGGAGGAAGGAGTCCGAGAACTTGCTGAAGCCGATGACGAGCGCCGGCACCCAGGTGAGCAGCACCAGGGTCCGCTGGTAGCGGCCGCCCAGCCCCCCGAGGAAGGGTAGCACCGAGCCGTCATAGTCGAGGAGCAGCGGGCTGCAGGCGGCGGCGGGCGGCGGCACCGGCACCGCCTGGATCTCGGCCCCGGCGGCGTTGGCGGGGGGCGGCCCCGGGGGGGCGGCGGCGCTCCCCCCCACGGCCCCCGGCACCGAGCCGTTCTCCTCCGGCAGCGGCCGGCCCCCGCCGCCCGCCTCACGGCGTCGGTCTATCGCCATCCAGCCGCCCGGGGAGGCTCACATAGGGGGGGCCGGGGCAGCCCCGGCTCCCTCGCGAGTCCTTCCCTCGCTCTGCTCCGCGCACACACACACACACACCTTGCAACGTAAGATATTGCACACACGCTCCCAGCCGGACCCGGCAGGAGACGGATGGGGGAGGGAGAGAGGAAGGAGGGGAGGAAGGACAGGGGCGAAGAAAGGGGGAGGCACCGAGGGAGCCCCTCGCTCGCTCCGTTCCTCACCCGCACCCTGCGGCCACGAACCGCTGCAGCTGCCGGCGGTGCCCCCCCTCTCCTCGCCTGTGCGTCAAGCTGCACTCATCCCAGCTCTCCCTTCCCCCTTCCGAGAGGCACCGCCGAAAATAAAGGGAAGGATCCAGCCGGATCCGAGCATGCAATGGGCCAAAGGAGAGGAAGGGAGCAGGCGAAGAGGCTGGAAGAGAAAGGAGAAAAAAAGAAAAAAAACCAACCACCCCGCGAACCAAACCCTGCAACAACAAACCAAGCAAAACCGGTGCAGCAAGGCACCGAACACGCCTCCTCTCCCGGTTTTGGTGAGGAGGGGGAGGAGGGACAAGAGGGAAGGCAAAGGAAGGAGGAGAAGAAAATAACAGCTCCCGACACGGCTTCCCCGCTTCCCGCACAGCTAAGGGCTCCCCCCCGGCCGCGGCAGCAGCGGCGGCGGCAGCCCCCAGCACCTCCCCTCCGACCCCTCGCAGCCCCGCGTCCCGCACATCTGGCTCTGCAGCAAGGGGCCCCGCCGGCCCCTCCGCGGCCCGGGCTGAGGACGCGGACCCCGCCGCCACCACCGCCGCCGCCGCCGCCGTGCGCCTCCCGCGGCAGCCCGCTCGCCGCGCCGTGCCGCCGGCCGCACCTCCAGAGGCGGGCGGGCAAACCCGCCCGGCTCCTCGCCCTCCGCCTCCCGGCAGCCCCCACCTGCCGGCCCGGCGCCGGCGCCACCGCCCCCCGCTCCGCTCCGCTCCGCTCCGCCCCCGCGGTGCCTGGCGGCAGCACCTGCTCCCGCCGCGCCGCCGGCCCGGCCCGGCCCCCCCGCCTGGGACCCGCCGCCGCCGGGGGCGGGACGGCGCCGCGGGGCGGGGAGGGCGCGGGGCGGCTCCGCGGGGGCTCCGCGCCTCCCCGCGGCCGCGCTGCGCTCCGGCGGGCCCGGGCAGGTAGGGCGGCGGAGCGGGCAGGGCGAGGGCTGGGGGAGGAGGAGGAGGAGGAGGAGGAGGAGGAGGAGGAGGAGGAGGAGGAGGAGGAGGCGGCGCTCCCGCTCCGCAGCGCGCTAGCTCCGTATCAATTATTTACACGGTATGTGTGCCTTTAATAACGCAGCGCGGCTGCAGCGGGCTGGGCGGGAGCGCACCGCATCGCCGAGCTGCAGGAGCACCCTGTGTGGCTGAAGAAAGGGCGAGACTTGGAGGGAAGAACCGAAAGGTGAAGGGGGCATTTCTGAGACCTAGATGGCTGCGAGGAGACGTGCCTGCAACGCTTCAGTCAGCCTGTCACATTAGTACACACTTCGAGGAAAATTATATCCTGTTAGCACCTGACGTTAATTGTAAAACAGGCATTTAAAATTTGTGAAGGTTATTTTTATGTTAAGCTAAATTTACTTCAGCGTGTAAGTGCCCCAGACTATTTTCATCGTGGAGCACAGCCTGTGCATTACTGAACTGTGCGGTTATTTTTTCCTTTGTAAGAAGGGAAGGAGAGAAAACAGATCAATATATGCTTGTACACATGAACACAGCTAGTGAGCAGAAAATGCCTGTGTGCATTAGAAGAGGACGGGTGTCATTGCCAAATATAAATGGAAGAGCAAGTTGTTGATACAACTTCATTTATTTGATCTGGTCTCTCCTAGCAAATTATTGTACACCATTAATGCCTTAGATCTACCCCCCTTTAGCTCCTTGTCTCACAGAGGACACCAGTTTGCATTTACACCACTACAGTGTGTCTCTGTGTCCCTTTTGTGGGCCTTCCCTCAGCTCTGCTCCGAGGAACACTCAGTACTTCAGAGGCCCTACAGCCTCTCCAGGTGACACTTTATCCTCCTCTATGTATATTCCTTGCTGAAATGTGAATGTGGTGGTCCCTGCCAAGGGAAGTCTCCTCTTTCTGTGTTGCAGTGTCCTTTCACATCTGATGGCTGCCATCAGGTCCCTGTGCCATGTTTTCTTTATGATGACCAGCTGCAACTTTTCCACTTCTGAAGTCTCTTTGGCTGCTGACTGCCCGCAGCTCTCCTCTGGTCTCCCCTCTGCTGTTGCCTGCAGCCTGTGCTGGGCAGTGCCCCAGCCTCTGTGCATGCAGGGGGTAACCCTGCCTGCAAAAACAACTCCTCTCACTGCTTTTCAGTTGCTTTCCAAGCAAATTCTTAGTGTTATTTTGAATTCTTATTTCATCCTCTGATGTGTTTGCAATTGCTCCCCAGTTAATGCCAGCTTTGAAGGCTGCGGACGAAACATCCCCTTTGGAATTGCATTTATAATCCACCCTCTTGCTTGTGAACCACTAACAACTGCTGTTCCCGAACTTTCTAACCCCCTGCCCAAATTTTTCGAATAAACTGAACTCCCTTCCCCGCAAGAACATGCACAGAGCCTAACCAAGGCACAGATGAGTGGAGTCCATGCTCTCTTCTTCCATAACATGGTCTGCTCCTCATTGCCAAGGGAAATTTGGCCAGATTGTTCCAGTTTCTAGTTGACAAGTTGGTATTAATTGTTGCTTATCCTATTGTTTCCTTCTACCTGTTTACAAATTGTGTGTCTATATGTACTAGATGCTTTTGGTGGTGAAAATCTGGCTTATTTATTTATTTTCAAATGCCACCTTGAAACATAGGCATCAGTTTGCTTATTTCATGGCCATCTTCCCTGGATTCTCAGAGGGAAGTACTAGTGTTTCCAATGCTGTTTGAGCCACATCCTTCGCTACCATGGCATGAAGTGCAGCCAGACTGTTGGTTTGAACATCTTTGGTTACCTAAGTACTCTTGTCACTGGTTCTGCACCGGCTTGGGCTGAAGCATTATTCCCTTGTCATTAATGTGTATTACGTCAGTCACCTGATCACAAGTGACCTCTTTTAGCCAAGACTGGTGCAAAGAAGGCTTGAGGCAGTCTGAGCCTTCTCCAGCATCAGTCAATAGCTTTCTCCCCCTGATGAGTAATCCACTTGCTTTTGACTTCCTCTTACCACTGACGTACTTATGAAACGATTTCTCATTACTTGGGATGCTCTTGCTAGTTAAGTTTTATTTGTTGCATTGGCTTTTTTTGTGTGTTTGTCCTTACCTATTCTTGCCAATCAGCACTTTGCACTCATCCCATGGAAACCTGATCTGCTTTCTCTCTGCTTGCTTTTTGTGAGCTCATGATTAGCCCAATTGCTTGCTTCCTGGCTTTCTGAAATTTCTTCTGCAAGGGGATCATTTGTGGCAGGTCTTCTAGAAACTCCCAGCTACCACTCACTGCTTTTTCCCACAAAGGGGAAAAGGCCTCATCGTGGCTTGGGACTGGCGGGGAGAAACATTGAGGGGAAGAGAACTTTAGGAATGAAGGTTTCAAGATAATGTTTTGAGGAAAGAGAAATTTGACTGAAGAAAGCAAAGAATTGAAAACTGGGAAGAGATGGGAAGGAAAAGAAGAGCCCTAAGAGAAGCAAGTAGGTGTAGTAGATCTGTAGAAAGAGAATGAAATCATACAGTACAATGAAAAGCCTATAATGAGAGGTTACAACCCTTACCCAAGCTGATCAAACATTTTCATCCCAAACACCTTTTCTGGGCTGCTTCTACATCCTGAGTTTTTGTTTGGAACTGAAAAATTACAAAGATAGCATATTCCTGAGGGTTACATATTTTTACAGAGTAGGAGTTCTGCCCTTGAAACAGCGATCCTCAAGAGACTGTTTCTAAGTAGAAGAAGGTTGCAGACAAAAGAGGAAAGAAAACACATTTCTAGGAGCTAAGAAATAAATTTTTGATGGAATAAGTACTACTGAAGCAAAATTTTATGGGAAAATATCTTTTAAATAAGATAAATGCCTTTACATATTCCTGCAAAACCTGGTTTTAGTTTAAATGAGGAAATGAAAAATGTTTGAAAGGAATATTCCAACTGTCTTGTAGAGCGTACACGTGAAAAAATGCTGAAGTTAAGCATCAAGACTCTCTCTCCTGAGCAAGGCTTCATGAGGAGCTACATTTTGTGGTCAAGTAAGGTTTCTCCAACAGTGCCTCTTCGACCTCAGAGAGAAGAAAGAGGATCTTTGGTGTAATCCTTCACAGAAATATAAAAAAATACAGTTTAAAAGATAAGTTGTATTAAAGAAGAGAATGAATCAACGTATTTTGGCTAATTTTATCCACTTTCATTGAGTCACACTAGAAAAATCGGGTACCATTATGACCTGGCTCATCAACAGTTTGGGGCAGAGGAAGAGAAGGTGACTATGGCCTGCTCTGACAGGAGAAGTTTGATTGCCCTGTTGCAGAACAAGCCTCCTGTTGCAGAGCAAACATCCTGTCTGTTGGCACCCACTGCAGCTCAAGTGGGCTTCAAGCCAGGACCCAGAGAAGTATTATCATGTTTACACAAAGAAAGGAAAAAAAATCAAGTTCCCTTGGTGTTAATATTTTCACATTCTTGGAAGGCCAACCACAGCACTTTGAAGAACTCCTGGCATAAATTCCTGGTTTATGTGGAATTTGCAGCAACTTTATTCCATAGCAACAACCGTAGCTATATTTTATTGCTTTATGGGATGCATGCTTCGTTTCCTTTTTTGTCTAAAGGAATCCTGAACTGCAGAGGTGAAATTATGACAGTGTAATAAACCAAAACTACTTGGTACAGAGTTTGATTAATAAACTTACCTATTGGAATGAAGACTATTTATATGCTGGAGAAAAGCATGGTGCCTTCATAGAACTGTATGAAAATCCATGTTGAAAATGATCAGGAGGTCTCTAGTCTCCCCTCCTCTTGAAGTAGGATTGGCTATGGGGGTCTGACAAGTGCTTTATCAAAATGCTATAGGGGATTTTTCAGCTCAGGAGGATCAGGTGAGTACTGTCAAAGCTGGATGTGAGGCAAGATAAACCAAAAAAAAGAAGAATGAGTTGAAAGTGGTAAAAGGTGCTAAAGCCACCTAGGGAACAGGTAGAAAAGCCTGTGCTTATTTCAGTGTGCTCTCATGATCCTGATTGAACCAACAACACCTGACTTTCACCATTGTTCTGATGTCAGCAAACACTGGTGAAACTCACTGGCAAAAAGTTCTGTCCCTCCTGATGCTGATTCTAAAAAGATGACAACCTATTATTTGTGTAATTTACTCTGCTGGTACAGGTATCTACCCCACATGAGGAGAGATGCAGCAGGAGAAGGGTTCCCATTCCCTGTCTCCCAGGGATATGAGCATGCTGAGGAATGTGGATGACTTCATGTATTATCCTAAAACCAGAGGAAATTATTTGCACACTAATTACTGGGAAAAAAATATGTGTTGCAAAGTCAAGCAATCTGACATTGGTAAATGCTGTAACTAAGATTACTTGGGCAATGTCAATTTGTGCCCTAGATCTAGTGTACATGCATTCTGATGAAAACTTTAATGAATAGTGCATTATGCTACAACCTATAATTACATAATTGCTGACAATTTTTCTTGCAGATCTCCTGTTTTGTTCAATTAAAAATAAAAATAAATTTAAAAATAGTAGATACTCACTTAAGAAGCTTGATTTTCAGCACTTAAAATACCGTTGAGAACCTGTGTCTTAATGAGAAGCATTTCAATATTTCGTTTTCTCCTTGTTCAGTATGGAGCCCCATGACATATTTAATGCACTGTCTTGCATTCTGCTCTCAAAAAACTCATGATTAATGTCCTCAGAGGACTTCTTATAATTTTCCCTTTTGAAGTATCCAAGTGTTTCACAAATACTAATGCATTTATTTTCACGGTGTCTCTGTAAGGGGAAGGCTTATTGACTTCTTTTCATATTGGTAATCTCAGAGGCAAATAGATTTAGGTTAAAACCTTGATGTTTTGGGTACTTGCAGCTCACAGTAATTCAGCATTCTAGAGCACAGTGCAGCATTTTTTTGAAGCACAGCTCCTGTTGGCAACTGTGATTGTGCAGTGCTTTTGCAAATCAAATTCCAGAGTCTCAAGACATGCACTCACAGAATTAGAGAAATGCAACTGCAACAACATACAGTGCTTTGAGGAAGAGAGAGAAGCCTGATATCACTCCTGGGCAAAGTGACGGAGCAGCTGATGCAGTACTGGATTAATAAAGAGTCAAAACTAGGCAGAGATAATTAGAGTCAGTTAACCTGGATTTAAGGAAAGTAAACTTTGTTATACTACCTTTTTTTAAAATATGTTTGTGAATTTGGCTAATGAAGACAATGGTACTCATGTGGACTCTCAATGTATAGCAAGAAAGACAGAGATTCACAATCTGAAGCAAGATGTTCTCACTGGTGCCAGCAGAAGAGTTTACCTCCACCAGCTGCTCTGACTATTTCCTAGCTAGAAATCAGTTCCCTTTCCAACCTGCCTTCAGGGCAGCTCCTGCATGGACTGCCTGCTTTACAGTTGTGTAAATCAGTGAGGCTCACTCAGAACAGCAACTTGAATTGCATAACCTTGTCCCGATAATTTCCATGAGGAGTGTTGAGGGGCTCTCTCAGATACCTCTATACCTGTCAGCAGCCAGCCAGCTGACTTTCTAAGTTATGAATTTAATTCTCTGGAGAAGCAGTGACTCTTCATCCAGTCTCCCAGCTCGCGTCTGATTCACCTGCCACTACAATTAACGAAGCAGTGCCATGTAGGGAACAGCTGCCTTCTCAGTAAGGTGACCCACAGGTAAAGCAGGTCTGTCCTGTTCACTCTATAAAGCAAACACTCTGCAGACAAAAAAGTAGTCATGTAATTAAAGGCTTTTCTCACTGTACATACGCAAGTATTGTACACTTTATATATATGTGTGTGTATAACACACAGACGTTACCTGAACACACAGAGAAGCCAAATTAGACTTACACAAGCTGTTTTACCTTGTGTAATTTCTGATCTTCAAGTGCCTAATTTTGCATTCATCGTGGTGTTTAAAATGTAAAGCTTTTTTTCTGTGTGTATATATCAAAACAATGCAAAAAACTAATGAGTGCTTACACAAGACAAGTTCTACAGTGTACATAATTTTTACACACAGCTTGTTTGAATGCCTCAGTGGAATGCAGTGAAAGCAAGTAGGAATTAAGTCAGTTCAGTGGTTTTTTTTTAAAAACAGACTTCAAATACTAGAGTTAAATAAATGAAATTAAATGAACAATTAAATTAAATTAAATTAAATAGGCTTTGAGCTGGATTTCTGTTTCAAAAGACCAAAATCTCTAACATTAATTTTACATTCCCTTGGTCATAACATGGTAGCTGAACATCTGATGTTGAAAAACCACTTGGTGCGAATATATGTATATATTTTCTGCATCCTCCTCTAAGGCTGCTGACAGATTCTTAACAGAAATACTGAGGCTGAAATAGTAATACTTATGTCAGGAGTAGGTTGGGTACATTTTCACCTATAATAGGAGTCATAACCAGCTACATGCACACGTCTACCATCGCTTTCACTACATAACTCAATTTCTAAAGGGAAAGCAAAAAACCAAACAGCGCCTAGGACATTCCTGAAGGATTATTGAAGGAAAGGAATCAGGACACCCTGAGGGAACTCAGTGACTCAGAGTGCAGTCCTCAGACAGATAAATTACACCTTGCATGCACATTAACTGTGCAAGCACATGTATGTGCCACAGAAAGTAACGTAACAAATGTAAGGATGGCAACTCAAAGACAAATTGTCTAAAATGTATGAATCACCAAATCTTCCAAACTTGCAGGACGTAACTGGAATATTTAATAAAAATAGAACCTGTAATCAAGAACCTTATTTGCACATCAAATATATGCCTTTGATTTTTTTATCCCCTTTACACCTGGTTAAGAAGCGTTCTTGATGGGGAGTTCTTCGTTCCCTGTTTGCTTCTATATTGTATATGCAAGCTCAGACTCACCTAGCATCCAAACGATTTTGCCCTGAGTCCAATGCTGACCTGGGTTGGGAGCTAACTCCAAGGTACAACAGCAAGACTCGAGCCTCTTCTATCCTTCAACACAGGCCCAAACTGGGTGTTACACGTGGAGAGGCTGAGAAGGGGCAAAATCTCAATTAAACCATGTTGTGTAGCCACTGACGTTGACACATATTCTTTCTATTCATGTGTTACCTGGCACTCACTGCTGCTTGCACCCTGCAAGATCTGATTGCAGTTAGGGAAGCTGGACGTTGTGGGTCCCTCCCAACTCCTCTCTTCTCTTCTCTTCCAGAAATTACTGGGTTCCTTGCACAGACCTTGTTAAATTTGACCTGAATAAGTGAAGCCCTTGATACTCTCCCACTGCCCATCTGCAGTGGACACCTGCACCTGTGGCTCATAGCTCAGCTCATGGTTCTCCTGAATAAATCCTTTCCAAAATGTCAAGGAGAAGAGTATATTCTCTCTTGCCTACATACAAACCAAGTATGACAGCGCACATAAGGCTTAAAAGGGAAATAAGAACATTAATTGGTTCAAGTTGTGGAAAGAGCATATTGTTTTTGCTCAAGAAAATTGTTATGAAACAAAATAATGGTCTTAAGAACAAAAGAGAAAAAAAGAGTTTGGGGAAAAATCATAACACAATATTTAATATTTTTGTTGTATTTTCTATCAACATTTGAAGATTTGAAAGATAAGAGGCTTGCACTGCTACAGTTAAATAGTTTGTAATTATCTGGAACCCAAGGCAGCTTGTGCAAATACAACTCTGCAGTGTGGTCAGTCTGGCAGACTTTGTCTCTTCAGGCATAACCACTGATTTATATCTTAGCCCATAAAGGTCAAAACCCACTTTGCAGCAAGGTAGCAATGTTGTCTTGAGCTGTTAACCACTACCCTGGAAATGCCAAGCACTTCTATCATAATGGAGTTTTTTCACTTGAATTTATGCAGTTTGAAATCAAGGAGTCCGTGGACTACTGAAATAAAATAAAAAAAAAAAAAAAAGAAAGAGAAAGGGAGAGAAGGAGAGAGGTGGCCCCCTTTGTTCATCCAAAGAGCTCTATATCTTACACTGCTAGAGCCTCAGGACCTGGTGCGTCTGAAGTGAAGGGTGAAATTCCAGCTAGTTTTGTTCTGGACCAGTAGGGTCTGGCTGACACATGCAGCTTGCCAGGATGTTTGCTCAGCACACACCCAGCCAGCTGAAGAAAGGTAAGAAGCATTAGTCACACCATGTATACTGAAAAAAATAATCCACTGCAGACTTGTCCCAACTTTTTTCCTTCTGCTGCCCAGTGAGGATGCCGAGTCTGAAAACACAGAAGACAATCTGGAAACTCAAGTTCCTTTGCAGCTGCAGAAATCTAGTTAGAAATGTTTTGCTGGGATAGAAAAGCTGCCAGCAGCAAGCAGAGAATGAGAGGTTACACCTGGATTGAGAAGAAATGTTACAAGGGAGGAGTCAGCTTGGAGAGATTTGGCTTAAAAAATGAACAAACAGCGACAAAAAACCCCAGGCTTAAAAACCCAAAGAAAACAGCAGATTGTAAACAACACCATGAAGAAACAAACCTGGTAAAGGATGATGTTGAAAAACAAAATTACTTTCATCCATACAAGTCTTCTATTTGTGATTAAGAGGCAACAGAAGATTATTCACGAGCAGCTTTTGCTGTGGCCTTTCCCTGCTTCCCACTACCCACTCAGCTGGTCGATGGATGGTCAGCCAGCAGAACAGGAAATCCTGATGGACTCAATCAGCAAGGAGGAGGCTGACTCTTGCTGGCAAACCTGTGTTTGGTGTCAAGCAAACATTCTTGCTTGGGGTCATGCCAGGGGTTCAGCCATCTTCCTCAGGAAGAAATCAGCTGGGCAATGAGTTTTAAGCAGCCAGCATTTACAAAGTAAAAAGTCTGCACTGGTGATTGCGGATGTTGCAAATTGTTCCTACTTGTGACGGCGTCACGGGAGAACATCAAAGGTTTCCACCAGTTTCGTGGTTGTTTGGAATGAGATAGGCAGTGAGCCCAAACCTACCTTGGCAAAAGCCTGTGTTGTGAAGCTTAGCTGTCCTGCCAACTATCTTAAGCAGGACGTTTCTTATCTCCAGTTCCTTTCCACAAGGATCAAGTGTTCCTGGTCATTTGGCTTTTGACAAAAGGCTCTGTATGGTTATTAGCTGTAACACTATTCCTGGGCTTTAGGCAGGAGGGAGATTATTAGGCTAGTTTCACCATTGTGTTGACCTACTCATGATCTCCTTATTCAGTGTCACTTTTATCCTGACCAGGCACCTCACTGGCTCCTGCTCAGTTTCATAAGCCTACCTGGAGCAGACAATTAACTGATGTCCTGTTGAGCTTCTCTGCAACACACTTTTTTGATTAAGAACTCACTGGTAAAAGATGAAGATGTATTTGTGTAATTATGCAGGAATTCTCTATTAAACTCCCTCAATTATTTTTAAAAGCATGTTGCTATGGGAAAATGCTTCTGGAGCCAGTTATTTTAAACATTCTTCTTAGATACTTAAACACAACCTTCCACTATTTTCAGATTTGAGGACAAACCTTTATGCAGCTGGTGAATGCAGATGTAAAGGGCGCTGTTCATTCTGCTGGGAAAGAAGCATCATACCCACAGCTCCAAGACCTCAAAGCAAACCAGTGCAGCGCATAATGAGCATTGGCCTCTATTAAAATACGAAGCAAATTACTTACAAAGACTTACTACTTTTATAGTAAGTTTTCAAATTTAGGATAAAGTTTATTTTCCTCACCATTTTAAAAGTGGACAAAGTACAAATGGTACAAAGCTAATAATTACTCCTTTAAAAACACAAAAAGAGGAATGGAGTCCAAGTTGGACAAAGTTCAGGGGCTGCTGTTTTCTTTAAGTGAATTTACCTAAAACTCCTGTGAGACTTTTCATGCATAAGGTGCAGGCTCCTGAGTTGTGGCTGATACTAGGCATCTCTATTCCTTCCATTTTCAGGGCTGGCTGCTACTGTCATGGAAAACATTAATGTCAGCTTCACCTTTTTGCAAAACAGTCAGCATTTGGTTTGGCTGAAGAAAAAATATTTTGGAATGGACCTGAGTGACCTTCTGCAAATTGATAGCTGGCCTGAAACAGGGAAAGCTGAGTCACCAGTTGCACGGGGTTGAAATCCAACCCATACATCTGTAGCACATCTTGCATAGCCAGTGTAATTGATGTTGTGACATTCTCAGGATTTAAAAGAACTTTGAGAGCCTCTGATAGGGTTTTGATTGGCTACAATATGTTACACATCATCTCTGGGAGGAGATGAATTTAGCCATACGCTCTGTAGAGCGTGGGTATTTGGGGGTCTCCTGTTCTGTATGCATTTTCCTGGGAAATTTCCAGTTCCTCAAAAGGAAGGAAGTTCTGGGGTATGCATTGTTCTGGTTGATGCATCCCATCAGGTCGTTGATGGGAACAAATGAATTCCCTCTCTTTTATTAATGTCTATTCCTTTCAGGGTATTTGACATGGTCTTGTTGAAGTCCATTGTACTTGCAAACCTCTTTTTCATTTAATCCAATATCCTGGGTGTCTTGGGGTGACTCTATGGTGTGTATCCCCTATCACGGCTCTATGCCAAAAACTTAATCTTGTGCCTTTAAACTGAGCTTGAGAGGGGAGGAAAAAAAAAAAAAAACAAATGAACTTTTCAAAGCAAGTTCCCAAGGACACAGAGATAGAGACTGCTCTGCGTTCTCCAGCGGCTGCAAGAGCACGGGGGGAGCTCCCTGCCTGTCTCTTCAGCCAGTTTTTTGGGTTTTTTTTTTCCTCCGGCATGTTTCCTAGGACTTTGGTGAGGTTTTTTATTTCTTTTTTTCTCTTCTGGACTGTTTCAACAACATCAGAACACATCAGGAGAACTTCTCTTCAGGCCCGGAGGGGGCCTAAGGCCACCCCCCCCGGCAGCTCCGAGAAGGAGGGACCACACCTACAAGAGGACTCTAATTTCTTCCCAGGTTTTCTTGTTATAGTGAGGGGTTTTGCTATTTAGTATTGTTGTCTTTTTCCTGTGTGTTTGTTAATAAATAGGTTTTATCTCTTTCACTTTCCTTTGAGGAATTCCTTTCCCGAACCTGGTGGGGGGAAGGGTAGTCGTGACCTGCCTTTCTCCCAGAGGATATATTGCTAGATTTTGGCCAAAACTGGCACACTGGGGAAATTTGAGCTCTTCGGGGGTGGGGGTGTAAGGACTCCATCACTGATTTGACTATAGGTATTTACTAAATTTCTGAACCTCCTTCAACCTCCCACAACAAGTAGAGTGCAACAAAGTTTAAGAAGGGGAACGGCCTTGTTGCTGCCAGGATGTTGTATTGTGTAGTGAGGAACAAACTGTGTAACATTTTACATTTCATGTCCCAAATTGTAGCCTCTCCTTGAAACATTTAAGTCTGTTCTGTTTTCAGATTTTATTAACAATTTCAAAAGCATCCCCTGGGTAAATATTTTCTGCAACAGTTTCCTTGTGCGCCAAATTCCCAGCTTACAGCCCTCCCTGACAGCCTGACTGCAAAAGCTTTATTGTAATATTATTCTCAGTAATTTGGTAAATCTTAGTGTTTGCAAGAATAATCCAGGTCCTGAAAACACCTTCTATAACACAGTGAATGATCTGGGAGCATTCATGCTGTTACCCTCATACAGCAGGAACAGAACCACTTGTACTTTCGTACAAAGTGCTATAATATTGCCCACCACAGCTCCACAGCTCCCTCCTTTCACTCCCTTTTTTTTTTTTTTTTTTTTTTTTTTTTTTGGAAACTTCCCTTGTGGTTTTAAGAACCATGGTTTCCATTATCTCATTTTAAACAAATGAGGTTGAGTATTTGTTGGGACTCTCTGAAACACCAGGGTCACAGTCTGCTTGCCTGCAAGGTAGCTGAAGAGAGTTTCAAGTCTACATCTCCACTTTAAAGATGTTTTTCATTTTTTTCAGCATATAATGGCAGTGCCAGTAAGATTTTTTTACTTTTTTTTTTTTTTTTTTTCAAGATAAAGTAAAGTGCATTGTATTTCAATCAGGATGTTACCATTTTCCTTGTCCTTTCTGGAACTCAGAAAACTTAATGTATCACCAATTTTCTTGTTCACTTTGAAGAATCTCATCTATTTTGCAGGGATATGCAAAAGCCCAACACCTCCAGAATTTGCCTCAAGCAGTAATTTTTTTTTTCCCCAAAAAAAGAAGAAACAAAAACAATGTAAAGGCTTTTTCTGGGCACTTAGTTACAAGTAATTTGCACCTGAAATTTGCAATTAGAGAAACTAAATCTATTGTCACTGGGTTTCTGAATAGTGGAAGCACTGCTGGGGAAAAAAAAAAAAAAAACCAAACAAAACCAACTAACAAAACCCAAACAAACCAAACAAAAAACCCCAGGGCAAACAGAGAAAAGTTGTGTTTTCCAGAGCTGTAGATGAAGCAAAGCATAAATTATGGCTGACAAAGTGCCATCAAAGTACCATGAACTACCTCAAAGTCCCAAATAGGCAATTGGCATTTGTAATCACTAGTGGTGGGGGAAATCTTGAGCACTATCCAATCTCCCTTGCCTTCCCGGCATCTAGTTTAAATCCAGTAGAGATGCCTGAAGGCAGAAGCCTAGCGTACTTCTACAGCTGAAGGTAAGAGTAGCATGCCTCCAGAGAGCTGCACCGCATGCACAAATTTACCTTACATCAGTTTTTACCTGTCTGTCCACCTTAATCCCTTCAGTCAGCCATGTTAGAACAGTTCACATTAAAGCATGTGCTCTCCTCTCTATTCTGTAAACAGTAAGAATAGTATAGGATTTCAGGATCTTAAGGAAAATACACCTCTCTTCTCAAAGGTCTTCGGTATCCAGCTAGTATGAATGATGTTGTTGGCTTCACGTGCGCACACACACACCCGCACAGTGTTTTTTGTCAAGGTCTAGGATGTGGTGAGGTAGAAAAATCGTGTTCCTTACCTATGGATTGTACTGGAAAGGTGACTTCTGTAGTTCCTTGCAAAGTGAACTCCTCAGAGATCTAGAAGGCAGAGTGAGGTGACACCCTTCATTCCTTGTGTCTCAGCATGGTGAGTCTTGGCTAATGATCTGCAGAACTGAGCCCCAGGGAAGCAGGGCTCCCACCGTACTGTACTTTCCTACCCCACTCTCCTTGGTGAGATGAGGGCTCCCACCAAGCCACAGGAGACCTGAGAAGATGCAGAGTCCTTTCACTTTGTCTTGGATCTGTGGGGAGAAAAGTGCCTACATCTCCTCCCTCAGGGATTTGGTCCCGGAGGAGAGGATGCAGCAAGGAGAGAATAGCTTTTTTTGAGAGCTAATGTGGCAACCTCTTCCAGCTTTTAATTTTATTTTGCTCTTCACTTCTTCACTTTTCAAGGAGGGATGAGATGTATCACAATACATCCCAGGGATCTTCAGCTTGGACAGTGTTACTAAGACTTGGCTGATACTCTGGGGAGAGAAAATCTGTCTGAAATTCCTCTGAGGCTATTAGGAGACTGTACTCCTTCGGGCCTGAAGAGGACAAGTTTTACGAGTCTCTGGAGAGAGTGTGAAAAATAACATTTAACTATTTAACTGTATTGTCCTCCCTGAGAGTAGTGGAAGAGGACACATCTGTCGTCCCACTCACAGGCACCTTCTGGCAGTGAATTTTCAGTCGCTATGTACAGCACGAGAACATACTAAAGACCCAAAGACCTTGACTTTCCACCAGAGTCCACATACAAAGCCCACCTTGTTTTTACTTCCAGATAACAAATAGGAGGTAATTAATAGGATCAGTCTGTAAGATCCCCTCCTGCTTGGGACTCGATCTGAAAATGATTCAGTAATACCATGTATTCTACTGTCTATACGTGGAATGCAGATATTCAACACATTGGTTGTTTCCAGGTGTTTATGATAATGTTTTCAGTTTTTTTTCCTGAGAGGGGAAAAAAATTATCTATTTGCTAAATTCTGTCATGATTATAATGTTTAGTCCCCAAGGCCAGAGCAATTATTTTCCATTTCCCATTGATATCCAATGCCCTCCAGCTGCACTGTAGATAAGCAGACACAGGTGCTAAATTTAGTAGAATTAGAGTGCAAAAGCACTAATTAAACTAGTCATGACAGTCACTGCCTTTAGCAGTGATGCCTTCCAGGCATCCTTGGGAAAAAAGAAGCATGAATTTATAGGTTTTCCAAGGAGCTGTGCTGGGCACAAATGCCTGCTGAGTGCAACCCCCAATTCAGCTACACAGGGTGGAGTGGCACTTTTCCTCTGTTGTCTCACCTGTGAGCTTCAGTGCCAACCTGTAGAGGACCAGCACATTCACAGCCTGGAAAAAGAGGTGCACTCAGCTGTCCTGAGAGGAGGGTAGCGTGGCACTTGAGGTTTGTGCTACTTGGATAGAAGTTCAATGTGCCCTGGATCCGGTCCACCTCTCTTTTTGGAGCTCACACCTGAAAGCATCATTCTACTCTGCAGCAGAAATAGCAGCAGGATGCTGTAACCCAGCAAAATAAAAGATAGTTTCTCTAATTGCCACCGCTAAAGACGCAGTCTGGGGTCACTGCACTCAAGTGAGGACTTCCTTGGCGTTTTTTCACTGCTCGTGGAAGATGGTAAAAATGAAATTTCTTTGAGTAATTTCTACCCTCATTTATGCAAGAACAATTACATTCATTTTAATGATGCCTTCCTTTTAGTGACACCATGGAAACCTCAGGATTTTTAAAGGATGTGAACAGCATAATTTGCTGGGATTTTGAGAACAATTCTCCTGGTATGCCAGGGAAAAGAACTGAGCTTGTTCTCATTGAAAGTAAAAGTAAAGGTCTTGAAACAAACTAAATCCAACAAACAAAATCCTGAGTTTGGAGCTGTACTCACTTGAAGTGAAATTTGTGACTAATAATGATTACTACAAAATGTACCAGTTAAGTCCTAGCTGAGTCCTCAGAATAGGTGTTCAAGATGCATGTGTTTTGTGCTGATACTCTCAGCAGGGCTGAACTGCACTCCAAGTTCTATTTGTTTGCTGAAACTAAGAGAAAGCCAGCAATGCTTTGTGCAGATCCCAAGCTTACACTTTCATAGCTCAATCAAGCTGCTGGCATTTTGTGAAATAATTAAGGAATGCGTACAAATGCATTTTGGAGTTTCAGTCTGAATGAGCTATCAATATTTAAATGCATGGTGTGGCTGCATGTAGCTGTGTGTTGTAATTGTATGGGTGCATTAAACTTCTCCAGCAGGTGCAACATGCAAAGAAAACCAGCACATCCCTTTTTAGACAACTTGCACTGAGCTGTCAGCAAGAGCAGAAATGGACTGATAAGTAGCTGGTGTCATCAGCTGTCTGCAAACGGTGATGATACGATTGAAACAGATGAGATGAAAACAATACAAGTAGACACAGCAGGAGTGTCCCCACAGGCCAAGGGGTATTTCATGCAATTGTATGAGTGAGCTCATATTGTTTCCTTGAAACTTAAGAACTCATCTTAAACAATAAGTGGAGCTTATCAGTTCAGCACGGGTAAACTGATAAGCTGAGCTCAATAGATTAGACTTCGAATATTGCTCTCATCTTCGATTTGCATACTGGGGAGATGGAGAAAAGCTCTTGAAAAACAAGGGTAAAAAAGACCCATGTAACACTTTGAATTTGCAATCCAGTGAATATTAATATAACATGGTAGATCCAGTGGTGGTCTGGCCCTAAGTTCCTGTTTTATAAGACAATTTTTATGAATTTTTTTTTTTCTGAATGGAACATTAAATTATTTTCTCTAAGGTAGAGCAGAAAAACTGCACGTGTCCCTGTGCCCCTGAATTCTGTTGTTTGCTCTTTCAGGTAAGCAGCTGGCACCAGTATCTTACACAACACATAAGAATTTAAATCCTCAGTAGCTGAATGCTAGTCCTTTGTAAACAAATTCTGGCTGTTTTGTCCCCTGATGCAGGGCCCATTGTGACACACCCCCGGACTTCTGTCTCAGCTCACTTTTTACCATCTCCACACAGGACTAGGCTTTAGTTTCAGCAGAGATGTATTCCAGACTAATTAGTGCATAGCAGCGAGCTGGGGAATAGTTGGGTGACATCCATTGTCTGACACAGATAGCAGCTAAATGTGTGAAAATTCAACAACAAGGTTAAGTGCATGGATAAATTACCACAAGGCAAAACACATGCCAATAAAAGCTTTCTCTGTTGGACCACACACACAACTACAAAATAAACCTCACGTCACCACTCTGCTCAGTATTATGTGTTACATGGACTGCAAGTTTCATTCCAAGATCATAAACCTGCATTCAAAGGCTCATCTTTGCAGCTTGTCATGTCATGTATTCCCCAGGGTCATTTCACAGAGGGAGGGATGGGGAGGCACAGAGAGTGATGATTTGCAAAGGTCCCACACCATGATAGTTTCAAGTCTGGTGTGAGGATCCAGAAATTCCGTTTGTCAGTTCCAGGGGTGTAAGGCACACCAGACAAGTCTCTCCTCACCCATCCACCTTCCCTAACTCAATTTCCCCTCTGAAAGTCAAGAACTGCCAGACCCAAGCATTGTGTTTGAGCAAAGCCTTCTCCCAGGCCCCTTTAGCACTCACACACCACTCATGAAGATTCTGTAATTGGTGCAGTGGCTGTGGGACTATGGTGGAACTACAGTAAAATATACTGAGAATACAGACTGTGTTGTACTGTCCCTTTTTTAAGCATAATAATGAGTCCCCAAGAGACAGCCAATAAAGCCCAATTATTCCATCCAAATGGTCCAGCTCTCAGAGGCTGGCAAGTTTGATAACTAATCGTGTGCTGCTGGAAACAGCAGAAAATGAAGTAGGATCCTGAAGTGTTACTAGGAAAAAGTCAACTTCGATTAGGCTTTTGATGTTATTTATTCTGCAAATCTTCCAGTTCCCAGCTGGAGGTCTGACAAGCAATCCCTTCCTCCTGCACTGCTGCTCCTAGAGAGAAAGTGCTTGGTCATGGCTGGGCAAAAATCATTGGACAGCAATTACTTTTCAGGATATAAGCACTCCTTCTTAAATTGACTATAGCGATCATTTAGGAACAGGATTTACTTCCTCCCCTGACAGACATTGTGCTGCCTGTGCAGTATTTTCCACAGGGCTGAGTCCCATTCCACTCACTCAGGTCAAGTACCTCATTTGAAGCAACCTATGGGGTCACGAACAGATATCCCTGAGGGGGTAAGATAGGGGATTTAGTGTGGGAATGGAAGTCTGCATCAGTCCTCTCATAAGCCAGCAAGGACCCAACCCATTAAGCTGCTGAGCAGCCTTGAACTTGAGATTTAAGATACACCAGTGGTTTTAATAATCTTATTCAAAGAGCGTCAGAGTAGGACAGATATTTTACTCTGCTAAAGAAGGTACCTTAGACCACAGCACATTTACTCCAGGGCAAGTGTGCCTGTTCTTTTATTAATTGCAACAGTATGATATTTCGCCTCAGCCAGATGCATCCTCTGAGGGTGCCTTTCCCTTCCCTCCCCTGTCACACACAGTTGGGACCTGCCATTTGCATGGACAGTGGCAGATGTTCCCCTGTTTTTATCATGTCTCAGTGGAGAACTTGCTCTCAGCCCGCAAGTAGCTTCAGTGTAACTGATATTTACAGACATCTGGTAGACTGTTCTACCAGAATGACCTTTTTCTTTTAAAAAATAGTTTTTAAAACGTTCCAGCTATCTTAGCTAAATTGCCACAAATTAGAGCAATTATGCTGAGAAATAATTCTGTAATGACTGGTGATAAGTCCATAATAAACAAACACACAGAGCTTCCTCATCTGCATGTGCTGGAAAGTCACAAAAATCCAGGAGCCGCCACACTGCAGAGAAAGTACCTCACTGATATTTAAAGGATCATCAATATCATTGAATTCAAAGAGATAGAATTTCTAACTTCCCTTGACAGCATGCAACCTAAGTGTAGTTAAAAATACAGCCAGTGGGTTTTCAAGTGCAGGGTAATGCAGTGCTAGCAATTTAAGGTTTGTGCTCTTACACACAGAAGTTGCACACTTGGCAATTTTACTTTCCAGTCCTAGAGGCAGAACTGTGAGATTTATAGGGGATGACAAAAGTGATTTTGACCCTTTGCCCTTCATGCTGTTGCTCCTGATTAACATTTGCAACACCGAGCCTGGCAATAGCACAGATGCTGCACTGGCACCACCCTCACCAGAGCTCAGAGCAGCTCACTTTTGTACATGAAAACTAAGTCAGAAAGTTGGTGAGTCCTCCCCAAGGGTCTTCAGTAAGATTAATAAGTAGTCATTCCCCAAATTCCTCAGCAGGCTTCCTGTAGCCAAGAGGGGTTGTTGGCCATTGCATGCACAAGTGGGGCTGCAGAGCCTGCTGTGTTTCCTCTTGCCCATTGAATGAAGTGGCTGCACAATCCCCCTGTCTCCAGAGCACACCCTGTATGCTTCACTTGAACATGTATATATATAATTTAGTACTGGTCACGCCTTGACAATACAATATTTAATTTTTGTATTCCCTCTGGCATGTAAGCCTGTTTTCTATAGTAGCTCCACAGATGGAGGAATTACAGGCATCTATTTTTTTCCATGTGGATTCTCTGCCATGAAAGATCAGTTCATTAGCTTGTGCCTTACAATGTCAGTACAATCCTTCCTGCTGAACTATCATCTATTATCTGAAAACTTACAGAAATATAGTATCATTGATATCTCAAAAACATTTATCAAGTTAGAATGAAATTTGTCAACAATTTCAAGAATAATTGTGTAGGAAGCCAGACAGAAAACATGACTCTTCAAGCTTTGCTTATCTTAAGAAACCAGGCTATGAAACCCACAAATGAATACAACAAAGACAGCAGAGGCAATCTCCCTCTTCCCCGAGTATGTAAGCAACTACATCCTTCCTTTTGGTAAAGAAAAGCAGTGTTTTTCTTTACCAAGGGAGAGGAAGAAAACACAATGTGAAAAGCAGCCAGCATAGGAAGTATTCTTAGCAAGCAAAAAAAAAAAAAATCATAGCAATTCCAAGTCCTTTCTCTCAACCCTCAAAAAGCGCTTCTTCTCCAGGGATTAATTCACAATACTGAATGAAAGCCCTCAGCCAGGTGTGCTCATACAGCACTGGATGTCATTTGACAGTGTCAAGAGGCAGCCTTGCCCTCAGAGCCTTGTGGTCAAAATGGACTTACTGGTTTGAGGGCTTTGAAGACAAAAGTCCTTTGACCATTTCAAGGAAAGTATAATCCATTCAGGAGAATGAATTTCAGCATGAGTCACTTTTGGCCATTCAGTGCCTGTGACTTGCTACTGAGGGGTAGAAAGAGCAGCCACCAGGCAGAGTAAAGTCCTGTTGGAAGCAGGATTTATACAGGAGCCTTTGGACAGGCTCGGATGCTACACATAGTGGGGCAATGAAGATACTGCAGGAAGTAGCAATTATTTTGTAAGTTAAGCTCTCCCTTGTCAGCAATTTTGATAATGGCAGTAAAAATAATTGTTTATGGGAAACTCTTATGTACCATAGAAGAAGGACAGAAAACTTAAAGTAAAGCAGCTAGTGGAGAAATGCAGTAATGCCATTTTTGTTTATTTCTGATTGGCATCATAATTACTTAGGTTGCTATTGTAATTTCTCCTGCTATAGCTTTCTTGTTTAAATTCCTAGCCCAGACATGGCACTAATTTCTACATTCCAGCTCCTGGTACTATCTCAACATTTGTGTCTGCCTTGCTCTGCCCTGCTTCTTCCTACAACAGTCAGATCCTGTCTCACCCAGCATGCAGTCAAGCTCTGGAGTGAGCATTTCTGAAGTACAGGAGTCCAGCTGTGGTCAGTAATTCCAGCACAGACAGAATGAAGTATGTGGTTTGTGTAACAGCTATCAGTTTGAGATATTGGTGTTCTGGGGGACAAGACTGAAAGAGAATTGCACTTTTCCAGTCTTTTATAAGGTAAATACTGTACTCATCCCTACCACATCCAACATTTGCTTTGAGCTGTGTGAAGGTGGAAATAGCTCAGAGCTGGAGGCTGCATTTGGAGAGCAGGCAGCTCAAATAAATTGCTGCAACTGTAAATGTGATCCTTAATGGAGATAGATGGGCCAAGATGTCATGCAAGCAGTTGATAAAAAACCAGGGAAACCTCTTTTGATCTGTTCCCTTCCCTGGTGAACTTGCTCATGTCCTTGTTAGCATTGGTGGCATTGGCAGCAAAAATGTGTGTCCTGCGGTTGCCAAACATACAGATGCTGGCAAAACCCTGGGAAACTGGGACTTGGAACTGGGAGATCACATGCCAACCATTGTTTCATTAAAGCATTTACTCTGGGATGCGTATTTCTCCACAGATAAGAGACCACTCCACAGCTTCACTGACTTCAGCTATCTTAAATGCAGTCCTGGGGTGAGACAGTAGCTCACACTTACAGATTCCTGGTCCCTGAAAAGTTCTGAAATATCTTAAAACCACTCTGAAATCAAGTTTCCGCTCTTTTTACAGGCTGAGCTTTGCTTTTCCTCTCCTATTTCTGATACGCTCTATTTGTAGTTGGAAGAAGACAGAAAAAAAGCAACAACAGGAAAAAAATTTGTTGTGCAGAGATGAACCTCAGCAATGTAATCTTTCTGTGTCAGTGAAAACTTACCCTCCTCTTTTGTTACTTGGATAATAAACCCTTCAGAAGGCTTACGCTACCTGGCAACCACCAACGAAACAAGAGTTTCTGCTGGCTCTGGTCAATGCTCTGCTTTGTGCCAGCCTGCAGAGGAGTATGAGCCCAGCATCCTAATCTGGTTTAGGTGAGGTTCTCCACCACCCCCTCCTTTCACTTGCCTTATTAAATCCTACATCAGGCACAGCTCTTGTGAACCAAGCCTCACTGTGCAAAACTCAGGCAGGCTACCAAGCTTGTTGTGCATGTAATTCCTCACCTCTGTTAGATCCTTAATACTGCATGAGCCTTCCTCTGTTTTCAGGTGGATTTTAGCCTGTGAGTACTGCACAGTAAACTGAGAAGCTACCGAGAAGCAGTATTGCTTTCACATTTCTGTTTCATGCTGTGGTTAATAAACATTAAACTTTCTGACACTATAAAGCAGCATCCAGGGGATGGTTGATACACTGTGAGTATTTGTATAAGCACAAAGTTAAAATCACAAGTCCTGCTATCCAAATGTATGTCTATATGCAAAAGCCTGGAAGAGCAGTTATCCACTAGATCTTAATGAAAGTAAAGGTTAATTATGCTGCCATGTAAAATGTCTTCAAGATTCTGCATCTTATATGTTTGGCCACAGCTCGACTCAAACTCTGTGACTTCCTTACGTGTTGCAGGATTGTCAAGTTACAGAAATGAAAGTCTGGGGGAAAAATGCTATGAGAAGGAAAAACAAAATCGGCGTTTCTGTTTATCTTAGCCTTTTATGTTGGCATGGATTTTTTTTGAAATAAAAACCTGTAGGTCTTCCAATGGTCTATTTCAGCTCCTAATTATCTCAAGCATACACCTCAGCTAGATCAAGAAAACGCATCTGTGGGTCAAGTCCTTAAACTTTGCATGGAACAGTACCCAGATTTTTCTTTTTTAATCCTTAACTTACAGATAAATTAGGGAAAATGGACCCATTTTTAAAATCTACACTGTTCAGTGAAGTTTTATGCTCAATCTCCAACTCCCATTGAAAGGAAACAAGAATAAGCAACGAGATTAAGATTATCATCCAAAAAGGTCATATTGTTGTAAGAGGAATGGATGAGTGAATGAATGGGCTAGCCTCTGCAACAGCATGCTCAGTGCTGCTTATCCTAAAAAAAATGGCTGTTGAAAAACCAAATACTTTTCAAAAAGGAAAGACAGGGGCAGTCAAAGACCTAGAAAAGACCTTCAAGTTTAGGTGATTCAACACCCAGTGTTTCTTGTTCTAAGGAGGAGCTAGAAATGGGAGATGGAAAAGTATAATAAATTATGAATGATTGAAGGTGTAGAAATTCTGCTCTCTCTAACTAGAGACATGATGGCAAGGAGACACCCGATGGCTCTAAAAGGTGATGACTACAAAACTTAGAGGGCAAGGACTTTACAAAGAGCAGGAACTTCTGTGCCCCAGGGTGTCAGTGGTCACAGCAGAATTCAGAGAGAGACTAGACCATTTCTGTGACTGCTGGGAATAAAGTTAAAAATAATTACACCATCGTAAGAGGAGAGATTAAATATTATGCTTCAGATCTTAAGCCACTGTGCAGTTATTAGAGTATAGGGTGTGACTGAGATGGGAAAGGTCTTTTGTACATCCTTCCACATGTCTCCCTAGGGGAAGAGATGCTGGAGCATGTGTGTGCTGTCTGTTTCAGGTGAGAGGTTTTGTAATGGCAAAGCCTTTGCAGTTCACATGCACACTGATGTGACTCTGAGGGCTTGCTTTGGAGTCTGGGCTATTCATAAAGATACCTGGCCTAGAAATTCTTGGTTTCTTTTAAGATTTGGGTTACAATATCCTGGAGGTAATTCAATACCTTTGCCATTTCCTCCCTGCCTCTTTTGTGGACACATACTTGATTGATGGGATTTTGCTTTTGAATGGATGTTGGTGCTTTAGGTTTCACTCCTTGTTCTCTGGTAGTGCAGTGGCCACAGATGGCTGATTGTGTTTCAAGCTGCCTTGATAGCAGCCTGAGCAGGTGTTGGCTTCCCCCTGCCCTGCTGACAGAGTTGGAGTTATGTTCCCAGAGGAGCAATAATCCACTCCTGAAGACGTTCTTCAAGAAGCCTAGCTAGTATAATGCTGCAGAGATTTTATTATTATTAACCAGTAAGTCTTGGAGTACAATGTCAAAGAACTCCATGTTCCCTCCAAAGTATCATTAATATCATTGTTTGAACTAAAAAAGAGTTTCAATATGTTTAGCGAGAAATCTTGAAATTAATTGCATTACATTCCAAATATTTTTATTTCAAGCTTCACAATGAAAGAGGGACCATTAACTGAATACCTACTGAAGATGATACTTATAATCAGGAAAAAGCTGATTAAAGTCAGCACATGTTGAAAGCCTGTAGGATCTCTGTTTATTTTTCAGAGAAACAACACTACAGACAGTGACAAATTGTTGTAATTACAGTGTCTCAAGCACTAGATGCAAGGTGTTCAGTTAAAAAGTATTAAAAATATGGATTTTTCCATCTCTAATTGGGCAGGCTGCTCTCCAGTGCAAGCATCAACAGCATCCATAAAGATTTTCCAGGCGTGACCTTTTGTCCTTGGCTGCAGCTGAGCAAGGGCACCAGGCAGAAATGTGTCTGCACTGGGGTGAGGGCAGAAATTGACTGAAATGAGAATTTCAGCACTTTCTTTGCCACTGCTCTATTAGTGGTTTGGGGTTTTTTTTGTGATTGCAGCAAGGAATTCCCAAGCATGCACAGAAAGATGATCCTATTCATTCTAAGCGTCTCTCATCTGACTAACTCACTCTGTAATCTAAAATTAGGGAGTCCCGGGGGAATATAATCTCTTTTGGTCTTCTTTTCTGCTGATCTAATAATATTTGATCATAAGAAGCTGTACGAAAAGATCAAGCCCATTGAATGGAGTTGTGGGCATAGTCTCACTTTTTATTAACTGCCTGCTCCTTACTCAGCTGTGAGATCAGTTCAGTGTGTCAACAGCCTCAGATGTTGCATCATTTGCCTAAGATGGACAGCAAGAAGAAGTGAGATGTGTTTTACTGGAGGTTGCATCATTCTTTCAGGTTTTTCCTTCAGAGGCTGAAGAAAAGCTAGCTATGATCAGACAGGAGCCCATCATTATAGTTTCTTGTCATATCTGAATGCCTGCTGCATCCACGTGGGAACCTATACCTTGCATTCTGTCCCTTGCACAGTCTGTTTTATTTGGGGAATCACAGCATTTCCCACATGCTGTGGCAGTGCCTGACGTCTTGTGTCATCCCAGATCATGGCCTGCAAAATAAAGGTGTAGGAGTGCTTGGAGACAAGTTGCTGGAATGAAGAACAAAGCACTCCATGCTCTCCCCAGAGAGATGTACATTCACAGGGCACTGTGACAAGACTCAACCTTATTCCTGAATTTTAATCACTAATAGAGTGATTAAAATAAATAAATCAGTATTATCTTGTAGGAGAGGCTGATACCCCTTCTTCTAGCATGTAGTTACACCATGCATAGCAATTCTTAGATGATTGACAGGAGCCCTACATTTGTTCCTTAAGCGCAGAGAAAATCTGGGAGTCAGAGCATGACTTAGGTTTGCTGATTGCCACAGTTGTTACAGTAAGAGATTTTAAAGCTTCCTGCAGTTTCTGCCTCAGTCTCAAGCCATCTCTGCAAGTACATACAGAGTGACATGATATTGTAGACAGAGCTTCATGTAAGAAGCCCAACACTTGCATAAAAAAAGCACAATGGCCATTTCTGCAGGATGGGGATATGAGAAGTCATTAGTATTTTTAATTTATGTCTAAGATGATCCAGTGTAGGTGGGGAGCTCGAGACAGTAAAAGAAGATACCAAAAACTTTTCAGGGAAAACAAGTGTAGGACAAGGACTGGAACAAAAGAAGCCTATGCCTTCTTCAGTATATTCCTTCCCCAATCTGGGATAAGGTCAGGCTACCCAAATCCCAGTGTACCCCTGCTATGCATCAACATTTGTCCAACTGCTGGTAAAGGAGTTCCAGATCTCTGTCACTAACTAGCCTGGAGAAGGTCAGCTTGCCACTGCTGTCATCTCATCTGTGCACGGGTCCGAGGGATCCAGCACCTGACAAATCCCACAGACATCAAATTCACAGAGCTGAATTTTTTGTTGTGATTTGGGTTGTTCATGTTTCTTAGTTTAAGGTAGATGCTTCTGTGTAGCATAGGAATGCTTTGCATTCCTCATAGAAAGGCAAGGCAAGTCACCCACTTCAATACTCATGCAATTGGAGATCGAACTATTGCACAGTCTTCAGTAAAACACTCCATACTACTTTTCCCCGAGTGTTCCTGCTTCATCCAACACAAGGAATGAAAGGCTGTCTCTTAATCAGCAGTCATTCAATGTTTTGTTTTCTTGTCACTCAGCTTGTGGCCCTTGGCTTTCTTTATGGTGCACTGTTCAGTCCCCACCGTGGGGACAAAATTAATCATTTCCTTACGGCCTCATCCTCACCACACATTCCTACAGCATCCAAGTGCTTTGAAGTATTAACAAACCTACTTATGCAATCCCACTGAAAATGCTGCATTACCCTCACTTTACAGAGAGGCAGCTGATGCACAGAAGGCTGTATCTTTCTGGAAAGGTCATTATCACATATTCAGAGTGCATATTCTGCTATTCCAGTTTAAGCATTTAGAGTTTAATCCTTCACATCAGACTGCATGTGGGCACACACAGAACGCCAACTGGAAACGACTGAGAGCTGCAAAACTTCAGCAGTGCCTTGCAGGATGGGAAAGGATGCCTTTCTCTAGGACCATATTCAGCTGCCAAAGGCTCCTTTCCCCTTCTACCAATGCCTGCCCCGTTTGTCATGTATCTTCTAACTTCAGTTCTTAGTGAAAAAGAGGTAGAAAACAAGGATTCAGAGTCAATGGGATGGAAATGTGTGGAAGGAACATACAAGCCATCTAGTCCGCTTGCTTCCCATGATGCAGAAAGAGGTAGATCTGCATTACTTTATTCTCCAGGACCAGCAATTCCTCCATCTTTCCAGGTAATTCTATGTCAGCATTTTGCTGCTTGCAGAACTCTTTGCATTTTCTTCATTAAGCCTAATCTACATTTCCTTGCCATGGATCAAAAGTTTTGTCCTACCCACTGTGGACAGAAAGAGCATGTGTCCTCCTTTGGAGAAACTGGCTTCTTCCCACAGTCACAGCTTCTCACCAGAGCCACACTCTGCATTCACAGTCCTGCTAGGAATGCAGAGTGTGACCAAATGAGAACAGTGCCCACGATACGTGGTGGTGGGATGACAGGAGGAGCAGATCAGGATTTGGCAGGCATCCTTGATGAGTGCAATGCCTAGTGAGCTCTTTGCTGCCCACCATGACAGTGTTCTTTTAATATAATTCTTCAGAAATGTATTTATGTGCGTGCATATTATTCTTTATAATCTATTTATGTACACGTGTATTTTAGTAAGTGCCATGCAAACTCAGAAACTGATGCAATAGGGTATCACTGCAGCAGCCAAACAGCACAGATCTGGTGACAGCCCTTCCCAAAAATGCAACCAGAGTATTGTTTGAAGTTCTAAGGCTTACTCTTTGATGCTTCAAGCACATACTTCCTCTAATGCTCTTAAACAAACATCCAATTAAATTTATCAGCCACTGACATTCTCATGTTTGATGTTGATTAGCAACTCTGCATTAAGTGAAAATTTATGTCCAAGCTGTTCTACCACGTGGCTGGCCACAAACCAACTGCCCAGGAGCAACTGTGCTCTTTTAATCCTACCTCATTTTCTCAGTACAGAGCTGAAGGGACTGGGAGGCTCTCTCTGGGGAGAGCCTTTACTGCTCACATTAGCAAAGTTCCCAGGAAAGGAGTAGAGCAGATTCTTACAACTGATGGGAAAAAAAAACCCCAGACTCTACTCACTGGATCTCAGTGCATCTGGTACCATCTGGTGCAGCTCCAGAGATGGTCTGAACATGTCCAGCCAGCAGGATGCTCTTCTGGTGAGAGCTGAAGAGTTCAGTAGGAAAATCAGTTATTCTAGATGAATTTTATGAATGCCAGATAGTAAGGAACAGCTTGCAAAATCAGTCTTTAAATCAGCTGCCCCAAGGCTCCCTGCCACTACTGTATGTTTCTTCAGCTGCAGAGTGAAATAGCAACAAGTTTCCCTCTGTGAGTCTCTGCTCAGTGGAGATCTTGATGTTGATTGCTTCATCCTGCCCAGGATGAGGCTTGCTGTGAGGGCTGGACTTTTGCCTGGAGAGCCACGCTTACTTGTAAGATGGTGTACTTCCAGCTTGCTGAAAGCACCTATGAGGCAGGAGTGCATATATGTTAAGCTTGAGCGGGGATAATGGTTTAAAATGTTTAACAGTATATAAAAATAAAAATTATGTCATTCACTATGCGCAAATGAAGTCGCATTTGGCTTAAAAAATAAAACAAATGAAACCCCTAGAGCTTGTGTGTACACTGTATTTCTGTTCTGTGATACAGCTTTCAAAGCTTGCAGCAGTAACTCCGCTGCCCCAGAGATGTTCCAAACACTTAACTCATCAGCACACACCTCAACAAGAACCTTTCTGTCTCTGCATCATCATCCCACAAATGCAAACCACTAATGCAAAATAGCCAATATTCCAGATTCCCTCAGTTAGAAGAGTGGACAATATTAAAATTTTTTCAGTAAGGATTAATTCTGTTAATAATAAAGAGACAGAGGGTACAAACCATAAAGAAGGGAAAAAGCATATGCCTTTTAGCAATGTATATTGTAATTTTTTCAAATTATCTGAAACAATCCATTTCATTGCTGCTCATAAAAAACCTCTTTAGCAATTCACATCTAGGGGTGTTCACAACAGAAAACTAGACTAGTAGTTTTCACAATTCAATGCTAGGAAGCTAAGGAAAGGACCACCTGGCAATCCCTACTCCTAATGTTGCTATTGACTGGTTCTCTTGTAAGTGCTCCAGGAAGAGGCAGGGGGAATCCAAAAGGAAATTTTTTTTTTTTCCAAAAGAAAAAATTCACAGTGAAGCACTCTAGCACTCTACAGAGTGGTGACTCAGAACAGCTAATAGCAGTCCAACCAGCTGGGTCATTTAGAAGCGGATTGGCCAAAACACCAAAGCATACAAACCCCCACGGTCTGTCTTTTACAGGCCAGACAAAATGAAACTACTCAAAAGCTTTTTCTCTCTTTAGCTATTGTTCTGGGTACAGTGGAAACAGAAAAATGCCCAATTGTAAAGGTGCAGGGACTTGTGTGTATGTGCCCCAGCACTGAAACTAGTCCATCCTTGTTCCAGAAGGAAAACATTTCCTGTTTTTGCAACAGGAAGCCAGGGTCTCAGCATGATATTCCGCCAGGAATAATGTCAGTTTTCTCCTCCACTAGCTTGTCCTGTGATCTTGTCATTCAGCTGCAGGGCCATGCCACAGGCACAGGTAATCACCAAAGCAACCCAAAACCCGTAAGCTTTCCACAGTCACTGACTGTAGAAAGCAGCTGGTGTTATGTGGGTCTGGAGCTTTGCTCAGAGGGATTGTAGAGCTCAGCCTTTCAAGCCCAATGGCCATTTTTATGTTCCCATGTGTGATGCTCTGCCCAGCTCTCCCCTCATTGAGGCAAGGCCAAAGCTCCCTCCATAGCTGTAGCTTGTCAGTGCTGCTAATACCATGTCTGCATTTTAGAAGTCCTGCACACTGTGGATACCCTGGGTTTCTTTTTTTTTTTCCAGCTTCCCTTGCTCACAGCTAGAGAGTAGTTTCTCTGACATAACAAGGGAAGGCTCCCGTACTGTAGGAAGCAGTACCAGCTACAAACAAGAAATAAAGGATTTCCTTTGGTCCCACTGTACAAAGTTGATAGTGGGGATTATATTTCCTCAGGGCGCTGTTCAAAAACTTTTGCCCGTTTATTTGGTTTAAGTATTGGCTCTCATCAATACAGGATTACTGAACAGACATGAAAACCAACTGTATTTAAAAACCCCATTTCAAATATTCATTCTTTGAATTTCCTCCCTTTGATGCTGATATTTCTGCTGTCTCCACTGTTACCTACAGAATATACTGGCAGCAGAGGGCTGAAAGTCAGCTCAACAGATGCTGGAAATGCCACTGCTCCCACTAAGCTCATCTGAGAGACTGGTGGCTCTGATGAAGTGCACTGAGACTGGGAGCATTGCAGAAGGAAATTATGCTTCATTCTGGAATTAGTATAGCAAGATGTACTGTTCACTCAAGCTCTCTCCAGGCTGTGATTAATGTACAGAGACAAAATCCACTAGTCTTTGGCAGTCACCAGCCTCTCTACAAGAGCACATCAGTCTGAATTTCTGCTTCTCATGGGCAAAGGCCACTTCACAGTCCTCTTATTAGAGAGTAGAACAAGCATCTTCATGCTTTCTCCATGGGTTGCCTCCTATAACTAGACTCAACTCTATACAGTCAGGATGGATCCAATCTCATCCACTTTCTCTGCCTCCTCTGCCACGTGAAATACACAGAACGACTGAGTTCATGTGCCTCGAGGTCTCTGCTTCCTGGGCTGACAAGTCTTGTCACCCTTGTGTCTTTGCACTTCCTTTAGACCACTTTCTCATTGGTTTTGTTCACTTGAAAGTTTTTTGGAGCATGGATCGTTTCTTCTGAGGCTGAACAGCATCTTCAGGTCCTGCTGGTTCTGGCACTCAAAGTCATAAGCCACATTGATATCTATCATTGTAATGTGGTGCTGATCCTGGACAGCTTGGCCTCTGACCAAAATATCAGCCTGACCTCCCAAATCTAATTTCAGGCCTCCAGTCACAAAGTTCTGACTTTAGATTTTGTTCTAGACCTCTTTTTTTTTCTCTTGAGAGACTCTTGAGCAACTGTCAGAAAGAGTAGACTTGTGATACAGAAATGAAAAGGCTTGGCAATCTCTGGCCCCTTTTTAAATAACGTCTTAATCTACTGCTAAAGAGTGCCTTTAAAACTCCTAGAAAGACATTCTTCCACATATTCTTAGTGAAATAACTAAATAAAGCACTAAGCATTAATTTCAAAGAAAATAGTTGGAAATGTCACTTCGGTTTGAAACATCATTGGTCGTTTTCATATAGCAACTGCTGTTCATGCAGTACCATTTAATTTCAGCTGTGTATTTATAATCAATAAAGTTTTTTCCCAATATGTAATTTTCTCCATCATCAAAATATCATTGCAAACAACACCTCACGAGAAACATAGTAAAGACAGCAAATCTGCTTGATTAGAATTGCAGGCTGTGAGGTAAGCAACACTGAGCAAAATTATAGGTCACCTGTGATCCCAGAGCATTAACACTGCACCTGCAATTAATGCACACAGATATTGATTTTAAAAAGAATACCACACAAAAGCCCCAGCACATCATGCACAAGGGATCTGATACCTCTGAATCAGAACGGGGTGCAAAGAGTGAGCACATCAAAGTGGATGCCCAGAAATTGCACCAAAGTCTCCTGAAAGCTGAAATACTACCAGTGCATAATGAAGGAATGAGAGGAAAAGAAAGCCAGTGGGAGGAAGGAAAGGGAGGGGGAAATGTCCTTTGATAGCAGAGAGAATATGATGTTTTTTGGCACAGACAATATTCCAAGGGAATGAGAACAATGAACAGTCACTGTGGTCAGATCACAGCATCTATTAAAAGCAAAACACACAATCCCACTTTGGCTATTTCCTTTATGTTTACTGCATAGTGGCAAGAAAGGGAATTGAGATGATAAGTGGTAGAGAGACGACATGAAAAATTATAGATTTTGTTGACAGTTGAGAAATGAAAAAGCATTCAAGATGGGAGCCCAATTGTTGATAGACACCTGTGACTTTGCTGGATAGAGTGGTTCTCTAGGTGTCTTCACCTCTGATGTATGGCTTCTGTGGAGCAAGAAAATATTCAAGCCTGAGAGCTCTTGTTCAGCTCTCAAGTTTATTCACTCAAAAGTTTTCATATATTAAAAACATGTTGGCACACACAGGTCATGCACTACGGAATAAGATTTCTTGAAACCTAGGCAAAACTTTCCACTGTTCTAAAAAAGAATTTGCCTGGAAGCTCTGAACACAATAAAGTATGAAGGAGTAAGCTGAGAGGCTGTGAACAGGAAAAACTCTTGTTTGACCATATGAATAGATATATAGGATTTCATTCTCAGGAGATCTCACTCAATTTCTTTTTAAATTGCTAATGCTCAGAACAGAAATGCTGGCGTTTCTGTTTCAGGCTGTTAAGCATACTGGGTTCTAAGAGCAGTTAAAACATGACTAATACATTTGTGCTCTTCTCCCTTTGCTCGTTTATATTGCTATGGTTTATTTTTTCCACTTTGCCTATTTTTCAATGTGGTTCTTTAATTCCTCCTCGGGTGTGCCTTGCATTTGCTTTTGTTCCCATGTTCCCAGGAGAATATGGGTAAGGAGCCTATCTCTGCATGCTGAGGTTTAAAGAGATGAAATGAGGCTGAAGAGAGCCTGGCTCTGTTGTACTTGTCAATAGTTCACCCCCAGCTGGCGAAAGCAGAGGGAAATTTTTTTCCAGTTTCTTCTTGGACCGCAAGACTTCCCTTAGCAAACTTCATTACTTGGCCCTGACATAGTAATTTTTCAAACTGGGTCTGTGATTGTCTAAACCTAAATAAACAGGAAACAATTATAGTCTTGGACAATTTAGGAACTAGCAACTGCTGTGAACTCAGACAGTGGAAGCAGAAATTTTGGGTGTTTGAGAAAGGGGGAAGGTTTTGTTCATTTTCCCTTGGGCTAGACCAACAAATGAAGACTATCCATCTGCTGGAGTGGGTGAGGATTTTCCCAATATCTGGATTTTTGCCAGTGGTCCTCACATGAGTTGAATATTCCTGCTTAGGTGCATCCTGAAATCCAAATGCAAGACTAGAGCAGGGCTGGAAAATAAGCCTCTAAATGCAGAAGCATAGCTGATCATATATTTGAGTCAGGTTGGAG
Source organism: Monarcha castaneiventris obscurior (assembly GCA_026261815.1). Taxonomy (NCBI): domain Eukaryota; kingdom Metazoa; phylum Chordata; class Aves; order Passeriformes; family Monarchidae; genus Monarcha; species Monarcha castaneiventris. Next base: position 12,224,520 of record JAMPIT010000059.1, on the reverse strand, counting down.
CCTTTGTCAGGTAGTGGGATTCCACAAACAATGAATCACTCCAGCTTGACTTAAAAAACATCTAATGCAGACCATTTAATTGTGACACTCCAAGACTGATGATGTTTTGTATGATCCCATCTCCTGCTGAGCCTCTCCCTGCACCCCCTTGCACTGTGTGCACATTCAACAGCATTTGCTAGAACAAGACTTCTGGGAATAGAAATTGGAAGACATCCAGATATTTCAAGCTTGCAGGCTCTTTGCATCATGTCCTCTGCAAAACAGGCTTCCTTTATGAGGATGGAATAGGCAGCCCATTGATGCCTGCCTTAACAGGACAGAAGACCACCAAGCAGCAAGCTTCACAACAGCAGCGAGTCCTGACAACTGCAGCAATTTGTGGGAGGTTGCTACAGACCTCTGCAGCATTTTTCTCCATGGGCACCCATCCCTGTTTCTTCCTTGCTCACTCCAGACCACGTGTGGTCTCAGCACCAGCACGTTGAAGGGTGCAGCACCCAGATCCGCACCCCACCACTGCTTCCTGCTCCTCTACAGTTTGGGGAAATCAGGTGCTCCACAAAGGGAGCACAGTACACCCACTGATGGAAAAACAGCCCCTTTTATGGATAGACATGCCAGAGGTAGTGCTTTGCTACCTACAGGAAGTGCAAAGAGTGGAAAACTCTTGTCATAGCTCTCAGGTGGCTGAAGACCATTAACTATGAACACAATGGCTCTGGGGAGGAGCTGAGTGGTACTAGAAGGCACCAAATATACAGAGCTGATGTGAAATCTGCTGTAAGATGCAATGCAGACATTGAAGTTACCTGGCTAGAAAATCAGGCCCTGCATCCACGTGTGAGCACTGATGGCAATGGCCGGGTTTTCAGGTGCTGCAAGGACTGCGCAGAACTCCTTAAATCAGTGATCTTCCCCAAAAGGTAGGGCACAAAACCCCAACCTCCAAAGCTGAGCTTGTCACACAGCATTTTAGATACTGTTGTTCTGAGAGGCAAAAAAGTAACTCTTGAGAGTTCAGCTATGGAAACTGTTATAAATAATAGCCGCCCCTATGAACAAATTAGAACAAGTTACTAGTAGCAGCATTGGACGTGTAATAACGTTTGGGCTTTGCCTTGGCCCGGCTCAGAATCATAGCCAACACGGTTAATCAGAGGCACAATTATTGCTAATTATTTTCCATCCACAAGAAGGGCTGGAAGGAGGGTCTGGGGAACTACAGGCCTGTCAGCTTGAGCTCAGTGCACAAACTTGCGGATGTAAATGTTTATTTCCTAACAAAAAATAAGAGCATAGTAATGGAGAAATTCTGGTTTTATACTGGCTTAACTTGATTTCCTAAAGCTTAAGAAATTTTTGGAAGCTTTCTGAAATAAGCAATTAAACATTAAAATATATTCTAAATCTAAGTGTTTCAAGATCTTTTTATTCAGCTCAGCCATTGACTGACTTTGACCCAGGATACTAAATAACTATGTTCCAAATTTTTCAATTAGTCTGCTGCTCATCAGAAATGCCCTGCTCCTTTTCAATTTGGAGTTTGTCTGGCAAGAATAACAGGTTCTGATTGAAACTAGACCACACTTAATCATATTGTGCATCTGAACTTGAGTTCCCTTTAGATGTTGAAGCTAAATTAAAAAAGTCTTTCAGGCATGATTTTTAGATAATCAATCTTCTAGAGGAGGAGCATGCATTCACACTGAGCTAGAAAGAAAATTGTGCAGAGCTAAACAGAGAGCATCAGCTAGAGGACACTAAGCAAATTTTCAGCATTATAGTTTCCCTGAGCAAGGGGCATATATTGTCACATTATCTACCTCCTTTTCAACCTCTAGTAGTTAGGGACTCCTTCAGATAATTTCAATATGCTTATTACACCTATAACATCAGAGGAAGGGTCCAAACAGGTGGAGATGCCCTAAGTAGACCCACATGAGTGTCCTGACCACAAAGAATGGTGCCATGCAGTCTCCCATCTTGGTAGATGATGGAGGACCATCCAAGGAAGGACAAACCTCAGAGATGCCAAGCTATGAATACAAAGCCTTTGGAAGGTAAGGTACTATTCAGCTCCTCAGTCCACCACATGTATTTCTAGTTTATTTCATCACTTGCCAAAGCTCACTAGAAGACCAGAAAGGTAATACACAGTCATGCATTTGCAGATGAGGGATGATTTTGTCCCTTTTTTTAGGAGGTTCACACTGTTTACACCTATTCAGCATGAGATCTGCACAGGGGGTGGGTAGGGGAACTCCAGAGCGCAGCTCACCAAGTAAATCCCAGCAGCATTTCTGGTGCAGAGTTGCTGTCCCCATCTCCTGCCTGCACAGGGAGCCTCAGCCAAGGGGTGCCTGAACTGTGCAGGGGAGGTGGCACTGCTGGGCTGGGGGCACTGCCCAGATCAGCTGCAGCAACACTGGCCTGAGGTCAGGCCAAATTATGGCCCAGGTCCTCTTCTGCAGAGGAGTGTTCAACAGTTCCATGGCTCAAGGTGTATGAATACAATGCAAGTACCATGATTATAATTTTTTCCCCCCAGTCTGTCCCCACTTATTTTACCTACAAACAGTGAGGAACAGTTTTAGACCTTCCTACGTTTCCCCCCCCCCCCCACCCCCATCCCATCACTCATTTGGTTTCCTACAGCAGAACTGGGCAAGCTCCAGAGGGCAGGAGATGACCCAAAGGGACACAAGTTCTCATCATTCTTTTAGCTAAGCAAATCTGCTCAACACTCATATGTGTTATTCAGGTAGCTGCATTGGACATGGAGCGCGAGATTCAGGAGGTAGCATGAGCAGAACATTTGTACCCTGCTCCTCACTAAAATACTAAAATGAAGATGAGGGAAGGAGGTAGCACTGCTGAAAAATTGTCTAGCTAGATCCAAGCAATTGCCAGTAATAATTAAAAAAAAAAAAAAAAAAAGCAAAGCACGCAGAAAAATTCCCAATAAATACTCTGTTTGGAAAACATTTTGAATGCAAGTGGAGAAGGCTGCAGCAATAACAATGGGCTGTGGGGAGCAGCAGAAACGCTGTGTGTTTAACTCTGTGTCTCCTGAGCAGTCCCAGGCTCCAAAGGGCGCTGTATCTTCAGCACCGGGACTTGACACCAGGAAATGCAATTCCTGATAACAGTCCATGATGAAGATATCATGACCTTGCTGGAAATATTCCTTAAGCTCCTTGCCAAGGAAAATGGTTGAGCACAAGCTATTAAGCTGCAATAGCTACCTACCCACTTTATTAGTGTGCACTGAATTTGTTTCATTTAAATGACTCCCGGGGGAACAAAGAACGGAAACGGGCCTTACACTTGTTGCATATTTACCGCTGAACCCATTCAGCTCCATTACAAGCAGGGGAAGATTTCAAAGCCTTTGCTCACAAGTTGGAATCCTTACCGAGAAGACTATTCATAGATACAAGCTAGGTCAGCATTTCCTACCTTTTTTTTTTTTTTTTTTTTTTAAAGTGGGAGAAATTCAGGATCTGAAAAAAGTCTTACATAGCAAGATCACAGAGTTTTCAGTAACAACCACATAATAGTTAAGTTAACATTAGTGTTCATTTATTGTTTTTGTTCCACTCTAACCCCTCAATTAAATTTGTTTGCTCACATGACTAATGAGACATGTGAAAGTCTGGTCTTGATTTTTACCTCCTCTTCATTTGGACATTCATCTGCTAATATCTTACAAAGCACAAGTGAAGGACTGCACTAAAAGACATTCTCCCTGCCAACTGGATGGGCTCGGTTCCACAGAATAAAACAAAACATAGCAGCTGCAATGCTCAGTGTGCATTTTCCACAGAGTATCAATTAATTACTAAAACAAGCATTTGGAAGGTCTGAACTTTCACATTTTGCCATTAACTCCTTACTGCTACTGAAAATCCTGGAGCAGGGTGATACAAGTCTGACGCCTGTTTATCCCATCTTCTGGACCTTCAGGATAGTCAAACTCATCCAGCCTGCAAAACGACTTCAGCTTGGACCTGTCAGACATGAACATGAATATGTTCAAACACAGCAATGCTTTAAAAACCTTACAAGGTGAAGAGGTTCAGAGTTGCTTTGCAGGAAAATTAACAGTCAATTCTGCAATATCAGAGCAGAATCAGTTTGTGAGCAGAAGAGATGTAACTTAAAAGCCAGATTCTCTAAAAATACCGATACTCTCTATTTTAAAGACAGATTAATCCTCTCAGCACCTTCCTCTTGGACATGACACTGAAGTTACAGGGTCAGCCTCTTGGCTCCTTTTCAGAGGGCTTTTAGCTGTACTCTGGTAACCCTTTGCAGAGGACTAGCCCTGGGAGGCATCAGTGCCTGCATTGCTTGCATTGGTTTTTGTCCCACTGGGAGGAATATCACACCTTCAGACGCCTGTGAAGTTCAGGTGATTAAACAGGGACATTATGACCAAATATTTAAATTTTAAACAAAGAAGGGAAAGAGAACACTTGAAAAAGTAGCAGCTAATTTCAATGAGAACAACTGCTAATTCCTGTGTTTCTTTTATGGCCTAAGCCTGTTCTAAATGTTGATAGTCAGACCTGTTAAAAAGCAACCTTAGGCACTTAAAAACTAGGGAAAGGTTAAATACATGTAGGGACAAGGAAGAAGAAAATAAGATCTTTGTTATATAAGGTCTTATCTATCTATAAACAATAGCAGATTAACTATGCAAAGCACTTAATTGTAATTTTTATATCATCAGCAAAGCTAAATCCAGGAACAAAACCCCAAGCAAATAGGAAAGCATGTGTTCATGTTTCCAGATTTACTGTTGCTGGACTTTCCCCTTTCTTACCAAGGATAAACAGAGCCTCTGAAAGACCGAGCGCATGGGGTGACGAATAACTATAACATGAGTGCCCCTGGGGCTGCCTGAACTTCTTTCAGAAAGTAAAGGAAGAGCTCCATAGCACTCCTGCCAAGCTGTCCCTTTTTAATTTTTTTCTTGACATTCTCAAGCTAAGAGGCTGGAAGATTGTTTACAGCTTTGGAGAAGTTGTATTATTAGCAAATTGGATAGAGGGAGGACAAAAAGAGTGCATTTGCTTCTGTTGGTTTTTTTGAAAGTATCACCCTTCCCCTAAGCCATAGCTCCTCCCCTTCACTTCAGAAATAGCATCTCTGTGTTTCACCCAAAGGGAAAAAGTAACCATCCTTTGTGCTGTGGCACGTGTACAGTGCTGCAGCAGGGTTTTGTACCTTTGTGCACAAGCAGCTGCCAGCATGGTTGGCCTCGTCTCCCCCTCAGAACAGCCCTGAGAGGCACTGATAAGATGTTTTTCTCCTCCAACAGCAACTATCAGCATCCATAAGGCAAAAGACCCACCACAGATGTTGAAAAAACCATTTGGAACACAAAGCCATTTGGAACAGAGAGGGGTTCGTTTTTCCTCCCCCCATCATTCCCAAGCAGGATAAAAAAAGCACCTGACTTGATAGAACAAAGCCAGGTTTTCTGGCCTGATTATTTTCTGCTGTTGAACAACGACCATTTATACTAAAGATAAAAAGCAAACTGCAGTGAAACAGATGAGACTGGGGAGGAGCAGCATGGGCAGGCTTGGAAGGAGTCCATGCAGGAAAGTCCCTCAAAAATGCCTCATGACAAGCCTGCAGTTGGGCTTTGGAGACAACTGCTTGCTGGACAAGTGGTCTAGTTCCCTCCTGAAAGCTGAAGTAGGTGGAGACAAGCAGAAATAAATACAAAAGCCAAAAAATAAGTACAAAAGTATAAAAAACCCAGTCATGTTTAATATAAATAAAACTAGCTTTTTACTCAGAAGCAGGATTCCCCAGTTACTGTTAAAAGCCAATGTTTTGGATAACCAGGAAAGCCAGATTAAATAAAAATTATTATTTGGAAAGATTAAGAAGTTAAAGCAAGGCAAAATGCTCTTCATTCTCTCTGATTCAGTTTAAGGGGGCAAGGAACACCACAGCATGGGTTTATGCTGAATCAGCACTTTCACTGTGGGTGAAAATTCACAGGACAATTTTAAAGGTGGAGAGAAGCCACACAGGGTGGGATATTGCTGAAAAACGCATGATGATGAAAGCAATACTTTGTAATGGAGGAGCTGGAATGCATCCCCAGCCCTCACAAACACAACCTTGTAAAGGGTCAGAATTGCTTCAACTGCTTCAGAAATGTCCTTCTTCTCACTACTAGCTCTGGACATTCGCTAAATATTTGCTTGAAGATTTTTTTTTGCTAAGTATTTTGCTAAATGTTTGCTAGCAGCCTTATTAATGTGAGCCAGGTATCTGTGAGCAGCCAGCTTCCTTCTCTGGAGCACAGCATCCTGTCCTGCCAGGGCTGGTGGTTGGCCACCTTCTCCACAGGAAGGAGGAGCAGTAATTAGAGACAGACATTTTGAAGAGTAAATCCAGCATGCAAGAGAGTGACTAGAAAACAGGCTTTACTCCCTATACCTTTTAACTAGTCTTGTCTTGAATAGAAGACACTGAAGTCTAATCTTCCACAGCAAGGGGGAAGAGAGTGGGTCTGTGATGCTCTGAAAGCTGTCAAAAATTCAATAGGAAATTTCAGACAGAGTAAGTAGGAAAGACACATCTTTGCAATGAAATGCAAAGCCACAAGAAAGCCTCTGGATGGTCTGAGGTGGTTGGTATTTCCAGCACCAAAGGTTTCGTTTCAGGTCAAATATAATTTATCCTCCCCATTCATGCTAAAACTTAATGGAGAAGGAAGCCAATTTTCTCAGACAACTCCTCCTTAATTTCCCTCTGCAGAAGGGAAACCCTATGCCCCATTTCCCCTTTGCAGTACCAGAACTGCCTGCCCAGCAGTGCTGTGCAGGTCAGGGGGGTGCCACCACGGGTCTGCAGAAAATGGCTATTTTCCCCAGCCCCATTGATGCCATCCTTTTCACCGTGTCCTACAGAAAGGCTTTCCAACCCCCCACCCTTCTGCCACAGTGCTGAACGCCCCTGCACCCCTGTGGTGCTGCTACACTCTACAGGATCCACCCCCACTGTCTTCATCCCCCTCAGGCGCTGGGCACATGCCATAGTGCCAAAAAAGGGAGCAGCTGCTATCAAATGCACTGGCCAGAGATGAACTGAGACTTCTCCAGGCACGTGAAAAGTAATGGGAGAGGTGACACATACCGAGCCATAAACAGGGAACTGTTGTGTTGTAGGATCAACCTGTTGGATTTTGCAAATTTGTCCCTCTGAGATTACCCAGGGGTGCACATGCACAATTTAGTACTGCCCCTTTCACGCTTTTTCAGCTTTCCTTAGCCATTCTGGTTTTTAAGCAAAGCAGAGCTGTGCTCCAGCCTAAGAGCAGGACCCATGTCAGGACTGCAGGGGGAACAGCACTCCCTGAGTCAGGTCCCCTTCGAGCATGGGGTCACTAATCCTAAAGCTAGGAACAGAGTGCTAATTCTCTCCCCCACAACCCCCTGCTGTGTCTGCTACTTTATTATCCTTACAAAGCTATACAGAGGGAAAAACAATCTGTCCAGAATCATTTGGGAGTGAAGGACCGAAAAAAAGGAAGAAAATAGTGACACTGTTGCAGACATGTACACAGAGAAGCTTTTGTGTGCCAGAGCAAGGGTGCCAGCAGAGATATCTCCATCAGTTTACAGCAACAGAGCAAGCTAGGGTGGAATTAGCAACAAACTTATTAGAACGCAGTTTAATCACAGTGCCCAAAGGCAAGCCTGTTAAATAATCTTGCTGGTGTTCTTTCGAACATCCTTGGGCGTTATTTGATCACTTTACTTGAGGCAGGGTAGCTGTTTCTCCATCACTGCTGTACTATGGGATATCCCCAGCAGCTTGGAGTTAGGCAGGTAAGGATTAAAATCCCTTCCCTACCGATTTGCCTAGCATAGCAGCTGCAGATAGAGGGCAGCTGGTTTACTGCAAATGTTGCTGGTTTGTACCTTTGATAGCCTTGCCACTGTCTGGTTCCTCTTCTTCCTCTCCACATGTTTTCCAGACCCTCCTATCCGGAGTGAACGTTGAGATAAGCCCTCAGGACTGAAAAGCAAAACAGAGGAGCCAGCCAGCACCCCTCCCACACACGCTGCAAGCCCAGGGGTCATCAGATGGGTGAGGCAAATAAAGTCCCACTGAGGTCAAGCCCTGCCTGGCTAAAATGGGAAGTAGAGTGAGTCCTCGACCACAGCTTGTGGGATGGTCAGATGTTTTTAACCAGGCTGTTGTAGCTCAATCAACTCCTGTCCCTCCTACAAATGAGGTTATAAATACCTATTTTGTCAGCTCTGCTGTAGATTCAAGTTCCTCAGGTAGTGGAGAGAAAAATCCAACATTGTGTGAACAAGTCACTGAACTGTAATCAGACCTTTAGTGTTACCTGTCTTTTATGGACAGGTGCTCAGCAAGGAAGAGCTTGGCTTCCTCCAGGGCAAGCAAGGCATGGTATAGAGCCATATTGCCAAAGCTAAGACTGCCTGGCCTCATCTTGCTGGAAAGAATGGCAGCATTAGCATTTGACATGTGTGTACCAGTACCCTACACCAGATGTCAACACTTATTTTTTATAGACTTGTACAACAACTATTGGACGCCAAATATAGAAAGGTTTCCTAAGGCTACCTCTACACTTACCTGAGATTTATTACACTAATGACCCTGTTCTCATATTAGTAGGTGCAATCTGTGAAGCATTCGAAATAAAGACTTCAAGTGCCCTGGAAATCAAGATATATGATTAAGGCCAGATAAGGGTAGAAGCTTTTCAGTGATCTCCTGCCACTGCTGTATTCAGAGCTCAGCCAGCCTGTTAGGTTACTCTAATTAAAACATTTCTGCTGTCATTCTTAGCAAAGCTTGTTCATTTGAAATTGCGCATTAAAGAGTTTAAGGATGCACTTTGAAAGCTCTGCAAAAGGTAGTGCAAAGGGGAGATTGCTATTCTTGCAGACCAGTGATAGTCAGACTCTTCATTAGAAACGGGAGCAATCAGCTAGAAAATGAAACAGACTGTGATGCAAGATGTCAAGGTACACTCTGCAGAGTGACATTCCTCACTGAGACACCTCAGGACTTGCTGGAAGTTTCTTGCCACTGCCAGGGAAGCAATAGCAAAGTGCTCAGCCAGGGGAGCAGCAAGCCCTCAGCACAACTCCCCATGGTGTGGAAATTGCCACCAGCAGAATTCGGGTGTTTCATCCATTATTCAGCAGCTGCTGCCACCTCTCATTCACATAGATCACCTTGGGCATAAATAAGTAAAACACCATACCTACAAACCAGTGTCAGAGGAGAGCATTAAAAGCTAATGAGCAAGCAGGCTTCTTGCATTTGCTTGTTCTACAGTCTGACACACCATTTCAACAGCAGCTCTTATGCTGACATCCAGATCTTGGACCATTTATATTCAGTTACTCTCCAGAGAAGATTTTTCACCTTCTTTTTCAGTGACAGATATCTTCTTTTTACCTGAAAAAATGTTCCACTCCAACCTATTCCAATAAATAACTTAAGAATTCTCAAATAGGCCTATAATAATATTCATGAAAAGTGTTTCTGTGGAGTATGGCATGCTCTGGTCTCTCACTGCTGCTTGCAAGAATCCTCACAGCTTAACTCAGCTGTAGCATTACTTCTTTTTTCAGGACCGACCTAACAAAAAATATCAAATCTTTTCAGTGTTGCTACACATTCAAGGGAGATTTCTGCACCCCTAGGCTTTCTATGCAGTCTTGACTTCAAGCTAGGCTAAGTCCTGAAGTACTAGATCCTGCTCAAGAGACTGCCTCATTAACCAAGGCAGTAATCACAGCCAGATTTCATGATTGTCGTTCCTGACCTGTTTCCAGGATCACTGCACTGTGCTGGGCAGGTTAGACCACTCTGCATTCCCACATTGTCAGCTAATCCTGGGAAAGGCTTCTGGATGCTACCTTATTCTGGAGAAAAACACTGCAGAATGCTAACAACACATGCAGCTTGGTACACTGCAAGTTTCATGGTTTCTCTCTTCCTCTTCTCAGAGTCAGTAGCTCTCAGGGTCCTGCTACAAAGCTGCTGAACCAGTGTAGCCAAGACATGGCCAAGATAGCCACAGGTCTTACATTAAATACAAAACCCAAACAAAACAAAAACACACACAGAGGTTTAATTATATACAACCACATTCAAGTGTCACCATAACTGATCAAACTAGAAACTTAACCTGAAAGGAAAAAACCAAACAAACATGCTTTTCTTCCCACCAGGAGTCAAGATTTTCACTTGGCCACAATATTACAGTTTCACAGTATTACAAAGGTAAGAAAAAGAAGTAAGAAGTGGTCAGGAGGACTCAAAACATCTGCCCTTCCTTAACAGCAAATTTTGTAAGTAATTGCAAAGGAATTTGTATAACAAAGGCTTTCGGAAAAGAAATCTAGAACAGAAAGTAAATGATAGTTATTGTCGGCTGGCCTTTGGACATCTCAAAGCTCATTGATGTATTTTGGTTTATTCATGCAGAAAGTAACATATTTAAGATTTACTCGGAGAGTCATTTCTCACAGACCCTAATAGAGTATTAGATATTCAACCATTCTTAAGAGTGCTGATGACACTGTCAAGCACACAAACATTTTACCATGTGCTCTGCCTGTATCTCTTAAAGGTACCCCAGAAAATTAAAGCATCTTTGAATTTCACACAGGAGCAAGATGTTTCTAAGGCAGCGCAATAAAATGAAGATATTTCAGAACTACTAGTTCAGCAAAACTGATCCAGGCACTTAATAGTTCATTATATCATAGGGAATTCAGGAAGAGCCTTTGCTCAAACTGTAAAGCCAGACTCACTTATCTAATTTTCAGCTTACAATAAGGCAATAGAGATATTTAAGAAGCAAATTATAACATATAGACACATTTGTATCAAGGAAAAGTAATTTCAAACTTGATAGCATGTGCAAGTATATCTGAAGACCACTACTTCCCTGTAATGCCAATAATCTGGATAATGCATCCTTCAAAATCAGCAGTAGACTTTAAATGTTTTCCTTTTGAAAACAGGGTGTGTTTGTGGATGTTCGCCTTAGCTGCTTCCCACCAACATTTCCCTCCTAAACCAAGAGATTCCTTTCAATCTGTTTAAGGATGTGTTTGCCATCATACACTCAACACAACACCTGCATTAACTTCAGCCATATTTTATGGAAGATGACATTATTTCTGAGACTTGTGTTGGTGTGTATTTTGAGCACACTGATTTAACAGAGGACTTTGGGCTCAGAAATTTGCTGCTCATCATATAAGAGAGGAAGATCTCTTAATCAAATTTAATAAAAGTTTGCCTGCATGTCAGTAGAGCCCTGGAGAGGGCACAGCTCATGTCTGCCCAGCACCTACCTCAGCTTCTCTCCATCCATCAGGCCCTAACACAGCAGGAATTTCAGCCCACTGGCCAAGTCTCAACTCTTTCCAAACACAAAGTTTAAGGGCAGGCACCACAAGCACAGCATCCATTGGTGTGAGATCCAGCAGCAGAGGCTTTTCTCCCCAGCTGAGGGATCTGCCTCATCACAAACAACCACAATCAGCTGCCCAGAAAAGACTTAGCTGGTGAGGCATCACCAAGCATCAGATTTTCCCTCGGGATCACTTCTACCCAGGTTTCACCTTACTGCTCCTTCAGCCTCTCTTGCTCTGTTGCAGTCAGCATGATCACCTCCTCTTCAGAGCTCTTCCACGAGCGAATGGCTCTCTCTCATTCCTGCCTTACACCTTACCTCAGGAGAAAAGCCCCATGCTTGAGTGTCCTGACTCTTCTCTCAACAGCTTCCTTCCTGAGCTGTGCAAGACTTGTAGACTTCTGCCAAGGTTTTTAATAACCATTGTGTTTTCTACCCTCTAGGTTTTCCTGCAGCCTATTCACAGACAGCACAGTCTGATCTGAGCCTACTGCACAGAAAAAAAATATCAGCCTGGAATTTGCTCTTCTCCTTGGAAGTTTTGGGTTTGAGTCACAGGCAAAAAACAAAATGGCTCTTGACATAGATGGTTGCTTATAAATATAGCCTTAAAGCCCTTAGAGATACATGGCACCATAGTCCACCCCAGCTCCTGGCTTTCACTGTGCTTTCGTGTAACATTTCTACCCCCTGCTTAGAATGGAAGAAGTCATGGGTGATCAGAAATTCTGCCCTACTGGGAGAGCTCCAGAAAACCAGTAGAACCATATCAGAATTAAGTCATTGCAGAATTTAAGCCAATGAACTGTGCCTTTCTGCTTCCCATACCCTGTTGTTTCTAGAGCTAGAGGTCACTGCTTGGTTTGTACCAAAACCCCCTAAAAGAACCAAAACCCAACTAGCCCAAACCCAAAATACCCCCAACAACAAAAATATCCAGCCAAACTGGCTGCAATTTCTACTATGGAAAACCTTTATATTAAGTTGAAGTGTTTTGTCTTCATTATGTTAAATCAAAAATAAATAAATCAGAATGAAAATGATACATACACCCCAGAAGAAAGGACAAGACATGTCAGGGTTAGCAAAGTCATCTCAGCTGGCAAGGATCAGTGTCTCAGAAATGCCTGCTCACCAGTGAAAAACAATTCACTGCACAGGCAGATGCGTGTCAAGGTCTGCTAAGAGATAATAAAACCAGGCTGGAAATCAGTTCATCTTAAACATCTGTGTATAAGCTGTAGAGCTTTAGCTCATCCTGGGGGAAAATCTGTGGGCCTGTTTCTCATTCCAAAAAAATTAGCCATCCAGTTCTTGCAATGAGTCAGCTCACCTTGCCAGGCCACGACCTGGGTAGGAAATGGCATCAATCTGCTATAGCCACTCAAACTACTCTGAAGCAGCTCCTGCGCAGCTTGACAGGCTCATTTCTCAGGAATATCCACTAGGTATCTGCTTACCCTGGCACAGGGACAGAGAAACAACAATATAAAACATCGGATAGAGCTTTTCAGGGCTTGTCACCTTGGGAAGGGTTTCACTGTTTCTCTTGGGCACAAATGCTCTGCACCTCCGAGAGGCTAATTTTAATGGTGTGAGCATCACTTGGGAGAAGGGGAGACAAGACATTTGCCATTGTTATTGCCTTAAAAAAATGCTTCAAACAGTTGATGCTTTTACAGCTTGGTTGTGGGGAAAATGTCAGGTTTTTTAAGCTGACAGAAGTCAAAAAGAAAAGCTGTGTTAAGAGGGAGCCCACACAGAAAGGCTGGGAGATGCATGCCTGGTTAACACCACCTTTCCAGGAGCTGCTTGGCTCACTAAAGCTATCAGTGTCACCTCATGGCAGTTTAGTCTCCATTTGGTTCTGGTTGGGTAAGTTTCCATAACACTGAATGGCAGCTGGCCCTGATTGGGACCTTGGCTGGTCAGAAAAGTGAGTAAAGACAGGAACAGGCAGGACAGGCTCCCCCTGGGAGGCCCAGTCCACTGGATTTAACTTGGCTCTGCATCTTAGACAATACTTGAGAAAAAATGCAGAGACTGGATTTTAGTGCTGCTTGTACTGAGATCAAACTAAAGCTTAGCTTTTAGAGTATCAGAGGGAAATATACTAGAGCTTTCAGAATACCGCTGATATATCCACAAGGGATATATTCCTTTTGCCAAGTGTAAGGAAGGTAGCTAATTAGAAAATCAAGAAATTAGATCTAACAGGAGCTAAGTATCAAGCAAAAGCATGATACTTGTTTTGAATGTAACCTTCAGTTTTCCCTTTCTAAAATGCTATTATATGATGACTAAAGAGATTTGAAAATCAGGATTTAAAGTAGACTCTCTATTATGGCCAGACAAGGCAAGGTACAGCTACACTACAGAAAATCAGAAAGGAGGATGTATTTTAAGAAGAATTTTTCCTAATGTTCAGGAATTCCTGCTTGGAATCCGGCAAACAGGAGCCAGGGCTCCATCAAACGCCAGCCTCTTGTCTCAAACATGGTCTCTGCATATTGTCAATATAGATCTCTTTTCCAGCTTTCAGACCACATCCTGTATCACTTATTGCTAATTAATCCCTGAGGGGTTTAGATATTTAATATTGCAACATGAGAAGATGTCTTAGAAGTAAAAAATCTAAATCAAAGGCACCAAGGCTTTAACCAAAAAATTAATCACAGAAGGCCACACTGCCTCTAGAAGCAGAGCCCTGCTCTGTGCAGGGGAAAATGGGCATCACTTCAACTCCAAGCCTGGAAAGAGCAGAAGCAGCCCAGGAAGTGCCCTCATTTCTGACATTAGCCTGAACTCCTGCAAGGATACTGTGAGCAGAGGATCAACCATGAGTTCACTAACTCATGGCAAGAAAACAAATGGGAAATGGGTCCAGGATTTTGCCAGTAGTAGTTTCCAGGTTAGGAGGAGATTTACAACCAGTCACTTGTAACTGAAAACAAATCCATGGTCTCCATGACCTTTATGCTTGATATAAGGTATAAATGTGTTGGCAAGTGCTTGTAGAAAAATGCCACAACAGAATGATTTTATTGGTAGAGCTTTCCTTGGTTCTGCTGGCGAAATGTGCCAAACTGACAGAGAGAGACCACTCCAAGGACTTCTGCCTGTTTTAAAATGTCATAAAGAAGAAAAGCAACGAGCACTTTTGCCTCTCTGCAAGGTTTTATTGCCCTGGTAGCAGCCCTCTATGTCTGTGGAACAGCTTTAAACAGCACGAGTGGGCAGGATGTTAGTGGGTAGTCCAAGTTTGCCCCTGCGGAGAAAGGCAGCATGTTGCCTTTGTAACTCCTGAACTGCCCCACGAGCTCTGCTTGGGCTTCTTGAGCAGGGCTTGAGAGGATGAAAAGATATCACCCTTGTGCTCTGTGTGAGGATAGACTCTCCCTGCCTGGAGCACTGACATGACAAAAGGTAGCTCCCACAATCAGGACAGCAACAGTTTTTGCATTCACAGGCCCAGATCCGTAGTCAGGGTACAGATGGCATCATTACCTACTCCTCTTTGGTTCCCTAAAGAAGTACACATTTAAACAGCATGAGAATGAGGGCCTGTCATGCCATGGTTTGTCTGAAATTGTCATTATCACTAAAGCACATGTCACAATGTCAAGATTGAAATAAATGTATCAGCACTTTACTCACTTGACAGAGCATGACACCATCTAAAGAGGTTGACAGAAAAAGTAGGTAAGGCTGAAAAATGTTCCAGGATGGAGTAGGGGAAATGTAATAGCAGCACACAAAACCTTGGGAATGCTAGGTTTGCCTTGTGTTCCCATTCCCATGGGATGACGTGGAACAACTTATATGGAAGGCATCCACATGTCTCATCATTACTACTTGGGGGTCCTTAACTCCGCAAGGTGCATCAGGCTCCCTTTGACTACAGTCACTGACAATTATAGAGCATGAGCAGGTTTCTCTTAAGCCCTTCACTGGGCTCTATCTCAGATCAGTTTCCATCAGTCAAGCCAGGGTCAGATGACATTCTAGACTTACAGCAGAGATCACCATTTTCCTTGCCAGCTCTAAGAGCCCAATGACAAACTCTGAAGTTGGAAACTATTTTAATTGGAGCACACAAGCACAGGAAGCAGTAAAAGTTTTTCAAAATATCCAGTGGGGCAGAGCTGTCTCTCCTGCCTGTGGATGCTAGAAAACAATAATGACTACATTTTAGTTAGTAATTACCAGGTGCACCAGGCCACCAGATCATGCTGCCCTGGACAAAGGGACAGGATATTTCCACAGTGTCAGGCAGCTGCTCCATCTGCTGGATTAAGCCTACAGCCAAAGCAGCTTATCTCTACCCATGTCTCGTGAATGTGGCCCTCTGTGTCAGTCAGTCTGTGAATGGTAGCTATGAATAGTTTCAGCAGCCCTCGGGGAGGTCATGAGTACTATGGAGGTCTCAGTGGTGTGGGTGAGTTGAGTCACTGGAGTAAGGAATAAAAATGGTAAGGCCATGGGCATGTTGGCCCATCTCCAGTTATTCTCTGATGAAACAGGCACTTGAAAGTTAATTTGTGAAGTAATGGGACTGAAGTCAAACCATAAATTATGTTTCTTAAAATACATAAGCAAGTAAGCATTGATGCTGCTCTTTCTGGGTTTCTAGGGTACACAGAATGTCAAGTGACTGATGATGCATACAGAAAGCCTTGCAACAAAGGAGATCAGTATTTGCTGAAACAGAGCACATTATGGAGTTTCGCTTTTGACAGAGCTGAATGCCAGCGTGTTCGATCTTCCACACTGATAGACCCAGTCAGCTCGGAGAAAAAAATTCTGTATCACTCCACACTGTGTATGGTCATTTTTGTCAGGGTGAAATAGGAAGATTTTTTTTCGATATACTCACTTTGCACAGCTTTAAATGGCTACACAGAGATGTAAAAATAAAGGGCATTAGCCTTAACTGCAATTGAAAACTAAAAAAAAAAAAAACAAACCAAAAAAACGGTTGGGAAAAGACAGATACCTTTCTTTAAAGTGACCATCATCCCTAGATACTGGATAGGATATTTCAGATTACTTTCACTGTGAAGGTTTGGTTTAATTTGTGTCTTTTCTTTCTAGGGCAGATCACTTTTATTCTTATAAAACCTAAAAAACCCAAACTGCAATGAAAATGAAGGCTGGGACAAGGCAGTACTGAAAGTAACGAAAACTATGTCAGAGTACAGTGCACCTGATACAGAGTCATAACTTCTCCATCCATTGAGGCAAAGTCATCTAAAAAAAAGACTATGTAGAAAACAGCTACAAATGCATGAAGATGTACAAAAGTTGTTAGTCATGTCACAGTTATGATAATATTTCTTGTTGAGAAGGATCTTGTTTTGGGAGCCAAGGACCAACAGATTGTTATTTTCTTCCCAGCTGTGATGGAGAGATTTTGTGTGATATTGGGTTAGTTGTCATTTCCTCCTCTGTGTAATGGTTATTGTAAGTACAATCTCTGTGTCACAGAGAGGTCCCTTTCATCCTGGAAGTTTCAGCATAAGCATAATGTATCACTATTCTTAAAGGAAATTATTTACAGCACCTGCAAATTAAATTATTGACTGTATCCACCAGAATTAATTTCATACTCTGAGAGACGTCACTAAAAGAAATCTCAAAATATGAAAGAAGAAAGTGTGGCCCTCCTAAAAATTGCTGGGATGGGAACTGTGGTTTGGATCCTGGATATCTGTGCAGCCGTTTCATCTGCTGCTTTCCCGGTTTGGTGGGATCTGCTGAGAACAATCATCTCCTGTCCTCATTCATGGCCTTTGGGTTAGAAGCTGGAGCAAAGGACTAATGGCAGGGCTAGGTCTTTCCTCTCTGTTTGGATGATTTGAAAACACAACTGCTCAGTAGCCACAAGGGGCCTGTACTGGCTGCCTGCATTTGCATCCTCATTCCTAAACCCTGAATCACGGTGGGAGCACTGAGATCAGCCAAAGGACTGCATGAGATGACTCATGAAGGAGTTTACAGCCATGCACCCCTTTTTCTTACTGCTCTTGCCCTTGTTCTTCTGCCCCAGTTGTCCCTCATATTTTTAGTATTTCTTTATCTTGTCTGGTCCAAGCAGACTGCAAATGCTGGTATTCTACTTGTGGGTGTGGGTCTCTGGGTTGTAGCACATCATGTGATAATAGACAACTATAAGAATCTCACAGTAGCATAGCCCTTTCTTGGTGAGGAAAAACCCTTCCAAACCTGACTAGTGTAGTTTGGAGTACTACACAACCAGGAATACAAGTTAAATAAAAATACTTGGTATTGTGTTAAATGTCCTAGCAGATTTTACTCCTACTGCCTCGCAATGACTGGCAGAGATGTCTATCAGAAGATATTTGAGAGACAGCTACATCAAAACACAAGGGTGACACATGCACAGAGCCTTTTATGATATAAATAGGATGTCATTAAAATTCTTTGTTACATGCAATGATAAACATACCACTTCACATTATTAACTTTGCAGTACCACCAGTGGTACAGGAGAAAAACACAGGGCATTTCCCCCAAAAACACCAGATGCTGACCATATTCTGCAGCCAGGGATTGTTTTGTATTTCTTGTGGGTTTCATAGTTAAAGTTAGAAGATAAAGGACAATCCTTTCAGGTTTGCAAGCTCCTAATGAGCTTGGTTCTGTGGTGAGAGCTAGTGGAGCCTGATGCCTTTCCTGAACAAACAGCCTCTGTCTGTGCAGTGTGTACACAGCTCAGTGAATTTACTGAGGGTGAACTGGGAGTACATCACACTGCTTCCCACCCTCTAGTACTGACCCCTCAGAAACTGACACCCATCCTGTGATATGGTAATTTAGGAATAAAGACCAGGCCAACAGACTGTTAATAAGGGTATGGTGTCTTTTACTTGCTGCAGTGAAGTTAATCCTGCTCATTGAAATGGTTTAACTGCGAAAAAACCACAACCAACCACCAAAACAATGGAACCAAAGAAGGCCAGAAGCCCCTAAACCCTTGCACCGTAGACAGAAAGAGTGTGAGCTGTCCATATTCTCACTTACTCCTTCCCTGACTCAACAGAAATTAATCTTTATGCTGAATCCATCACCAAGCTCTCTGCCAAGAGGACTGTCAAAGGTGCCAGATGGCACTGATCAGTGTATGATCTTTGTCTCGTGATCTAAAAGAGATTACTGCATTTTGTGCTAGCTGAAGTGATGGCAAACTCAGCTTCAGGTGCACAGACAGTGCTGTAGAGCCCAAGCCTGAGGTGTGGAAGTCAGGCCCACGGAGCCACATTTTGGTTCCTCCCATACACAGAGCTGGGTGCAGGGTCAGAGTGAGTCTGGGTCTGTTACACAGGCCAGGCTCAGCTGGAGCCTGCCCTAGGAGCTTGCATCTGGTGGGGAAGGTTGGGTTGCCCTTTGCAAACAGACGATTTTGTGCCCATTAAAGCACACCTTGTTTACACTTGAACATGGGTAGTGAACAGCTGTTCCCATTACCATCAATATTCAAGATGAAGTTTTGAACCCTATCCATCTGGATGCCTAAGGGAATGTTATCTGAGCTATACTCTCCAAAGATGCTACAAACTGTGTGATCTGTGCTCTCACTGCCACTGCCTTGAAACATTTGCTTACTGTTTCGGCCCATACACGTCGGGAGCATTGAGGACATTTTTCCCTTCCACATCACTGACTCACAGCTTTCTTTGAAATTCTGTTACCTTTCCAAGGAAACGATACCACACCCCAGTATGTGTGTGGCACAACCTACACAGCCTCAGCCAGGGGGACAGTAGAGTAGTATAATGCATACCCTAGCTGCTTTTTTTTAAGCTGGGATCTAAAAATCATTAATACTGATCCACGCTCAGAGCAAGTCTGATAGAGATTAGACATGCTCACAGAAAGACATCTGTCAGAAGGAGCTGGGGCACACAATGCAGAATTTATACACTTCACAGGATAACTGGATCCAGAAGCCTCTTTGCAGATGGCAAAGATAAGCAATAATTGCTCTACCAGAGCCTGATGAAAATTAGGTACTACACTGGTATGTTTTTAGGAAACTGGAAGCAACAGAATTTAACTATACTGTACTAGCAGTTTGTGTAGCATGGCTGTAAGCATTTTTGATCTGGTTTTAGGAAGATCTTTGTGCCCTTCCAACCACAGCAAAAGAAGTGGTGCTCTGCTGACACACACTGACCTCCTTGCAAAGCAGATCTCTGGGTGAAGCTCCAGTCCCTGATGTTTCTCCCCAAGTGCTGCTGTGCAAATCTTCACCTGATTCACCGTGAAACCTCCCAGCCCCAAGGGCCGGTTTACACAAAATAGTTCCCACCGGTTTAACTACAATCTACAATTAAACTGATACAGTTAATCCTTCAGAAAATCCTTTGGGGGCACAGGTGTAATAATTTATATCAGTTATGACTTAGAGTGATTTACTTTTCATTTGGTAAGATGTCACATCAATTTAAAATTTTGTTTCAGGTTCATAATCTCCCAAGCTAAGACATAACTGCTATCAGCCAAAACACTGTGTTTCCAAGTGATGTTTTCCTTAACTGATTACAGTTAAGTCAGTTCAACTATTTGTACAGATCAGCCCAAAATCCCCTGCTCCTATTACATGGGTTTTGTTTTCAAATGTTGAGCAATGCTCAAGTGAATGATCCATCTGTCCCTGTGGTAATCAAAAGGGTAGGGCAGGCAGTACTGGACTCCATTTTTAAAACAGCTCAACATGCAGAAAATGTGTTCAGGAATCAGAGACAAATGAGAGCAGTGAAGAATTTGACACACAGATATTCCTTGCAATCCATCATCCCACAGCTCCTCAAAGACCCCCAGCTTTAAGTACAGAGGATTTACCAAGTGTTGGGTTTCATGTACATATTTCTCTCCTGTGGTTGTCCCAGACACTAATTATGGCCTTGTCTGTGCAGTGTGGCTACCCTTATGATACACAAGGGAATAGGTTCATGTTTCCAGAAGCTTGGAGCTGGCATGGCTGAAAACAAGTTGAAACAAAAGAAGCAGTTCAGCTAAATGCAAGTGCTCCTGGTAGGATGATCACCCCACTAGTAAAACTAGTTTTATTTCTAACTACCAACTTCAGATTAATTAGCTATAAAACCTAGTTAAATAAGACCATAGAATTAATTTTAATAAAATTAAATTACATTAAAGAAAAAATATTTCCTCTAGGATTTCTAGGGTGGGAGAGGACCACTAGGGAAGACAGTCCCTATGCTCTTACCTGATGGTTCTGACAGTGCAGTAACAAGTGGTATCAAACCCCTTTGTTTTCTATCTAGCCTTGTTTAATCAGACAAATACCTGCTGCAGACTCAGCAGGAAGCAGCCTGGGACTCACTGGCAAACCAGGCTGGGGAGAAGGGTGCCCCCAGGTCAGGCTGGGGTGCATGGGACAGTCAAGCTTGCACTGCCAGGGGGGCAGAGCAGAGCTTGCTGCTGGCACACCTCAGGCTCCCGACACTGCACAGCTGCTTGCCAGGATTGGGGCAGGGAGCCAAAGAGCCTTTGGAGCTGTGCTTTCCTTTCCGGTTCTGTTCTTAGCTAGCAGAGGGAAAAAGCTAGGAGGAGGGGGTTGAAACAGGCTGAGTGAGGGCATTGTGCTGCACCGTGACAGTCTGCAGTCTCAGGAGGGGCTGATGTGCACAAGAAAACAGAATAGCTTCTCAAGAGGTGCATAGCTCTGCTCACACTTTTTCTATCACAGTTTAGTTGCATCTGCCCCAGGCCAGCACTGCTGTGCAGTGTGAAGTCTCCTCCTGCCATCCACTGCCACCTGCTCTGCTTCTCCCTATAAAGGTTTTTAGGCTTTTTCTGCGCCTCATGGGGCACTGGGCTGGGTTTGACAGCTTCTCAGGGGGAGTTTGTATGCTGCACTTCTGTTGTGTTTCAGCTCAGTGAACATGTAGGCAGTTCTTTCTCAATTTCATCACCAGTGGAGGATTTTTTTCCATTTCATGGATGAAAGTTTTTAAAGTCCTCTACTATTTTGGGAGGGCACTAAGTGTCACAGCTATATGCCAAGCTATGTTGAATTGTTATTTTGTTTCAGCTAGATTCCTTTACAGAGTTGAAGTTAGCTTCATTTTTTCCGGGATTAATTTCTTTTTCTGGGGTTCTCCTTGGACAGTCTATGCTGTCCAGGCAGAGAATTCAGTTTCATTGCAGCTGTTCACTTTTCACTGTATTATTAGTACTGCTTGACATGACAATTTCATGAGTGCAGCAGATGTGAATCCCACTACCTTGCTTTTGTTGTTCTTTATCTTTTAGTGTGCCACTGAACAGCAATAAGTGGTCTATAAAGTTTAAGTGTAAAACCATCCTCACTGTCTACCTACACAGTGTCAGCCTGCACTGCTGAGGCCTGTGCTGCTTCTTACTCACCTGATGTAAGGCAGTGTCACAGGGCACTAGAGAAAGAGATGCTAAAGCCCTTTCTGAGGGCACCTGCACTGCACTGCACATCTCCACACTCTCCTTGCTGTAATGCTGAAGGCCTGATGGATGGTCCCATGTCCATCCATACAGGCCACCAAATGCCTTTCAGAAATCAATTCAGATGCAAAAAAAGGGGGCCATCATTTTTCACGGGCATTTGGCATGTCTTCAGCAGGAACATGCAAGATGTTGCAGGGTTGAAGCCAGACTTGTTTTAGTTTTGCAACCATTTCTTCTTTCATCTGTGACTCTTGTCAAAGCTTATTAACACTCAATGCCCAAAAATGAGCCTCCATGCTCTCTCACTCTCTAATTATACATGGCATTCCCTCTCACATCCAAACCCTCCCATGTTGTTAAGCAAATACGCTGACACCCAGGCCAGATGTATACAGCTTTGCAGAGACTTCCTGCACCCATGCTGAGAGCTGCCTGCTTCTCCTCTGCAGCCCAAATCTGCTGGGCAAAAAGAGCCCAGGTGTCAGACCTCTCAGAGCTAAGAATGGCTCTTTTATGGCAGGAGAATAAATAAGAAATACACCAGGGGCAGGTGAACCACAGCCTTGCTGCTCCTCTCATGCCCTCTGCCCACCCTGAAGACAATTCCTATGAAAGCCGCCTTTGCTTGCCTTGCATAGCTGTGCCAGCTCTTCTGAAACAGGGATTCTTCCTAAGAGAGCTTCTGCAGCCTCTTTCTACCCACTGCATCCACAGGAACAGCACTCCCTGAATGAGCTGGAGAGGTAAGAACAGAAGAGAGAATAAGAAACCTTTAAGTGAGGCACTTGCAGGTAAGCATGCAGTAGAAAATGAGAAGCTCTGTGTCGAAGTCCTTGGCACGATTCACTTTGAGGCAGCACAAAGACAGAGAGAGAGAGAGAAAGAGTTATTTTTCTTCCAAAAGCCCAAATGGAAAGAAATCTTGGGCTTGTGGAAGAATTCCTTGAAAGGACAAGTGCTCAAGAAACAGGAGGAAAGCCACCAAGCAAGGCTAATAAGACTGATTTTCCATTGGAGACATAGACAGCAGCTCTTCCTGAAGCACCAATACAGCATTTAGCCAGCTCTGAGCAATTCTTGCCACAGCTTTGTAGCCTAATTCCTAAGGCTGCCATCATCCATAGGAGGCTTTTCTTTACCTCTTGAACAGAAAAGCAAGAACCAACTACTGAATGGTTCAGTGTCCTCCATTGCTGGGTATCCATTTGTTTGGTCCTGACAGTACAAAGCACCAAGGAAGAAACAGGCACCAGAGAGCTACTTCCCAAGGGTCCAGAATAGAGATGGACCATGGTAGGCACCACTGAAATATTGTTTCACACTGGGGCAGCAGCTGTGGAGGATGTAGATAATGCCAGACAAGGCGCAGGATGAAGTGTAGTGCCTTCCCTTGGAGCACAGCACTTTGATTTGTGCCTTCAGGGTAGTGCCCACCACAGCACCCTGTTAGCAGCACTGCAGGGTTGCCAGAATGCCATTTCAACCCAGTGGCTCTTTATACAATGGTTGGTTTCTGCCAGAGCCTGACACAGCTGGGGGAAGGTGGCTGTAGGCAATAAGATCCACTCTGTACAACAGAAGGCATTTGTTTGGTTATCTGCCTCCTCAACAAACACAGTTTTGAGACATGATTTCTCATGGCCTGGTTTTCAAACAGATTACAATAGGAAATGCATCAAATGAAAAATGGGTGGACTTCTGCTGATATGGCTTTTGTTCATAAGCCTTTAAAAGTATTGTAAATAAGTGGTAATCCAAAACCAGCAGGTTTGATGGGGTTTTTGGTTCAAAAGATCTGGTTTTATTGTCTGTATTAAATAAAGGATTCAAATAATGTAAACAAAAAGAAAATTGCCATCTTAGATGGTTACAGCATCAGGACCTTGCAGTAGGCTTGGTTCTGGATCTTTTTTCTTCTAGCAAAGAAGTCACTACATTTAACCCAAAGGAGAAAGCATTATTCCTCACCTAAGCTCAGTCTCAGCTGCCACCCAGTGGAATTAGAAATCTCTGCATTATTCCAGTGGCTCCTAGTGCTGCCTTATCACTCTTGTCTACAAGATTTTAGTGACCAACACTAAGATTTGATTTGTCTGCAGTGTTTCCTGCCCATAGATTCATGTAACACTTCAGAGAAATATCATCATTTCCATTTCTCACAAGAGAAACTGAGGCACAAGAGCCAAGTGATCTTCCTGGTCACGCTGCAAGCCAGAAACAGAGTTGGGGATAGACCATGCCTTTCATGATGATGTCCTAAACATGGCTGGCTGCTGACAAAAAGAAGATCCCATGGGTTCATGGTTTGAAGCAGAGACAACAGTGTCAAGCAGGGGGAAGAGACTAAAACATGGTGGAGGCTGGAGGTGGGATTAAACCTGTCATTTTAACCTGGACAGCTAGTTCCCTTCTCTTTGTGGTCTTCTGTATTTGCTTACAACTAAAATGAGCAAGCAGGCTGTTTTCAGAAATGTCTGCAGGGATTTTGCAAGCTGTCATGAGTTATCTTTCACTCTAGGAGAACATGCTCCGGTTACTGCAACAAAACCTCAGCATATGGTGGGATGTAGAGGTGAAAGACAGAGCTGTCTGTACAGCTGGAGGTGCAGCTCCTTGACATAAATCGTCAGCCAGAAAGCCAGAGGTGCTATGAATGAAGAAAAAATGCTACACAGAGGCAGGCACAGCCCCAACAAAAATGCAGACAGAAATTGTCCTCTGTGACCACCTTACATGGCAAGGAGAACATGACAGACCTATCAGGGAGCCCTGGTGTCCAACAATCCCTCATCTGTCCACTCATAATTAACATAAGCTTTAAGCCACTATGAGTTATTTCAGTGAAAGAAAATTAGGAATAGCTGGGATGTTTCTTCTCCATCCTAGGCAGGCACACAGCTCTGAGCTGCAGTTGTGTCATAGCAGGGACAAGAGCTGGTAAATATCATGCCCTGGGATGGATGGAAGGCTCCTGGAACTAGGTAGTGGTAGAAAAAGGATGTATTTATTTCTAAAGACAGTGTGTATGCATGCATACACTTGTGCATATATAATAGATGTATGTATGTGTGCTGCCTGAAAGATTACGAAAAATATTTATTTCATATTTACAAGAGACAGGGATTTTGAAAAAGCAAGTGAAGCCTAACCTCCTCTGACCTAAATTTGCAATGTCAGAATAAACATACAAACAAGTTGTTTTTCAGAAGAGGAATGTTTCGTGCCTTCTGCTATGATCCTGAAGAGCACTCAGCAGAAGATAATCATCACTAAGAAAAACAGAACTATTCTATGAGCTTATATCTTGCTCCTTAAATAGCTGGATTTGAAAAGCACATCTCCCAAGCCTCCAGATTTGGGTAGCACAGAACACAAAGAAGTGACCATTGGGATTTATGGGATTCAGGGAAGACTGCTCAGCAGCCAGCAACTCAGGCTATTCCCGGTCAAATGCGAGGCTTGCCTTTGAACCCACTTCCCAATTTTCTCTGCCTTTACTCCTTTTACAGGGAAAGGTGCAGCAAACACTGAGCAGGAGGTGAACACACATGTTCAGCTGTTTGTCAAAGTCACTGAAGACCAACTGTAGTTTGACAATATTTTCACTTTGCCACTGAAAGCTCACATCACTGAAAGCATACTTCAAACCAAGAACCAACAGCAAGCCAATACCACAGAGTAATCCCAGATTGTAGCAGCATTATCTCTATTTGATGGCATCATCAAGCCATGACAAAAATACCCCTTGCTAGATTTACCAAGTGGATACTATTTCAGAAGCTTTTATTTTCAAGCTTTATATCTTCAAGATAAAAAATGATCTACTTAACTTTTCATCATACCTCTGGAAGAAAAGACACTTTCTAGTGCTGTGTGAGAGAATTTTAAAACAGTTTCCATAAAAAAAGTGAATCCCTGAATGGAATGTGCAGCAGCAACAAGCCTCCCTTGGTATCACCTACTTAACCTCATGCACCACTGCATCGAAACCACAACTAGTGCAAATCAGTGATGGACTGACTTCACTGAGCAGAGGGCAAAGGATGTTGATGAGGAAGATGAAGGGAATAAGCTGTGGTCTGAGACACAGGCAGCCTCATGCAGCCAGATCTAGGCATAGACAAGTTCAAGCAGAGTGACTCCATGAAAGCACCAAGGTTCAGTGCGGGGGGGAAACAACTTTGAGGGGGGAAAGGAAATCTGTCTAAATAGAAACCTTGTTTATCTAACTATCTTTGTTATTTAATCTGTTACTCTGGTTTCACTGTAAATTAAATCCAGAGAATGTACTCTGCCAGCCACTCATGTAATGCTGGACAACATGTCCAGGCACACAAGCTGCTAAATTGCCACCAGCCTTCCATCTGGAGCCATATAAGACACACAGCTGGGCTGATGGGCTTATCCTCTCTCTAAACAGGCCTTGACAGGTAAGATGCCATCATGCTCTGACTAGACACTTGGACATGTAGACAGCAGACTGCATGTATGTAGTGCCATCTGTCTCTCCCTGGGGAATGTGCATCTTTGCGTGTCCAATTGCATTTCCATCTGCCATTCCTGCTGGAGCCCGTGAAATGACCTTTATACACATCTGTGTCCAAGGTGCATTGATATGTTGACATGTGTGTTTTGAGCTTCACACATTAAAATCAGCACTGGCACATTTGGTGTGGAGGGCTGTGAGCCTTTGACTCAGGAGTCCTCTGCACTCCCTCAGAAGAGAGAAGCCTCAGGGCAAAAGGACTCAGAGATAAGAAACCTCTCCAGGTTACGGTGAGAGACTGAACCACCCCCAGCATGCCTTGTTTCTATATGGTAATACCTTGTCTCCAGTTGGTAAATTGGGTTCTACCCCATCCCCTGCCTTTCCCATAAAAAGGCCCTGGATCTGCCCTGAATCAGGGAGGTGGTGTCGCTGGTCTGCCCTTCCCAGGGACTGCTGGACAATAAAGCTGCCTCTGTGGCACTGCCACACACGGCTCCTGTCTCTCTGTCCCCGAGTTTGCCTCGAGTGATCTCACAAAGAGCTGAATCACAAGAGCTGGAATCACTTGTGGCTGAGAAATCCCTCCACTTGCTGAGATCACCGCTGTTCAGGGAGGCTGCCTTGGCCCCTAGAGGAGCTGTTCTTTGCTGGACACTCTTGCTAGGAAGGCGGTGGCTGCTGGTGCCAGCATCAGACCTCCTTGAGATAATTTGGCCTCCTCATTCTTCAGTAAAAAGAAGAAAGAAAGAAAAGTTCACTTACTGGTCTTGAAAGCGGAAGTGTCAGAGTGATATCCCCAGTTATCCCAACTACTTGTTTGACAAAGTACTACCCCACTGAGTGCCAGTGCATGTTAAAAAGGGGTGCAGAGGGGAAGGGAAGTCAGAGTCAGTCTTCCGCAGCAAAGCAGGGCCTCCTTGCACTTGTACACTTCTCTGCAGGACAATGTGCTTCACTTGGCCCAAGAAATCCATGCGAACAAGCCTCTTCAGTATGAGGGGACACCTCCTGTTCAGCTTGGTGTATTGGAAAGAGTTACAGCAGAAGCTGCTGAAGCTGTTGTTACAAATGTTTATTCCCAAACCTGAACTGAGGGATCAGGACGCCTCAAGAAAACCAGCTCTCTATCCTCTGTCCCAGGTACTGGGCTCTGTTATCAGAACCCACATTGAGGGCATTCCTTTCGGACCTGCAGGTCCAATCTGCTCCATGCAGCAAGAAGAAAATGCTACACGGGTCTCAGGTACCCTCCCCACCATCCCCACCCCTCAATCTCCCTTCCCATTCACACCTGGATCCTGACGAGCTCCTTACCCTGATGGTTGCTGAGGGTACTCCAAACACAGCTATTTTGAACCAAAAAATACAAGGTTAATGATCAGAAGGAGAGTGGGGTTTCCAAAATGATTTTCTGTAACAGCCAGAAGTCAGTTCAAATAAAACTACTTCAAGTCTCAAGCAATTACAACTCTCCCCACACTGCTGTCAGCCAGAAAGCTCAGCTGTACAGCACTACTACATCTTTATTTTTGCTCTGTGTCAACCACATTATAATGAAACTATAGGTGAAGGTCAAGCTCATTTTAGGAGCTTTTTCTTTACAAATACCTTTTTTTTCCTAAAACATTAGTCACCTTTTCATCATACTTGGACCCTAGGTATATGAATATTTGTTTATAGCCATAAAAAGTTAGAAGCTTCTATTGTCAAGATTTTTCTTGCTCATGATCTAGAAACGTTTGAAATGGCAGGAGACTGCTCTAATACATTTCTGTATGGCTCAGCTCTGACTCTATGCATTGATCTTTGAATGAGAGCTATAGATGACACTGTTAAATACATCAATGAAATCTCTTTTAAGGCAACAAAGCAGTAAAACATAACCCACACAGAGTAAATATATCTTAGTTTTGAAAAATAAGAAGATACCACAGGCATTTAACTTTCTCCATGAAGATCACCCCACTGAGAACACCCACTTCAAAACCACTAGGATTTTGAAGTATCTAAATTTGGTCCTCTCCACTATCTTGTAAGACACCCAAAACAGGCAGTTTAACATGTCCATCAAGAATCCAGCTTCCTCATATTAAGAGAAGGTATCTATGGATTGAAAGGGGATTTTTAACTTTACTTATGTCCAAAAGATCCAAGTTACTTCAGAGATAAGAGCAGCAGCAGCAGAAGACCTCACAGAGGCCAGCTGCTGGACACAGTCTCTGTAACTGTGTACAGGATACATGAGGATTTTAATTCTGAGCAGAGCTTTCTTCAAAAACACTGTCTGGACACAACAGCCTATGACAATTTATCTATCCTTTCTTCTATTGTTAACCTGCCAGTCAGGAGGGAACAGCAAAAAAGAACAGCGAAGTGGAAGGGACAGCTGAGAAAGAATTTAGAAAATTCAGAAGTGGGTATCAGGAATTGACAGTTTCAGTGTTTGTAACATTTTGCTTAGCACAAAAGAGTCATTCTGAGGATATAGAAAATGCCTGAGTTATTCTTTGGAAACTTGTATTCCAAATGATACATCAGTATGTTGCAGTTAATATGATGTCCTGGCCAAGAGGAAGGACTGACTTGCATTAGCTTTAGTACAATATGATGGTTTCTGCCTCCAAGATGGTTAATGAGTCATTAAATTATTGAACAGACAGGCTACCAAGAAAACCAAAATAAACCCCACAACAACAAAAAACTCAAACCACAGGGAAAGGGACTTATTTGGTTTTGCTTTTGAGAGTCAGTGTATTAAATGAGAAATATCTAGTCGACATTATTACCAAATGCCAACCCTTTTGCCTGCATGAATTACAATTGCTGGCAAGATTAAGAGAGAAAAGGGTTTCAAAGAACTGTTCTGGCTTGGTCCAATGACGATAGGAGGCTGGGTTGTCTGTGGAATCTAGTGGGATTTCTTTGCATTTCAGGGGAAAGAAGATGACATTCTCTGTTGTAGCACTCCTATGCCTTCCCTATGAACTGCTTGTCCACTGGATGCAAACCAGAATACAAGATCACCATTCCTATGCCTGCTTTCCCCACCTTGAGGCCAGCTGCTTTGGGGAGAAGCAGTTGGTCACAGATTCCATTACACAGAGATTGTCACTGACTTCTCTGCCTAGGGAGCTGGAAGCAGACCTCCCAGGATATGCCCCTTTTTTTGCTCACTTTTGCATCATTCTGAAACCATCTTGCTTATTGGAGGTTGTAAACCTCTTTCCATCACTCAATTTGACACTGATCTTCATTGTTATTCAAATTACTTTTAACACCAAAGCTCTAGTCCTGCTCAGAGTAAAAAGGCTTTTTCTGCAACCATTTCCTCATAGCTGCAACCTCCCACTCCAAATCAGCTACTGCGTGGGCACACCAGAATTTGGAGTACACCAGTAATCAACATACAAGCATGACCTACTGCAAAGCCTCTGACTGAATTATGCTCACAAAAATACCTTTTTCTGGTAGATCATGGAGGGAATAATGTCACATTTATGACTGAAACAGTTGGAATGAACAGGATGATTTCATTGATTACTTCAATCAATGAGATGATTGCTTTTCCTCCTACAACTCCCACTACACTCACAGCCTCCTAAAGCTATCACAAAGACCAATTCCTTTCATAATAACAACATTACCAGCTTTAACTAATAAAGGGCCATCAGCCAGCAGAAAACTATAGAAACAGTCTGGTTTCTTGATGAAAGGTTACAATTTTTCTCTAAATTTTTCTGGTAAATTCCAGGCTAGCTCCTAGTGCACATTGTTGGCGCTCCATGTAAGATCACAAACACTCAGCAAAGGCAATACCTTTGAGAAATTCCATCAAGCCCATGCCTCGATATGCCTCATGTTTGAAATAACACTTTAAGTGTTTTGGTTGAGTCTTATGCTCCCTTCCACAGGGAAGAATGCAAAGCAAGAAGCAGCCAAGAAACACAACGGTAAGGACGGAGTTAAAGAAATTAACTGATTTTAGTCCTGGCCCAGAAATTGTATCCAAATTTTCAAAATCTTGTTTAAAGTGTAAAGCTCCTTCAGCATGTGCAAATGTTGGTGAATATTCAAATATACACGTATATATACATATATATATATATACACACACAAATATACATGTATGCCTGTATACATATATTTAACTCAAATATTTATATCTGACTTTATGAAGAACTTAATCCCTTTAGTCATGCTAGAAAAGGGCAATCCTAAACACAAATTTTTCCTAGTAACAGCACTACCCCAATAAGAATGACATGGTGGGCTCTTTCCAGACTGCCATACTGTAATCGTGATGGTATAATTGCAAACAAGAACAATGTGTAATCATAATAGTGAGTATATCACCTAAAATGTTCAAAACTGTAGCTCCTAAACAGCTGAGATAATGTATTAGCTAGGAAAGGGGAACACTCAAGCAAGAGCCCTGGCTATTCTCGCAGCGTGGGCACAGAAACAAAGCTGGAGGCAAAGCCAGAATGGGGAATACAACAACTGAGCAAATGGATACCTGCAGCAAGGAAGTGATGTTAGTGTTTATTTTATATTTATTTCATATGCCACTGTCCTGAAAAGCGATGTGACAAATCAGATTGGGAATTCCCCACTCTCACAAGTGATCAAAGAGTGACCATTTACAAGAGCAGCTTTACATTTTTCCTACTAGGCAGTCACAGTAGGCTCAAAGCCTCCAACCTAAGAAACACAGGTTGCAATTTTCTTATTTAGTGGGTTTTAATAAAAGGCTCTGTCTAGCATGAATGTGGAAGGCATTAATATTTATGCCCAACTGAAAGAGGGCTGTTTGTCACTGGGTGCCATTCCTCTACTGAACACCTTAATCTCCCTAGTCACTACTGCTCATATTTCTTTTCTTTAAATTTAACTGCCTTTCTTGCTGTGACCCATTTTCTAGAGAACATGTACTCAGCTAATGCTGGTAGATCAAAACTGTAGCAATGATTCCTTTGAACAGAGATACATCCTTTTCATTTGAAACATAGCACATCAGGGCTTTTTCTGGCATTTCTAAATGAAAATGCTAGATCTGTTTAGCTAGGCTAGTGTAAGCCTACCTTAAACTGAAAATTAGTTACCCTTATAACAGCATCAAAAGCTCATCATTTTTCTCCAAACAGGCTAGAACACCTCTACTAGTAATTCAGTTGCTATCTCTTACACAATGGCCATGTATTCCACAACACTCAATAAAAATCACATGGGAATAGCTCTGCTGATCTGATTTTTGACACAAATTTCCCTCTGCCCTACCTCTGTGGGTTTGCTTGCTGCTTCTGAAGCCTCACCAAATGTAGTAACTTAAATGATAAAGCTGAAAGCAGAGGGAGGAAGTGCCTATGTGGTTTTTCCCATCAGCTCAGCACCAGACATGCTCAGCTCAGCTTCAGCACCTGGTTTCAGTTCATTCTTTTAACCCTTTAATATAAGATTATTATTATTATTAATTAACCGTAATAATAAATTCTAAGATTAATAATAATTATTAATTTAATTATTAGTAATACTTAGTAATTAATAATATTATGAATGATATTATTATTAATATTAATATAAGATTATTTACATTCCTTGCCCAGCAGCAGCCCATAGCCCACACAAAGTGGATTCACCTGTGTGAGTCCTGGGATGACCAGCAGTTCTTTCCATCAGGCAACCCCAGCAGAGCTCTCTCAGGTGAGGTCCCTGTGCTGTGCTCCCCCTCACTGCGGGAGAGCTGCTGAACACCCTCAAGGGAACTGCAGGAGCTGCTTCCAACCGTCCTGCACAGGGACAAGGCGCTGCTGCCTGGAGCAGTGACACACAGAGGATGCAGCCTGACCCACAGCAGCAGTAGGATCCTTGGAAGGAGCTTGCAGCAGGGTAAGGCAACAGGATGTCTGCTTGCAGGGGTTCAGCAGGAGCTGGGACCTTCCTTTCTGCTGAAGCCAGCTTCTCCCAAGAAATGCAATCTTACCTCTCAGCTATGACTTAGAGCTCATCTTCACTTCACCGGCTCTGGGTTAAGTGGTCTAAGTCACAACTTGTAGGGATTCCCAACTTTCAGAGCACATGCATTCTCCCCAGCTTCCATGACAGTGTGGCTGTGCAATAGAAGTGGAGCTCTGGGACGGGTTTTGGCAGGGGACTGGGGACAAGTTTCTGTCTGGAAAAGTCAGACCTTCGTATCTCCCACTGTTGAGCTGCATCCTTGGCCGTATGTTGCCACATGGATGGTATAGACCCTTAGTGGCTCTGACAGAGCAGTTTTCCTCATTATTTACTAACTGCTCCTGGAGCCTGTGTTTGACCTGCCTTTAGAAAGCCCTGTCTGTGCGACTTCTCCTAAAGACTGTTTTTAATGGGTTTTTATGTACAGAACTCTTGATCTCCACATATTTGGATTTATTTTAAAAACACCTGTTCCCAATCCCCTGCCAAAGGCCATCGGTGTCAGACTCTGAACGACACACATTATAAGACAAAGTTATTACACAAAGAAACCAGAGCAAACCTAACTACTAGAATAGACTCCATTAAACCTTTTGTCATGAGCCATCTGAAGCTTTTCTCATATAAATGGGCATCTTTCTGCTTGCTGCACTAAGAGCTGGATCAAGATCTTGGCTTTTATCCAAAACTCAGTTTCCAAGTGCAGCACCTGTCTGAAATAGTCACCTGTGTTTCAGGAAAGAAAGCAAGCCAGAAGAGAGGAAGGAAAGTGAAAGGAATTCTGTCACGTCACCCCCCAGATAACCAAACTCGCTATAACAGAATTAACAGACTTAAGTTTGTCAACAGTTCCAGTGCAGCCAGACCTGTGTCCCAGTTAAAAAAGTAGCCACTGCTGCTGTTGTTTGAAAGATATTTCAGCCCAGTGAAATGCTTCACTAAGCTGCTTTTGGAAAAGCAGATGTGAGCTCCTCGCTCACTTAGATATTACTGAAAATCTACCCTGCTCATATTAATTAAAAGGAGAATAACTCTCACTACAGCTCCTAATTAGCACTAGATTTGGCAGAGGGTCCTGTATCTATATGTGTGATGTTTAATGAGCATGTGGCAGATGTTACACATCTCATTTAACATGCAGCTGGCAGAACTTCTTCTCACAGAGTATTATGGTGAAAAAGAACCAGCTACAAATACTGCTTGGACCTAAACTGTGCTTTGCAGAAGTGTTTCTGGCTTGCTGGTTGACCTGGTTTGGGGCTTTTTTGTACCTTCCACCACCAATTCCTAAAGGTCCAGCTTAATTTTTGTGCAACCAGAAGAGTCCCACACTTTTCCAGCATGGCTGCATGATTATCAAAGAAGAAGGCAAAGCTGCATTTTTGTGAAGTAAGAGGGATAGAACACCATAGACCCAGGCAAATGCTAGTTGACAGAGGCACACACACAATTACTATTGCTTATCTCAGAGCTGTCCCAATTCTCTCCAAATTCAGTGGCTACAGCTGTGCCCTGTGACTGCCAGTACCAATAAAAAGTGATACCATAGGCATATCTGTCAGGTGGTTAAGAAAACTAACAAGCATCAGCCACAAATTCTCCCCATCACGGGGCTGCTGCCTTGTCAGGAGAACCTCAGGTGGCTGTTGTGGTGGCCGAGCACCAGCAGCAGGTTCTGCCTGCTGAAACCCATCCATCGTGGCAGGCAGTCCCTTAACTCCTCAGCACTGGCAGCATTACAAGAGCACACTATTAAATATGAATATCTTGTGGTGTTAAGCTGCCACAGAGCAGCAGAGGCAGTGGGTTCTTCATTGCCAGTCATGAGACTGAGGCTGGCTTCAGGTTTACAACAAACTGTTTCAATACAGCTTCTTCCTAGGAAGATTTTTGTGCATGCCCTGCACCCCTGTAAATGTGCCCAGCATCATTCCTGGGTTCAGCCAAGTGCTCTGCAGAGCTGGTCAGAGGCACAAGTATTTGACAATGCTACCAAAGATTGCAAAGGCAAGGAAAGAACCATTTGCATCTCTTCCAAAACTCTGGTCTTTTCCTCCATTTTGTTTGGAGAAAAGAACAAAATGGAATTGTACAACTCTGAATGAGAAAGAAAAAGGCATTTTCTTTCTTACACAAGAAAATTGCACAACTTGGTTTAGTAGCATATTTTGCAACACAGCCTGTTTCCTGCCGTTTAATACTCAAGGGACCACAGAAATCAAAGTGCTTTCAGCAATCTAAGAAGACTTAAGGGTAAAGGAGAGCTCTGCATTTCAAGGTAAGACAAGGGGGTTATGGATAAAGTCTATTTTTCCAATTTCATATCAGCTTCTAACTGGGGCGGAATGACCATTCTGGATACAAAGCACATTTACCCTGTCCCAGATGCACTGGTTTTTCTATTTGCTCTCCACAGATTTCCCACTCCAAGAGCAGCCGTATCCTCGTAACCATGGAAACCACTCATGGCAAATTCCCTCACAATGCAAAAGCAGAAGGATGGAAAGGAACAAATATTTTAAGAAGGTTGCACACAAAGAGGAAGACAGCATCCTCTCTTCACAGATGCAAGACAGGATAAAACCGCAGTATCCTCGTGCTGGAGGGCTTGCCATGGGACTGCTGACCTTCCTCACTGGACAGCTGATGTTAGACAAAGTCCTCTGTTTCATCTTTAGCATTGCTGTTGTACTCTGTGAAGATTTGCACAGTGTCAAAGTTTTTCTGAAGATCTGGCAGATCAAAGGACACAACAGTGAATTTTCATGGCAGTATACGACAGCCTTGCATCATGCCTAGGACAGATGCACTTTGAATTCAAAATAGTAACTTAGGTTTTTGTCTTCAAAAATAAAAAATAAAGATACGAGTAAAATCATAGAAAAGGTAAAGTCATATTTCAGCAGACCTTGGTCCACCTAGTTCAGTTTTCCACCTCCAACAGTGTCTGTAAATGAGGTAAAAACCAAGTGCCACTTGGAAGTCACTTTCACCCTAATACTCTCCCCAGCCTTAAGGGACACCTTGAGCCTGTTATGGTTTATCTAGACAGTAAAACTCAAAGAAGCTCTATTCCAAACACTTTTCCAGGCTCCTTTCCAAACCATCCTTTGGCAGGCAGTACAACAAGCCTCATTCACTCCACATGAACAGCCACCTCCCGTTTGCACTGAGCCTGCCTCCTACTAGTGTCACTTGATGGGCCACGGTTCTCATGCAAGAAGAAGTAACAAGAAGTCAACCTCTATTCTCCCCTCCTGTGCCACTCATGATTTTGTAGATCTCTATCACACCATCCATCCAGCCTTGGAAAGAGACAGTATAAATTTCAGCCTACTTAACCATTCCTTGAAAGAGACCATCTCATACCTTTGCTCACACAAATTACCTTTCTTCAGACTTTCTCCTGCTGTGATACACTCGAGATGAGAGGACCAGAACTGCGTGGGGGGTGACCCTTGGAGTCAGCCTTTTTTATCTCTGTTCTCTTTCCACAAAGTAATAGTGTTTAATCTTTTGTTCCTTCCTCATTGCTACTGAGTACTAGCTGATGGTTTCATGGAACTATTACAAACCCATAATTTCACTCTTACATAAGAATAACAAAGTGTTAGCTCAGAATATTATATGCAAAGTTAGGATTACTTTTACCCAGGAGTTACATTTATATGCACTGAATTTCATCTGTATTTTACTATCCATCTCTCAAATTCAGTAGATCGTTCTTCAGTCTGTTCTTGAGCTCCTCCAGAGCACTTGGGTGATTAGTAGGAGCCCTGGAAATCAGTTAATTTTCATGTTGTTTATTTGTACCTCAACCTGTTCCAGAATTACTTCAGATTTTAGGCTGAGCATTTGCTGAATCACTGCTGAAAAGAAAGGCAAAGGGAATCTCCCCAGCTTCTGCTACAGGAAGCAGACACAAATAATTATCCTCTCTGCAGCAGTCTTATCCACATGGCTAACAGATGGCCCTGCCAACCTTCTGGTGAACGTTTCTTCTTGGTGTTAGGCCCTGCAACCTCTCCTCCCCCTCCAAGGGCCACTTCTCAAGGCCAGCTCTGAGTTGTTCAGCTGTGTGACCTTGGACCTGATTCCTGGGAGCAGAGCTGGGCCAAGCCTTGCTGGGGGTCTCTGCACCTTCCAGTGTATTAAGCTCAAGCCCTTGCTCTTGGTCCCTGTCCAAACTATGCTGTAGATGGCCCTGAGCCCATCCTTGCCCATCACAAACCCAAACCTGACCCAATAATTTAACCTCCGAGTCCTGCACCTCCTCACAACAGACTTATGTGTCCAGCTGGACTCCTGGCTGCCCCTGGTCACCATCACCCAGCCCACTCCTGGCTCCCCATCCCCTGTGGAGCAGCCTCAGACCCATTACTGCTTGGCAGACAGGCTGGAAGGACCACCAATTTCTTTCCCTATCTGATTCTCATGTTTGTATTATATTATCATAATAATTTTCAAACCCGTGATGACCTAACCTGAAGAATGGTTTTGGAAAGAGATGTGGAGAGGAGGGAAAAAGGGACCTCCAGTTTATTCTGGTGTCAGCAGAGGAGGCTCAGCCACTGTGTACACCACACACTTTCCCTGTGCATGACCTTGATCTGGTTGCTTTACTGCTCCCTGTCAGTTCCTCTTGCTCTTAAAAGGGATTAAACTTTTATTCTGAGAACAAAAGAATGCTCCTTCCTTCCTCCCTCCCTCCCTCCCTCCATCCCTGTAACAAATGTCAACAGCAACAGCCTTGACTAGAGCTGGAAAAACTTGGAAGATTGCCATTAAATTTAGCAAGTCAAGAAAGAGGCTTCATTTACAGAGCAAGGACAAGATGAGCTTTTCTGTAGAAAATATTCAGAAAAGATAATGGTCCTCCTCTGTGTTCAGCATGCCAACCACACTAGCATGTGGTTGGGCATCAGATGCCATCCCTAAGCCGTGTCAAGATATACTCAGAAACTTGAAGAAAACAGCTTTTCCTGCTGAAGCACCTAAAATTTACTAGTGAATAAAATACATTATATTGTGTCAATGTAGCCAGCTTGTAGCCTCAGCTAGCACATATTCCTTTTTAAAAATCTGTATTTTGGCAAAAATTTTACTATGCCAATCTACAAAGAATTGTAGTCTTCCACTGACCATGGTTTAGAAAATTCTCTTCTACAATACTAATAATTAAATAGCCTTCAAAATGAGTGCTAATGCAGTGTTGATAACTCTGTGTTGAAATACGTATAGAGGTGCAAAAAGTTAAAAATTAAAAATAAACTCAATCTAAGCTCTATAGTCATGTCTCAGCAAGCTGTAAGTGAACTTCTGCAAGGGGAACAGAAGCAGGGAGAGCACCTTGGAAAGACAGGTTGTCAAAACATCAGGTTTTATTGGCATAAACCCCACCTTTGATATTAAAGTATCATTTCACCTGATTCTATTTAAGACCACTAATGCAGTTTTATGGTGCTCTGCATTTTAAATCATGTTTTTCCCCCTTCTCTCCTTCCTCTCTCTTTCATTGCAGCCTTCTTGGTGGTGAAGTGACAAGAGAGGAGCAGGGAGAAAAACAGTAATACAAATATTGGGGGGTGGAAATAAAACCAGAATAGGTTTTCTTATAATGAAACTGTTCAGGGTAAAAATTGCCCTAAGAAAAGCCTTGCCATAACGGCATGTATAGAAATATATGGAAAACCAGGCCTGGAGGCTGAAACAATATTTGTGGCTTGTTTTGTTTTAAAACAATTATGTTGGTAATGATTTTAGGAACATAGTAAATGCTATGAAGGAAGATATCTAAAAGTTTCACCTTTTCTTCTTCCCATTTATATTAGTTCCTATCAATATAACCTAACTCTCTACAACTTTTAGCTCTTAAAAGAAGTTGTCATGCCTACATTCATGTCTACTAACATTTAACTCAGCTGCCTAAAATACTTATCTTAAATCAGATTCCAGTGCCATCTCTCAGATTAAGTAGCACTGGTATTAACAGGGTAAGATGAAAACAAACATGGTAGTTTTCTCACTTTCAGCTTTTAATGTTAGTCCTGCATTTAAAAGTCCTGTCTTGGCTGCTGAACAGGGAATTTCATACAGCATCTACCCAGAGAATGGGAGAGGTTGTTGATAATAATAATTATGATGGATCACAAGACACTCCTCAGCTCTGAATATTAAATGGAATAAGGACTTGGAATCCTGGTCTAAAAGGTTCCCAGAAAGGGCTTAATATTTACTACATAAACCTAGGGCACAGGCCATTGTCAAAGGAAGATGGCCTAAGGAGTGAGTATTTTTCATTGTGTGTCATATCCTTTCTCCCAGGCCCTTGCCATTCAAAAGGTTTAAATTGTTGTGCTGGATCTGAAGAGAGAGACACAAAATCCTTACCTTAAATCTACAGGCTGGTGCATGGAAGGTAATGCATTTACACTGCATGAGCAGCAGATCCTGTCACAGGACTTGTGCTGACACTAATTTAGAGGTGACTTACTTGGGAACGGCTTGGTATAGAAATACCATGCAGGACTGTGCAGAGCAGAGGCTTCTCGAGTCCTGATCTAAGCAGAAATTCAATTTCACCACTTTTTGAAGTGTGACAACACCCAGGTGGGAAGCTGCTTTTCCCACCTGGGGAAATCACTCCTGTGCTCCAGAAAGCTCACTGCAGGCTTTAATTGCTCAGAGTAACACTGCTTCCAGATGTGTGCCATGTACATCTATCTGCTTTAACCAAGAATTCCACATCCACAAGTGCTATAGGTGTCTGTGTGTCTGATCTGCAGCCGTGCCCTCTGCTGCAGTTGTAAGCAGTGGGCAGCTATTTTTAGCACAGCAGTCCCATTGGATGTGTGCTAGGTTGGAGGCTGCTTCAGTGACCGGAATGACAACAGGACCGTACACAGGGAGCATAATTTCCCTCTTCAGACTAATTAAGTGTGTTAGGGGAGGTTTCCTAGTGAGAGCATCTAACTGCATATAAAATGAAAGATATTCATCTTCCTTCACAGCTATTAATGAATCACCATTTAGGTGCCTAATAAACTTGCACATTAAATTCTAATAGCATCCTGCTTCCTTCATTAACCCGAAGAACTCCATTGGTGAAAAAAACCTATTCTTTTAGTAGGCACTACAGTGCCTGATACTCCCTGATCAGGCTAAAACCCTAAATCTGGATCTGCAATCTCAGAGCCGCCTAAAGTGGGAATTCCAGCTTTTCTGTTTATCATGTCCATGTAACTGCTCTGCACCTCTCCTCTGACTCACTGAGATATAATTCTCTGTCCTGTTGCTTGCTTCATAAAAATCCTGTCTGGCACTGTAGCCCTATGGAAAATAATGTCTGTTTTCCACTTAAATGCCTCAGAGGTCTTAAGCCAAAGCCCTGTAGGCTTACCATATATTGCTGTAGTATCTGTTACTGTATCCCTTGACTGGCATTCTTGCTCCTGTTCTGCTGGTATCTGTTTATACCCATTAGCAGCCACCCTTTTCTCCCCTCAGTCATGCATCTAATCACCCATCCTCCACAGCTGGCCTGTCACCTTCATCATTTCTCAGGTTGTTAAGCACGAAGGAGACAAATTGAACCACAAGTCTTCCCACAGCTCAGAAGCTGCAGTTCTGCGTGTTTCAGTGCAGACTGGGTAAATGTCCCTGTTGTCTCCTCAGCTTGAGGAATGGGACTGCCAGCCCTCTCAACCTGTCCACAACTAAATCCCAGGATATTATGATTATAAGTAGAAAGAAGGTAAAAATTGTTCTTTCTGAGAAACATATTGCTTGCACATTCAACATGCCCAGCACCAGGGACTGTGCAGGCTCCATGGTGATGTCACACCTATCAAACCCCCGACCTTTGTGTATCTCCACTCTTCCTCTGGCAATGATCATATTTACCACCTGGAACCACAGGTTATATGGCCAATAGAGGTTCAAATTTGTGATTGTTATAATGTCAGCTTGTTTGTTGGATTAGATATTTACTAACTCAACAGAGAGATGATGCCAATAAGTAATTTCAAGTGAACTGTCCATTGATTTCTACAAATGGTTGGAATTAGAGAAGAAACACAAGCAAATCCCCCCAGCCATTAAATAACTTGATTATTTTTGGAAGCTACATGTGAATAGATGTCATTTTAGTCTAAAACCCAGGGCAACATTAATTTATTATCAATACCGGTGTCACACCAGTGTTTTCTAGCAGCTGAGTCATCAAGCAGCAATATTTTCCAGAACAAGCATACTCTCAACTCATATGTTGTACAAAGATTATGTCCCCAGGCATATAGACTCCATAGACATCTCTGGGAAGTATTCCCCTGGAACAGGAAAAATCCTGCTCATATCAGGAAATGCTTGTAAAGATGAGGCTTATGATAATAAGCAAAACAGAGGAACTCACTGTGAATGAAGCAGGATGGTGACAACAACATCAATCACCCATTGAGCATGAGGTGTGACACATCTCATGTCAGAAGGCAGCCCAGGAAATCCCCACAACAACTCCAGAGCAGGACTAGAGGCAGCCACTCTCGTAGTCCATTTTAAAAATCCTAAAGGTCCTGGATGGAGCTGAAAAAGAGCCCCTGCT
This sequence comes from Monarcha castaneiventris obscurior, assembly GCA_026261815.1. Taxonomy (NCBI): domain Eukaryota; kingdom Metazoa; phylum Chordata; class Aves; order Passeriformes; family Monarchidae; genus Monarcha; species Monarcha castaneiventris. The sequence continues at coordinate 12,183,555 of JAMPIT010000059.1, read as the reverse complement.
TGGAGGGTATGGGTGAGGTCCCAGGTGAGGGGGATGGTTGGGGCCATCCAAGCCTGTGAGGGCCCTCATGGCCTTCACCTGCAGCCATCTGCATTTTTAATCCTACCCATATGGGCATGAAGGATGAACAGTGAGGTGCATGGGGGATTAACTGAAACAGAAGCTGAACTCCTAAACCCTCTACATGAGCTGTATGATGCTTTAAAGTGGCAACCACAATAAATTTTGTTGCTGCAAAACATCTGTTTCCAAGAAGTTCAGCATAATCGCTTTATACACAGGCACCTGATCAGACACAGACATTTCCTCCTTTCAACAAAACCAGTCAGGGCTGGTAACATTCCTTGCAGGATAACAGGTGAGGAACAGTGTGATTCAGCACCTGGACACTGCCAGACCAGAGCACTCTGACAAAGATGAATTATTTCAGCTTCAAGACTGAAACTATCCCAGGAAATCTCCTCTGTTTGCATTACAATCCTTCATTTATTTCCCAGTCCCTTTCCTTCCAGGCCATCCCTGTGCCTCCTGCCCTCCCCTTCACATACACCCACTGCTTGTTTTCCTATCTGAAGGTCACTTCGAGATGGCTGGATGCACTATGTGGCATCACTGTGTTCAACCACTGAAGCCAGCTCCCACAAGACAAAGGGAAACTTGGCAAAATTTGGGACATTTCTCTTCTGAAATGAGCACATGCTCATTCAGAAGTCATGGAATTTGTTCAACCTAATTTTAATGGCTACAAGGGAAAATAATGGACAGTGGTTGTTTTGCTGGTGATGGTGCTGGTTGGGGTTTTTTTCCCATTTTACATAACAAAGTTGGCTTCTGGTACATGTAATTGTTTCTATTTCCAGCCTGGCCAGTACAAGGTGATACAGCTAAACAAGATTTCTTGCAGATGGTTTCCAAACTAAACAGTGATGCTAAATGGAGCTAACTTACTAATGGGAATTATTAAAGCTGCTTGGAGCCCCTCAGAATCCTGGAGGAATTTTAATGTGACTGCGCAGAGATTTGTAGAGAGGACCAGTGTCTCCAAGGAATTGAGAGTCTCCTGTGAGCTGCCAGGGGAGCCAAAGGAAGCTCAGTGACTCACAGACTTCATAAACACTTATCTGCAACTGTGGCCAAGCATTGACTTCTGCCAGGTTGTGTCAGAAACAGCGGTATCAGGGGGATGTGCAAGGTCTTACATGGAGTGCCAACAGATGCTGTAAGAGATTTTAGTGAAGAATCTTCTAGTTTTTGAAGCTGACTTGAAAACACACACACAGAGCTGATGCTGGGGTGCTTTTAATCAAGACTCGCTGTTCACATTTGGGTTTTCTCCTTGCCACTATATCAGCTGTCATTTCTATCCAAAAGTTTCTGAAAATTGTTTAGCAGAATTTGAGGACTAAAAGATGGATGGTTAAAGGCATCTCCCCAGTCCAGGCCAGGGCTGGGCTCTAATCCAGTACTTTCTGGCAGAAGCACACACTTGTGCAGCTGAGAAATTATCTCCTACCAGCCAGATCTTCAGTTCAGTCATGCAGGTATCCTCATAGGACAACAAAAAAATTAACTTTACTACTCTGAAAAGTTAGGCAAGGCATCTTTAGAGAATAAGAAGCTTTTCTCTAAATCCTTACCTGAGCAGGTTCCCCTAACAGCAGCATGTGAAGAATGACAACTCAAACCTCTGCAGCAACTCCTATCCTGCAGTGCAAGGCATCTCCATGCTAGATGTCCTGCTAGGACAAAAACTAAGCACTGCAAAATTCTGTCTTAGCCAGCTCTTGGTGTTCCGTCTTCCCTTCTGTGACACCAAAGTTCAAGCTGTTCTTTCTCTCACAGCGGGGTTAGAAGCATAAGTTGTAAGAAACAGAAGCATGATAACAGGGTTTGAGGAAGCCCAGGAAAGTTTGAATTCATGGAGTCAATTGTAAATGCATCCCACTAATCTTCACTGCTGATTTTAGGTAAATAGAAATTCTCTATTTCTTAGATCTAGGTATATTATGTTTATTACCTTGGTATTTTGCCCTTACCTAAATCCCCCAATGTATGTATTACTAACAAAGTTAATTAGAATGAGAATGGGTTTAGAGCAAGAAGAAATTATCTGACAGCACTGAAAATGGGAATGCTCTGTGTGCTATAAAACTTGAGAACTGCACCTCAGGGTGTGAATATTTCCACAAGAAAGCAATTACGTTGATGAAAGCTGATCAGTAAAATAGCCTGAATAATTTGTGTATGTTTAGGGAAGGGAGTTCAGAGATAGCTGACTGGAGCAGGACTGGATATTACAGGAAGCAATTAGAAAATGTTCTTTTTTTTCCTCCTTTTTTATTTTAGAGTTTGATACTGAGCTACAGATTAGTACTGCTATGAAGGATGGCTTTGGAGTCCAAGACTGAGTTTTTAAAAAAATAAGACTGGTGGACAAAACATAGCGTAGTGTGATACTCTTTGTCTTCCCTAACTCTCCTAAGATTTGGCAACATTATCATGTCAGCATACTTCATGACTCGAGAAATAAAAACCAAATGATTTTGTCATCACTGCTCCTGCCAAGAGACACATACCTCCTGCTCCTTCCCTAGATACCAGCACACTTCAGCTCTGTTCTGCTCAGGCAGCTCATAGCAAGGACTGGCACACATAATCCCCACGACCTGTGCCAAGGGCAGGAGCCAAAGCTGCAGAGGAAACACAGACCAGCTTTTCAACAAGCCTTACATAGGAAATGTCCTTGCATTCCATGGAGAGGGGTTTGGGGAGAAAATTCTTGTGCCACTCACTCCCTTTAGAATCATCAATAGGTTGGCTAATGAGTAACAATTCTCATTTTATCCACTTCTGGAGGACCACACAGAGCACCAGTCTGGATGGCAGCACTTTGCATCCCCTGAGACACTTCTCACAGGGCTCTGCAGACCTGGGCATGGAGGATTTTACCAGCTACAATGGGTGCACAGGGGAGAGGTCCTGTTTAGAAATCTAAGACATGGAATCTTTTTTCAGCTACATTTCTCTTAAATGATGAAAGACTGGTGTGTGTTTGTTCAATTTTTGTATGCATAATGCAGCAAGAACTGAATTCTGCACCGTTTTATGTCCCCAGAATATCAGGGTACCTGGCAAAAATAAATGTACTTCCAAAACATGCAGGATAAAAATCCTGACCATCCAGCATCTGGGCCTGTGGGTTCCAGGTCCCTAACAGGCCCTGGGTTTCTCCCACTCACTCATGGCCCAGGACCCCATGTCAGCCCTCCCAGCCCATCAGCCTTTGCCCCAGAAATACCATAGCAGGGCTGCTCTCCTGTTCCCCAGAGCAGACCCATGTCCTGGCCTGTCCTTGGCCCACTCCCATCCTCAGGGAGGTGCCTGATGCTGCCCCAGTGCCCGGTGCCCTGCTCCTGGCAGGGTGCTGGGACAGCCCAGCTGTGCCCTGACAGCCCCATGGGAGCTCCTGCTCCACTGACCCTCACAGGACCCTGATGTTCAGCTTAAGAAACTGGAAATGCACACAGCCTAGCTGGCTTTCCTTTGAGGAATGTGGCTGTACATTTTAAAAATTAGCAATACTTACCTATTTATTTTTTAACTCATGCAATTTAAAGTGCTTTAAAAGATAATTAGTTACCATGTGGTCAATAATTCACAGGAAAATTCAAATGAATTAGGGGACATCATTGCATCAAAAGCCAATGACACTGCTTTCCAAAATATTAGTCAAGGAAAACTCGGTGATAGGGAGATGAAGCAGAATTACCCAAAGCAACATGGTAGGCTGACAGCAGGGTCATGAATTGAAATAAAATATTCCAATATCCAGTCCAATACACATCTACCAGATGCTGTTCCCTACTTCATCAAAGTTAACTATGAGCACTGGCAAAAGAATTAAAACTAATGAGAGTAAAAAAAATAAAAAAACCTTCCCAGTTCTAATCCAAGAGGCTGCTCAGAAAGTCTTTGAGTGAGTGACAATATATTCCCTTCTATTCCAGAAATTCACCTTATAAGAATCAGTTTTATTTTCAAAAAGAATAATGGCCAGATTTGATTTCACTGATAATCTTGAAAATACAGAAATCTTCCACTAAACTTAGTGGCATTAAACCACATACACCTAGACCCAAGATCAATAGCTAGGCAGAGAGGTTTCACATAGATACACACCAGTATGAGTAACACGTGGAGCACAGAAATTGCTATTACTCAGCATGTTTCAAAAACTAGGAGGAAAAGAAAGAGGATTTGACGTGTCTGGGAAAGTGTACTCAAAACAAGACAAAAAAAGAGAAGGCACTGTTTTAAGCTGCAGAAATGTACTGAAGGTGAGTTATATTTTATTTCATTTCATTAAAATATATTTTAAAAACATACTGTGTAAAAGAATTAGGATTCTCAATAATTTATTATTTACATTAACAAATTCCATTTGACTGTTATTCTATAGAAAGAAATGAAAAGGCTGCAGAAGGGAGTTGTATCAGCTTCTTCAGGACCAAGCAAGCCTCTTTTCCAAGAAACATGTCCAAAACTGCATTTCTTCCCATTTCAATCCCTTCAAATTAATATTTGCAAAAAGATGGCAACAAGCTCGATGAAAGGACATGTTGGTGAGTATTGAGCACTCACAGTGAGAGCTGGGAATTTGGGGTGCTCTGCAAGGGAGAGACCCCGAGGACATTTTAACATTGCACTATTCAACAGTCAAGAGTCTGCAGGGTCCAATCCCACTCATGCTCCCACTGTCCTATCTCTGCTGAAATTCATGGCATTACACAACAACGAGGCCTGTGGCTGACCCCTCCAGGAAGATGTCAGAAAGCTGGACAGGGTGGCAGTGGAGAGACTGTTTTTCCTACCACTATAGGCACACTGCAGCTTATCATTCCTTTTCAGTCCAAACACAACATAAATCTCAGTGTCTTCCTTCCCATCCTCTGGGAAGAAATATGCATAGGGAATTATCTCTCTGATGTAAACATCTGTAAGCACCATTCACATACGCTGGTCCACATGAAAAAAGAAAAATATTATCAAAGTGCCCGCTGTAGCCTTGAGCCTTCTTAGTGGAGCAGCTCAGCTTTCCCATTAGCTTTCCAGACTTCTGAAATCATCCGGGTACCCAAACATCATGCACAGTTCATTGCAATGCCAGCTGCTGTCTGCTTTACTATCCCAGGAAGGAGAGGTCGCCCTTTCAGTGATTATACAAAAGCCCATGATTAAAAGAAGTAAAGCTGTCAGCTCATGCGTTCTGTTTCCTGGAGGCACTCAATGGTATTTCTGACATCTCGTGTAAGGCACCAATCATCCAGTAGCTGAGCAAAAAGTGACCCACGAGACCTCCATTAAGCAACTGCAGAGGGAACTGACAAAGTTCAGCTGGTTTGCTTGTCTTCTTGCTTACAAAGCATAAAAAGTGTGGTTACGCCATCTGAGGAAGTTTCTGGTGGCACCCTAAAAGGGGAAGCCTCAACTTGCCCCACAGGGAGCAGGGGTGACAGTGTGCTACAGCACAAGCTTCCCACAGCTGCATCAGGATGGCAATTCCCACAGACATAGCAGAGGTTTCCTTGATCCCCAGCAAGCCTCCACTGCCTTGCTTTCACAGAAAGTGGGTTTGCTGTCAGCAGCAGAGCAGGTAACTCCTTACAAGATGTCTCCATAACACACAACAGAGGACCACACCACCAAACCAGCTTTGTGGGGCTCTTGCTGCAGCTTCCCTGCTGTTGGTCTTGTCTGCACAGCCTCATTCACAGAGATGCAACGCCGGAGATAGCAGAGCCTATGGACGAAGAGCTTGGCTGGACGCTGGCTGACTGCTCCACTGAGCAGCCTCAGTCCAGAATGTCAGTCTCAAAGGGGACCAGGTGGTAGTATGTCAAATTGGTGACATAAGCTGTTGGATCATCACTGTCTTCCAGCTCTGAGGTAAAGTCACTAACACTTTCAAACCTAAGGAAAGATGAAAAAAACCACCAAAAGGCATTAAGTCATTTAGAAAATCAAAGTAATTGGAAAAAAAGTACTAAGGGAGTGGGAGAAGTACTTGGAGATGATTGCATCCACACCTCCTTCTCCTCCTATACTCATGTGTCTTTAACTAAACCATGGGCCAGTGAGAACCATGGTGCATGCAAGCAAGTAATCTTGTCACCCCTGACTTTCAAAGCAACTAGTGAGGAAGGAAGGAAGGAAGGAAGCAAGCAGCAAGTGAGTCTTGGAAGAGTGAATCATGCAGTTGAAGTCCACATCCTTCTATTTTGTTCCTACAGCATGTGGAAAAACGCCTCAGTTCTCACATAAAAAGTGAAAAGGAAACTGCCTTTGTTTCCCATCTGAATTCGGACTCTCAGCCTTTCACTTCACAGGCACCTTCTCTGGGTTTGGCTTTTGTAAAAGGCCAAGTGTCTAAGGCAGGTAGGAAAAAATTACTACAGTGTCCTTCCTCCAGAGTCTTGCTGTCCTTCACAAGATTTAGGTTTTGACAAGCAAAGGATCTCCAAATATAAAGAGATTCTCAAATTTAGTTTCACTTGTTTTGGTGTTTTCCTCCCCACTTCCCAACACCTGTTTTATAACCTGAACTTTTGCAAGGATTACCCACTGTCTCTTACCTACTCTCAACCAGAAGGCATCAAGCTGTTAAAACCTACACTTTTCTCAGTTACACACATTCACATTCCAAGAAGGCTTGAATTTCTGCAGTAAGAAACATCATCTTCTACCTAGATAGTCTAACACTTAAAGGCAGTCACTGCAGACCAAGAACTAAATTTCACCTCAGTTCTAAAAGGGGTTTGAAGAAATGTAAAGTTTCTTTTTCTCAAACTCTCTCTTTTATATTTTAAAAACTTTCATTCATTATGACAGAGTGAAAAATAAAAGGAAATAGAAACTGAAAAATTACACAAGATAGAAAAAGAAATTCTAACCTAGCTCTGACTTTTAGCAGGTGTCTCTAACACCTTTATCAGCGTAGCCTGGCCTACTTCGGCTCTCTGAATGGCAGATAAACAGATGAGCTTTAAAATAATGAATATTTAAAACTGCATCTCACTTACACATGAACTAGTTAGACTCTTTAGATAAGTGAAACAACTGCAGACATCCCTCTAACCTCACCCTGAGGGTTTCCTGACAGTGAAGTATTTCAGAGGACCTGAAGAAGAGTGGTAGGGTAAACAGGTAGGTCCCCCACTCCCATCTCTTCCCACAACTTTATTTAGAAGTATCATGGCTTATTGGATAGCCTGGGCTATACATCCTGCAATGTATGGCCACAGTTCTGCCTTTTCCATACTCCTTCCTGGTCCTTCTTATCTCTTTTATTTTAACTATGAGAACCAAAATAGAAAACTTTTTTTTTTTAGCAGAAACTCATGGATTTTTCCCTGCAGTGCTGATGCTTTGCTCTTCACTTTAAATGAAACAGCAACGAGACTGAACTTTGAATGTTTATTACCCTCATTCCTCTAGTCCCTCCAGGCTGTTTGCTTGCCTGTGTGTGTGGGAACGTGTGCACAAGGGAGTTGACTTGGTATCTTGCAAACACTTCCCAGATCACGTTGTGCTGTCTTATGGACTTCAAGTGATCCAGAAACAACAGATTATGAAATACCAGTGGGGCAGACAGAGTGAAGAAAGCGGAAGAGTCAAGAAGGCTGTTCAGATTCTGCTCTCTTTCTCTTGTCATCATAAAGCTACATTATCACAACTGAAATATCCCACAGATTTTGTGGTTCTCCAGCCTCACTGATAGGTTACTACAAGCAGAATGTGAGGTGCAAAGCAGCGGAATTCAGACACTGAGGTTAAGCAGGAAGCTTTTCTTGCCACCAAAAAGGAAGTGTGTGCACAGCAGTCTGCAAAGCACTGCTCTAGAGTGCTCACACAAAACCCAACTCAATAAACCAGGACTGCTTACTACAGTCAGCAGCTGTATACAACACCAACAGTCAAAATGTTTTTGTGCTGTTACCAACAGGTCTTTTCCTCAAAATAAACTCTGTAGCTCTACTATGGACCTGCAGATTCCTCAATGCCCAATTTGCTGCCCTTAATATTTTTTCCTCAATGTACCTTGACAGACATACCCTCTGTTGCAAGAGCCTTTTTCTTCTGTTGTGAGACACAATTCTTTATCATTTTAACCTCTGATAATGCATTAGATTTGCTACTCAGATTCACCAGGAAGAAGAAGGAACAATGTAGAAGCTAATAGCTTGCACAAGCTTGCTAGGTAAAAAGCTGGTGGCTGGGCTTCAAGAGTGAGTGATGGTGAATGGAGTTAAATCCATTTGGTAGCCATTCACAAGTAGTGTTTTCCTGGGCTCAGTTTTGGGGCCAGTCCTGTTGAATATCTTTACTGATGGTCTGGATGAGAGGATTGAGTGCAACCTCTCAGTTTGCAGATGACACCAAGCTGAGTGGGAGTGCCAATGTCCTGGAGGGTAGGAAGGCTCTCCCAGAGGGATCTGGACAGGCTGGATTGATGGGCTGAAGCCAATTGCATGAGCTTCAACAAGATCAGGTGCTGGGTCCTGCACTTGCATCACAACAAGTGACCCCAGGCAGAGCTACAGGCTTGGGGCAGAGTGGTTAAGAAGCTGCCTGCTGGGGGGTGCTGGTCATGTGGCTGAACATGAGCCAGCATGTGCTCAGGTGGCCAAATGGCACCTGGCCTGTATCAGAAATAGTGACCAGCAGGAGCAGGGCAGTGATTGTTCCCCTGTACTTGGCACTGGTGAGGCCACACTTCAAATGCTGCATCCAGTTCTGGGCCCCTCACAGCAAGAAGGACACTGAGGTGCTGGAGCGTGTCCGGAGAAGGGCAGTGGAGCTGGGGAAGGGTCTGGAGCACAAGTCCTGTGAGGAGCAGCTGAGGGAGCTGGGGTTTTTTAGCCTGGAGAAAAGGAGGCTCAGGAGAGACCTTATCACCCTCTACAGCTGCCTGAAAGGAGAGTGTAGCCAGGTGGGGGTTTGGTCTCTTCTCCAGGTAACAAGGGACAGGGCAAGAAGTAAGTGCCTCAAATTGTACTAGGGAAAGTTTAGACTAGATTTTAGAAAAAATTTCTTGACTGAGAGGGTTATCAAGCACTGGAACAAGCTGCCCAGGGAAGTGGTTGAGTCACCATCACTGGAAGTATTTAAAAGATATGTATATCGTAGAATCATAGAATAGTTTGGTTTGGAAGGGACCTTAAAGATCACCCCATTCCACCCCTCCTGCCATGGGCAGGGACACCTTCCAGTAGATTAGGTTATGCAGAGCCCCATCCTACTCTCCTTCAGCTTAAGGCCATGCCCCCTTATCCTATCACATGCCCCCATGAAAATTCCCTCTCCATCCCTCTGGCAGGCCTCCTTCATGTACTGGAGCAAATTTGCCAAAAAGGAAGCTTATCCAATGCCACAGACTTTGATGCTGGCCTGGAAGACAGAATTGCAAACAGTCTTGGCAGAGAAAGGTACCTCTGTAACAAAACCAAAGCAGAAGTTCAAATGCATGTATTTACCACCTTTTTCTTTCAAAAGAACTTCAGACTACTCTCCAAGAACCACACAGAGAAGGACTATTTATGCCACATGGATGCTGAGCACACTGGCTTCACCACATTTGGCAATAGTATGGTGTACTGCCAACTAAAAACAGAGAGAAAATGAAGGAAGCAGAAAATACCTACTTCAGAACAATAGAGTAAGCAACTGCAACTTGGAAAAGTGCTGTGGTTTCTTGCAACAAATATGAGACGTTTCAGCTCATGGATCACTGGGCAGGTAGCACTGCAGGCTACCACAGTTAAGCAGTACAGGGAATGAGCACTTCCTGCTGAAGCATTAAGCACTTCTTCCCAAAAAATACAGGTTTGCTCCGCAAAATGTCTCATTCAAGTTCATCAGCAGTCAAAACCCAGAAGCCATAAAGAGTTTAATGCAGCTGAAAGGAAAAAATTCCCATCTGAAGATGGCAAGTCCACAAGGAATTAACTCTGATTTCAGGGTAGAACATACCACCAATCCAGTTTTACTGAGACCGAAAAGGAATAGCATAGGATTTGACAGATTTTAAACTTTCCTTTCTGGGCTAATAACATACATTCAAACCAACAGTATAGAAAATTTCTGCTTTTGAAAAAGGTTCAATTTTTACAAAACAGCTGCGCTACACTGGTTCCATTATCTCCTGGCTATTACCGCTTGGCTATAAAATACAGCTGCAGGATGGGAAAATTTAGGGCACCATATAAAACACACATCTGAAATTTATTAGCTTCTTGACTCTTGACTTCATATCCTTTGGAAAGTTAAACCACAAATGCACAAAGTCAGGCTGTTACCCTAGAATCATTTCTTCCACCACTTTCTGGGAAGCTATGCCTACCATTCAGTTTTTATCACATTAGTATTTTCTGGCCTTAAATGTCTCTGTCTTTAATGGGATGACAGTTAGATGATTGCAGTTTCTGATCCCAGGTAAGTTTTGCTTGGGCTGGAGCACATTTTTAAAATCAAAGCTAGTTATAAATACTTTTAAAATAAATTTTTTAAAAAATAATCAAAGTAAGGCAGGAAAAGGCTTTTTTTGGTAATTTTCTCCTATGATTTGTCACTCTCAGTACAGAGACTGATCCACTGTGAACTATAACAACTTTAATTTCCAGGTATTTGCCTTACAGAATTACCTCTAGTGTGCCATTTCAGTCTCATTATTACAAGCTTATAAGCTTAAATGCTCTTAGCAAGGTCAAGGTTCAAAACACTAAGTGATAAGCTAATAAAAAGACTTCAAGAAATTATACCAGAGCCAGAGATACTCTCCAGCCCCTGACAAAGTCTTGCCAAGCTCTAAACCTTGTTACAGACCGGCAATCACCACATTTCAAATATAGCAAGACAGGTCACTGCATTCCAAGATTAAGGCTTTGAGTATTCTGTTTCCTTCATTTTACTGGTCTAATGAAAAAGTAGGTTAATGTTCCTCACCAAAAATACATAAATGCTTCACTACCTGAAGCCCATTGAAGGAGACCTGGTATGACAGAAATCTGTAGGAGCAGATTTCCATCAATACCTATCTGTGAATATGGTCACTGACTTAAGACCTACATGAATCAAGGAGTCATAGAATGGTTGGGGTTGGAATGGACCTCTGGACATCATCCACTACAGCCCTCTGACAATGCAGGGTCACCCAGAGCAGGTGACACAGGAACATGTCTAGGTGGGTTTGGAATGTCTCCAGAGAGGGAGACTCCATGACCTCCCTGAGCAGCCTGTTCCAGTGCTCTGCCACCCTCAACATAAAGAAGTTCTTCCTCATGTTGAGATGGAACTTCTTGTGCTTTAATTTATAGCCATAAGAGCCCTCCTCGTTACAGGTTTCTGACCCCAGAATACCTACATGCATCAGGAAGCAGAAATTACCAATAAGACCAGTCTAACTTGCCTTTCTCCTAAGGAAATACATGTGCTACCCCAAGTCCCAGGTGAGCAGCTGCTGACCTTTGTTCATTTACTTTCAGGAATGTGTTCCCCTCTCAGGACAGTGTTTTGCTTCCCAAACATCCCACCACCCTTTGTAGCAGGACATGCCATTTGTTAGGATCTTTGAGTTTCCAAGTTCGGGCTCAAAACCAGCTCTCATCACAGTCATGAGAGAAAGAAATAACTCTGTTCTCCCTTGGTAGCACCCCTACATCAACCTCAGATCTTTTTTCGTACACAGAGGTTTGAGCACTTTGGGGTGCATTATTCTCCCATTTAACAGGAATTCTCCATTCTCTCCACTTTAACAGGAAATTCCTGTGAAGCGTTAGCAATCAAGCCCAGTAACCTTTAACCAGTCAGGATGACAGCTGTACCAGTTTTGCTCCTAGACAGACAATAACATTTTGCTAGGGGGGTGGGAAAGCTACAGCTTATCTGAAGGTGACAGCATTGCTCCTGCTCAAACTCCACTTACAAATGTTCTGCTGAATCTACATCCAGGTGCTTCTCTTTTCCATTAGGTATACTGTGGTCAATGACTATTGTTTCAGTGTTGGCTAAGCAGAATCCATTTGATCGCATGATTTCTGTTGGGAGAAGAAAGAAAACAAGATGAAAAAAAAAAGATGGAAAACAACTGTGTATCATATGCAATTGACATGGCTATGAACTGAGATGTGTGCATGACATTGAAAATCTGCACATGAAAGCAGGAATGACGAGTTGGTTTCACAGCTTCTTACATCTGCAAACCACTAATGCTCAAGCAATTTTATTCACCTAATCCATTCATGACACAAAGCGTCTGAAGCAATTACCACTACCAAATCATAATTGTATTTTTCTTAGACAGTTCCAGGCTTAAGCCAGTTAAGCAAAAATAAAAAAAAAGACATAGAAAGGGAAATAAGAACTGACCTTACAAGTTAATTCAATCACTAAGTCATGTAAAGCAGTACCTTGTTTTGCACTGCCTTTGACCCTGCTTATTTTGTTTCTCACAATGTTAGAAGCCTCCAATACAGAATATCTAAAATTTACACCTAATTCCACTGACTTACTACCATGGGGAGAACTGATAACTAAAGAATAGTACTTGATGTAAATGAGAAGTTAATCCACATTTGTGCTGTATGGAAAGTCAAACTAGGCATGTCAGAAGGATTTCTTTCAGTCACATGATTTTAGATGAAGGTAGGACCACCACAAAATAAATGCAAATTTTTTAAAAAAATCAGCACTGACTTAAGTAGGATAACTCTTGGTCTGCCTCAGGGCACTATGACCCTCTGTTACAGCCTTGCATTATCAGCACAACAAAACAAAATTAGTCTGTGGCAGAAAATATGGTAGGCAGAAAACCCACAAATTTCTGCTACATACACAGTTCAAATAAGGAACAGGAGATGAGACAGGAGAGAGGAGGTAATTTTTTTTTAACGTTTACATGTTTCTGCATTAGGGTAAAGCCAGAACTCACATCCATATTTTTCTTGAGAGCCATATTTGACTTTCAGTCTGTATTTTACTGCAACTCATGTTAGCAGAATACATTTGGGGGTTGTGAAAACACTGAACCCCAGCAGAATCACACTTCACATGACTCATCTTGAGCCAGCATATATGTAAAATAAGATTTACACCATAAATTCAAATTCAGTTTTCATCTTAGAGGGCAGCTCTTTCTCTCTTCTCCATCACTTCCACTCTGAGCAGGACCATGTGGGATTTCTTTCTTCAGAGAATACAAAACATTTTTGCCTGCTTTTCCAAGACTACAAGCCAGGTAGAAAGCTGCACTAACAGGAATGCCAGTATTTTCCTAGTGTCCTTGACTTGGCCTAAGAGGAACAGCGTTTCACTGCTGCATGAACTGCCTTAACCCACAATCATTTACTGCCATCTACTGACAGCGCTGCCAGATACTGAACCATTTCCAGTGTGCAACACCCAGATGAGGCAAATACCAATTAACATCAAATTTCCACCTATGTCCTTAGCATTAATGGCAGCAATCACTTGAATGATAAAATTGATTACCACGAGATGCTTTTGCATAGCTGCATTGTTAGGAGAAGCTTCCTCCAGTTAATTAGATATTACTCATCACTACCAACAATAATTTGGAATTAAAACATGCTATTATTCAGCTGAGATAGTTTCCACAGCTCCTCTACATACAGGCTACGTACTCTTCTGCTAACTTCTGTCCCTCAGACAGGACCCCTTGCTCTGAACTGAGGTTCATCTTGACTGTCTTCTCTCTGTTGTACCCACCATGTGCCATACTCAGTCACACACACAGAGTACATGTGCCCTGACAGGGTGCACACCCTCCCAGAAAGTGTATGAAAGCATTCCACACAGCAAAAAGCCCCAAACCAGAGCAATGCTCCAGCATGTAACCTGTGCAATTCCAAATACATTTTTTCTTGGTATTTGGTGTTTGCAACAAGAGCAAGGAATCGCTAACAGCAGTCACCCTTTGAAACATTTTTAAAGCATTTAGTTTGTAGTTCCTTCATTTCATAATGGGCAGGATCTAAGATCCATTTTGCAGCTCTGGTCTCATAGAGTAGCAACATACTTCAGACAAAACCCATAATGTGCTCTTGAGGGGCTGTGCTGAGAACAAGTCCTGGTGTTCAGGAGCAAAATGTGTAACCATGTGCAGCCTTTGGAAGATGACTAATGGCAAGAGCATAAACAAGGGAAATTTTACCTGAAGTTTCCACATTGACTCAAGACATCATCCAAACCTCCCTAGCCCCAGGTGGAACATGAGATAAGCATGTTGGCTCCTGTTTCTCGTTCCCTGGAAATCACACCTCCATCACCCCACTTTGCAATGTGGCCCTGGGGGCTGTTTTTTGCACTGCAGCCTGGGCTTGGGGCACCCTACAAGAGGGCACCAGCCCAGAGGGGCTGGCAAGACCACACTTCTCACTGAGGCTCTGTGCTACACAATATTCATAAACCATCTTCCATTTAATTATAGGAATATTTCTATAACAGAAGATGGATTCATTTAGAACCAGAGCTAAGGATCAGTTACAAATTGTTTACCCTGTGTATGAGATCAAGCCTTAAAACCCACTGTTTACACCTTTGGCATGTTGACACACTGACTGGCCATTAACTGACACTTCATTAGTACCAAAGAAAACTGATACCAGTTCCTTGCCAGACACTTCAAACCTTGGAGGACTGTGTAGTATTTCACTTCAATTAATTCTGAATAAGCTCTTCTGGTGACACAAAATCAGCAGCTGCCATTAGGCTCAAACAAAATATTTCAGTATAGAAATACAAAACCAGGCCCACCAGAAGTTCACAGACCTTTTGACAACGGTCAGTAGCAGATGAAGAGGGGAAAGGCTAAAAGAATAGGCAAGGATAGGGTCTCCACTTTACCCATCAGCAATCTGTGGCTTCAGAACTTCTTATGTCTCCACCTGTGACAGGTTTCAATGTACTTTTCCTCCACTTGCTTGTCTAACTCCCTTTTGAAGTCACTTCTGCTTTCAGTTTCCCCATATCCTATGACAATGAGTTCCACTCCTTAACTATGCTTTGTATGGAAACAAAACAATATTATAACCTTGCTTTTGTTTGTTTAAAGCCTGTTGTCTGTCAGTGATATTGGATGACCTATAGCTCTTTTTTCATGAGAAGTACAGGGTAATTGACCTCCTTCTATTCACAGCTTTGTAGACTTCCATCATACCCCTGTCTGTCATCTCTTCTCACAGGTGAAGTGTCTCTCTTTATTTAACCTCTTTCTTAGAGAAGCTGTTCAGCAGCTTAGATCTTCACCCTTTATTTGTATAATTTTAAATTCTATTACATCCTGAGATGGAGAAACAAAAATTGTGCATATTGTATTCAAGATGGGATTGAACTCCTCTCTTCTGTTTCCCCCTCCTATTCCAATAATATCAAAGCCTCACTGCTGGTACTGCCCATTTCTAGGCACCAAGCTTACATTTCCACAGAACTATATCAATAGCCTAAAAAGCTCCTTTCTAAGTGGTAATAGCACTATCATATGTGATGATATGCAGTAAGGACTGCATTTTCCTCACATTCACCACTTTGCATTTGTCAGCCTCCCCTTTCACCTGCCACTTTAATGCCTGAATGCACATTGCATAGTGTATCAAGGCTAACTGTATATTCTATTTCACAAAACAGACTTTTGAGAACTGTATTTTGAATTGTTGATAGAGAAATAATAATGGGAACAGCAAATAAATTAATTTTCATTCTGTAAATCTTGTGTCAACTGCAGGAAGTTAACAACTCTTACCTGATATTTTAACTGGACTTTGAAAGCTTGGCTGAATTTTATGGACATTGTCATTTTTTAGAACTTGGTCCAAAGGAGATCTCTCAAAGAATGTGAGGACAACTTCAGATCTTGAATACTTAAAAAGAGAGAAATAAAAAGAAAATAGACATCTATTTTTAACCAGTAGTTTGTTTTGTCCCTCTTCTCCATTTCCACCTCTTCACAGTATGACAGAAAAACTTATTACAAGCGACAGCTTGGAGGCATCATTACACAGTTCTGGCACTCAGCATTTCTCTGAATTACTCAATAAATTGCTGCTTCCTTCAGAGTTTGGCAAAGCCCATCACATTCTAATCTGCATGAGAGTGCATGTCACCATGAAGGAGGGGTCAAGCTGGGCTAAATTGGAACTTGGCTAACTCACCTTCCAGGGCATGTTTATAATAGTCTTCAGAAGCTTTTCCACTTCATTAAGTCTGGCTTCTATATCATGGGCTTCTTTTATTGTGATGAGCCCTAGAAACAAAGTAAACAGATCATAAACATAAACAAAAGCACACTTACTCACACTTGAGCAGCCAGAAGCAGCCCCACAGGAAGATGTGGAACAACCTCAAATATGCCTCCCAGAAATGTCTTTTAAACCAACTGATGGTAAAGAGTGCACCCCAAACTGAGGTGGGTGTAGTTTACAAGCAGAGCTGCAAGTCTGACACAAGCTCAGCTGTTTATGATCATATGTAGGAATTGCAAGACAAGCAAAAGTAGAACCACCTACTCCCTCACCCACAGTTTCACTACACAGCATTCCCAGCAGTGATAATTAAACAGCCCACTTTCTGATTGTAAGAACCATTATTCATCCTTTTTTTCCCCCTGTAAACAAAAAGCAAAAGAAAACCCAAGAAAACCAAAAGACACATCCTACAGATAAGAGAGAAAAAAACAAACACAAGATAAACAAAAGGCAGTTTTGTATTTCTCTGACTGTAAGCCCCAGTGAGTGGCCCAAGGAAAGTGGTCAGTATCATGTTCTTCAAGGGTAAGATAACTGTTAGGATTTTTTTTCATATCACCAGTCACTGAATTATCAGTGCTGCAGAAGGGATTAAGATGAAAATTTTACTGTCCAATATCCAGAATGATGCATTACAATGCAATATTGAATTGCTCAGTATGGCAATGTTAAACACTAACACTATTTTGTATGCATAACCTGCAGGGCAGCTGTAACTTCCCCCTCCTCCAGGAGACTGGAGGAAATACAGCACAGGTTATATGCATATGAAGAGAAGTAAACACTCAATATCTCACATCCCTCTAGTGGGCCTTTTGTTGCTGATATTTGCAACCTACTTTTTCCTAACCAAATCATCATTTAACCTCTACATTTGTGCATCTTTTCCAAGGACCAGGATATACCCATGAAAATGAAATACCTACAAGAGAAATTATTAAATATAACAAGCCACACCAAACAAACAAACAATCCAACAAAAAGCTGGAAAAGGAAAAGACACAATAAATCAAAACCATCAAAATTAAAAATCTGCAAAGCAAACTGTAAGAAAGCACTTCAATATACTGCAATTGTGTTAAGGTAAGTGTATCTCCATCACCCTATTCAAAAGACAAACATAGAGCCATCAAACATGCAGAGTGTGGGAACAATATCCACAAACAGTTTCAGTCTATGCCAGTCCTTGCTGTTTGCTACCAACAAGATACAATTCCATACAAACTTTCCAGACAAAAGTGTGACTTGGAAGCTGTCAGCTCTCCTCCAGTTACAGCTCTAAATAAAACAGAGACTGTTTCCAAAGCAACCGGGTTTACTTGACAGTTGTCCCACAAAAGTTGCCTGCTTGTATAAGCCTTTCTCTTGCCCAGCAGCCCTTCATTTTGCCTGTATTTTCAGCATGGCTATTGCCTAACCCCAGCACAACTCGCCTCCTCATCTGACAGCAGAGCAATGCATACCAGCAGCATATAAGGAAGGTGGTGTGTCTTGCTTTGGCTGGTGTACACTTCAGTCAGGTAGCTTTGCTTGGAAATTCTCTAAAAGGCTGTAAATGTGAATAAACTCATCTGCATGGGTCCACAGACTGGGTATCAGCTGGGTTGTGCTTGATATTACAGACCTGAATTGCAGACCAGCACCCTTCCTCCTCCTAACTACGGGGTATATGCAGGCCTGAGTGGATCTGCTTCACCCCTCCACAAATATATTCCCATCCCACATTTGAATCAAGTTCAAATTTTTCCATGAAAGTGCTTTCATCTTTCCTAAAAGAAAAAAAAAGCTGCCAATGGTCCCACAGCTCAGACACCGATCCATGATGTTAGAAACACACTGCTGGCCCTGCTGGAGCCCGCACCAGAGGAAACAGAGCCAGCCACCCTGGTGCCAGCTACCATAGGGTGCCTCCACTTCTCCTGCTGGTCTTGATCCACTCTGCATAAACACTGATATAGTCAGAGCAGAGACTTCCCAGCTGTGGCTCCCACCTTGCAAACGAAGACCTCATTGCCAATCCCCCAGGGATTCAGCATTCAACTGCTCCCTCTCAAATCTGCCTTCGATCTCACACCCTTTCCCAGATAAGCATTCACTGTTGGAACTAGTATTTTACTAGGAAGAGGAATACTTGCAAACAAATGAAGATATTCAGACTGAGAAGTGGAGAAAAAGAAAAAAAACCCTAAACCACCTCGGCAACAACCCTGAGCATTCATCCCATGAGGAAAACCAGCCAAGCGGTCAGGATTTCTCTCATTAGTAATCAGGGAAAGCATCTGCAGCTCCACACGGCCTTTTTATGCTTCACCAAGAAGTCAGACAAGGCTGTCAGCCTGTTGCACTGTCACAGATCACCCTGTGGGAGGTTTTACAGTTTCTTGTATTCACAAGGAATTTCCAGCCCTGGTATATTATCTCCTTCCACTTCTTGGAAAGACACCAGAATGCAAACCCACACTCCAACTTGGAAACTGGCACAGAAGACTTGTAACATCTGACACCATAAAAACTGTTTCTTACTGAAGCTTTCAGTAATATCAAAACCAAAAAGCAGACAGCGTAGGAAGGAGGGTGATACATCTGCCTGGACAGCTTCCTATATCTGTGCTTAATGATTGCAGATGCACAGCTTTGGGGCATAAAGCTGCTGACCTTAAATGAATTCCCCATACAGAGAGTTCAATTTGGCCAGGCTAAAGCCTTTCTTTTCATACATCTACAGCCCAAACACACAGAAACCACTTGACTGGCTATGTATACACATATATTTAAACCTGTAATTTCTTCTGCAATTGCCATGAAGTTTGTAAGGCCCTCATTTATCTTAATTCTACAAGTCTCTGTTTTTAAAAGTTAACAGATGCTCTTGTGGTTTTCAGTTAGTCATAGACCATGATCCCACAACCCGAGGAACTGCTCCCAACCCCACAGCCACACTAACCAGAGTGAGGCACTGCCTGCCCAAGCAGCCATGAGGAGTGGAGGTCCTGGTCCCTCCTTTCCATCCCTTTCAGCACTCTGTAACTGGCTGCTGTCACCAACCACAGCACCTACGTGCATGAGGAACGCTGGGGTTTCGCAAGGTCAAGTCTCTAGCGTCAACACTGGCTTAAGGTGCCCCCACCCTCCCCTGCACCTCATTTCCTCTCCCACACCACAACACAGAGCTGCTTCTGCTTTGCCAGCACCATTAGGTGAGAAGCAGGCAATACCTCAAACCACTCCTGTCAAAGGCTTCACCTCAGGAAACCCCAGACTCCACAGAAGAAGCAAGAGACTGCAGGCTAGGATGCCCCATACCAGCTCCTTTCTCACCCAGGCACTATAATAAGTTTGAGAGGAATCAAAATTAGTGTAAAAAACGGTCACAGAACCGCACTCAAGTTTCCAGGCCTAGTCTTCACTTTGTGGGGGTTTCTCCCCTGCCTGTCTTCTTTCTCCTGTTTGGAAGATTTGTCGAGGCAGAAAGAAAGAGAAAAAAAAGCCAGAGACTGATGTAGGCTCTCCAGACACTGGAAACGCCTGAACAAACAGACACACAGACATGCCAGCTGACACTGCAGACAGAGCCCAGCACCACCCCCATTCATTAACCCCGACACAAATGCACCAAAAGGTGGATGCATCTGGAGTGCGTGGGACCCCCTGGCCACATATGAAGCATCCATACAGCAGCTACAACATGCCCCGAGGCTGTTGTGTCTGCCCATGGGCCATAAAAACATGTCTAGCCTATATTTCCATCTGGGGCTTTTACTCCCCAAGAACCCTTACTCAGTTTCCTATAAAATAAAAATAAAATACCAGCAAAGCAACAAGTATCCTGGAACCAGTTGTGCTTTCTTCACTTGTTCAGTCATGCAACAGAGCTGAGCTCAGAGCTGGGAAATTTGTTAGTGAGGTCATGGTGAAAGGCTGTTCTCATGCCTTTTCCTTGGCTCTGGCCCTTGTCTGACCGCTAATGGAAAACACACACAAACTCCTCCCAGGAAAGCTTTGCTCTTTGTCTTGTTACCCATACTGCGCTTGGACAATTACCTATTATTTCAAGTGATTTAAATGCCATAAACACCTATGTTTATAGGGTTTGAGGTAAACTGGAGTCCCGCTAGCTCCTTTTTTTACCACAAACCCTGCTGCCAAATACCACAGACTTCTAAGATTCCTTCACCTTGCACAGGGGAGCCAACAGGCTGGGTGACAGGAGGGATGACGCTGCCTAACCCAGGGTGGCACTCACCTGTGCCTGGGAGATTGCTTTAGCAGGGTTCTGCTGCATGCACAGCCCACACAGTTGGTGACCTCATTCAATCCCTTTGACATTTTCTCTGCCCCTCTCCCGACCAAGAGCCCCAGGCAGAGTCCTTAAAACTGAAAAGGATTTGCTTTCAATTCGAGACCAAGCGTAGGTAGCAACTTGGCGCAGAGTGATGTGTCTGGAAAAGCACAGCACAAGCAGAACCAGAGGCCCACAATATTCTTCCTGCCCTGGGTCCCTGGTGCCGGGGCAGCTGCAGGAGGCTGGGGGAGCAGGC
The DNA here is from genome assembly GCA_026261815.1 of Monarcha castaneiventris obscurior. NCBI lineage: Eukaryota > Metazoa > Chordata > Aves > Passeriformes > Monarchidae > Monarcha > Monarcha castaneiventris. The sequence goes on along the minus strand of JAMPIT010000059.1, from coordinate 12,162,701 downwards.
CAGCAGCTGTGTACCTGGCACGCTGGCTCACAGCGTGGGAGAGGGGCCCAGAGCTGCACACAGGCAGGAAACGAGCTCAGCAGCAGAGGAGAATGAACTGAGAGCCAACTCCTGATGTAAACACACAAGCCTTGGTAGGGCTGTCCTATTACTGCCATGTGAGCCACCAAATCTGCAACTAATGACATTCTGAAAACCGCAGATAATGCGCCCCATCCTTCTAGCACAGGAAGCAGGACTGGAATTGCAGCATGTGCTTCATGGCTCATCATGAAATCACAGAGCAGTCCTGACGGCGTCCATAATGAGCATTGTCTCAAAAATCCCCTAGTGCCTTCCAAGGAAGAGTAAGTTTATGCCCAAGTCAAGTCTCCTATGTCATATCAATGATGACACACAGAAGTCTGTTTTGCTGGAGATATGTTGCTATGTACAAGCCACTTTGTACACATGATCTCAAACTGTGGGCAAGCCTTGTCACTCCAATCTGAAGGACTACACTTCTTGTTTGTGGTCAGGGACAGGGTCAAAGAATGTCCAAGAGATACCCTACTTTCTCAAAATCAGTTCTATATATACAGGAAGCTGAGCAAGAGCAGAAGCTGAGGTGTACTTTCTGAAGATATGTACAAGATGGAATGCCAGCAGTCTTAAATGCTGTGTGCTTTAGTATGCATGTGAAGATTAAAATTGCATTGAGCCCCTCTCATCTAATCCTCTCTCCATCCCCTATAGGAATACTGTAGAGTAAGTATCAAAGGGACAAAAAGGAGTAACCAATAAATTGAGAAAGAAATCCTACTGCTAATCTACCCTTCCAAGAAAGATTTGAGGCTTATGGATTCAGACCATGAGTCCATCCTTCTCTCTTTGCACAAGACCCCGAGGAGCAGTTAAGGATTTCAAATCTTTAGGGAAGACATAAAAGTTGCCTTGCACGGGAGACTGCTACTCTGCTCTCTCCTGAGCAGACATCAACGGGAGATGTGCCCCTTTTCCCCAGTTACAGTATTCATTAACACCGCAGTGCTAAAACTTTTTTATCCTTTTCCCTCATTCCTCCTTTCCCTCAGATGTGTTCTAACCCTTGTGCACACACACGATCCAGGATGTAGATGGAACAATAGAAGGAAGGTCCTAGTCATTAGAGAAGGTATACAAAATCACAGAATAACGTTAAATAAAAGAATCTAATTTGATTCATCCAAAGAAGGGCCAGGTCCAAAGTCAGATCAGGCTGCTAGTGACCATATCCAGTTGACTTCCAAACACACCCACAGACAGATAGTCCACAGAAACATGCAGAAACTGAAGCCACTCCTCTGGCACATGGATAAGGGCTGAAAGGTGACAGACAACTCAGCCCCATTTTTTCTGCTGTTTTGCTCCTTTGCATTGCTTCCTATTTCCTCGCTCTGCTGAACTGGGCTCTTCTCAACACCATTTCAGCTGTCATTTTTCCCTGCTTCATGGCCACCATACCTTGCTCCTCCTAGCAGCTGCCCAGGCAGCATCTCTCCTCACTGCAAACACATGTTCCTTCAACCTTGCCACCTGGCATTACAACGGCATTAGCCACCTCAGACTGGATTCTGAAAAGGCCAAACCAGCTCCCCACTAACAGCTGCCTCCTCTCTGATGGACGAGAGGAGGATAAAAGGTTGCTAGAAGGGCAAAGTAATACTCAGGGGTATGTAAAGGCAGGAAATTCAAAAAAACCCCAGCAGATGGGAAAGCTTCTTTCACACAACTTTTCTTCAGTAACTGCAGAAATAACACCACAGAAATCCCTTCAAGTCCAAAGACTTGATAAGATCCAGAAAAGGGCAGATAATTATGGGCAATCATGGAAGTTAGATCTTCAATTACTAGAGACCAGGACTGTCACTTTTCTGGTCTCTGCCTGTTATTTATGCTGTCTTCTGCAGCATCTGGTTCTCATCACCAGGGACAGGATCCTAGAGTTAGCTACAGCACTGGTCTGACTTAAGTCTGGCAGCTCTAGCAACTCCTCTTTGATGCCTCCTGCCTAATTCTACAACACCCCACTCTTGGGGCAGACACACTTGCCCCTTCCCCTTGTGGGGAAGTTCATCCATTTCATGTGACAGGAGTCACTACAGTCTTTACAAAGGATTTGCTATTGATGCAATATCACTGACAAGATCTATCTTGGTGGCGTTACTGAGGGAGCAGCTAAAAGGATACAGCAGAGCTGAAAAGAGGGGTGGGTGTAGGGAGGTGGACTTTTGACATTTATCCATTTATCACATTGCTCTGGCCTTCTTAAATTTGATGATGAAGGACAAAAATTTTTAAAGACGTATCAGTACACAAAATGCATGTGAGTCACTCCATATTTTCAGAAGTTCCACTAGGTAGTAACAAACATGCTGAAGATACTGAGATAAATCTCTTTGATGCAGAAACAGAGAGAGCTTTCAAAACCCTGCCCACGCTTTTCTTCTTTTTGCAGTTCATATGAAGCAGATGCAGGATGGGGAAAAGTCCTGCCCAAACAACTGTCCAACTGCAATGCTCCAGAGCAAAAGTTGTCACCATGATCACCTGAGGACCCTGGCACACTTTGCAAAGGGCCATGCAAAGTGGCCTGAGGACCCATGCAAAGAAAAGAGGCAAGGTAAAAGCAGAGAAACCCAGACCCTCAAGATGATGGGTTTTCCACATCATGTGTTATTAGTTCTGGGATCTCCCAGGATCTCTGGAAGGGGTGGCATGTCTTGGTGGCAGAACTCAGCAGACAGGCTTTCCCCACAGACTTCCCTGTCTTGATGCCTGACAAGCCAGAAGAAAGAAAAAGACAGCAAAGAAACATGATATAAGAATGAACAAAGCAGTCAAAACCTGATGGAAAATGCAAGCTCCTACAACCATTTTTAGTGCTGTTTTCTTATCAGGTGAGAACTGTCATGAAAGACACACCTTGTTTCCATTCCTTTCCACCAAAAACTTCCCTGACACATTGCCTTGGTTGACCACAAAAAGGCAACATGTGTCTAACTTTGTAACAACACAGCCAGCTTCATTTATCTCCATCATTACAAATGAACCATGAAATTCAGCTGATAAAAAAACAAACCCAGAAGCCACAAACTTAATTTTGGTTATACAGTTCTGCTAGAGCCTGATAACCAAGAGCTGCATCCTTTGTCTGCCAGACAGAAGCTCTGAGCAAGCTCCACTAATGAACTGTTGACAATGTCAACAATGAAAAGAGCACAATAGATGCAGTGTATTTATCTGTATTGTCACAGCACCGAGAAACAGCTGCTGTCTGTGGAAACCACTATGCTGCTTCTGCAGAGCTCCCTCTTCTCATAAATCACACTCCCAGATGGCCTTGTAAACAACAACAACAACAACACTCTGTAATGCAGCATATAGAAAACTAAGTTATGAACGCGGCATTTGCAAGCAAACAACGTTCCTGGGCTGCCTCTTCAGGAACTGCCCTCTGTGTTGTGCATGTCCTTCCAATGGCAGCCCTGAAGGAGCTTCCCACTGGGACATGGAAAACAGCTGATCACCAGCTTCCCGCAGGAAGCAGCCACCCCAGAGGCAGGCACAAGGCTCGGAGCCAGAGCTCAGCTCTAGTCCTCTATGAGGGGCTGCTCAGGTCTGCTGCAGGTGAAGTGACTGCCTCTACGCTATGAGTGGGTGCAAGGTTTCTACAGGAAATCCCCACCACTGCTGGAAAACTTCTGTGGATGGACAGAAGTTGAGCACTGGCAGGGTGGAAGGGAACAGAGGAGTTCTGCAGAGCCATAGATAACCATGGGTGGTAGCACACTGGTGAGGGAAACCTAGAGGCAAAGAAAAGGAACAGAAAGCAGCTCAGGGAAAGCAACTTGGAGAAGCAGAGAGGAAAGAACAGAAAGAAGAGCAAGGGGAAAAATGGCCATGACAGAGCAGAATGAGTCAGAGGAGGCACGGGAAGGAGGAAAATGAGAAGTTTAGGAAGAGAGGCCCGTCTAGTAATAAAAGAAATCTGTCAGATTTCTGATTTGGCAGCTCAGAGTATCAGAGCAGGACCAGGCACTACACATAGGTACAATATGAACAGTTACCTGGAAGAGCATCAGAGCCTCTGTTCTGATAACAGAGGCAACAAACAAGTGCAGAGGAGGATTGTCAGAAGCCACCCTGTCACTCCAAGGGCAAAACAAACCCCAACTTTGAAAGGCCGCTAATGTGCTCTTTTGGTTTCCTTAAGGGGTTGGTTCTGCCCACACTGAAGTCAGAGGTGAGTGAGGTGTGTGACTGCTGACTGCATAGAAGCTGGCTCAAGCTCTAGGATTAATCTTAGATGAGACCTCCTCACAAGTAGTATTTAGAGAAAATAGGACGGGAAAAAAAAAGAAAGAGTCCTTTTCCAGATTTATACCTCACTTTTGGTGTCTGTTCGGTCTGTTGCAACTATTTCTATTTCCATCGAATTTAAGTCAGCTTCTAAGTCCATAGCTCTGCCTTTCTCATGAAAACTGATTTAAATTCAAAGGTAGATTTTGCATAGAGAGACAGTTTAGTAACATGAGGCTGTGTTCACTGCAGGAGTGAATGAGCCTGTGTTTTCCTGTGATCCTCTTCTGTGCATTTGCCTAGAGCAAGGGACAGGCCCATTTCAAAGACAAATAAAATACTAGCAAGTTACTGGTAACATCACAGTGAATCATCCTTAGTCACCCTGCAGGTATGCACATATCTAACTTTGTTTACCAGCTTCCTAGTGAGATGCCTTGTGTTGCTGAATGTCCTTGGCCTTTAGCATCATTGTACACTCCAGATGCAGAGAGTGCCCTCTGCCACGTGTTCTTATTAGTAAACAAAGACAAAACCAGACTATGTGAATGCCATACTATCCCCCCCGGGACCTCCCCTCCTCTCATATCAAAGAAAGTGTAAGATGAACAGCCACTGCAGACAGCTACACCTCTCATCCTCTCCTCTGCAATCTCAAAGCACTCAGCAGCTCCAACAAATAAGGAAGGGGAGAGCATTGTGGAAGTCAGTCCGGGAGGATGAGGGGTCAAGAAAGGAATGTAGAGGATGGTTTCCTCGTGCTGAGAGAGAAAAGGAGCACACTCCTGCTCAGCATGAACTGTCTGCTGAAGCCAGCAAGAAAGGTAACAACGAACTCTTTCTGAAATTGCTGACGTTTTTAAAATAACCCCAACCTTCCTTTAAAAAGTTAATAACATCAAATCGCTCAAGCTTCCACTCTCAACCGTATCCCTTAAAATGTAACACACTGCAGCTCGACTGAGCTGTAGGATAATACTAGACCTTTCAATGCTCCTTAAGCAAATATGTAGGGACTTTGGAGTCCTTCAATGCAATGCAAATTTGGTTTGCAGCACTTTATCACTTCCTCCAGATAAAAGGCACAGCTGATATTCACCTTGTTTCATAAAGCCCAAGAGAAACCCACACACATATACAAACACATACATATGCATATACATTTGTATATACATAAAAATACACACAAATGTATATGACTAAATGCTAACACACAAAAGAAAGGGCTTTTGTCAGGTGTTTTTGTTGGGTTTCAAACATTGAGCTTCACTGTAAGCAGCAGGACATCTGCCTTTAAACGGGACATTAAGAAACCATGCTTACCCCATGAATATTGTAAAGATTGGACATGCCCCATGCAATCTCTTCTTGCAAATACAACTCTGTGATACAAAGCTTTGCAGACAGCAGTGTCACTTAGTTAAATGAGATTTTTATGTTTCAACTCTGTCAAATTATCAGAGGCTGTGGCCAGCCAATTTAAAATGTTGGTATGATGAAGTGTTCTCTAGGCAAAGAAGCATACTCTGCAAAGTAATTTTCTTTAGAGCAGGAGCAGCATAATTTTAAATAGTGAATTGCTGAAATTGTGACGCACGCTGTAATTGCTTAGAAACTACTCCTGATTTTTATTCTGTCTCTGTTGCAAAGTTAACCCCCACCCCTCAACAAGCTAAACAGATCATAATCTGCTTATATTAGGTTTCGATTTTTCAAATCCTGGACTGATGTGTTGCTCATTCCCAATTCTACTGAAGTCAGTGCACCTACTCCTGAGATAAAGGTAAGCCAAGGTTGCTGGCTCTAGGTTTTAGGCAGGGATTGAGCAACACAGGTTGAGGGTTAATCTCTCCCAGTTGTTCATGCACGAATGGTGTATCTACCTGGGACTGTCAAGTAAAGCCAGTGCAAGGGACTATAAATCCCATCTGGCTCAAACTGCACAAATAATCCTTTGGAGAGAAGTGAAAAGAGTTTGACACTTTGCAAAAGCTCTGGCAGACCTTGAGACAGAAGAGGAACCATGCTTGCTTGAGAGAGGCGCTAAGGAATGAGACGGGCTTCAGGATACGCAGTGGCTGCTGTACATAGCCGGTGAGGAAGGAGCACTGGGAGGGCAAGAGGCCAAGGATCGAGTCTATTTGCAGCCAGACACGGCACACACCCCAGCCCAGCTGCCAAGCTACTCTTCAGAGCCCAATAAAGCCAACAAAAAGGACTACCGGCACCCTGGGAGGTCAATTTTAAGTCACAGTGACTCAGGCAGGTGCTGTGCCCTGCAGGCCACAGGCAGGCTCGCTCCAAACCTACCCAAATATCCTCAAAAGCCAGGTGCCACATACACTCGAAGGCCATGCTACTTAGAATTTACTGCCACTCAGCACTACTAAAAATCACACTCGCAGTACTTTGGGTTGGACACACACGGCGGATAACAAGCTTTTGCCGTACTTTAGATCCCTGGTCAGCAACCGCAATGCATGAGGCACTGCTTGCGCCGGCACACGCCGGGGCTGAGAGGTGGGGTCTGGCGTCCGCAGGAACAGCCGCATTCCCAGCCTGCACCCAAGCGGGAGGAGACACCCAGCCCTGCAAGCATCTCCCACTGGCACCCGGGGCCAGCAGGGGCTGCTGGGCTGCGGCCGCCCCGGCTGCCTTGCGCCCATCCCCGCCGTCTGCAGAGGGCACTCGGGGCCCGCCAGTGCCGGCGGAGCTCCGGGGCCGAGCTGCCACCTCCCAGGGCGGGCACGGGAAAGCCAAAAATCCCAAACCTAGCCCACCACCAGAGGTTAGGGGTCTGGCAGGACCATGGAAAAAGACCTGCCTCACTATAAACGCCTGTCAGAAAACATCCTTGGGGAGTCAGCCCGGGAGGGACCGCCAGTGGCAGGGAACAGAGCCCGCTGTCACACAGGGACGGCCCAGGAATGAAGTCCGGTGGGTTTACGCCAGTATGAGCTGTGCAGACCCAGTTCCGAGAATAGCAAAAAGCAAGGGGGTCCCACTAGCAAGGTGAGAGGCTAAGTGAGAGCTGGGGAAAACTTCCCCATCCTCTCACACAAAAAAACCATGCACAGAATATCGGCTTTCTCCCGCTCCCGTTCAATCAAATAATTTACGTGGTAACTCAAACAAGTGGGGAGACTGGAAGTGCCAGGCAGACACCCATTTTCAGATGACTGGATGCTCCTCACCACTCTACACACTTGAAATTCGTCAGAGTAGAACACGGAACTCTATCTAAAAAATATCCCAAACATTAAACAAATTAAACCCAACCCCCAAGACAGCTTGGATACATCCTGCTTTTGCACAGCAAGGCCTGAGCATGGGCAACAGCCCTCGAGTTGGTTAATCCGCTTCAGAAACTGGAACGTCTCTGCTAACCGCTGGTGCAATTCCCGTTTCACAGAAGTTATGCGAGGAATTATGCCAGCTCCCAGAGTTGCTCCGTCCCCTGGCAAGCGCCGCAGCCCGTTTTTTTTTGCCCTCTCCTTGTGGCAAACAACATACCAACATGCGGAGATTTTTCAGCTACACCCTTTTTCCTGCCAACCACCCCCCAGCCCTTCCTCGGGGAGCCCAGAGGCACCGGAGAAGGGCAGCGCCAACGGGGACCCCTCTGCTGCCCCAGCCCAGCCTAGTCCGGAGCCACGCAGCCGGAGACAGCAGCAGCGATACTGGGGTCTCCTTCCTGCGGGAGCCCTCGGCTCCAACCGTATAGTCAGGAGAAAAAAAAAAAAAAAAAAAAAGAGAGAGAAACACAAATCAACATCCCGGGAGGAGTTTCCGACCGCAAAACGCCCCCGCAGTTTTTCTGCCCCCTCGCCCCGTCCGGTTCTCAGCGGCTCCAGCTCCTCAACCCCCTTCCCCTTCCCTCGCCGAGAGGGACCGCCCGTCCTCCCCTGCCACCGCCAGCCCAGGGCCGAAACCCGCCCGCCCGCCGAGCAGCTCAAACCTTGGAGCAAGGGGGAGCGGGACAGCTCCGGCCGGTCCTCGGGGAAGGAGTCGAGGAGCCGCTTGAAGAGGCGGCCGAGGTCGGAGTAGCTGCGGTGCAGGTAGAGGATGTTGCGGTCCGACCACTCGGTGCGGATCTCGTAGAACTCCTCCTCGTCGCCCCGCCGGCTGATGATGAGCCGCCGGATGCCGTTCACCCAGCAGCCCCGCACGTACATGTTCACCAGCGAGGTGCCCTCAAACACGGCCGAAGCCATCCCGCTGCCGCCCGCACATCCCCCGCCGCCGGCGCAGGGCGAAGCGCACCGCCCCGCGCCGCCGTGGCCAAGTTAAGAGGAGGAGGAGGAGGAGGAGGAGGAGGAAGAAGAGGAGGAGGAGGAAGAGAGACGGGGGGTGCCACCCGCCGCGCGCCCCCCCCGGCCCGGCCCGGCTCGGCCCGCCGGGGCTGTGTCCCCTCCCGGCGCTGGAGGGAGGCTCGCTAGTGCCTCATAGACGGCGGCCGCAGCCAGGGGACGGCCCGGGCACCCTGCCCCGCCGAGCCCCCGGCGCCGAGCGGGACGGCTCTCACCCCCTCCGGGGCGGGGAGCAAGGTGGCTCGGCCCCTTCTTCCTCGCAGAAGGAAGGCAGAGTCCCTCCCGTCCGAGGCGGGGGGACACTCCCGGTCCCGGCCCCGCAGCCAGCGCCCACCCCCTCCGCCGAACCCTGGGCGGCGGGATCCTCCTCTTCCTTCTCGGGACGTTTTCGTAGACACCGCAGACATGACGAGGAATTTTTTTCCCCTCCCAGTGACCCCAGAAGGTTTCTTTTCGGTTTTAATTTTTTTTTCTTTAAGCCTCCGTCCCGGCCAGCTGAGGGAGGAAGAGGGAGACTGCCAGGCTGTCAGCCGCCAGCAGCGCACAGGGCAGACCAGAGCCCCCGTTGTGTCCCAGGAAACCTCGGTGGAGCCCCCGGCAACCGAGCCTGCACCTCCGGCGGGGAGGGCGGCCAGCACAGAGAGGAGAAACAGGAGGAAGGGAGTACCTAGCTGGTGCCCGGGACTCCTTCGGCCTTTTAATAATAGTCTGGCCGGACGGCATCCCCTGGAGGAGCCTCCAGCAGCATCCAATACCGGAGGGAGATGGGGAGATCCCTGCTGCTAATACAGTCCCTCCTTCCCACCGGGACCCCGCGCCATGCACTGCCCGAACGCCCAGAGCGCGGCACGGGGAGAGCTGGCGGGGGCCGCAGCAGGCATCTGGCAAAACCGGAGCTGCACTGTAGAGCGAGGAAGTGTGTGGGAGATGCCTGCATACCTGCAAATGCCTTCAAGCTGCGGGGTTAAGATGCGCACGCTGAAGGTGAAGCAAATGACAGCGCAGTGATGTAGGATGCATCATCCAGGACTGGATCCTGCTGGAAGGCAGCGGCCTCCGGCACCAGGCTTTCTGAGGCGGGGTGGCTCGGCAGGTCCAAGGGAGGCAGGGAGTGACTTCCCTGGGTCATGACATGGCCCGGGGCAGGAGAGACCCTTCCTGTTTGTATAATTTGGGGAGGTCAGAGGTCGCTACATTCACACTATGTATTGTAAAATTTAAGCCAATTTCTGCCAGTGACATCTGTGGCTCAGGAGGCCAGGAATTCCCATGGTAACAATTCAGGTGCTGTTTAACCTTTCAGAAAAACCAGCAGAGCCCACAGGCAAGACCACTCTTACAAGGATCAGCCAAAAAACCAGTGCTTGGGGAGCATCACAGCTGGATCAGCTTAGGGTAGCACAAATAAGCATGATGGGGTGGCACAAAGGTGAAAGATATGTAATAGTTTTTTCTAAAATGCTTAATTAAACAACTAAATCATACTCTTTTCAATAGATAACATTACAAGTAGCTGCCTACATCATTCAGATGCCACATGCCTCTATGTTAAAGCAACTCCAACAAATGCAATGATGTCCCAATAGTATATTTTCTCTGTTTTGCTTCTGCATAACAAAACTGGGTTTAGCTCTCTCTGAAGCACAGCAGTATATAGAGAATGCAAACAACTGAGCCCCATCTCTCTGAACAGAAAGGCACATGCCTGTTTGCTGCAGCCTTGCTCTATAGCACCTGCAGACATTTCTTCTGAGAAGTCTGTGGTTTTGAAAACAGGTGCGCGATACTCAGGATGACAGAGCAGATCCTATTCCTACCAAACCGACTTCATAGAGAATAGTGCCAGGCTCACAGTGATACAAAACAGACAAGGCAAACAACCTGAAGGCACTCGCTTCCCATACAGAGGTGTGTAGCCCTTCACAGAGCTAAGCATGTGGCAGAGGCCCACACACTTCACCTTGGATCACCACAAAAAGAGTTTTCACCTCACTGTTGGGCTAGAAAAGTCCCAAGTACCACATATTAGCTGTTCAGAGAGTTCAGTGTGGCTTCACAGGAAAGGAATTACTGTGAACCTTTGTAGTGTAGGAAGATCTCCACACAGCTCCTTTTTTTCAGGGTTGGTTTTTGTAATCCCTCCTATTGTTCCAGTACATGGTGGTCTTGCCTGTTCTTCAATATGAAAACAAAACAAGAAAATAAAATGCTTTCTCTTCTGGGACTTGCTGTGCTGACCCGAAATAACCACATACCCTAAGGAAGTGAAACTCCTGGGAAGAGAACCACCAGAGTAACCCCCCCCTTTTTAAAAGATATCAGCCTTGCACTGCTTCCGTTTAAGCAACGAAAGCACTTGACTGCTGTTCATTCTGACTGGTATTTTCTGTCCTTGCAATAAAATGATTTTTGTTGCTGTTGGCCTTCCCACAACCTGTGTGCCACTCAATAAACCTCTGAGGCTCTCAACACCTTGTAGGAGCTCTGGCCTCAGCTGGACTCTGCAAGACCTTGCCTGGGTGTTCTCAACTTAGGCCAAGGTTGGCATGTGCCATCCTGTAGGTTTAAGCATTAAATATTTGGTTCTGTTTTTCTCTTTTAGTCTGACAGGTGCCATGCTTCCAACTTACTTAAAATATTCAAATCATGCAAACCCCTGTGTGCCTGTCACTGCATACTCATGGGAAATGAGCTCAAGCTGAAAATTCTATACCTAAAGGGCTTGAAACTGTCACCCTGATGCCAGATCCTGCTGAGTTTTACAAGTATGAAAGGTAGAAGTACTCCTATGCATAATGCTGAACATGCAGGGTCAGTTTGTTATTCCCCCATGAGTACAATCCTGTTTCAGAAAAACTTTAATTCAGAAAGTCCAAAACTACAACATCCCCTTTTGGAGTGAAAAGTAGAACTGTGCACAGCTTTAAATCCTGCCACTGAGCACTTCTGGCACTCATTGCCTGGGGCCAAGTTGGTAGCCCACCACAACCTAATCTCTTTCTCAGCTCAGGTGGCAGGACATGTCCTCTCTCCCCCTGGGTCAGGAGTGCCCCTATTACAGCAGTGTAATGTTGACCAGACATTGAATCTGGGCACAACTGCTATTCACTGAAGTTTGGTTAGTAATGAACATCTGTTACTGTGTGGTTCCAGAAAAATTTTCCTGGAAAATGCTTACACACAGAAAAGAAGAGTTCACATTAGACTAGTGGTGTGCTGAGGAGGATGGTGGCATTCACAAGCTTATCTGCTTCATGGAATGTAAAATGGATGTGCAGGAAGGCCAGATAGTCCCAAAGGACACAGACATCTTCCAGGTGAGAGTAACTTTTATTATTAGTTCTTTTTATTGTCAGAGTACAAATTGTATCTCTGATGCACTTTTAAAAATACTGAGAGGCTGGGCCTTTACATTTGACAAGCTTTTTATGTGTATGCAGCATGGGCAGAGGCACTGCTTCTCAGCAGAAAATGGGAATATGTATTTGACTTTAAATAAAGTAGAAAGATGTGCTTTATTAAAACACATTTTATTCCTTCTTGTGTGACATGCAGTTTTACTATTTTCTGTATTTAAGTTTTGAGACAAAAGTCATTACTGGCAATTGCACTTTGGAGAATAAAGATGCCAACAGCCTATGTTTTATCCACTTGCATTTTTGTGATCTTACTGGCTCACTGGAGTCATAAATGGTTATGGGAATGCATGTGTTTGCTTGGCCATTTATTAGATTGATTTTAACCTATCAATTTTATGTTCGTGCATTTTACTTTCAGAAACTTATGAACGATTTCATTAATTTAAAATACATGCAGGGTACCTACCACATACTGTTATTAAGCTTGCTGAAAGGACTTAGGCCCTGTAAAGGTTGCTCTGGCTAAAGAAAATCCTCAGGTCTTCAGCCAATGCAAACAGAATCGAGGTGATGCAGCAAAATTGCCTGGATTTGAAAAGAGGTCAGGGCCAAATCACCGTGCTTAAGAAGCTCAAGGGCAGGTAACTCTTGGCTCTTATATTTGTGATATGAGCTGTGGCTAGAAACACAAATGAAGTCAAATGAGCTTGTAGCTCTAACCTTGTGTTGTGACATCAGCCCTGCTTTTTCAGGTTTCTTCATCAGTGTAGTGGAAATTATAGGGATACTCTCCTTCTGTCATATAGAAGTAGGCTATGAAGCCTTCTAGAGGCTGTTTCTGTACTACCTACATTTTTCTCCACATGTCCTACCGCCTACAGTCCACTGCAGCACTTTCTTCTGCCCTCACCAGTTACAGCCCCCAACAATTACTGTCTCCCAGACTGCATCTACATTTAGGAGGAACTTCATCTAAATATCTAAGAAGATCTCTCCCTGTTATTGTTTCAAAGTCATTTGAGGGCTCTTTTTAACCATTGTGGCTTCAACACCCTTAGCACAGAAGCAGGGATCTTCACCCACTTTCTGTCCACATTCAGGAACTATTTACTTCTCAGGTGAGGAAGAAGCTTTTGTACTATTTTCATAATTTAAGTCCTCATTTTTGGCAGTAGGCTTTATGTTAAGCAATAAGGAGTATCCACCACTGCAAACAAGAAATAAAGGAAGTTTTCACCATAAAGAATAAATGAACCATAACTTTTGTGAGCATGACCAGTGAAGCTGGCAGGTTTTACTACTTCAGTTTAGATCTTTGACCTCTTTGAAGGAAATAGATTGTTGAAACAGTAGCAGCCACTAGCCAGCCAACACGCATTTCCAGCTGAAACCGTGGTGTTTGTGGGGCAGGGACACCTAAAGGCGAGGCTCCTCATGGAAGAGCCAAGTTGGAACTCAAGGATGGAGGCAGGCTGTGATCTGCAGGCAGCCTGGCTTTGGCAGCACTGTCAGAGCGATATTTTCTCCACCACAGTGATTACCCCTGCCAGGTGATCAGGCTTAAAACCACAGTACTAAGGTACAGAGTAAGAATAACCAGACAGGGGCAGACAGGGGAATCAGGCTTAAAACCACAGTACTAAGGTACAGAGTAAGAATAACCAGACAGGGGCAGACAGGGGAGTATTTCCCTTAGCGGACACTGCCACCAAAACTCAAGAGATGGAAAATGCTGATGTAAAAAATCAGTCTGAATAGCTTTGGTGCATCCCCCTGGAAAGAGTCCAGGAAGGGCAGGAGGGTGACAACGCCTGCCGTGGGCTAAGAGGCTCTCTGGTTGTGCAAGGCTTCCTTTGCACAAGGAAGCAAAAGTTGTGTCCAAGGTGCCTGGCTCCGTTAATAATTGCTCCTTACTATTCAACACCCGAAGTCACTCAAGCCAAAAGGCCATCACAACTGGAGTCATCCATCAGCTCTTGCCTGGTGCTTTTTTAAAATCTTCATGCCATGAGAACGTGGATGTCCTGGACACTCCAGTGAAGCATAGGGTAACGTTTCCATCCTTGGCTGTCAGATTTGGAAACACAGGAGACCAGAGTCTTGGCAAAGAAGCTCAGTTTGCTTGTTTGGCTCTGTTGCCAGTGCAGTGTTGGAGTAACTAAAATCTTCATCTGTTGTTCAACAAAATAATTTGTAAAGCAAGAGGGATTGAAGCTTTACACACTTACTCAAGCAGTGGAAGGAAATAATGGGCTTTAAAAGCAGCCCACTCCTCTGTAATACCTGCAAACAACATGGGGTGGGCACGGGGTTTTTTCTGTTCTTCCCCAACATGCGCTCTTCTGCCAAAAAGGTTTTTTTCAACGTACAATCCAAAGTCAAAGGAGTGTCTCTTGTTTTAGCCTTTAGTTCATGCGACAAGATCCATTCCTTCTGAACACCTCTGGTGAGGGGGAGTCCTTGATGAAATGAGCTACAGACTGAAACATCCTTTCATGCTCCTGCGGGGCGTTTTGACTGCAAAAGGTTTGCGTGCATAGCCAGAGCACTGCTGGGACTGTGTATTCTCACTTTGTTCTCCTTCCCTCTCCCTCAGGCGGATTCTGTGAAGTACTGAGCCCTCCTGGAGCCAATGGGAGTTTAAAAAGTGCTCAACATCTTTCCAGTTTTGGCTACCTCATAATACAGCCATTAATGTATGCACAGCCTATTTTTAGAATCTGTAACATGTTTTCTGGGTAAAAAAAATGCTTGAAAGACCCCTTCTTCTCCCTCAGAGTTGACATTGAATTGGATTTAATAGAAGAGCCTGAAATTCCTTCCATTAAAAAGTGTATTATAAATGCTCAAGGAGCTGTAACTGCAGTTGAAAGCTAGGTATATCCCTGCCAAAGGGTAAACTAACTTCATCTAATAGGAGAGTATTTCTCGGGGAACAATTTACCCTTTATGAGCCTTTTTCCCAGAGACAACATAGAAAGTATATCTTCACTATATTTCCAGCAGAGCAAAATGAAGTAAATATACCCGCAGGTTGCTAAGAAAACCATTGGCATAAAAATATGCAAGACAAAATCAATCTATGTTTTCAGACTCTTAGCCTAGTGCAATCAGCCATCCGGGCAATAAAAAGGCCCACAATGCAGGCCTTCAGTATGGTTTGTAATGATCCTTTGAGTGGTCTAAGACCGCAAATTTGTATTGCATTTTGAAATAGGAAGCCCTAAAGTGTTAAAATAAATGAGCATTATTATTCCATATCTGCAGAAGGGGAGACTGAGACACAGAGCAGAGAAGGCAGCTTGCTTAAGGGTGCAGAAACAGGTCATCCTAAAGTTAGAAGTAATTGTAGCACTTGGCATGAGAACTTGTATACAACCCTTAGAGAACACACTGTTTTGCAGGAGAAAGAAACCAATCACATTGCATATGACCACTAGAGGTGTAAATGCTCAACCAGAGCCATTTGCACACACTAACAAACCTTTTTTCTTTGTTTTTTAAGGGTAAACTGTTCTAATGTTCTTCCATTTCCTCCCCCCTACCTCATTCCTGCAAAGAAAAATCACTCGGTTTACAAGTGGTAGGTGGTGGATAACAATCTCAAACGGGGTATTTTTTTCTGCTGTTGTTAGTAATTGAAATGAGTTCTTCCTTTGCTCTTGCTCCACTACCCCAGGAGAAGAAATTGCCCTTATTTTAGATGCTTGAAGCTCTGACGGTATCCTTACCAGCGGTAACTCTTCCGTAAAACATTAGAGCAGCCCTGCTGACCTGCAATAGGTCTATTCATGCTCTTAAAATTAAGGGCACACAAAGTGCTCAGCTATGTGAACAAGGAGCCCTTCAACATCTGCTTAAGGCAAGGAGAAGTTCTCAATGAAAGAAATACATAAGGGAGTCATAGCAACAGGAATCCTGAGTATGACAGACACGCAGGATTGGACCCCGAGCCTGACGAACAAGTATTGCCGAGCTGCATTCATTCACACAGCAGCATCCCTGAGATCCAGCTCATCGGTGCTCGCTGCTTCAAATACTTCAAGTCAAAACAAGCGTGAGTGATTTGATGTGTCTACACGGCATAATTAGAGATGGAAACAATGACTGCCACTGCAGAAACTAGAGCAATATGCTAAGTAATTACCTGAGTTATTTTGGCCTGGCTACGTTCTGCATCATTAGTATAATTACGGGAATTGAATTCAAGCCCATCATACCTTTGATAGCTCAGTTTGTGCACAACAACCTCATCCTAAATTTTCATGATGGTTCCTTGATCGCCAGGGGTGGCCCATTCTCTCCCCCATTTTTTGTCATCTGAGCCACAAAGGAAAGACCCATTAATGAAAACAAGGTTAATTATTCTTTCATCAGAATGGCTTCAGAAGAGATTTCTTTTGATAAAGAGCAGAGTGGGAAGTCCATTCGTTCTATTCCCTTACTCCGTAAAAAAGAAAGTAAAACCACACAATGAATGTCTCTATTTACATTTCAGAGTTCTTTTCATGCTTAATATGCCTGTGTGAATGTACCAAACACAAGTGAAGCATAAATAATATGTGACTATTTTTCTTTTTTTCCCTATATTGCTTTGCACTCTATTTTTTTAACTCTTCCCAAGAGCAAGAAGGTAACCATTTCTCTGCCCCCTTCATCTTTGTTTCTATTTCTCTTTCCTGTTATTCAGGACAGGGCTTGTATTGAATCTGTTAGGACTATTGTGCTATATTCTAAATTCAGTTCTACTTGGTGCAGCTCATGTGTGAATTGAGGCCTTTTTTCTCTATGAGAAAAGATATTTCCCTTTCTAGCATTCTAAGTCAATTACTGTGTTGGCCTTACGGGGTTTTTTCCCTTCCAAGCAGGCATATGATAAGTATTTTCCCTAAAGTCCTTATTATTATTTGTCACATTATGGAGGCCAGAGACCTCAAACATTCATGTGGTTTGGGTTCACGTACACTTAACAAACGCTGAAAAAGATCACAAAAGGTAGCACAGCACCTTCTCCTTATAAAGACAAGTTCTGATGGACAACTCTTGTCACTTTCAATATAATGAGGTTAATAAAAACACTAAATTTTTGTGTTTGGATAGGACAGTGATGGTTTTTCTGTGACATCAACAAAAGACTCTCAACTCATCACACTGTGAAGCCTCAGATAAACATGAAGAATGAAGCAAAAGACATACAGAGCTTGTAGTGTAAATTGTTGGAAAAACAACCTCTACCCATGTTAAAAAACCTCTGGACTTGATTGCACAGATGCTTCAAGTACAAAAACCTATCAGGTTCAGCATTAATGATATGTTGTTTGTTTTATTTGGGAGCAGATGGGATGCAAAGCCAGTGTCTGTTGTTTTCATACCATGCAGGTATTGTATTGCTCATTGTATTCCAGTGCTAATTCCCCCGGACACCACCTTCATTTTCAAATGCAGTGAGGTCCAAATTAGACCAGCTAAAAAAATCTACAGAAGACTCCAGTTTTCAGCACACAATGCTGTCATATCCCATGGGTCAGAGCCAACAAACACTGCAACATGGGGCACCAATCCAACTCATCTTGTGAGAGAGGGAGGGTCTTTACAGCCAATGTCAGAAGTACAAATCCTCAATTTCTGCTGAAAGCAAAGGCTATGCAGAAGGAATTACTGCAATATCCTACCACAAGATTACTGCAAATGCAGTGTATGTTTTCTTCAGGCCTTCCCAGCAAAGACTTACCCCTTGTCATCACTATATGATCCCAACACAGTCCTTAGTCCAAGGCCATCTCTTCTGCTGCTTCAGTGAAACTACTACAAATAGAAATTAATAGTATTAGAAGTTGGCAGCTGTACATACAATCAGTGACCCCAGAAAACAAGTGGCCATTAAGAGAGTTCGAGGAGCCCTCCCAGAGAGGAACTAGGTTTTAATGGGCAGGAGTTAAAAACAATTTGACTTAAATAAAATAAAGATTCAATACAATGAGTAAGCAACAAATGATGAAATACAGACTTCTGATGGAAAATGCCTATTGTCTGACTGGAATAAAAAATTACCAGAAGAAGAAATCTTAATAATCTAAATATAAAAGAAAAAGCTTCCTGAAGAACTTTAGTAGGGAATTTACCAATGAGGATTGAAAACCTTACTTTACTTCAATTCAGGGCCTAATTATCAAAGACATTTTCACAAACTCTGCAGATGGGAACCTCTGCATGAACAAGGGGTTCTTTGTGGTGGGAACACCATCTTGGTGCCAAATTCTTCTTTTACGCCAGACCTAACAGTGCCATCACTAACATCACATGATTTAATTATATAAGGCAAAGAGATAGGATAATACAATCTTATCTTAAAAATATGGTAAAAAATGCATCTGTGGGCTAGCTTGTTGATCAAGCTGCTTCTCTTCAGTTGTTGCCTGCCAAATAAGGCTTGTTTTTCCACTCCTACCACTTAGCTTTCTCAGTTTTCTTATTTCCTATTACTCTAACTCAAGCCGAGGTGACAAAAAGTGCCTAATATGGTTACTTGTAGCTGCTAGACTACTACTATTTTTTTTCCCACCTAATCTTTGGTGAACTTCCTACATTATGGGGATCCTATACTTCCTGTCAAAAACGTCCAGACCTAAATCCCACTCCTATGTCATCTCAGAGTAACTACTGGAGCTAGAGCTACTGAAAATAAGTTCAGATTAAATGAGAGGGATATACAGTTTGCTAAATACCACTATTATGTGTGGTTTTCTTTGAATTGTATTTACTTTTGGAAACTCATTTGCCAGTGTATATTGCTAGTGCATGTTCTGTTTATTAAAAAATAAAACAGGTAATGGTTTTGTGAGGATTTGTTTTGGGGTTTTTTTTGCTTTTAAATTGCTTTCTCTTAACATTTGTGATCAAAAAAACCTCAAAATGCTGCTTGTGCAATGAACAAAAAGATCTGGAATTAAAGACAATATTAATATTATAAGGATACTGGCTGTTGACAGGGTCCCAAATGCAAAGCAAGGTTTTTTAGTTGCTCCAAGAAATTTCTAATAATTCAGCTTGGGGGGCTGGATGGGAATAGAGGGGTAACAGTCTTTGTGAGGACTAAAGACAACGGGGTACACCTTCTCACTCATCCCCAAAGATATTCTCCATGAACTCGAAAGTTTTTCTGCATATTTTGGAGTGATGTAACTTCACAAGCACAGATTCATTGGTGCAAATCGCTGGGGAGCTCTGATCACTCCTACGTACAACTATGTGTCAGCACAATTAAACACAGATGCCAATGAAGCCCATGCAGAATTAAGCACAGAACTGGAGCTTTATAGCAAAATGTTTCCATGGGACTAGAATTTCAGCTTTCTATTCCTCCCTAAAAGGAATCACCAGGAAGGATCTAGAGAAGAAAGAGGCATCTGCAGAGATGAAAAAGAGATGAGAGACCTTGGGAAAGCCTACAGGGAACAAGAAAACTGACAGTCTAAGCCCTCAATAGCACAGCAGCTTTCATGTCTTTTTAGCTGCACAGAAAAATCAATACTAGGGCCTTGTATGCTCCAATCCTGATAGGAAGCAAAGAGCACAAAGGCAAAACAGCCTAAGTATCAGCCATCTGCTTGTGGGGAGCTGCCAGTCCTGTGGTTTCCCATAGGTGATGGACGGATACAAGCCTGTCCTGGGAGGTGGGGCAGCAGCAAGCTTTTGTTCCTGCCTTGCCACAGCTCACAAATATCACCTCCTTTTGAGTGAGAAGTTGAGCAACTTCTCCCATTAAAGTGGCTTGATACCACCCCATGCCAGAAAAAACCCTGTCTACAAAGCAGTTCAGAACATAACTGCGTTTTATATAGCCAGCCCCTTGCACAGCAGCTGAGTAAAACAAGGGAAACTCTTTTGACTTCCCCTTCTCCACAGTTTTTAATTTGAAAAATGTGTATGTGGGGGGGGGGGAAGAGATTCAATGTCTCCTAATTGTTCCCCAGCTTCCTGTCAAAAAGGTCTGGGCCTAAAATCCCAGGAAACTTCTCACTCCCTGTCTGAGGCAGGATTCAGGAGAACAATAGCTGGCTACAATCAATGGTGCTGCAGCAGAGACTTGTTAAAATACGTGTTTGCATTGCTGTCTTCTACAGAGAAGTGCCAGTACGTAACAGCCACATATAACAGTTACAGCAGAGAAGTATTAGTAATGCTAAGTGCTGAAAATCACACACTAATTTATCTTTTAGCTTCTCTGACAATTGCTAGCAAGACTTATCTCCCTTTAAAAAGAAAACCAGATGGGTGGAAAGAAATTTACCACAGTACAACTCAAGAACAGTGTGTTTTAAAACAAAAGAGCTCATTTTTCTCCAACAATGTATTTTTTATCCTCCTTTTAGTTCCAAGGATTGGTGATGCCATAACATGCAAGAGGGCAAGACTGGCTGGCCCTAGAGTAACTATTCTTAACAATCCTCTCAATGCTGTATCACAAAATTGATAAACTGATAAGCAGTTTCTTCCAGTGTAAGCCCAAAAGCTATCTATCCCATAGTAGTTTTTCAAAGCCATATTCGGTACTCAAATGAGTTGGCTTAATTTTCCCAGAAAATGCACCCCCTCTTTGCCTTCTGCAGCAATGACAAAGTTGTCCAGCATGAAAGACTGAGCCTGAGTAGCTACCCCTGCATATGGTTGCCACTACCAGACAAGAGACTGAGGGCACATGACTGAGGGAAATAAGTATCAGAATACATAAAACATACAAAGTTGCCAGTGCCTCCAGCTTACTTCCCACCACTATCTTTATAAAACTATTAAAAATACATAGTGCTTTCCAGATTGCTCCAATTCATGTGATAAGATCTTCCCTATAAAGGTCTTCCCCTTCAAATCATGCTCAGTTTTCTCTGATGCCAAGGGACATTAAAAAAATCAGTAGATTTGAGGCTGACCTCTTTGAGAATATAAAGTGTCATCTTTTATTTTTCTCACAGATTGCTGACACTCAGTTGATTCTCCCACTCAAGACTTGGACAATCCAAGATATCATCCGTGTCCACTGATCCAGAAACTGGAAAAAACAATTTGGAAAGCAGTGAACAGGACTGGAGGCCCAAATCCTGGATTTAAGGCAGAACCATGCATTGTATCAGTGTTTCTTTCCTGCAAGAAAGCATGAAGCACAGATGTGGTTGTGTAAGCATCAGCTGCTTACTTGGGGACACCCAGTCAGACTACAGCACATCAGATAAATTGTGAGGCCAAGCAGAGCACATCCTCTATCCTGTTGAAAACTGGGAGGTTTGATGATCAAACTCCCAAAAAAATCAAGCTACTTACCGGAACCATCCCTGCACACGCATGTCTGGTGCCTACCCACAACCACTCAAGCTTGACCAAGTCGCACAGCCTAAAAATGTCAAGATCACCAAGGAAATCCTGTGAAGAAACAGGAATAAAACCCTTTTTGTCCTATCACCACAAGGCTTGCTTTCTTCCTTTGTTGCAGTAATTCATTTTGTACAGATTTAACAAGCTAAATCTTAAAGTCCTTCCTAAAACAGATTTGGCTCCAAGCTGCCCTGCATACTAGCTGGCATAACTGAGCTCAGAATTCAGACTTTCTTTCTTCTTTATTCCTTTTCAGGCAGCCTTCCTGCTCCTTCAAAATAAAGCACAGACAGCAGTTACAGAATTAAGAGTTCATCTCTGCATAACTAATTAAAGGGCATTTTTTGCCGTATGCTTTGCCCTATTAAGAGCACCATGGTATTTCTGAAAAGTAACAGTGGCTTTAACAACTAATGATGATTTTAGAAACAGAAGCAGTGCTTTGCTTTGCTTTCCTTAATAGGATTCAAGAAACACAGTGTGGAGTAGAAACCCTTGTGCTTATCAGTCTCCCACAGAGATCATTACCAGAGTGCATGTGTTTAACAGAAGCATCATCACCAACTTTCTGTTCCCAAGGAAAGGAAACACCACTGGAAGGAATTCATCACAGTTATTAGGTCACAGGTTTCTTGTGCTCAGAAAGGGTCCCTGAACTTTTGACTCATTAAGAAATGGTCTTCAGAAAGCTCAAGGGCTTGCTTCTGCACCAGGGAGGAATAGTCTGAGTAAAAATCTGTGATTTCAGCGCTGGTTGGGGAGCAGTGCTGCTGAGAAGGACCTCAGGGTGGTGGTGAACAGTGACCTGGGCACCAGCCACAGCCTGCCTGGTAGCCAAGGTGGCCAGCAGCATCATGGGCAACAGATCAGCAATTATTTCCTTCTACTTGGCATTCATGAGACTGCACCTAGAACATGGCACCCAGTTCTGGCCCCAGGGTGAGAACACGTAGAGCGGGACAGTACAAGTCCAGCAGGGCTGGGAGCTGTCCCACAGGTCTGTGAGGAGACATTGGTGGACTGTGACTCGCTCAGGCTTGAGAAGGGGTGGCTTTGGGTACCTGAGAGCAGACATGCTGCACTTTTGAGAAGAGATAAGAAGGGAGGTACACAGCAGAGGGACAATGGCCACCAACTGAAACAGGGATAGAAGGGGGAAACCCCTCACGGCAGAGTCAGGCAGCGGCTCAGCTGCCAAGAGGTTGTGCAATCTCAGCCCTTGGGGGGTTTCAGGACCTGGCTGCATAAAGCCCTGAGGAACTTGGTTTGATCTCATTGCTAATCCTGCTTTGAAGGTTGAACTACAGACCTCCTGAGGTCCCTTCTAACCTAAATGGTTTTGCAACAAATTAATAAGCAATAAAATTTGCAAGATGTGTACCCAAAAACTCAAAAAAACCCCAGACCACCCCTTGCCAGGGAAGAACTGCAAAGTTTTAGGAAGCAGGATTTTTCATATGCAATATATAAAAACAAAACCAACCCTCCCCCATCTTCCTCAATGACATGCAATATTGAGCAATTGCACTAAAATCTACTTCAGATATCATTATCTGACACTACAACTTTGTCCTGACCAGTCACTTCAGGGATTAATGTACTTGGGAGTTAGAAGAAAGAAACCCTCTCCTTTCTTCTGGCAGGTATTCATAGCAAAGCAAAGAAGGGAGTGTATTATCAAAGCTTAACTGCTGTTGAAGCTTTTGAAATAGAAATTCTTCCTGTTTCTTCCAAGAAAATATCTGCTCTGCAAACATAAACCAGACTAAATCCACTGTTGTCATCCAGGGAGATTCTTACCCTGTTTACACTGGCCCAAGTTTGAACAACTCCCCAAGAAAGAAATTCCTCTGAATCTACACCGTAAGGATTGAGAAATGCATGGCCAGCTGAATCTCAGCATAAACAACTGTAAAGGGAACACAAGCAATCAGCTTAGGTATGGCTTAGGAAGAATGAAAAGGCATCAAAAGAAAACAGGTAGTGCATATCACTCTTTGTTGGCATAGGTAGGAAGCTTCATTACACTCTCAGCTCCTAAACTTATGTGTCCCATAAAGGGACCAAAGGGGGTTTTTAGACCTGAGCAGGGAAGGCTGCTCTTCACCATCTGCACAGGGACTTGTGAAGTCCCCTCAGCTGTATGGGGATGTGCATGAGATGTCTGGAGTGCTAATTGCACGTCCCTTCAAAGAGCCAGACATGGCACTGCCTTCCCACCTAAACGAATGGAGTCAGAAACCACTTGCAGCTCATACTGTTGCATTAGCCCCTTTAACATCCAAACCCACGGGCCTGGCTTCATTCTTCATAATGGTCTAGATTGCTGATGACCAACTCAAGAAAGGTGTGCAGGATCAGCTCCCACATAAGAAGCGTTTTTAGCTAGATCCTGGGTGTATTGAAAGGTTTTGGATCTGGAAAGACCACCTATATGGCAAGTTACAGGGTTGATGAGCAAGCTCAGTGCTGAAAACTTACCTCATTCCATGCTTTGAAATGCTACACTCTGTTTTCAAATTAACTCCCATTCCTGCTTGGGTCATGCAAGTTTAAATACTCCTTCATACACATCTGTATTTTAAAAAGCATTCCAGAATGAACCCCCTCCACCCTGCAAGAAAAATGCTTTGGGGAATTTGTAGGAGGATTAGAGCTTTAACTACAACACACAGGATAAAATATTAAAGTATTATAATGCCTTCTCAGAAACCAGCCATTCAAAAAATGGCATTTTCTTCAGCAGTTCTGTGGTAGAAAGCCCTGCCCATGAGTCTTCTCTGCTTTGAAGTCTTAGCACTTTTGCAAAATAGAAAAAATTGCATGTGGAGCACAGGGACTGTAATTATGCTCCATCATTCAAAACAAGGGGGAATAAAAAGCTCAAGCTTCTGTGAGTTTTAAAGTTGAAATGGTCATGACCATGAAGGAGATGGTGAAGCCTTAGGATAAAATTTAAGCTTTGCTGAATTTGTCAAGGGCTCTACCATAAGGTTTCACACTTAAAATTCTACTCCATGGGCCTGAACCTGGCTTTATTCTAGCGTAGGCTTCATTTTAATGTTGGTGTGCAATTACACACAATTCCCACATTTAAAAGGAAAATCTCTGGGTGAAAAAGTCTTCTTTTCCTTTGTTTCACTCAAACTTACAGAAGTATTCAAGTCTTTAGTTAAGTAAATAATTCAGGAATTTTCAATAAAGAGAAAAGAATTTTTTGTATGTTCCAAGTAGAATAAATTTCAATGCTAGATAATATTTAGCAGCCTGTAATTACAAGAGGTTTACAAAGCTTTTCCTTGTAAAACAGAAGGATAATTTAACTTTTTACTTCAGAGCAAATGTGACATTATTCACTATAACCAAAGTTATAAATGGGGCAAATGAAGATCTTATTACATGTATGGACTGCATGCTTTTCAGGAGAGTTCTGTGTGTCTCCTACATATCCTTCTAGACAGGGAAAAATGTGCCAGAAACAAACCTAGTGTTTATAATGGGAAAGAAGGCAAATGATCACAAGCAATTGTCTGAGACAAAAATGAAAAACTGTATTTTTACATTGTATATACATCCTCACAAATGTAAGAAGGAACTATTAGCACTTGGAGGATTTAATTTTTCCCTTTCTTGTAATGTTTCCAGTGTGAATTTTTGGTATTCCTACTAACAATCAGCAACAGAAAAAAGGAAAAAAGAATAACATTTTAAAAGTGAAATCTTGTTTCTCTGCAAAAAAAACCTCCATATTGCATGTAAAGAAAGACAAAGGAAATCAAAAAAGGAGGAGATGGTTTTCTTGTCATGGTGGGAAGCAGAAAACCTACAGTGTATTTGTTGGCAACCCCTTGCATACAGTCCAAAGAGTGATGTAATAGCTGCTCACAACTGCATTTAGGAGCAATTTCACTTTCATTATACTTAAAGTGAACACTCTCCCGAGCAATGCCTCCTGACAACGTATTGTCATGCCTACGCAGCATCATGTGTCAGGCTGGGTGGGCGTGCTCTGTGATACTCTAGGGATCAGTGATACAGCTCAGACCTGATAAATATTTACCACTTGGTTCAAAAGGAAGCACACTTTAATGCTCCTGCTATCAAGTCTTATCACATATATTTTGTTAGGCATTCATACCTTGCTTGCAAATTGTGTTTTTATCATGCCTGTAACCCTGTAATTCTGGTTGGATCAGATCCTCTGCCATGGGTTGTTACCAAGACCTATCCAAAAGTAACACACTTTTAGAAAAGCTTTTTTAGAAGTATCTCAGATCATTCCTTCTTATCTCTCATCACTTCTGATACAGGACTCTAGCACAACCCAAGAGCACCAATACCTCAATACGGTGCATTGCACTTGCCAAGTAATTTACATACGCTTGCAACAGGCAATATTATGTTCTTGTTATGTTGATTGTGCCCTAAGCAAGACCTTGCAAACATTTCCATTTTATATTTATTCTCAGACATTCTGCTTGTGCAGTTCTCATGCCCCATAGATTACCTCCATTTTCTACTTTCTACAAACCTACTTTCATGGATTAAACCTAAAACGTCCTTTTTGCAGACAAAGAAAATTAAACATACCAGAAATGTGAAAACCTGAAATATCATCATCTTCTCTTCTGCCATGTTTATGAACATTTCCTGTCATGTGATACATGATGGAGTCATTCTCTTGAAAGTCAGCATGGGAGAGTATGGGCAGGGAACATGTTCTGTTAAAACTATTGCCATGCTTCAAGCGATGTGTAACTCTTATGGCCATTGACTGTGAGTAACAAAGCAGTCATTTAAGCGTCAGTCAATCCTGGTTTTGGACTAAATTAACTCTTCCAGAGTCATTTGGCCTAATAAATGAAAGAAGAGCATTTCTTGACATCTATTTCACTCCCCCCACCTCCCCACCCTTCCCACCCCCCCCCAAAAAAAGAGAGATCAAATCATTTCAGACAAGCATAATAGGATATTATTACAGGATGTTGCACTGGATCACCTAACACTTCCAGATGCATGCTCTCCCTTTGCTGCTCTAGTTCCCTCCAAAGTAAAGGCACCAAAATCTTAGGTGCAAGATATTCCACCATGTAGAATACATCCACATAGTCTTAAAGCTGATATCTGAAAATGCATCAGAACTCAAGAAATTCAATAATTTACTGCCATTTGTAATTAAATAGTTGTTATACCATGCAGCAGCATGAAAAACATGGTCTGAAAGAAATTTGAGAAGCATATATTGCATGCTTCTTGTTGCCATTTTACTTAAGGTCATGAGCATTTATTATTTGTCTTAGTAAATATTCAGATCTTCTAGTAAAAAACCCAAAAATACCCCAAACCATTAGAGCCTCAAGAAAGATAGCAAACAAAGTTCCTATTCCCTGTGCTTATTTAAACAACCTCCCTGCTCCTTCCTCATCTTTTATTTTCTCTAGTCAAAGAAATGCCAGTATTTCAGTAACTTTCCTTAGTTTGTGATTCTGGAGTCAATTTCAGTGCCACAGGCTCTTCAGTGGATTGGCACAGAGAAAGGCTGAATGCTGTGATACAGATAAAGAACTCAGGATATTTTGTGGGGGTGCAAATGACAATTGGCTACAGGTCTTTGCCTTTAATAATTCTATTCTGCAATCATCAAAATTCCCATCCAAATGACAGATTTTCACTTCTAACATTTCAGAAGCACAGATAGTCTGAAATCACTCTTCAGTTCAATTCCTGCAGAAGCAGGTGACACTTACCTTGGTGTCTTTATAACCCATAATACCATCAAATAAGCATTTGGCTTTGCTAAGGCAAAATGCCCCCAAAAATGGCATATTCAGGACCCCACAAATACAGCTCCCTTCAGCTGCCTACAGAGCTCAGCCTAGTTTAACACATTGCTTGCCCACACAAAGCAGTTCATTAACCTCTAGGTCATCCTAATGAAAATTCTTCTGAAATCAATCCAGATTTCCAACTGGACCAGGTAAAAGAAGAAAGCTTTGGCTTTGTTCAGAAACCCATCTCAAATGAAAAAGGTGGTTTCACCTTTCTGGTTGCATAGCATGGCCCCACCAGCAAGTGCTGTGGCTCCTGTTTGGAAGAGGAGGGCAGCAGAAACAAATACACTCTAATTTAGCTGGTCTTTTCTTCCAGTTTCATTTAGGTCAGCAGCAAATCTCACATTTACTTTATGAGATCTTCAGTTTTTACATGTTTGCTTCTATTTGTCACTTCAGAAGCTCAGTTTGTCATAACTGGTTCCTGCTCTGAGTTTCCCCTTGAGCACTTCAATGCTCTCTGTCTAGACATTACTGCTACGTATCAGGTCAAAATTATTTTCTTGGTTGTGCTCAGCTTTGGGCAATAAAGCCATCCTGTGTGGTAAATACTACAAAGACCTTTCCCTTCAAAAACTGAAAGGAGGATAAAAGCAGCATTCTCCTCACAGAGAAGCAGCTTCCCCTCACTTTGTAGGTCCAAAGAAAAATGTTTAAAAATTAATTTTTGTTTAAACTCATCTCATTTTAATTTGCTTACATTTTCATTTTGAGATGTGTTACAAAAAGAAGCAGAAAAACAAGTTTCTCTGTTTGGCTGGTTGTTCTGAAACCAGTCAAAAGCTTTTTCTCCTCAATTTCATATCCAAAATATTTTCCAGAAAAAAGAGCATAAAAAGTAACAGATGCAAAAAAAAAAAAAGAATAAAGATTAAATAATGGTCTCTTTATACCCATATATACACTTACTCTTCCATCTTCTCCTTTAGAAATCTGGGACATTCAAGATCATTTTACTATCCTATTCATTTCCTTTCATGACTTTATTCATGTTTGCAGAAAATTAAGTCTATTTTCAGACAGCACTGTATAAGAGCAAAGGCTCTTTAAGCGTTTGCTTGGCAGAGCACCTTATGAGAAGTTGCTCCTGTTCACAGGAGACAGACACAGCATTCTCAGTCACAGTGTAGCCCTCTTCTGTAAGAAGATCCATAAGAAAAGAAAGATTCAGCTTTGCCCATTGCTTCTTTCTTCAATAAAATTAACTGAAGGGCTCACATTTCATAGGTTGGTGTGTGTTCAGTCAAGATTTGTGGGTGACTTCTGCCTTCACCAATGAGGAGGTAATTTCACTCCCACCGCGCGTGACGGTTGCCATCAGAAATGAATCTGGAATTTCTCCAAAGCCAGGCTCAGCCTTTACTTCATGAATGCAAATCCAGAGGAAAGCCATGTATCCCTCTAATTGCATTAACATCCCATGTTGGGCGATGGGATTTGGTCCCTGTACATCCATAAAAATATTCTCAAATTGAATCTTGGTTACTGGGGACAAGAGAGGTATTTGGGTACAAGTTGAGCCCAGCACAGAACCAACCTGGGCATGCTGAAACATAATGAACACCTCTGTGAGGAGGAAAGGAAAAGGAAATTCTTCACATGTATACAAATCACATTTTTGTATTTTGAGAAGGGTTCTTTTCAGGACACTCTGCAAGGACAGGTTTGGGAGTTTTTTTGATAGCTGCTATGTCACTTCCTTCTTGTCTAGCAAAAGATGAATTGATGCATTTTGACAAACTCATACTCACAACTCAGATAATTCCTAGCCAGCCATCACATAACATACAATTTAAACCAGCATAATAATAAAATAATGTGGAAAGTTTGAAGTTTTTAAGAACAACCTTTTAGTATTTCAAGTTGAGCTTGCTGCCACCAAAGACAGTTGGTGCTCTGGGGCTTGCAGCAGTGACAGACCTAGCTTTCAGCTCTGGACACTTCACCCAAAAAGAGTTTATTTACAGGTCAGCTCTTCTGAAAGTCTAAGTCTAATGGTAGGAGACATACCCACTATACTATCACGTAAGGGGACACCACGACAATACCATCATGTAAAGACCATTTTCAGTTATAAGATGAAGCTGTTTTTTATTAGGGAATACCAGACAACACTGGGCTTGCTGGTGTGTACTTTTGGGAACTGGAACAAGGAAGAAGGATAAAAAAAAATCTCTTTGTACTGCTGCATATTGGCCTACTGCTTTTGGGCAGTTCTGCAAGATGCAAAACTGCAAACCCATCAACTGCAAATTCGGCCCCAGTGACTTTAACAATGCAAGCGAGCATCAGAGCTTACAATGTAAGAAAAAGATGATTCCTGGAAGTGAGACATGAAAGGTTAACAAAGCCAATGAAAAGGCATTCTTGGTACTTGAACATTCTACACTTTTGTTGCAAACATAAATAGGACAGTCTAGTTATAGAATACAAGTGGAAGATCATCAGAATGCCTTCTCTGACAACTTTGCTAACAGAAAGCATTTATTGCAATACATCCACCATGTACAGTCCTTTTGGGACTTATCATCCGTATGCATTAAGTTCTTACTGCTGCTTTAAAACCTAAAGGGTCTCTGGGAAGGCCCTGGATACCTTAAGTAATGGAGACTGACTGAGAGCCACTGAGGCAGAAGGGCTCACAATTTTCCCTTGATCAAGCTGATGTTCTTGGGCACTCTGTGACTTCCATCACTGCTGAGTATGATGAGCTCAAACACAATAAGAAAAGCCAGAGACATCTATTGGTTTGAGTTGGAATGGGTTTGATGTCCTCTCCCAACAAGACGGTGAGATTAAGAATGGCCAGTACCTTTTTGGCAGCCTGGGCCACCTCTGCAGTTGTGCAGATCACACAATGGCAGGCATTAGTACTACAGTCTGCCATGTCTCTCCTCCCCTACCTACCTGAGTTCTGCTTGTGTCCTTAAAAACATGCATGCCTTAAAAACACTCTTAAAGGCTGAATAGAATAGGGGGGAACTGGACAGTTTGGGGCACATTTTGCCCTCTGGCAAAATGGAAGAGGGAAGAGAGGAAAGGGACAGTGAGACACAGGCTCGCCTCAAGTGAGAGCAGACAGAAGACTGCTGCAGGGCAAAGGCCAGCACCTGCCAGGCAGCTGCAGGACAGGCATTCAGAAAAGGAGGATGGTAAGACACACAGAAAGTTTGTAGTTGCAAGAAGTACTTTATTGCAAAATTCCTCCCAAATCCCAGGAAATACAGCCTATGGGAGCAACAAAGCATGTAGGTCAAATGAAAAACCAAATTATGCCAGTTCTTAGTAGGTGACCTCTTAAATGTACATATGCATGCATAACAAGATGAGACAGTTTTGTGTGAAGGAAGAGCCAGCACCAGTGATTGGATATAAAATGACAAGCCTTTTTGAAATAATGCATTTGTCTCAGATGAGGTTTAGATTAACAGGCTTTTAGGGTGAGCCTTTGTACTCCATCCCATCTCACAAAGGCCACAGATCTGTAGAGCTGGAAACCAAGGAGTAAATCTGAATATGGTTCTAGATCATCTTTTACAAAAACTTCCAGAAAATTCTTCCATGACAGCAACAGCCACTGTGCAATGACTCCCAGAGCTGTCTCAAGGCTTCTTTTAGGTCAGACCTCAACTCCAAGAAGAGGTTGACCACCTTCTTAGGGTTTCAGATCCCACCTAGAACCACCATGTGCACCTGGGGATTGACACCCGGAAAATACATGCATATATGCAACATGAGAAAAGCACAATGTGCAACTGTAATTTGTCTGGGGAATAGGAGATAACAGGAGGCAAGAAGAATAACTAAGAAATAGGAAGGAGGTGGTTGCAATGAATGTATTGGCCCACGAAAAGCACTTTCCAGTTTGGAGGCAATAGACAAGTAGTCATGAGCAAGATTCAAGGTGTGACAGAAGAAGTCAGAGAAGTTAATTTCCAAGAAAAAAACACCAGATGTGAAGCAGCACAAAATGGTGTGAGTTTTGCCACTAATTTCAGTGCAGCCAAGCCTTTGCTGCAGGTTTCTTTAGAGCAAGCTCTGGTTATTTCCCTGAGCTGCAAAGGAAAGTGTGGAATTTCC
Organism: Monarcha castaneiventris obscurior; assembly: GCA_026261815.1. Taxonomy (NCBI): domain Eukaryota; kingdom Metazoa; phylum Chordata; class Aves; order Passeriformes; family Monarchidae; genus Monarcha; species Monarcha castaneiventris. Next base: position 12,131,435 of record JAMPIT010000059.1, on the reverse strand, counting down.
TCTCTTTCCTCTCCCTTGAGACATTTTAAGTTTCCTGAATAAGCCACAATGAGGACTCTGCATATGCCAGGGTAAATCACAGCCTTTGTGTAACTTCCCCTGCATCTGCTGGAACAGTGTTCACACCAGGGTTAACTTTGGCTTGATAACCTCAGTGGATGTCTCGCTTGTGTTAGCAGTCCCTCATAGAATTTGTTTCTGCTGGAATGTGTTACCTGGAAATCTCAGGTGTCTGTTAAAGATGGATTTCCAAACATCTCTTATGTCTAATTCATTGCACTGCAGGACGGAATCTCGCAGAAAAGGAAGCAGCATCCACTGGTATAATGCCACTGCCCTTCTGAAACTCTCTTTTCTGCTGTGCCTCCTCACCCTCAGCAGATACCCCATTTCCCTCCTGAGCTGCTTGCTTACTCTCTTTTGAGAAAGTCAGCCACTATTTTGTCTTCATATCTCCAGCCCAAAAGGGTTGTCTTTCAAGACAACCTGCAAAGTCCACAATAAGCCTTCCCTTTGTCTCCAGAGTCAATTTCACTTTGGTCCTCCATGGTCTAAAATATCTTTATTTTATGGGTCTTTCATCCCACCTCAGGCAATGTAATCTCTTGAATAAACCTCCATCAGAAAAATATTTCTTGCATAGCTCCCCTGGAGCTTTCCTGCACTGAGGCAGAAAAGGAAAGATAAACTTCCACATTCATTTGAAATCTTGGTTTGAAGCCTCTGAAACAGCACTTGTCTATGTTGTACTGTTTTTTCTCTGTTCTTATATACCAAGCACAACACTACATGGTGTGGAATATCTCTTTGGCCAGTGTGAGTCAGAAGAGAAGATGAAGAGTCCTTGACTGAGTGTTAATTCTGCTTACCAACAACTAGAAGTGTATTAACATTATTTTGATCCTAAATCCAAGCCACGATACTGTACCAGCTAGTAGGGAGAAAATTAACTCTAGCCCAGCCAAAACCAGGACAAAGTTTTACATCGCAACAGGACACTTCCCCTTCCCCTCCTCCTCTGGTTTGCAGCCAGTTGACTTGGATAATTTCACTATTATCAGCTCTTGGATCAAGAGCTACAACACATCTCTTGATGAAGTTCCACAGAGAAAGCCAAAAGAAACATTCATCACACAGTCTTGCAACCAACAGCCTTTGGAATACGTCCTCTGTCATGAACCTCTGATCAGGCAGTCAAGATTACACCCTCCTCAGATTGTTTGCTCTGGGCCTGCTGAGGTGGTTCCTCTCTTGTGGACTTCTCCATGAGAGCCAGACATCAGCCTGCTGACATCTTCATGATTTATTTATAAGCACATTCAAATCAATACAGTTAACATTCAGGTAATACAAACTTGTGTAAAGTAGTTCACATGACATTAAAAAAAATAACCATGAAATAGATACTTGAGAACTAAACTCTGGGAAAACCTTGATTTCACTTTTTCTTCCCTTGTATTGCTCTCTGCTTTTTCTCCTGATCTGTGCGGTTTCAAAACTCTTTCTTACTTCATGGAAATATTCTCACCCTTGGCTCCTGCCCTCCAGCCTCATGGTTTTTTCTGTTTTGCAGAGCCAGCATGGGCTGTGGGAGGCTTCCTCGGGCAGTCCAGAGGCCACTGTAATTTCAGTAGTGACTCAGCCCAAAGTGTAACCCACAGGGTAGGGCTGGCAGTGACGCCCTCTGTAGTCACAGCTCTGTACAGCCACACTGGTTTTGAATTGTGCTCTCCACAGTGAGTGACCTTTACAGGGGAAAAGTGAGGTGTGGCAGCCCCCAGTTTTTATTGCTTCTCTGCTTTTAACATCTTTAACTTCTGAGGACCCTTCCCGTGCAGCTCTGGATTCAAGCACAAAATCCCATGCTTTCTTTATAGGAAAACTAACAACTACTCCCTGCTCCTGAATGGTTTGCGAGGGCCTGAACATTGCTTTTCCAACACAGATGGACTAGTATTTCCACAGGGGAGGAAAATAATGGTCTACATTAATACCTGGACTACTACTCAAGGGTTCCAAGAACAAATAGCATCCAAAATTTTTCTCGAATGAAATCTAAAAGAAGCCTCTCATTCTGCCACCCACAGCTTCCTAAATCAGTCACATCAGCACAGAAAGAGTTTCACAACCACTTTCTTTACTTGAATGGTTCACTAATATGAATTGTTACCTCATACATGATATACATGATTAATTGTACCCTGCACCTTCTCAGAAGACCTCTGAATTGCTTGTTTGCTCTAATGGAAGGGAGAGAAAGGTCTATGTTTGGGACTGTTGCCTTGGCTAAATATTTATGCATGCTGATTTTTTCCCCACTTTGGTTAATTTGTTTGTTTATTCAAAACTACTAACCCTCTGAGAAAGGAGTTAGTTGGCTACCATTATATTATTTAGCGCAATGTCTAGGGAGCACCCTATGATGGTGATAAATACAATGCTAGAGTAGCAACATCAATCCTGTAATTGAAAGAGTCACCAGGGACAACTATAATAAAAACTGGCAGTACAGACTCCTGGATTAGCTAGGCTGAACTTTTTCACCTTATAAGGACTTCAGAATACACTCCAGGAAGAATTTTGAGGTGTACTTGGTTTTAACTTCTCTACACATTGCCCAGAAGTACCTATAGGGAGCCTACAAGACAGATGGAGAGGGACTTTTTACAAGGACATGTAGTGATAGGACAAGCAGTGATGTTTTTTTACAATAAAAGGGGGTGGGTTTAGATTAGATCTTAGGAAGAAATTCTTTACTCTGAGGGTGATGAGGCACTGGGACTGGTTGCCCAGAGAAGCTGTGTCTGCCTCATCCCTAGAAGTGTTAAGGCCAAGTTGGGAGGGGCTCTGAGCAACCTGGTCTAGTGGAAGGTGTCCTTGCCTGTGGCAGAGGGGATAGAACTGGATGATCTCCGAGGTTCCTTCCAAACAATTCTATGATTCTATGATGTCAGCTACACTGCTAAGAGCTGCTGGAGAATCCACATAATGCACAGTCAATTTTTTTAACCTGATCACTTAAAATCTTCTCTGTGATATTTTTGGTGCTTAATTTGTCTCTCATCAGCAGTTCATGTAAGTTTCAAAGAACCTCAAACCTCACTTGAGGCTTGCAGGTGAGCAGAAAATTTCATGACCATGCTAGTCTACTTTGGGAAGCAGCTGTCAAATTAAGAAGAACATCTATTCTTTGTTTCTCTGCCCACTGTTTTCAATCGACTTCAGTAACTCAGTGTCAAGTAATTAGTCCAAAAGTTTCATCAGGATGCAGAACTCACACCATAATTCTTAGGAATAAAAAAAATGAAATTAGAGAAGACTGTCTCCAGTGTTTCTGCTACACAGTCAAGAGTGGGGAGTCAAAGTGTCTGCTTCTTTCCTGGAGGCTGAGATAATTGTATCGTGTGATCTTTATGGCATCTGCCAGCTGGGTGAAATAATAACCCCGAGCTGCTCCTGCGCCCTTCCGTGATCTCACGGGTTTAGCCACCACGCAAGCTCTTGTTTTGACTCATGTGGAAGAGGGTTGGTCCCGGTCTCCATCCTCTGCACTGATCACAAAGCAAAGGGAAAACAACAAGGTCTGAACACGTCATTCATGGAAGACTGCCAGGATTTCCTTTCACTTGAGATTGTAGTGCTCGGAGTTAAGAAGTTTTATTGCTATCACGTCAACATGGGAATCCTTTGGTCTGTGAATTCATTCATCATCCCAGCATTTACCCTCCTAGATTTATGTCCTTCAGCCAAGCCAATCTTCTGAGTATTTCACAATGCTGCAATTATCACTGTCTCTTAGCATCAAAGCAAGCACACAGTGAGAGAGTCTGCACAGGTAACCACAGGGATTGCTCAGGAGAGGTGGGAGAGCCAAGTTTGGTGACCAGTGCTGAGTGACAGTACCTCCTGGAGGGGTTCAGCTGCCTTTCCAGAATGTAGTAAACACATCTTACCCTCTGGCAGAAAGGAGTCATCGGTAAATGTTACCTACTCTGGCTGCTATTTGCTAGCCTAATACAAACTTTGAGGTAGCTTCATAACTTACACAGAGAATTTAATTAACTTCTAGTGGATCCAGTTACAGGAGGGAGGGCTGAGCACAAAGCAGAGAAAAGCACCACAGTTCAAATTTTTAAAGGTAATTACGTGATATTTCCATGGCACTGAGAGCACTAAAAGTAATTTCCAAAAGTAACTTATGTCTGCGAAGCAAAGTCTCAATGATGTGTAAGGGGGTTTCAGTTGAGTCACAGCCTGAGGTGAATTTCAGATCTCCGTAACACACAGGACATGCAAATAGTGAGAGGACACACAACAACCTGTAAAATCTGAGGCTGGGCTCCTGTTCAATGCCAGCACTATTAACAATCTGCGTTTTATTTTTTTCTAAGGGATTCACCCCTCTATTCTTCCATAGCAGAGGGAGCAAAGAACTGATTAAGTGCAGGAGGGTACAGACAGGACTTCAGATAAACTGTTGCTGTTTGTCCAATGAGCCACCAAATCCAGTTTGTTTCAAAACACAAAGGCAGAGTGGTCTTTTCAAATAATGAGCAACTGGTAATGATACAAAGTACTTACCTTGGAGCTGCAACTATTTGGGAAGGAAATGCAATATTTTTTTGTATATCCTTTAAATATCTTCAAATATCCCTGTCATCTCCAAAAGCCCCTTGGAGCTCATTCCTTTATGTGTCTGGGTCAAAGGAAAAATGAGGTGCATGAGAAATAACACAGTCACTCAGGCAATAAGGTTATTCAACAGAACATGAACTCCTCAGCAATGTTATGAGAGGTCTGCAACATAAAGTATGACTCTTTTAAGAAAGTGTTCGTAGATTGAAAAAAAAAACAGTCATAGGAACATCAAAATATCACCAAAGCATGAGATTTCTAGTAAAAGAATCTTTAAACTGTTTTGAGAAAGAATCTCCTTGGAAACCTCAGACTGTAGATAATTTGCTACCTATGTGGAGGTATTTGGTCCTGATTTTCAGAGGCAGTGCTTTCACGAGAGTTGGAGTTTCACGGCTTTTCTACTGTGGATCATGTGTAAGGAGCAAGAAGTAAGATGAAATGATTCCTCAGGATTCCCAACAGTGCTATGAAATGTTGGAGAACTGCACGCAGTTTTCCAGTGGAAGGAAGGCCAGACTCCCTGAAAGCCTTTTGTATGAAACCCCTGCTAGAACAGAGATCCTTTGCAAAAGGTCAGTCCCTGAGAGATGCAGGCTGTTGCTGAAGAGGAACATCCCAACCGAGAGCGTGCAGCAGGGAATGGGATGGAGTCCCGTCGGTGGGAACACACAATGCAGGCCTGCAGTGAAGTACGAGAGCCAGGAAATATGATTTGGCTTTGGTTTCAGGTATAAAGGCTCAGGTCCTTTTCAAAGCACCCTGCTGCTTTAAGCACATGCCTGAAGCCCTGAATTAAGGACACCCTGGTAATGGCAATGACATGAGAAAGGTACTGTATGCTTTGGAAAGACGTAATTTTATCAGGAAATTGATAACAAAAAACAAACAATACCTAGCAAATCTGAAGCTGACAGAATACATTTTATTTCCCTGGGAAATGAACTTTTCATGAATGCTTAGAAAGTTCCAGGTACTTTCCCAAGCCCACAGCAGCTATTTTCCATATGGCACATGGGCCAGACCAAAATAAGCAGTTGCACAACTTTGCTTTGGTCCTGAACAAATCCTGGCAAAATTAATCTGGGTGTCTACTTTCCCATATAGGCATTCCACATGCAGTTGGCTTCATTTGCAAATCCCACACATTTCTAGACTGACTCACAACATAGATCCAACTCCAAACATGCCAGTAACTTGAATCAAATGCATTTTATCTTAACAAGATGCTTATGGTTACAGGAAGGAATACCAGGGCATGCAAGGGAAAGTCACATCTGCGGTGGGAATTGTGAGCAACACACTGCTGGGGAAGAAGGGATGGAGATAGCCTAGGAAACCTCTGCCCATGTGGAGGTTATTTCTGCAGCTAGCAAAAAGGTTCTGGGGGAATCTGCAACATGGAAAAGAAGACAGATTTCTTCTTTGCAGAGAGCCTATGAAGCACCCCCACAGGGAGAAAAAATTCCTTAAGCAGCTGTCAAGCACCTGTGTGCCAGTTTTGGCCAAGATCCAGCAATATATCCTCTGGGAGAAAGGCAGGCCACAACCACCCTTCCCCCCACCAGGCTCGGGAAAAAAACACTGATAAAAGGTCAGTATAGTTATAAAAGACAAGGTTGCATTGGAGACACCAGTTTTGTGCACTCAAAAGGCCTACAGTGTAGTTTTTACAGGAAGCACCAAACGTTTTGGTGCCTGGAAGGACAGTAAGTTTTATTGAGCCAAGGCAAATATGTGGGAGCTTCATTGAAGTTTCCAGCTCATTGCTTTTCAGATCCCTCTTTTGTAAACTGGTTGAAGTTTCTCTAATTGACCGAAGTGTTTTGAGAACAAGCTAGTGTTTATGAAATATTTTGGAAGTAGAATGGTTGGAGTATTATTTTATTGCATTCATCTTTTCACTTCCTGGGAATCGTTGTCCTATAACAAGACTTCCAACACTCTCGACAACTGTTTCTCTATATCTGTGTAGCTGTTCAAAATGAATGCATACATGAATTCAAGTTGGTCAAGACAGATGAAAGGTTGTGGACAGATTTTCATCTAGACCATTAAATGGCCACTGTTTTAGGAAAAGCTCTTGAGACATCCATATTATTCTATGGTTTTATTTCATGGGCCTGATTTTGTCTCTTGACAGCATTACAGCATGGGCACGCAAGGCAGTAAAACTGCCCTCTGAATATTCCTGGGAACAGGTTGCAGAATCAGAATGAACCCATGAAATGAGGAAGAAAAATACCTCTGAGTGATTGCCCATACAAAATTTCCCCAGGTTCTCGCAAGGACATTTTCATTAGAGAGAAGAATCTGAGGTCCAGGATGTCTGAGCTGGTTGTCCACCCTCCAGGTTCAACCAGATGCTGCACATCATACATCAGAAGCAAGTATGGGCTTTTTAGGAACACAGAGGATGTCTAAAGGATGTGGATGTGTTGGGATCAAAAGGAAGCTACCAGTAGCTGACACCAACAAAAAAAATCAATAATGCCTTTACAAAGTAAAAACCTACACCAGAGGAAATTCATTACAGCCACCTACTGCTGTCTGAGGGAAAGGGTCAAAACTACTCATCTGCCTTAAAAGGCCATATAGATAATGCTCCTTGAATTTTTTGCTGCCAGACAATGTACCTAAATAGAAGATTTTTTTATCTCTCCCACATACATGGCTAATTAAAATTAGCGGTGGTGCTATGAGACATCTCTAATTGGCCTTGTGTGAAAGCTCTGTATTCTACTGGCAATTACAATTATTCTCCCATTGCAACCAACTTCACCTTCACTAAAACAGCCATTTATTTTCTGAGCTATTAGGACCCTGGCTGAAAACACAGGAACTATTCAATTACCATCCTTCTCTTTCACACTGTGGTATACAAGAAACTTCTACATGTTCTTCAGTTTTCATAAGACATTTTATTCTTTTAACTCAGAGCAGACTTCCTCCAATAATGTATGCATTCAAGGCAAAATCCAGTTCCTTTTGGATGGCAGGATTCAAATGCAAAATAACTATTTGCTTCTCTTTTTTCCCCCATAGTTATGGCTCTCCCTGCAAAGTGCTGTTAGACAAATCCCTTCAAGCTGTATCATGTAACACCACTCAAAATGTCCAGAATCGACATCATCCCGTGGTCTTAAATGCAGGTTGGACTTTGAATTCATGTAAAAACAAAGGATTCATATGAATTCTATAGCAATAATAATCGGCATCACTCTGCTTTTGAAGGGCTTCTTTTGAAACAGATTTTGCACACAGATCCAAATTTGGCATCAGTGCCAGCTCACAGACTTCATTAGAAATAGCCTTATTTACTACGCTTCATGGAGAAGAAAAAAGGCCTGGGACTGCAGACACCCACTTGAGGGCAAAGTGTCAAACTTTTAAAGTTAAGGAGCAAGACAGGTGTTCCTGAGAATTTCAAAGTGGATGATTTTGGTAAAGACAAATGCATAAAGGCATGTATAGCAGTCTGAATTCCTATTTGGGAAAGAGTGACTAAAGCAGAGGAATAACAATGCCACTTGGCCACACTGGATCTGGGCATGTTCGGACTAAAATAGACAAAGTATATTAAGATAAAAACAATACAATATAATATAATTTCACTGGAAAAGGAACTTTTGTGGAAGGGGGAAGTGACCTACAAATTTGGAACAAGATCATAGGACAGTTTAAGTTAAAACCAAGGGGGAAAAATTAGGATAGCCAAAACAATTATGTTTACATCCTCAAATGTCCAGGTTTTTTTATATTTTAAAAATTTTCTAAACATAATTTTAAAAAGGAATTAAATGTGTTTTGAAGAAACGTAAATGCCTTAACAAAACTTGTTTGCTGCCAAAACATTTTATCCAGTCAAAACAGTTTTGTTTTCTCAGTTTATTTTACCAAGAAGAAGGGAAATTAATTGCTTCTATTTGTGCTTTCAGCATATGAAAATAAGCAATTTGCAGTGTGTTCTGGAGTCACCAGTCAATGTCACATCTTGTGACTTGACATGACTAACCCACATAAGGTCTAGTGGTTTCTGACTGGCTGCTGCTGCAACGACAGTGCTCACTAGTTCCCACTGCTAACTCCCTGAACTCTCAAGGGAAAATACAACTTCTCACCCATACATAAAGCCCTGCACTGCTGCAGCATTTCCCTCCTCAGCCTTATACTTGCAGTAACATCACTGTTGTAATCTGAATATGTGCCTACAGTGACAGAAAATAAGGCTTTAATTAAGCTGGTTTTAAACACCTTAAACTCTCATTCCTGAAAGTTCCTCCCAGGGCTTCATGAGTTTATTTTCATTCCCTTGCCAACCATACCTGCTGCAGTGGCACTGGAGCTGCTAGCAGGAAAGGGATTAACAGGGATGGACACCTCTCCTCCAAAAGAGATGACATTCATTACTGTCTTTGTGCCTGCCTTTTTCTCTTGTTGAACCACATCTTGAAGGTGAACAAAGGAAATGCAGTGCCTGGTGCTGCTGGCTGGCACTGAGCAGAGAGGGTCTCCTGGCCATGGCTTTGAAAATACCACAGGGGCTGCTCTCTGGCAAAAAGCTCCTCCATAAGCCAGTGTTGGTCTGTGAGGGAGTGGTGGGAGGAAAAGAGGAAAAGCAGTGACTTCCCCATTGGGATTTTCTTCTGTGAGAGCACCTGCAGAAGGTGCTCAGCACCAACCAGCTTCCTAAAGCACCTTTTGCAGGCAATGACCAGAGCCCTGCTGCCCACCACAGCTTAAGCAAACCACAGCTGCTGTGCGCCATCCACGAGCTGGGACAGCCTCACCCCAAAACATGCATCTCCCAGCTGGCTAGGACACTCAGACCTTCCTGCTGCTGAGCTTTTTTCACCTGTGCTATGATTATCACTGCCTGCTTCCACCCTCTCCCCTTCCTCCTGGCTCAGTCCCAGGGCTCTGCCGCTAACATTGTGCACTGACCTGTCTGGCCCTGCTGCTGCTTTACTTTCAGCACTGCTTGTGCCTGCTGCAAATGAGCACAGTTAGGGAGGAACCACATGCCAGAGGAGCAGTCTAACTGCCTGCACCTCCTTTTTCTGTAGCTTTTCCTACACCATGTTCCTCCAGAGCATTATAGAGAGGCTGAAAGAGGGACAGGCATTACAGCAGACATGGTGGCAGCAGCCCTGAGAGCACACACCTCTGCCCAGCGCTGGCACAATGTCAGTGCTTGGGCTTCCCTCTCTCTAGACTGAGGCTGAGTGTGTGGGTCACGCTGCAGAGGCTACAGCTGGGCTTTTTCAGTCCTTTCAGCACGGAGGCCGTAATGCAGCAAACTGCAGCAATGTGATTCTGTCAATTATTTTCTACATTTCAAGCCTAGTGATGTAGAATTTTTTTTCATCATCTTGCCACAAGGTGTGACTTTTCAGATTACTGTATTATGTCAAAAAAATGTCATTACTAACAGTAAGTATATACCTTCCTTAAAAGAGGACACAATGGACAGGGATAACAGTACAAATCAAGTTTAAAAAACAATTTTGAAATCAGCACATAGGTGATTTTTTTCCTCACTGGTGTACCTCCACCACTTCTTCATTGGGACATGGTTCTTGCCAGGCACTGCCACTGGTTTTTATTTTATTCTTGTATTGTAGTAGCTGAAGAGACAACCATTGTCCTTGGCACTGTCTCCTGAGCTATAGCAATGTGCTGGATTTCAGAGACTCTTATCAGCTCCGTGCTGAGTGGTCCTTAAGCCAAAGCCCCACTTTGAAAGGGAAATATGTCAATGGAAACATGCGGCCTTAGCATCTCAAGATTTTCCAGCTAATCTCTCACAAGGTACCAGAACCACAATCTCAAGAACCCATGGATAAAGGATATTGGGTTGCAATGAGTGCCTGGCAGCTTCTTTTTCATTATCCCAGGAAACAGATAAATTTTTTACTAGCTTTGTGCTTGCACGGTTCCCAGGAATTATCACATAGGTATAATTCCTATTCCTAAGAAGGAAAAAAAGAAAATCCAGCCAAGCAAACTTGAGCTGGCAGTCAACTAAGAAATGTAAAGAAGATTAGACACTCCTTACAGTTTCTGTACTTCTTGCAGATGCATAATGACCCTTTTGGATGAAATTTTTCTTCACTACTATAAGCTGTTTTCCTTGCTACAATTTACACACCCGTATCTCCCACCTGACTTGTTGTTACACATAAACCCTAAGAGACTATCTGGTGTTATTTTGCATACTGGCCAAGAAACCAAACCACTCCTGCCTCTGAGCATCACTCTGAAATCCTTCTCACAGAGACACGGCATTTTCCACAGCCTGGGATGAGATGCTGAAGCACTGATGTCATTTGCCTGAACCGCCAGGCCCTTCTTTTCCTGTTTCTCTTTGCTTAACAAACTCCCGAATCATTCCAGCTCCACCATGCGACTCGCAGCTTGTTCCATAAATAATTGGAAGCAGGAAGGACCCAAGAGCAATAAAGGCTGAACCTGAAAGTGCTGGAATGAGATCGGTTACCTTGGTGTTGTTTTGTTGGGTTTTTTTAATTTTCCATAAGGGAACCTGCTCTTTACAAAGGAAAAATGAAAAGTCATCTGCTTTATTTAGCAGGAGTTAGCAATGCATGCTTTGCTTCCTGCAATGGGCCAAGCTTATGTCACCAGCTGGCATTCTTCAGAGCCTTATACTGAAGTTGGGATGAGAGGATTCTAAGCTGGTTTGACTGAATGCCAGCCAGAGGAATAAAGTTCCTCCGATTGCTTCATGTTGGGCTGTTGTAGGTATTCATTCAAATATCTCACTTGGAACGGAATAATCCCCATGCATCTTCCCATTAATACTTAACAAATATTAATTAATTAACCTTCAAACAATCCCCAATCCTGTGAAGTAGAAACTTTCTCTATTTTATCTCTATTTTAAAAAGAAGACAAAAGGACAAGGGCAAGAATAGGTATTAATGCCAACATGGCCAAGAAGTCTGCACTAAAAACATGAGTAGAATGAAAGGGCTGCACTTTCTTACCTGTCATGTGATGTATATTCAACTGAAAAGGTTACTTGGATTGGATGAACTACACTTAAAACTGTGTTACCCAAGCACCAGGGGCAGGAAGAGGTATCATGGAGTTTTGACATACTATAAAAAAGAGTGGGAATAATACTGCAAGAAAGCAAACAAGCAAGGAAAGAAGTGGAATTCAGGGCCAAATTTCTCGCCAACCACTTAACAAGCTGCACTCCAAACCAAGAATCATTTATTCCTGTGAAAGAGATTTAGCCTGCCTATTTCCCACTCTATGTGGCTCTATCGACACAATGGATATGAGCACAGATGTGAAGTTACTACATACTTGGGCAAGCTGGGAGCTCTGAGTTGTCCCATGACACAAACCTCCAATTCATTTAACACATGAAGGTTTTATTGATGGTGTTGCATGCAGAGCCCGAATGAGCCAGTACTGGTTTCTTGGGGCACTGCAGATTCATCTGGTCACTGTATCTTCTGGACAATTCACCTCTGGATGTCTCACACAACCTCTTCTGTTCTCTTACCAGTGTCTGTGTTGCCAAATTGGATTAGCTGACCCACAGCACATTTATGGTATGTGCAACCAAGGAAACTTCAAGAATGGCAGGCCTATATTTGTACAGCAGAATTGTCACAGTGGGAGCATGCTGTGCATGTGGAGGGCTGTGCCTGAGGTGCAAATTTCCTTTTGAATACCTTCAAATCACCTTGGAGATTGTTAACTCATCCATGATTGCAGCTCTGTTGCCCATTGCTGCATCTTCTGGAACAAAATGGGAATCGATGTCAGTGTCTCCAGTAAATGTCTGCTAGGAAAGAGCTCTTCTCGAAACGGTCACAACGAAAAAAGTATATAAAAATAATAACGGAGCAAGAAAAAAAAATCCTCTACGATTTGGATTCATTTAGCACTGAGGGCTATTTTTCAGTAATTTTGCCCCTGAGTGTTTTAAGGTGTTTCTTTCCCTTCCAGCCCTCCATATCTCAGGAGATCTGTCATGTGGGTCTCCAGTGCCTCAGCTGCTCTTGTGTTGGTCATTATTCATGAGTTAGACTGATTCCATTCTCTACAGAAAGACACTACCCTTTTCATTTTCTAGTTAGTTTTTCTGCCAAACTGTGGCACTGACACCCTCTGGGTGTGATTGAGCCAATTTTCTCATCCACTTCAATGAACCTTGACTCTGCTCTAAGAGGATAATTTCTTCCTGCAGCTTCTGGGAACATCAAATGAAATTGGACTGTCACTTACTGGATCCCATTCTTCTGGCTTTTAGGGCAGCCTTAGTCTCCAGTGTACTATATCTCTTATTTTCATTTCTTTCAGCCTGCCTCAACCTACTCTTTTAGCTCTGTTTTACTTACACAACACAAAATAATCTGCCTTGGCATCATATGTGGTTGGAAATTCACCAGTATGGCTCAATCTGAAGGGAAAAAGCCATCCAACACATCCCTTATACAGAAGTCCTCAGGTATACCAAAGAGCTGCTCACATGAAGATGCAACTGTCTCTAGCAATTCTGCTTGCTGAAAACCTGGCAGGGAAATATCAGCATTAGACCAGGTAGGAATATCTGTTCAAATATCCATGAATTCTTCACATTCTGAAGAAATCTGTTCTCCTTTACAATTGCACCTGCCACTTTGGAAGAGCAGATCCTCTGCTCCTGCAAATGTATGCCAAGCAACATGAACTGTAAAGTTTTGTGGGTTTCTCTCCCCCAAAAATCTTTATGGAAGGCAAGTCCTGGATCTGACTTCATTGGGATGACTGAGTTGGGTCAGGGCCAAAACAAATCCTTCCTAGCTTGTCCTTGCTGCTTTTCCTGCCCTGGAGCAGGTATGTGCTGTCCTCAAAACATATCAGGCCCATCTCTAGAAGTATTAGGATATTTTCCCTAAGGCAAACATTCAAATCAGGAAATGTTGCAACCCATATCAAAAGATAATTTAAAATTAGGAAGAGAAACTCCAGATGAAGAAGGAAGAAATCTGCTGGATGTGTATCTCACTATCATCCCAGTATTATCTCCAAGACAACTTTTCAGCACAGTAGTGGCAGGAAGACAGAACGAGCAGGTACCCACCAGGACATTCAGCCTAAGCCACTGCTAACACACGTCCACACCACCCTTTCCTATTCATCACCTCAGCAAGATCCATCTTAAAAGCAGCCATGAATCCCACTTGTGGAGCTACTGTTCAAATGCCTAAAACCCATTTGCTAAATTCAAGCTTAAATTTATCGCTGGTCATTTGTATTCTAAGGCATCCATGGCTCCTTTTCTCCTCTCTGGTATTTACCCACCTGATACATTTGCAGACAGCAAATACATCCCATTTCTGCTTTTGTTTTGCAAGGTTAAACAAATCATTCCCTTCAATTTCCTGCTGTTAAGCAGGATCCCTGTTCTGCTGATCTTTCTCACTGCCCTTTTCTGCATCTGCCAGCTTCAATTCACCTTTCTGAAAAGGCAGTGGTCACAACTACATGTGGTATTGGAATTAAAATTAACTACCTCAAAACAGAGAGAAAAAGGATCACTTTTGACGACCATCTTAAAACTTGTAAAGAAAACCACAACAAGATTTAGAGCATACACTGTAACTAAACTCACTCTTTATGTCTGTGGAAAAAGACTTTAAGAACAGCTCTATGTATCTCTTCTGTCCAAGTTATATCTTGTATAATTGTGTCATAATTTGATACCAGTCTCAAAAAGAGGTTGATAGAAAATAAATTGTAAGGTTCATGGGATTTCCACTGTGTCATGGTAACATTGCTTCTTTCCCTGAGCCTGGGATTAAGGGCTTGAAGCAAAGATGGAGATCTCAAGTGAAAGCCTATGCACTGATTTCAGGCAGAAAAACAGTTCCAGAGGAGTTATTTTCATATTGCAGAACCAATGGACCTTTTCAAGTCCACAGAATTTCCCTTCTTTAGGCAGGAGCAGACCATGGTGCGTGGCCTGCCAAACATCAGGCTGTACATCCTTGCAGCCCCAGTGTTTGCCACTCACTGGGACACATCCTACATTAGACCTGATGCAACCCCTGCAAGCAGCCAAAACTGTTTTCTGTAGCCTTCTGTCCACAGAGTGTTTCCCTGGAGAAAAGTTTGTGCAGTCCTTCCCTACGAGCATCCTTGGACGTGCACAGAAGCTCTCAAAGACAGTTTATGAAAGACCGTGGATGTATTTTCTCAGTCCAGATGTAGAAATAGCCTCATAATGAAAAGCAAAGTGGCTCTACTCAGCAATCATTTGAGTGACTTTGTTTCCACAGGCCCAGGAAGGATTCCTTCAGTTCTCAAGGTAGCACAATGCAACCACAGCAGATACTATCAATTTGCCATTTAAGGAATCCTTCCAGGAAAACAGCTTATCACCTCCTGACAACATTCTGTTTTGCAAGGATGTATTCTCCAAGCTGGAAGAGGGGAAAGCCAAGTGATTTCCACTGTCATCTGATTTTTGTCCTTTACACCACAAGTGACACAACCCAGTGTCAGCAACATCCTCTGGGTATTGGGCAGACCTTCTCTGTAGGTTGTTTTCTGAAGCCATCAGAAACAGAGGGAATTCTTCCCTATTTGTAACAGAAATAAAGTTCAGAACAGGAAAATGCCTCATGGCTAACTCAAGCAATTGCTTCACTTGAGCACCTCCTGTTCTGCAATCCTTAAGAATAGTTATTGACCAGGTTAATTCCCATTGTACACCATTTAGATTAGATTTATGCACACATATGTTACTGCCCTACTTGCACACTACAAGGAGGAACAACATCCATGGGTTTAAACTCTTGTACTTTTCAGCCTTTCCAACATCTGTGGTTCATGCTTATTTGGGTTCATACGACAATAGGAACAAGAAATGTTTATTTATAGGTCTTTTCCTCTGGAGCTATCTGAAATATACAAATTGTTTGCAGCACAAAATCTCATCTGCCTTTGAGTATAAAGTAAATTCAAGCATGCCCATAATGCGCCTGTGTGCTCCAACACTGTTACCTGTGGTAATAAACTGTGAGAGAGCTCCTTGGCAAGAAAGTAGCCTGCTCCAACTTTCCTAAGCAGCTTCTGGACCTGTTTTGATAGCAGGATTCTGCCAGGAACTCCACCCAAGCAGCAGTTCACTTGCAGCCACCTAGCACAGGCCAACCCCGTCCACCAGTGTAGATGCAGGCTGTTCCATGCCAATTGGCCTCACTGGCTGGGACCATTCCCAGGCACATTTAATAAAGTGGTACAAACCCAGCCCACGTCCTTTTAACAAAATTACAAAGTCAAATCAAATTGTCACTGAAAAGCTGCTATACATATGGTTTTAATTGTGTGCTATATTGCAAGTGTCTGGCATTTTCTGGGCTCACTACGCTTATCCTGTGCTCCAGTTAACTATGCTGATACAATTTCATAGTTAACAGTGGAGTTGCTGAACTCCAGCAAGGCTGTGATGAACTGGCTCCTTTGGAATAACAAGGATAGAAGAACCTAAAAGAAGATTTTCTAAGGTGAAGTTTGGCCACGACCAGTTACAATCACTGAACAATTTCTCCATGTGACAATCTCATTATTATTTTCTGCTATGTCACTGCAATTACCTCCCACAGCCAGGCACCATCAAAAATAATACCAAGAAAGCAACTTCTCTCCTATTGTGCAAGCAAAGTTGGAAATACAGATGTGATCGATTGGGGGTTGGGCAAATTCCAAACTCTATTTTTAACTTCTACCACAAGACCTAAGGTATCCCATTAAATTACTGAAATCAACATAATACCTTCTTTCCTTCAAAATCAGTATGCAGTGATTCCAGTTGGAAAAGTACTTCTAGAGGTCTCCAGTCCAACCTCCTGCTCAAAGCAGATGTAGTTAAAGCAAGTTGCTCAGGGTCTTGTCCAGCTGTGTTTTCATGATCCCCAAGGATAGAGAGTGTACAGCTTCTCCAAGAATACATTCCCATGTTTGACAACCTCCACAGTAGAAAAATTTCCTTATACAAAGTCAGAATTTTCCATGTAGTAGGATGGTAACAACCCAGAACTCTGCTGGGGGCAACTGAAAAATCCTAAGGGCAACAAAGAACCCTTTCCAGGTGGAAACTGTGGGTAACTGGGAACTCCTGGAGAACCTCTAGGAGCACCTAGGGGCAACTGGAAAGAAATGTGAATCCCAGAGGACAATCCAGAACTGTGTTGAGGCAGCCAGGAATAACTGGAACCCCCTGAGGGCAACCCAGAACCCCAGACATGTATCTGGTGTGTCATGTGCACTGAAATCATAAGAGTCAACAAAGATTTCATTCTACTCTATATGCCCAAATGAACCAAATTTAGTTTGAACTGTGACCTTAATTTGCAGTATTCTCAGATCCCAAGGGAACTTAAGCAATATTTTTTTAAACACAAGACTAAATAGGTATTTGTAAAATACTGTAGAATGCAACACTGACAATGCAAAGCTTGACAGCTAAAAGCCTGCCCCTTACTCTGCTTCCCAGTTGAGAGACAGATGAGCAAGGCCCAAACAGGCATTCTCCTCCTTGTGCTTTTATGTGCTTACATGATGCCAGCTATGCAGATAAACACCAATAAACACCAATCAAAACATGCAGTATTCTTCACCACAGGAGTTTTATGAGAAATGGCCTTCAAAGTAATTATTCCAATCCCCTCATAAGGCCAGAGGAGCTCAGTTAGGTTCACCACGATTGATGATAATTCTGATTGCTTCCATTAGGAGGCTTGCTGGACTATGAACAGTCAGGAAAAAAACCCCATCACTGTGTTCATTAGAACTTCCACACCGTTTCATAAAAGACAAACCCACCAGACCTATGTGTCACAAGAGCTATCCACCACGCTGAAGTGCCTTGCTGGGTCAGGGCAGGAGATGATGACACCATTCACTGAGCATTTAGGGCAGTGCAGGCACATCCCATCGCATGATTAAGCCCAAGAGAGGCATTGAGGATTAATTACAGGATCTCTTTTTTTTTAACAAAGGTTCAAAACCTTGTGACAGAAGATAGACTGCGCCTGACTACTACTGAATTCAGTCTTGTATGAGCTGCCAATTAATTTTATTGTCCTGTCTCCACCTTTTTCAGCGATTCGTTGTGACACATTTGTCAGGGGAACGGTCACATACACGGAAATACACACACAGGACAAACAAGCAGAGTATTAAAAAGGGAGGTCAGATTATGGTTCCATTAACCTTGACAGCATCTCTTTAAAAGGAGATGAAAACTGAAACAACAAACAACCAAACCTAACCTTCAGCTAAAAATAGGAGCTCTTCAGCTGAGCTCTTTTGTACCAGAGCAAATATTTATAGATTGCTCAGAAATCCTGAATAATGGGGGGGTTTAATGGAGGCTGACAAGTTCTTAATAAAATATTGCTAATGTGTACTATGATGAGGCTTCTTCACCATTACCACAGGGGCCACTGTGCCACTAGAGGGTTTGCAGCCTCTACAACCATAGATAATTAGTGTTACACAATGAACAACTTCTCAGAGGAAAGCAGATGATCATTCCTGGAGCTTAATGGCAAAGTAAGTAGGTAAATAAATAAATAAAACCTACAGCTTTCACATTTCTGCCACATCCATCAGGAAAGTTTCTGAAGAATAAAATGCAGAGAGAAAGGTCTGTTAAAGACAAAACATGAAAACAAGAGTAGTGTGTTTTTGACTACCATCCATCTGCAACTGTAAGTGATGAAGGATTTAGGGCAGGGGGACTCTGTGTAGATTTTATTATTTCTCTGCACTCTGGATTCCCACAGGGGACAGTGCACTCAAATTTCCAAAACTGCAGGTTTTATTTAAGAATTTCCAGCATTCATTTTTAGACTTGCCACCAGAAAATAAATGGCTCAATGTATTACCAAAAAACTGTCAAGAAATGAGCAAGAGAACTGCAAATTTCTTCATCCAGGGCAAAGGAGGGCTCTCTGGTGACAGTAGACAACCCACAGGGTGTTTAAATAACTCAGATGATAAACCCTGTGGAGAAACAGTGGGTTCTATTTGCTACTTGTAGCATTAATAATCAACCACTTTTCCATACAGCTTCATCCTGATGTTATTTTAGGGCACAGGATTTTCAGGAGCCAGCAGGGTCTTTCAAGTCTCAGTGTCAATTCAGGGAACTGACATATTTGGCTCCAGAGTTTGGAGAGAGACAAGGGAGCAACAAGGACCAGAGCCAAGGCTAAGCCTGGACATCTCTGGACTCAGCAGATGTGAACATGCCCATGGTTCACATCTGGAGCATTTGTTCACCTCCATAGCAGGACTGGAGAAGTCCTAACAGTTACAAACATGCAGGATCTGGTACTAATCCCTGTGACTCTCATCCCTCCATTACAGAATGTCTTTGTTTATGACTCAGTCGCCAAGATATTTTTGGAAGCTTTTATTCTGGCAATCCCAAAGCATTCTTTTCCTCTTACGAAAACTTGAGTATTTCTTTGGGGTGTGGTGTATAACTTGGATACGAATTTTGGCTGAGGGCTAAGGCTAACTAAGAAGAGTGGGAATGACATTTTGCAAAGGATGAACCTGGTTAATTTTTCTCAGTCATTACTGTGAATACTTAAGGCACTTATTTTTGAAACAACAATCTAAAATACATATCAAAAGGCTAAAATACACATTGCAAAGTGCTGATCCTTAAAATACAAGATTTAGGGAAGTTCAGTGCAAGAAACTGGCTTTAAACCAGTAAATAAACAATGCCTCTTATTTTGTTTCAGATAGCTGGAGAGGGTAGCCAAGTCACAGTTCAAAACCAGAAAAAATCAAGTCCAGCTTTTCTAATTTTGCTCACAAAAAAAAATTATATTCATCATTTTGAGTGAACACTTGATAATTCCTTGAAAAATTTGTTACCTATAAATACAAAATCTCTACAACTTTGTGTATTATTACAGTTTCTCTGAGTGCCAGTCATAGTAGCAGTACGTGCCAAATACTGTCCTTTTCCTCATAAATGGCAGCCTTCCAAAACCTTTGGCTATATATAACTACTGAAATGTTTGAGGAATCTGGGGAATGAAAAATCTCCAGCAGATTAACTTGCTCAGGTCAGTAGTAGAAGCTTGAGATCTATCACTGCATTTCCTAATTAATGGCAATCCAAGATAGTGTTTTTTTGCTTGCCTCTGCATCGTACATTACATCTGCAATTCACCCAGACCATGGCTCCTGCATGTCTCCTTTAGTGGCAGTGCTCATGTGAACCTCCATCAGCTCCTGTACCCTTCACAGCCATTCAATTCCACTACTTCACCACTCCTTCAGCGGTGCCGGGACACTGATTAGAAACTCGTGTTTGAACTAACCTCAGGTGGTATAATTTTGCTCCAGGTTTTAAAGCAGGATATTTTCAATACAAATAAGTTCCCAGATTTGATTCATCATTATAACTACTGAAGAACAAAACAAAATTGAGATTGATAGTGATGAAGGTGACACTAACATCAAGAGTACCCATAAATGTTTTAAACATTCTTTCCAAGCCCCTAAACTTCTAAAAAGCTGCTTTAGGACAAAATGGATGGCTTTATGCCCAAATTAATGTCTTTATCTCATCTGCTGATGGAGCATATTGACATCTGTGGAGGCCTTGAATTAAATTCAAGAGCAGCTTCCCAAGCAGGAGCCAGTAAAAGCGTTCAAGGAGTTCATTCTTTGCTGGTGATAGTGAGTTCAGATGAAAACTTGATGATCCAGAGAAGGGCTCTGCCTTCTCCTACACTCAGCACGTGTTAGCTGAGGGCCATGCCTCTAGCCAGAGGTGCCCAGGAACTGAGCAAACTTCTGTGTTTTCAAAAGCTATCGAACAGCAGTATGTAACAAATTGTTCTGTAGGAGAAAATCTTCAGTTATCAGTTAAAGATTAGATCCGTTTTTAACTGTTCTCTCATTGCAGTTTCTCATACCATAGCTGGACATTTTGAAATTCTATCTGGATACCCTTGTATATACAAGAATGATTTCTACCTTCTTTATTTTACCTCTGTATTTTGTGATATACAGATTTCATCTCAATCCCAGTGTGAATTTTAGGCCTCACACTTCCCCGTTAAAACTGCAGACGTAGCAGATGCCACAGCAGGTGTAAAATTTCAAATCATTTAGCAGAATGTTACAGTCCTGAAATTCTTCCTTTTTATCTCAATCATGTCTCCCACTGAATGAGCAGAGCATGGATACAAACCTCTGCTCTTCATTCCCTGGAATACACTCTATTTTCTTTTTTCTTCAAAGATGCAATAAGAAAATCAGCTTCTTAACAGCTAAGCAAAGCCAACAGGTTCAACAACTATCATTATGAGATGCAAAGTCAGAGACTTTTACCTGCAGGACAGTGATTACACCATCCCCATCAGAGCTTAATAAACCAGGCTAAAATGTTTCAATGTTTTTCTGCCTTAATGCTATCAAACATGGGCAAACACAGTGGAGCCAGCACATGATTAAGAAGTACCATGTAAAAAGTTTCCACAGATTTGGGGTTTTCTTAAAGATCTAAATATATTAGAGTTCTCGTGCATTTGTGTACTTGTGCAGCAGCCCAGCTGTGAGGATTTTGCTGGCTGTTCCCCACACCCTCACAGACAGCCATGCAGTAGCTTGGGCTGAACATAAAAAGGAATGCATAGGGAAAAGTTACAAGCTCATAAAATGTTAATGGTCACTTGCTTCTGTTTTTCAGTATATAACAACTAAATAGACTCATCTTGTTAATGCAATCTGAGGTTGTTCTGGTTTTGTGATATTGTTCTACTAAATCTCCACTGCATTATTCTGGTGTGCACACATACACACACACATTCAGTTACAAAATTTTCTGCTGTGATTCTCCCCAGTTAAAAAGCATTACAGCCACTACTGGCACCAGCAGAGAAGGGAAGGAGGTACAGCATATTGTTTAAAAATTATGCTAAGCAAGTTAATAATTAGAGTTTGCTATGGTCAGCTTCTTTCCCAAACACTTTATTGAAGTTTGTCCTTTCTAAAAGATTTTCTCATGTAAGACTCACATTCATGCAGAAGGCAGATGCACATCTGTGGTTTGCAGCCTTTCAATAAATAAGTTGTTATTTTAAGTAAAATTTAACAACCTGGAGAATGGAATGGATGAACCCAGATTCTAAAGAAGCAAAAGAACTTTTCTTGCTATGAGTATGTCACACACAAAACTACTTGAATAGAACATCTGTTGTCTATAATCTCATAGTAGTGTAGGTTTCAAAAAGCGCAAAGAGATCCTAACACATGGGCAGATGTGTGGTTAAAGGCAGTGCACAGGATGATCCCCATCTTGTGCTACCCACTTCCTTAGATGGAAGAATAAAACCTCACCCCTGCCAGAGTGCCGTTTCACTGTCAGCACACATTTGGACAGCCTAAGACCTTATGGCTTGTTTTATTGAGTACCAGACTTGTATCAGTCAACCTGAGCCTTTGTCCTTGTGAAATCATGCCAGAAAGCTGCTTGGGCCAGGGACAGATGTCCTTTGTTTCAGAACAGATGCGGCCTTGCTTTGTGCCTTTTCTTTCACGGCCTCCTGGCTGGGCCTGCGGTGGCACCCTGTCCCCGAAATTGCCGTGTCTGACATCTGCCATGGCAGCACAGGGGACATCCCTGCTTGGATGCAGAGCAGCTGCACGAGCCATAAGGGCACTGCTGCTGTGCAAGTGCCAGGATTCACTTGCTGCTGCGGCAGCCGCAGCCCTACACGTGCTCAGCACGGGGTACATGTGTGTGTGTGTGTTTCTGTGTGTGTGTGTTTATGTTTCTCTGTGTGTGTTTGCGTGTGTTTCTCTGTGTGTGTTTCTCTGTGTTTCTCTGTGTCTGTGTGTCTGTTCACCTCCCTTTCTGCCTTTCATGACAGCAGGAGGTGACATGCCCGTGACTGAAAGCTGTGACACCAGAGCTGAGGATGCAAAGCAGCAGGATGTGAGGAAGCACTGGAGCTGCTACAGCTGAGTCAGCAAGCCCCAGCTGCTCTCCTGCCTATTTGTCTTACAGCAAGCTGCTGTTTGTGCTGTGAGTTGCCCAGTACACCACGCTTGCTCAGGAAGTTGGAAAACTGAGTAGAATGGTCTCAACTCTCCCAGAGTAGACCAAAATACTGGAACTTACATCCCTAGGCTGGCTACTTCTGCTCTGAACTTTGCAAACAGAACATTGCTCACGTTAAAGACAGGACAGTGGATACAGGCTGAGAGAGTTGGGGTTTTTCAGCCTGCAGAAGAAAAGGCTCTGGGGAAACAACAGAGCAGCCTTCCAATACCAAAGGGAGCCTGAAAGAGAGCTGGAGAGGGACTTTTTGCCGGGGCATAAAGTGATAGGACAAGGTGTGATGGCTTTACATTGACAGAGGATGAGTTTAGACTAGATATTAGGAAGAAAATCTTTACTTTAAGGGTGGTGATACACTGGAACAGATTGCCCAGAGAACTTGTGGATGCCACCATCCCTGAAAGCATTCAAAGCCAGGCTGGATGGGGCTTCGGGCAACCTGGTCTAGTGAAATGTGGCACCACGCCCTGCCCACCCCCCCAGATGATCTTTAAGGTCTCTTCCAATCCAAACCATTCTATGATTTTATGATTCTGTGCTTTCATTCTTCAGAAGACTTCCATGACATTCCTACAGCTCTCACTGACAGCAGCACGGATAAAGACATTTAATTCTGCTTCCTCACAGAATTCTGCTTCTTTACCATCATTCAGAAAGAAACTCTCTATCCATAACTCTTGAAAAATCCCTATCCAACATTAAGAATGGAATCACTCTGTGTCTAACTGAACTTAAGCACATTGTAGGTTGCTGAATCACCCAGATTTTCTGTCTTGGTAGACTGTTTCCCCACCTTTTAATTTGTGTCAGCAATAAGTAGTATTGCAACTAGAAAACAAGCCACTTCGAGGAGATTAATTTTTTACCTTTTGCCAAACTCATTTTTAGCTAGATCAATTCTTTGAACCACTCCACTGCCTGAAAACAGAACCAGTGACGGTGGGAACAAGCGTCAACTGGCAGCCAGTTGGATTTGGATTGGCTTCAGCCATGATGAAACTGCATCCTCCTTCAAGAAGGGAGGCCTCAACTAAGGCATGGCTCATGCAGTGACCTGTAAGCTTTAAAAGAGTGATAGTGAGTGATAATAGTAAAAAGTGAGTGATAATAGTAAAGCCTGAGGTAGAAAAAGAGGTGCATGAAGTGAGGCGGTGTACTTCCTGAGTGACTGGTGTCTTAGTGGAGTGTGCAATGCCTCTCCTTTTCATACACACCATTTGGGTTGTGGCTGAGGATTAAGCTATCTAATTTCTAATCACTTGCTACACAAGCACTTGCTACACACACTTTCTGGATGGTGAAGCTATGAAGCTCACATCTATGAAGCTCAAATAGAGAAATAACTTAAGACATTCGGAGGAAGAAAGCTCCCTTTGAAACCTAAGCCAGCTAAAATGCTTATGGAACTGGAGGGGAGAAGATCTGAGTCTACTTTGAAAGGGTGGGCAGAAAATACCACTATTTTCATAGAGGAAGTATCTTAATGTATTTTCAGTCATTGCAGGAATACCCCTGCAATTGTAAACTGTGAAGTGATTTAAAACTGTTGGGAAAAAAATAATCAAAGAGATGTCCCTTGATGTCTCATGTTCTCTTCCTGAGGCACATATAGTAGTCATGGCTTTTGATGTTTGCTCTCACATCTTTAATTTGTAGGGAAGTTTTCTGTAAGCTGTGACATGTAAGGACAAGCAAAGACAATGTTCTCTGTCCCCCAGGGCATCTGAAATAACTTTTGTCTTGGAAAAAAAGATTCATTAGGCTGAAGTGCACACGAGTTTGAAAAATAGTATCTCACCAATTTAACAATTTTTTTCTCACTAAATTCAGAAGTAGTTACAACCCTGGCACAATCACTGCACAAAACTGCCTTTTTCTTCCAGCAGTTGAAGAGGAACATGTATTGCATCACCAGCCTGGAGATCAGGGCCAGCAGATGAATGTGAGGGTTAGCCTCCAGTGAAACATTAAGCATCTCTCTCTTCCTCAGGCACTGACAGAGGCTTCATATCCCTCCCTCAAGACCAGCCACAGCTCGAAGATTATCTTTAATATACAATGTCTTTCAAGCAGACTAATCTTCCCCATTGTCTAGACTGCACAATACAGCCTTCAAACAAGGAGTGCAAATGGGGACATTTCTGTGTTCTCTCCTCATCCCTCTTAAGTGAACAGCCAAGAGACCAACAAGGAACAGAGTCTTAGATCTTGGATTTAGTTTGTACACTGAAATAAAATTGCAGTCCAAATTGTAACAACATGACAGGAGGAAGATTCCATGGGTACATTCATAGACTTCACAGGCATTTCCTCAGAGATACTCTTTGACACTTGGGGCAAAGGGCTTCCTCCT
The DNA here is from genome assembly GCA_026261815.1 of Monarcha castaneiventris obscurior. NCBI lineage: Eukaryota > Metazoa > Chordata > Aves > Passeriformes > Monarchidae > Monarcha > Monarcha castaneiventris. The sequence goes on along the minus strand of JAMPIT010000059.1, from coordinate 12,106,323 downwards.
CCGACAAAGGCTTTCCTGTCTTTTCTAGATGACTTGTGGAGGCCTTTCCTTGGCTTGCCACTTGGACTCCAGTTTTCAGATACAATTTCTTCCTTTGGGAAACCCTCAGAAAACATTTGGTGCTGCTGGTGTTTCCCACTGTGGGAAAACCTGCCAGTGCCAGGCAAGAGGAGGCAATGTTTATAATGTACAACAATTGGGTGGCTCTCAGCCAACATGAAGTGAGGTCCAAGGGTCATGTATGCCCTGCTCTGCTGACTATTCTGACTGAATACTAAAGATCCCCAAAATACAGCCATTGCTACAGATTTGTGGTGCAGGTTCTTTGTTGGTGTTTCAAGGATTTTATTTTAAAAAATATTTTTCTGACCACAGTTTCCATCTGTTTTTCCTAGAGTTGGTGGATGGTCAATTAACTAGAGTTTGGGGAAATCAGCAGTTTTTTGTCTGCAATCATTCATGCAGATCTTTCTCTGCCTTCAGTCTGAGCTGATTTGCAAAGACAAACAACTAAAATAAACACAGCTCTAATGCTGCCTGGTTCAGAGTCAACTGAACATTCAGCTCAGGAAGTACTGCATGACTTTTAGGTAAAGCATAAATCCATCCAAATTTATTTCATGTTTGAAAGAGATCCATCACCAGATGGGCCTGCCTTGGAGCTGGGGGCTGATGGAGTTAGACTGTGCTCACACTTCCTTCCTGGGAGCAGCAGCAGCAATTTCAATGGAAATACTCACAGAGTAAATGCTGAACCCTGAGTCTTTTGGCTTAATTCCATTTCCTTGGCTTCTGCATTGACTGGTTGGGAGAAAACACCCTGCAAATAGTTCCCCCGTCTGCCCTGCTCCTCACTGTGGGAATCCAGAGTGCAGGGAATATTTCTCTGCCTGTTTTGGAGAGAAAAACCCCCCTGGACAGCATGGTTTTTGACCTTTATCCATGGAGAAAACTCCCTGCACTCTGGATTCCCACACCTCACCCCATGCTGCTTGTCTTCAGCTCTGCCAATATCTCCCTTTGCATGGACAAACTGTAAAATCAGCAAGGGGAAGAGTTCATCTTAAAAAAGGAGCATGGAAATTTGGGGAGGAGGAGGGAAATAAAGAGTTATAACCCGTATTGTCTCCACACACCTACTATTTTAGGGTGGGATTCCACCAGTCGCTGTGTTAGCACAGCCGAGTGGGGAGCCTGGAAAGGAGAAGGGGAAAGTAGGCAGAGATGGAGCAAGTCTGGCTGCCGAGCACAACAGCTCATGAAACCCTGACCTGGCCCAACAGGGACCGAGCTCCATAAGCCAGCTCTGATGCTACTGAAGCACCTGCCTGATCCTGCCATGTCACAGGACAGCCTGAGAAGCAGATTTAAATCTCTGTGGGCCTTGAAAAGAAGACAAAAAGTCTGTAGCTTTGTGGGGGTAAAAGCAGAGGGTGTTTCAGCGCTCTTTGGCTTTTATGATTAGATACTGGTCTGAAGTCCACTGAGTTGGTTTGAAAGACTGAGTGCACTGTTCTTTATCAAAACTACAGATCAAATATTTTAAAGACTTCATCAATTCTTCTGCTGGCTACAAAGCACTAAGAAAGATGGCTGGGAAAATACAGAAAAAGGCAAGAGAAACACAGAAACAGCTGTACACCATTGAAACAGAATGTTACTGCGAGATGTAGTTTATAATAATTAGTTGATCGTCATGCTAGGCAAGGGATTTTTTTTTTCTGTTTTGAACCAGTAGATGCACAGATGGGGTCTATAATAGAACTGGCATGTGTGTGGATTTTTTTTTAAGGCTGCATAATTTTACAACCACTACTAACATTTGCGTGTGTTGATATAATGGGAAGAGTACTCAAACTTCTCAGAATTAACATTGTCAAACTGGCTTCCTGCCCATGAGGTGACATTGAAATTGCAATGGTCTTTGTCTGGAGCAGCAGTAGTGGCTACAGCCAGATTGTGCAGACCCATGAGCTGCTCTAATCATAGTAATAGCTGTAGCACCAATTTGATCGTAATTAATTTAAGAAATGTAATTTTCCCTATGTTTTCAGCCAGAGGTACAGTAATAGCTACCTTGATTAGGATCAAGCAATAGATCTGATTTTGAGACACAGTTAGAAATGAGCATTTTGTACTTCTCTTGCCATATATGATGTGGTTACCCTATGGAAGAGAACATCAGCACACACTAACCAATTAGGCCTCATTGGCCAACCAGGTACAAAAGTAATTCCACATGCTCCAACATGCTTCTGCTTACCAGTGAACTACCTGAACCTCCTCTTTGTCACAAATTTACCAATTTCAGCTGCACTCTCCCTAAACCATCACCAGACAGGATCTTGGCAGTTAGAATGGTCCAATGGACCCTTCCCAAGAGGGGAAGAGGGTTTGCCTGTGACAAGTCTGTTCTGGAGGTGAGCTGTCCTGCATAAGTGGCCAACTACTTGGGTTGTTTCTGCCCACAGCCATAGAGGCCACTCCACAAATGTGCCTTCTGATTGCCAGTTCATGGGTTTATCAAGTGCCCAAATTTTATATGGCAATTTTGAGGAGGGGTCATTACTCCTTTCTCATTCACCTGTATCAGTGAGAAGTGAAGAAAATTAACAGAATGACACCATCAGTAATAAAGAGAAAAAGAAAGGTACATCAAGAAATGTGTATTCTGCTTTTCTCCAGTAATAATGTAGGGAGTAGATTTTGTTCTGGGATTTTTCACAAGGAAGCAATTAACTCTTGGAAAAAAAATACCATAAGTTAAGATTTTAAAACCTGTATGTGTTATAAAAGATCAGAACTGGGGAAACTCACAAAAACATGTTTTCAGAATTCATCTAATGCTGTCAGTTCAGCTGAAAGCCACCAGTTCACACGAAGTGCAGGAGGTCCCCTAAGCAACTCAGCACCTTCAAAATGTTTATTTAGAAGCACAGCTGGAGCAGGAAAAGCCTAGCTTTAAGCTATGTATCTGTCAGAGACTCATAAACCATTACACTAAAAGAAGCTATTCCAGCATTTGGTCACTCCAAAGAATGGTCCAAACTATGCTGCAAAAATTTTGGAGGATATGTCCTAATCTCTGGGATACAAGCCAGCTGAGATATATGCCACTGCAGTCATACCTGTCAGTGTTTTAAAAGAAGGGCCCATATAATGCTAATCTGATCAAACCGCAGACTCAGTGCTTGAGCAATAAAACTGCAGTTTTATTGGTCCTTATTCCTTCTCAAGTCTTAAAATCTCTGACATGTAATATGGGATCTAAAAGTCTCTTCATATCTGCTTTTAAAAGCACAGCTATCATAGACAGGAAACTAATAGAGTAAAAACATAGCAATAATTGAAGCAACCATAATCCAACAAACTGCTAATCAAAAGCCTCTCTGAAGAGCTTCCTGTTTTGGATGGGTTCTGCTGATCCCTTTAATTTTTTTGATTTTATCAGTGACACTAGTGAACCACCAGCCCTAAGAGCTGAGGCCATCACAGGCAGACACTGACTGGTACCACACCAACATGAACCTTATTACTCCAAAACTAGTTGCAAATTCTGGCACATCAGGTGAACAAAGACCACTGCCTCCCACCAAAAAAATAGCACTACAGAATCTCAAGCATCCAGCACAAAGAAAGCAATGCTGTGCTAGTAGAGACACAGATTTTTTGCAGTACGTTTGCCATTCAGATTATTGCCTCCTCAATCACTGGTAGCTGAATTCCCATCTCATAAAAGCTTTTTGGAGGAAAGTCCCTCAGAGGGAGCTGACTTTCCCATTTTTTTCTTCATTTCTTTAGCTCCGTGGAAGGCCCACCCACAGTTTTGGCTGCTTATCGCAGCTCTCTATTGTGTTTAAGTTCTTTTCTTGTTCAGTTATTTGCAGCTGCCAATTAGAGCAAAATGTCTACAGAGCTCTTATTAATAAAAAAAATAAAAATAAAAAATAAAACAGAAAAGAAAAATCTTGATGTCAGTGCTAAACCCAACTTTGGAAAATTACAAACATTTAAAAATACATCCTGTCTTTTTTGTTTGGTTGTTTTTTTGTTCTCTGTCCCAACTATCTCCCTCAAAAATCATTAGCTAGGATGGATAAACACAAGAAATACATCCTCACCTATAGCAGTAATTGTAATTTTTAGGTCTGTGAACAACCATACATCACAATGCTTTTCCTCAAGAGATGCCAGAGTGGTTCTCAGAGGGAAAGGGTTGCAGACATGCTGAAGTTATTACAGCATTAACCATAAGGGCTGCAGGACCACCTTTTTGGTATTATAAAATACTTTTTTATAGCATGGGAGTTTTCACCTGAGTAACAAAGCTCTGTGATAACTCATGAAACCATCTCCGTATCTCCATGAAAGGATATAACCAGAAATATCACCTGTCATCTAGGCTAGCTTCTTCAGGTTCTGCTTGAAAATCAGACTCTGTAAGCCTTTAACTGGTCTTTGTGAAGTATGTTTTCTGCCTCCAATCCCCCCTCTGGTAGTGGCACACACATTAATTGATGTCTCATTATAATACTGTTACTTCAGATCTTATGGCACAGTTATCTTTTAGTCCTGAAAACCACTTTTTTCACTGCACTGACATTTTATCTCACTTTATGCAATTATAAAATAGCATATACATCTGTTAAATATTATTATTAGTGAGGTAAAAAATACCCTGTAGTACAAGCAATAAAATTTTTATAGAGAACATATTTATCTTTTGACACATTATTGTATTGACTCATGAAAAATAGAAGCAATGTTCTCATTATTTATCCAATCTAACTTGAAGAACGCTCTTGTCAGTTCCTTCCAGGAAGAAAGGATGTTGAATATTTGATATATGTGATTAGTGAAGTCTGCAGTGACCTCTTCCAGTATTCTGTATTGTTAACAATCATTGAACCTTACAGAGGAAGAGGAACAGGGGCTTTGAGAGTTGTCATCCATTTGATAGTTCCACAAAGCCATTAAGTTTCTTGAAAGGCAACAGGTAACTTAAACTTAAAAGGAAATTTAACCAAAACATGGCTAAAAGTCACCATCCAAAACAAAAGGTCATGAGAAACCACTTGGGGGGCTTGAATTCTGTGCCTGAGTGGGATTCCCTGGATACTATCTGATGCTTGTAAGAAAGAGACAACAGTAACATCTCTGGATTTACCTCCCATTCTCAGCCTTAAAATTTCAAATTACTACAATAATCCAGGTTCATCTATTGCTCAGCCCCTCAGCAAATCTGCTGGCTGCTAAAACCAATGTAGAAATGGAGCCCAAGCACAATGATCTCTAGAGGCATCACTTCCACAATGTCTGAGACACAGGTTCTCTCCATCCAGACCCTAGGAGACTAAGGGTGGACAGTGCTCGCAAATGGGATTTTAGCTTGGGCTCTCCTCCAGCCCAAAAGGGTCAGTCAAAAAGAAATCAGTGCTCACATGAACACAAGTGAAAAAGCTGAGATCCCAGCTCAGCTGCTGCCATAGCAGATGTTGAGATTCACTCTCACAGAGCAGCCTTGGGGATAGTACTGCATCCAGGACTTCCTTCTGCAGCAACTGCCAGCTCTGGAGAGCTTTGCAGTTTGCTGAGGCACAGAGAGGGAGCAAGCAATGCGCAGAAGGGAAAATTCCAGCTGTGGCTGTTTCCCCTTCCCTCCCTTCCTGCCCCACAATAGCTTCACTGTCAGAAACAACAACAAACTGCAGGACTGCATTCATGCTGATCCCCAAGAGCAATTCCTGCCAATTTCAACCCCTCAATGGAAGGATCCTTTTCTTAGGCACACTTAACTAGCTCCAAGCCCTTTTGCCTGTCTAAAAAAGCAGTATCAATTAGTAATAAGTAATAATACATAATTAATAGTACTTAGAAGCAGTCCTGCCTTGCAGGGCTCTGGCTACTAGCTAATTGAACTTTACACCGAAGCACACTAGAAAAATGCTAACATTATCCTATCATTTAAAGGATATTTCACCATCTATTTCTTGAATAACCATTTGTCCTATCTCCCTTTCTCTTCAGAGCACTTTCCAAAGGCATGCCATGATGGCTGGCAGCACCATCCCCATTCTTTAGAGGAGGACAAGGCACAGGCAGGTAGAGCAGCTGGCCAGCAGCTCACTGGTGGAGCCAAGAACAGCAGCTAGGTGCATCAAGCTCTGTTTTATCAAGTCAGCCACAAGTAAGGGAGCACCTTGCTAAGATAAGGGGAATACTGCCTTGGTAGAGTTTCCTACACAAATATGGCAGGAACAGATTTTGGGTCCCAGTCCTGTTTGCTCATGACCTTTCTCAAGCACTGAGCTCTTTTCAGAAGAATTCTCTGAGAAGATTTGTAACTAATTATCGGCCTTCACAGCTTTTAGCATAACTACTGCATTTCTCAAAACCACAAAATAAATTGAATGCAGATGAGCAAGACCAGAACCACAGATAATGAGAGCTCAGCAGAAGAAAAGCAGAGAATTAAATAGAAAAACACATTCTAAGACAGTCAAATCATGTCAGTGCCCACTAAAGAATGTCAGCAGTGGTCTTTGTGGAATAGGAGCTGTGCTTGGTGTGGCATTTCAAGAAAGAGAAGGTTTATTTGTCAACTTGATTTTGTTTGGAGAGTTTTAGCTTGACTTTTTGGGTAGGGAAATCTGGGGCCCAGGGCACAACATTGTATCATTTTCTGGAAGGAAGTCCCTTTTCGAAGGTTATAGGTGTCAAAGCAGCACATTATCACTACAGTTTGCTTCATTCCCCAATACCTAAGAGTAAATAAGGGTCTGTTTCTACACATGGCAGAAGAAGGCAGCAAAGGCAGAGCAGAAATGGTGAGAGCACGATGCTGTATGGAGCAGCAGTACTCCAGCACTGGCTGATAGGTTGTTATGGATTTTAACTCTCTTTTGCCCCTCTCCCAGGGTGGAAGAGATTTTGGCAGCAATATACAGCCTGTCTGCATTGTTCCACTTTTGTTTACTACTAGATTTTTCTTGGAAAGGAAGAAATTTTTAGAGAATCTCAGCAAATTCATCTGGGGCTTTTTACAGAGCATATGGTAGACAAATTCTGACTCCTGCATAGCAATAGATGTACAATAGGTTGTTTTGAAGTCAACTCTTGGATTTTTCAAAGCAAAAAAAAGCATTTCCCCTTCCTGCTGGGAGCAAGGCTACACATTGTTGATCACCGTGACTACTTACAGTGATCACTTCCAGAGGCAATAAAATAAGCTGCATTTCAGCATTTGTTGACTGTAAGGCTTTAACAGACTCAGCTATAAGCAAGCCACACCTTTTCTGTGATGGGTGTATGAATTTAAGTTGTAGTATCTTAATAAACACTTAATCATGACCTTTTTCTGTTATGTTTCTCAAATGCTTTGAGCAGAAGACTTACTTCTGGCCTTCTACAGCTGATCCAACTGGCTTTGAAGCTCAAAACACACTTGTCACCTTTGAAACCTCATTTAAGCATCCAGGCTCTTCCTACATGTCAAAGAGATTTGAACCCTGAGACAGACCCTATAAATTTTTGTAGATAATTTCCACTACAGCCAGATATGGCAAAACCCACTGTGTACTAGGACTAATCTTAGGAAGCTTCTTTCACATCAGCCTGAGCAGCTTGCAATAGCTCAGAGATATCTAAACAGTGCTGCCTTCTAAATTTCAGGCTACAATGCAAAAGATGCTCCAGAAGTCCCACATGCACTGCCCAGCCCCTGGAGAGTATCTGGGGTTGAAGACTATCTGGGGTTACGGTGGGTGGAATGTCACATTTTCTCCCTTTGCCACGTTGTAGAGCCTTTGTTTACTCTGAAATGTATGGTCCTTGCAAACTGCTTTTGCCAGAGGTTAAATACTTTTTGTTCACAACACCACAAAGACTTCTCTGTGCAACAGTGCCAGAAATGTCTAGGAATTCTGCCTGGCTTCAGTTATATCTCCCTGAATGCTGGGTGTGCTATATTTTCATATGTTGAGGATTTCTACAGAATTTATCAATAGCCATAATGCTTTCCAGGAGAATCTCTGGCTTGCCTTTAAGAGTGAACTGCTCCATCCTTAGCTTAGCACTTCTGTCAGGCTAGGATCAAATCCAGACACTCTTTCCATTTTTCTTTTAGTGGATCATCTACACTTAATCTTTGCCTCTGACAAACAGGATTAAGAAAATCCTCTATTTTTGTTCAAGGTCCCAAACCCATATATAAGCACTGTAATTTACTACATAATGGCAGCCCTTTCAAGGCATAAATATAAGTAGCAATAACAATCGTGGCTTTTTTGAGAAATCCTTCTTTCCAGAGGTAAAAAACACAGCTGAGGTGGGGTATGTGTGACCTTCACATGCCTGAGCTCCACAATGCACTGAAAATTCTGCTGCAGAACAGGGGATAAACAGTCCCATCTCAACTGGAAAACTGAATGAGATTAAACAAAACAGCAACAATTTCTCATCTGATCCCTTCTACAAATAAGATTTGCTAAATTGCCTTGGAGATTTCAGAGGGCAAATTCATCCGCTGAGCTGCAGGAGTTACAGCAGGGTTCAATCTGCTTTCGGTACAGTAAATGGCTTTTGAGCACTGCTGAGGGTACTGTGTGCAGAGGTAATGAGATGAAATCACAGATCAGGGAAGGCTTCATCTGCTAAGATATTTTAACAACAATAGAATATTCCTAAGAGTCTACTGCATTTTATTAGTTTAGCTGTTGAAAATAAACCCAACCAAAAAACCCCCAAATTATTTCCATGGAGACTTTAAACAAGTAAAGAATGGAGTTTCTGATGTAAAATAGCTTGTTTTCAATTTAACAAACAAAAAGATTTTCTGCTGTAAGGACTTCAGAATAAAATACTTTCCTTTTTATTGAAAAAATTCCTTTTTGGCGAAAATCAAAAAAATCCAACTGAGAAAGGGAGGAAAAAAGGTTTTGAAAAACTTCTTCAAATATTCTGAGGAAGCTTTGCCTTCTGGCACAGCCATGGTGGATTTTAAGACAGTATACATAGAATGTTTTAAAAAACATACATTTAAATTTCCCAATTCTGACTCCCTTTACTGCTGAGCTTGCAGTAACAACAAACTGAGGGGAGGAAAACTCCTGCAAAGTGTGTCTGTGCTCCTCATGGGCTGGTTTGGTCCTCATCTCAGTCCCTGACACAGTCTGAGCAGCCCCAGAAAGATTCTCAGGCACAGCACTGTGGTGTTCTTTCCCCCACGCTTAAGTAATGACAACTTGAATAAATCATTTCTTCTCTATTCCCCCGCTGCTCCAGCAAAGAGCTACAAACAGAACCTATTTATCTGAGCACTGTGTTGGGAGGGTGAACATGGACCTAAAGAACAAGGGGCAGGGAAAAGGGCAATATTGTTTTGTTAGTTTGAAAGTTTGGGTGAAATCTGACATATAGAAAGTCCTTGTTACAATGATTTCTTTAGCAGATGAGGTTTTAACCTAACAAACTTTAAATAGATGAAGAGCCTTATACAGAACAAGCCCCCTCTGAATAATATTGCAGCAGGGAATATTTCAGTGAGTCTCACAGAAATGAGTATAATAAGAGTTAAATTGCTCCTGCTCCAACAGCAGATTTTTCTTAAAATAAATGCAATGAAAACACCATCCCCCGGGTATAATTTTGTACTCTGGAGCCAGAATCCTCTCTTATTTACACATAAATCTAGGGCCTTATTCACAGAGTACCAGTTGCCTTGACTCATTTCCCAAGGCACGCTCTCTCCACCACTCCAGGTACAATCCAACATCTGCAGTCAGGCTGTGGCTCTCAATGGACATATTCCAGAGATATATCAGGATAACCATATTCAGAGCTAAATTCTCATGCTTATGGCTAATGAAAGCCCGATGTTTATGTACCAGCAGAGGCCAGCAATATCTGAACAGGGGTAGCTTAAATTACCATGTTCTACAGTGTTCAGACTTCTTTTAGAGCAATAAGAGGGGGTGAAAAAAGCACCATTTGAATCTGACTCAAGAAAGGCAAGGTTATTACTCATATTGCAAGGAGATACAGTGTGTGTGATGAACTGAAAACGTTATTAGAGAAGAACAGATTCCTGTTATGATAGGCCAAGTAAGTGCTGGTTTCACTGGTGCACTGTTAATTATACATTCACTCTTTCACATAATGAAAAAAGAGTCTCGTGTAGTGTCTGCAAAAGGGGCTTGCACATTTGCATATAATGAAACCTGCAACGACAAATGTCAGCAGTACCATACACTGATGCCATGAATAATTCATAACACAGAATAGTTGAGCTAAAAGCAGAGAAATAATCAAACCCGTTGATCTCCCCCCACCCACCCCCAGCTCTCTACAGGCAGATAAAACGTTATTTTCTGAGCACTTCAAACCCAAATGGTTTCAAGAATTCCATTTCAGATAGAGGAAACTGCTGTATGGTCATGGCAACTTTGACTTTTAGAGCATCAGTTCCGGTCTGGTCAGTCAAGCTCTATCTGTCAGCTCATTTATCTGTCCATGGAACTACCTGGGACTCTATTTGGCAGAGGCCAGGGTTTACCTGGTCATTCCCCTCCAAGAGCATTGTCTTCATAACAATGGAGCCCATGAGAGGAAATGTGGAGAGTCAGCACTTCCCGGTGTATTTACTTTGGGCTCTAAGGTTTTTCCATGTCAGCTGGAAACCTCCTGAAAGCCTGCTTTAGAACAATAACTGAGGATGGAGAAGCAACTGACACGTTCTGCTCATATTTATCCATGATATATTCTCAAACAATTCCAGCTGGGTTACTGAGCTGTATTTTTTGACAGCCTGGCAGGGCAGATGGTACCCAAAACCTGCCAGATCAGAAGTTAATGTTTCCCCACTGGCTATAGGAAGCACTGCAATTGCCTGAGATGAGGGTTTGCTTTGATAATAATTTGATTAAATAAGCAGATGCCCACTGACTTCAGAAGGCATCAGCACATGCTTCTGCAGAGGAGTCAGCATGAGCAGCTTCCCCAGGGGAGAAACAGAAATACCCCACAGAGAAGTGAGATACTGAGGAAAGCTGGGGGAGAATGGCATTGCTTGTCTGCAAGAATGGCTAGAAGAGACTTCAGGTTGAACAATTCGATAAAATGCTTGTTTCTCTTGTGACAGGTATTTAAACTGGAGTTCAAAAAATGTCTGACTTGAAGAAGGCAGTACTGATGTAATTTTCCACTGATAACACCTCACTCTATCACACAAACAAGGAAGGTCACCACCACTCCACAGCTGTCTCTAGACTGGAACAGGAGGGATGTATCATTTAGCTCACAGCCAAAGCACATTCAATCCATGGAAAGTTGTACACTTCTTATTCAGCGTCATCTTACTCTGCTGGTTATCTACACCACTTATGTTCTCCACCAGACAGGTTTTTAATATATGTGCAAGCATTTATGTGTTATCTAGCTTATATATTACGTAGTTTTTAATTACTGGTTCACACTCCTAAATACCACCTGTGTCTTTTCTTACACAAAAATTCACATTAGGAGTCCCAACAGGGTTTTTAATCAGGTTTCCTCCACACTGTACACTCCAACAGACTTCCTAATGACTTGACCATGTGCTGTTTAATACACAAGGACCTGGCCTTGTTCCCTGTACAGAAAAGGTGTCTGTAAATGCAGTAGTATTTTAAAATAATTTAATATCTTTGTTTGGGTGTCACACTGATACCTATTTGCAAACATCATTTGCTGCACAGATCTGTGTCCTTTTGTCCCACCTGAGCACTTTTTTCTATAGAATTAAAGTGATGGGTCTAAGTGAAAAAGACTGAATCAGAACACACATCACAAGGGTAGAAAAACTGTTTATTTTTGAACAACCTTGGCAGATAATTTTTAAGATAGAAATCCCATGATAAAAAACATGAGTTTTGGATCTGGGAAGCCAAACCCCTTTGCCCAAAGCAGACAAATGGTGAGACAGGGCTGTTGGCAGCAGGAGACAGGACAAGCCAGGAAGCCTTGCTTGCTTACACAAACATCACCACAGACCACATAAGAGCAGCCTTTCTATATTAAAAAGCAACATTCTTATGCATGCATGTGCAAACACAATGGAGCACTGAGAGACTGTCTGCTCAATGGGCACTGCCATACTCTTTATATACGCATGCATGGGCAAAGCTAATGAAATGCAGAGAGGACTTGGCTTACTGTATGGCCAGTAACAGTATATGCAAAAGAAACAGATTTTTAAGAGAGTGTTAACAGAGAACTTCTTCCTTCCTGGTACCAAAAACCATACCAGTTCAGTAAAAAATTCAAGCTTATGCTTAATTTTGTGTTTACACTAATGTGCTGCCAGTCCAGTTACAACCAGAACCCAAAACTTCAGATGATACTTTTTCTTAATGATGATCTTTGTTTCTGTCAAATATGTTTCCACTGTCTCTTGATGAGGTCGAATATCACTATAAAAATGCTACAAAAGATAGCTGGGTTTTGTTTTGTTGGTTTTTTGTTTTCCTAGTGAAGAAAATCAAATACTTTTATTCTTGAAAAATTGCTGGATTTCAAGAGAGAAAGAGAAAAGATGTTGACGAATTAAGAACAAGTGTGAGAAGTATGATTCAAAGAAGGAAATGCAGGATTAGACTATCTGAAGACCATGAAATAATGCTTAACAACCAGCTGAGAACTTGCATCCTCCCAGATGTCAAAACAAACTGGCCCAGAACAGAAAATTCATTCCCCACATTTCAGCAAATAACAATTTTACCATTCCTAATTTTCAACCTCTGCATTCCCTTCCACTGCAAGTTTTTAAAAAAGGAATAACAGCAAAGAGCAAAAATATTACCAAAAATTGCTTGAAACCAAGAAAAACCCATAATTTAATATACACTGCATAACAAGAAGGATCTTGAGTAATTTGATCTTTTAGCACAGTTCTAGCATTCTGCTCAGCAGCAATTAACATTGGCCATATGTCTGCAAGGCGGAAAGAGCTCTGGAGAGGACTGGTATATTTTGAGGACATCCTCATTGCTTCAGGGCTTGGGATTTAATACTGTGTGCCTCACTGCAAGCTGCAAACCAACTTCCGTTATGGAAAATGTTTTACTTGCAGTGGGGCTCCCAGAATGTGTTATGTGTAGTACTAAAGGGAGACAGGCCCCTTCAAAGCATCAGTCTGACAGTGGAGGCACCATCACCATTCTGCTCCCACTGATAATGCATTTGCACGTGAGGCTCACTTGAAAGCTGCTCACCTTTTACTCTGCAATCATTTCTTATCCAGACACGTTGTAACAAGTTCAGCACAAACAAGCAAAAAGGGATTGACTGGAGGTGGAACCCAAAATGCTCAGAACTACCAACTACCTTATGTTGCACCTCCTTGCAACTGCACTTCCAAATCAACATGAGGAGGAAACTAATTTGAGAGAGAACAGGAGAGAAACTGCATCAGCTTCTAATCTCTGGGTTTTGCTGTCTGTAAAGGCAGATGTGCATTGCTCCAAGAGCTTTGGATCAGAAAACCTGAGCTTGAAACTCAATTTCTTTAAATCCCACTATTCCAGGGTGATAATTCATAACGCATTTCACATCAGGAAGTACACTGGTTGTTGCATAGTACATAAAAAGAAATTTTTAGATCAGAAAAAGATGCAGAGAAGGGCTATTCATACAACTGCCTATTCTACTTAACCAAAAGTGAGGCTTGGGAAAACAAAGGGCAGTTAAGGCCAGGTTGCTGTTGCCTTATGCTGCAGAATCTTCTCCTGCCCTGTTTTGCCTCGGCAGAACATTACCTGCTTACACAAGGATAAATGCAGGCCAGCAATGCCTCAGAGACGCCTCTACCCTTTGTCCATCCCCATTCTCACCCAGCGCGGCAGCACCAAAGCAAATGCCTCACAAATACATGGTGTGAAAATTGGCCTACTCTGGTGCAGCCTATCCCGCTGCCATGACCTGGTGGGGCCAAAGCTTGTCATTCCACCTCACTGACTTTGAGGGCAGCATTTGAAAGCAGGGCTGCTACAGTGACCATGAACAACTGGGTAGTTTTGTTAATGCAAACTTACAAAAGCTAACAGGAATCTCCATGATAGGCCTTCCATTCAGCCTGCAGAGCCACAGTGGATGCTCTCAAACTCCTGCAGCTTGTTAAGCAAGTTAGGATGTACCAGGAATAGCCCCCAAAGGAGGAACCCAGAAGAGCATTTACAACAGGGTTACTGAACATTACAAATGAACCATTGGGGCCTTTCAGAGAGGTGGATGTATCATGTCTGCCTCTGGCTTGCATTATCCATTTTTCAAGCTAACGAGAATGACAGAGTTCCTCCAGGCAGAGTAATTCAGGACAACTACACCTTTTAAGAAAATACACTTTCCCAAATGCTGCAAACAGCTCAGACATCTGGACAGATCTTGTACCTTCAAAGTCAGTAAACTGGAGTGGCCTCCTGAACTTTATTTAAGGGTGTTTTCACTTGCAGGTGAGCTCGTCAGGTTTTTTCATCACATTAGATCAGCACAAGCTTTGGCAGTTCTTTTTAAAAACCTTTTCTTGATACTAGTTATAAAACCTGTATCTTCTTTTGCTTGATGCAGTAAAATGTCTCATCTTCTCATCCTCACATAAAACTCCCCTGATACCAGAAAGGTTAATTCAATTTCTACTGTAATCGTGAGCTTTTAGTAGAAAGATGTGAACATTTAGCAGAGAAGACACTCTGTCTGCAGACTTTTAGCAGAGAAGCAAGGCATGCAGAAATCGTTCTCCAAGCAAGGATGTTAGAAGATAAAGAGGAGACATCTGGCTCAGGAATGCAGCTACAGCCAAAACAAGGACTGAGTTGAGGAACTTGGGGAACATAGACAGGGTTTTTATGGTAATGAACAAAGTACAGTATGCATGTAGTGACTGTATATAAGCAACATGCTTTTAGAAATCATGGGGCATGTCAGGAGGAGTGATTCCCCCATGCCTTCCAGGCACCTAAATAAATGATGCCCTCTTTAACAGAGAAAAAATGGTGTTAAGGGGTCTTATTCTAGTTTTCAGAGATTTGGTAACAGCATCAGGTAGCTGGTTACTAAACTATGCTCTGTACTTCACATTTTCAGAGTGAACCTGTTTTTAAATCTCTCCATCAATAGCAAGGGAGGGAGTAAGTTTCATAATAAGAGGACTTTCTAGGCTGGCAGTAAATCAGATTTTAGAGCGACAGCAAATAAAGAGATCTCCAACTTGTACAGTTACTTGAATTCATAAAACTCACTTGGATATCAAAACGTCCCTCTCCGTTGGAGTGTTAAATTTCCAAGCTCTCTGTCACAAAACAGAATGGTTTGGGTTGGAAGGGACCTTACCTAGTTCCAACTCTCCTGGCACAGGCAGGGATGCCACCCACTAGAACAGGCTGCTTGGGGTCCCTTCAACCTGGCCTGGAACACTTCTAGGGATGGGGCACCCACAGCTTCCTTCTCTAGGCAACCTGTTCCAGTGCCTCACCACACTCTGAGTAAAGAGCATCTTCCCAATCAATGGTATCTAGGAGCAAGGGGCTGGCTGGCTGCTTTTTCATGCCAGGAAAGAAGCAAATTCAAGCATGTACATTCAGGCATTTTCAGTTTTTTATAAGTAAGCTCTGAGTTTAAGGCATATTTGCGATGCAGGCAGAATCACATAATAGCTGTCAAACCTAAATTCTTTCCTGCAGGGCATTCTTAATGTAGTGTGACAACCACACTGACCAACTGGTAAGATTCACATGAAAGTCTTCAGTTTTCAAATCAAAAAGCCCTTTTCTTAATAATTGTGTGAAGTTGTAGCATTTTCTACAAAGTCCATTCTGACGCAATCAGAACTCATCTTTTTAAAGTTTAAAGATCCCCCTTGCTCTTTGGGAGTCTGCTTATTTGTCTCCTGTAATAGGCATGCAAAACCTTTCAGCAGTGCTAATCTTATCAGAAACACAAGAGATGCCAAACCACAGTGGATGTTCCATGCTAAACGATTTCAAAATCATTTTCAGTTTCCTCTCACAAGAGGCACTGTAACAACAAAAAGGAAACCTGAAGGCTAAAATCAGAATTGATCCCCACAAAAGGCTACTTCCTTTAGAGATGCATGGTAGAAATTCTAAAGACTTTTTTTTAAAACATAGCAAGGATGATAGTTTTGGGTCAGTGAGAAGAGCTTATTATCTTGCTACTCCTTACCCTATGTATCATTAGGTAATATGGAATATTTGGACATACAGTGGATGTGGGAGTCCATCCACAAAAAGTCACTTTCCTTGTTTGCTTTTATTGGATGATTTTGGAGAAGGCTTATCACATCACTGGTTTGGGCCCTTAGATCATTTACTGTGTTACACTAAAACAAACTGCTGAGCCTCATTTTCCATCATTTGCATTTATGTCATTAAAAACGCGTTTAAGTGTTCCAGATGTGTTGCAGAGCAACAGAGCTTCAAGGTTTCTGCTTTTGCCTACCAGAACCAGATGTTCCACCACAGCTCTTCCCAGCAGTGTTGATGGCAGCAGTTTTCCTGGTGGTACTTCACTAGCTCTCAGCCTCATTTCAGATCACATACACAGAAATTTCTGTCTCTTGCTCTTTGGCTGCAGAGATTTTTTTCCTTCTCTTTCAATATTTCTCTCTGCAATATCTTAATTTGGCAACATATTAAGGGAGATGTCTTAACAAGTCAGTGTGAAGGGGCAGAACTAATTAAACTAACTTATGCAATAAGAGATATTAAAAATTCAAAGGTTGCTTTATTACATGTTTCAGTAGAAGTCAGTTCCAAATTCTACTAGCAAATGGCTAAAGTTTTCAAATACATGCCCAGCTGAGTAGTAAGAATCATTATGACCTGCCTAATAAGGATTTATGCTGCACTGACTGGAATGTAACAAATCCCAAACACATGGAGGCCATATACTTGGCGGGGAGTGATGTGAATCCTTCCAGGCCCATATAAGCCAGAGATGAATGCAAGTGCTAGCGTGCACATATGAACAAATTTGTCCCACTTTCCCCATTCTGCCATTGGCACCAATGCCTAGATTATCCAAAACCTCAACAAATTACAAAGCAGAAGAATTATGACTCTCTAAGAACCTCAGTGCTGGAAGCAGTACTGCAAATCATGTTGCTATAATAAAGAAAGTAGCTAGAAAAAGTAGGTTTTCTTTCTCTATTTTTTTTTCTTAAAGAGAGAAGCTTGCTTATTTAATATTACTATTAGCCCTGTTTATTAGTAATTTCTTGGACCCTATTTTTTTTTAACTAGGCAAAAGATCACCAGACCAGAAGAAAGGCTCCATAAATAAGAAGAATGGGAGAGAAAAGAGCCCTTTTAGATGAGAAGCATCTGCTGTTCACAGGGAGGTATGTGGGTTTGGGATCGGGTTCATGGATGGGCTCCAAAAGCCCTGTGAGTTTGGTTGCAGGATAAACATACACATCCAAATCAGATGCAGTCTTGCTTCCCCCTCATCATTCAAACCCAAACACTGTGTTATGATTTAAAGTCCCTGCAAAACATTTCTACTTCCCTTGGTATTATACTGAGGGGTATTATATGTCATGCCTTCTGGTGTCTCTCCACAACAATCACCATGAACAAACCCAAACAAAATAACAACAACAAAACCCAAACCAACAAATTTAATAGCTTATGAGTAAGCCACAAACTTTTCTTGAATGCTGTGTTTGTAAGGGGGGACTGGAATTACTGCTTCACAGGTGTCATGTAACACAGGCTCATTTGGGCAGCTTTAGCCTGTTTTCCACAGTTTGCCTAAAAACCCAGATCCCCCATTTGCCTAAAGCCTACTAATTATTAACTGCTAAAGAAGGCAGGTTTTAAAAGATGTGTACCCGATCTATACTGACATGATCCTTTTGCTGGAGTAACCATTCCAGCCAGAGCATCCAGCAGAGCATCCCTTGTGTGGATGTAATCCAGGAGCAGCAGAACCGCTGCATTTGGCAACCCTTCTGAAAGTCACCCTGTAACTGTATGATAGTTACATTGGGTAATTGCATTTGTATTAGGAGATTTTCCTGGCCTGGCTCCACTACTCAGAGATGACACCTTTTCCTATCCCTGGCTGATATCGCTGTGTCAACAGAGGTCTGCAACATAGATCCCTTCCTAGACAGGGAATTGTGATTCTGTAGGAGAGGCCCAGACACTCCAGTGCAGACCATTCCCTTTCCTTACACCAATACAAGCCCACTAATGTCTTTGGATATGATCCAAATTTACACCTGTGCAAAAGCAGAAGACACTTAGCTATAAATCCAATGCTGCTGAAGTGTTTAGTACTTGTGATACAGAATTCTGAACTATTTTCCACTAAGGCTGAGTGGTTTGCAGCTGGATCTAAGTTACACCTTCATCTGAAGACGTGGTGGTTTTTTTTTGCTTCAATTATTCCAGTGTTTAGGATTTTTGCCCCATGCTAATGAAGACAAATTGTTTTGCAGTTGCCATATGATTTACAAATAATGAATTAAAGATTACAAGGAAAATTTGCATCAACATTTGTTTTCACTGTCATGATTTATACCAGCTGCAGACCTGACCTCAAAAACCAACACTGTATAAGTCAAAGTGCACTACACAATGCCATTTCTCACAGCTCCAAACCCTCTTCTAGCAGCACTGTATTTCTCTTACTCTCTTGGGAGACTCGTCAAAGTTTGGGGTAGATATTAGTTTCTTCTGGCTCTGTGGGCTTCCTACTACTTCTGCCTCATACACACAGTGCTAGTAGGAAAACCGGGCCCTTAAATTTGTTGGCAGCACTGACAAAACCACTAAGCCACATGTCCTTCACACTTTCCAGACTTGCATAGTAGTTCTCAATTTTTTCAGTTGTCACTGCATGGAGAGGTGTTTAAATTGTTCTCTCCTTTCCTGGATGACAGCCAGCATAATACACAATTTCAGCCAGGGTCGATGCTCTGCTTAAGAGCATGAAAGCGTTTCATGAAAGGAAAATAAAAAACAGAAGGAAATGGCTTATTGCTAACGGCTCAATCCCTTCTGCTTTTTAGCAAATGACATCAATAGCTTAATCCAGGAGTCAGAAGTCAGAAAGCAAAGCCAAAGAAAACCTGTGAGATTTTCCTTCTGACATGCACACGCACTTCATTCAGCCGCCCAGTATGCAGGGCACAGCACCAGAACTAATAGCACCATGACCTGAAAAGAGCAGAGAAAGATCCAGAGGATGAAAGAGAGGGTGTAAAGATAGGAGGGTGGGAGTGGGTGATTAAGGTTATAGAGATACACTTTCCACAGGCTGAGCAATTTGCTTTACCATATGACTGCATTGCCATTGACTTACCCGTGCCTGAGTCGCAGCAGGGCTTATTTGTTTTTACCCCTGTTCTGATTAAGTTAGAGCACCACATAAAAGACAATGGGATTTGTGAAAATCTCCTACAGAGATCTATTAATTCAGGTGTGTACAGTCACTCATTAAGGCCATGCAAATTGTAAAGCTGGGAAAAAGCCTTTAGAAGATGATTTCCTGGAAGATTGCAGGTTTACTTGCTCTTCCTGAGGATAACTTGGCTCACTCACCACTTGCAATCTGGAAAAACTACTGTTTCTACTATGCAGCTCCAAGTCACCAACAGCTAGGTCTTCAGCCAGCACTTTTTACTCAAAACACATTTGTCATGTCCACATCTCCTCTCTCAGACACAGACAATTGGGTATTTCTCTCAAAAATCTCAAATGCCATTAATGCATCACCAAGCAAGTCTAGAATTTGTGGTGAGAATCAGAAAATTAAGGTAGGAGAGAATCAGAGCTCTGGAATAATAGGGCAGGAAAATGACAACTCTCAAAATTGAATTTGATAAATTAGTCAGCATTCATTTAATTATTGGGAGAAGAGGGGTAAGAGACAGTCACCCAAGAGATCCCTTGCAGTCCTGTATTTCAGAAGTGATAGTTTTGTGGTGATTTTAGCTGATTATTTCAGAACTAAGTTGCATATATAGTTGAAATGTATTAATGATGTCCACTTCTTTATAAGAGGCATGTTTTCCTAGTACATCTTGCTCTAGCATGAGACAGGCAGGGACACTGGCTTCACTCCTAAATGACTTTTAAGGGATAGAGGAAGGGAACATTTCTTCTATGTAGGACTCCTGCCAGCAGTTCTGAAAGCTGGAGCAGTTGTCCTTATGCCTAGCAATACACATATGCAACACCACTTCATTTCACTGTAAGGACCATATGGTCTGTCTAGCATGAGTTTGAACCACTGCCATTTCATTCTAGCCTGGCTGTTCTGTAACAACAGAAGAACCTGATTTCAACCCATCCATTTTGTCAGTAGTGTCGTCTTAAACCTATACAACTGATCACCCAGCTAGAGGCACAGATGCAGCCAGCAAAATTTAACTTCACACTGCAGCAGCACAGGGAAAAAATGACCTGCCAGCACTAATCACTGCATGCTTTAGGTTAAAATGTTTCCAAAAAAGGGATACTAGTACACTCTGCGTAATTAATGTTTAGCCATAAGGTGAAATGGTTAACTTGACTCTTCTCATCACCCTCAGAGACTGAGGATTAAGCATTTTAGTGTGTCTGCATGAAACTCACTGGGAGCAAGAGGTTTCCAGCAATCAGTGAGATGATGCTCTCATGCATCAGATAGGGGCAAGCAAACAAAATTGGTGCAAATATTTGCCCAAGAAAATCGCAAGAGGATGACCACGCTAGATAAAACTGAGACAGGCTGTAAACTTAATAACATTTGTTTATTATTGTAATTAATAAATAAATAAATGCATTTCTTCTTCAAAGGGGATTTATAAAAGTGCAAAATCCGGTCAAACACATGCTCTTTCTGCTTACGGTTTTAAATCTTTTGTGATGTTAGCTTGCCAGGCAATTTAACATAACAGAGCAGCCTTGATGTTATCCCTGTGCAGGGCAAGGAGTTGAATCAATCAGGATCACTAATCACATGAGAAAAAAACACAGCACAACACTGTAGAAAGAAACAGCTGGCAATAATAAATTTAAATTGTTCTTCATAGAGAGAAAAATGGAAACATGTAGTGATAGACCAACATCTTCCTGAATGCACACAGTGCTTGGCTTTGAGCAGGGCATTTGAGGATCTCAAAGGAACAGCATGGTTTGACAAGTGCTTGCTAATGAATGCAAGAGTTGTAAAAGGAAAACTAAATATAAATATAAAAATGCAACTTCAAATTAGCTGGTTCTACAGCTTGTACTGAAGCAGCATCTTCCCGCCACATTGGAAAAAAAAAAAGAAAAACAACCCCAACGAATTAGTTGATGCTGCCATCCTTACTTTATTGTGCATTTTTATTGTGCAAAGCAGATAGGAAACTGGATATTGCTCTCTTTCTGCAGGATCTGTGCCAGTTAGAAAGCATACTACAGCCAGAATCTGACAATTAATTTAGAAATTGTTTTTGACCACGTTGATTGCAATTACAGAGTGAGAAGCCAGAATATGATGGCTAGAAAATATGCCCTATCATAGGGCCCAAAGAATTCAATGTGCTTCATTTATCAAAAAACAAAATCATGAATGATCCAATTACAGCTCACACACCCCTCATTGTAAAAAATAGCTGGTCTCTGAGGGCTGTCTCACTTAGCAGAGAAAAACATTGCAAGAATCAATAGCAAAAAATTAAAGCAAAAAATAACACCAATTTAGAAATAAAATAAGTAACATTTTAACTGTAACCCATTGCTACGACTGATTATGAACTGAAACCGTAAACTTCTTTTTTTTAGGTTTAAATAACATCGTATTTCCATTAAAAACAAGCCACCTCTTGTCTAGCAGGAGTTCTGTGAAATGGACTACAGAGAACAGGCAAGGTGGGAGATCAGGCACAGGCACCTTTCTGTGCTTTTTTGGGGCCAGCCACACTATGCAGTCATTTCTCAATACTCTTACCACATCACCACACCCCTCACTCTAAATTTATTGCCAAGTTTCCTATGAAAATAAAACTTGGCTTTGTGCTCTATGTAAACATGGGTCTGTCCACTGCCTCTTAGTAATTCTGGAACCCAGTGGCAAAGTTTAATGAAATTCAACAAAAGGTAGGGGGTTGCCATGTATGAAATGCTTAAATAATTTGTGAAAAGAGACAAAAGAGAGAGGATCATAGAATCACACAGATAATCAGGTTGGAAAAGGCCTCTGAGATCATTTAGTCCAATCTACGAGTGAACACCACCATGTCAAATAGACCATGGCACAAAGTGCCATGTTCAGTCTTTCCTTAAATACCTCCAGGGATGGTGACTCCATCACCTTCCAGTGCATGGGAATGGCAGTGCATTCCAATGTCTATTCACCCTTTCTGTGAAGAAATTCTTCCTAATGTCCAGCCTAAACCTTCCCTGGCATGGCTGAAGTCTATGGTAAGGCCTCCTCTGAGTCCCCTTTTCTCCAGGCTAAACAACCCCAGCTCTCTCAGCCACTCCTCATCAGACTTGTGATCCAGCCCCTTCAACAGCTTTGTTGTCCTTCTCTGGACTTTCTCCAGCACCTCAATGTCTTTCTTGTAGTAAGAAATTCTAAACTGGACAGAGTACTCAAAGTGTGGCCTCACCAGTGCCAGATGTAGCTCCACATGGGATGTGGCCAGAGTGTAGGACCTGGCAACTGGCCCTGTTGAACTTTGTACTGAACCCTTTGATCCAGCCTGTCCAGGTCCCTCTGCAGGGCCTTCCTACCCTCCAGCAGATCAATATTCCTTCCAGCTTGGTATTGTCTGTGAATTTACTACGGGTAGACTCAGTCCCCTCATCCAGATCATCAATAAAAGATATTAAACAGCCCAGCCAGTCCTTAACACAGCAGCTCTCATCTTAATCCATGGATCTCTTATTTCCCCACAGAGGAACAGGCCACAGAATTAGACATTAGAGAATCCACACCGGAGGACATGAAACATGCACATACACACTTTGGGAACAAGGCTTCAGTACCTTTGCTGTTCATGAAATTGCTTAAGTGAGAATATTACAAAAGCAATTTTGTGCTATGGCTACAGACAGCATACAGGCCATGTTTATGTCAGAAGATAAATTACCTGGGAGATGTTCTTCTGATCTCTTTTGGCCTTAAAATCTATACCATTGTGTTACTTTTTCTTCAAATCTGCCATATAGTAGGACTTCTTCACCAATCTTAGTCTGAGTAGCTCTCTAAAACACACTAGAGAAAAACACGATGGACAATACTGCTTTTACTTACCTGAATTCCACAATGAGCACAAGACTGCAGGGACTGGTCTTTTTTAAATACCATTACAATTTTCAGATTATTGTAAAAAGGAGTTTTAATAACCAATTTGACTACTGACAGCATTTAATTTGTCTGAAAATATAACTGAAAAGGATCCCGTAACAGAGCTTCTCACAAGGCTGGGTCTGCAGAGAGCAGAGACGCTGGCTGTTCGAACACTTCCTGCTGTGGCTGCACCTAGGAAGCAAACACCTTGCTACCCCACCACCCCAACCAGAATGGGATTGATTACTTCCAGGAAACAAATACTAGAAAGTATCCAAGTACCAAACTGTAGATGGAATGCATTACTTCTTGGGCTACTAAAGTTTGCAAAGCTCAATCACACATCTGGCTCCAGGAAAGTTCCAAATTAGTACAAGACCAAGTTGGGAAGAATGAGCCATGGCCAGCGTCATCCCTAGTAGCAGGGTGTGGAGCAAAGCCATTGCTTGCGGAAATGGTACCAGCATTTAACCGTATCTGTCATCTACAGGAAGGAAAGTACAATACAAGGAAGGCCATGCTAAGTCCATCCTTAGGAAGCAGATTTTTTTGCCTGAAGAGATTTCCTCAAATCTTCAACAGGACATGTTTGCCTCAGTTTAATTAGAGACAGTTTCTATCAAATGATCTGTTTCTGCCTGTTCTGCCAGCAGTGACTAAGGCAGGATTAATTGCATGCTAGGAAAGGTGTGCTGC
This sequence comes from Monarcha castaneiventris obscurior, assembly GCA_026261815.1. Taxonomy (NCBI): domain Eukaryota; kingdom Metazoa; phylum Chordata; class Aves; order Passeriformes; family Monarchidae; genus Monarcha; species Monarcha castaneiventris. Next base: position 12,082,305 of record JAMPIT010000059.1, on the reverse strand, counting down.
ATTGCTCACTTTCTGTTAAGGAAACTGAAATTAAAGCTGCCAAACGAAAATGGAGCTGAGACATCTCCACGCAGCAGCTGGCAAGTGAAGAAAGGGCATTCCAATCACCAAGACATCATTTCTGAAATTCAGACAACAATCCAACGCCTTGAGCCAGTTGCACTGACTATCGTGGAGGAAGTGAAGCTTTCTTAGTATTAGGTTAAAACATTATCTTAGGTTGTTGCTTCCTTGTACTTGCGGACGAAGGAAGAACAAGGACAATGAAACAGTAACACAGCTATTTACTAGTGCATGGCCTTTTCTAACACTGGACACACCCACTCCTATAAACTGGGAGCCAGAGAGAGACATTGTTTCACAGAAAGTGAGTCAGTAGCAAAAATCTGAGAACAACTCCCTAAGCAACCTGGTTCTGGACAAGAGCAGCTAGTATACGTAACCTCAGTGGCAGGGCCCCTGGAGAGATAAGGAGGACAGGGAGCCACGCTATCTGGCCAACCCGTACTGGGAAGAATACTAAAATTCTGGCCAAAATATTCTTCGTGACACAAAAGAGGAGTGCTACAGATCCCTTTCTTCGAGGATAAGAATTACTAATAAGCACAGCAGCACACTGTCCTTCTGCAAGACTGGAATCGACTCCCATAAAGAGGAAAATTCTTCTGCTCCTGCTAACAGCTATTACTCAATACAATTCAGACTGGAATGAATTAACACCAATTAGATGCAATCAGCACTTCCAGCAACGGCTTATGGGCATACCTTTGCATATGCCTGGCTGGGAACAATAAAGGAGCTTCCTTCTCCTGGGGCTATGGTGGCTTGTCACTGCTGTATGACCATATTACTCAGAGGGTGTGGAGTTATCAGGGCAATAACTCAAAAGAATGCTGAATATCAGTTTACAGTGTGGGACTTTCACCTACCCTACCTCTGTTGGTTCATCGTCATGTGCCATCTCTTGGAACGTGTTTTGTGTCTAGGAGTCCACAGGGAGCTGCTTATTTTGAAAATACAGTGTAAATGAGAAAATATAATCCATAAATGCTTTCAAGATATTATCTGCCAACACTGCTGCTCTATTTGTAGCTGATTTATTTCTGTTGGCCTTTTAGATTTCCCATTATATGTGGAATTACCTTGGAACAGGAATGCAAAGTAAAAACCACTGATTTAGGTGCAATGCAATCCAAGAGCGTGCATCACATATACCACTAAGTCCTGTATATTTATGATCCAGAAAAGAATAATGTACTTATACAATGCACTGCCTTGCAGAATTTAGAGGTAACTACATATAATAGCATTAACTATTAGTTCTTGAACAAAAATCAGATTTGAGCAGTTCTGTCTGTTTGAGACTTCTCCTTCCTACTTTTTAGTTTTAGTAGCTATCCTGAATATGTTTTCAGGAAGACTTTTCTAGGGAAAGAAGAGAAGGAAGTTATCTTTCTTCTCTATTTCTAGCACTCTGCTAAAGAGGACAGGTGTATTTGAAAAGACTCATGCACAAGACAGAACTGTTTTTCCTTGCCTGACTTCTGCCCTGGACTTGCTTTGAAGCCTCAGTGAAAAAATTTAAAAACTGTCTTCTATCTTATGTTATCTCCGCCACCCCTAAAGAAAGGGCTTTGGCCATAAAGCTAGAAGAATATCTGGGACCACTGCTGACAGATTAATTCAGTCACTCTTAGCCATTAGAAAAATAAGAGAAAGTCTATACAACATAACATTTAAGTTGTGCTACATTGAATGAATGGACCTAAACCCTGTTCCATTTAATACAGAGTATTTGAAAATTCTCTGAAATAGAAATTAGAAGCCTGGCCTCCTCATGCGTAACTCTTCCACAGGAGCAATTAATAAACCCCATTTCCAGAAGGTTTTAACCCTTTTGCACTCTCTTGGGAAACCCAGAATACAAAACACTGTCTTACTGTGCAAAGAAGTCTTCTAAACCTCTGCACACTATCTTCACAGGGACAAATAAACTAAGATTAGGGGCACCAGGACTTTCCCAGGTTGTGTCTTGTCAAAGCAAACTCCAGCCATCCATCAGCGTTAATAATGACCAGCTGGAGGTACTTTAATCTGAAGATTGGGGGTAAAAAGCCAATCCTGTGTTCAGCCTCGCCTCTTGAAGGCTCCCTACTCAATGTTAGCATCTTCTGGATAGCACTCTGAGGCACCTGGCTCACCTGCAACTCAGTACATACCCATGCTGAAATACGGGGTGCCTAAATGCACCCAAAGCTTGGGGTCTGGTGTTCCTACAGCCTTTTCTGAGGTCAGTCTTCAGGCACTTCTGGAAGGATTCCACATCACTCAGGACTTCTACATTTAAATCCCATTGTATTCCTAAATTCTACACCTTAGACACATTCTAGGTGTAAATTGCTTTGGCTTGCCCACAGACAACAGATTAGGGGGCTCAAAGTGAACAGCAATAAAATTACATTGGCCACCCTAATCTGTTTCCCTTTTTCCTACAATTCTGCAAGCTGTGTGGCAGGGGTTCATTTATTATTTTAGTATCTATAAACTACTAATAGAATTTGCAAAATTCATCTTGACACTGTTAAATGAGTTTAAAACAAGACTGATGAATGCATGCAAACAGAAAGGATCCAAATTAATGCGAAAATCAACCTAGCCCAAAGCAAACTACTAGCCCTCACACAGATCTGTATTCACACACTTAGATACCACTTTGGTAACTGTCAGACACCCTTAGTGAAGTCAGTATTGCTTGTTCAAGTTATGTTTAGAAGAAGCCTTAAGATGTGGGTTTAAATCAATTTAATTAAAATAGTAAGAAAAGTTGTGCCCATCCTGTTGGATGGGATTAGAGTTCCAGATTCATTAATTAGCCAGGTATCAGCCTAGACAGTGTAGCTGTATATGGAGGCCCAAGCCTGTGGTTAACATCAGGCACAGTGTGATTAAACCCAGGAAAATCTGGCAAGAAATGAATGTTTATTATCTGCTTTTAAACTCATTTCCCTACTAATAATCAGATTTAATAGATATTATGCACCCTCCAATTAATACTGACCTAGGGAAAAGGAAACTAGAATTTTTAACATCAGTGGGTACCCAGTCTTTTAATAGTGTTTCATGCAACTTTTATAATATACAGCGATAGAAATTCCCAGATGATTATGTAGATACAACATTTGTCTTAATTTATAGGAAGGAGCTCACTTGGGCAGGTAGCGCTGATGAAGGAAACCAATCACCAATGTGGGGAATGTGTTGCACGTTCAGCACGTAAGCAGAATCTGCCCCTAGAGATTATACTGAAATCAATGAGCCTTTAGAGACGGATATTTCCATTTGAAGTTTCCAATTAAAACATGCATTATTTATAGCAGGAGAACCTTTGCCTGAATATAACACAAGAGTCTTTTGTCAACTCTGCTACAGCCCTTAACCTATGCTGAGCCTGCACTTCATGGAGCTACTGCTCTATGAAAGGTCTTTCACGACAGCAAAGTAGGAAGCAGAGGGAATGCAAGGATCAGTTTGCTCAAGAGGAAGCACAGTTAACACCTTAGGACCTAGCTTGGATTCCTCTCAGACTCATGGAAACTGACATTCAAAAAGCTACACATATCCCTGTTTGCTGGATTACAGAGAAACTAAAGCATACAAATTCAGATATTCCTTGAAAGATCTGGCTTGGAATCAGTAGACTTGTAAGATTTCTACTAAACCTGGCAGTTGGACTACAAAATAATTGCTTACTGGTCTAAGTACATTTAAAATATTTTATATTATTCAATGATAGTTACACATGAAAGCCACATTAGACTTCCACTACTAGCTGCTCCCAAATTACCAAAGCGTGTGAACTTCTGATAAAAGGCTGGTGTTCCAAGATGTCTTACAAAGCAAACCAGAAATATGTCAAGATTATTAATTTCTGCATCTAAATTTTCTTCCTTTTTTTAGAGTGCAAAGAATTCTTGCAGAACCTGTCATATTCATATTGACAGATCACTTAAAAGGACATACCAAAATCCTTCACTTTACTTCAGAATAACTATACTGCCTGGGGCTGGGATAGAGAACAGACTAGAATTTGGCTCTATAAATCATACCTTGTACATACAAAACCTGTTATCAGCAGCCAGTCTTTTCAGTAAACTAATTAATGCTGAGTATTTCTGCCCACTTACAATAGGGTAATAAACATACAAAAAAAAAAAAAAGTAAAGCACTTATTTTGTATTCAAGGTCCCCTTTCTAATTAATTTATCAAGCTTATTATACAGCCTGCTCGAACAACAGTAGGGAAAAAAATGGAAAAAAAAACCCCAGCATATTAAAGATTCTAGTGGGCATGCAACTGCACCATACTGCACCTGCAGCTCTGCTACTCCAAGCTACTCTTGCCTGTTCTCAGATGCTAAGATTGAGCTTGGTGCTTATGTGAAAGATGTAAAAACAGGGCAGAATGCCGCCAGAAGTAATCTCTAGTAATTACTAGTAATTTAGTAAGTGGTACAGACCATCCTTCACAACATTACTGAATAAATTCCTTAGAAAAGCAGATTGCTTACAACACAATTGTCAAGGTGACACCAAAATGAAAGCTCAGTTCACTTACCAACTATTACAAGTCTCCTTGTGCTTTTTGCAAGATTGGGACTGTTGATCTGAGCTTTGGCTGAATTCCAATTTGTTTAATTAAATTCCACATACCTACATCTCCTTCACATCCCTTTGCTACTGCTAAATGCTATTAAACAACCAACATGTTACGTCAGTGTCCTCTGGGCCCAACATCAACAAGGACCAAAATATTTCCCCAAAGCAAAGTCAGGGAAAAGCTGCCAGGATCCTTCAGAATAAAGTACTGCTGTTGTCACAAATGAGTACTTATCACTCAAGCAATTTCAAGTTAAAGAACCATCTGACTGTTGTGCAAACAAGTTAAAACAATTCTCATGGCAGCATTTTAAGGAGAGGAAACACTTCCCATTATAGTAACACTTCATGTACTCAGTTGCAAATGTCCAACTATTACTCTTCCAGACGAAGAGGGACCAAGTGTTTTATGTCTGGTATGCATCTCCAACCTTTTCTGTGCCAAATGTACAACAGGAAGATGAGACTTGGGATGTTCATCAGTTTCTTACACTGTGAGAATTTTCTTCTCTTAACATTTTTTTTCTTTAATTCCTTCGTAGATATTCTACTTACAAATTGCCAGTAGCTTCTCTCCACATAACTCTCTAACTAACATTTTCCTGTAAATGAAGAAATCTATAACTTACCTGAAGGGAAACTTTTATCCTGTTGCAGTAGTAAATTCTTCACAATTGTGTTTCTGAGAACAGTGCTTCTGTCTGGTAGAATGTTGTTATACTAGGTTTTTTATCCCCACAGATTTTTTAAACCATAGTCAAACAATAAATGTGGAATCTTAGAGTAAAACTATTTTAAAGAGCAATTTCTATTTGGTTAAATAAGATTCAGGTATACTTAACCACCGAATTTTTAAGCTTATTTGATAACATATCTCAATAATTTATATTTTTATTTCAACATTGGATGAGCTTATGATAATATACTCATTATAAAAAGTAACCATAAAGAAATTTAGTGTATTTTGTTTCCTCCATTGAATGCTACAGCATCAGTAGTTTTTCTTGAATCATTTACTGCTTTATATAGAGACTGTATTAAAACTGAAAGACGCAAAGAAGAAATCAGTTGTAGGGTTCACTGTCAGCTTTGGTACATTTCAACTAATCCTGCCTTGAAATGTCAAACTCTTCATTAGTTAGTAAGCAGAACCTATCAGCTACAGGTAACCAGAACAGAAATCAACATGTTCACCCTTTAGACAGGACAAATCCCCATGATCCTCTCAGCACACTGCAGTTACTACCAGTACCATATCCCACACAAAGCACTTAGGAAAGAGCACTCTTAAGTGCTTTTAATTGCCACATTAAGAACCATTTTTCCTCTTCCTACATATAATCCCTAGCTTTCAGCACAAAAGCCTGACAATGCCAACAACTTCTTTATTTCCTGGAATGCTCACATGGAAGTTTAAGAACCTAACGTTCCACAGGGAGTGGCTGAAGGGTAAAGATGGCCTGGGAACTGGTTAATGAGATTTCTGAACTCAGGTGACATTTCTTAATGTATTTTCAGAGATGTTGTTTATCAGAGAAAGAAGAGCAGCAAAAACCAGAGCCAAACACCTCATCACCAGTGGGATGCCAGCCTGTGTGAAGGTCCAAGCTCTTCTGAAAGCTGTAATAAAACAGAAATGTATCAGTGATAACAACCATCAGCGGCAGTGAGTGAGCATTGCACAGATGCAGGCTGCCAGTCTCCAGCTGCAGTGCTCCCAAATCCAAAACAGCCAAACACCAGGTCAGGGGATGAGTTATCCCTCACAACATCTCACGGCTCTGTCCAGTAGCAGATCCAGCCCCAAGCAGCTCCCCCAAGCGATTTTACTTCCAGCTTAGCTGTATTCCCAAGTGAAGGATTCTACACCTAAAGCGCCTCTCCTTTTACACAAGCAAGATGATGCCTCTCACCACTTTTTTCCCTACCACTGGAGTAAAGTTAGTGGAGTTAGTTTTCAGCAGTATTTCTATTTCAGTTGTGCAGCTGTGGATACACCTATTCTCTCCAGAGAGACAATAAAAAGAATCTAAACTCCTACAAACACAAGCATCCCAATTTACTCTTCAGTGTTAATAGCACCTATATGCATTTAGATCCTTCAGATACAACTGCTCCAGCATGTAACCAACTCCACCAGAGAAGCACACATTTGTGTGTGCAGGTAATTCCAGCTTAATGTAGTGAAAGCTGCAAATTGCTCTGGACTTGCATTTGTCATTTATGCTACCTATTCTGCATTATGACAGAGGGACATACCTCAAAATAAAGAACTTAACCATAATACAAATACTGCTAAGGATTCATTCTATATAAAAGCATGAGGTTTGCCACACATTTACTGTGGGTCAAAATCCTGTCCTGAGACAGTGGAATTGTCATCTGATACGTATCAAAATCTCGGTTCTTTCAGATTCAGGAAATACCAAATCTAGAATCTAAACCTTTGGTTTCTGGCACTTTCCACATGCAAGACCAGCCAAGAATACAGCTGTACACAGGCTACAAAAGAACCCAGACTGTGACTTGTGGGTTAGTCTCAGCACTCAGTGACCCAACATCAAACAATGAGACTCCAAAACCTACTAATTTGTAACACAAGCTTCGCTGAACTTAAGGTTTCCTTAATTTTGAACTTAAACAAATACTGAGGATCCATTTATATTGGCAGGACTCTTTGCAGACCTACAAGGTAAGATATTGGAACAAACACCTACAGGAGGATTCATCCCACATAGTGCTAGCCAACAGGTGTATTATCTTCTAGATTTCCCCTGCAAAGTTAACTCCAGGCAGGCAGTAAAAAATCCTAACAGGTGAATTAGCCCACACATTCAAGTGATGTCTCACAGGAAATTAAAATGTCTTGCAGGTATGCCCACCATTCTTCAATGAGCACAGAAGGGGACCCACAGAGAAGTCAGATTAAACCATTTAAGTTGGCTAAACCTAAGTTTTAGACTGATGCGTACACCATACTAGTTTAAAAACCTTATGGCTGGTAATGCCAATACTTATGGGTTTTCTCTGTTCGGGGTAGTGGTACTTGGGTGGTGGTGTTATTACATTAATACAAGCAGCAAAAAAACCCCAGACTTCCTTACAAGTATGCTTAATAGAAAAGCATACTTTAACCCTCCTTTTCCTTCACACCTAACAAAAAATTTAATTGGTTGGTCAAGCAAAGAAAAAAAAAATCCATCTTCCAGCTAAGATTTATACAGAAGATGAAACATTTTCCCATACATTATTATTAAAGCAGCACAGAACCCTCGTCATCTCTACTATCATCAGGAACACACAATTTTCAGGAAATCTTGCAGTCTTTGACAGCAAAGCTACAAAAAATGTGAACCTGTCGGATTCTGTGGCATCAGAACCAGTCATCTGCCTCTTCCAAGTCACTAAGTATGGCAAATATCTCAAGCAAATTTACATCCCATCTTCAACTCAGTTTTAAGCTCTTGATAAGACAAAAGCCTTAAAGACTGTTGTGAACAGCCCAGTTACATACTCATACACATACAAATGCATCAATACACGTAGAAATGCACTCTTTTGTAATTGAGAATTAGTAAACAATTTATATTTCTTAATGAACTACATGAGAATACCATATAGCTTTAGAGATTACCCTTTTCTGTATTTCATCACTGTAGTTATGCCATCCTTAGTCTTGCTTACACTCACATCTGCATGTGATTTCTACCCTTTACACCTCACTTTTGAACACAGCCAATCAGTCAATGGGTTCTGTATGGGTGCAAAGTGCACGCTTGGGGACTGGGCTGGGTTTGTCTACATCTTTCTCTTTTTTTTTTTCTTTAGTATTCTTAAATTTTATTGTATTTTTGATACAATTTCAGAAGTAGAGGTTGTTAGATTTTACTGTGCTTAAAAATCTTAAGACCAACACAGACCCAAAAGAAACTACTTAAGAAAAAAATAACCGAACTAAACAAAACCTGGACCTTAACTGTATTTACCCAATTCAGGCAAACTCTTTCACAAGTGGCAATTTCAAACACCCTAACTATTTAGGTCAGGAACATTATGCAGATAGGAACTAAATATTTTTTTAAGTACAGATTTCACACAGAACAAAAGAGTACCTTCAGACAGTGTAATTGTTTACTCTAATGAGCACTAGTTAAATTATTCACTTCCTGATCTCACAGACTGTCATTATAAGATTTTGATTTATTAAAGAAAAATTCTATTAATTTCAAATGGAACCAGTTTTACAGCAAAAGTTGAGTATGCAAGTGTTTATAGTATCATGATGGCTAACACGCATCTAAGAGGGCAAAGCAGGCTGGTGGAAGGAGGCACATTGGTAATTTTCAAGCAACAAAACAGTTGGGATGATTTATTACAACTAAATTAAAAAGTATGTGCTTCTAAAATAATACTGCAAAAAGAGACAAAATATCACGACAGATATTACAGAACGATTTATTTTTAAAAGCATTTTTAGTAGTGTAGGACTTAAAGAGTATGGCTCCCTACCACTACGTTGTATCCAATAACTAAGGAAATCGTAACAAGGTCAGTAAGTGATCATTCCATTATATTAATTTCCTTCATTTTTTGTTACAACATTTGGATAATGTTTACAATTCTGCATTTTTGCACACCTGCCACAAAAGCTTGGAAAAAGCCTTTTAGCTTGCTATTCCATTACCAGATACTGAAAAGCTCTCAGTGAAGAAGGAACTTTAAGCTCAAGGTATTTTATCACTTTTGATAAATGCATTTCCAGATTTTAGTTCAGACATCAAAAGACTCTCCAAACAGAGCACTGATTTTGTAATCAGAACCACCATTATTATGACAGCTAAAGAATCAGAATAGATTAAGCTTTTTTTTTTTGTGTGTGTGTAAGTAACAAACCCAGACTAATTAAATCCTCTCTCCACCAGTCACTGCATACCTCAAGAAGCGACTCATGGACATTGGCTTATATTAGTTTCAACTTTTCAGCTTTAGGAAAAGAAATAAAAGAAGCAAAGAATACATTATTTAGTGTAAAGAGCTTATTCACACATGAATTTAACATTTCAATATCCACTAAGGCTGCTAAGTTCATTCTTGGAACATATACTTCAGCTTTACTAAGACTAGCTAATGCTCCCACTCATCACATGACACACCCTGCCAACACCACAAAATGAGATGTGTTTAGCACTATCAAGAATGTGATCATTTCCTCAGTCTGCGGGGGCAGGGTGAGGGGGGTAGAATCAAAACACTACAAGCAAAGCTGCAGACAAAATCAGTGAAAAAGCTGAGTGGTGAACCTAAACTACCAAATTAAGACATAGAATTAGTGAATGAACACGTTTTTGGGTTTTTTTACAGAAGTTACTACCACTTGTCCCAGTATCCCTTGACATATATGCACTGATACTGTCACCTACTGGATATTTTTGTATTTATCCCATTAGCATTCCATTTTGGTAGAGTCTATGTGGTAGCTACATAGAGGGAGAGCTGTAAAGAAGAGCCAGAGAGCAATTCCCTTAAGCAAAAAAGCCTTCACAGAGCCAAGGTCCCAACGGGAAAGTATATAAATGTTTGACTTCAGTAGGAGTGCATACCTCAAACCGTGGGATTTTGTTGTTTTTTAAAAGCCACCAGATTTGCAGAATTTGTCTGACAGAGGGATTATTTACACCTACCAACTCTATGAGCAGAGCCAGCATTTGTAGGGCCTCTCACTTGTTTGTAAGTGCCACCAGAGTGGCACAAGAGCAGAGTTCACATTTGAAAAGCTTCTCGCCTACCAGGAAATGAAAAGCAAATAGGGAGGATGTTGTATCTTCCAGGCAAACACCAAGTGTGTGTGGGGAATCCAGAAGAATGTCAGGGGATCAGCATTTACAGCACATCCTCCAAGCCACAGCTCATCTTCCACATGATCCTGTTGCTAATGAAGCATCATCTTAGACACTGCTCTGGGCAGTTAAAGGTTGCAGTCTGTTTTACCAGTAGCAGATCTACTGCATCTAAATTTGGCTTCAATCGTAAGTCTAACCAAGATAGACTGGCCAGAACCATTTCCAAATTTAGTTTCGATCTTTTTTTCTGAATCAAAGTTCAGGGGGACAACTTCAAGTGTATTCTATGTCACCAATTAAAACCAAACAAATTCTCCAGAAAGGGGAATACAGAGGAAGAGGAAATTTTCAAAAAGCAATAGGAAATTACATTAAGGTAAAATCATTCTAACTTAATGAAGAAAACACACAAAGAATTTTCTGTAAAGACATCAAGGACAACATTTAGGTCACAAATACAAAGGAAAAGCGACTTTCAAAAACAAAAACATTGAAAGGTACATTCTTAAAGGACAGGACACCCCTTTCATCTACGTTCCCACTGGCAAATTCTATTTTACAATGTTTTATTTCAATTTGTACGAAAATTCTGAAACATCAGTCTTACAGTGGAGAACCTGAAATGAACCCAATCAGGAAGAAAGCACAGACTGAAAAAATGAAACAGAATCACAGAATGGTCAGGGCTGAATAGAGGACAAGCCCCACACAGGCAAACCTATTTTCCTTTTTACATCCAAAAATAAAACATACCAATGAAAACATTTGAGTGTAAAAAAAATAACGACAAGTGAATATATTTTAAGAACCTAAACCCAACACCAACCCTGGTATAGTAACAATTCTCCTCAAGACAGCATTTCACTCCAGCATTATTGCAAGTATCTCTCCTGTATCAGTTCTAACATTGTTATCTTTCAAGAATTAATGTATTGCATGACCATTACATAGCCAGCATTCTTTAGGTTTGCCTCCAACTGTCGATGGGGAAATGAACAGGAAGAGGCTGACATCATCTTCACAAGCAGCTGTCAAGGTAGTAAATTATCTCTTCATAGGTGTTGGGGTTTAGGATTTTAGCCTGTTTTTTCTCTTAAAGAATTTTACCCATACTAGTTGCTAGGGGACAAATCGCTGGATACTTAAAAGAAACAAAAGACCTGGCCACAGAGGCGGGGTGGGACTGGCCACCCTTTTGTCACCTGGGGGGTTGGGACACCCGGGGCGGGGGGCTGCCTGGGTGCTCAAGGTTTAGTCGGGAAGCTGGCTCCCGTCGGTGTGGACGTCTCGGTCACCACTGCGGGTTTCTGCTTCTTTGGCTGTTTTGCTTTCTGCGGGCAAACCCCCGGGGTTCCTAAGCCTGCTCTTCTCCTTGTCCCGTCTGGAAACGGAGCTCCTGCGCTCTGCCGACTGAGAGACCTGCCGGGTTTCCCTGCCACAGCTCCGCAGTTTGATACCTCTCACTGCCACCCGAGATCTGCGCTCGCCCTTGCTGTTCCAGCCTGTTGTTCCTGAGGATCCGGCCGGACGCCCAAGAGTTTTGTGAGGTTTTTCTCATACATCCCTTCCCGGGACCCCGCGCTGCCATTCCCGGTGCTCCCGAGCTCGCTGCGGAGCGCCCCCTGCAGCCGCGGGGGTACCATCGCACCCGCCCTGCTCAGCGGGAGGAGGAACTGCACCCAGGGGAAAGCGCCCGAGGCCGGCGCTGGGTTCGGGCTGCTGTTTGCTGTGACTGCCACAGCTATTGCTGTTTGTTTGTGTTGTTATACATATATATGTATTAGTAAAGAACTGTTATTCCTACCCCTTATATCTTTGCCTGAAAGCCCCTTATTTTCAGATTTATAATAATTCGGAGGGAAGGGGGTTGCATTTTCCATTTCAGGGGAGGCTCCTGCCTTTCTTGTCTGACACCTGTCTTTCAAACCGAGACAATAGGTAATAAGTAGCTTCCAAAAAATAGTTGTGTGTTTGCTGTGGGTCACATAGCAGCACAACAAGGAATAGGAGACAGTTCTAGATTTGCAATCATTCTTCTAGACAGTGACTGTCTTCATTTTTTGCAAGAGTTTCATTTATTTTGCAGGGGTTTAGACACTTGTTTACTTATGCATACTAAACACCATTAATAGTGCCTGGCCACACTGCCTTGTCAGCCTCCTAGCAGAAGTTGTTTTGCCCATCACTCTCCTTCTCCTGTACCTTTTGAAGCCCTGTCAGTTGGCTTCTACACAAGCTAAGAATATTTAATAGAGCAAATGTCTGTCTCTGAAGACATGGCACACTTACTACCACAGAGATTGAGAGCCATCTGTCCCAGTAGCAAGAGACGTCTATCAGCCCCCTTCACACCCATGTTTCCTGCCAGACATCTGCCTACTCTCCTGTGCCACCGTGTGTAATGCCACAGCTCCAGCGCTGCGGGATGCAGCACCACCCACAGCACTCAAGTGTTGGAGCGCCGCGCTCCTGCCAAGCGACTGCAAGAGTTATTCCGTTTCTTCAACTCAGTGAAAAGGTAATTTTGCCACTGCGGACAAAAGTGGATGTTCCCTATCCACTAGGCTGCCAGGTCCTATAGTGTGGAGAGCTGTGAGCCTTTGACTCAGGAGTCCTCTGCACTCCCCGGAGGAGACAAGCCTGCGGGCAAAAGGACTCAGAGATAAGAAACCTCTCCTTAGGTTACGGTGAGAGACTGAACCACCCCCAGCCTTGTTTCTGTATGGTAATCCCTTGTATCCAGTTGGTAAATTGGGTTCTACCCCACCCCCTGCCTTTCCCATAAAAAGGCCCCGGGTCTGCCCTGAATCAGGGAGCTGTTGTCCCTGGTTTCCCCTTCCCAGGGACTGCTGGACAATAAAGCTGCCTCTGTGGCACTGCCACACACGGCTCCTGTCTCTCTGTCCCCGAGTTTGCCTCGGGTGATCTCACACAGAGCTGGATCACAAGAGCTGGAATCACTTGTAGCTGAGAAATGGCTGCACTTGCTGAGATCACCGCTGTCCAGGGAGGCTGCCTCGGCCCCTAGAAGAGTTGTTCTTTGCTGGACACTCTTGCTAAGAAGGTCCTGGCTGCTGGTGCCTGACCAGCATCAAACCTCCTTGCAATACTATAGGACAAGTTCTCCAAAAGCTGTTTTATTTGAGTACTATCACGAGCATTGAATTGGCTCCCACTGTCCTGTTCACCCACTCACTGCACACACCAAGTACGAGGTTTCAGGAAGGCATTAACACAACATGGCCCGTTTCCATCCTATGCATTCACTTAACCTTATTTTCTAATCCTGTAAAATGCTCAATTCAGAAGAAAGAAGGAAGGCTTCGCTTTTTAAATACCAACAAGATGGAGGGGATCCAACAGTTCAAAGCAGACAGTGTTACAAGGTGCCTTCTTCTGTGTAACTTAAAATTTCTAACGTAACTGCCTTTTTTTACCCCCCAGAACGATGGGTTTAGTATAACCCATGGCAATGCAAATCTATTCAAACAAATCACTTGGCTGAGTCAGAAAGAACTACAGAACATCAGTCACAGAGACTGGGCCTTTGACACAGGTTCAAAAAAGTTCAAAACAAAAAACTTAAGTAGGGAGCTTTCCAGATAATGAAAGGGAATGTAGTCAAGCTGGAAACCCAACTTTATGATATTGAAAATCTTGAAATATGCCTATATGTGCAAGTTGAAATATCAAACATATCCTTAAAGATCAATATTCCTAATTGCCATAAAAAACTAATTTCAGTTAAAAATTTGCTTGTTTTGTTAAATCAGGATCACAGTGTTTGGTTCTTGCATATTCAACATAAGAGGGAAAACTACCAGTAGGGAAAAAATACCCCTTTTCTCTAGAAATCCTTTTCATGTCACAAAAAAATCACTCCTACACAGCACTCAATATCCAACTGTAGAGTACTTTTTTTTTCCTTTCTAAGCAATTTACGTAAGTGGTAACAAAAGAGGACATCCATGCAATCCACCTGTATGTGTTTGCATCTGCTGTGTCAGAGAGACCTTGTTCCCTACTCCCAGTGCTGGCAGCGAATGGCTTTGATGCCAGCAGGCATTCCCATGTGTTCCTACAGAGCTAACTATAAGAATGCTTCCTGTCAGAAAGGAAATGAACCTTGTCACAGCTGGAAGATCATCATCTATTCTTCCTGTGTAAGCGGTCTGAAGGGATTACGTTTCTCAGTTACTGTGTTAGTTTAGGCTTTTAATGCCTTTTATCATGAGTATTTAAGGCTATTAGTTAGGAAAGATTGATACCACTATGGCAAAGATAAGAGCACAAAGATTCCTATCAGACCTGTATACCATGAAATACTTCAGTTACTAGTTTATTATCTTCCAATTATTTAATTATATTCCCAAAATGACATCATTTGCTGTGTTGAATTAATTTCCTAGCAGCCAATACTGCACAATGCAACATGATCATCTTGGATTGTTCTATTTTGATGTTTGAATGGTCCACCAAAGCCTTCTAGAAATTTTTTGTCTCTGTTATATGACCTGTTACTCTTTCAGGCTTGCAAGCGGAATTTATTTAAAAAGGGGAAAAAAACCTCCATATGAAAATTATATATGTGCTAATATACAAAGAGATGAGTCCTAGGAAGGGAAATGGTAAAACTTTTTAAAAGGCTGATGCAGATTACAGATCTGTTATCCCAAATTCCTTGATTTTCTAGATTATCCCCCTCACCATGCTTAGCACACCTCAGCAACAGAGGAAGCACTGGCTGTTCACAAATTCAAACACAAGTCTTTAATGCTGTAAAGTCACGTCTTTAACCCACAACAATTTCAAAGAGAGAAATACAAGCATAGAAGTTTAAAATCCTTGTCCTGTGAAAACCAATTATAACAGGTTTTAAAAGTGCACAGACATCTACCCAGATTATTGACCAGCACTCAGCAAAAGGAAACAATGTTCTTGCAAAACACACTGTAAATAATTAATAGCTGTGTAAATACTATTCCCAAATACACGTAGTACATTAATATATTAGATGTAATAAACAGGATTACTCATTCTTTAAACACTCTATAAGGAAAACAGAGCTGTCTTCACGACATATTTGCAAAGGCAATTCAAGTCCAGCTATACTGAAAACAAAGTATTTTAGAGTACTGTGGAATTAGTTTATACTATACTCAAGACTTCTACTGGTGAAACTATTCCTGCCAATTACTGCACAAAGCAAGAGTGAATCATACAGTTGTTATTTTATGCAACAGTACTCAAAACAAGAAAGAGGCAAAAGGGAATTTAATCCTCAGTTATTTGTGTGGATCTTTCTTGCACCAGAAAAATAAAGCTTACATTGCTCCAAGATTAAAAGCCCTTAACTTGCACAAGGAAATGCTCCCCTTAAATATGCAGGGGAGTTGTTGAAGTGTTGGATGCACGGAAGGTGCTAAATCAGTGACCTCAGTAGAAACGTGGGGTCTATATAGAAAAATCTGTGATTTAAACAGTGGACTTCAAGATGAAAGCCAACTCTGAAAGGCAAGTTGTGCCACTCTGAATATATCTTTGTAATTATTTCCTCCTCTTCTCTTAAAGAATTGTGATCTTTAAAGAGGAAAAATCACCACAAAAGAAAAAAAAAGTCCAGTCACTTGATAAAGTTTTAGGCTCCATAAAGGTCCCACATACCTTAAAACACAATTTTAATGAAAATCATTAAGGCAAGTCTATCAGTCTTGTTAGGAACCAGTTTCATTCTTCCCAGTCAGCTTCTGAACACTGATACTAGGAGCTGATATTCACAGATGCCACTCTGGTTTTCCTTTCTTTATATAAACTACTGGATAAAACTCAGCAGCTGAAAAGGCTTGACTGCCCTCTCTCTGTGGCTTTTTGTTAACTACTTGATCTGTAACTTAAACGAAATTACAGACACACACTTTCAAGAAACTCACAATGGTAGGTAATAATCACCATTTTCCCTACAATCTTAAAAATGACCCCACTCTACTCCCAATCAGTAATATGGTACACTTCCATAAAGTTCTAGATGATAAAACTGCACTTTGTGGCTGAAATAAGGCAATAAAATTTGGTTCTGTTGTTTAGCATCACTACTACTGCCTGTGAATTGAGGCCTTTAACTCCCATGCCCTGTCAGCAGAATGCACAAGCCATCCTTGTACACGAACACATTAATTACACACAAATGAAAAGCATCACTAGATTGTGTATTCTCAGTTTTATTTTCTGATGGCAGAAAAATGGTTGTGAGAACATTATTTTTAATTGTAATATGCAACTTGAAACATAGAAAATAAATATTTTTAAGATGTTAAGTAAGACTTAGGTGACATTAACTAATAAGCACATGGGGTTGGGTGTCTTGGTTATTTTATCCTTTAAAATATATACACACCTAATGCCACAGTCATAAAAAACTTAAGTCTCAATATAGAACTGCCCTTTTGATAAACTAGAGATAGATTTTACAAGATAAATTCTACTGCTTAATACTGAAAAGAATGAAGACTTCCAATTCATACACTCCAGCTACAGGAATCATTCCTGTATATTCCAGGTAGGAATCATAATTTTAAACTCTCCCACCGGTATGGAGCCCCTGCTGGGATTCACAGGCAGAGAGGGACACTGGAAAAGCGTTTGAAAAAGAAAACACAGCCCGTGCGATGTTGTTCATCTGCTGCCCCCTCCTGGTGGAAAACAAACAAAACGTCACAGCACGGCCAGGAAAACAGCTGGATTTCCAGGTCCTGCTACCAACACTTTGCTCGTAACCTCCGTACAGCAGATCTTTCTCAGTTCAAAGGAATTCCTTGAAGTTTTCCAGTATCCATAGACTCTAAAATATACTTCCCACGTGTGTCTGTTAACACGGGCATAAAGACAGACAATTGTGGGACGAAGAGGCAGCTTGCTGTGGCGCTCTGGAGAGCCCTGTGCAGGGCACAGCCCACGCTCACAGAGTCAGTCAGCACAGCAGGGTTATCCTCATGCCCTTCTGCCATGAGCTATTCCATCTGCGCTGCAGGACACACCACTGAGCTGGCTGTGATTCCCAACAGATCCTGCCCTGCTGTGGGGACAGGGCCTTCAGCAGAAAGAATTAAGAGACAGCTGCAGGCTGGGACTATGGCTAATGCCAGTTTTATGAGTTTGCAACTCAGGGGGGCTGTAAGAAAGGAACAGTGTTGACATGAAGTTTGTTTTGCTGTACAGAAGTCAAGCAAAGCTCGAATCAGAACTAGCTATGAAAAGTTCAAGTTTTTAATCTTTGCTTTTCCAGGGTGAGCTCCAGACAGTCCCTAAATGCTCCCTTCTCTTTCAAAACATAGATGTAGTGTGTACATCAGATGACAGATTTCGTATGTAACCCAAGATAAAATTTGGATTGTCACACTCCACTGGTTCACAAGTAACCATTGTAATGATGTAACAATGTAAAGTGCTTAACCTTACACTTCTGCAACTTCAGAGACAACTCTTGTTAACTGACTGCTTCATTTTAAAAAAGCCCAAAAGATGCCTATGGGCAAGGTACACCATCAGCACATTGGTCTGCTCCCTACATATTAACAAAAATGCTCTAGCTCACTTCAATTAGGCCTTTGACTAACCAAACCCAAATTCCATTTGTGCTTTCTTTTTATAATACCAATTTCAGCAAGCTACTAAAACATGTATTTATTTCTTTCCATGTGAGCAACAACAACTCAAAACGATGAAAGCCAGAGCAGTATAGACAATTATGTAAGTCCTAGAAAACAGCAGGATAAAGAAGCCATTTGGGGGAAAAAACTTTGACGATTTGAATTGATTTATGATACACAACTGTGAAAGTCAGAAAGTTATTTCTCTAGTTAAACTATTGTAAAAATGTTTTCCAACAATGTAACAGTCCTATGTATGGCCATAAAGAACAACAAAAAGAGAACACACCCCAAACCAAATGCACATACTTAGAAAGCTTGTGTACATCTCTTTCTCTAGGTTTCCCTAGAGAAAGAGATGTACACAAGCTTCTCTACCTAAATATTAGAAAAGTTATCAGAATATTTTGTAGTGTCAATTCATGGACAGGTGGCTACCAGAGATTATTATCTTCTTTATCAAAGCAAAAGAGATCTTTTCTGAATAACAGGAATGCATCAAATGCCTTCTCAAATTCTGTTCGGAAGAAAGGATGCACTTGAGGTCAGGCACAGACTTGGTGTTAACTCTTGCAAGTGCAGATAAATAGAATCTTAAGCCA
This sequence comes from Monarcha castaneiventris obscurior, assembly GCA_026261815.1. Lineage (NCBI taxonomy): Eukaryota > Metazoa > Chordata > Aves > Passeriformes > Monarchidae > Monarcha > Monarcha castaneiventris. The sequence continues at coordinate 12,063,561 of JAMPIT010000059.1, read as the reverse complement.
ACTGATAAAATTTTTGCTTCAGTTAATGTTCCTTTTAAAAATTCAGCCATGACCACAAAGAAAGCTGTTTTTCCACCCAGTTAACTCACTGGATTCCAAGAAGTCTCACAGCACCTCTCTTGGCTCCTGGAAGAGCCTGTTTCAGTGGCCCTACTTTGTTACTGTTTGTGACAAACTCCAACAGAAAACCTTTAGCTGCACCTTTTGATCAGCACCCACATAATTTATTCCAAAGACTGGTACTATCCTAAACCAGGTAGAAGGCAGCTGTTTGAAAAGAGTACCTTATTTTTGTTCAGACTAACGGCAACTTTCTTACAAAAATATGTAAGTAAATCAGCAAATAAATAAATGTGCCAGATTACCAAATATTCTGCAATGAAGAAACAAAATAGCAAGCTTTGCTATAATACAGATCATACCTACTGGAGTACTGCATTTAAATTAGCTTGAATCCTTCTTTCAAGTTGCTTTTGTATTGAAACACACAGGATTATCTTCAGGCTTCTTTATTCTCTTCCTCTCTTTCATTTGTGGGCTTGTTGTTTCTTCATGATGGATTTGTTTGTGATGTCCACTCAACTGATGTCTGGTTTTGAATACTTGATCCCAAAATGAAGACAAAAGGGCTGTAGAAGTTCTGTAATTTTCCATATGCTCCTTCAACTCTTCTCTGGGTTGCCAATTAAGAAATAAGTTGAGTAAACTAATTCAAAAAGTGCCCTGAAATACACTATACCACTATTTTATAATACCATCAGTGATGGAAAGACATAAAAATCGGAGATAGGAAACTTTCAAGTGATGAAAGACAAAGTTGTAGGGAAAATAAACCTTGCTACTCATTCTGTGCCATGATTGTGAAGCACACATAAAATAGAGCTTCTCAAGAAAAGTAATTTGTTTGAGTTGGGTTTTGTTTGTTCATTTGTTGTGTTGTTTGAGGGTTTTTTAACCTGTAGGGCAAAATTAGATGCAAGTTAAAGATAAGTAATTTTGAGGAAAGAACTGCTCTGTTTTATTTTTGCATGTACTGCAAATACAATGAACATGCAAGTGATTTACAGAAATGTTTAACTTCCATTCACACACACCTTGGATGTACAGATTATCATTATAGGAGGCACACTTGCATTATAAAATTGCTAAACTGCTGCTCAGCACAATGAAAGAACAAAATTAGGTAAGCACAAATTATAATCATAAAGATGATGGCATTTGAAAAGTTACTACTGTGTTTGACACACTTGCCACAACAATAAATATCCCTTTCTTTTTAAAAGTGACAATGCAGGAAGGAGAAACATGATTTTCAGGTTTCTCATTTGACCTGAATCCATTTGTTTTACCAGATTACAGTGTGTTTATCATATAAAACCTTTATCCTACAATGCACATTTCTAACACTTCTGTCTTTTCTAAGTTTCCTCAGTTAAACTTCCAGTGATCATAATACATGTAGATGAAGAACAACCAACCTTTTTACATAATACAGCTACTATGCTGCAAGGAATTGACTTACTTTCATTATGTTACATACACTTTTAAATATATACCATACTTTGCAAAATTAGGAAAAGAAATATAAGCCCATTACATGGTTGAGAAGATTCCCAGTGTTTGTTTCAGAGTAAATTAAATACTTTCATCCATGCAAATATTATTTGGCACAGAAAAACTTAATTTGACTCAATTTTTCTTTGTCCTGACATAGTTTGTATATTACTGCTTTTGCACTAGCCAAGATACCAAAATTTCTCCTTTCACCACTCTCCCAAAAGCTTACAAACAAGATATAAAAGCTGATGTTAATTGTTGTACAAATAAATCAATCTCAAAACAGTTGTACCAACTCTGAAGATTATTTGTAAAAAACAGAACTTGGTAATGTGAGACATTTCAGCAGACTGCTGATTACAGAAAGAAAAAATTAAAGATTTTTCCTCACCCAGTGTCACCAAGCCTTATTTATTAATTGCCCATTCCTTTTAATGTGATGACACAGCGAGCATCAGATTACAAATACTGCTGGATTCTGGAGTCTCTAATGACTAGGAGAAACGGGAGGACAAATGCCAGTTTTGTGACCACTTACTGATTAAAAATTATTTAAGAACCCTTTTGCTCTTTTCATTTGCTATATTCAAGCATAAATAAACACTTACCTGATCCTCCAATTCAGTGTACACCAGCGTGGTTCAGTAACCAAGACACCACCAACACATGTAAGGATGTTGTGATGGAGCTGAAGCCAGTAACTCTGAAGGGTCTACATGCCACAGGACCTAAGGAAGAAATACATGAACTTTTCTATAGCCAGGAACATACATAGCTGTGTACAGCCTAGTAACTCAGAACATACAGCAGTACATACTGCTAAAGGAGATAGCATTTCTGGTGGTTTATTTTAGCATGTTAAGGTAGATTGCCAATGCATTTCCCACATAAAATAAAAGCTACATTAAAAAACTCAAACAAAGCCTCAAGTCATTAGGGTTGCTAAGCCAAGAAATAAAAGTTAGGTGTTGCCAAAATTAAAGTTGAATTGTCAAAATCAAAGTTGCCTTGGTAACCTTAATCTCATTGTTTTTTGTGTATCTACTCTGCTCTCTAAAGAATAAAGCAAGGCTAATGAAGCACTACCCATTCTACACACTGAATTTCAAAGGATCACTGGGAGAGAAATTTGTATACAGGCAAATCAGGCAATTAAAGATTTTGTAAGTGTACTCACCCACACAAGATGAGTGCTTGGCATTTTGACCTATATTGAGAGTTCTCTTAACTTTTTTTTTTTTTGTGGTTTTATTTTCTTTTTAACATTCAACAAGGTTGAGGTTTCATTTTTGGAATCAAAATACCTATGAAGTTCAAGCATTAATGCCAGATTTCACAATGAGGAATAATAAATATATAAAAATATGTACACACACACACACACACCAGAAACCTCCCATGTTTGAACTAATTGTCATTTGAGTAATGGCAGCACTAGTAAATAGAAGTGATTATGTACCCTCTTGTTTTAATGCTGATTCACATGTCTGAGGCTATATCCTTTCTGTCCACTTCAGACCAAACTGTTGCCCAAGTTATTCTCGTTTTCTGAGACTCCGCATTATTTTATTATTTGCCCACTTTGCCTTGACCCAGTAATCACTTTTCCTAACGTGCCAAATTCTGTTTAAGTTCATCTCCTCCTCTCATCTTTATCTGTAGCCATCTCACAGGTTTTCCAGCTGCACTGGTCTTCAGTATCCAGCTTCTTTAATATGCTGTCTACAAAAGAACTAAAAACCTTTGCAAGCCAGGTACCAAAGGAAACTGGCAAGTTTTCTTCCTTCCTGTCCCTGCCTCCCTAAAACAGTCTGTCACAATTAGCTTCCTGCAGTAAGGTATTGTCATTGATCACTGCATTTTTCAGAGATACTGAAAAGGCCAAATCTCAACAGATATTTGCATCAGGAGTGTGGCCTTTCAGCTGTTCTAACAGAAGACATCACCTGAAAAATGCTTATATATTTCCTTCAAGACACAGACTATTAGGGCTGTTTAAATAAAAGGTATCCACAGTCTTGCAGGTTCCACTTGAAAACATTATGAACAGAAAGTTTTCCCCATAGGCATTCTAGAAAATTGGCCGAATCATTTTTGTTGATTTGCACTTCTGATATCATTAAATGTCCAAAAAGGAATCAGGAGACTAAACCCTTGGGTCAAAATAAATCTAAATTGAATATTGAACCTGGATGGTCATCATGAAGAGTATTACAATTCTGGTGTTACTGCAGTCACACTGACACAAAGCTAAAGCCAGAAAAGCTTCAGACATGAAGAATCCTTCAGCTTTGACATTCTAAGCAGCACAGTATCCCCACCCCCAGTATAATAACATAACGAATAACAAAATGGTGAGGTAATAAAGTCTTCCTTGTATGAAACAAGGATCTCTACCTCTTGCAGATGGAAATAAAGCTTCACTGAGTAAGATGAAGCAACACTGGAGAAAGGAAGATAGACTTCCTGCTACTAACTTAACAAGGCAGAATTTCCTTTTAAACTAACAACTAGTTATCCAACCAAGCAATTATCAATTGCCAAAATGAGCTCATCAGAAACTCAAATCAACCTAAGAAGTATTCAAAATCCAAGCATCTCATGTCCTGCCATCCAGATTCCCTGCACTGAATGTTGCCCTCTTTTCTCCTCTACCTACTCAAGCGCTGCTCAGCTGCAAGCTCAAAGCAGCTGCCACATCCCACCCCACCTACTGCCTTGGGAAGATGGAGATCCTTGTTTAGTGCCTTCAAGCAAACCCTAAGAAGTCCCTAATCCTTCCCCCCTGCCCTTCAAAACACAGTTCTAATGCATTTTAGTGAGCTTTAAAGCCTTCTTCCACCAATTAAAACAAATTTACTTGTACGTACACTTGTATTATGCAAATATTTAGCACTGAAAGAAAAAAAGAGGAAAATAACTGCAAAAAACATCTCACATCTACAGTTTGAAATAGTATCTATGCTTGCACAATGTTTGCAGACCTTGATCCATTCCTTAGTTGTATTAAAAGCCACAGTTCATTACAATAGCTTAAAAGCAGAGCAAATACATTAATTTATAGTAGAAGAAAGATATTTCTCCAGGTTAAAGAGTTATTAACATAAATGTTCAAACTTAACTCCGATGTAGTTTAAAAGTATTTTGTAGTTATTTAAGTGACATGAGGCCAAATTTGGCTGAGAGGCACAGTATTTCAGAAGAAAGAGCAACTATTGATTATGAAGACATAATTTGACCATGGGGACTCCGGCAGCAAATCCAAGATTAGCTCAGGTCTAAGAATGCTTAATGCACTTCCAATGTCAAAACAGTACAAAAAGCAAACCAAAACAAAACATGGTAACAAGGAGTTCTCAAAGATTTCAAACCACAACTAACAATGAGTTAGCAAAATATGTACTTGCACTGGAGTTATTTTGATGTGAATTACCAAGCTTATGAAAAATATTGAAGGAACAGATACATTAGAATACCCCAACTTCAAAGGATTATTTTTAGTGGCAGACATAATACACTTTACATGCCCATTTTCTTCTAACCACATCTACTGACAGCCTAAATTTGGTCTGGAGAAAGTACTGGCTGGAGGTTGTAGCTTTTGCACAGAGGATTTCTGTCTAAAGGGAAATGCAATCAAGAGCACTAACCCTTTCCTTGTAAAGGTTTTGATGAAAAATCACTCAACTTTTCAGCAGCTCCTGAACTCCTTCTTTTAAGATTCAATTTGTACATTGTTTTCTACTAGCCAGTTAGGCTTTCACATAGGTTAAAAGCTACAACAAGCACATTGTACCAAATACGTCAGCAATTACATCGAGAACTTGACACTAAGTTAAACACAACCTTAGTGCTAAGAAACTGTGGTTAAAACTATTTCAAAAACTATCCCCACAGCCAGCAGGAAGGCTCTCATACTCACTGTATCAGCTCCACAAGCACAATAAATCAGCAGACAACAACTCCTTATAATGTTACAGTAAAGCTTCCTTTAATGGAACAAAACATCTGAAAAACATTACCAAGTTGAAGTTTTCTTAGTTTCTTTATTGTTTCTTCTGCACCTCAAAAACGTATAGAAATCAGCATGGTGTTAAATAAATATTTAGAAAGGTTTCCTTTGCTTATATTTATCACAAAAATGTAAGCAATAAACAGAAAAAATATAAAGTATTTACAATTCTGCAACACAACCAAGAGCTTAAAAAACTATTAAGTATTTAACCTATTAAGTTTTTCACCGGGAAGCTAAAATTAAGTAAACTTTCTGCATGTTAACGTAACAATGAATTGTAAATTATAATCTTCAAAATTCATCGCCCCCAAACATAATGGAAATTGTCAAAAGAGCATCTCAGAAAACACAGTCCCAGGTTTTCTCATCACAGTTTTAAGGAAGATGGATTTTTGATCCCCACGCCTCCCACCCAAAAGGAATGAAATTACTCATTCAAGAGACAATTTAAAAGTTGTTAATAAAAAGCAGTTCTCCTTTCACTTAAAAAAACCAATTGTTTATATAAGCACTCATAAATTTTTTCACTGTTGTAGTCCTCTCTATTTTGAAATACTGTGAATTTCAATTGTCTTTCCATGCGCTTTTCTTCCATACCCCCTTAGAGAAAAAGTTCTACTGGACTGCAGCCTTGTTCTTGGCTTCCAGTCATTGTGAAGCAAATAAAAAACTTGGTTTTATTTCCAAAAATTACCATTTTCTCAATTTCTTTTCCTCCAGAAATTCTGCTATAACCTTTTAAAAAACTCTACCTCCAGCCCTGTCAGGCAGTAAGAGCCTCAGAAAAAGCTCATGTATCTCAAAGACAACGAAGGCATCAAAACTAGACAGCACAGCACATAATCCCATCTAAACCTTTCAGTCAAAACCCTTCACAATCTAATCTAAACCCTACATCACGACACAGATGCCCGGCTACAACCACAGGATGCCATGCCATTCCACATTCCTTCATGTTCCTAACCTTGTCTGTTCCCTTACCTGACTGCTGCCACAAACCCCAGAGCACACCCCGGAGCCACCACCTCATTTCACAATCATCACCTGTTCTTTCCCTTGGCCACACTGAGCAATCAGAACCAAACCAGTAGCTCAACCCGTGAAGCAAGAATTTGGTTTATATCCCAGCAGCAGCCACGGAAACGTTGCTAAATTCAATTAATCACTGTGACCACCTGCAATACTGAATGGTTAAACAGAAAAATGCCCGGAATACCTTTGTACACAATCTTTCAAGATTTCTACCTACAGACATGAAGGTGAGCACTAAATGCATAGCTTTATTGTAGGCAAAGCACTTGAAATTACTAACAGAAACATTATTTAAGCAATGAGGAAAAAGTATAATTGGTACAAAAGCGACATTTGTAGTTAATGCAAAGGAGAACAGAACCAGAACACTGGATTAATATTCTTTTGTGCTTTAGGAGACATTGTTAGTCAAGGTCTGCCATTTATACCTGAAGATAATATTTAGCTATTAGAAGTGTCACAAAATGTAGAGATAAAAGGCATATGCCTTGATAGATGTATCTTCACAGTAATGTTAAGAGTCATTAAAAAGCTACTAATATTGAAATTATTGGAATATGATGGTCTACTACCCATAGAAATATTCAGAATCCAAAATATGAAATGAGGCAGGATTTTGCAGAATGATCATTATCAAAATGTGAACACTTACAACACATTTTTAGAATTTTTACAGTTCTTACATTTTCTTTGCTCAAACCAGCATGAAGATGTTTTACAGTAGCTTCTACAGATGCTTTACAGCTGCATTTACAGTTCAAACTGAAAGGCTACAATAAATTTTGCATTGACCAAATAAAGTTATTTGCAGTGACAAATTTAAGCTGAGGAGGCAACTGGATGAGAGTGAAAAATAAAATCTGACTTACTGGTAAAATCACTGTGTGGGCATGTAACCATATCCTGCAAAGGCCAAGCAAGCTACATGAAGATTCCTCACCTGCTCAGTTCCAGATGATGTGCACTGAGATGAGCTTTCCTCTGATGGCTGTTTCTCTGCACTTTCCAGGCACTTTATAAAGTGATATAAAAACACTTCCACAGATGAGGCACTGGTAGGTTTCTTTTATCCGCATGTGTGATTTTCAATGATTTTCCATTAAAATCTACTCAGTCATGTGACAATAAACACATTTAGAGCCACGATCCACATCATGACCCTTTAAATGGATTTTCTTAGCATATTTCCAGTCTAGTGCTACACTGCACACATTGCAGAAAGGCTGCCTTCTCTCAGAACCCAGCTTTAAGGCACAAGCATTTTCCACAGGGTGAGCTGAGCCTTTAGATCCAGCTTTCAACTGGTTCTCCTGTGATGTTTACACCTTGACTGAGCCTCAGTGGTTTTTATCTCCCCAGCGAATGTCTGGGTTCTAACACTGGAAACGTGACAGATGCTAAGAGGCAAAGACTGCACTTATCTGTCCTTTCCCTTGGAATATGGAAGAGAAGTCAGCACTGCAGGGTTCCTCAAGTAGCAAATAAGCTGCTACTTCTCCAAATGAGGCGTTCCTTTCACAGGAGTGAGAGGCATGAGGATTATGCTTGGGCTCATGTCATAACAGCAAGGAGTCTTTATGGTGAGGCATCTGAAACACAGGCAACAAGACAGTCATTTTTTGCAAGATTTTCTTTGCTTTCATTATTTTCATCTCCAATGCTATATAACTTATTTTTACCTTGGTCCATTTTAGGATGGCCTGAAATTCGACATGCCATATTTCTTTCACACATTTGAGCCAGGTGTATTCTGATCTTACTTTTGATCCTGCTTGTGAAATGGCAGAGCTTGTACCTATATATCTCCAGCAGAAATATTTCCACCAGACCGGGCAATCTGGGCTTCAAAATCCTCAAGCAGAGCAGCACACAGCTGGGATGTTGTGATGTCCCAAGGGTGATGTGTGGCTTCATTGACAGAGCACACTGGTATTTGTAGTTAAATTTGTTAATTTTCAGTATCTGCAGTTGGTTAGAACATGATTCTGGTAACACCAAGGTGGTGGCTGCAATTCCCACACAGGCCATTTATTTAAGAGTTGGACTCGAGGATCCTTGTGGATCCCTTCCAACTCCAAATATTCTATGAATCTGTGAAAAGACAACAAACAAAAGAGTTAAAATCCACTTCATGATTTCAAGTGTCTTATCCAAAGTCCGGGGAGCAACGACATCCAGATTCAGATTCCAGTCCTAGGGATGTCTGCAGATTTTATGACTATCTGAAAGAAGTGAGGGTCTTGCGTGAGAAAAATTATGCCATAAATGACTGCTCAAATCACCTGTTGAAACTAAAAACGAACTACAGGTTAGCAAGATTACGGCATCTCTGTGTGAAGTTTATAGCAGCTCCTGTTAGGAGACAGGCAGCGATGATCTTCAGTCTAATACTACTTTTAGAAGACGAAAACGCTGGTGAGAATCCTGCACCCTCCAGTCCAGGAGCCGCCACAGCGCACCCAGACACCGCCCCGCGCCCGAACCCCACCGACCCTTTCCCGAGCCTGGAACGGGAAAATAAGCGGAGTAACGCCTCACAACAGAATCATAGAACGGCTTGGGTTGGCAGGGACCGTGAAGATCGCCCAGTTCCAACGCCCTGCCATGGGCAGGGACACCTTTCCACTGAACCAAGCTGCTCGGCGCTCCAGGCAAGGACTTGAACTCTCCGAAGGATGGGGTATCCACAGCTTCTCTGGGCAACCTGTGCCAGCGCCTCACGGCGAAGAGCTCCCTCCCAGTACCTCATCCAAACCCGCCGTCTCGCCGCCGGATCCATTCCCGCCGACAGATCCATTCCCGCCGCCGGGTCCATTCGCGCCGTCGCTGGCTCCATTCCCCGTGCCGGACCCATTCCCGCCGCCGGACCCATTCCCCCCGCAGGCTCCGTTCCCGCCGCCGGCCCCGTTCCCGCCGCCGCCTCCCCTCGGCCGCCCCCAGAGGCGGGAGGGGCGGGGCCTCCAGCGCGCTCCCGGCCCCGCGCGCGGGGTTCACTTCCGGCCCCGCGTCCCCCCCCGCCCCCTCCCAGCGGCGGCGGCGGCAGCGAAGGAGTTCGGAAGTTCAAAATGGCCGCCGCGGCCGAACCCGAGCAGCGACCGCCCGAGTAAGGACCGGCCGGAGCGGGGGAGGCTCCTCGCCCTGGAGCCTTGGGGAGGAGGAGGAGGGAGCTGGAGGGAGAAGCGCGGGCGAGGGGTTTGGGGAGGTGGGGGGGGACGCACACACGGGACGGGGACGACGAGAAGCGGCCCGGGTGGAAGTGGCGAGGGAGGAGGAGGGGGTGAGGAGAGGAGGATGGGGGAAGGCGGCCGCTCCGGGCCAGAGGGGCTGCTGTAGGCGCCGCCGGCCCCGCGGCGAGGCGGCGCGCCGGGGCCTGGAGCGCTGGATCCGCCCGTGGATTCGGGAGGGCCGCGCGGGGGGAGGGGGGCAGAGAAGGGAAGCGGCGGCGGGCGCGTGTCCCCGGGAGTCCCGCGTGCGCCTTCCCGCCCCGGTGGCGCTCCGGCCGCGGGGAGCCGGGATTGCCGCCGGCGGGCCGGGATTGCCGCCGGCGCGGGGGACGCGGGACACGGGGACGCGGGGGAGGGACGCGCATCCTCCGCGTGGCTGCGAGGCCGCTGCCCGCCCGGGCGCGCAGGGCTCGGGCATCCCTGAGGCGGATCCGGGCCGGCGCTCCCCGGGATCCCCCCGCCGCTCGGACGTGCACAGGGACACCCACACAGCCTGTCCGAGCCGGGCCGGGGGGCTCCGGGCCAGCGGGTGGGTGCCGCGGGGCTGCCCCGGGGCCGCCGAGCCGCTGCCCGCCCTGCGGCGAGCCCTCCCTCCCTCCCTCCTTCCCCCGGGCCCCGGCCGCTCTCGCGGTATGGAAAGTGCCCGTGCTGGTGAAAGCAGAAAGTGATTTGTTGCCGCCAGCCCCTCCTTCCAGCCCTCGAAATGACTGGCAACTCTGGGCTCCCGTTGGGAAGCGAAAATCGAGCTGTCGCCTCCCCGCAGGAACGGGGCTCCCGGGCGTGCGTTTTCCAGGCACCCCGGTTAGTGCCGTGGGGTTTGGGTTTGGCCGCACTCAGGAGCTCGTGAACGCAGTCTTCTGGAAATTCTGCTGGGAGTTAACGATCTAATGCTTACTCTGTTCGCTCCTCTTTCCTACTTTAATATGTTAGCCATATAAACTGCTTTCTGTATTTTTTTCTGCCTTGAAAAGTTTTGGTTTGAAGCTTGATTTTGTTGTTAATCCTGGGAGTAGAAAACAGGTGAGGAAAAGCAGTGGGAGTATATGTGAGCCATGTAAAACACGTGCACATGAAGAAGAGTGTTTAGTACTGTAGAGAGAAAGTTAAGTAGTCAGATAGAAGTTGATGATAGGAGCCCTGTATGAAGGAAAATGTGGGTGAAATCACTTTGCACATCCTTATGAACTTCCTGTAGTTCTTCTCCTTGAATTCAAAAATATGAAAAAGTAGGGCTATAACAAGATCATGTCACAGTTCCTCTCTATTTAAAGCCATTAGCACCTAAACATGTAGACTGCCTTATCACCTTCTAAAATATTCTTAAAAGGTTTTTTCATCCGTGTCACTGTACCTCTGAAGCATTTAACTGAAATAAAAGTTTATCCACAGTTCAATGAAATTACTTGAAATAGATTATCCCTGTACCTGAAGAAAATGTGAACTATTTCTTGCATATTAATGAACTTGATTTTGTTGTTGAGTTACAAAGACAGCTGGCAGTTGTATTGGCAGTCTGTAGTGGCCTGAGATGCTGCTGGGGTGATGTGGCTCATCTGGCACCTTTGCTGCCAGCTGGCTTTTCTAGAATTTAGGATGAGGTTATTGTATAACTTTAAATACATGCGATAACAAAATAACATCCTTAGAGATTTTGGTGTCACTTTCTGCTGTTAAGAGAAGGAAGACTTATCTGGAACAGCTTGAATGGATGTGGTTCTTTTGGTCTTTAATACTTCTGTGATGTCTTGAAGTACCCTTAATGTGTTAATTGGGGATTTACACTGCATCCTGTATCCAGCTAAAAGAAATTTTGAAAGGCACATAGTTTCCTTAAAATTCTCCTTGTGGCATTTCTCTACTTACATCACAGGTAGACTTGCTCAGGACTGCAAATCCAAGTTGAAGAAGTTTTGCATTTAAGACTTTTTTTTATGCCTAGAGCAACATAAAGTAAAGTCTTTTTTAGCCATTTTTTCTCTTTTGTTCTGATATTCTCTTATCATAATGGTGTGGAGTGTCAGGAGGTAGCAATTAAGTGAACACCTTTCTGTATGCCTTGAATAAGCAGAAGTAGTAATAAAAATGTAAAAGAAAAGACAAGCAGCATTTTGAGTTAAGTCTGTGAATATTTTATATTTTTAGCTCATACAGTTTGTTCCCTCTGGAAGTTCCTTATTTCAGAGCGCTAAGCTGTTAATGATTTTAGCAAATAATTTTAGTGTACTTTGCAGAAAAGTCAGCTGTATTTATTAGTATGAGAATTTGCATTAACTCAAGCAGGAGAGAGTAAATGTGTGCTGCTTGAAGATCCTGTCCTTAATTAGGAAGGCACTAATCAAATTCATAGTGAGATGCTGTCCTTTAAATCTGGCTTAGAATATCTCTGATACATTTTTTCTATCAGATTATTGATCATACTCTTCAGAAACAGCTGTTGTATGGAACTGGTAGAGTTCAGAAGATAATTTCTGCATTTCTGTGTATGTTCACCCCCTGCTCCTGACTGTCATGTTTGGGGGATTTCTTTCACCTAGTAAGGCTTGGGATACAGCAAAGAGCTATGCTTAAGTTATTAAAGTATTAACAAGTAAATTCCAAAACTGTAGTTTAGATGGGGTGAGTTTGTGGAAAGGTGAGCTCTGGCACCTGTAATATTTGGCACCAGATTTCAAAAGGCAGATGTCTGTATTACCAAAGACAATACCTTGATTGATGTTCTGAAAGAGATCAGGAGGTATTTGCTAAACACTGTAAAAACCCCTGTTGTTAAGCCAGTTTCAGTGTCTAGGGAAGATAATACAAGGGAATGTGTAATGTCAGGACCGAATTTTATATTTTTTGAAGTTACTATTTGAAGAAATTATAGTTAATTAAAAATATTCTTTTTAGAAGAAACTGTATATTATTATTTTAATAACCTGCTGTAGACTTTATTTTCAGCTCTTTTGGTCAATAGCATTTTACAGGTGTCAAGATTACTACATCTTTTTGAAGCTGCTAGCCTGCTGTATACTGTCAGAAACCTGCTTTGAAATTAGACTTCCTTCATTTATCCTGTTCCTCAGTAGTGTTCCCTGTATTGCATAAATAATATTAACATGTCAGAACATTTCTTGATTTTCTAACAGGTGTGTACACTTGTTAGAGAAAAGTTGCAGCTAAGAGAGTCAGTCAGCTCTGCATGAGATTTTGCAAGGTTTCATTAGGTGGTCAGCACCATACCTTGAAATAAATTTTGATCTTTGGAGCACAGCTGTTTTCTGCCACTTGAAAATACTTTTAACAGTATTGGGTTAGGCGTTGGAGTGGAGCAGAAAGTGACAGATGATGATGGACTGACAAATAAATGTTCAGCACTGTTGCATGAGAGTAACAGATAGGTCAGAATTGAACGTAAAGGTGTAAGCATTGATTCCATCCACACATTTGGCTTTGTCAGTGCATTTGCTGTCTGGTCCTTCCGTAGTATTTCTGCAGCCGTAGCTGGCTGTTCCTGAGGAAGTGTATCTGCTGTTATAACTTACTTAAATTAGTGGTACATTTTTAATTCTCCCAAAGGTAGGTGCATAAACGCTAGTTAGTTTCTATCACAAAAGGCTGTCTACTTAGCATGAGATAAAGGACTACAGTGAGTTTATAGAACTGATCTCTTCGTGTTTTGCAGGGTTGAGGATGCTGAGGCATCTGAGAAAAGTGTGAATGAAGAAAATGGGGAAGTATCAGAGGCAGACCAACCTCAGAACAAGCACAGCCGACACAAAAAAAAGAAACACAAACACCGAAGTAAACACAAGAAACATAAACATTCTTCAGAAGATGATAAGGACAAAAAACATAAACACAGACACAAACATAAGAAACATAAATGGAAAGAGGTGGCTGATGCCTCTGACAAAGAAGATGGACCAGCTAAAAGAACTAAAATTGATTTTTTGGCTCCTCTGGAAGACTTAGAGAAACAAAGAGCATTGCTGAAAGCTGAACTTGAAAACGAATTAATGGAAGGAAAAGTCCAGTCTGGGATGGGATTAATATTACAAGGTTATGAGTCAGGATCTGAAGAAGAGGGGGAGATTAATGAAAAAGCACGAAATGGAACAAGACCTACAACAAAGTCAAATACTAAGGGGAAATTAGAACCTGTGGACAATAAAACTAGTTCCAAGAAAGCAAGTAAGAGTGAATCAAAAGAAAGGACTAGGCACAGATCTGACAAAAAGAAATCCAAGGCAGGAGTTGATGGAGTCAAAGAGAAGACTACTAGAAGCAAGTCAAAAGAAAGGAGGAAATCCAAAAGCCCTTATAAGAGAAGTAAGTCTCAAGATCAGACAAGGAAATCTAGGTCTCCAATACTTAAGAGGAGATCTCAGGAGAAAAACAGAAAGTCTAAATCTCCTCCAGAGGATAGAAATAAGGCTGATGATAAAAGTAAATCAAGAGACCGCAGAAAATCTCCAGTTGTAAATGAAAACAAAAGCAGAGATCGTGGTAGAAAATCTAAATCTCCAGCAGAACTAAGAAGCAAATCCAAAGATAGAAGATCACGGTCCAAAGATAGAAAACCTAGGAGATCAGAGACTGACAAAGAAAAAAAGCCAATTAAATCTCCTTCTAAAGATGCTTCTTCAGGGAAAGAAAACAGGTCCCCTAGACGACCTGGCCGTAGCCCAAAAGGAAGAAGCTTATCTCCCAAACAGCGTGAAAAGTCAAGAAGAAGCAGATCCCCTCTCTTTAATGATCGTAGATCTAAACAGAGTAGATCACCCTCTCGAACCCGGTCTCCAGTTAGAAGAGTGAGGAGTAGATCTGCAGAAAGGAAAAGAAGAGAATCAGAAAGGAGGCGTCTTTCTTCTCCCAGGTAACTTAAAGATGTCATGAGCCATCACAAAAATACGTTACGGGATGAACTATCTTCTGGTTTGGTGTTTATCTCCTCATTTTATTCAGAAAATAGGTATTAAAAAAGGTAATCAGATTGTACATTTTATCATAAGCTTACTTTGTATGTATTCAGTTTTTTAAAAAACTGTTCCTCCCAGCTGTCAGATAGGCAGATTCATCTTGTGGTTGCTAAAGTGCTGTTATTTGCTGCTCACACCATTACTGGGAACAAGTTTTGTAACTGTCCTTCTTTTTATCGCTGGTTGAATTCAGAATTTGGCTTCTGTTTTGCTTCTTTGTCAATAGTTCTGTTGCTTTCTGAAATTTCTGTGGAGTGAGAATCCTGTCCAGTGTTATGTGTTAGTGTTTGCTAAAAGTGGGTAGTTAGCCCCTACTTCCCCTCAAAAAAAGCCCTGATGTTGGACAGAGTCAGTATGTGTGAATGTAAGCAAATTTTTATATCAAGATAGCCTTCTCAGAGTCTTTTTTATTCTTTAAAATATCGTGTATTTTTCATTTGCTAGCAGGATGGTAGTGTTGCTTTGTTATTGGACTGACGTATAAAATTGCCATATTTTGCATACACTTAAAGGATGGAAATCTATTTAATGTATTGGTGTAGTCTTGGCATTTTTTTAAAAGACAGATTTAGCCTATGAAAGCAGTTACCTTGAAATTTGAAAGCTAATAATGCCTGGATGGCAAGTTTCCAAGAAGAGAGCAATGTAAGTGTATGCATTTTTGGAAGTTAGTTCATTAGCTGTAAGAAGTTTATGAGGCAGAAGAGTTCAGCATTGGATAATAAATAATTTAAAACTTTGTATTGGGGGGTTTAGCTTCACCCAGTCTGAGAACTAAGAACAAAGAATTACAAATTTAAAACTGGAATTGGAACCACAAAGATTAAGCTTGGTAAACAGACACCTAAAAATGTGTAAGTTTCAGCCTGAATCACTGAAGGTTACTCTGGTTTCAGGTATGGGGAATCTTTGGGTTCTTTGGAGGATGGCCCCAGTGGTGTTAACCCGATCAAGCAAGTGTTGTGAATGCTGCCAGTTTATCTGGCTGCCTTCTGGTAAATCAGGAATGTGTCGGCCCAGCCACTGAGTTTTTCTGGCATAGCAGTTGACTTTCCCTCTGTAGCGTTTTGCATCTTTCAGTTTTCATTTTTCTTGACAGCTTGCTTTGCAGCCAGCTTGAATTGCTTGTCTAGACACTTATTTCAAGTGATGCATGTGTCTAGAATTTTGCTGTCAAAGTCATACTTCTGTAACTGCGTGGTGAGCAGCATGTGAGTGGGGGATCACTAAAATATTTTCTGCTGGAGGTGTTTGCAGATCAGCAGAAATAATCTTTCCTTGTAAGACACCTCAACTAACTCAAACTGGTGTTCAAGTTTTAACTACTTGTAATTACTCAAACTGCCAGAGAATTTCAGGAGCTTTAATGAACAGTTTTAACAACAAAAAAATCCCAGCAATTTCATTTTCTGTTTCCAGTATTCTAATCTTGTAAGACTCTTCTCAGGTCTTTGACTGGAGTTACTCATTATGTGATGTTACAGTGAATTCTTAGTCAACTTCTACTTTTTACCTCATCCTTGTGATCTCTGAACATAGTCTATTTTTTGTAACACATTTTGTTTGGGTTTTGGCAGTACAGCTGCTTTGTTAGTCAGGAAGCCTGTAACTCTCTTCATCCTGTGACTCTTTATGTAACATTGTTCACAAGAACATTATATAAATTAATTAGGCTAAAGGTATTGGCCTACTCCAGCATTTGAGTACAGTAATTTCTTATAGAAACAGCCAGTACTCTGTGCATGCATGAATTTTCCTGTTGCCCCATTGTTTACTATTTTGCATCAGTTCTGTATGTCTGATCATTGCCCGTAGTTAAGGTAATTGAAACTGGTGTAGCAGTATCAAAGCAAATGAAAAAAATCACAGAATGGGTAGAATTAGTCTTTCAAACCCAAAATATTTTGTTCATTGATTAATTACAACACCTGTAATAAGTTGTTCCAATGTGATTTAAAAAAATCAAAAATAAGGAGCAGGAAAAAAAAAGTAGCAACATTTCCTCTGAAATAGTGTGAAACTCTTTTCCAATTTGCAATGCAGCCTCATTAGAATAGTTGTTAAATTTTTAATTCATATTCTTTCCAATTTTTGACTGAACTCTTGCTGTTACGCAGTTAAGCTTTTTAATGTAGCAGTCCCATCAAGGATTTTTTTCTTGAATAATTGTGAATCTGTATAGACAAGAATAAACAAATTTTGAATAGTGTACGTAGTATCAGGCTTGAATTATTTTATTTTTTAATTTGAGAAGGGTTAGTTTGCATTTTCATTAAGAATTCTAGTTTTCATCTGCTGTTTTAGAATGTGTGAAATGTTGAAGCCATGCAGTTGTGGTGCCCAAATTGAAACAGACGTTGTCACTACTGTGAAGTAGCATGATCCTAAGCCTAATTTTCAATACCATGGTGCGAAGGTGGTGAAATAACTCTCAAGAATAAGATTTTGGGGTTTATGTATGGTTTCAATACTGTTTCTGGTAAACATGAAAACAGGCCACTATTTATGTAAGACCTAAACACAAGCATTGTTTTAAAACCTCTCTTAGCTTTGTGGTAGTGATTAACGAGCTGTTTGCAGACTTGTCCTGAGCTAGATCTTTGTATGGGCACACATTTCCCAGGGTGGGGAGAGACACACAGGAAGGGCAGAGCTCTGCAGCCTTCTTACCCATCCCTCCCTCCGAAGCCCATCTGGTGGTCCCTCACCTGCAGTAAGATTCTTCAAGTGAGTTTTTAGAGAGAACGGATTTTTTTGTTTTCAACTTGCTCCTGATTTTTACTACCCCTCTCTCCCTCTGTTTTAAGAACACGGACCAGGGATGACATTTTGTCTAGACGTGAAAGATCAAAGGATGTCAGCCCACCCAGCAGATGGTCCCCGTCCAGAAGAAGGTCTCGGTCCCCCATTAGGAGGAGATCTCGAACCCCCCTTCGACGCAGCCGATCTCCCAGGAGGCGGAGTAGATCTCCTCGGAGGAGGTAAAGACACCCTGTGTTTTTAAGTGTGTTTTGTAAGATTACAGGAAGAATAAGAGTTGCTATGTTACATGTAAAAAGACTATGCTTTTTATTTTCTGTCCATGTTAATATGTGCTAGCACAGTTAAATTCATTTTGTCCTCCATGAATTAAATTATTTTATTACTTGGAATCAGTGCGTATATTTATGTTTTCTGAAAAGATTTTCCTTCTTTTCTTAAAAAAAACAAAACAAAACCCCCAAAATCCACATCTCTTGTTCTTACCAAACAGGGATAGAGGTCGGAGAAGTCGATCTCGCCTTCGAAGGAGGTCCAGGTCACGTGGTGGCCATAGACGTAGGAGCAGAAGCAAAGTTAAAGAAGACAAATTTAAAGGTAGTCTTTCTGAGGGCATGAAGGTGGAACAGGAGTCTTCATCAGATGAAAAGTAAGAATATATTTCTAACTTGCACTGATTATTTAAAACCTACAGTTCCACTGACACTCAGAATGAGTTAACATTTGTCTTCATGGCTTAGTTTTTGAGTTGTCACCTAAAGCCATAATCATGTCTTAGTACTTGTCAGATTACTGTTGGGAAGATCTGAAACTTTGGTATATGCAAAAAATACCAAGACCTGTTGGCTAGTGGGCAGACCTGAGGGGAGGATATATCATTAGGTTTTTAAATTCAACTTGATCAGTATCTTGTGAAAACTTTTGGTCTGATTACTAACGCTTACTGCTTGAGGAAAAACTTTAATAGCTGAAAGGATTAACTGCTGACTGCAAATTGTGTTTATATTTCCTCAGCATCTGCTTATTCAATTGTGCAAGAGTATGCATTCTTAATCAAATTATTAAGGAAGAATTATGCTGCAGTGAAAAGGAACAAGGTTTTTTTGGCTTTTTGTTGTCTTTAAAAGATGGCTGTTAATTGTCTGCAATTAAAAATGGAATACCAAAAGTCTCAAGGAGATACCAAGAGATAAATTTTCTTTGTAAGGAAATGTGAATATATGCAGTGGGATTTAATACATCACTGCTTTCTGAGTCACTTGAACAGCTATTGTTTAATATATTCTGTGCTTTATATGCCAAGAAACTGCACTTGGTAAAATTCAGTAGATAATTACATGTTTATGAAGTTATATAAAAAATCGTATTTTGGTAGTCTTGAAGACTTTGATTTGGAAGAAGAGGATGAAGAAGCAGAGATAAGACAGAGGAGGTTACAGCGGCAAGCAATTGTTCAGGTACATGGTCACAGGAACTAATTCTGTGTGTTTAGTGTTAAGTGTCAGGGTAGAGGAAGGCTCTTTGCCTATTGCTGTGTTATGATAGTAAATCCTATTGCTGTATTTTTCCAGTTAGTTCACTGTAAATGTTAGTCTCTCTTAAACTCTACGCTTCCATTGTCACAGCATTGCTTTTAAAACTGAAGTGACACTTCTGTGAGTCATTTTTTACTACAGTCATTTTTTGCTACAGTTAAACATTCTCTGATGGTCTTAAGACATGTCTAAAATGTTCTTCAGTTATCTTCATCTGTAGGTTTTCGCCCTAGCTGTATCATTGATATAATAATGTCAGTGTAACAGATACATATATAACTATATATCAATTAACCTCACTGGTCAGTTTGTTTCAAGTAGAAGTTGTCTTTGTCAGTTTCCAAAATCTTGTACAGCCACTGTCACGGGTTCCTTCTGAAAAGCAGATAATGTATTCATGCACATGTGAGTTCCCATGAACTTCTTATTCCAGGTTACAAGGTAACTAATCACAGGTGTATGTGTGACCCCTGAAAGGAGCTGTGGCCGAAGGGGTGTAATTGTACAGTACAAGTCAGGTATCTCTTTTCAAAGGTGGGATTTGGCACACAATTAGAACATAGCAAGCAAAATGCTGTAGCATATTTATTTAGCATCAGGTAAAGTCACTGGCTTTAGTGTACTGCTTATTTTAAATAGCACTAAAAATACTGCTCATGATTTGAGTTTTATGTAAAGCCCATTGTAAAATCCATCAGAACTATGACTGAGCCAAACTATATAAATTCTGTTTAAAGACTGGTTACACCCAATGCTGATGCAGGCAGGAAGCAAATTGCAGAGCTGAATTCCCTAAACAGAAAACCTCTGCTTTCATTATTGAATAGTTCAGCCTTGACAACTGAGTGGTAGCAGCATTTCTTTATCTTGGTTTTTAACTTTTGGGTTAGGAAGTGAGGTCTGTATAATTTCATGGTACTTAAGGGTAACAGAAATTGCAAAGATGTTTCAAGTTTTTAGTTCTGAATTTTTTCAACATGAATGAATGAATAAATAGGATTTCCAGTTCACATTAAAAAAACTGAATCTAAAAGCTACCTTTCTGTACAGTAACACTAATAAAACTGAGAAATATTCTAGAATGTAGGATATAAAATAATTAATTTTTCCTCAAGACTGTGTTTCAATGTTTATGCGCCAGGACGGTTTAGTAATAAATCTGTTGCTGCTGACGTTTTGTCGTGCATAACCAAATAACTAATATTCAGTAATATTCAGCTTTTTACAGAAATATAAAGACCTAAAGAACACACATGAATGTTTCAGTGTTATGGTCTGGGCTGTTGTACATTGTGACAAAATGAATTTTCAGAAGTTGTATCCCATTCTGCAAATAATCTGTTTTCTTTAGAGACGTATGTGATTATGAAAGCAAAGATTAAGATTTCAGAATCTTTCAGAAGCCCAGACCATTGAAAGGGTGGATATGAAAATGTTTAAATTGTGATAAGGTGTGACAGTGAGATTAAAAATTTAATTTCTTTTTAGAAATACAAAGGCCAGACAGAAGACAGTAACATATCTGTACCATCTGAACCAAGCAGCCCTCAAAGCAGTACGCGCAGTCGCTCCAATTCTCCTGATGACATCCTAGAAAGAGTCGCTGCTGACGTTAAGGAATATGAACGGGAAAATGTGGACACATTTGAGGCATCAGTGAAAGCCAAGCACAACCTCATGACAGTTGAACAGAACAATGGTAAGGTTCTGAAATCTCTCTAATGCAATTTATGAAAGCTCAGATACTTGGCTTAGTTTACTTACTAAGTAAACTAAGACTTGCAAGTAGATTGAATTTTTGGATGGAATTTATGAACATTTTCACAAATATTATGGTTCTTAAAACATAACATTAAAATAATCTTCCTTATTAGGAAGGATGAATGGAACACATTCTCTGTATTTCTAATAACTCTTAATACAATTTGTGCTTTACATTTGGAAGAGCAAATAATGATGTCTGTCTTTATGGTTAAGAATTACCCTTCCAAATTTTTCTTTTCACTTAGGCATGTTGTTTTCTTAGAAGCTTAGTATAGTCCTAAACTTTATTTTTTGTGGGTTGGAAATTATGCTCCTTTTATACCTTTTTTTGGTCAAAGCCACTGTCACAGAAGAATATAGGTAGGTCTGTAGTAATTTAGAATGATTAAAGATTTTGAGAGTCATTGCTACTAAGTCCATTTTAGCAGCATAGCTAATTGCTGACACAGGTATTTCCTTTCTCTTCCTGTACTCTATTGTACAGCAATGTTGAAATGAAATAAATTTTGATATAAAACCTGCCTTGTGCCAGCTGCAGCAAAAGGAATGTGGAACATCTCCCAGCACACCCTGTGGTATTGAAAGTCTGCTGGGTTTTTTGTGGTTTGAAAGTGGATTACTGTCCATGTTCCAAGTAGTCCAAGGTGTATGTAGTTGCTGTGTGGTCATACTTGAGCTAGTTTGAGCTGCTTTGGTTTCTCTCTACAGTTTTATTGGAATAGCACTGTTTAACAAGGGCTGTGGAGGCTGCCCAGCCCCTCCAAGGGAGAGTTGCAGTTAGCTTGTATTTCATGTCCTGCGCCTCACATATCCTTGGGGGCTGAATACACTGTCCCTAGTGGATGCTTCTCTTCCAAGTACTAAAGCTGCATCTCTTTGGGACTGCTGTACTGCTCTGTAGTTTATCCTGGCATTCCCTTGAGCCCTGTGTTTTCAGGTTGTTCTCCTGCAAAACAACAGTAAAAAGAACTGTTCTAGTCCTTTCTTTGCATACCCCCAAGTTCAGACTAACAGACAATGTGTTTTCCCTTTTTTTGTCAAAGCATGTACTGCTCTCTAATTTTGTCTATTAAAGCATATGAAAAAGGTTTTTAAAACCAGATCAGTTACACTCAGATCTGGGTGGTAGGATCCTGGGTTGGAGGTGGCTGTTACAACAGCTGAAAGTAGTGGGTTATCTTTCTCTGCAAGAGTAATTTTTTATTTCTCCCCTGACTTCTTACAGGGCCAGAGTAATAAGTTGCTAAGAAACTAGTCAATAATTCATTGTAGCGCAGTGCAGGTAACTGGAACTAAAAGGAAAATTTGAGGAAGTTTCTGGAAGGGTTTGTAGCTCAAAACAGTGGTGCAGACTGCTTCCCCCCAAGTGTCAGGTGACAGGTCTATACTTTGAAACAGTGGTATCAGCATGCTGGATGATTTTTTATGCTGTCAGGTTTCAGTCTGGTTATTTGCTGGGGAAGTGGTTGGCTGTGTGCTTCACGAGACCTGAAGGCTCTGAGATGAATTAGCTGTTTATTTTTCTCCATTGCGTAGTAAAGGGAGGGTCTCTGATTTACCATGTTCATAAAGGGCTGCCATAATGTGTGCATGAATGAAATAGTTTGAAGTTTGCTTGCTTTTGCTAATGTGTACTTAATTTATATTTCTTTGCTTTTATCTTATCAACCAAGTAAAATGTCTTTGGGATTTAAAGATGATTAAAAGGTGAGAAAGGGATAATCTTGCCCATAACAAAAATGTTTCTCTTTAACCCAGCAGTAGACATTGTGTCTGACAAAAAGCTACACACCAGGTCTTTTTTGGCAGGGTTGGAGAAAATACTTTCCAAAGAAAGAATTTCTGGGCTTTACAACTTTGGGTTTTTGTAAAATACCTTGTGATTAACAGAAAAGCCTGAACTTGTGTATTGAAAACATTACTGTATTTTTTTATATATACACATAGTGGTTTTATACTTCTTTTTATATGTACATATATATAGTTGTTATTTGTAGGGAGCATGGAAGTATGTAGTTTTTTTGTTTCTGCTATGCTTACTTGAAAGCTATTATATGTCATTTTTCAAAGAGGTATAAATTTTTGAGTGCTTTGAAGAACTTAGCTAGTCTGAGTTTTATATTCTGGAATGTCAAATATGTGAAATGATATTTGCTAGAAACGTTAGTAGAGCTACCTGTTTGCCAATGTACTGATCTTAGACTATGTTGTAAAGATACCAAGTGCCAAATTATACTGGCAACAGTTATCGTTTGACATCTTTTTCGTGTTGAGTAATCTAAATTTCATTTTAAGGTTCATCTCAGAAGAAGCTGCTAGCTCCCGATATGTTCACAGAATCAGATGATATGTTCGCTGCATACTTTGATGTAGGTAATTCTTGGAGATGAAATGTATGACTTTTTCTGCTTGATTTTTATTAGAGTCACTGTCACTTGAGGGTTGTGAGAACTTTGATTTGTAAAGGCTCGTGCAGCTAAGTGACTTGTATGTTCTTAATCTTTTGGTCAGCCAAGGCAGGCAAAGGGGTTCTTAATTAGTATTTCAGTGAAATAAAACCTGCTGAAATTAGTGGCAGTTTTACCAGGGTCAGCAACTGGGCAGTTCACCTGCTGTTTGAATACAATGGCACATGGTAAAAACATGAATCTATTTATAAGTTCAGCGTTTTATTGATGTTACCATGTTGCAATGTTCTAAATATGAGCTTTTTCCAGAGGTTCACATATGGTTAATTAGAAAATGTGTGAGGTACTGTAATTGGCTAATGATGCTGTGTTGGAGTAATCTGGTGGTTTGGAGATTTTTTGGGGTGAAAAGATACATTTCCGGGTTTTACTTCAACGCTGTTTCATTAGCTTTTCTCTAAATGTTCTGCAGTGACCTTCTTCTTAACTTATACCAAAATGAACTGGAGAATTTTTATGGCAGCTATACTATAGGCTGCAGTGGTTTTGGTCTAGTAACACTGGTATCCCTCTGAGCTGGAAAAAGATGAATACTTGAAGGGTAGTGTGTGTAAGGGTGCATTTTTAAAAGTTCAGAAGTTGCAAGTGGGGACTTATATGGCTTGTAAGTGAGCAGCTCCCCCTTCCAGAAACTGTTGTTCAATTAATAGTTCTGTCAGTTGATCTCATCCTCTTTCCTTGCATCAGTCTTTAGCTACTGGTATGTAAATTACAGTAAGTTGTTTCTCTCTCCTGCAAAGTGTTTTTGTATTGTGGAGAGAAACAGTATTTCAGTAGGGGGAAAAGGGCTTTGGTAAGTAAACGTCAAGGGAAAATACAGAGCACACAAGCAAAGCTGTTGCTTTTCTTTTTATTTCAGAGTGCTCGTCTAAGGGCTGCTGGGTTTGGAAAAGACTTCAAAGAAAACCCCAATCTCAGGGATAACTGGACAGATGCAGAAGGCTATTACCGTGAGTTGTGTTTGTTTATCAGCAAGGACAGGTAGAGTGAGGGTGCTGAGTGGAGAAAATCCTCATGTATAAAGTATTGAAATGTTGTTCCAATGTGGATGTATCCCAGAGCCCTCTCTGAATGTGTAATGTAATGGATGAAATGAACATGCAGGTTTTAACCTCAGTTTTGAAAGGACTCCAGACTTAGAGAATCACCCCTTGTTCCCCTTAATTTCCACAAAGCTGGGTGCTACAAAACATTGCACACGGTGAAATTAAAGGATTTTGCTATTTACCCTCATATTTTATAATGGTAGAGAATGGTTTCTTTTTCTTGAAAAGTTCCATTACATTTATCCCTTGTAACTTGAACTTGCTTGGTTTTCTCCCTCAGGTGTTAATATAGGTGAAGTTCTAGATAAACGTTACAATGTCTATGGTTACACTGGGCAGGGAGTCTTCAGCAACGTGGTGCGAGCCAGGGACATGGCCAGAGCAAACCAAGAAGTGGCCGTGAAAATCATCAGGAACAATGAACTTATGTAAGTAACATTTTTGTTTGGTGGTAATAAAGCACGTGGAACAATTGGAAGCTTTTCATGATGTGATTTGAATCTCCCTTTGTTTCAAGTGAAGTAACAGATTACAGCTGTGATTCCTGCCTTTTCTGCTAGTATGAGCCAGATAATGGGAAGCACTTGAGGACTGTGTATCCACACTTCTTTACAGCTATCACAGGAAGAAGGGTACTTGCATTTTCATCAGGCACTTTCTCATTTGCAAAACTGCAGGCAACAGTGATAGCAAGAAACAAGGTTACAGCTAATTATGAGCCCTACATTTGTTGAGATGGGAGTTGTGGACTGCAAAAATTCTGTTTCGATGGACCAAATCTATTTGGCAGGCTATGGGTTGGATCCCAGTCAATCATCTGCAGCTTACAAAAAGACTTCCATACATTTAATTATTTTTGTATTATTCGCTAAATGTTTGCGTGTGTATAAGACAGATAAAAAAGGATGGGACTCTCACTGTTGAAATACAAAAAAAAAAAGAGGTCTTTCAGAATGAGTCAACATGAACAAGTAAGATTTCTTAAACTATGTCATTTGAGGACTTGTCTGCAATACTCATTTTTACCATCTACTGCAGTATTTATACAGTCATTATGTCCTCTTCTGTTAAAGACAATCTAAATGAAAATCTTTTCCATGTCTTTACTTTGGAAGTTTTAAAAGTTGTCTTAATGTGTGTATAACTGGATTGGTTTTAGTTATGTAAATAAGTATCTAGAAAAGTTTTAAAGGCAAAAGGGAGGGTGATAAGCTATTTTAGTTTGGTGTGTTGTACAGGTGTGTAATTGAATCTATAGTCAGTTCAGTTTAAATCATCTTTTAATACTGTTGTATGTGGCGAAGTACTTTTTTTAAAAAGTAAACTTCTCAAGTAAGTGCTCTTTAAAATCTGTCATAATACAGGACAAAATCCAGTTTTAGCCTTACATGCAACTGAGAGTGAGGAGGAAAGGATAAGTAGGTTACAAAGGTGGAATGAAGATCCAAGAATTAAGTAAACTTATCCAGTGTGTAGACACTGACAGCAAACCACTGTTGCGGTTTCTTTTTTTCAGCTGTGGTATGTTAGGTAATGACAAGCCACTTCTCATTCCTGGATACCTGTAACTAACAAGTGAATGTCTAGATTTTAAAAAAAAATTTGAATTCAACTGATTTTGTTTTATAATCACATTTCTCTGTTTTCAGGCAAAAAACTGGCCTAAAAGAACTGGAATTTTTAAAGAAGCTCAATGATGCTGATCCTGATGACAAGTTTCATTGTCTACGGTTGTTCAGGCATTTCTACCACAAACAACATCTCTGTCTGGTATTTGAGCCACTCAGGTAAGATGACAAATGTTTGGGGTTCTCTGTAAAAGGTAAAGTACTACTGAGTGTTCTTTACCTTGCTGGGTTTGGCTGTTGTTTTGATCCCTTGTTCTTGTGCCAAGATTCAAGAATGCAAGGAACTTTGAAACAAAAAAAAAAATTGTCTGCAGGCACAAATCACAGACTGCTGAACTATTTCTGATTTACTTTTAGCATTGTTGTGAGTTTTATGCCTGGAAAATATTTGAAACAAGATAATGTATTAAAGATGGTTTATCTCGCTAGTACTACTCTTAATGATTGTTTGTATATGTCAGTATTTTTATTAGTTTTCATAATTAATCATTTTAAGGGTTTCTGTTAAGAATGCATTCCCAGAGAGATTCAGGAATTGCTGTTTGTTCTGCGGAAAGTACATATATAACAACAGTCTAAGGAAGAAAATTGTTACAGTGGCTCTTTACGTGCTCACTTTCCGTTCAAGTACTTCAGCTCTTGTGACAGGTTGATGTAAATACTGTTTTGTGGTAGATCCAGATATATGAATTGCCATAGTCCCCATTCCTACTTAGAGACATCAGCTGTTCATATCCTGAGTTTTCTCTGTGTGTCATACTTCAATTTTTGCCGTATTTGGGGTGAAGATAAGTTATATACTGACACAATGCAGATTTTGTGAGATTTCTACCATATTTCATTAACTAACTGTAGAACAAATTATTGCCTTGTGCTGCACCATCTCTTGATGACACGCTTGTATCGTACTTATGTCCAATTATGTTTTTGTCCTGGAATGATGGTCTTTTCATCTGCTGCTTAAGTCACCAAAACTCTCCTCAACTTTTTATCTTTTGCATGCCTCCTTTTTCATTTATTTCTGAAGAAAATGAGAACAAAGGCTTTACAGTTGTTAAGAAAATGCTGTTCATGTGCAGATAAATCCTCTCAAATCAATATCGATTAAAAATATGCTCTGAGCTAAGTAAAGTCCAGTCTAGTAAGTAATTACACAATATAAGACAGATCTGATTGACCAGCCTTTTTATTTCAATTCTGTAGCTCACAGAGTGGTATGTTAAATTGAATGCTGCTTTTCTCAAAAAGTACTTAAAGCTAACTTGTTTGTTCAAGTTTGTCTCAGAGTTTAGGAGGCCACTATGGTTTTTTTTAAGCTCTTTTCAATTCTTTCTTTCCCTCTTTTCCTTAACAGTATGAATTTACGAGAGGTTTTGAAGAAGTATGGGAAAGATGTTGGGCTCCATATTAAAGCTGTGCGTTCCTACAGCCAGCAATTGTTCCTGGCTTTAAAACTTCTTAAAAGATGCAATATCCTACATGCAGATATTAAACCGGATAACATTTTGGTAAGTAACAGATAATTAAAACTTTTTTTTGGGTGGTCTGTAGTGTGAAATGAAGTATTTGAAATTCACATCATTCTGTTAATTTAGGTGAAGTCAAATTTACTGCAAATGTTAAGGGCTCACACTTTTATATCAAAGGATATTGTGGTATAAATAGTAAGTAAGAAATATAATACAGCATCTAAATGAAATGTTTTCCAAACAAACATTCATCCACTTCTCTCTATATAGAAGACAGATCTTCCAGAATAGGACAGTGTCTTACTGGAGAAATATTTTGAATTTTCCCATTAATAGTTAAAAGATGTTCTTGCTTTCTGCAAAATGGAAGTAGGTTGTTTGAATCTGGATGGAGATTTTGTTTATGTGAGTGAGATAATGGGGAAGGGTCCTTAATGAATCTTTTCTTGTAGGGCATGAGAGCTACATCAGAGGAATCCAGTGGTTTCCTTTGGTTTTTTTGGGCATCATCCCTGTGACAAATTCAGATTTTTATTTTATCTAAAATGTTCTCATCTTACTATCTCAGCAGTAAAATTTCCTATGTAAGTGTGAGATGTGACCAATATGCTGTTTTATAAATGGTACTCTGGATACTGCAGTTGCAAGTTAAATTCGTAAAATTTCAGTATCTGGAATGAAATCTGGTCCACCAAAGATATTTTGCTGTGCGAAAAGTACACAAAACTGACTTGTTTTTATATTTTTTAGGATCTGAAGACATTAACTATCACTTTCAGTTTGAGCAAGTTTTACAATTTTCTTAAAATACAGAGAGGAAGGAACTTCCAATTTAAAGGCTGAATGTTCTTCCTATGTCTGATTTAAATGTGTTGTCACTTTTACAGTACTATTATCAATTCTGTCCACAAGTAGTGCTAATGGATATTTATGTTCAACTTTCAGGTGAACGAGTCTAAAACAATATTAAAGCTTTGTGATTTTGGCTCAGCTTCACATGTCGCAGATAATGACATCACACCCTATCTAGTTAGTAGATTTTATCGAGCTCCAGAAATCAGTAAGTACATTTTGGATTAGCTACATCTGTCACATACCAGAAAATGCCAATATTAGCAGATGAAAATTTGACTTGGATTTATTCTCTAGTCTTAGCAAAACATGACTCTGGAAGTGTGATGGCTGTCAAAAATTCAGGCTTTGAAGGCATGTTCGTGTGACTCTTCATGTATGTTGGTGATCAGCTCAGTGAGAAGTCACTCTGATGGGTTATAGTTATGTTTCAGTTTAGAGGTATTGTTCTGACTTCTTGGTTTTTGCTAATTTAAAGCTGATCAGTTTAAGTGCTAGATAAAAACCTCCCTTTCTAAAATAGGGGTACTTTAAAAGCTAAAAGGTTTCCATCCTTCTTTTATAGTAAATTTTTATTCCTAAGAGGAGCAGCACCAATACAGTTTACAAATCAGAATTTTGTCATCTGTCTGCTTTTGTGATGTTATACCAAAGTCTGCTTTTATGTAATTAACTGGAATTGCTCTGTTTCAGTTATAGGAAAAATCTATGACTATGGTATAGATATGTGGTCTGTAGGCTGCACATTATATGAGCTTTACACAGGAAAAATTCTGTTTCCTGGCAAAACCAATAATCACATGTTGAAACTTGCCATGGATCTCAAAGGAAAGATGCCAAACAAGGTAAGAAAAATAAGTACTTAATATCTGACACTGCTATAATGAACAGTAGAAGATACATTCTTTGTTCTTCTGGAATTCTGTTTCTTATCATATACATCTTTTCTTAACAGTAAGTACTAGACTTCGCTCTGACTGTGTAATTTATACTGATTTAAAATCTTATGAAGTGAAAGTATACAGCTTCTTTTTCATAGACTAAGTATAAAGTGAAAGCAGAAACCTTCTAAGCAGTGACCTGAAAAAAAATGCGTAAGTCAATAAAAGATACTGTGTCCTTTTTCAAAGGGTTTGAACTGTATCTTTGTATTCAATCTCAACATTTTTTCCTGTCCTTTTGATATATTTCTTTTATTAGTATTAAATTACTCATGTTGCAATAAATGGTAGACATTGATGTTAATTGTGAAATTTGTAAGACACAGAGAAGTTGCCTGAAACTCTTGCCTCTTCCTCATTTTCCAGATGATTCGAAAAGGTGTGTTCAAAGATCAGCACTTTGATCAAAATCTCAACTTTATGTATATAGAAGTAGATAAAGTGACGGAAAGGGTAAGTCCCCTCTGTGTTGACTAATCCATCACTTTTTCCAAGCTTTCCTACTATTATGCTCTTTCAAATGTACCTTTGGCTTCTTAATTAAAAACATGATTTTATAAGCTATTAGAAAGTCCTTTTGCAGCAGTATGGACAGATTACAGAGTTATAAAATGGCAAAAGATTTTTTTTCCTGGGATGTAGGAATACAATTAAGAGAAATCTAAATTTAATCTGGTAGATATGCAGGGTACCTCCATATCATCTATCCTTAGGTTACTAGGAAAAGAAATTCTGCCTTCATTTTGTAGAAGCATGTTCAACTTCAGTATGATGTGGTTATATTGTATGAGGTTGCTATTAATTTTGGTATAATTTTGACAATATATTTAAGATGAATCATGAAATAGTGGTCAGATATGGGACTTTCCATGTGGACTTCCATGCTGTGAGTTTAGTGGGATGTTAGGTTCATGTGAACCACCTGTGTGGGTGGCTTCCCCCCGACAGTGTTTTTCCACTCTTCCCTGCCCTGTGATGATTTTATGAGGCCATATGGGGGAAGGGCGTTGCTGCTCTGAGACGAGACAGCCCTGCAGAAAAGCTGCTGCTGAAGCTCTGTGAAAGAAGGGATGGATAGGGGTTTGTGTGTTAATTCTGTTCTACAAGGCTGCCATTTTTGTGTTTGTAGGAGAAAGTTACTGTTATGAGCACCATTAATCCAACCAAGGACCTATTAGCAGACTTGATTGGGTGCCAACGACTCCCTGAAGACCAGCGTAAAAAAGTGCACCAGCTAAAGGACTTGTTGGACCAGATTCTAATGCTAGACCCAGCTAAACGGATTAGCATCAACCAGGCTCTACAGCATGCCTTCATCCAGGAGAAAATTTAAACCAGATGAAGAAGTTCAAAGGGTTTGATTAATTAAGATACAAAGACTGAAGAAATTTCACAGCAGTTATTAATGTATATAAACATAAATATTTCCCCTGCAAAGTTGAGGAAGAAATGATACATTTGAATTAACATCAAGGCTGATATTTCTTTTAGAAATGTTAGAGTAATTCTGTTTTGTGTCTTATGTGAAAATTTTCACTGTAGAACTGTTTTAATTGCCAAGACTGCACAAAAGTACAATGCTAATGTATATGGTTGCAGTTCGTATATATTATAAAAAGAAAAAAGCATCTGTTATAAAAAAAAAAAGAAAGAAAAAAAAAAAGAGAGCAGTAATACTGGGTGGTTGATTTGTTTTTAGCAGACTTGGCTTCATTTTTGTCTTTACAAAATGGCCAGCATAAATGCTGTTTATATTCACATTTTCCTAGGTGTGTGTGTGCAGGCCACAGCAGCATGCCCTTGGTGTAGTCAGTGCCGAAGGGGGTCTGTTCCTTCTTGAGCCTGCCCGCAGGGATGGTCTCCTCTTTTAAAGCAGGTTGTGTACAACTTTCAGTACACTGAAGGTAAGCTAACCCATCAACATCACCGGTGTTTAAGCTGTTATTTTACTGGAACAACTGACAAATGAGAGACAATAGCATTGTGGCAGAATTCCCTGCATGTTTGAGAAATGATCTTGTTTTATTTTCTGGCATTGCAACCGTGGCATAGTTACAACTTCTGTTCTGTTCATCACATTTAAAACTGGGAGAGAGCGCACTTGATGGATAGAGCGCCTTCAGTGTACTGTTTCTTATTACTTTAATTTTTTTAATCAACTTGCTATAGACTTTGTATACATTTTGTTAAATACAGTTCACTATGACATAGAACCAATACTTACAGAAGAGTTTTCATTTAGTAATTACATATGTTGGGATCTCATTCGAAAGACCTTATATCTAAAGGATAGATAGACAACATAATGAAATTTTTAACTATTTGTATGTCATTTTGAAAGTGTACTGCTTTATGCTAAAAGTGTTTCATTTGTTCATTGTTTTCATTATTTGTGATCATGTTGTCTTTCAATACAGGCATAAACCTTCCACTCTTGAACAAAGCAGCTGCTTTTTAAAAGCGGTAATTGCTTCTTTACCTTTTATTTCTTTTGTAAATGAAGCTTTTCTTTAAGAAATGTGACTTTAAAGTGTTGTCTCTTGCATAAAACAGTTGACACTTACTTATTGTAAAGTGAAGATTGTTCTGCTGCATGTAAAGTGGACCATGCAGATTTCTGTATGTTTTCAGTATGCATCATTAGATAATAAAGTCTTTTGTGAACAAGGCATTTGTAGCCATTTTTAAAAGAATCTGTCTTCAGTGATGGTAAATCAGGTAATTTGTAAGACCCGCCCCTGCATTTCCTATTAATCATTAAATTAAAGGGATTATTAAATGTTATGATCTTTGGGAGAGCTATAGGCTATGTTAATTGGATAAATAATTATCACTGCTTAAAAACAAAGCCAAAAGCCCTACAGATACTGTCTGTCTGCTTTCATTGTAATGAAATTATTCCTGTAGGACGTGGGATTAAATTCAGGCTTTAACTAATGTTTGTGCTGTTTTTCTCACTTTTCCTTTTGATGGTGCTGAAAGAGAAAAAAGGAAAGCGAGTCACAGGCCACTCAACGCCTACTCCATGGGTCTGATTTGCTGAGACACCAACTTCACCTTCCTAACAAGGTTATTTCTGACAGCATGTGTAGATAAACATTTAGCAACAAGTTTAAAGAGCTTGAGACAGTTGAGTTGGTTATACAGGGTGAGGAAAACAGAACAACTTTTTCAGGTCCATACTGCTGTTTTAATGCTCTCTTTGACGATGTTAAGAAGTTCATCTTTTCATTTTTTATTAATATATTCTGACAGGCTGTGAAAACCCCACTGGTTTCACGTACTTTATAATACTTTGAACTAAGAAGGATTTTTGTGTCCATCTAGGTACATAATGGCAGCAATCATGCACTCTTAGTGCACTCAAGAATGAGGAAAAGTGCCACAAAGCAGGTCATTCTGCTGGTGGGGAATACCCCACCCAGGAGGTGTAATGAACTAACTACGAAAACGAGCAGGAGATGGGTGGTTTTGTATGCCTATTTGGAACCTTCAACCTGTCTCTTCTCAATTTATATTGTAAAATTACTAATAAAAACCAATCTCTCCCCGTTTCCACATATTTAAGGTATCTTTTTCATACAGGAAATGAAAGAAGTTAGCTTTCATGTTTAGTGAATCACTCGTTGCTTGCTAGTTAAATACAGAAAGTGTAACTTGCACTTTTACAACATAGGCAGCGCTTCTGAGGGCACTTTTACGCAGATGTAGTGATAGCTTATTCTTTCTGTTGCTTTGTACTTTATTCTTAAAATAGGAATATGAAACAATGAAATGATGAGTTGGTGATACAGAAACAAAGCAGTAGAAAAGATGCCCCTTAATACCTACAGAATTGTTTTAAGCTGTTCTGGAGAAGCATAAAGTTGCTCGTTTACTTGTTCTTTGTGTTGTAGGTGCAGCTCAAAAGAAGATGAAGGCTACCAGAAGACATGAACAAAGGTTTCTGTCCTATAAAAGATATGAAAAATACTCTTCATCTAGTTCTGTCTTAATCTTTTAGTTTCCAGCGTTTCAATTTAGAATTGATTAACACTGCTGCATTACTGATAATTCCTGAAACATACTTGCTGTATTAGAATTTGTTCCATAGATTGTTTTGTTTCTGGTTGAAGAGATTTTTTTGTTGTAATTAAATGTAGGTAAATAAGCATTACTCTTTAAATGTAGTTTTCTTAAAATGATAGCCTGAGCAGTACAAAATCTATGACATTTAGGCAGAAAATCTGGCCATTATATTTGGTTAAAATAAATGTGTTAACCAGTAAACATTTAAACAGGTGATGCACTTTTTTCTTTAACTTCAGTAGGTTCATTATTTATTTCAGTTCTGTCAAACTTGATTATCGATACAGAGAATAACTGGCAGGGGTTATTTAAAACAAGTGGATTTCAGTCTCCCATCCAGCTGATACTTCTTGTGGGCAACAATAGAAAAATCTTCAGTTCTAGCTTCAAACACCTGTGGACTTGAGGATTTTTTGCTGCTGTTAAGGACCCTCTGCAGTTTTGGGCAATGCCCAACCCTGTAGCCTGAGGTCTCTGAGGCGAGGAGAGTAGCTGTGGCTGCCACTGCAGTCAGCTGAATTCTCATGGTTGTGGCTGGGTGCAAACAGAACAGCTGTGCAACAGAATGAACCATTTCTCAGCTCATCTAAGAGGGAGGATAACTTTTATTTTCCTCCTGAGCACAAATTTTTAATTTATGTCTTTGCTCGAGGTCCTACATACAGAAAGTTTGGCTAAATTTACTGTGCTGACTTCTGTTTCCTTCTCCCTCATGGTGACAAGGAGCTTCACATTTAACATACTCAGTTTTCAAAGCCTTCAGAAAAAACAAGATTCCAGCCCTGTGGAGTTAGAATGTGTTTTTATTACCTTGGTGTCTACTACTTAGTTTAAAAATTAATTGCTGTTCAAGAGCTTTTAATAGAAGATAATGATTCCTTTAAAACCTTTTTAATAATACTTTATCTCCATACATAGGGTAAGTGGCATTAAACCTCTGAAGAACCTTTATGTGTGTATTGACCCCCACACAGAAGGCAGACCAGACTGGAGATAAAGGGATCTTCTACAGCATGTGTAAAATTGTAACGTGGGTGGAGAATGTTGAGAAGTGGCAATTGCTTGAAATTAATAAACTATGCTTAAAACTTGCCTGCATCCTGTCTTCTGTTGTGCCTACATGTCCTACTGCAAAGCTGTGAAATGTATGAACAATTTTTAAAGGCACTAGAAATTAAGTATAGTTCTTTGAATGGGGTTGGATCCTTAGGTATCAGAGGCATTAGAGAATCTCTGGGAAAAGTCTTCCTGAATATGTAAAATGGAGCTTTTGTTAAGTTGGCTCTCCCATGGTTTTGGAAGCCTCCTCAGCACCAGAGATGTCATGTGAATCCACTTTACTTTTCACTGTGCCTTTTTTTATCTATTATAGCAAGGTATTAACCTGTATTCAGGGGATGAAAGAATTGCACTGTATTGCAGCAGAGGAAGTCGTATGTACTTAGAGATTAATCTTCATAAGGGAAAAAATAGATTGGGAGTAGCAGCATGGTGTTTTTATTTATTGTAAATTATGTATCACATTATTAAGTATATTTGTGTGTGGGTACAGAAGTGAGACTACCATGTGTGTTCTACACTTCCATGTCTTACTTTTGTTCATCTAAGTACGTAGATAATTTAAACTTAATTTTAACTTGTGACAATAGTTACTCTAAATGTAAAACCGTGGCCTTCCTTCCATCATACACCTGTTGAATTCTTCACTGTCTTAATTATTTCCCCATAAACTTTGATTTTGATGATTGTGGCCCAGATATTTCTATAAAGTAGGTATGAGCTAATTATTTATAAAATAATGAAAACACATGAATATTTACAAAGATTCAGTGTTTGGTTTAAGTTAATGAGAAATAATTTAAAGCTTCTTATGGGCAGGTATAAACAAATAGGCCATAACTGATAGAATAACTGTTGATGGTTCAGTCTCAGAAATGACTTTTTAAGTGAGAGTGCAACGAAGGTGGCTTTGTGTTCTTGTGGATAGAAACTAGGAGGGGATCCTTGAGGATACCTGAAGTACACCCAGTCTAAAGAATGGGACTGATAGTAGCTACCACGAGTAATAAGCACAGAAAGTCTGTACAGCTTGAAAAAGAAAGGAGCTGATAATAAAGGTTACTGGGCACAAGAAGGCAGAGAAGAAAGCACCCTTGATTGTCAGTAACACTTTAAAACCCTAATTCTCTATTATTATAGGAAATGGTCCTTTTCACAGACTCTTAGTGAAACTGAGGTGTTCTTCAAGTCTTTGAAAGCCAATTTAAACCTGCAGCTACACTAGACTTTTCCCTTTGGAGAGGCAGATCTGTCATGGAATCTGACCCAGTATCAGGTTTTGTAGAAGATGCAGGTGAATTTCTTCATTGGTAACCACCTTCATTAATCTTGTGTTTTGGCAGGAAAAGGAGTATTTAATAGTCTGGGTTGGACATTCTGCATATTCACTTTTTAAGCAGCTCTTAACTACAGATGGCAAAACTTGTGTAAAGGGGACAGCTCAGACATGCTACAAATCTTTCTCCTATGTTAAAACAAAGCTCATCCTAAAAATGTTGCCAGATGAGGTACTCTGTAAATCTGACACTTGAGCTGCAGCTTTTCCATGGGAAGGAACAAGGTTTTGCTCAACCAAAGCCAAGCTGGCCTCCCATACCATCGTTACTTGTGTGTCTACTAGGCAACTAGGAAGGCAACACAAACAATAAAATCTAGTTTGGATTTAATGTGCAGACAGATTAGGCCAGCTGGGTTAAACTGGTGTTTAACCTCTCGAATGAAGATGCTGCATCATGGCTGAACATGAGGACTGCCTGGAATCAGTTTTCCTTTGGGTGATCTTGACACAGGATAATGACAATTTCGTCACTCTTTCTGTGGGTTTTTAGATTAATTCGAAAATGCACAGAATGCCTATCTATTTCCTCCCCCCTAGGAGGCTTAAATAAACCTGGCTGAGCAAATTCAGGCATTGAGGTCCCTTCCTCTTTTACAGAGAACATCCAGCACTCTCTGACAGGGTAGGAAATGGGTGGTTTCCCAAGTTGACCCAAATTGCTCTGTAGCTCATTAAGGCTGATACACCACGTCCAGTCTTACTTGCAAATAATTTGTAATCTATTTATGTTTATAAGGCCTTAATAAAAAACCTGGACTATGCTTACATGAAAATCCCAAATAATGCCTAGATCAAAATCCTTTTTTTCTTGAGGTCTTTCTCTTTTAAAATAATCCAGAAATCCTCATTTCCTGTAGTAAATTACACAGTAGTTAAATATATGAAATTGATAGCAATTTAGGACATTTCACAGATGATCTCCAAAGACTGCAACTAATCCTGTGTAACCGACTTCCAGATTTGTTCCAGACTCCCACAAGAAGGTGCACACCCACTTTTGCTTCTCATTCTCCTAGTGCCAGGGGGAGGCTGAGGACCTTTTCTGTTCCTACTGGATTCACAACATGTTTTTGATTTTCTAGTACACTGATCACAGAACAGAGCAAACACAAACCAAGACATCAAAACACAAGTAACAAACTACTGGCAACATCCCCTCCTGCTACCCAGCTGACCCTCAGTGACAGAAATTTGACTGTTGCAAAGCACAGTCTTGTTCAGAGTATGTGCTGCAGTGTTATGAATTAAAAGTTATCCCATCTTCTGTAACACAGCTCGATTCCAGGTAAAATAAATAAATAAACCCAAAATCACAAACCGCAGTCTGGTTTTGGTCTAAAAAGTGTTCTAGCTCCAATCTAATTTGTTCCATAACCATGAGCAGCCCAGTGCCCTGTGATGAGCACCCTCTGATAAGACACTGGCCGGAAGAAAATAAAGTGTTACCAGGATGTCCATCTGCAATAAATGTGATAAAAGGAAATGAAGCTTGAAAGGCACAGGGGAAACTGTGGTTTGGTTTAAGCTGGTTTTGAATGTAAGAGGCAAGAGTTTAAAAAATTTTGGTGGTTTCTTGGTTTTGTATCCATCAGAGAGGTAAAATACTATCTGCCTTTGCTGAGCACTTCTTAAGCCACTGGACTTCCAAAGGGTTTTATGGAGTAGGGAAGGAGAGAGTGGCAGAAGCCACTGGTTCATGGTTCTCCCAGTTTCTAGTTGATTGAGCAGAGACCATCACATACTTCCACTGCTTTCCTGATTTACTACAGAAGGAGAA
The DNA here is from genome assembly GCA_026261815.1 of Monarcha castaneiventris obscurior. Lineage (NCBI taxonomy): Eukaryota > Metazoa > Chordata > Aves > Passeriformes > Monarchidae > Monarcha > Monarcha castaneiventris. The sequence continues at coordinate 12,026,066 of JAMPIT010000059.1, read as the reverse complement.
GGCACAGCTGTTACAAGAATGTCCTGTAACAGGAGATGTAATATCACAAAGATTCTTCCTAAATCTTTTGAAATAAAGTTTACAAAAAACTTGTAGAAGCATGTTAAAAAGAAACAACCTTCCAAAACTTGGCCATGTGCTCTCTGCTAGCTACAGCACATAGTAGCAAAACTTGGGACAATTCCCCTCTCCACCCCATTAGTATCACTTTTCTCTATGTTTTCCAGCAAGAGCAAAGGGAGAACACATTTTCAGAGATGAACTATGAGGGAAGGGCAGGGTGCGGAAAAGGGAAGTGTTTAATAGAATGGTTTTCTGGGTTCTTACTTCATATTGCAGAATTTGTCCTCGATGGCTAGATTAGCAAGAACTGAATTTGAAACAAACCTATTTAAGGTTTGCTAAAAAGTTAATCATTATTGAAATGGTTCTGAAGTAACATTTTTAGAGCAATTATGTCAGTGCTTGAATATCCAATTTCAGCACTGCTAGACAATAATTTAATCATTAGTAGAATCATCCAAGAAAATAACAGCAGTAGTAGCTCATGATTGTTAAAACTTGGTGTTAGCCATGTATTTTATGAAATAATGTTTTCTGTTGACATCCAACTCTTTTACAAACACAATCAGCAAAAGCAGCAGCAGAAAATTCTTTCTGTGTGCTTTTGCAGTAAAAAGTACATGTGAAGATACACACCATTACCACACTTGGATTCTTTAGCAGGGCATGTTGTGATATGCAGTGGGTAATGGTTTTAAACTGAAGGGGAGAGCAGGTTTAGATTGGATATTAAGAACAAAGTCTTTTACAATGAGGGTGGTGAAACACTGGAACAGGCTGCCCAGAGATGTGGAGGGTGCCCTAAGCCAGGAAAATTCAAGGTGATGTTAGATGGGGCTCTGAGCAACCTGATCCAGTCAAAAGTGTCCCTGCTCATTGCAGGGAGGCTGGAACTAGATGATCTTTAAAGGTCCCTTCCAGCACAAACTGTTCTGTAATTCCTGCAGATCCCAGTCTATGCCCCCTCACTTTGATAACCTGATGACTGCTGCTTAGTTGAGTGTTTCAGCCAATTCTACAACCCTACAACTGTGATTTAATTTAGATCCCATTTCCTGGAATTGTTTATTGCAGCTGCATAGCAGAACAGCACAAAACCCTTACTAAACTAAAGTGACATTCACTGCTGTCCACTTACACACCAAGCAGATCACACTACTGAAGGAAATTAGATCAGTTTGATGCTGTTTGTCCTTGACAAAATGTTTTGTTCTATTACTGCAGAAAAGGGAGGAGATTTCTAAGAAATTCTCTCCACTAATTTTGTGTACTTACCTGTACCTTTTATTTCTTTTACAATGGCAGACCTTGATAAAAAACCGGCATTCTGTACTTGTATCACAAAAGAACTGTAAAGTCACACATTCTTAAAAGATCAGGACTAATGGAACAACATGGTCAGAAGTTGGCTTTTGTTGCTCAGATGCTTATAAAAAAAAAAAGTTTTAAAATGTTCCGCACTCATCTCATCACTTTAAATGTCACAAAGAAATAGAACAACATTCAGCATTGCTGTCAGGCAGCAAAAATATCCCTTCAGTGCAAATTGTAGCAACTTAGAAATTGTTTTGTTATCTTCTTTTAGGTATGCTGTTACAAACTCCATGGAATTTCTTTGAGTACTTTTATTCCTCTTTTTTTAAACTATGCAAATCTTTTACAGATTTTTAAATTAACATTCATATCAATAAGTAAAAAATTCCTTATTTCCTATCTGTGAATTAGTTATACTACTTTTATCTAAAATACCAGGTAAAAAATACACTTGCAAGATATGGCTGGAAAACACGAAACTCTGCACATCACTAAATGTTAATTAAGGTGAATACATTTCATATCCCTCATTATCATGAGGGATACAAACTGTAGACATCATTATTTGTGTACACATTCAGGGAAAACAAGGTAACCGATTATTCAAAGTTCTCAATCTGCATAAACATTTCCTATGGATTAGAATACATGATGCACAAGAAATGTTGTTTGAAATTGAAAATACTGATGTGGTTCTTGCAGTTCTAGGGTCTTAACTAAATTGGAAGAGAGCCAAGTACCAATAAAAAAACCAAACAGCCAGGCAAAACTCTCCCTTCCTGCTGTATCCTATTTCATCAATAACTAAAACCAACAATCAGACAGAGAATGCAGAGTACTTACTGAAGAAATTATATTAATAATGGTGTTAATGAATTGTACACTTAGATGTCTACGAGCATCTTCAGGGTGCAACAGACTAACATGCTCAGTAGGAGACCCAAGGCTTTTACTGGAACACACCGGTTTTTACCTCCCAAATGCCCTTCCTTAACTTTAATGACAAAAAATTGACATCAATTAATAAAAGCCTGTTGAGTGCTCCAGTTAAAAAGTACAAAAACTCATAATTATGTGCTGATATTTAATTCCAGAGTGCTAACATGTCTTTGCTCTCCCCTGTTCACCCTGCGTGGGTGCTTATGACACGAACTACTCAATTGAACTTGATATAATTATTAAAACATTATTTTACCTGCTCAGAGTAATTTCACCTTCATTTGTCTTCTTCCAGGCATAGAACATTCATTCTTTGTTGATATTTTGAGTTAGCTAAAGTAAGGGAAATTTTGTTCAAATATCAAAAATTCATTTCAGAATAAGCACAAGGAATGTGAAATAAAGCAGGATACCTAATTTATTTGGCCAACAAAGTTCACTTCTGTTATTTTACACTGATGTTCAGATTACCTCAGATTCAGCAAAAGGTCCACGAGAGCCCTACAAAGAAAAGAAAACCAATTTGAGATGTAGTGCATGTGAAAACACTTCACAGAAATTATCAACTTGCCTTTTTCCTTTGATCTTTTACTAGAAAATTTTAACCTCCTACAAGTGTGTAACTCAGTTTTAGTGAGCTGAAATTGGCTTTTAATGTACCTCAGGTGTTGAGTCTGAATGAACAAGGATTTTAGGTAGGGACAAAGGTTTGGGCTTGCTTTCCCCCCCCCAGGTTTTACATGTTGCATTCTAGACCTGCTCTACCTACTTATGGCTAAAATATATTGATATTGATTGATATTGATATTACATACACATGTAATATCAATACAGAGTGCATTTTAATGTTTGCTCACTTGCAAATCAAAGAAAAATAATCTCCAAAGACAATCTTGCAAATGGAAACATTTTTTTTGATTTCTACATGATTATATAACATGTATAATTATCTGTAAGTACCCAGGAAAATTTCTAGATGCAGGAAACCTTTTAATGATGATCATAGTTTAGTTTTTCATCATAAATTCTAGCCCATTCGAAAACTTTCTATGTCCTTGTTCAGATCAGAGATCTATTACATCACCTTCATGGAAGTGTTCACATCCAGCTGGAACAAGGGAGAGGCACTTCAACACAGCAGAGTTGTTACAGGATATTTACTGTAAACTCAGTGTTAGAAACACAAATGCTGGCTTCATGATGCAGCCTGAAAATACCGAGTACATCACTTATATGCAGAGTTTTGCGGGTTCTGACAGACTTTGGATTTCTAATTGTTGGTCTCAAATGTGCTTTTAGTCAAACAGGTGTTGTGCTGGCAGTAACTAGAATGAATATAATCAGTGAATGTTGCAGGTCTAATCAGTGTAAGCTCAGAACACCTTATCTTCTGAAATGAGGTGCAGGTATCTTGTCCTTGGTATTTGTGTGATCTATTTGATTATTTGCCTGTGATTCTATACAAACACAGAGGCAGTGAGGTGTGTTTGTAACTGTGCCCAGCAGGACCTGAAACCTATTGTACATTGCACCCCCATTAGGAAAATGGGCACCACCCAACAGTGATACCTTGGAAGGGAATGTTCAGGAACACTGATGTAATTCTCACAATCTAATTATGATAGATATAATTAATAAGTGACTGTATTTCAGAAGAAATTATCCCAAGCTGCTGCTTTGTTGTATGGACTAAATAGAAATTGTCCTAAGAGATTCATCAGACTTTGTTGTTCTTAATACCAGACACATATAAAATGTGTAAATTACTAAAGATGCTAATTCAAAACAAACATTTTGTGAACATAGAAGTTATGAACTTTCTAAGTGATCTGAGACAATGATTTAACTTTTCCAAAAGTCAACCAAAACCACTCAGGAGTTCCATTCTCTAGAGGTACTGTTGATTTATTCTCATTACTCACAGAGAGCAGTGGTTTATCTCCCATTGCTCTAAGAGATATGCTGGCATCTGCTGATCAAGAAATCCCTGTTTCTGCTATTTCATCCATCAACAGGTTATCAAGGGCTGCATTTTTACTTGAGGAAAGCAAACACATCACACTTTTCCACAGAAAAGGGGTCATAGGAAGCAATTAATGGAAAAATGCATGGGAGATTAGACCCACAAAGCTCAAAACAAACACCTTTTGAGTTGAATGTGAAGTCAAGTGAATGCTTTTTTGTAGGACTATTATATTAACAGGGCTCCCAGGAACTACTTGCCCTCTCACTGAGGATGTTTCACAGAAAGAATAAGAATCACCACAACAGTAATTAAATATTTCTATTTATTTTTTCATTAATACAGTATTTCCTTCCCCACAGACAAATAAAAATGATCACTCATTATATTTATGGAAGGGCTATCAAAATAGGGTGCTGTTAGAATCTCTTGCTTCTTTTGGGAGACAATCTGCTTTAGTATTATTCAAAAACATCACTGATGCCTACAGAATAACGAACCTTTTTTCCCCAATCTAAATATCCATAATGGATCCAAGGCACATAAGAGTGTATTAATTTTGTGAACCAGGTTTAACCCAGTACTCAGAACAGAGATATACCACATGAAAAGGTATAAGAATTATTATTTGAAGAGAAAGTTTATTAATGAGGACAGCAGATTAGGCTACTGCCAGATGGTGAATTATTCTACTGGTGAAGATCAGAGTTTTGATTTCTTCTGGAAGAAGCTGACAATAGCATTCACACATTCATCAGACAACCACCTCTCCGTCAGCACTTCACACTCTCTGCTGTTGACTGCATGGAGCTTCTCCTTTTCCATACTTCGTAACAGCTGCTTGGACACTGCCAAGGACTGGAGAATAAAGAGAGGAACATTAGGATGATAAGTTTTCTATACTTTAATGCTTCAGGAAGTAATACAAAACCTTCACTGGAATCCTAACCCAACTGCATTAACATCACATCTCCCAACTTTTAGTCAACATTTTCACCGGAAGTATTTATTGCATTTAATTCCCCAGACTGCCAATAAGGTGGAGAAGGCTCATGAGAAGCAAACCAGGAGTCCACTAAGTGCTCATTATCAGAGTAGATGGTCAAAAGAAACAAAACCCATTCGACTTTCTGCAGTGTCAAATGCAACCCACATTATCAGCAGCTGGCACAGCTGTCTCCTCCCGTTCAAAGGAACACAAGACCACTGTGACTTCAGTAGTCTTGCCAACTAAACTAGGGAGCAGGATCCCTGAATTCAGCAAAAATTAAAGCCACCCAGCATCATCTTGAGCACCCAGAGTGCACACAGTACAATTAACATTGCAGAACAAGTGGTAAGGATCTTAAACATCAACTATTGCCAAAATAAAAACCTAAGAAAAGCCACTCAAGTTACTCAGAGAGACACTGCACAGGTGGCGTCATCAGTTAATTTGTAAGGCTTTTCAGCCACTGCATTTCTGTGGACAGTGCTCTATCTTAGATGCAGACAGAGCAGAAGAGAGGGATCTGTTTCCCAGCAGCAGAGGGAGAGATGTGTGCTTGAGGGAAAATATATTGATCCTCATTATTTCAATTAAGGATGAAGTGAAATGAAGTGGCAGGATAGGTTTGGCAGAAGAACTGGGAATGCTACAGGCTTACAAGGTGGAGAAAAATGAAAAATACCGACATTTTTGGGGAGGCTTGCAAAAGCTTCTAATCTTGCCCAAACTTCCTTCTGGAAACTTCTGTCAGGGAAGACCTCAGTCACAAGTCCCTGGGCACAGGCTTCTGCTGCAGTCAGCTTTTTATTGAAAAGCAACATCTCACTTGCCTACGTGAAAAAAAAAAGAAAGTGTGATTCAACAAGACACAAGACTTGAGTAATCTGACAGGGAAGCTGCATGCTTGCTTCCACATCACATTCATTTTAATCTCTTGCTTGTTAATATCTGCCCTCTGAAAAGAACAGAGAATAGATTATGATGATGATGATTATTATTGTTATTATCAAGGAACTGCCAGACACTGTCTGCTTCAAAGCCCCTGCTTCAGCAGGGTGCTCAGTCCCATCATTCAGGCCATCATGAAGAGGTTAAGCAAGGATCACACCCAGTGCCAGTGCCTGGGCTTCACCACTGGCCTACAGCTCCTACTGTTCACTAGGACTGTACACGTCTTTTTGAGCAGAGCTCCAAGGCTGCAATCTGAAATTACCTCATCATAAATGTGTTTGTTCACTTTTGCAGTGACTCCAAGGTTTCTAGAACATGTACTGGCAGGCTGTATCTCACTGAACAGACTACTCTTGATACTTGGATGTTTATGAAGCACTTGCTCTGCTCTTTACAGATCTAAATCCTGCTCAAAAAAATACATTATATGAATGCATGAAATATCAGATAAGTATTTTAAACTACCCAGACTTTTTCTGTGGTATATCAAAAGAAGCAGAAAAGATTTATGCTGTTCTCAGAAACAAAAATTTGGATTCTGCTTCTTCATTTTTCTTTTTCCTTTTTTTTTTTAAGTTACTATTATGTAGTTTCCTTATTTCTAGAGTAGACAGAGAAAATACGAGTATGGACACACCACAGCTGCTCTCACGGTCAGAGGATACCAACATACAAAGGTCAGATGATCCCACAGGCAGTGCAGTCATTCTTACCTTGGCTAAGCCCATGATTTTTGGAAACAGGTAAGAGGAACATCCCTCTGGGCTCTGCCCAAGTTGACTAAATGGGCTGTGAAATGTAGCCTGGAAAAAAAAAAGGAACAAAATAAAGGAAACCTTACATCACAGCATGGAATTAAAGTACTAGCACTTAATTTTCATTTTAAATCTTCTACTGAGACAGAGTTCACCAAACACATCTGAACTGTTACCATAACAGGCTTCAAATGCCATGTGGAATCATTGCTTCATCCTTTCAATGCACCCCAGAGCTGGCTTGTATAATTCCATTCCCTTATCTAACAACCCTACTGATGAAGTTACATTATTTGAATACAGCACTTAGAGAAACTAATGTGCAAAGTCTTTACAGAAAGGATGTTCATGTACACCAGCCTTAAAAGTTACTAAACACATATTCAAAGTAACTTAGGAAGCAAACAGCATTTTTGCCTTTCTGAAGGCAAACCAAGTTTCTTCTTCTCCTGAAAAATTCAAGTCACTGAATCTTCTTTCCCCAAATTTTAAGCAAATCTAAAAAGAGCCTGTGCCAGAAATGCAGCAAGGGGTCATACAAAATAATACCATAATTGCAAGTTAGAACTGAACAGTGAATAGAGAACAATCAACTTTTTTAAAAATAATTTAAAAAAAAGAGAAACACAAGGCAAAAATATGATGCATTTATCAGTGGTTGTATATACAACCAGTAAAGGATGTTCAAGTACGAATTTCAAGCCATTCAGGAAAGAAGAATAATATTAACAGGACAAAACATTTCATGTTTTTTTGGATTAAACTTCAACTAAATCTATACTAACTCATGGCTGTAAGGAGATGATACGCTGAAGCAAAGTGATTAGACTTCCAAATCGTCTTAATAAAATTGAGAGGCATGAGTAAGGAGATACTATTGAATATGGACAAGTTAAAGTTTGTCAGGAACAACCTGGTACATAGCATATGACACACAATAGGGAAAACTGTTTTACTGGCAACTTTATAGCAAGGGATACAGGTGTTAGATCAGCCCACAAGTATGTAAATCAACATAGTAATTTGATTTTTGACATCCAACACAGTGGGATGTCAAATCAGAAATGCAGAATGTGGAGACATTCTTCTGCTCCATTTCACATCAGTAGGACATGAGCTGGAGTGATGTGTCCAGCTTGTCCCACTATGCTTAAAGAGACCCAGAGCAAATGGAAGGAATCCAGAGGAATGTGCCTGCAGGCCACATGAGGAAAAGCTGAACAAATGGCAGCTGTTTAGCTCAAAAAAAGAGCTGAGAAGCGAAGATAAAACAGAGATACATCTAATAGGCTAAGTACACTGATGGCTAAGGAAGGGAGGGTGAATATAGACTGTTCTTTAAACTGAGGAACAAGAAACAACAGGTTCACCCTGTACAAAAAAAGATCAGATAAGAGGGGCGAAAGAGGGAGAATCCAACACTTTTCTAGTAAAAAAAGAGATCTATGGACCATAACTGACTGAATAAATCATGCACATTAGACAAGCACACGACAGGAGTGACACAGTCGTAAGTGATCTGGGATAAATTACTTCAGCCAGTTACTGAACTTCCATTCCAGACCAAACTTTTTCTCCCCCTTTCACACCTAAAAGGGGCCTTACAAACATCATTTCACATCAGCTGAGAAGAGGGGCTCTTAAAAAAAGAGCCTCTAAACTGGAGTCAGTAACTTGATAAGCATAACTACAGCACGGGAAATTCCATGCATGTTAACCACTGGCTGATGTACTCCTGTGCTGGTAATTAATATAGATAGGTAGGTGTTCCTTGATGTGATATACAAAACCTTTAGACTTTTCTGAAGTGCTCTTTTCTTTCAGATTACCCCAAATCAAATAATATTTAATACAGACAGAGGCTTAAAGACTGGCTTAAAGACTACATGTAATGTACTTACTCTGTCAGAAGCATAGACAAGGTCACACAAACCAAGGACTGTTACACAGATTCCAATAGCTGGGCCATTTACCACTGCAATCAGTGGTTTAGGAAAATCAATAAAATGACCCACAAACTCTCTAGAGAGAAGGGAAAACAGAAGATGTAAGAGACACATCTCAAGTGTTTTTCATCAAATACATACAAATTCCAAAACGTGATTAGACACTGCATAACAAAACCCAAGAGCTAGATAGAAACTACATAGTCTTTGGTTTTTCAGCCTTTCAGAAATGAATTCTACCAAAATAAGAGCTATTTGAAACAGCTGCATTTGCTTAGCAACTAAGAATCAAACATGTACATGTCAGCAGAGCTTTTCTAGTTCCTGCTATCAAGTTATAGAAGTGTTTTCCACTTGAGCTACAGTTGCTGAACACAGCTCACTGACAAGAATCCTCTGCCTGTACATCCATCCCAGCTCCACCCATGGGATGGCCATTCCCTTCACAGACTCTGCTCTGCAGTGGAGCCCCAACAGGCACCAACACTGTGATGTTACCACAACACAGAACTCCCTAGTGCTCCTCTGCATAGGTTCAAGAAACAGCATTTTTGCTTCATCTGACAGCTGCTTCTCCATCCAAGAGGTGCAAAATGCATTCTCAAAATAAAACATTTTCCAAAAGTGAACAGTGTTATAAGAACTCCATTTCTCTGACATCCCTGTGCATTGGTTGTGGTGGAACACTGTGCCTGTGTAAAAGTAACAGCCCAGCAAACACAGGCTTCTCACAGGAGCAAGGTTAAAGGCCACAAAGCACACGAGACTCTGCAGTGTGCTGAACACCCTACAAAACTGTGCTGGTTAGGACAAATTTGGAGGAAAACACTGCAGGCTGGAACACTTCCCAGGTACCACTGAGTAACATCTTCACAACAGGCTCACACTGCATCATTACCACTTTGAGGGGCAACTGTGATCCACAGAGACAGCTCACCTAAGTAAAAGCTGCAAAACTGAGTACTTGCAGTTCATCTTTAAAATATAAATCAAAAATGCTGCTTTTCTGTATATTTTAGCTTTTCCAACAATTGCAAGTGCCTGAAGAAACAATCCAACTCGCAAGCATCTCTCAGATGCAATTATCACATACAGAAGCAAAAAAGAAGACAAAATCTGCTTAAGTAAGGGAAAAAAAGAAACAGCCCCTTATGTCAGATGATATCCCTGACCTTCTTGGCCTCAGAAAATAAATTCATTGAACAGGTAAATTCAAATTTAAAGGCAGAACCAAGATCTCAGCATTACTGGGCAATTTTGAACAAGTTCATTACACCTGTCTCTATTCAAAGAAGTCTGACAGTGAAAGTATTTTGGCATTTCCAGGCAGTGTAGACACTGCTGGTTATCAAGAACCCCACAATTTTTTCATGTAAAGTTAAAACAATGTTTTTTTCATTTTATCTGCATGTACTCTGGGGACTAAACAATGAAATCAAGTCTTCAGCATCACTGTATTTAAAAAGCCTTCTAACATTAATCTACTTATTTCATACAATTAATACCACTTCCCCCCACACCATCTTTGCATTTATGCACAGGGGGCACCCTTAGACACAACCAACCACCAGATGAATCGTAGCATAACTGGGTCCCTGCTGTTGTGTTTTCTAACCATGCCTGCAAATTATATTTTACCCATCACAGTAACTTATGCATATATGAAACCAAGATGTTCTACTTGAGTAATACTGCTCCATCTTTTGCCATCTTCTCCATTTCACCAGGCTGGACATTAGTGAAATTATTCAGATCATTTCCACTACTATAGTAGTCTCCATTTCCTGCAGAGAACACATAGGAGTAAATGTACCAATGGTTTCTGAGTAGGAAAGAGAAGAGAAGCTTTCATTTATTACATTTACAAAAGAATTTCATCCCAAGTGAGAAGCTTTCATTTATTACATTTACAACAGCATTTCATCCCAAGTGTGTAACATTGTTAAGTAATTAGAGGGATTTTCTCAAAGTATATGCAATATCTTAAAGGACATCTGTGGTTTAAAAGTAACTTTCTGACTGTCAATTTGTTGAAAAAAACAATGAGTAAAAAGCCAAAGAATGTTAACTGTGAAATATTTGATGGGGAAAACTAATTTTCTTTTTTTTCTGTAACAGTGTCAGATGGAAAAAAATATTTTATTTCTTTCCCTGTATACTTCCTTAGGATTTTTTTTTCTGTCAATTCGCAAGCATTCAAACAATTAGATGTGAGAAACTTTTTTTTAAACAGGTCAATGGAAATGTAAATTGATGCATCTCCCTTCACCTACCTTCAAACTAATGAAGAAATCAAAAGTAGACAGAGTAACTTACTTAACATGTGGTAGAGTTTCCCATTTTTAATGGTCTATTTAGAAAAAGGCACAGCAGTCTAAGGGTAAGATTGACAGCACTGCATTGACATCACTGCACTGGAAGATGGATTCCTCAGTAAGACACAGATAAGCTGGTAATCAGTGTATAAACCAGTTTGAGGCCCCACCAAAATTGCCTAAATCACCCTGTGTTCCAGGAGGACATTCACAGCAGGGGACCCACTTTACACTGCAGGGCTCTTATTCACAGTGTGCAAAGGAACAGAAAGGTTTGTGCAGAGCTGTTTGCTGTCCACTCAGAGCTTTACAGGGGTTAGACCTTCCAGCTCCACTTGTGTGAATCACCCTTCTTATCTTGTAAGAGCTGTGGTGCCCAGTCATTGCTACTGAAAGGAAATTCAGCATCCTGGGAATGGGAACCAGGTGCTGGTAAAGCAGACAGTGGAGAAGAATTTGCATGCAATTACCTCAGAGTAAACAGGTTTAAGCCCAAATTCACCTTGAATTCACACTACTTAGTTGCCAGCCAAAACTCAAGTTTTGGCTAAATTCCTAAAAAGACACTCCTCTGCAATGAGGATGGGCCAGAGAGGCAGATATTCAAAAGTAATAAAGCCCTTAGGAGTATTCCATGTCCATTTTCTCAGCTGAGAAAGATGTTTTGATGTAATGGCAAGCTTACTTAAGAATGTGAAATACTAGCTTGAAGAAAATCTGCCATAACACTTTGGAAAATCTTTGGTCTACAATATAGGAAAGAATTTCCTCTCTGAATTTTATCTTAGTCTAATCACAGGTAGTTATTTCATGTCAGTACTGTACTTTGGTATTATATAAAACATACCAGTAATAACTGCTATGGTAGAATCATTTTTCCCAGCTTCTTCAAGTGCTTTGATAATTTCTCTGTACATCTGCACAAAAGGAAAATGAACAAAGTACAAATACAATGCTGCAAAAGAACATAAAAATGACACTGACAAGAAGGAACTCGAGAGACAGATTAGCTATGATCCTTTTATGATCCTGAAAAATTTGTTGCACACACAAAGTTTGGTATTACATGTGAAGTACTTCTGACCATAAAGACACACTTGCAATACTCAAAACTTCCAGTGCAAACCTAAAGGACAACATAAGGTTCTTTGGACAAACAAACACTGCCTTGAAACAGCTAATTTCAATACAGCAGTTTAAGTGGACAAAATAATACAGTAAAGAATCAGCAGCAGTGGGGTGAAGACCCTGCTCTGGTATCTCCACAGTTGTAAACCAGGGTGATTATGATGCTTCCAACAGGAGGGACTTACTCATGAAGGTAACTATGGGAAACAGAGGATCACCTACACATACATGCAGCAGTGCTGAGCCAAAGGCTGCACAAATGCTTTGTTATACTCAAGGCTGCAGTCAAATCTTGCATCCAAAACACAGGCCAGCCTTCCTGCAGTTTGCCATTTTAATTTAGTGCAGACCATAATCCTATATTAAGTCTGAAAGAAATCAAGAGACACAAAAAAGCCTAATTTGTAAAATTTTAGTTAAATTATTTCATTTTGTGCTAGATGTTTACTCCTTAGGTTGTTGTTGGGAGTCAGAATAGTAATCCCTCATAAAATTCAGACCACCATGCTTTAGTTCTGCTAAACCTGTAGTAAGGACTCTTTAAAGATTTAAGCAGCTTATTCAGAAAGAAAAAAATCATTAATCCTCCCAAGTTCATTTCTTTACCTGATGGTTGATGGCATTTTTCCTATCAGGTCGGTTAAACATTATCTTCGTGATATTGTTTTTGGTAGTAACTATTAATGTTTCATAGCCATCATGTCTGCCCTCTTCTGGAGAAGCCTCTTTCTTCTGGCTAGCAGATTCTGCAGAGACCAGACTTGAGACAAGTTCAGCATATTGCTGTCTGGCATTATCCTGCAATAAAAGAAAAGAAATTAAAAAATAGGGAAGAAAAAAAATGGAAAAAAAGGAAAAAATACTAAAATACCAGGTAAGATGAAAATAACACACACAAGATTATGGAAAGCTAAAATTGAAATCAGTTACAGTATTAATAAAATGGGTACCCAGGTGGGGGGGGAAGAGAAGGTGACTGCTTCAGGACAAAAGAAAACAAAAATCTCTATTATAATATATTCCAGTTAGGAGGGTGAGGATGGCAAAATGTTGTATTTGAACACTGCAGAACATGCTTCAAGTCACCTTAAAAGCAGCAGCAATAGATTCACAAAATAGAAGTGCATAGATGCTTGGATGATGACATTTATTTTGCTGGACGAGTGCCCCTATCCATGCCTAAGATTACCAGAGAGACCTTTGTCATACTCCCAGCATTTACACATTTCTGTGGATCCTTTGTTTCTGCTTTCCAGTCGGACATTTCTCTAACAAAAGTTTTTATTTTAGAAGAGTGTTGCCGAAAATAAGAGCACTGAAATGGATCTTACAGCATTTTAAAATTACTTGGAGACAACAGTTTTCATTTAGCACTAACATGCCACACAGAAGCCTAAAGAATCCTGTCTCCCTATTTCTTAAGCAAGCAGTGATTTAAAAGAATTTTAAGTACTTGGTTGTTGCAAGCTATTGGCTTGAAAGGATAATATACTTTGAACAGTTCTATAATCCATAGTGAGTAGCACATGAAATTGTCTATCCACTCTCCAATCTAACTTGAGGAGCCAATTCTTCTCCTTAAGTATTTCTTGACTACTCCTAAAAGCTGCAGGACCATCTCAAAAATAAATCCAAAACCCCGAACTAAACAAAATATCAAAATGCACCCAAAAAAACACAAAGCAGAACAGTATGTTATATTAATGAAATTATGCAACCGTGTCTTGTTTTGAAAAAAAAAAGTAAAAATTCAAAAATCCCCCTCTATATTAACGAATCTTTTTGTCTGAGCTCAGCAACTACTACTGAGCAGCAGGCCTAATGCAGCACTGACACAGCTGATTTGAAAAGCTTGTTTCCTTCATTTAATAGCAACTGAGGAAACCATGGTAGCTATATGCAGTCAGACTTAGTAAAGCCTGCAGAAAAAGTAATGCTTATATATCTCTGCATCTTTATTCTCCCAGCTTGCTTCACTTGACTTCTCTAAAGGTTATGAAAGATACTAAAAATGTCAAGATGCATTGAGAAAGAAAGAATGAAGAGAGGCTCTCAATTTTTTCCTAGTCTTTTAGTCAACAGCATAAGAGACTGACTTTTCAAAATGACAACATTATGAATATGCTGAATTCAGAGATTTGGGTTTTGTTGTAAGAACTGAGAAGCTCAATCCATCTTTCTTAAAGAGAAGAGCAGAATAGCCCATAATACAAAAGAACACTACTTTTACTGGAAGTCACCATATAAGATCTCTCACACAGATACAATCTGGCAGCAAAAATGTAGAATGAGGCTTACACACTAAAAAAAAAAAATCTCCAAACACTGAAGCAGTGATTGAGGAATACACTGGGAAACATTTTGATGGCTGAAGCAGAGTTGCTCAACTAGCATGTAGTATTTTTTAGTTATCAGCCACTCACTTAAAGACCAGGCACTTCAAGGTAGAGTAATCTAGACAGTATCTAAGTGAAATTATGGGTTTTGTCACCTGAGACAAATTGCCAAGAGAATTCCATGCATCCCACTTGGCTTTCTTGACAAAGTCCAGCATACCTGGTTTTGGAGCATTGCAGGGACCTTCGGTAGCCTGAAAAGAGAGTGAAACAAACTTATTCAAACCTTTAATTAAAGTATTCTATGATCAGTTTTCCTGAAGAAAAATAAACTATTGGAAAGAAATATTTCAAGTGGGAGGCAGGAAAGAAAGAAAGAGTACATTTATGAGCTCATTATAATTAATTAGCAAAGCTACCTGGAACCATCAGCTGTCTTTAAGGTTTTTTTAAATAAGTTACTGATTGCCTTCCTTGACATAACAAGCCACAGCCCCTACTGACCCTGCAGTCAATCCTGATCCACCAATACTCCCCCAAATACCAACACAAGCCCTGCTACAGACATGAAGCTATTTCTAGAAAGGTCTGCTTTCATGCTGCGGTAAAGAATAACCTTCACTCAAACTGTGGAGGAACAGTTCCTTGAATTCAAAACAGACAAACAAAAAACCCCAAACAAAACCTACAATGACCATACTAAAAATAAAGAGAGGAAAATACCACAGAAATCAACTTTCAAATGTCAACACCATTATATTATAGGCCCAGGTGACCATAGATACAAGAAATTTAAGAGGAAGCATGCAGCCTACTCTTTTTTTCCTAGGCATAAGCCATTTTCCAAAGCTGAATCAATATTATTATATGGAAGGCATCACACAATGGATATAATTTTGCTCTATTTCTTTGAATAAAGGTTCTTTGAATAAAGGTTTCTACTCAAAGCATGAAAAAACAGGTTTGGCTTCCCTCAGAATTTAGGCATTTTAAGGGGCTGACATTTCAAGAACAGAATTGGAGCACATAAAATCAAGAGCCTGTTAACACACAATACATTTGAACACCCTGTATTTTAAATAAATTTTACAGGTCCATCCCCTCAGGTTATAGACGCTCCTTACCAAACAAAGTAAGTCAAGTCACGCCTACCTGTTTAAACAGAGCATAGAGTTTCAACTTGGTTTCATTCCCAGGATCTTTTTTCAAAAGCTTCAGCTGTTCTTGAGCCTTTTCGAAGTCCTTCTGGCTGACCTGCATGGTGGCTGCAGTCATGTGCAGGTGAATCGCTGGAATGCAAGCAGCTTGTGTTGGCCTGGGAGTAAGTGGGGAAAAAAATCCCATTACTTGACTTTTGTGAAAGACTAGAGGAGAAACAAGCATACTGCTTTTTAAGACATTTAAAGTAAATGTGAAACATTACATACAACACTAATCAAAACAACAGCAAGAAAGATATTAAAAGTCACAAGAAAGTTGCTTTAGAAGTTTGCTTTTGCTGTGATATAATTAACCTTTGAAAATTATTAAATTTTATTAATTATTTAAATCTCAACCCCTTGCACTCAGCACCTTGAATAATGCATTCAGTTCTGGGCCCCTCACTGCAAGACAGACATTTTGGTGCTGGAATGTGTCCAGACAAGGGAACAAAGCTGGTGAAGGGTCTGGAGCACAAGTCCTATGAGGAGCAGCTGAGGGAGCTGGGGCTTTTAGCCTGGAGAAAAGGATGCTCAGAGAGACCTTATCACTCTAAAACTGCCTGAAAGGAGGCTATAGCCAGGTGGGGAGTGGTTTCTTCTCACAGGTAACAACTGTGAGGATGAGAGGGAACAGCTTCAAGTTGCACTAGTGGAAGTTTAGATTGGCAAAAAAAAATCTTCTTAATATCCAGATGGGTGGCCAGGCACTGGAAGAGGCGGCCCAAGGAAGCAGTGGAGTGAGCCACCATGCCTGGAGGGATTTAAAAGATGTGTCTATGTGGCCTCTGGGGACACGGTTTAGTGGCTAAACCTAAGACAAGCATGCAGCCTGTCTGCTCTTTGTGATCCTTTCAAGTGTGTGTGCTTCTAGCTAGAAACATTTCAATTTGAAAGCCCAGTTCTCCAATCAGGGCAGCGCAAGTGAAGACTAATTTCAAAATGTTCTTTGCAAAAAGACTGGCTGTAAACCACCTTGTAGGCACTTGAGGAAAAAAAAGGCAGTCAAATATATTCTGGGAGAACAACTTCCCACCAGGAAAAGGCAATTCCATCAAAACCTCCCACAAAAATACCAAACCTAACCCAACTCTATAATGCTTTGTAAAAACACTTTTACTTCAGTAGAGTTTGGTATCAAAAGCCAAGAGGTCTAATAATTTTGACTTATTTCAAGAGGGCAAAAGCATGTTGTCACAGCTTTTTTTTTTTGTTAAATTGCAATATACGTTAAGCATTTTTACTATTTTTTAAATGTTTGCCGTTTATGTATGAACCTTCCTTCTCTATTGTAGTAAAAAGAAAAGTAGCCCAACTTTCCCTACTCTAACTTACAGACACATCTGTCTTGTTAGAACATCATATATGATAGATTCATAATCACTCTCATTTGGAAAACTAATGAGTATCTCAAATGGAAACTGACAGAATGTTTAATCAATTTAATGTTAATATTTCAGTTACAAGACAATAATTTTAAAATCATAGAAATTCTGCCTTTTTATACAGCCTAATGAGAATTTTAAAGATGTTCTACTGCCTACCTCAAAAATATCCTCATTGCTCTTATTTCTTAAAGAAAATTTATTTTCTGCTGTAAGCCTAGAAGTTGCAGGCAGAAAGTGTGAAGAATGTGAACTGTCCCCCATTAATTTTATTCCTCTTTCATTTTATGCAGCTAGATGGTTTAAGTGTCTGGTAAAAATGTTAGTAAGATCTATTGATTTTATGTCCTATTACAGCCCTTCTTTGTTAATAAAATCAAGGTTCTGACATTTTGGAGATACCAAGTTTGAATGACAGACACGGAAAGAATATTTTTTGTTATACACGGAATTTCCTTCTAAGTGAAAGAATTTCAAAATGGGCTTCAAAATCTTACGCCAGTAACAAGAAACCTATCTGAACAATACAAAATGGAATAGGCTATCAGAAAAGGCTGCAGGAACAGGAAGTCCTTTTAACTGAGTAGATGAGCTGTAAGCCTTTATTAAGATAGCAGCACACCCAGACAAACATGGGGTAAACAACTCTCACTGCAACCAATATTCAAGCTGGTGTGTTCAGAAGCCTCTGTCAGAGTTTAAGGAGTTCATCCCTTAAACAGCTGGGGGTTATTTAGCCAACGTGTGGACTTCGTTTCCAGCATCAAAAAAAAAAAAAAAAAAACTTTCAACAGGAAAAAGTGCACCTAAATGGATACAGATACAAGATTTTTAATACTGCATCCCTTGCATTAGTCTGTTCCAGAGTCCCAGAACATGACCCTTTCAGATCCTATTCCCAAAGATGGTTTTGAAATCACATTTATTGGAAGAAGAAATGAGAGTGCAGGAAGAATAGTTGTTTGTTTTGGTTTGGCCTTTTTTTTCCCCTCCTATTTTGCTAGCCATCTTTGGAATTACTGGATTGCTACTGTCCCCAAGATGATCTGTGTATCTGCTACAGATTTTCTTGTCAGTCTAGGCAGTGAGTGAGGTAGATCCTGTGTCTAAAAATGGAGATTTGGGTTTACACCATGTTTGACAATCTGGATTTCACTCCAGCCTGGCTGTGGTCAATATCATAAAAAGGCTTTAAGTATATACAATTTGATAATGATCATAAATTAACAAAAGTTGAGGATGAGCAGCTAGAGAGAGAAGAATGCCACAGAAGCCAGTCTGAAGGCATGTACACACATATTTATGGTTAAGGTTGGTTGGTTTGCTTGGTTGTTTTTTTTTTTTTTTTGCATTTAGCAGGTCACAGTTCTCTTCCTTATTAAGGATGCAAGGTAGACAAATTAGAAGAGGATGAGAAGACAGTTAGGTGAATAAAAAAAAATTTGGCTGGGGAAAAGTGGACTGATCTTTCAGTCAGTCCAGGCTCAGAAGAACTTTGCTGTTTCATTATATTCACTTTTGCTTCTAAGTTAAAAAATGTTAGGGTAAAACTATCCACTCCAAATACCTCATCTTTCATTCTTCTTTTCCTCCTTACCTACTGATTTGTAATAGGAGATTGTGCAGCCTATTAAAGTCTGTTTATAAGAAAAGGCCTTTTATCTTTCATTCTTCCTTGCTGCTTGTAGCTCAATTCTCTGCAGGACATTGATGATTCACTCCATTCCTTCTGCCTTCTGATCTCTACAGACATTTCCTACACATCAGAGATGCTCATCAATTCTCGACATGCTAAGGCTAAGCTGATTACTGTGACTTCTCTATTAAAACAATAACAAAGGATGAAAACACAAAGGAAAAATTAAGTTATTTCACAATTAATTCATCTTGGGCAGGACTTCATTCTTCAGAGGCACACACAAACAGCAGTAAGAGAGCTCCTCGACCTCAAGTAAATCACATAGAGTGAGGAGATGACACTTCTCAGCACACACAACAGCACTGCCACCTCTGGCACTGCACAGTGGTGCTGTGCCACAGTCCCAAGGACAGAGGACCTGGAGAGGCTGCTGCAGCACAAGGATGGAGAAGCAGGTGAGGCTGCAGCAGTACATCGTGGAACAACTTGCTCCCTCCATCTGCTGCTCCCTCGCTGTGACACTGAGTCCTTCTCAGTCACTCACTGAGCAAATCCACACCACACTTTAGTGGCCTCACTTTGCGGAAACCACGCAGAGAGCCTGGAACCTGAGGTACAAGCTTTTAATCCAAGCAGAAAAAGAAGCCTAGGAAAGGCAATCAAAAGCCCCTCTGTATTTCTCTTTCTCATCTACTCACTGCAACACAGCAAAATGATCTTCACAAAGCTTCCTGTTTATTGCCCTGCACCCTGAGCTGCCACTGCCCCACTGCTACAAATTACCTTCGCTGTGGCGGTGCCCACTGAGAGCGGTGAGGGCTCGGTAACCTCCCCCGGGCTGGGTAAAAAGCCAGCCCCCACCAGAGACAGTCACAGCTTGGCAGAGCAGTCAGAGTCCATGACAAATGCCTGCGTATTCCTGCAAGACCAGTCACTGGGGACTTCGCAAGGTGTACACTCTGAAAAAAGAAATAAATCCTGGGCATCACTGCCTGAACCTCAAACATCCAGGCTGACAATCATTTCACATTTATTCCCTTGCTTCAGACATCTCTTTGTTGCCATTCAGTCGTTCAGGATATCCTGGAGGCTCACCATTCATCCTATTCACTCTACCTGTTCACTTAAATGCCTCTTATCCCAATAAACATTTGAATGTAAGTCTCTTAAATTTAAGATTTCAATTACACCGAAAGTAATTTCTCACTGTTTATATGATTCACAAAAGGACTGCAAAGCCTGTTAAAGGTAGCCCTCTCACTTCTGGGTAGTTCTGTCACTTGCATAAGGACTTTAAAAGAGTTAAAAATGCCAACATTTTGTAAAATACTGACTGCTCACTTTCTAACTTTTAAAGCAACATTGCAGTTTCCTCATTAGGACTAAACAGAAGTCAAAAGATCTCTTTGCACAGGAAACATCAGATACACTCAGCAAAAGAAAGGGATGGATATACCTGAAATCCATCTTCCATTTACTTAGTAAAAGTTTTCTTTTAAACGTTAGTAGATCCTGGGGAAATAAAGCACATAGAAAAGAAGTTATAAATCCTATTAGGATTAAAAGCAGTGGGTTGTGCTAGATATACGTGGGTTTAAAACTCCTGACAGAAATGGAAAATGGTCATTTTACATTATATTAAGTAGCTTAGAAAGAAAAAGCAAGAAAAAGAACAGGAAGCGTTGTTAGACAGAAGCAAGAAGCGCATCAAACTGTCACTTGGATGAATCCTGCAACATCTTTTGTCCATTATGTGTAACACTTCAGATAATGTGTGCAATATCCCTTCTTTGCCATGATCACTATCTCAAGGTGCTGTCGTTTTTTCCACTGCTCTTTCCACATGTTCCTCATGCAGAACAGTGAAGGGCATGATAACCACCCCTTGCCATTTCCCACACACAAAGGGTACTACAGCACCATAAAGTGCTGCTATTTCCGCTCATGTCCTTTCCAGCTTAAGAGAAAATTAAATTAAATATTGGTTTGCTGCTGCTATTGTTTGAAGAGTTGTATGGGTTGGTTTTTGTTGGGTGGTTTTTTTTTTTTTTTTTTAGTTATGACACAAAACAATCAATTCCCACAAACCTCAAGGTGGTAAGTGTTTGGTTATAACCTAACACAAGCTTCTGAGTGCTGCCTCTCCTGAGTCCCAAGAAGAAGAGACAGCACACGTCTGCCAGCCCAGCCCAGCCCAGAACTGATTTGCAGGTGCCAGCCAGACCTTCACTTGTTCTACAAGGATCAGGAGCCTAAAACCTATCCCAAGAGCTTCCCTTGCTCTAGCACCAGCAACTGCTCTTAGGGGTGCTCTGAAGTCACACAGGAGAGCAACTAAATGCGACCTCCTTGCTCCCTGTCCTGCTGTGGGGACATATCCATCCACAGCAAGGGACCACGTGTGCTCCCTGCCAAGGTGATTGGGGCAGTCCTTGCCTGCTGGTGTCTGGATGGTACTACTCCAACCAGTTTCAGGCTCCAGTCCCCCTCTTTCAGTAGCACGTCTCCCATTTTGATCCTCTCTTTAAATTATCCTGATTTTTTTTTCCCCAGAGGGGAAAAGGGATCTGGAGAAGAAATGGCAACTTTGGATCATTAGTTCAGCTACATCAAGGGGCACAGGAGCAGAGCTGGTGAGAAAGTTTGTCACCACTGGCAATTGCAGCAACTGTTAGGAAATGAGGTGTGTGAGGGAACAGAAACCTGTATTTAAACTGTAACCATGAGAAAGTAAGTGGAGCATCTGAAAAAAGAAATTTAACATAACACACCAAGTTCTCTCATTTCCCCCCTCCCAAGCCTTCATATCAGAATCTCTAACAAGATGAAAAAAAAGAAAGTATGACAAATAATGAAAATGAGCAAAGCATTAGCAGTACCACTTTTCCTTGGTAACCAGGAAAATAATATTTATTATTTTCCATATTCACTTGCAGTATTTTCTTCATACAGTAAATTTAAAAGTTGTACTTCATTTTGCTGAAAAGAGGAAGCTATTGTCTATGCTGTTAGCATAAAAATGATCAGAAAACTTTAATCTGCAGATTCCCCAAGTTAGCATTCATCATGCCATTGGCTAAATTCTACTGAATCCAAACAGATAATAATGTAACATTAAGGACTCATACATTTTTTTACATAGCCTGAGCACTCACACAGCAATGTAAGAGCTTTCCCCATACAGATTAAAGTGGAGAGGGCTCATTCCTGCTGTATCTCTCCAGTTATTCTCCCCATACAAGCTACCTAGATCTGAGCTGGGAAAAGGAAGAAGCACCTGAAAATGCTAAAGCAAACTGAGCACCCTGTGACATGCTTGGAACACTCATGCTCCTTTGCTGTTGGAAAAAAAAGGAGAGCTATGGAGAGCATAGATGGTAAATGTACAGATAAATTCCGGGTAGTTTCTTCTGGCTGTAGAAGCTTCTTTCATTATGCCATCTTACTACAGGTTGCTCTTGAAGAAATTCAGACCATTTAAACATACACACTACTTCTAACCATATACTTTTTTCAGTTGGTTTGGGTTTTTTTTTCTTTTCTTGCTACTGAATTATTTTTTCATGTGTGTCTATCAAATCAATGATGCCTGTTGCTGCTGTTAAGACTTCTGGCTGCAAAGCACTCTTCCTCTAAGTTGTATAGACAGATTTTCTCCCAAATAGGAGTTGTGCAGTAGGCAGTGACACTACAATACTAAAAGAAACCTCAGCTTGACAATTTTTACACTAATAAAGGCAAATTACTTCAGGTTTTTATTTCTACGTCTATGCTTTCAAGTTTCTTCTCTTATACTGGGAAATGTGGAGTAACCACTAGGAGAAGGAAGGAGTGGCTGCTTGGGAATCCAGCTGAGGTGAAGCCACAACAGGCCTTTGTGATGCCCAATGTGGGGCACGAACGGTTGAGATAAGGACAGATCTAACCAGAGCACGTTAGAACAAATTTGTTAAAAGCATTTATTAGTTTAATAGTTGCTGGTTACAATGGTATTCCATTTGCCCAGAGCTCCTGCACATGTGCTCATTGTGAGTCCCCATTCCATCCATGGGGTCTTATGAGCATCAAAGTTACTCTCTAGAAATCAATGCATTTGGTTCATTTGGGGAAATACCAAGTTTTATTAACCATGATGATACCATGAATGAGTTGATGACTCAGTTGACAGAACTCCAGCCTTCCTAAAAAAATTCCCAAGCCCTAAGGAAACAACTATCCCTTCCTGTTCCACCAGCATAGTCCCTGGCTGTACACCACTATACTGCAGCATGGAGTAACTAGAATTTATTGCTATCAGGCAATAAGAATGTTTCTAGTGTTCTCGTATTTCCAATGTTCCTAACTAGTAGAAAACATCAGTTCAAATACTCAATAAACAATTTGCTTACTGCTACTTTAACAAACAAAGAAATAAAAGTCAAATTATTTTCTCCTTTACATTAGAATGTTTCAAGAGTTGCTTCTAAACACAAGTTTTGTGTATAAATCCTTATCAGCTTTTACTGTTTTACACTCCTACACTGTTTTGACATATCAAAACTAGAGGATAATTATGTGTCGGTTGGCAAATTGAAGCGCTGAATCACTGTTGTTTAGTGCAAGTGGCTCAGCTGTGCTTGAGAGTGTCTTTTTCAATATTAAAGAATAGCTAAGAATGAAGGCTCCAGATTATCATTCACTGAGATATGAAATGGTCTGATCTTTGTGCTCTGTACAGGCACAGTTTTATTTTATTTATTCTCTCATCACAGCTGCTGGAAGGGGAACTAGGATCATCTCCTGAAATCTCCACAAGAACTCTCTCTTTCCAGCAGACATAAGTAGACTGGATATAGTGAGTGACTAAAGCATGAGAGAACCTCCTGTATATCCTCAGTCCATGTAAGACATCTCAACAAGCAGGAAGATTTACAAACAGATATCCTCTGAAACATCTGAAAGTTAAAAATAAGAATGTTAACAGAAAAGATATACAGCTGCAATACTCATACATGTGACATTTGCTGAGAACAACTGAGAGTTTATTGCAGCATTTGGAGAGCAGCAAACTCAAACAGGTTCCTTACACATCCTTATCCAAGGTGACTTAACAAAAAGTTATGAACAAATACTCAAAATAATTTTGCTGCTAATGGAGAAAGGAAAAAGCCATTTTGATTTGGCTTGCAGGGACAAACCTTGTTGTCTGTACGAAGAGCAAGAAAATATGTAGTTTTATGTCAATGGGTTATGGCCAGCACAGGTAGGTTTCTTGATGTGGATACAACCAGATTCTGGAGCTCCCACCCACATCAGAGCACACACTGACACTCCTCATAGTGCAGCTGAATCAGTGAAAGGAAACAAAACTTTTCTCTGGAGGCTTACTTTCTGTCTGAATCCATGACGCCTAGATACAATGGGGGTGGACACAAAGAATACTGAACAGAACAGTAACAAAGTAGTATTTGCCAACGGCTTATCCTGTACAAATCCAGAGCTCTTTCAGATAGCTTAGAATTAAACGCTTTAGGTCTAAACACAAAGTAGCACACTGCTCTTGGTTTTGTTAGTGTTTCCAGCACCCACAATCACACAAACCAACAGGCTGTCTTTAAAGACCTGGGGCAATTTACTCAACAAAAATCTGATTAACTGAAATGGAAATTATACACATTAAAAGGGACTTCATGTCATGTCTTACTAAGACGTTGTAAAAAGCTTGAATTATAGCATTTAGAAGGCTGCATCCAAAGCAGCAGCTCCCAAGACAGAGGTCAGAGGATCATGTTGAGCTGTGCCAGTTTTAAGTGGGGATGCAACATGGGCAGAGTCAAACTGGCTTCTACCATTGTAGAGATCATGAAGAACTGTTGGTCTGGGAAAGAGGCAGACATCCCATATAACTTGGAAGTTCTTCCTCTGAATAAAAGTGTGTTTCATCTGGCATCTTACTGGCAATTAAGTAACACAACACAAAACCAAAGATTCTTTTGTTTCAGAAACAGGCTAACTATACTGACATGTTTGAAGCAGTCAGCATTTTACAAGAATGTGTATCATGGTATGAAATGACAGCATATTTGAAATTAAAAATTTACCCTGTTTAATGGCTAGCTTCTAAGGGCCAAATTATTAGAGAATTATTGATCATTCTATAAGCTATATACCTCTCACACCAGACCTTATACCAGAATAAATATTATCAGAACACCTTACCAGAAAAACAGTAGCCACTCTTTTGGAGGGCCAAAGAAACAGCAAAGAATCCATACAACACAATATTTCTAATCCTCAATAAATCATTTTTATTCCCAATTAAGAATGGAATCTCTTCTATTCAACACCACTGAGGCCACACCTGGATTACTGCATCCAGTCCTGAGTTCCACAGTACAAGAGACATGGTCATACTGGAAAGAGACCAGAAAAGAACTATGAAGATGGAGCATCTCACACTGAAGAGAGTCCTAGAGAACTGGGATTGTTCAGAAAGCCGTGTTCCAAGACAATCCATCCTCAAGACTTCCAGACACCTTGGCTATGAACTGTGAAATCCAGCTCAATTACATACAGCTTGCTGCTCTGGATTACATTTTGTTGATTTTAACTGTTATATTTCCACTCAAAACAGTTCAGGAGTGTGCTTAAATAAGGATGTAAGTTTACCAAGACACTTTTCTGGAAAACTATCCAATCAACTCATCACTACCTTTTGTCTTTTAAACTGTATTGGTAAACCAGCATGTGCAAACAAACAAACCCTGCAATTAACATGAGTATTTGCAGAGAAAGCCTCCCATTAAGAAAGTTATTTGTTCATTTTCCTTTGAATAGTTAAGCCCAATATTCAAAACACAGTGGATTAGTTTATTCCAATGGCTATGTTTCAGAATCCTGGCCCTTACAGAAAAAGAGAAATTCAAGAGCCATTGGTGGTATGAAGATCCTTTCTGAAAGACTCTGAAAGTTACTTTACTTTCATGCTAGGAGAAGCTGATTTTACCAGTATTTTGCAAAAGCTTACTGCAAAAGTCAAATGGCACAAGGTTTCAAGGGAAAGAATGTGGTTTATTTAAAATATAAAACAAAAAAAAATATTACTACTTAAAAGGTAAGGAAAGTATGATGAGCTCTCTAAACTTCCTATTGACTTGCACCAAGACAGAAAAGACTAAGCTTGGGGGAAAAATAGGTTTAAAATCAAGGCAGATATGTGTTCTGCTTGCTTTTCTGGTGCCCAGGCAAGGGTCTGTGACCCACATAACTCAGATCACAAACATCAACTAGAACTACAGATCTGACCTACCAAAGGGAAGTTTGCAAAGATAAGCATGGTTATCTCGAGCAGGAGGAGCAGAGCAGAGTACCCGAGCAGTACAGAATCCAGCACAAGCCAAGGAGAGCTGGTAAATGGAAATCTGTCATAGAAAAAGATGTTGGTTGATAGGAACAGCAAAGAGCCGAGCAAGGTGCACTGGTACAGCCTGAAATACAGCACCAGGAGGCACAAGTCTGAGAGACTCAGAAACCAAAACACAAGAGCCCGTGTAAGGCAGCAACAGGGAGCAAAACACATACTCCACAGGGCTTCCATGGTGTAGGATCAGGGTATGTGTTTTGTACTGTGGATAGGACACAGCCTTTGTCTGTGGACACATTTCCCATGTCAGTGAGCCAAGATTAATTCCCACTCAGCCACTAGCAGGTAGGGAAGTTGGCAGGCAGATGTTGGGGAGGCTGCAGGACATCTGCTGCCTGTGCCACACTGAGATCAGGAGGGAAACAAGACCCAACTTGCTTACATCCGGGGAAAAGCTTCAGTCATAAAAGCAACTTCTACTGCCAGCACCAGAGGTTTTGGTACAGACCCCCAGGAGACTCAGGAGTGTTTGCAAACAGAGTTTTTAAGAATATAGTCTGATCTATTACTTGAGAACAACACTACAAAAATACAGTCTTCCTCCTTGTAAAAGGGAATTGGATAAAGGATCACAGCAGACAGTAGGAAAGAAAAGGAAAGCAGCAGCTGCAATACAGAAATAGGGCCTGGTAGGGGGAAAGTGGGTGAAGAGGCAAAAGAGTCCTTCTTGCTCAGCCAGCATGAGAACATCAGAACAAAGCTACTAAAATCTGTATGTCCATACCCAACCACAACTATCTGAATAAGACTGACAGAAAGGACTAGACATTTCCCACCACAGGGATACAAGGCAGACTCTGTCTGAGGCCAATTAGGTCCTCATGGCCAAACCCAGAAAAAAGAAACAGAATAGAAAAGGGGATACCACCAGACTTACTGGTCACCTCCAGGATGCCAGTAGCCTCAAAGAGGTTTACCACAAGGCAAGGTCCTCTGGGTGTGCTGGCATCCACAGCCCTCCCCAATATTATCTCTCCTCACATACTGAAAAGAAGCAAACAAAAACCCATGATGCAGGTGATACACCATTAACAGCAATCGAGAAGCCTTTTCAGGGAATGACCTGGAATACTGAACTGCTTCTCACCGAAGGAGGCCCCTGAGCACAGTCATTTGATGAAGCAAGAAATAATCTCTCAGCTGCAAGAGATCAGTTCTTCCCCCACCCTCAGTGGAGCAGCTTCCTCATAAAAGCACAGTTTCAGGGCAAAGACAAAGCCTCTGGGCCCTAAAGGTCCAGGACTTTACATCTGACTGGCTTAGTGGGAGGCAAGGCAGAAAAGAGCCACAGCTCTTTTCCATGGGTCTACAGGGCTGCAGTCAGAGACAGGTAAAGGAGGAGCTGGAAGGGTTATAATGTCCTGCTTTGCCATAAATGTATCAAAGGGCCCTTAATCTAATGACCAACAAAAGCAACTGCAGCACCAAGTAAAGGGTAAGCAATTCAGGGAGCAGGATCATTTAACTCCCAGGCAGAAGTACAAGAGGGATGAACAAGGACTGTTGTGTATTGTACTGGAACTTAATAACACCTGAGCTCCTGCTGTGTGGGTGGGCTGTAAACATCCAGATGTTTTGTCATGGGATGATGAGGGGATGCCAAGAAGAGATCTGGAATGCTGCTCAAGAGACAGATGGAAGTGAATTTGAACTCTTAAAACTGCTGCCTCCCAAGATGAAAACCAGACACTTTGGTAAAGACAGATTTACTGTAAGCAGAAATCAGGAACAGGGAGAGACCAACAAGGCTACAGAAGCAAGAAGAGGCCAACAGTTTAAGAGAAAATTAACTGGTTTCCAATTCACTTTAAGTAAAGACCAGTATTTAATAGTGCTCCTATGAAAAAGGCTTTTCTGAGAAATAAAAAATGGAAAATTGGTCTTTGACAAGATCTGACCTCCTTTAAAGCTGCTGGAATAGCTGAACCAAGGACCACACTAGGAAGTTTGGGTGTGATGATGTTTCTGTCTCAGTTTGACCAGCAGAGTGCTCTTGGAGAAAGTCTCAGAGCTGCTGCCAACTCCACTCCCCTGGGTTGTGCTGCAGAGCTGTCTTGGCACATCCAAGTCAGATCCCTTCTAGACTACATAAAACTGGGAGATGTCCTCCAGCCACTGACAGGCATTCAGTGCTGGGATCACACTACAGCCAGCCCAAAGGAAACCCCCAAAACAAGGATAGCACGGATGCAGGTTTCCCAGCAGCAGACATTCAGTGCCCAATTCAGTGACCTGACCAGATACGGCTTCGCAGCAGTGCTGCTGTGGGGCCTCCAGCCTCAAAGATCTGAATACAAAGACTGCCAAATGAGTACAGCCTCAGTAAGACTCTTCTGAATGTGCATTTGTGTCAGCTTTCCCCCTCCTCAAATGAATTTAAACTTGAAATATTACATATTGCAACACAGCAAGAAAAGAAGAGCCTGTGGAACTCACAATTCCATTTCTGAAAGGATTATGAATATTTTGCTTAGGAAAACAAACAAACCAAAACAAAGTAAGAGGAATCCTTGCATTTTGCCTTTATATTTGTACAAGTTTTTCTCTTTCCGTGTTCCAAGGATACGACACTTTTTTCCAAGTTTAGACTGCAAAAAATACTTCCTAAATTCACTGGCACAGCAACGTTGCCAGTGTCTTTGATATAATTCTTCTCGCATACTGCTAATACAGAAAATAAAGCTCATCTGTCTGGTGCTCTGGCATTGGAAAAATTGCACTATTTTCCTTTATTGTATCTGATTAAAATACTAAAAGCATGAACCCATTATTAATACTGATTTATGAACTGCTATCTCATAGAGAATCTTGCCATTTCAAATACGTCTGACTCCACCAGCCTAATGGTGATCAGCAGGCCACTCTTTTACATGTTTTCCCAATTAAGAGCTGTTTTCCCTCACTCTCACTGTAACAATTTAGTTACATTAAATTAATATTATTTAGCTGAGAAAGCTTGCCTAGAGAGTTTTTTTTTTTAAGTGAGGGCAGAAGTCACACAATTCTCTTTGTTTCTCCTTCTATCTTATGATGTTCATGTACTTAACTTTAAATAATTTCTTACAAAGCTTTGGGTGAAAAATATTACAATGCATAATGCATAAATGTCTTCCAGTCTTCTGGCCGAGATGCACTCATGCCTGACTGACTTGGATACTTGAGTAAAAGCATTTCACTTATGAAAGTGTGCATTATAACAGTCAAATATGAATGTTTTTAACAATCAGAGTATCACACATCTTTAAATCTATTGGTATGATGATGTCTGCTTCACTATTCTATTTAGGAACTTGTTTACCAAGTGTACATAACACACCAAATGCTTTCTTTTTTTCAGTATTAAGCTATTTTTGATTGGAAGAGGAAATTCTATGAAGTGGCATACTTCGTGATTCTTATTCACATACAAGCAATTTTATAGTGGAATTCCCAATTTAGCCACTTTCAATAAAAATGTTAATTGTGTAATTGCAACTCAAGCCATCCCTTCTGCTTTCCACTGCCCAGCTAACCCTGAAGGTGCTCAGCTGCTGCAGCGCACACTCCTGCACGTGACACTTTATTTGGAAACAGCTTTAAGGCAGTACACATTAAATAAAGGTGTAAAAGATACTGCATGATTATTTGGAAAGCCAAAACAGTCTTAGCGAAAAGCCCTGGCAAAAAGCCTTAGCAAAAAGCTGGACACACAATTAAGCTTGATTTTGTCAAGGCCAGGTTGGACGGGGCTCTGAGCAACCTGGTTAGTGGAAAGTGTCCCTGCCCCTGGCAAGAGGGTAGGAACTAGATCAAGGTCCCTTCCAACCCAAACCATCCTACGATTATATGATCTATGGGCCTGGTAAAGTAAAATAAAACACAGAAAACAAGAAAAGGCCGAAACTCATTCTCCTCTGCATTTCAGTATCGTTTTGAATACCTAACCCCCAGCCTAACCAACAATTTTTCTGGTGGTGAAACATTCGCCTCAGGAAGGCATCAAACACAGGTTTCCCACTCCCGCGCTGTGTTCAAACACTTTAAGGTGCTTGGTCCGGCCGGAGGTTTCCACAACTTTAGCAGAAAGACCTCCCCCATTTTTAGGATGACGGGGTCATCCAGGGAACGCCAGCCCGGCTCATCCAGCGGCACGGGCAGGGCAGGGCAGGGCAGGGCAGCACCTGCTCTGCACGCCGAGACCCGGCCGGAGGGAGCTGGGGCTGCCCAGACCTCGGCACGGCCACCCCCGGCACGGCCACCCCCGGCACGGACACCGCCGGCACGGACACCGCCGGCACGGACACCCCCGGCACGGCCACCCCCGGCACGGACACCGCCGGCACGGACACCGCCGGCACGGACACCGCCGGCACGGACAC
The DNA here is from genome assembly GCA_026261815.1 of Monarcha castaneiventris obscurior. Taxonomy (NCBI): domain Eukaryota; kingdom Metazoa; phylum Chordata; class Aves; order Passeriformes; family Monarchidae; genus Monarcha; species Monarcha castaneiventris. The sequence continues at coordinate 11,995,385 of JAMPIT010000059.1, read as the reverse complement.
CCCCGGCCCCGCCGCTGCCGGCCCGTCCCGTGAGGGGCTCCGCCGGGCAGCCCTGGAGCGATCGGCACTCACCTCGTCCCGCAGGGCGACCGCCAGCACAGCCTCCGGACGAAGGTCAGGGCCGGGGACGCCATAACCAGGGGACAAGAAGGCGGGAGGAGGGAGGAGACAGCAAATCCCGCCCCGCCGGGGAGGCCGCGCCCCGGGGAGGGATCACCGCCTCCATCGCCCCGGGGAGGGCGGCCTGAGGGCGGGGCTGCGCGGGGCTGCGCGGGACTGCCGCGGCCCTGTCGGTAAAAAGGCAGGGGTGGTGCGGTGTGTGGCGGTGTTCCGATGCTATACCCGGGAATCACAGCATCATTTAGGTCGAAAAAGACCTCTGAGATCACCGAGTCCAACCTATGATCCAGCACCGCCTTGTCAACGAGACCATGGCGCCAAGTGAACTAAGTGAACTTCGTGCGATTGTTTCTTGACGCCGCCACCTCCCTGGACAGCCCATTCTAATGTTTAACAACTTTTTCCGTGAAGAAATTCTTCATAATGTCCAACCTGAACCTCCCCCCTGGTGCAGCTTGAGGCTACGTCCTCTCATTCTGTCGCTGGTTGCCGGGGAGAAGAGGCCAATCCCACCTGGCTTCATCCTCCTTTCAGGCAGTTGTAGAGAGTGATAAGGTCACCCTTGAGTCTCCTCCAGGCTAAACACCCCCAGCTCCCTCAGTACTGATAATAAATGACGGAGAGCAGCTTAGTGAGCCAGCTCCCTCAGTACACTTGGATAAATCCCATGCGGTCCCTTAAACTTGTGAGTGTCTAAAGGTGCTTTAGGAGGTGCTCAGGGCCCTAAACACACTCACAGCAAGGGTAACAAGAAGACCAGGCAGTTCCACATGCTGCAAATTCTGCAGGGTCAGAAATGGAACCAGCCGTGGTGCAAACCTGGTGGGCGACCAAGGTCAGTGGAAAATGAATTGATACGAAACCAGAACCCTTTCATGGACAGAAGTAATGGGTTTGTCTCAGTCCCCCCAACAGCAGCTTGTAGTGGGCATTGCATCATTAATTAGAGCCACTTATTGTACTAACTTTCTATTTAGGTAGCTCCTAAAATGTTTGTGTTGTTGTTTGTGCCCACAGATCACCTGGCAGGCTGCTGGTTGGTTTGGTGCCTGTACCCCAGTGGCACTGGCACTTGTAAGGGCAGAATAAACACTAGTGTCTGCCTCATCTAACTTAAAAGATATCACTATTTATTGCTCAGCTTTTGCTCTTCCATCTTCAGCTCCTGAAGGTATATTTAATTTTCCCTTGCCAGTGTTAGCTGCTCTATGAAAGATGTTTCTGTGTTTGCTTAGATGCTCTGAAGTACAATTCAGGTACTCAGCTCTGTCAGTGTCCTTTCAAAAGACGTCCAATAAAATCACCTTTTAGTCCTGGGGATTCTGCCCCCCCTCCCCAAAAGTAAATGCATTTAAGACTTCCCTCAAGGATAAATGTTTTGAAGCTGCTAATGACCTGCAGGTTTCCCCTTCCTTAAATGTTAGATTGCAGTTTTCCAAATTGTACATAACTGTTAGAGACTAACAATCAGAGTGACACGTTTATTTTCCCTCATACTGTGAAAGTCATGATATGTGATCTGGGTCAAATCACATGTAGCTGACTTTTCCTAACATTGCCTTGAGTTTCAAGTATGGGTGTTCTTTCCTGAACTTGATACACCTTGACTTTTACTCATGATTACAGATCCTAGTATTTCTCCATTTCAGACCCAATCTTTGCTGGTTTACAGTTGTAGCAGACCTGCTTAAAGCAAGTATTTATTTGTGGTTTAGCCTCTTGGTAGCAATTTCCATCTCTGCTACACAGGGCTGTGAGGTGAAATCGTTTCACATTTGGAGAAGACTTTAAAAGCACCCTCCTGAAGGTGTTGTAGTAAACACTCTTGTTGATCTATATCCTTATTTTCCCCTAATCAAGCAAAACTCATGGCTTACAAGTATGTAACTTGTTAGAGACAGTATTTTGAACATATAAAGACAAACTGTGGGCTAAATTTTGCTCTGAGATATAGGAGCAAGGCTTATTTTGTGAATAAGAGGAGAATTTGTCTCTAAAATGCTGGTAATTTTTTTGTCAAGTTACAGGAACATTTTTTTTTTAAACTGAAACCTTATGAACACAACCATTTTAGTCTTGTTATTTGTAAAGGCCAGAAAAATCACTACAGAAATGTGATGTAATGAATAAAAATTGAAAGTTTACTGTAGTAGTATTGTTAGCACTAAAGTAATGAATCTAGAGAGGGCTCCCTAGAGGACTCCTTTCATTAGTTGCTTCAGATTTATTGTTTGACAAACAAGTCCCTCATGGCAATGTCCTCTCTAGCATTTTCTTATTAATGGTAAGATGAAGATTTTTTCCTGGCTGCACTTTTATCCTTGGGTAAAAGTCTCATATTCTTTTCCTTTTTTAGTTCATCTTCACATTTTGTGCTACTGTCTAGAAGCTTAATTTTGCTTAATTTGTTTATGCTGAACGTATGTCAGTTTAAATAAGCCAGCCTTTTTAATAAAGTCCCACTGGAACTTCTGAAAATGTGTGGACATTTTTCAGTTTTGCCTCAGGACCGCAAAAAGGCATCTTTGCATTCAAAGATGGGTTGTAAACTACAGGATAAAATACAGGCACCAGCAGTACTCAGTGCTTACAGAGAGGGGCACAGAGAAATCATAACCACAGTGACTTCTTTTTCTCATCACCTCTCTAAGATACAGATCACAATCCATGTATTGTGTCTACAGGAGTGCAATTTGCTTTATGTGTCTGTCTCTAGAAACCTGTATCTCCAGGTGTTCTTCCTTTTTCTTTTCTCTTTTTTCTTCTCTCATCTTTCAACTTCTAGCATTCATCTGACGGCTCAGGTGAGCTAATACATAACCACCCCCCCCCTCACTTTGTGAATAGCTCATTACATAAACCTCTTTCTACCCTATAGGTGGCGGTATCTTTTCCTTACATATGCAATGTGGTTTATTTTCTTAGCATGTTTTTAACTGTTTCTTCTTTGCAATGTATTCTTATTCCTGGAAGTGTGATCTTGGGGGAGGAAGGTCACAAACCTTACAGCTTTCAGTGTGGCTCAGTGTTATGCACTTTTGTTCTATCCCTTTATACATGGGCACAGGTGCATTTTACCAGTTCTGTCCTGTCATAATAAACATGAGGTATGGGTATGCTAGAGAAAACATTGTGCCCTTATTATCAAACACCAAATCACGCACTAAGTTTTCAGGTCACCAGATCCTGGTGTTTTGTTTGCAGAATGATTGCCTGTTGCAATCTCTACTTATGTGCTGTGTTTCAGCCTAATTGCAGGTTCTCTGATGTGTTGACACAAGCCTGAACAGAAAGTGTTTTGCGTAACTTTGTGGTGGAAGGGAGGAACGGTGCTGACACAATCAAAGCTGATTTTGATACACTGAGGTGATCACTATCATTTACATCACCAGCTTCTTCAAGAAATTTGGATCACTAGTTTCTTCATTTGTGCAATATTCTACAGTCTGACCAGCACCATCATCTTTTTTTTTTTTTTCTGTGATGACAATTCTTGCATCTTTGCAATAATTTCTGTAGTCTTTGTGTTGGGTGTTTGATTGTTTTTCCTGTAGATTTTCCAAAATATGCTTTTTGTAATGTTACTGGACTGAACTCAGTATTAAGGAGTTGAATATTTGCAATTCTTTACCATGACAAGGCAGCTGTTTTCTCTTTGATGGAAGTGTTTATCCAGAAAGTGGATGTGTTGTGTACTTTATTTTTCAGAACTTGATTTCCATAACAAATGGTTTTCCTGTTGAAAACCAGTCCAATAAATCCTGGAGGACTTACTTTGTGATGATATTAGCATGATTTTTGCACTAATGATGACAACCTGTTTCAGACATATGGGAGAGGGATTTTCATAGTTTTGCTGCTACAGTACAAAGCTACAATATTAGCAAAGGACATTAATCACCAATGTTTTTGTAAGCATGGCTTTGGAACCTCCTGTTTATGTGGGCCCTGTTTTTTCTTCAGCATCAAAGGTATGCTCAGTTCTTGACACTCAAGAAGGAATTAGACTTTGACCTATTTACTTAAGCAGGGTTTTTTACCAGCAGAGAAATATAAACATGAGACTTAATCAGGAGCTAAGAAATTATACTCCACTTTTCTTGACTGGATTGCTGGTTCGTTCTCATGCAATCATTAATTCTGGAGTAATGGCCTTTTTGGAGCACTGTGCTTACTTTGGATCTAAAATACCAAATTCTTGGTCCACAACTCTCAGTAGTCACCTCCACTGACCACCTGGTACATGCCTTGAGCTGTCTCTGTCTTCTCACACTTTGCCCTAATGTTCCATCCCAAAACATCCCTGTTGCTCCCAACAATTGCAGTTATTTTACCATGAATGTAAATTAATGTATCCCATCTAGCTGCAGATTATCATAATCCAATAAAAATATAACCTCTTGTATCTTGAATAATGAATCTTTCCAAAACTCTCAGCACTCAGTAAGGTTGTACAATACATATAATTTTTATTAAGATCCTATGTACTGGACTAGAAGTTTAGGCCTACCTCACTGAAATATTTTCACAAAGGAGTATCTGGGGGGCTAAGCCTCCTGTCTGGAGACTACTGTAATTGTTTGGGCACTATACTGCTATTGAAGGACTTGCCTTAAGTGTGCCATAAAGTTAGCTGTGACATTGTATTTTTATTGCTTAGTTCTTCTCTCTGCATGCTGTAATCTCTCTCAATATTTTCTTCCAGAATTTCACTGTACAGTCTTTCTGATCCCTTTACAGTACAGTTGCAGGACGTGCCTGTGTTGTACAGGGTCTAGTACAATTTTCCTTAGGTAGAACGTGGGCAGATTCCTGTTTACTTTGGTCATCCATTGTTTACTTACAGTATTCAGACACTGGAGAAGGCTGTTTACTCTGTAGACATCATCATCATAACTTTTGTGCTTCTTAACACCAGCACTTAGCTGCTCTTGCAAGTCACAGTTGCAGGTTTAAACAAACTACTTGGCAATCTTCTTTTGAGGCCTCTCTCTGTAACGAGTGTATTGGTGTTCAGAAGTTGCTACACTTTCCTCATCAGCTTGCTTGGTTTATTGAATGAGCATTTAAATGGCATAGGAATATTATTCTAAAGATGTTTAACCAGAACAGAAACAAAAGTGCAATTGCAAATAATACATTTTTTTTTTTTTTAGGAAATAACATGAAAAACAATCTCAAAGATATTTTGTGGAGCTTTACATAGTTACAAGCAAATCAATGTATTTAGCTTTTGAAAGACCTGTATGTTCTCAAATATGTTGTAGATTTGCAACTCCTATTCACAATCTGTGGAATGTGTACATTCTCATCCTCCTGTTCTGAAGTGCTACAGCTATTTGTGAAAGGTTACATATCATATCTCATTTCTCAGTACTTTGGCAAGATATCCATTAAAAATAATCTGCAAATGCAGGAAATGAGAAAATCCTGTTTGAATATGTCTAAAGTAATATGTTGGGTTCCACTGGTTTTTCACACTAAAGGCACCTGGTAAAGAAACATTACTGCTTGGAATTCAATCAGGAGATGTAGTCACAGGAGTCTTACTTTACATATGAATCAACAAATGGCAGAATTGTTGTTAATGAAAGGAATTGAAATCTTCTTAAGCTGGAGTCCCTTTTAGTTTCCTGAACCCTTAAATGATGCAGGTGTTGGTTGTGGGCTCATCAGACACTTTTGCCAAAGAACTGGCACTCCTGTTTTTGTGCTTTCATTTGAAAAAAAAAAAAAAACCAGAAAACCCCCAAATTATTTTGGGCCATCATTTCACAGTTTAAACTTTAAACCAGAATAAGCAAACACTGCTACTGAAAGGAGCAGTTTTTCTATTTTCCTCGGTCCCTCCCAGTTCACTCCCGTGCCTTGTTTTCTGCTGACAGGGCTGTTTTCATGGCCATGCATTGACCCGGTTCAGGGAATCGATCTGAGTTACAATTAACCAGGCAAAACCCAAGTAAGTAAATGAATAAAGGTTAATCGTGACCCAGATCAAACACCTTATCCTTTTCATCACACAGATGAGTACATGCTCCTGCTGGTGCCAAGGAGGGAGATGTGAGGGGGCCTGGCAGGCAGTGGGATTGCTTCTTTCAGCAGCACTTACGTCAGCTTGTGACATTAAAGCATTAATGCACTGCCTCTGGGGGATTTGTTTTGGTTTCTGTCCTAGCCTTGAGGGATCCGGTATGCTGTCTGTCTTGGGCTGTTTATATTGCTAAAATGTTTTATTTTGCAGAAGGCAGTATACCTATAAGTAGGTATAAATGGGGCTGTTACCTGGCTCCTTTAGGAAGCATATTATAAAGCGACAGTAATCTGCATCAATTAGCATGTTAAAATGAAACTTGACAGAGAGCTAGGGGAAGGTATTAAATCCCTATGCATTTTTTTGTTGACAGAGGAAAGTGAAACTATTAATGGTTCCAGTAAGCAAAAGACTGCATCACAAGCTTTGTCTTCTATCAAACAATTGTGGTAGTAAACATTTTTCTCATGTGTGAGATTCTCTGGGTCTTGATGGATTGTAAGCAGCAGCATTCTCTACTTCTTCTTGTTTGTGCTCACCCTTGCACAGCCCACTGTGCAGTGCTGACACCGATATTTGTGTGAGCGTTCGGTGAACCAGATCAGAGAACTGAGCCAGTTAAAAAATAACCCACACAAGAAAACTCATTATCTGGACCAGTTTTGATTTACTCTCGCCACAAAAATAGTGGAGCTGACACAGCTCAGAGCATAATCACCCTTTGAGATGGCATGATTGCTGAAACATTTACATTTGGACTGCATCCCTATGTTTAGTAAGACTTAGCTCCTTCACTACTTCACCTTTTCACATAGTGACCAAGTCAGCAAAGGAGTTTTAGCAGTAAATCACAGTTAGTTGGTGTTAAGTGCAGCAGGGCATTCTGCTTGTACCCAGTGTAGTTTGGAGACTGGGTCCTGCTAATTCATTTCCTCCCACAGCCCAGGGCTTGGATGACCTAGCAGACTCCAGAGCACCATAAATCTATTGACAAGGGTATGGTGTAGGTCCATGTCAGGAATTTTGCTTGAACTGCTTGCACAGCTCAGGCATCAGAGGCTGGTGATTCCTCTTTAAATCTGAGCTAGTGATTTTTTGGGGTGTTGTTGTTGTTCTTGGGAGCTACCCTAATACATAACATTTTTCCTTTGTAATTCTTATTTGCATTGTCTCTGCTTTAAGGCAAGTTTAATTTTGAAATTGTGGTCAATTTTAGTCAGTATGTATGTCTTGGTTTAACCCCAGCTGGCAACTGGGTAACACACAGCCTCTCACTCAGCACACACATACACAGAAACTGGTGGGATGGGAAGGAGAGTTGGAAAAAAGGTAAAACTCTCAGGTTGAGGTAAGTACAGCTTAATAACTGAAGCTATTAATAATGATGATGATGATAAGGGAGAAAACAAAAAGAGAAGTAAAACCCAAGAAGCAGCACAGAACAGCTTTGCTCACCACCCACTGACCAATACCCAGCCCCAAGCTGTGATCGGCCTCTCCTGGACAATTCCCCCCTGTTTATATATTCAGCAAGATGTCTGTGGTATGGAATATCCCTTTGGCCACCTCAGGTCAGCTGTCCATGCTTCCTCCTAGCTTCTTGTGCACCTCCTCGCTAGCAGAGCACGGGAAACTGAAAAGTCCTTAACTTAGGGTAAGCACTACTTAGCAACAAACATCTGTGTGTTATCAAAATTTTTCTCAACCTCAATCCAAACCACAGCACCCTGCCAGTTCCAAGGAAGAAAATCAACTCTATCCCACTTGAAACCAGGACAACATATTTCATGTACTGCTCCTTCCTCATCCACTGGCCAAACAACTCTTGATGGAGTAGGAACAGTAGGAGCACAGCAGGAATGATACATGCCAGTGGAAAAGATATGCGTAAGGACATCATGATATTGAGTGACTGCATGATAAAAAGTCAGATGAATTCAGCCTAGCAAATTTTATATGGTATTCATTCCATTTAGAATAGATATGCTAAAGTATTGAGCTATAATAGTTAGCTCTCTGATAACATCAGTTTTGTTCTCAATAGCAATTAAAACAGAGCTAACTCTGCATCTTTGTCCACATCTGTTGAATTGGATTGAAATGCCTCTTTATCACATGAATCTTATGAGGATCAGGAAGTAAACCTGCTACATAGGTGCTTTGATACTAGAGGTGTATTACTTTGAAATGATGTAAAGCCTAACTGATTTATTTAATTTGTTTTGAAGTTATAATTTCTGTTTTAAATTGGGTTGATAAGCAGGTCATATAAATGAATCTATTAATCGTCAGAATTATAGGAGCACTTTCCTAAGGGAAATCACACCCCCCCCCCCCCACCCCTTAAGGAGTCCTGTAACTTGAGAGTCAATTTAAGTCAATTTATTTATTATACTTCAAAATTTTGAAATCCTGATACTTAAAATCTAGTGTCCCTTGTTTTTTCTTAAGCAGTTTACCCCTTTTCTTCCTGTAGGTTTTTCTTCTATACCTCTTATTTCCTTTTCTCCAATTACCCTCTCAGTCTATATTCTCCTGCCTCTCCCCCACTCTCCACCAGCCCAGCCTCAAACATGCTCCTGTGTTACTAGTTGTTTTATATAATTTAATTCAACATTTATCTGAAGCAGGTTAATCCACATAGTTGAGATGCTTCTCTTAGAGGACAGTGTTTATAGAAATGCCTTTTCCCAAGTAGGTTTTAGAATGTTTTGGTTTTCATGCAAATCCATAGCTGTTTGGATCACAGAGAAAACCTTTAAATCATGTCACTGTAATGGAGACCACAGCATTTGCCTGTCTGTATCCATCTGATAATGATGTGGCTCTCCATTGTTACTTACCTTTCCATTCCATGGAGTCACCACTAAGGAAATCAGCAATCTTTTGACTTTGAATGAAGTGAGAACTTGGGCTCTGGCTTGATCACAGAATGAACCGGGGCGGTCCTGAGGCCCTGTACTTCTCATGGAAAGAACCTGAACATAACAAGTAAATGGCCTTGAATTGTAGCTGAAATGAAGGTCAAGATTTTTTCTGCTCAAAAAAGAAACCCAAGCTCCTTAAAATGGATTTGGCATAGCCAAGAGTAGAAGTTGTTGTCATCCTTTAGTCTAAGGGCACCCATTTAGTTCCGATAAGCAACTTTGTTTCTTGAACAAGGTAAAGTTTGTTGAAAAACATGATGCTTCCTTCCTGCACATATGCACTTAATCTGTGCATCCCAACTGTGCTATAAGCATCGTGAGCCACAAGTGTTGCCTCAGGCTTAAAGGGGCAAACTGTGCCTGACAAAGAATTTTGTGTTGTTGCAGTAAGTCAGTAGAATTTAATCTCTTTGTCATGGTGGAAATGCTTGGTGGAGGAAAGGATGATGGTTCTCTTTCTCCAGTATGTAATAAATACCCTTTAATTGCCCAGTGCTTTTAGTCATGTGTGGAGAGTGCTTTGCAGATATTTCCCTTAATATTAAAATATTAATTACTTGGAAGGTGCAGAGCTGTATTTTGCCTCTCAGAAGATTTGAACTGGTCTATCTTTGAAGACTCTAAATATGTCTGTTGTTGATTTTGGATCTGTTTTGGCAGTACACAAAGAAAATAGAGTGTTAGTTTATGGAGAGAGTACCTGATGTATGCAGTTATGGTCATGACAGCAGCTCTTTTACGTATGGCTCCAATTCCTATGATGGCCTAGAGACCCTCAGCAATGACAGTGATTCATTGCTTTCAGTGATAAAAGCTGTTAGTGGAACATCTCAGTGCTCCAAATTATCCCGTTTATTATTTCAATGAAAGCAAAATTGTAAATTTCTTGCAATTAAAATAAAACTTTATTTTTGACTGAACATCCTGGGATGATATATTCGAACGTGTTAAGTTTGGAAATAGGGATTTCTTTTGCAATCCTAAAGAGGCATGCAATGGAATTGTACCAAGCTTATTTCTAATTCCTAGCAAGTAGGTGTCCAGATCATACCAGTCACTGGCACAGGCTGTCATGCTGGTAGACAGCAGCATGCAGCAGAGAAGCAAAAGGATGAACAGACATGAGGAGTGAGATGATTTCTACTGCTTATGTATTGGAAAAAACAGAATGATACAAAAGCTAGGGAGAAGAGAATTATCAGGAAATGACTGAAGTATCTCATTCTATGATAGAGAGGGCTAAATGATGAAACAGAAATAGAATGAAAAGAAGAAGGATATAGTGGCATTATTTAATTTATATATATATATTTCCTGTTAACAGGTGAAAAACCTGTAATTTTCTCATCCTCTTCTGCTTTATAAAGAAATCTGCCATTAATCTGGGTTAGGAATAAAAGTTGAAACATTTCAGAGCATGGTTGGCTTGTAAAATATTTGTCATGACTCTTGCTTTGAAGAGCATGTTCACAGTATGCTGTTTGTGTTTTACATCTCTATAACTAAATAGTAAAGCTGTTGTAAAACTGAGCAGGAAATAACATAAAATTCTATAGGCTTCAAATGAAACTCTTTACTAATTTCTCCCCTGAGATTTATAAATAATGTGTACACTAAATTTTTAGAAGACACTAGAGTCTAATATATGCTAATTCATTTTTTCCTTCTCTGGAGAGAACTCAGCTAGTTCAAATATAGATTTCAGCTTCTGGTAGACATTCCTGCTTGGGAAAAAATTCCACCTCCCATACAAGAAGAGACATTTGCATGCACACACATGTGACTGTGCATGAATCTCAGCACTAACAGTTCCACTCATCTTGCATGAGTACACTTTTGGGACAAAGAGTAAAAGCTAAGAAAAATAGCTAAATCTATTTATTAGTGACCTAAAGTTGTTGGGGTTTTTTGAAAGAATAGAAATCACATTGGATAATTTCAGAGGACAAGAGTCTAGTGCAGCCTTTATCCTGATCATAAGAGTTGTTGTAAGCAGTTGTCTGAAATACTTGTACCAGTAGTGGCCGAGTCTGGAGCAAATGCTTGCTGTGGGTGTGTTCAAAGATAAATTTTCTATCTCGTTACAAGGCTCCCTACAGCTCCTCCTCGTGGTAAAGCACTGGGAAACGAGGACAGGGAAGACGTTAAGGCGGCATCCTTTGTGCTGGAGCAGCACAGATAATCTAATATATTATAAAACCCAAACGAATCAAACCTAATCAAATGATTCATGGTCTGTCAAATAATTAAACTGAGTATAGATAAAAGAGAGTGTTGTAGATGCTTGCTTTCCTATAGAATGGTTTTCAGATTGCAAAGTGCTGTGCAATGCCAGTAAGTAAATGGAGTAAGATCAGAAATGTTCACGATCGGTCACATCTGAAGCATAAATTCTAATGATGCTTAACTCCACATCCAGGGTTTAGTAGTCTTTGGTAACCTGGAACATACCAACATTGATGTGTATTTCTAATCTCATTCCCCTCCTCCCTACTGGCAAACACAAGCTGTAATGCTTAAGCCATGCTTCTTTAGTAACTGAAGATTCTTATCACAATTTAAGAAATATAACACATACCCATTGTTTTATAAATAAACACAGTATCTGTCTTCTTGGAGAACAGCCACTAGATGTCTAAGTTAATTATAAGGAATTAAATGTAAACTTGAGACAACCTACTAATTTTCTTTCCACCAGTCCACCTTAAAATGATCTTTAGTATCCTTTACCTCACTGTTTATTTGCACAGTGTAAGTTTATAGCTAATACAACTCTATGTTCTAGGTAATTTACTGCAACCCAGCCAGTTGTCTGAGACTGTTACCATGGGCCAATACTGCAGAAATTACCCAAGTCCAGCATTACTTTTGCATGGCTACAAACCAATATAGGTGGCTTTTGCAGAGCAGGAGCTGTCTGGAGTGAACTGGAAAATTTCTGGAGCAGAAGAATTGCTAATGGCTTTCACTAATATCAGTTGTTGCACTTGTAGTGAAATGGGTTCAAACTGAAAAAGGCTGCATTGAGATTACACATTAGGAAAAGATTCTTTACTGTGAGAGTGGTAAGGCCCTGGAACAGGTTGCTCAGACATTGTAGCTGCCTCATCCCTGGAAGTGTTCAAGGCCAGTTTGGATGGGTTCTGAGCAACCTGGCCTAGTGGAAGGTGTCTCTGCCCATGGTAGCGGGGTTAGAACTCGATGGTCTGCAAGACTCCTTCCAAACTAAACTATTCTATGCCCCAACAATATAGATGCCATGGGAATTCCTGCAAATTCTGAGACAGAGCTGGGGAAACTCCAGACTTGCTTAAGCCCAGAAGAGGTCTGCTGAAAAATTCACCTGCTTGCCAAGACTACAGTGTTTTCCTTTTTTCCTTGCACTGCTGGTGCAATTTGTAAACAGGAATCTGCAAAGGCTGGTCACTGCTTTGCAGGTATTGATTACAAATGAGCACACTTATTAAACTTTGGTTTAGTTTCGCCCTCACTCTGTCTTTTTCTGGTACTCTGTACAGGATTTCATTCCTATACTCCTATTGATGGAGTGTCTTCAGAAGTGACTGATACTTTTATACCTACTGAGACCAAATTAACAGGCACGTGTCTCTCCTCCACAGATAATTTGAGGAGTTAGGCCTCACAGTGTTCTTTGGCTATCATGAAGCACAGGAACTGCTTTAAGTATTATAGAAGTGTTACATACCTTTGTCATGTCATGCTTATGCTTGTAATATCTTTTTAACTGTCCTTTTGGGTCAAACATTTAATGAAATGCAGTTTATTAATGAAGCTCTGCAAAAAAGTATTCATCTATCGTATTGTGGTCTGCAGATGCATTCTTAAAACAAACACTTTTGCAAGTCTCTGTTGTACCTGTCAGCACATTTTGTTGCTGTGCCCCAGCATGTATGGATTACCACATCAGTTCTAGGTTTTTGCACTGTTTTGATTTGCCAATGACCTCTCCACAAACTCTGCAATTCACTATTAACAATATTTGTTCTTTGGCTCAAACCTAGGCCAGCAATAATACCAATCTGGCCAGGGGCTGGTTTTAGCACAACTTGCATTCTCTGCTGCTCCTTTTCCTGTGGCTGCTTCATTCTGGGTCTTTAATCACACTCTGTAGAAATTGAGCCTACTAGGGGAGGAGGAGAGCAGTTCTTGAAGCAATAAAAAGGACATTAGAACAACATTTAACATGGTCCAAACAAATCTGTCTTGCTTGACGATAACATTGTTTCCTGACAGTGTGCACCCTTTTCTTTCAGAAAAAGTCCAAACCCTTGTAAAGTTCTAGTTGGTGTTTTACTACGTTTCTCTGTTCTTTCTAGGTGGATCTGGAAGCTGTCTTCTCATTGCTCCCAATAAAAAATGGCATGACTAGTTTCACAGGCTGACAACTGCCTGCTCACTGCTTGCTGGATCCATCCAGTTGTTCATGAGTATTTTGAACAAGATCCCAACATCCTCTTGGTCTCTTTGAATCCTAAGCCTCTGTTATCTGCAAGAGTTCAGAATAATTATTCAATTGCATTGTGTTTACTCAAATGTCTATATGCAAGTACTCTGGTGTCAGCAATTCTGTGATGCTTATCCTCTTATAAAACTAAATCCTTTCAAAACCCCTAAAATCTGAGAAACATTATTTACCATCTGGACTAAGAGAGTACTTTCAAAAGGGCTTTGAAATACAATCTGAACCAAAATCTTTTATTTCGATGCATGTAGGCTATTCGATGGCTAGCTGACAAAGTTATTGTGTACACATTGTAGACAAACAGACATCCTGGATAGTTCAGCTTGTCTGGCCCTCTCAGTAATTACACTTGTAGCATCCAGTTTCTTTTATTAGATGTCTCTATTCATATGGTCATGATGGGCATTATGGTGAGAAGAAACATCAAAAATATTAAGCTTCCTTGCCACAATCTCACGAGTAAACAATGTTCAGTAAACATGGTCTGTGAAAATGACTAATTCTGGAAGGTGGTATTACATTCTTTCTGGTGGATGTCATCATAAGTACTGCTGATTCGCCGAAGTGCCTGCTTCGGGAAGACAGTATTAGTGAAGTAATTAATCCTTCATGATTCCTTTGTGCCTTGAAGCTTTTGTTTCTTGTCTGACAAATAAACATTCTGTCTCTGTGTTGTTGTTTCACATGAAATTTGTCACTTCCTAGAAATTTATTCTTGCCTGAAATTGTAACTGCCTTGCTTTTTTGACACTATAATATTTGAACATCATTTCGCTGAGCGCAGGGGTGCAGCACCTTATTGAATCTGTTTTATTTAAGTCTAGCTCAGATGTTTAGGCAACATGTGAATTTGCAATGTGATTAAAGTTCTGTGAGCTCTTGGGAGAGTATCCCATAAATTAATGCTTTGGAGGAACACTAGGTGGACACCTGGATCTTCTGAAGCTGTGTGAATTTTATGTTACATGTTCTCATTTAGAATTCCATGCACTAGGTCTTCCTTTGTTTCTATTTCCATACCTTTGGCACTTGCCCTTCAAACCTGCATTCAATACTATTGTAAACAGCATTAATTACTTGTTAGTGTTATGAAAATAATTGCAGTACCAGCAGGTGCAGGAAAAACACTGACTTTACCAATTTTGGTGACCATCTCAGAAAAGCTGCTCATATGGAAAAGCCACTCTGTACACCATAAGCCTCTGATCACCCCTATAAATAGACTTGTCACCACTGGTGATTTTTATCACTCTAAGGGACTTGCTCTTGGCTGTGAAAAGGCAGCAGTCTTCTGTCTCACATGGTGTCCTGGTACAGCCAGGACTGATGGGGCGAGGTGGAAAATTTTTGGTTGATTAGTCCCTTTGCCCTTGTGAAACCTCAGCTGAAAGAGCTAGAGTTCTACAAGGTAGTAGAGATGTGAGGGACTCTATTCTCAGTGCAAAACAGACATGAAAAGCCAGCCTTGTTAGATGATGCACAAGAATCCTTTGCTGTTTGCAGAATCCCCTAAAAATGAACTCAAATTATCTAGCTATTTCTCTTTCACATGCATTAAAAAGAAGTAATGTCTTAAAGTAAAGTGTTTTCTATGAGCATCCCAGAAAAACTAGCAGACTTGGGAACAAAATATTCAATTATGAATATAAATTCTGAGAAACCTTAAATGTTTTGCATGTGCAAGCTACAAGAGCTTTATTACTGCTTTTCAGTCATAATACTTGTTTCTTAATTCTTAGATCTTTGACAGAATGTCATGGTGTAAAGTGAATGTGGTGAATTTGCTTCAGGATTTTATTACAGACGTTTAATACAGGACTGAATCGTTTAAATTTTGACAGTCATGTGGCATACATCCAGGTTTCAGAGCATAAGAGATTCTCAAGAAAAATACACACAAAGTACAAAATGTTATGCAAGTCAGACTTCATGAAAGGTCATTTTTTTATTATTTATTTGCAGATGCTTAAAAGTGTTGGCAAATGTATTCACATAGGTGGAAGGAGAGACTAATCTATTCAAATCTTGCTCAGAATAGTCACTACTGGAACAAAAAGATGTTCCATTCAAAGTACCCCCACAGGTCTGACATATAGATACAGATGAGAACATGGAGTCATTCATCAGTGTTCTTGTAATCCTGGGCTATATTGATTGTGCTTGAATAGACTCCATAGCTGTAGACCATTTTCTTAATCACTGAAGCATTTGGGATGAGAGTGACTGTCAGGATTGTTGGACCAGCTCTCTGGTGACCTGAGTAGTGTTATCTCCAGAGGCAAGAGTTATTTCATTGCTTCTCTTCTAAAATGCCACTAAATGTAGTGGCATTTTAGGTAGCACTTGCTAAGCTTTGGAAGGAACTCAGCTTACCAAATAATTGTAGAAGAAACAGTTGGTGAAAACCTGTGAAAAGAAGAACTGAGGCCTTTAGAGACAAACTGTTTTTACTTTCTTCACCATCCGTGAAATTGTGCACCTATTTCATGGATGGTGAAGGAAGTAAAAACTTGTGGAGTTTGTGCCATCCTTTTAAAGGTGAGGTTTGTTCTACATGACTGTGTCACTGAAGGCATGATGAAACACTGGTGTTCTGGTGTTCCAAAGCTTTCAAAAATGAAAAGTAACCTTTCTTTGGGTCCAAGCATGTACTGTAAAAACTGAAGTACAAATACGTCAGTTCTTCAGTGGAAGTTAGTAAGAACTGTTTTCCTCTATCATGAAGAACAACATCATGTCCTTTCTGATTTGTTTTTCTGTTATTTTTGAACAGAACAGCTAAGTATAACAAAGACCAGTTTGCAAAAGCAGCCTGTAACACGGTCATCTTTCTGTGCCTCTGTCTCTCTTCAGAAAGCTGATTATATCTGTAGATGACATATTGGATAGTATTTGCATTACACATATTTGAAGAAGATTTTTTGGATCAATCTTCTGCTCACTGCAGCTGAAACCACTATCTTTGTGAAGATGTGAATGGAGCAGCTTCTGTAGTCTAGCTGGGTAAAAGGCGTCTAAAATGTCACCTATAAAGATACAAAAATAGAAAAAAATTATGAACATGTGTTGCTTAGTATTATGGTAAAGCTTAGGAACCTCGTTCCTTGTTGTTCTGGGTGCTGTCCAGAAAAACCCACCACAAAACAATGAACAAAGAGCTTTTCTGCCACAAAGAGCTTACAATTTAAGAGACAACAGGGTGGAGAAAGACAGTGAGGCATAAAGGAATAAACAGCTGCCAGTGAATTCATAGGAGACTGGTACAGTTGTCATTGCTGGGTATTTAAAGGGAAGTGGATGAGAGCATGGCTTCAAAATCCTCCAGTGCCCAGTTCTATAAAGAATACATATATTTATGTGACATGCCAGAATTGATAACTCTATCTTGCAAAAGCGGATATAAATTCCCCTAAATAATGAAACCCATGCACACATGCTGTACAGCCTTTGCTTTTTCTTCCATTTTTTAGGAAGGAAAAGAAAATGAACACAATTTTTGCTGCACAGTGACCCTTCCTCTGCAAGTATTCTGAGCGCTGGGACTTCAGCCTTACAGGAGTGATCTTTACAGCCTATGTTGTAGGACTGAGTATCTCAGCCCTTTGAATACTATGATCTGAGATGATTTCTGAGAAGATAGTTTCTTGATGTGGTCAGTGGTAGCCTTGTCCCAGTGACCATAGAGCAGCAATGTTCAAGATCTTGAGTGGGGTGAGGTAGGCAAAGAACTAGGGAGAAACTCAGCTTCAGAAGAGAAGGCTTTGGCTTATTCATGGGGAGCTGGTAGGTGAGATCCTGTAAAAGGCATCATGGAAGAGCAAAGGAGCTCAGGTTATTATTCATAAGGAGCAAAATGTTGTCCATGCCAGGACTCAGGAATATGAGTATATGTATCATGGCTTGACAAAATAGGGAACATGTGGCTCAGTTCCAATGCAGAAAGGACATATATAAGAGGCAGAAGCAGCCTACAAAGAAAGACTATAGAGGCTGCCTGCAATGGCATGGGGGGCAATAGGAAAGCAAAAGTTCAACCAGAGCTGAAACAGACAATAAACATCAAGGGCATGCTTACTGCTACTTTAGTAGCAAAAAGAACAAATGATGAAAATGTAGGCCCATGGCTGAATGTGCTGGGTAAATTGGTGGAAGAAGATTAAAAAATGCCTCTGTCTTTATCAGCATTTCCCAAGCCTTGTGCCCAAAGACATGTTCGAATAGGAAAGATAGTGTTGGATGGTCAAGTGAGGATTCACTTGAGAAATCTGAACCCATAAAAATACATGGGACTAGATGGGCGAAAGTTGCTTATATACGTTGGAAATTATGGCTCAAGTCCCCTTGGAAGCCAATCCTCACCACATGAAGGAGAAGAAGGTCACTGAGAACAGACAGTGTGGATTTGCCAAGGGTGATATGCTTGACCAACCTGATTCATGTTATAATGAGATGACTAGATCTGTGGATGAGGAAGGAGCAATGGATGTTGTCAGCTTTGACTTCAGCAGGATGACAAAGTCTTGCACAACGCTCTTCTGTCCAGGTCATGGTGTTACAGTCTAGGTGGTAGAAAAACTCAAAATTCTAATGGTTTCAGTTAATTCTTCAGTCAATTGGGTGTTTTCAGTAGTACACCTTCTGCAAAAGGCTTTTTTCCTGTTCCATATTGCAGTTATTCCTATTTCTACAATTAACATCAGGAATTTATTTTTTTCTCTAAATGTTCCATTTCAGATGTAATGATATGAAATAGCCTACTCTGCCCTGGCAAACAAGTCATCCCTCCTCACTCCCTGGCTCACTTACTATAGATAGCTATGGGATTTTTGTCGGGTTTTTTTACCTCTGTTGCCTTCTTTCTGAGTTGAATGTCATTATTATATACTCAGGTTCCACTCAGTGTTGATTTGTGCAACACATTGGTAGCATGCTCTTCTGCAAACTGCTGTGTTGCTTAAGCAGTAATTAAACTCTTACCCTCTGAGGTTAATCTTTCCCTACACCAGTTTTTCCATTGGTGTTGTACTGAGGTAGACTCCTTGATCTTGTTGGGTGCAAGTTTGTGTCACCTGTATTGGCAGAAAGAACTATGAGAAAAGAAGCTGCAGATTCCCAAAGCCCTCTCTGCAAAGAAATACTGACCAAGTGTTTTGGAGTATGTAACATTCATATAATGAAGAGATGATTCCATGTCCAAGTCAGCTTGGAGGGGAGCTTCAAGAGCATGGGTCTTACAGGCTGGCCACCAGGGTCTCCTCAGTTTTTAACACAGTACTTCAAATACCTTAAACTTAGGTTTGCATTCATTAGTGTAATTCATTGCATATTCAAGATTTGGTGCAATGGTAATTTTTTTTCTCTTTATCTGCTTAATAAATACATCTAAAAATTCCTTTAATTTTGCAATTTTCCTTGATCTTAATTCATATAGAATAAAGGAACAAAGTATTCATGAATATCTTATTACAACTGATTATAAATTAAGATTAACTTACTTAAATTTTAGTGTACTTTGGACCCTTGTAAACATTTATGCATTATGTAACAGGACTGTTTTTTTAAGAAAACAGTTTTCTTCTGATGGCCCTTCACTGTAAAGAAAATACAGTATTCATATAATTCAGAAATGCCTCTTTAGATACTTCAGCTTTGAAGGGTTTTCACATTTCATTTTCAGTCTGAACTGTAGCAGCATCCACATTTATAAATGTCATTACAAATTTGTCTCCTAAATTAATTTAATTATCTAAATATCAAAAGTAATTTCACACCTGCAACTCTTACCTAATTCGCAAAAGGCAACATAACTATCCTGGCCAGAGTCTTCCAAACAAACTGTGGCTCTTGGATCCAGTTACAAGCATTATGTACCCTAGAGTCTTAGTCTTACTTTTCTTGTCTTAGCAGATTTGGTGGCTATATAATAATGTTATTTTAACGCCTCAAAATGTGTTTAAAAAATACCCATATCACAACATCTAAAGGAAAGAATACTTCAGCATCTCAAAGTATATGAGTACCCCACTTGAAAAATCGGTTGACAGACAGAACAAAAATTACACTTTTTTTTTCTACTTCCTGAAAGACCAAATGCAGAGATGCATCACATCACTGTCATAACGGATCATTTTAATTGTGGTGCTCAACAGTGATGTGGTACTGTTATGATTGCACTATAAAAGGCTTTTCTGATACCTTCCTATTTTTAACTTTCAGTGACATTTGAAGGAAATTCTATTTTTTTTTCTAATCAACATTTTTAACAAAGTGAAAGTGAAAAGAAGGTCTTGGCTTATGTTGGTTTTGTCTAAAGATTTGGGAGGAGGGAGGAAGCAAAGCACACGAACTGGATTTAATTAGATAAAAAGGTTGCTTAAATAAGAATGAAACAGTCATCTTTTTCTATCTGCCTTTATTATCAACAAGCAATCACTGTGTTTTAGATAAGGGAGAGGCAATGCATCTTCCCAGTCTTGCCCCATGAACAAATAAGTATAAATTCGCCATCAATAGAATAACCTTGAGGTTAGCAGGAATGTCTTAGCAGGGCACTTGAACACATTAACTTATGATGTTCCATCTGGTCCTGTGTTTTTCTGCTAAAGGAGATGAGAGTTTATTATCCCCTTCCCATCTTGGAAAAACAGTGCTCCTCCCTCTTAATTTCGTTCCTTCCCTCCCTCCCTTCGTATGTGCCCTGAAGCCTCTCTGCTGCTCTAGCTGGTGCAGTAAGAACTTGCCCTTCCTGTCTCAATCTCAACCATTGTGTAAAGAAGTAAATCACAGCAGAAACTGGCTACCTCTGAACTCATTGTGGGTGGCTCAACATTTTATGTAAATAAAATTTGCAGGGCTTTTAGTACTTTAAAAAACTTACTTCATGTAAGAACGTCCTTGTAAGCAGACCAAAACCTTATTTTTCCTGAAAGCTGTTTTTAGAATTATGAAAGTTAAGAAAATGCAAAAGCCTTTATAGGAGTCTGAGATGCAGTAAAATGAGGCTGGATACATGAATAAGTAAGATCCATGGTGGGAGGAGATGCTAAAAAAGCTGTGGGACATGTGTTGCAAATAGATCAATGTAAGGACAGTCCTATTTTCTCCTGAATTCTCATAAAGTTTCCTGGAAAAAACTGCTGTTGTCAACTGACTACCACTGTGGTAGAAAAATGCTGTTTCAAAACCCATCTCTCTGTAGCTTGCTGATATCACAGATAACAACACAGCAATCTCCAAATTAGTCCCTTGAGCCACTCTTGTCTGCAGGCTGCATCTAGAGTACAGATATTAGCTGTGTAGCTGCACCAGCAGAGGTTCTGCACCAGGTTTTGCTGCTGTCTTTGGTGGGTTATGGCTCAGATTTTTACAGACCAAAGTTAAAAATGTCCTTTCTTAATTTATTCACTCTCCTTTGAAATTTTCTGTAAAACTGTTGAGGTTGTTCTCATGAGAGAAGTAATTGCTGCTTCCTGGAATGATAAGGAAGTCTCCTAAACACACCAGTGCAAACTGATACTTTTCTTAAATGTGGGGATTCATCCACTTTTACATCAGGTACAGTTTGATGATGGAGCTGTGTCTGACAGGCACAAAGGAAGCAATGGGGTTAGGGATCCAGTCCAGCTTTGAGTGGTCATGAGGCAAAAGACTGGGCTCAGATGGCTTATATTTTAATTTAATCAGTATTCCACCAGACACTCATGCTCACTTTACCTGTCAGTAGTGCAGCATTACCGAGACTGAAGGTGCTCTGTGTTGTAATAGAGGTCACAGCCATTTGCCTGTTTCCTTTTCGTTACTGATCATTGTTCTCTGGTGTCCCTGCCTGGATTCCCAGCAGCCTGGCCTCTAATAGACTCTTTTCCTCTTTGCAGGCCTACTGATTCCTGGAGGTTCTTGTTCTGCTCTACAGCCTGTACATGAGAAGACAGGAGGCAGAAATGAGCAGTCAGTCTGATGTGTAGTAACCCAGTCAGTGCAAGTCTGGAAGTAAATCCCACAGAATCACTGAATGGTTGAGGTTGGAAGGGACACCACCCATGGAGAGATTCAAGAGGAGCAAAGTATGTAAGTATTCAGCTCCCTGTCTTGTTTTCTAAGATTTGAAACTCTTTCTGAGAGAGTTTCAAGGCTGAAATATTTCCCAGAAAGTAAACTCCTTGCCTTCACACCAGCTTCCTCCTGCTGTGGTAGATTGGTGTGTCCTTCACTTGCACATGCCAAAGATCATTTGATCATTCCTGCATTACATCAAGGCTGGTTAAGAAATATGTGGAATATGATGCTTGTTATGACATTTAGAGCTGTCCTTGGCAGCTTCTGTATGTGCTGTGTAATTTCCATGTACCTCTGAGAAAAAAAAGTAAAAGAGAGAGAAGGAGAGAGACTGGTTTTCTGCCAGGATATCTAGGAAGAAAAGCATAATATGAATCAAGAGGAAAAAACCTTTTTTTCAAATAAAACTGTGAAGAGGTTGATACTGGACTCAAAAGGCATGATTGTGGTCTCACCTACTCATTTTACACTGCCTCCAGTTGAATTACACATCCTTGCTGCTGATAGAAGTGTAATCAGGGCCAAGACCTTGAGAGCCAGAAGACTATTGTAGATTGTTCCATGGTTGCAATCAGGTTACTGGTTAGCTTTCCAGGAGTATTAATATTTTTGATAAATTTAGGGCCAAATTCTTTGGCTTCCCCAGTTCTTTGACTTGCCCTCCAGAAGGATTATGTAAATGCAACTAAAGAAGAACAGATTGTGCTCAGCTCAGCTATTGAAACCTCTAATAACTGTATTTTATATGAATAGTTTTATGAACAAATCATAAACCAATTTGTGCCCTTGCATCCTTTTTGAGAAAGCAAGAAATGGAGTATTGCAGATGTTCAGGTATTTGTGCCTTCCCTTAAGTCAACTGCTTTAAATGTTTAAAGCATGGTACACTTCAAATGCATGTTATTTTGTCTCCCCAATCACTAGTTGGCAGTGAAAGACTTTAAGAAAAGCACTGTGACCTTCAGTCACTAAAAGTCAAGTGTACTAATATTTGTAAACTGCAGGACTACTTTGAGAGGACATTGTTCTGAGAACAAACTTCAGAGGCTGAAAGAAATCTCCCACCTATAATTGCAAAGCCTGATGTTCATTAATAAGGAGGTGACTTCAGTCAGCTCTTTGAGTCTTTTGTAAAGATAAATCCACAGCCTTGTACAGGATACAAAGTTCGATACTCCTCAGTTTTATTGGAAAGTTTTCTCTGCCAGCTGAAGTCTAGGTGTTCTTTTTGAAGGAACCTCACTTAAAATAATGTTTTGTTACAAGACATTGTTTACATGGATAAAAATGTATAGTTATATATTAAGGGGAATTCTCAAAAACTGTTATGTTAGTGTATGTTGTTGTGTATATTGTTGTTTAACCCTTTGTATTTCTACTTCATATGTACTTGGAAAAGAACAAAACAGGAACAAATTATACTTTCTTTTCTTTGGATTAGAAGTTCAGTGCATTGTTTCTGGTCTTGATGTAGTCATGCTCTTAAAAGACAATATATAATTGCTTAGATGTGCTTCTTTTTGTCCTGATTACACTTCTTCTGCAGTCAGTGGTTGTTAGGGGTATTACAAATGCTTTTGAAAGTCTTTAGGAGGGATCTGGAAATTCATTGCACAATCTTGGTAAGCTGTAGTTTACAGTATATGTAGTACTCAGTATGCCACCAGGGTGGTATAATTGCTTTTTCTGGGCAGTTTACTTTTGCTTTGGTTTTGCTGTTAGTGGTAAGTTGCAGGAGTCTTTTATTTGCATTAACAATGATCAGACTCAATTCCTTCCTGAAAGAATGAATTCAAATTAAAACAAGATAGAAAAATTAGGAGGGTTGCTATTTTATAGTTTAAGGGAGCTCCATTCTAATAGAATGCAGCAGCAGATACATTATGGTTTGTGTCCAAGGTTTTTGTCATCAATAAGGGCATTAGTGCATACCTGTGGTACAAAGTCAGCAAACACACCTAAAACTGGATATGAATGCCCTACTTCTCATCCACAGTGCCCTCCACAGCAGTCTCCCATCAGTCTCAAAAGCTGTTTGTTGTAAGTGTTATTGTAGATGACTGTATTTGGCATGAATGAGATCTTTAGGATGAGTTGTCTGGATACTTGTTGCATAGAGGAGCTGCTAATCCAATGCCCGCAATGTGTTTTTCATGGAGGCTTAGAGCAGATAGAAAGAGAACAAGCAAAACCTGCAGTGTTCCTGCACCACCAAATGGATCTACACAAATTAATAGGATACAAGCCCTAGTAGGTCTCTTACAGTAGTCAGTGGCTGAAGAGGTATGTGTCAAGAAGGAAGCCCAACACCATCTGTCATGCAGGAATGTCTCGTACAACTTCTATTCAGTCATGGCAGACACTAGCTGGAGGCATGAAGTCTCTTTTGGGGTTGTTTGGGGTTTTATAAATGCTTTATTCTTCCCTAAGAGTAATAAAGAGTATTCCCAGACCAATTGTTTTCTAGTTTTTTTAAAAAAGAGCTTTGCTAAAGAGATTTCCTTCCCAACACTTCCATTAACATTTGATAGGATATCCTAGGATACTATTCATATATTTAAAGAAATGGAAAAATGGCAATAAATCCTTCATATTTTCATATATTTTTTCATATGTACAGTAGACATTCTTAGACAAATATGCTTTGTCACTTGGGAATAGAGAAGTTACAAAAACTAAATATGATGCCCTGACTTGCACAGCACAGTGCCAGCTCTTTAGAAAATGTTCAGGACACCTGTGGTTACCCAAAAGACTAGAACAGAGGGAGGAAGACAAAGGAAATGTGATGATTTTAATCTATCTTATTCAGGATTTACTTCTGCAAAAGAAACACTTCAAAACAGTGCATTAAATCCATGAAAATTAAATGGCATATTATAAATTTGAGAGACCTGAAACATTTTTGATGAGTCTGCCTAGCCATAAAAAATCCCATCCTGGATTTCTAATCTTAAATCAAGGAGGCCATTTTATGAAAATCAGAAAGAGTTCCTAATATGTGGCTGTAAGTACTTTAATGTGCTCCACCTGATACTCCCCCGAGATTCCCAGTCCCAAAAGACACTTGCTGCTGGTTTTCAAAAAACTTTAAAAGTAGATTTGTTCCCTGTTCTGACATGTCTAGGCAGATGAAGAGCAAATAAATTGAGGTAAATATGAAGTAAGTTTTACATATTGGATGTGTGCTGTTATGTGTCTGTATGCAATTATAGTAGATGCCTTCTAGTGGCACCAGTCAAAAGCGTTATACTAGGATGGTGTCCATCTCCATGGAGCCTTGAGGCTTTGTGGCCAAGACTATTCCTACTGCCAGCAGTGTGTTGGTAGCAGTGGTTGGTTGTGCTCTTTTTCTTAAGGCAGATGTTAAGCAATACCTGCACCAGATCAACACTTCGAAGCATTGCTGGTAACTGACAGCCCTTTGATTTTGAGCTCTTTGAGGCTGGCAGTCCAACTAGTTTTCCATGCACATGAGCCATATCTTTCCAGATAGGATGAAGATTCTCTGGGAGACTGTGTTAAGGGCCTTACTAAAGGCAAGGTAAATGACATCTACTTTCATACCCTTATTTACTGAACCAGCCATCTCATCTCCTTCATTTGTCTCCTTCATTGGTCCAAAAATGATGTTCAGGAAGATTACCTGCATTTTCTTCTCAGGAACTGAGACAAGACTGACCACGCTGTAGCTTCCCAAATCTTTCTTCGTCAAAGGGGAGTGAAATTTGCCAAAACAGCTTCCTGCCATGCCTACTCAGCTTAGTGCACACTGGAAAGGACTGCTGTCTTTGTTTTGAGTTTGCCCTGGGAGGTCAGCCATTCTTCTATTTTATGTCTTGTTAAAAGACATATGAGATACTATTGAAATCAACAACACTGTTCACCTGTTTCAAAATGGACAGGATATTAAATAGGTGTTCGGTCGAGGTGCTGAAGCACTCCCATTTTAAATGGCAACACAACAGGTATTAGCTAGAATATATAATATTCAAAAATTTTGTATCTCATTTTCAGAAAACGAATCAGAGAAACAAACTGAAGTGTTTGCCATTTTTTTAGGAAAATTGATCTTTGGAGCCTAGCTTTGTTCCTTAGATCTGTCTCTAGTCAAGGCTGGGAATACTTCATTTCTGAAAGACGTAACAGAGGGAAAATTAGTTTTAGGTAGTTTCAGACAATCCACCAAGCTTTCCCTAACTGGATTATTTGTATTAGTGGGAGACAGGCCTTCTTGAAATCATGCAGCCAATATTTCACCATGAGAAATTTCAGTGGGAATAGTATAAAGTTTTATCTCATCTAATTCCAGATTTAATGCATTCTTCTTCTAATTGCTGATGATACTTCCTAAAGTTGCTAAATGCTTCAAGAGCAAATATTTGTAGCTACATGAAGCTCCTGAATGTTCTTTAAAAATATCAGCAATACTCCTTAGCAAAGAAGAGTAAATATATTTCATTTTATAAAATATCTTCTTTTCAAAACTTCAGAGCATAAAAAGAAAATTGAAATAAAGGAGTTCCTAACTGATAAGGGAAGCAGGTATGCTATTAAGGATCAACACTGCATATTTTGCATGCAGTTTATTTAAAGTATATACAGTTATTGATCTTTTCCCTGGGACCTGTCTAATGCATGTGGAATTAAAATGCCATCAGGAATTTTTGTTTGTGTCTGGCTAGCTTTTTCCTTCTGCTTCCTATATTGATCACAGATTTCACACTTGGCTGCCTTTTAACTTCAAAGGAAACATTCCCTGAACCATATGTAAGGTATCACTGTTTTGGAGGTTTGCCATTTGCAAAATTGTTTCCATCTTTCCTGGATTTGGTCAAAACGGTTTGGCAACGAGCATTTGATTTATGTACTTATCCCATTTATTTCAGCCTAGTAGGTCTTTCTCCTCTTTTTATCACCCTTCTTGGTGTATTGCACAAGTTTCTGTTGCAATCCCCTGCACTGTGGTAGTGGCTGGCTGTGTGCTACCCGAGAGGTCTTTCACAGTCTTGCAGCCTCCTGATCCTGTTGCGAAGTCATGTTTGGGGACTTAACTGCAAAATGAGATAGCTTAAATGCATAATTTTCAATACATGGGAAGAAGATGCAGAGTTTTATACATTCTATATAGGGTCAAACCTGCCAGAAATGTTAGTTTTCATCCAAACCGGGAACTGTTCAAAGTTTTATCCGATTATCTGGAATGCTGTCATGGACGACGACAGATTGTTTCACCTATGTTGAAGTCATTGTTCCACATTGTGATTATTTTCAAATTTAAAGTAGGAAAACAATTGTCTACCTAGGCATGGTGTATTTCTTTATTATTGCTATCATTTAGAAAGCACAGTTCTTGATAAGTCTTGCAAAAAGCCAGTTCTACCTGAAAATTTTTATCTAGTTTCCAAAATATTATTGCTTTGACCAGTTAGAGTACAAAAACCTTGTTCCCAAATATGTACTTTCAACTTTCATAGCTATATTTTCATTTCTCTTCAGATATCTGTAATAGAATGGCAATAGTCTTGTGAGGTAGATGATTCCTTGTAAAGAAAGAGAAATTTCCCGGAGAAAATTTTAACAAAGCAAAATTATATTTTAAATTTCTGTCTAGGTTTTTCCTGCTGTATTATTCATGCTTCTGCAGTAATATTTTGTGGGTCTCTAATATCTAGTTACCACTTTAACTTTTGCCTTCATACCCCTCTTTCTTTCAAATATTTGGAAGAGTGGGAACCATTTTCCTACATCACATTACAGAAGATTTAGGTGCCTTTTGTCAGAAAAACACACTGAATTTTTGGTTAAAATGAATGAGAAATTTTCCAGTGGTGCAGTTTTTTTCCCAGCAGAAAATACCCATTCTGTGACTCCAAAGATTGCATTTGACAGAGACTGAGTTCATATACAGTATTTTTAATGTTGCCCAAGTGTCCTGGGCATAAGAGCAAAGCAGAAAGGCTCATGTGGAAGCCTTCATGAACAGCAGATGTGTAGAACTCCCAAAGACTGTTCAGCGGCACAATCTTTGTGTCCTCCCTAAATGCGTTTGCAGGGATCTGTGTGGTGATGATCCAAGCAAGAGGCCCCTGCAGCAGCAGATGGAGCTCTACGTTACACTTTCTGTGCGTGGCCCAAAGTGGGTGTATGTCGACATCAGCGAGGCATTGCAGGCACATGCTGAAGTGATTCGGAGCTTGGTTTTTGACCCACAAACATGTATGTAAATACAGATGACACTTTCGCAAATCAGGAAGACATTTGTGGGGCCCTGATGAAGAAATTGTCTCTAGAAGAATGCTTAGAGGAAATGATGTTAGAAATTTGGTTGAAAGAAGAAACAGAAAGAAGTAATGAAACCGGTGAGATGTAACAAACAGCTGAGAAAAATACTAACATCTATATCTATATCTATATCTGTGTCTACATCTATATCTCAACAGAGTTGCTATTGTAATAATTTGGTAAACATGGAGCTGCATAATGCTGTGGCACCAGGGGAAGATTGTCATACTTCTCCCTCTGCACTGTTTGTTTGTATTCCTCTTCTTCAGATGATTTGTATATTTTCCTTCCCATGGAGTAGTGCCACATTGAGTGCAGACAGATCTCTGCCATCCAAACCCACCAGCAGATCAAACAGTTGTCTCGTATTCCTTTATTACTCCACAGAGTAGTTGCTGTCAAACACACACAACCCATCCCAACCATCTGTTTGCTGTTCAGAAATACTTTCCAGAGGTATGTCCCATATTCCTTTCTTTTCTGGATCGTCTGGAAACTTCATTGTCAGTATCTAAAGTACCTTTCAGTGAAGAAGTTCTTGTTTTGTTTTGGTTTGTTTGTTTTAATTTCAGTTCTTATTCTCCCTCTGAACTTTATGCCCTTTTCTTCTGCCCAGACACAATAAGATGCATTTTACAGCAAAGAAAAACCCACTGTAATAGAGCGTCATTACACGTCATACTCTATGACAGTATGATTTTCTTCATGGTTGTGTGTATAGAAAACAGGCAAAAAACAGATAAAGAAGAAAGTTTTGATGTTAAGAATGCAGATCCCATCCTGAGAGGGGTGGATCTGTGCAGCTCCTCAGAAGTTAGTGGAGATTCACTGTCCATTTACTTTTGAATGACGTCTGTTCCCTCTAGCAGTGGGTATTACAGACATCTATTTCATTGCATTCACTATGTTATCAAGTTGTCTTCTTGATAAATTAATAATGTGGTTTTTAAAGAGCTAATTGATATTACTGTAAAAGACCACAATTTAATTAGGGATACTATAATTGCTTCAAGAAAGATACTAGTTCATGTAATTAAAACATAGGAACTATTAAAATTAGGAACTATTGTACTTATAGTCTATACATTTCAAGGTTATGTATTTTTAATTCCATTTGAACAGTGCTTTGTTGTTTTTTTCTTAAATGCGCTACTTTTTTTGCCAAATCAATAGTCCTATGGTTCTTCTTCTTGCTCCTCCTCTCTCATCCTTGAAGTATTTTTGGTTTTATACTGAGGCCTTCTCAACTGGACCATGAGATGAAGGCTGATATTGTTGCCCTTCCATTCCTTAGTATCTTTAAAAAACAGAATGGTTTTGACATTAAAGCCCATCAAAACCCTTACTTTTGATCTTATAGTCTTGGTTGCAAAAATGTGTTGACTAACATATCTTAGAAGTTTGGTATAGACGAAGAACTCATACTTAACACACATTTAATTGCCCAAAGTGAGCTCTCGGGATCCATCTTTCACCCATGTCTTGTTAGTCCTCCAGATAAAGACCCCTATCTCTGCTTCCTAGTTGTGACTTCCCCTGTTAACATAAAAGGTATTCCCTTATCTAATTGGAGAGCAGATAGCTCTTAAAATAGCTTAGAGTAGTGTGCAGAAGGAATAATTTACTACAGTCACTTGTTGTAGCTTGTGTCAAGGGAGAGGGGAAACATCTTTTCTTTAATTTTGCATTGACATCCATGGTGGCTGTACTAAGGAACCACAGCCCACTGTAGACTCCCCAGCCATACCCAACTGCAGTCCTGTTGGGCATAACAATGGATTATAACAGCTTCCCAGCAGGCTCGACCATCTGATTAAAATGTTACTGCTGTTGTCTGTGTTGTAACATAAATTGGGGAACTCCCCCCCGGCCAGAGTGCCAGGAGCCTTTGCAAATTGTGCTTGACAACTGGCCCGTTGGAATCGTTCAGCCCGAATAATCAGAAATGCCAACTTCTGTGCAACTTTGGAGTGCTTCCTAACTGACCTATTTTGGTTGGACAAAATATAGAATCAGTAGCTGTGCTCTGCTTGTACTGCAATATCTTTTATTTGCAACAAAAATCTGCAAAGCCTTTTCTTTATTTTTTATTTATTAAAGGAGGGACAGGATGAGCTTTGGTTTTCACTTGTTAGGAACAATGCTAACTAGACACAGTCAGAATTTCAATGTACTGAAACAATGCAACTTACACCCAGATCTATTCTTGGCTTCAGCACTTGTAACAAGACCTGGGGACTGAAACCGACTGCCTCAATATTGCCACACATAAAATGAGCTTGCTTGAAACTGTGCTTTTAATAAGATAGTAGAATTAAAGTAATTACATATTCACTTCCTTATTGTTGGAATACTTCATGGATTAGTGCATTTGGGTGTTTGGGGAGAAGGTCTTCTTTTTCAAATAAAAATATAAGAAAAACAGAAGTATAGAAGAGTTTTGGATGTCAGATACCCTGTGACTAATTACTAGTGTGGCATTGTTCAACCAGCATTACCCAACGTCATTTGTGTCATCTTTACTAGTAGTTTCAGATGAAAGGTGAAAAGGAAAAGGAAAAGGAAAAGGAAAAGGAAAAGGAAAAGGAAAAGGAAAAGGAAAAGGAAAAGGAAAAGGAAAAGGAAAAGGAAAAGGAAGAAAAGGAAAAAAGAAAAAAGAAAAAAGAAGAAGAGAAGAGAAGAGAAGAGAAGAGAAGAGAAGAGAAGAGAAGAGAAGAGAAGAGAAGAGAAGAGAAAAGAAAAGAAAAGAAAAGAAAAGAAAAGAAAAGAAAAGAAAAGAAAAGAAAAGAAAAGAAAAGAAAAGAAAAGAAAAGAAAAGAAAAGAAAAGAAAAGAAAAGAAAAGAAAAGAAAGCTTACATGGGGAATGAACTGTGTTCTTATCCCTATAAAACGGGAAGAGGAGACAGTTTCTCAAAGAAGGGAAATAAGGGGTAAGATGTTGAATGCAGACTTAAAAGGACCAGCTGATATGTAGACATTTAGGTGTCAAAGGAGGAAGAAAGATGATGAAGATCAAACAAACAATAATAAAGGTATCAGTTAACTCAGAACATGTCACATTCTGAAACCAAGCAGGTTCTAGGACTGACAGTAGGATGGTCTTGACTTCTCATGTCAGTTATCTGTAAACTCTTTATGGGCTGTCATAGAAAGCAGCCATTTTTTCCTGATCATGAATTGCAGATTGTTACAGGTGCAGCCTGTAACAAAAGTCCATGATTTTTCTATTGCACTGCCTAGCATAGGGGATACAATGATTAACATGTATTGAGAGAAAAACAGCCTATCCTGTCAAGGTCAAAAGCAGCTCAGGTTTGCTATAGGCAAAAGTCTCTCTTCCTGGTCCTTGCTCAGGCTGCCAGTAGAGTATTCCTGTAAGAAACTCTCATTACAGGGAGGTGTGTTAACCCCTGCAAAATGTAGACATAGCACTGCCAATATGTTTTTGCTTTGAACTACAGAAGTGTTGCAGTCAGAGTTGTGATTGCCATTAACTGGGAGGTATCATAATGATACGCACTAGTATCCACTAGCTTGGGAGGGCAACCTGGAATCATGACGTGGTTGTGGTGCAGGAGTCTCCAGACTTCTCACACTCCCAGAGATGTGTTTTGAGATCTTCTTAATCTCTGGGGGTTTCAATTCAGCACTTCTCTTGGACGCTATTTTTTTTTTCCAACATGGCAGCCGCTAGTTTGTGAAGTCTCCTCAGCAATCATGCACATTACGCTTGAATATTTTGCATCTGCTCACTCGGTCTAAATGACGTTGCCCAGAACATGCCCACTCTGCTTCCCTGTGTTGATGGACAAATGTTTTATGTTGACTCTCCTCCTGAAGTGATAACCCTTGAAGTTACTGCTATTATCTCCACACAATGTCTTGACGTGTGTTTTTTGTTTTGTGGTTGTGTTTTTACTTTCCATTTGCAAAATTTTGGAAGACAGTTCTCTCTTTTGTTACTGTTTTAAGGCAGGTAGAGCTGAGTGTGCCACACCAGCAACAGGTACTGTACAAACGTGTTGCTGTTTAAGGTCCCGCCTCTGGAGGTACGCTTTGCCTCCGGGTGCTGGGTGCCGTCGATATTTGTCTCATGCCATAGTTCGGCTGGTTGTGAGCTGCCAAGGGTTAATAGCAAGCCAGCGGTGATGCTGTAATCCTCCAGGGCTGCCAGCACGCTGCACTGTTGTTGTGTCGGATCAGGGGGGTTGGAAGGAGGCTGTGCTGGCTCCAGCAGCTGCCTCAGTCACGTCTGTCATTTTGGGTCTCTGCTTCTAAACAACGTGGATGGCGTAGCAGGTAAAAAGATTGACTGAAACCCACACCGGGAACGAAACTGTGTCCTTCCTCTCCCTACCGCATCCAGAAAATGCTCGGCCCCTGAGAAAGAGCCCTCACCTCCTCAGAAAACTAACACAGTGTGTCAGGAACGTGTGCCCTTGGGGCGTTGAGGGGGAGCAAAACCCTGTTTGACAAACAACCCTCGTCCTGACTGTAATGGTGAAAACAATGCAGGTAAACCCAACTGCCCTCTGCCCTACTTCTCTTCTGCTGTAAGCAAATAATTCTCCAGCAAAATAACCAGAGGGAGCACTTTTTCCACAACATTGCTATTTTCTAAAATCTGCATTGACTTTGTCCTTACATTGACATTGCAACCATCTGGTACGAACGGTTTGATATGAAGTGGGGCAAATCCACCCTCTAGCTTCTAAAGAAGTACTCTTAGTGAACCATGCTAGATTTCATTTTATTTTTAAAAAGGCTATGTGCATTAAATTGGGGGAGATCAAAAGCCATTTGGAAATGTCAGATCTGGACTTCAGCTCTATTTGTAGGCATGTAGTTTAGGTTCAGGTATTTTTACGGTTTCTGTCTCACTTGTTATCAAAACATCTGACATATTTAGCCACATAACACTATTGCAGGATTAAAAAGCAAAAGGAAAGAAAAGAAAAAAAAACCAACAAAAAATACCCGCCCCAGAATTGTTATCTTCTAGGTTGAAAACCAAGGCAGAGAAATGGGTGAATTCGAAGTAACAAAAACATCTGTGTCTAGGTTATCACCCTAAATCTCTGGATTACTCTTCTACTTGGAAATCTCCCAAGGTCCTGACACCCATGATAGCAAATCCCTATTTTCTTGGTTACATAGGTGTGTTTTTATTTCTGTAAATCTCTGTTACACAGAATATACTGAGCTTTGGGGAGAGGCAGTCAGCAGGCCACGGCAGAGCTGAGACAGTGATCTATGTGTTCTGGGATTTCCATGTCATGAGCCAGAGTGTTTGCTAGCATCTCAGAGCAAGGGCTCTGCTCCAAAGTGTCCCACCAGCATGCCTTCCTCTGGGAGGCTCAGTAAAGGAGGTGGGAAGCTTCTACCACATCTTCCAGTTTTACTGGGAGAAAGAAAGAAAGAAAAACCCACTAAGATGGGCCTATCAGATGAGGCTGAAAGGTGACCTTTCTGCCTATTAGAGGGTCTGGTAATGGATGTTTAGGGAAACATAATAAACAAGGTAAATACGCTCTTCCTATGGTATACCTTTCCATCTTCTAGCAATAGGTGATGAGGGATTTTTAGATTTGTGTCTTACATTCATCCCGTCACATTTAACAGGACTCAGTAGACCTCTCTATGAAGTGAACTAGTCCTTTTTAACCATTTTCCTTTTGACCTTCATTACATCCTGTGTCAATGAGTTCCACTGCTTCATTCTGCAGTCCATGGAAAACACTTCCCTTTGTGATTTTTGAATCCTGAGGCTTAGCAATTTTCACTGAGAGCCTCTTGCTTTCTTCTTTTTCTGAGAAACAGTTTATAATAGTTCTTTTGCTTATCAACCAAGATACTGTAGTTATGTACTAATCTCCCTGGATTGTACTTTTTTCTGGACTGAAAGGCCTCAGTCTCCGCCTGAGCAAAGCATTTCAGTGTTTTTATCATCTTTTGTTTTGTCTAGTATTCCTTGTCTAATTCTACTATAATATTTATGGGTTAGAATGATCAGAAATGAATTCACTGTTGGGTGTGAGTGCACCATGGATTCATATAGCAGCATAAAACTGCTTTCTAGTACATTCTTTACACCCTGTCTGGTAATTCTCAACTTTCTGTTTATCCTTCTGACCAATGCAGGGATTCACATGACATTTTCTAAGAAACATTCTCAGAGGAAAGGGGAAGAAGGCTTCTTATGATCTCTACTTCCCAAAGACAAACCAACATGAGAAGAAAACATCAGTTTGCTTTTCATGGCTTTAGCTCTTTCACTGCTGGCTGAAGTAAGCAAACCCTCTCCTTACATCAGGATTTGGAAGGGTGTCATGTAGTGAGGAGTACTGCAAATCAAGAAAGACACACATGGGAAAAGCAGGTGGAATTAATAGCATTGCAGCCCATGAATTTCACTTGAATGCTGGGAATAGGAAAAAAATGCAGACCTGTGTGGAGCAGGGAAAAGAGGAGCAGAAGAGCTATGGGTTCTTTGTTTCACTTGGAAGGAAAAGCAACTAGCCTAAGTCACAGCATTTAATGTGGTGAGATTGGACAGGGATTGAATAGATTACAAGGCTGTGTAATGCAAAAGCAAGGGCAGGTGTATTAATGGTTTATCTGACACTGTGAACTAGAATTGGGACATTTTCCAGTGGCAGACTAAAAGCTTGCATACTTTACAGCTGACTGGAAGCTTAACTTATTAACCATACTATTAAGATAAGATTTAAATGCTGGATAGGATTCTGATGTTTTGAATTTATCAATACTGTTGGGATTTGTGAGTTAATCTGGTGTCCCTATCCAAGTGCAATTTAATAGTGGGGCTTTCTTCCAGCTATTTCTTGGGTTAAAAGCAACCTGAGGCTCATTCATGGCTGTACAGATGATTGACCTTGCTGTCAGACAGGGATCAAGAAGCAGGACTTCCTCAGCTGGTGTGTAGGTCACATTATTACCCCTCTTCTAGCCCTCTTGGAAGTACCCCAGCAGTAGGGGACCACACTTGGAGGTACATGACAAACTGTGCTGCCACACTGTGCTCCAGAGATGGCAGGTGTAGGGCAGACCATGCTTTATCTTTGCCTCAGAATAAAGCAGCTCCTCAGCCAGCCTATGGCAATGGAAGCAGAAAGGCAATGTAAAGCCAGCTTCGTTTTTGTCTTCTGCCCTCCTGATTTCTGGTTTGGGGGAGGACGGGGCTGTGTCAGAGAAGGACCAGAGGTTTCCTCCAGCAGGTTTGTCAATGCCTTCTTATTTTCCTTAGCAAGGACTGCAGAGATGAGCATTCCCTGCACTCAGCAGCTTCTCCTGTCTGCCTTAAAATTGAGACACAACACTGCTACCTGAGCTTCCTTGCAAGATGTGGTGGCATTGTCACCAGGACATAGAGATTCTTTCTGTAGCTCTCCTGTAATTTATGTGCCAAACTTGCAGTAAATTCTTTTCACCATTAATAACTGTCTTGGGTGGAAAAGCCATTAAATAAGAAGTCATTATTACTCAACTGTATATGCATGGAGCTTTCAGTGGGGATATGTGCTCAGACAAGGAACACTTGAAATGCAGGAGGCAAGCACTCCTGGACAGACGGCATTTTTCATCCTAGCTATAATGCTGCCACGACATTTCCATCTCATCAACTGAGGTAAGAGGGCAGAATCCAGCCCTTAAAATTGCACATTATCGCCCTGTTGATGCGAAGATGATTAGCGCAGGAGATACGGCAGCCACCATTGCTAAGGTGGTGCAGTTTGTGACCTGCAGCAGCTCCTGCTGACTTGAAATGCTACCAACCAAAAGGTTTCATCAGCAGTGCCTGGAGCAGAAGGGACCCAAAAAGAAAGTGGCTGGTAGGAGAGCTTTTGTCACATTTGTAAAGAAATGTATCTTTGGAAAGAAATTAACAGGTTGTCACTATTGTAAAGGTACAAAAGGGGTACTGGCCTAGCAGCAGCAAACTTGTCCCCTCTTTACTGCAACAGGTCATGTAGGTCCTTGGCCTGACCTGCAGTTGTAGCTGCAGCAAAGCTAAAGAATTGAGATGAATTAACACTGGTCTCCGCTTCAGGAAGAGCATTAACTTCCCCAGACACTCTTGGCCAAATCCATCCCTGATGTGACATCATCTGAGTTACATCAGGCTTAATTTTGTCCCAGATATCTGCACTGGCTTTCGCAGCAACAAAACTTACCCCTTACTTCCAAAGTAAGGGTGGTGAAATGAATTAGGTCGAAGGAGACTAAACACTGGATAAAAGCCTTGATCCCACTTAGAAGTTTTGCCTGCCTGGGGACAGGGTTTGGCTGGCTATGGTAATCATGGGGTGGTTACAATGTACTCCAGACATTGCATAACTGCTGCTTTAATTTACTGCGAATGTTATTCAAAGCTGAGGATTTAATTCTCCTGAACATTAAAGTTTACAGCTGGGTTAAACTCCTCCTCATAAGTCACTGTATGTTATATTCAGAGAAGTAAGGTTTTTTTTTTTTTTTCCTGTTCACAAGTTTAGTAGTTCTTTTTCTCTCTTAGCTGGCTTTTTTTAGATTTTTCTTTCCAACATCCATGTAATGTGCATGTACTTCCTCCATCACCATAAAATTTTCCTGTTCTACCATTGGCTTCTCTGAAATCTCCAGGTATCAGGTTAATTTCTGGATTTGTTCTTAGATGGAGTACTAGCTTTTCATCCCATGTCAAACTAGCACATAATCATCCCATTAGAGCAGGAACAGGTATTTTACGTTCTGACTCTCTTAAAACTTGTTATACTGAGTGTTTTTTCAGTGCATTCCCAGTTGAAATTCTTCACAATTCAGTCCTGTAGTAAAACTGACCATCACAAATTTTGCTCCGGATTAATTTCAGTAATTAACTTGATTATCATAGTCACAAAGTTTTAAAAATTACTTTTTAAAAAGGTTCTCTTCTTTAAAATATTTCCCCCATACAATTGTTTTTCAAACCCACTCTGCCACCACTCTTCAAAAGTTTACTTTCTTGTGTGCTCTGCAAGAACATACTCTTTGCTTTCATAGTTCATTAAACTGAATTCTGGTCACTGGACCAAGAAGTGTAAAGATATATAGCTGCAGCACAGATAATTTATTTTTCCATTGGGTTTACTTATTTTCCCATTGCCTCTTTGCTCTTGACTTGCAGAGGTACAGATTCTACCTCAATGAACAGTGCCAGGAGGTAAACTGCCTTTTCTTTAAAGTATGCAGATGGATTTTAGTGGTGCCTCTTGTGAACGTCAAATGCTATTGCTTCTTACTTCTCCTGACCTATTCCATCTCTTGACTGCTGTAAAGAAAACATGTTGATTGCTCACAAGAAGGAGGAATCTACTGCAGAATCTTAACTATTAGTATCAGTAGCAGAAAACTGTCTTGCCATTAAAGTCATTAAATGGATTCTGAACACAAGGAGGCAGAAAATCTGTTGGAAAAAAGACAGTATTTATATAGAGTTTACTAAGAGAGATAATTTGCCATAATTTTGAAAGAAAGGAATCAACAAGTCAGGTTCAGAAACAGTAATATAACCTACTTCAGTTATATTGAAAGTGTCTGGTTTGGCTTTGTCATGATTTTATAACAGTAGGTAATGTGACCATAATTTTCTCAGTTCAAGTGTTCCATTAAGATTTTCAGAATTTATTAAGATATCTTTTTTTTTTAAAAATTTATTTCACAGGCATTTATGTTTCTTAAGTATTTTGTAAAGAAAGAAGAATGGCTCATTTTTACAATTGCACATAGTGTTCTGAATATTATTATATTTATATTTGTCTCCCTTTGGCAGAAAAAATTGCAAGATTGTAAACCTCATTACTTTAAAGACTCTTCAAGAGAACTGAAGCTTCTGCACCTTCAAGGGTGCATTACTGTAGCTAAGATTTCCTTCAGAGAAGACAGTAGGAGTAATACCGACATGTTTCACAAATTTGCCAAACTGTTAATTGAAAGGAAGGCAATGTTTTTTTTCAGCATCCTTAAAACATGATGTTATAATTTTTCTCTTGGAATTTTACTACATTTTTAGAAGTTTAATTCTTTTTTTTTTTAAAATGCCTAATGTTGATACAAAATTTTATTTGCCTAAAAGGCATGCTCTTTTTTGACAGAATGAAACACTGTTTTAAAAGTCCTTTTGTGTTAACATACAATTAAATTTCTATAGGTTTTTTGTTTGTTTTTCTTTTCCAAAAAGACCAGTGACATGAGGAAATAAGCTGTAGCAAAATTCTACCCTGTTTTGCCAATATCGTCTAAAATGGACTCTTTAAAAATGAAAGTGACTGTCTTGTACAGATCAGTGATTTGTTTTCCTCCCAGATATGAGCAGCGTTCAATGCTTGGCACTTACTTACCCATCTTTCATCTTCAAATGCATTGTCTGATCATACAAATGGAACTGATTTAAATCCTTTGCACAACCACAGCTGTAGCATGTGAGACTGTGCTAATGGAAGGGAGGAGGGAATGGGCCTACAGCTCTGTTACTTCTCCCAATAAAACCAAACCTGCGACTTTTGTATGAAGGTCTAAAATCTGTTAATGAAGGTACTGACTCATCTGTTCCTGAATCAAGCCTTCAAGTGAGTTTTAGTGCTCTACAAGAGCCAAGAAAAAAACTTTGTCTGTTCCAAAGCAATGCCCAAGCCTTGTTTCTTCCAGAACTCAAACAAACTGAAAAGCATTTCTCTGAAACAGCCGACTGAGAACTCTGGGTAATGATGGATGAATAAATATGCTCAGCATCCTGCTTTCCTTCAGAATTCCTGTGTACAGTACACTGTAGTGAATATTTACATTTCAATGCACAGATTGCTCTTTCAAAGCTGTGTTTTTTGAGCCCTGGAGCTGCCCAAAGAGGGTTTGGGCTTTACTGGGGATATAAGTATTATTTAAAAGAGGGAAGTTTGTTTTATTCCCCTGTCCCAAAACTGTCAGGAATATCACAGTGTGACTCCTTTGCTTAGTGAATAGTCAAAGATGCCTTTCTTGACAAATCTTCTGAAAGTCATGGCACAATAACACTACTTGAAGTTATTTAATTTATTAAAAAGAAATATGACTTCATGTGACAGATACGAGTTGATGTTTTAATAATACATGCTACTGGATGAAAAACAGTGAAGTATCTCCACTGTCACCTTTTCTATTCTATTGGAAAAATATCACCTTGTGTTAGGGTGAACTCTTGTTTATCACAATATCAATTAACTGAATAGAAAGAGAAGCTAGCTAAGGCTAGATATTATCTTAGATTGGATTTCTTTGCAGAGGTTTCTAAATTTGCATGAAAAATGTAATGGTTACTCAAAGATCTATTCAAGTGATGATGAACAAATCTATTGTGAAAATCTCTCAAACAACATGACATTTGTATGTCTTCTAAGTAGTCTGTAGCACAAGGTGTGCAGATATGCATTTTTTACTGACTGGACTGATCAGGTCTTGCTAACCCTCCTGCATTAGAGAAGCGCTACTATCATGTGCTGGGCTAGGGCGTGCATATATATACAGGAGTGCATTTCTCTGGGAAAAAAACATGTGTGTCCTGAAAAATTTATGAACTGGGAAGCCAAACTTAATAGTATAAAAAAAAAAAACCAGAAAAAGAAGGGCATGAAGATGGTGTTAGACCAAGGCAACAGAGAAAAAACCATCAACCCTATGCAGCGTTTTAAAGATGCTTTAATTAAACAAAAAAAGCAAACAACAACAACAACAATAACCAACCAACAAACCAAAACCAAAAGCTCCAGTTCCTCGTCCACAAGAACTCCAAAACCATTGCTCCTTGGAACAGCACAAACATGTCTGAACTGGTGCAGAACTCCAAGGAGAAGGTCAGGTTCCATGAAGTAATAACCTGGGAGAAGCACCACAGAGTCAATTTTATGCACATAGATGAAATGTGCACAAAATAAATACAGCAGTAATTGCTCTATTTATAGTTCTTTTATTAAAGAACTGGTGTGCTGGTTTTGGCTGGGGTAGAGTTAACTTTCTCCACAGTGGCCAGTGTGGGGCTGTGTTTTGGCTTTGTGCTGAACAGAGGGTTGATAATATAGAGATGGTTTTGTTTTTGCTGAGCAGGGCTTGCAAAGACACAAGGCCTTTTCTGCTTCTCCACACTGGCAGGGGGTCTGGGAATGCACAGGAGGTTGGGAGGCGACGCAGCCGGCACTGGTGACCCCAATTGACCAAAGGAATATTCCAGACCATGTGGCATCATGCTCAATATATGAAGTGGGAGGAAGAAGAAGGAGGAAGGAGGGGATGTTTGGAGTGATGGTGTTTGTCTTCTCAAGTCCTCCCAACCATTACATGTTATGGGGCCCTTCTCTCCTGGAGATGGCTGAACACCTGCCTGGCCATGGGAAGAGGTAGATTAATTTCTTGTTTTGCTTTGCTTGTGTGTATGACTTTTGGTATCCCTATGAAACTGTCTTGATCTCAACCCATGAGTTTTCTGGCTTTTAATCTTCTGACTCTCTCCCCGATCCCTCTGGTGTGGGACTGAGCAAGTGGCTGCCTGGGGCTTGGCTGCTGGCTGGGACTAAACCACAACTGTTTTAGTTTGGGAAGTATGGAACCCTTGGCAATTATTAGTATAGGCAATGTTAAAGAGAGTGAACCTCTCCTACATGCAGTGGTTATAGTGCCCTATGTGAAACATAGATAACTGTGAAAACTAATCTGATACTGAAGACTTCTGGAGACACAATGTTTTAGCTTTGAAATAGAAAGGGAAACCAGTCTGAGCATTACACAAAGTTCAAAACTCCCTGAGAAATTCTAGCTTGAAGTGAGCAGGCATGCTTGACGTCGGGGTTGAATCCAGAGCACTTTCAAGTGAATGGAAAGATTCTCATTGTCTTCACTGGTGGCAGGGTTAGGATTTTAAGAAATTCTAAGGACTGGGAGAAAGATAAACTTTTCATTGTATTAATTAGATTTCCATTATCAGCTACTGAAATATTTTAAATCTCTGTGAATCAGATACGCTTTTTAAAAATTGATATGACAACCTAAGATGTCCCTTTCTGTTCTCTGCTACTATCTCTTTGATCTATTAAAATTCCAGAACAGCTTATTATTTTACATAGATCCTCTACAAAACTCAGAAGGACTTTTATGCTGGCCATGACATAGCAACATAGCTAACATGCTGCCATTCTACTCTGTACAGAGATTTAATGCTAAATAAAAAATAAGGGAGACAACCTTTATGTGGTCCCATACAAGGGAGTGAGAAATAGGGACATGCTACATTCTTCACATTGGAAGAGATTAACCTTTAATGTTCGTTGGGGGTGAATGATTAATTTCACTGATACAATTTGCATGCTGAATTAAAATCCTTTGGAAATGTTTGGAGAATAAAATATCCTCTTGTTTCTGAGTATGTGTTTTCAAATTTTAATTGCATGGCTTACAATTTGACAGTAACCCAGTTTTGTGCAGAACTGAAAGAAATCCCAGGTCTCCATGTCAAATCTTTATTCCTAGTGTTTTTGAGAACTTTGTTTTTTACATTTTTAACATGGGCAGAGAAAATCCATTTGATAAATTAGAAATACCACATTTTATTTCAAATGGTAAAGAAAAAAATTTCTGAAAAAAAAAAGGTAAAATTATCTTTGGGGTGTTTAGACTTGTTAGGAGTAAAAATAGATGATTGTCAAATATTCATCAGTGTTCAGTGGTTTCCATGGAACCTTTTCCTGTTAGAAGCAAAATTTGTGGTGTCCTGAACACATTAGCACCACTCCACTTATCGACAAAAGGCATCGCATTTCTGCTTCACAGTAAAATTGGGGAAAGTCAAGTATGTTGCATGAAGAGTGGTGTTTTTTAAACACTTGTGCTAAATCTTTCGCTGATAGTCAGAATCAATGGAGTGTTTCATTCTTCTAAATTTAATAATCAATTAGGTGGAACTTCCTTTCCATCTGATACACTTTTTCATAGGCTAAAATTTCTTTAGCTTGCTTCATGTATGAACACCTTAGTAACAACATGAAAGAACTCAGTTCCTGTAAAATCAAGTTGGCTTTATTGTAAGAATTATTTATAAAGATGTTGCAGCAGAAGATGCAAACTTCTTGGTGCAGCTGAAGCCTTCCCTGCTGCAATCTTTTCTTTCTCTTTATGTTTCAGAAATGTTACAGCAATCCCATTCCAGAAATGCATGCTTATATTTGAATTGAAAATTAAATAAAGTTTAAAATCTATTAAATTGGAGTTTTTTTCCCTGAAGAAGTATGAAAGTCATTCCATTAACTTCAGCAAATGTACTCCTGCTTTGTATCAATGTGCAAAAGGGCACAATTCAGCTCTGGTTAGAAATGCTCTGTGTGTGCTGGATGGATCTGTTCTGCTGCAGGAATAATGTTTCTTTTTATCCTAAAGAAAAAAGATAGCAAATATAAAGGAATAGGTTAATACCTTATAATGACAAGGTGTGCTTCTAAGAGATGGTACCTATGTTTGTGTCTAATTGACACCATTTAGCTCTTCTGAAAATAGGTCATTATCTTCAGCCATCTAAACACCCAGGACTGATTTATGGAGCTATGAAATTAAGTATCTGGAGTTTCTATTGATTTCATGTCTGGAAATCTGGCCTTTTTTATTTAGCTGCTAATTGAAGCGAAGCCACTGACTTAAAGATCTCTAGTTTAAGAATTTGGCTTGGGGTCTTGAATACAAATGCTTTTTGTAAATGTGAAGATAGGAGAAACTGGGATATCCTCAGTCATTTCACTGCATGTCTCCAATATTTCTTTTTGATTACTTTCAGTCACATTCCTGTTGTGTTTTAAACAGGTGCATGTGTTGACTTCTGTGAAACATAGCCAAAAAAATCAGGCATACTTTCAAAGCCACAAAACACTGCATGAAAATTTGAAAGGACCAACAGATTTGATAATACATTGAAAAAAAACAGGTTTATATAATACTGGTCTGGAGGCATGTTAATATATCATTAATGTCCCAAGGTGTTGTTCTTCACCCTAATTTACACACAAACTTTTAAAAATATCTGTACCTGGTTCCTAGATATTGAAGAGGCAAGGCAAAGTGTTTTCAGGAACAAAAATGTTGAACAAAGTATGTTGTCTTGAATATCTGCTCATAGAAATAATCTAATGATTTCCATGAAAAGACTTGTCTCCATGTGTTTCAGAAGGTCTATTTGCCAAGTACTGAGTATGCACTTTAAAACATCTTTGGTTTGAACGTGTGTTGTAGATATATAGTGATATTAAATGGAAAGGATGTTAATACAACATTCAGGCCGAAATAATTTAGTTGGCACATCTGAAAATGAGTGTTTCCAATCATATCAGCATATACAACATTCATTATACAGTAGCCATATTTTATAGGGCATAGATTAACAGCAGTTGTGAGCAAAATGTTTAACCTGAAAGACAGAGAGGGAAAAGGGCTGGTGACATGACCTAATCCTGCAGCCAGATACTTATGCTTGACTTCATAACCAGTTCTTCCTGCTCTCTTAAATGGACAAATATAATGACATACAGAGAGATGTCTTTCTCTGTCAGGCTACAGCTGTGGGGTTTGTCTGCCTTCTCTAGGTAATTACCTGTTTTTTAAATTTCCACCTTTACATGTGTGATTCTATGGAATCAATCCTATGTAGTAGGCACATGTTATTATTCTTGTAATTGAAGATAATCTTACTGTTGAAAAAACAAGAAATAGGGAGTGTTTAGGAGGGGAAGGAGGAGAAATCCTCTTGCATCTGAAAATTACCCATCTCTGTGGACTTGTCATCTGGACTTGTACCATGCTTCAGTAGCTTAGGCATTCATCCTGTGACAGGCAGGAATAAATGTTATGGAGGTGCTGGTCTCTCCTGACTTTAAAGAAGCACCTAGGTGACTTCTGTATACTAGATACAGGAATTTTCAAGGTGTTGAGGAGAGCCCTTGGGAAATCACAAATTTAAGATTAAAGAGAAAATTCTGTGGTGCTTGACCTTTTCTGTTAGAAATTCCTGTTCTTCCTTTTGTGTGTTCTGATATATCTTAAGGATGGCCACCTTAAGTGATGTTCCTGTCTCTCACATTTAGCATTTCCTGAGACTGCCTGTGGTTGTAACTATGCAAATTTCATTGAGGATTTAATAATAGACTAGACACATGTGTGGGG
Organism: Monarcha castaneiventris obscurior; assembly: GCA_026261815.1. Classification (NCBI taxonomy): domain Eukaryota; kingdom Metazoa; phylum Chordata; class Aves; order Passeriformes; family Monarchidae; genus Monarcha; species Monarcha castaneiventris. The sequence continues at coordinate 11,951,280 of JAMPIT010000059.1, read as the reverse complement.
GAGAAATGCACATAGATTTGGGGCTTTTTTCCTTAATGTTGGATATTTGGGTAATGATTTATCTGAAAGTTCTTCAGCTTGAAAAACTTGCTGGTCTGGTTCTTTCTCTTTTACAGAGAATTTGAAAGTTTAATAGCTATTCAGCTAATAAGTGCTGTACTTCTGGTACAAATGTGTGCTAAGGAAAAGGTTTTTTGCAAAAGCATTAGTTATTAGACTTGCCCTTCTCCCACTGATAAAGAGTGCCCAGTAACTTGAATGAGAGAAACATTAATTCATTGTAAATAAGGATTTTCAGCTGTTCCCTGCTTCTGAGTTGAGCACGTAATTTTTGTACCAACTATTAGTTTAAAATGGTGTGGGTTTGGGGAAGACATTTCTTGTGCATTTTCTTCTTCTGATATAAATAGATTGATTTGACATTTCCTGCTGTAAATAACAATATTCCATGTCTAGACAAATTTTTTTGCAAGCAGCATATCCAGGTTTAGCAAACAACAGGCTCCCCCATAGGTTTTTCTGTTAGGCCAGCATGTCTCTGATTCGAACTCCAGCATTATTTTTAAAACAAACAAGGATAACTCTGTTAAATACAGTGCACCTGATCTAAAGCTCACTGCAGTTATTGTGGCTATTTCCATTAATTCCTATGGGCTTTGGATTAGGCTGTAAGTTCTGAAAGTGTCCAAAGTGAGCGACTAAACACAAATATGAATATGTTTTTTTATAGCTTTCTTTTTCCATACATTTGAACACTCCTTCATAATTCTTTTCTATAAAGACAGACCACCATCAGACAGAAACTAAGAATAAGAAGTTTCATTTCAAGAAGTGAGTGTTTCCAGAAAGTGGTGAACAAATTACAGTAGTGTTTTAACATGGAAACTATCTTGCAATCTGAACCACTGGGGTCACTGATGTTACCAGCTATAATTAACTTCGCAAAGTGGGTTAAAATGCTTATTCACTTGGACACTTCACAAAAACTGGCTTAAGCGTCAGATTAAGTAGGCAAAAAAACTTTGCATTTTGTCTTCATGATGATCTTGGTATCACGAAACGGATGCACTGCAGCAAGTTTTAAATTCCCTTTTGCATCTGCAAAGTCTTATCCTTTAACAAAGACTAATCACTTGCCAATTTGATTTGAAGAACATACAAGAACAAATGAGCATCTGTAAAGAAAATGCATAAATGTTGACTCTGAACTAGATTAACCAAATAAACCCAAATGATTGAGGCATTATTTGTCTATGAAAAGTATCCACACTCTGAGATCATTCATGTCAGAACTGATATGACTTTCATAATTCTGGAAAAATAAAATCTTAAGAAACCATCAAGGTATCACTTGTAGTTATTGTGTGCTCTCACATCTTAATTCCAATGTGTGTCTTTCAACATGTCTGTGACTTCTGTAATAGTGATAGGGAAACCATACCAAGTGGAAGGTTTTTGAGACCATTCATCACTCAGATTTAGAGAAAATTCCTAAGACTGTAATGTGGTCATTGCTAGTTTAAATAGATTTCTTTCAGCTGTATTCTCCAGGGAGTTAGCTGAAGCCTTAGTATTTTTCCATAAGGTAGAGAAAAGATTACTGCAAGTGATATGAACTAAACACACAAAAGATGATGATGGCAAAGCCGAGAGAAGCAGCAGAGGAAGCAGCAGTTAACATTTTGCTAACCGAGTTGCTCAGCTTAGTGGAGTCTGAACGGCAGAGATGGCCTGTAATAGCACCCGTGTGTGATGTACATTGGTATTGTTGAGCATTTAGCTCCCATGCTATTTCAAAGGAAGCGAGCAGAGCTCTCTCTTAGCAACCAAGGGTGCAGTTTCACATTACACCTAATACACTGTGACTGCTGAGAACATGAGCAGTCCCCATCCACTACCCGCGGCTGTAGCTTCCCACACTCTTCCTTCCTCTCACCGTAGTGATTGTGTGGCCATAGGGCAAAATGCTTCAGCTTTCTGATCTGAGGGAAGACAAATCTTTATCTTTCTTTCTCTTTTTTTTTTTTTTTTTGCCTCTATTTTGTGAAGGATGAATATTACTCAGAGCAGCAAACCAAGCCAACTCCACTTGCAGCTGTGTGACTGCAGGAGCCAGCGTAAATGTAGGGTTGGCAACCCACAGCCAGGCTGGGAGGGCTGTTTGAAGTGGTCCCAGATAAAATACCAAACCTGCCAGTTAGGGAGGAATCAAGTTCAGACCTAGCTTGCAGCTATACCACAACCAGTACATATCATTACATGACATCAGATAAAGGTGTATTATACTCAAGCTTAAGGTCAATTTTCTACTCTCTTCAGCACATTTCCACATCAGGCTACTACACGCTGCTTCAACTCCAGAGAACATTTTCACATGAGAGGGCTTGTTATCATGTTCTGTATCCCAAAAGGTGGACTGAAACACAGGTCTAAATGTTTTCTTAAATGAGGGTTTACAATCAAATCGTGCAGGAGCAGGATTAGTTACTGTTCCAGAAATATGGTTTATCTGGTTTCTCTGATGCATCCGTAATGAGTCAGAATGGCTTTGAGAAGTGGATAAATTTTTAAAACTCCAGGTTTCCTAGTTTCTAAAATGCAAAATAATTGAGATCATTGGAAAGATCTGGATCCCTCCAAATAGGGCTAGGTCAGGAGACCTCCTGTATTTATGATATTGTGCGATGCTTCTGTTGCAATATGAAGTTTGAAATGTGGCCTGAGCATGGCATAATTCTTCTTACTACTATCTAAAATTCCCTAAGGTCTCTGCATAATTCTAAGAAAGGATAAAGGATTTGTTCAAATCCAGAACCCTTTAAGAAAGACTCCATTGCAGAAACAAGTGAGCAGGCAAAGATGCAAATTGGACATCTAGTAGTATAAAGGAAATATTCTCATTTTTTCAACTAGAAGAAAGCAAGACAACAGAATTTACATAGGAAGCCCCAGGAGAAGCAGGAATTGAATCCAGGCATTCTGAATGCCAGCCAAGAAGTTTACCTTCACTTTGTATTCAAGAAAAAAAAAAAGAACAGAAAAAAAATTCCAGTTTTAATTACCTGAGATTTCAAAATATTCCCCATTCCATAAAAGCCAAGAGCTTTTGAAAACTTTTAAGTAAAAGCCTAAAGAATCTCTACTGCCATATTGGATTTTTAATGACTTGTACAAAGTGAAAGGAGTTTCATCAAGGGAGTCTGACCTCTGATTTCCCCATTCTGTTGCTTTTCTGCAATCCTCAGGGTCTCTTGTGGCGCGTCCCTATGATACTCGCCATGTTGCGGGCAGCATTTAGCAGCATCATATGGCACAGACAGTTAAGCAGTATACTCTTGATAGGTATTGTCCTGATGTAAATGAGCTGTGGCAGCAAATCCCAACTTTTATCTCTCTCATCCCATGCCGGCAGTCCAATCACTGCACCATATGCTATGCTAGGGCAAATGAATCAGGGCTTCTCTTTTCTATCAGAAATGTCATCCTGTCAAAAATAGGTGCACATTCTCAGTGGTCCCAGTGGGGACAGTGAAAGTGATTTCAGATACTCTTTTAAAACTAAAAACTTAAGTCGGAAGATGCCATCAAGATTTGTTAATGAACAGTGCTTTGCTTTTAATAAAAGGTGTTTTTAATAAAACGGGGTGTAGGGCATGAGGAGAGAGACAGATTACTGCCTAATTCTTCAGAATAGGTTTGAGCTGGGCAGACTCCATATCCTGCCTGGGATATGAAGAGAGAAAAAAGCTACTCTTCGTCCCTGTTGTGTGTCCTTCACACGGGGACTTGTCACTTAAGTGCCCCTTTGCTTCAGAGGAATTATAGCTGCGTAGGGGTGTGAAATAGCTGTGAACAAGAAAGGAATGTGATATAAATTGTTCTATGCAGAACTCAAACTTAGCTTGTCACTGCCTCTGTGTGCACTTCTGCAACTGCTTTTTGCGTAGTCCCACAACAAAATGCCTGAATTATGCATTTTTGCATTCCCTGAATAGCTAAACCATGTCACTGACTTCAGCTGAAGTAATTTTGACCTCATGAATGCATTACAAATGGTTTGTTAGGGGACCACCAGGGCATGCAGGAGCAGATGGCTGTTCAAACTGGAGCTTTAAGGAGATGATGATGTGATTTGGAAAATCCCTTGCTCCCTGTCTTCTTCTATTTAGGGGACCACTAGGAAAAACTGTACTATCTCTCCTCCTACTTTTTCACCCCATGACAAAAAAAAAAAAAAAATCCTGGAAGTCCTTAACACAGAAGAGCGCATAATGCCCAAATTACAAGAGATGGTTGCTGTAGGGGAAAAGAGTATAGGGACTAGAAACAGGAAAATGACAAAACCAAGCCCAGTTACCAGAGACACTTTGAGGAGTTAACAGCAGGCAGATATCAGAAAATCAGATCTCTGAAAATCCCCCCAAAGAGGTGAGGATTTGTGTGGTTAAATCTGATGGAATGATTTAACGGAAAGGGTCACTGGTCTAAAAGCTAAGAGGAGTGGAAAATCTTTCAGCAAGGAACAAAGCTGCAAAATAAATCAAGATTAGATCAAGAGTAAAACCAGAAGGCGTTTGTAGAGAAAAATCATAGAAGAAAAACTAATATAAGAGTGAGAAGAGGAAGTTCACAGGAGGTGTAAAGAAGGGAGTTCCTATTAAATACTTCAGGCGAGATCTTCACTTTTTTGTGCAACTGGAAACAAATCCAGCAATCATTGTAGGCTGAGCCCAAAAAGCTCTCTGTACCCCTGCCAAGAAATTAATGATATGAAGACTGTACTCTTCTAAACAGAAGGATAAGATTCTGAAGGAGTCTGTAGCCTTTTTGCAGAGAGGACATAAACCAGAAATGTTTCAGGGCCCATCTCTGGCTGCTTTGAGGGAGCAGGAAGAAGTGAGAAATATTATGGACTGTGTTACAACAGCAAATATAAAATATAGCGTTTTCCTTTCAAATACCTTATTTTATGTCAAGGCCACATCATAAGAAAAGAAAAAGGAAGAGATTAAGTCCCTGAAGAACTGAATGGGGTTGGAAAACAGTCTAGAAATACAATCTGAATCTGATGCAGACATCAAGTGACAGCACCATGATACTGCATAGCAAACTTTTAGGTGAAAGAAAGATGAAATTTAAGTACAGGGATAAAAATATCACAATTTAAAAAAAAAACATGTCACAAATGGATCTGATTAAGACAGAAGAACTATATAAAGGAGAGAATTTGAAGTGCAAGGGGAAACATCCCAGGAAATACTAGAGACGAAACAAAACTCCTGGAAATGCATGTGGGAAAAGGGATTTTCTGAGGGTGAGAGGAAAACACTGGTGCAATCATAGCAGAGAAGTGAGCCAAGATGCCAGTCTCCAACAAATATGGGCCAGAGCTTCACCCATGTTCCCAGTCAAGAACCTTCCACTGGTCCCTTGAGAAAGGGCTAGCAACCCCTCTCTAGAAGAGGCCTAGACAAATTGAGGTTTTGTTCTTTTTTCTGTAGTAAGGAATTTTTTCTGCAGTAAGGAATATTTGCATTCCTGGGAAGGTGACAAGAGGAATGGATTAAATGGTTGGGAAGTGTTGGCAGGGAATTAAATTTAGGCAAATTGTGACTTCCATCAGCAATTTTATGGCTCTACTATACACTAGAAAATGCTTTGAAAAAAGTGGAATCACAATACATTGTCAAGACCTAGAGGAAAACCAGATCTTCAGTTGTTCTTTCAAAAAATGAAATAAATGTTAAAATAAAATCCTTACTATAGAATATTCAATGTTCTATAAGTATTTGTAACCCTTAAGTTGAGAGAAAAAGAACCATACCTTGCAAATAATAATAGAAAAAGGATAAAATAATAGCAGTAGAATGATAGAACCAAGGAAAATTACTTTTAGAAATTTTCAAAGATCTGGATGAAAGAGGAATTTACAAAACGTCCACTAGTAGTTTCCTGCCATTTTGCTATTACAAGAAAAAAACAAACATTTAAAACCATGGAAACTGAGCCTTTGCTCTTTCTTGTGTGGAAGAGGGCTGTGGCAATTTTACTGGCTCAATATATTGCTTGTCTTAAAAATCGGGTTGTTAGATGAAGGATGTAGATGCTTCTGACCAAATGTTACTTAAAGAGAATTTTTTTTTTTCAATCCTGTCTTAAATATTTCCTCTTTCTTTTTAATTTCTTTGTAAAGCCCTTTAGTTTTCTTATAGCAGGCAGGAAAGAGGAAGTAAACTTCCTGGGGGAATTTTAATGAAGTCCTAGGTTCAGCTGACAAGAGCTCAGGACAGATGAGTGCTGTCCAGAGCAGGATATTTAGAAAGGCTACAAATTTGTTAAAAGCACTGGATCAGAATAATATTTGGAGGGTGATGAATCATGATTTTAGAAACTCATTTTACTCTTTCATACCACATACTACATATATCTTATAATGTCTTGAAAGATAATACATACACTTCAGTGTCTTGCTATATCAACTTACCACTAAATTTATAGCGCTGATTTCAGATGGTCTGAACACTTCCTGGTAGATCTGATGTGGGAAGCTTTTTGGATTCAACCAAGATGATATTCATAGAGGCAAAGGTGGTTCCTTTATGTGATCAATTAAAAGTACAAGAACTAGAGAGTGATTCTCAGAAATATTCTCAGAAATAAAAGCCAATGGTGAAAGTCACATTAAAAAAATGGAATGTGTGCTGGCAAGAAAAAGAATTAAGAGGCATTGCTGTTCGTAAAGCTTTCACCCAGAATCCAAGATGAACAATATTTAATAAACACCTGTTTTGGAGAGAAAGGAATGGATGCCTTAAAAAATCTAAGATAAGTGAGGAAGTAGTCAATGAGGATTTAAAGGCTGAAATTTACAAAAGCTTTAAATAGAGTTTTCACTCCTATATTGATGAGCATTTCATGTGATGAGGCCAGGAGGAGATGTTGCTTCTCTTAGAAAGGAAGCAGGGAGAAATGTACCATGCAAAGGGAAGAGAGTGTATGGCAACTATTTGTTTTATAGGTTTTTTGCCAAAATATTAGCAGATTGAGAAATGAGTATTCTACTAGTGACTACACAGTACAAAGTGTTTGCAACCTTAGTTGTTAAGATTGTTTTAGATAGATGAACTGTGTACAGCAAAACAAATGTCTCAAACAGCTGTATCGCGTGGCATAAACCCAACATTTCTCTGCACACCCAAAAAATGCACACTCAGCTAGAAGGGAAGTTCAATGAAAATTAGAATATCAGTTGTCTATCAACTGGGTATCAATATTGAATGAAATATATATTTTAAAAATTTTTATGGGAAATAAGTGAAAATTTTCTGCTTTAGGCAAGAACTCTGTAACTTCAGAGGGGAAGTTTTGCCCTCAAAGGCAGTAGATGTAATTGAGGTGAGGCACAATTGCAGACTGCTCACATCCAGGAAGAAGAATCTGGAGTGTTAAGTTTTGTTAAGCTGGAGGTATTCAAATTGATGACAATGAGAAACAGTTATTAAATACGTAATACCACTTTAGTACCATGGTGTCTGTAACTAATTTTGTGACCTGTTATTGACAGGCCTTGCACAGCCCTGGATTTGCTGTGGCCATCCGTCCTTCTGAGGGCTGGGATACTCCTGTGTGTGACCTGGCTGCTCCAACAGCTGGGAAGGAGACTGGCTGTGGCTCTACTGATTCTCCTGGGAAAACATCATCACAGAGCAGAGCTTGCGTGCACATAGCCACTGGATGCCAGAAAGGAAAGGTAGAGTGAAAAGGCTGTTTTGGGGTGACTGTTCTGTGCCCCAGCTGCTGCACATTTAGCCTCCAGCTGAGCTTGGACTACCTAGGCGTGAAAGCTACTACTGAGGGAAGACCCCTTCTAACCATCTCTAGAACCCCACTGACCTCTCATTCAAAAATCTTGACATTACTATGATACTGTTAACAGAGAGAAGTATCAGGAAGGACTCAACCTTGCAATCCGTAAATGAATGCTGCTCTGAGTTCACTACTGGATGGGACAAAAGATGTCAGGTTGAATTTCTATGGGAGAAGAAAAGAAGAGGAACAGACAAAGAGAAGTAGCAGATCCTGACCTCTGAGGCAGGTAAAAGTTCATTATTCAATTTGCCTAACCTAGCCATTTGTTTTTGACTATTAAAAAAAAAAAAATCAACAAAAAACCCCACAACAATATACTTTCGGGCTTTTTTTCCTCTGTAAGGTGCTTACATCATATGAATTTCTCCTTCCCCTTTTAAGCCTCTAATACTTTCAACTCCATGTAATTCCTGTGCACTCACTTCTGTTTGGCCACCATTAAGATTTGCTTGTATTTTAGTCTCCCAATGACTTTTTAAAATGTCAACTTGTATTTCTACTTTGCACCCCAAAGACAGAGTCCTCCTGCAGTCTATCAGACCCTTCTTAGGGGGCTGTAAACAGCTAGCAATGACAAGTGATAGCAAAATGCAGTTAGCAGTAATTATCCTGGAGTGGTAATGCCTTGGGCTTGTTCCAAACTTGCAGACAGGCAGCCGAGGTCCCAGCTAGCCATAGCCTTTAGAAAAAGATTGTATACGGTTGAGCAAAAACTCTGTATGAGCACTGCAGTGTGGGACAGGTTCTTGGAATAGTTTCCTGTGGAAAATTTGATTGCTAGTGCACACTGTCTTCCGTCCAAAGTATCCATGGCAATATAAAATATGTTGCAGCTCTAGCATGGAGAGAGAAGTTGAGGCTGGATTGAAGACAGTTTAAACAGGAAATTCACATTTCAAAATGCTGTATATGTAAAACAACTCCTTTTTCACTGGTTTCTGTCGCAGAGACTGCTGTTGTTTAGCTTGCCATCTTATTATTTGCTTTAAAAATAGACGATATATTTACAAAGGATCAGTCTACATACAAGCCTCATTTAACGTCCATTTGCTACCATTTGCACCACATTACAAGCTCATTTACAAAGTGAATGTGAAAACAAATGTGAGCCCTATGGAAAGCCTCGCTGAGCCTGTGTGTGATTGCAGCCGTATGCAACAGCTCATAAATGGTGTCGGCTGGAGACTGTGCTTAAGTACTACAGCACAGGAGCTTGTCATTTCCGTAACCAGATTGCAGCATCTGTATTTCTCTTGCCCCTTTTCCTGGTGCTGTTAAGCCCGAGAATTCTTTCTAGAGCAGTCATCCTAAAAGCCAAATAGCTCCTCTGGAACAGTTCACAATGCTGTCATCTTTAAAATATGCCATTGTGCTGTAAGGCACTCTTAAGAGCTGCAGTCTTCTGGCTGGTGTACTAACACTGAAGTACCGAGGAAAATCAAACCCAGAGTCTCCAAAACAGTTGCACTGGCAGGTGAGCTGTAGGAGCAAAGTCAGAACTTGGGCAAATAAGAAATTCTTATGTCTCACCCATCAGACTGGAACCTGCCATGTGCCAGTTGTTCCCAAATCCAGACACGTTCATTAGTTGTGCCCACCCGCCAAGCTCCATTTCACCACAGTCAGGTACGTGCCTCTGGAGAACTGAAGATAACAGTAACACTCGTGCACTTATCAGTGCATGTGGAACGCTGCAAAGAGCCTGAGCTCAGGATTCAGACACACGGCCAAGGGTTAAGGCCTTTCTTCAAGGTCCTTCCCTTAGATACAGGAGCTCAGCAAAAGAGGCGGCACTCGCCACGCAATCAAGCAGCTTCAAAACAGAAGCATCAAAAACAACCTTCCATGTAAACAACATCGGTCACTTTTGGATAATCATTCATTTTTTGTTTAAATCTTGAACTTGGTTCACGGAGTGTGAGTTCTGAGAGACACCCGTGTGGCCGAGCAGCACTGACTCACCTCAAACATCAAAAATTATGAAGAATGTAAAAGATTCAGGGAAAACTGATCCCAACAGTTAAGAGCAGGAGACCTGCCTACAATTATGTGTGTTTTCTTACTAGAAACAGTCATCTAGAAGAGAAAAAACAAAGCTAAGAGAACAATTAGTGCAACTAAATTTAATTAGTCTTACTCTCTAGTATGCAGCTTAACTACATTGCTTGAAAGTGTATATGCTTTCTTTACTGTCCATCCAACATATTAAACATATCCAACGTGCTTAAAGCATACAGAAGTACTCCTACTAACTCCATTGGACTGAAAATTGAGCTGTTGGGTGAAAAAGAAATATACACAGTCAAATTAGGGATCATAAGTATAATCCTGTCTTTTCTCATAACAAATGCCCTGTGAGAATCAGTAGTTATCAGGCCTGAGATCATGAGATGGGATTTGGACCCCTAGTTAATGGCAGATGCTTGCAGTTATCAGGAACCCTCCCATGGAGCAACCTGCTAAGTTTTCATCTGATGCTTTTCTCATAGTTATAGACAAAATGCAAAGTCAGTCTTGTGGTTTTATGGCTGAATATAAGTTCTCTGTTTTGTAGCCTTTTGTGTAGAACTCCTTCTTTTCCAGTCAGAAATTTCAATAGGCCCAGTCCTGACAGAGAATGCAGGCAAGACTCCCACTGTCTTCATTGCTAAAATATGATATAGTGCTTATAAAACTTGAAAAAAAGCAAATGTATTTCCAGTTATAAAAAGAAATGGGCAGGGAAATTCCTTTTATTTCCCATTTCTTCTAGATGGGCATGTAAAATAAGCTCTATTTGACTGCTACACACAGAATGGCAAAAAAAATTCTGCCAGAGGATCATATTATACATAAAGCTCCAGCAAGTATTTGCATAAGGTCTTTCACATAATAGTCTCTAATATAGTTAGGAAAAGTCATAAATCTTTCATTTTCTGTCTGCTGGCTGAATTGTTTTCTCTTTTGTTCTTGTTGCTCTGAAATTTTTTAGAAGGTAATGTCTTCCCATCTATCATACACTGATGGTGAGCCTAATGAAGTTTGAATTTTGCTGTTTGTTTTTTGAAATTTATCTGTAGTTTTGGACATTTCATAGGCATTGTCTCTTCACCTCTTCCAGTGATTGGGATGAAAAATATGGGAATCATTCTGCTGTTGATTTCAGTTGAAAGAAATGAATTATTGCTTACATTGCTTCCCAGTTTTCTCTAAAATGAAGATGTATTCAGGTAGGTGAAAATATTTGTGGGTGAGGGAAACATGCAAGGGCTGGCTCTGGATGAATTTCTTTGAACTTCAGTTTGGTGGTATTTTGAGGTTAATGTTAAGGGTTAGACCAGTTCTTGCATTATTCAAATAAACGTGCCTGCCCTTAATAGAGCTCTTGAAGCAGACAATTCAGTGTGATATGATGACTGGCTAAAATTGTTCCAGGATAAGAGAGATTTAATTTTTTGTGAAAGCAGACAAAAGGGTATGTATATAACGTTTGGAAATGTGATTCTTTTTTTCCTAGAACAATTTTATTTAAAAGTAAAAGACTAATTTTTCAAAAGATTACTCAGTTTATAATGAGAAAGATAACATCCCATGAGCCAAACTGATGTCAAGTGTTGCGTTATAGATCCAAGAGTCACAACTCTGAGATAGAACAGATAATCCTATGATATGAGAAAACAGAGCTGGAGCAGATGTATGGCATGCTATGGGAGTGTTCACAGCTACTTGGGAGCCAAAGAAGTACATGTATTTAAACACTTTCTTGCTTTTTTTAATGCATTTTCTTTGCTACTTTTTCAAAATCAACTCAGTTTTAAAACAGCCCTTATACCCTGCCAGATTAAACAGAGAGAGAAGGTCTATAATCAGTTTTTTGAAGACAGACTTGTAGCTAGAGCCATCAGATCTGGAAGATTGGTTTTAGAAATTTTAGTTTGGAAGATGCAAACTTGGAAAGCAAACAGGAAGAGAATAGTTATTGAAGAAAAATTAAGAGTCGTGGTAGCAGTACCATGTTTTATCACTGAGATCAGTGTGACCTTTTAATGATCTTCTTGTAAACCACAGTCAGTGTTCTGGATTTTAAATGGCACCTGCTTTCCATGGTATGATTGGAGGTTAAAATGGTTTTTTTGTAAAGTGAAACATTTTTCAGTTTTCATGGTAAGTTCTAGTGTTCTTTATTTATTTTATTGAATGAAATGTAACAAATACAGGACCTGATCCAGGAAATATTTAGTCTTACAAGGAGGTTTACATAAGTAACTGTGTCCAGTTCTCCTATACATTTAACTGTTCTGACACTCAGACTACTCTGAATAAATTATTTTAAAAGGTGAGGCTGGAAAATGTCTTCAAACTAAATATATTTTGGGTGGAAAAATGCAAAAGAAAGAAAGAAGCTGTACTGTCAATTCACAGAAGAAAGAAAGACAGAGTATTTACTCTTTGGAAAGCATTTTCATAGTTCTATTAGTAACATTTGAGACAACCACCACATGTCTAATATCTTGGGAAATCTGAGCATAGTCTTCCTGCTTTTTCTGCCAGAGGGAGTGACATAACAAGAACCTTCTACATAGCTTTCCATTTTAAGCCTAATTTCCATTTTCTTTGTTTATGGTTATGGTCACACACTCTGGCAGTCACAAAAATAGTAAAATCACATTAATCTGTAAATCAAAGTACTTCTGTTTCAGGGTAGGTTGTTTCTAGTTCTCTTTGCCGTTTTCAACCTCCCTAATATTTACAGGGGACAGTTATTTTGTCTTCCCAGCCCCCTCTATTTGTCCCTCAAATCACATAATTAAGCTGTGAACTCCAGCAAGCAAGGACAAGGAGGAAGTACCATCCAAACATCCTATCATCAGTACCAGTCGTTTTACTGAAATAACATGCTGTTGGATTGAATGCATACAGCCTATCTAAGAATGCCTGTCTGCTCTCCAGAAGACTTGTGCTTCAAAAAAAAAGGAAAAGCCTTTAACCAGCCTAGGGGGTAAAAAGAGCAAAGAAAGGAAAGAATATTAGATAGAGCTAGCAAAAGAAAGGAGTTGCTTGAAGAGCTGAATAGATACAGAGAAAAATAAGCCACCAAATGTGAATGAAAGGGACTTCCGTGTATGTCAGAGAAAGAAAAGGAGGGGGGGAAGCACTGGCACCAAAAGAAAAGAAAAGAGAGTGATAATGGATAAAACCCCAATGTACTATCTCTCAGCAAATACACCAGGAGCAAAAGTCAAAGCTATACAGGGTCTATATATAAATTTCTCAAAATTATGGAAAAGAAATATTAGTCTTGCTTTGCATGGTGATAGGGAAAAATATTAGAGTTTGGGGTCTGTATTTTCACACCTCACTGGATCAAGCTAACTAACTTTGTACTATGAACATCATAACACATGATTGAAAAGAAGGAGGAAAGGTTAAAAGGCAGCTATTAGCATGGGGGAGTTAGAAAGATCATGTTAAGAAGAAACTTGGAAATATGTTTGTGCACAGGTGCTTGTGCATGCATATGCACCTTTAGGGCTGTTCTGAAATGTCCACCAAGGCTTCTGACCCAAGGAGTAGAATATGTGTGTCACTGCTGTCATAGTGACTATTAAATTGAGCAATCACTTTTTGCCAGACTTTGCCCTCTCATGGCACTGGTCACCTACGTAATCATGTAATTAGTATTGTCTAAACTATTGACTGAGACCTTTAGAAAAAGACTGCCTCTGTAAGGCTTGGGCTGGACCTCATGCAGTAGTTTCTCAGGCCTTTAGGCATCTCTGGACTGCGAGGGAGAGAAAAATAAAAATACAAAAGGACACCTGCACTAGTATCTAACACACTCCCCCTGGAAATCCCCTGAATCTTACCAGTGTGAAGACCTGTCATCTGACTTTATCTCTGATTTCTTACACTCTTAAAGTCCTTACAGAACAAAATCAAATGATAGCATGACTTGAATTGTCATCTCTATGTAGGTAATGCTTTTTCAAATACATCTTAAAAGGGAATTAAAGGACACTGTCAATGTATTTTGGGGATACAAAAAGAAAGAGATTTCACAGGACTGCAGAGCAGATGATTGTATAACCAGAAGTGACTGACTCATACTAAAAAAAGAAAATTTAGGCTGCATGTTAGGAAAGCTTTTTGTCAGTGATGTTTTTGGATCTTTAAAATAGTTCCTGTTGAGAATAAATGCTGGCCTTGGATGTTCAATTTCCTGAAATAAGGGTGAGCTCTTCACTTGGCCTCTCTGCTCCTTGCTCTTTGAAAAAGCCCTTCCCTCTGGGTGAGGGAGAAGGCCAGCAGGGGCCAAAGGAGGGCAATGGACTGGTAGGGATGGGATGGGGAAAAGAGATACCATCCCTGAGCCACAGTAGGATTCTTGGCTGGGTTGTAGTTTGTGTTACTGAAAAAATTTGCTCTACAAAAAAGCTTTCCACTGGAAAAATGTGACTTCATTAAACTCTCAATAATTTCTGATATGACACATTCTCAATCTGCCTGTCAGTGCCAAAGTCATCTAATCATAGATACTATTGCCTGACTGTCCTAAAGTACTTAAGATGACTTAAAAGCTATTTACACGCTATAGTTTCTGGCTTCTCTGTAGTTCTTTTGTTTAAACCTACTTTCATTGAGAAGGAAAGACTCACATTGTGATTCAAGGACATGTACTTCTGACCTCCATACCATGCAAATTAATGGAATTTATGTTGTAGGATACATAGGTAAATAATAGGTCTTTTATAGAGGGGTCATATCAAGATGCTTCTGGAAGAACCTTGCAATATCACATTGCCAGTTTATAGCAGCTGGGAGGAAATATCAACAAAAATATCATACTTTTTTTGCTCTGTTTCTTTTATTCTTTCTGAAGTATCTGCTGCTGGCTACTGTCATAGCTGTTGAACTGAGTGGCCTTTTGACTCTATAGTCATACTCATCTGAGTCAGATAATTTAGAAATAGGTGGCTTTTGGTCCTTTGTAGAGTATAGTCATTGTTTTTGATTCACTGTGATCTTGAGGTACAAACCCTTTCACTTTTGCTGTGCTGCCTTACCTCTCCTTAACCTTGTTCCCATTACCAGTTTCTTATGATCTTCATTTCTGGGGCAGTATTTTCCTTCTTCCAGCTCTTTTTATCCATTCCAAAATGCAATATAAATATTTAAATGGCAAAGGGGGAAAAAAAGCAATCTTCTATGACAGGGGAAAGGAAATTCTTTCTTGCTAAGAGTTTAATAGATCCTTTCAAACACATTCAAACACTGAAACAGATTTACTTACACAGAAATAATGCAAATGTGTGTGTGAATGTGTATGTATCTCTGTGCAAACAGATGTATAAAATGGTGTTGGGCCCATCTGCTGTGCTGGTTGCACTGTAAGCCACCTTTGCTCCAGTGTATTAGACAAGGAACATCACATGGGAGTTCCTTCACTGTCCCAAGGTTGTTATTTTCTTCTGCTTCCTTGGGTCATGGAAATTTCACAAAGCTCTCAGGTCCTTCAGCAGTTAGCCAAATCTAGACTGAACAGGCTGTTCAGTCACTAATTCACTAATGCCAGCAGTGGGGAATTGTTAATAGGTATGCTTGTCCACCACTCACGTTGATTTACCAGTGGCGTCAAACGTAGCTGAAACATCAGAAGCTGTGGCCACCTCCCTATGAATCACAGAATCATGAAACAGTTTGGGTTAGAAGGGACATTAAAGGTCATCTAGTTCCAAACCCCCACAGGCAGGGACACCTTCCACTAGACCAAGTTTCTCAGAGCCCCATCCAACCTAGCCTTGAACACTTCCAGAGATGGGGCATCCACAACTTCTCTGGGCAACCTGTTCCAGTGCCTCACCACCCTCACAGTAAAGAATTTCTTCCTGATATCTAATCTAAACCTCCTCTCTCAGTTTGAAGCCATTCCCCTTGTCCAGTCCCTACATGCCCTTGCAAAAACTCTCTCCCCATCTTTCTTGTAGGCTCTCTTCAGCTACTGGCAGGCAGCAATTAGGTCACATTAGTCTGTACCAGCCCTTCTTCAGCAGGTCCTGTTGAGGGAGATAACAGCAGGAATAGGTGCAGAGAATAGGCAGCAAAAGAACCTCTGAGCCTGCCAATCTTGCAGCACAGCAGCTCTGGTTTCAATTTACCCTAACCTTCACCTATAGGCCATTGTAAATATGAGGATGGGGGAAATGTTACACAGCCTTTGCAGCTCTCCTTGCATGTGAAGCAGCAGCCTCCAGCAAAGAGCAGGCAGGCAGCTGGGAGCTGTAAGTACTTCAGGCACTCATTTAATCTGCTATTGCATGTGAGATGACATTCTGAGCTCACTGAAATCATTCCACACATAATGCATTCCTAAGCTTTCCAGAGAGCTGTAGTCTCTTCACTATTATCACATCTTCTGTTTCTTGCTGTCTTTAGGAAAGGGGAAGAATGAAATAAAACTTTGCCCGCCTACAGGCTAGAAGCCAACTGACTTTCAATCATTTTAATAGTCAATTACAGTCAGGAATATTTGGTTTTCCCCTTCTCCATATCCTCACATAAAGATTTGCCCTGCCATAAATCATTCACTGTGGACTTAGAGAAACTGCACACACGACTCCCAGCTTAGCAATTAATGTCACATAATAAGCCATCTATAGCCTTTTCTTAAATGAATATTCAGATAACAGAGAAAAAGGGAGCTCTGCTAGTACATCTCCAGGTCTGTTTCAGAGCTTGTGAGATAGATTGTGTGTAGAAAGGTTTGTGAATTGAATATGAAGCAGTTGTCACATGAGTAACAATATCAGACTTCAGCTTTTGTAAACAAAACCATATCAGTGGATTCTGCTTTGATTTTATTGTAATTGGTTTTAAAAAACTCTGTAACTGCTTAGCATCTGGCAGCAGAACTGAAATATATTGATGTTAATAATGAAGTAAACCACTTGCTGCCAGATCCTGATGAACTATACTGTATCTCACTCCAGTGGAGTCACTTTAGGAACAAGGTGCTATTTAAACATAATAGGAATCTAAGCATCTTGTCCAAAGTATTTCAAATTTATATTCATAGTTGACAGTCCCCAGAAAATCTCATCTATAAAAGATTTGTGTAGTAAAAACCAAGTTTATGCATAAATAAATTTTGTTCTGGCAGATGTGAAGGAGAAAAAAAGTCCCTCTATGAAAAACATTTTTTTTCAAATCCAAATTACATGTTACATTAAAACAACCCTTGAACCCCCATCTGAAAAAAATTAGTTAATAAAATTGTTCACCACTTACTGATAGTTGCTTTGATAAGTGGTACTGGGATTTGTTTGCACTTTAATTTTTATAGTGTCTTCTTTAATAATGTGAAGAACTAATCAACTCTCCCTAATTCAAGAAATACCTCTATTCCTCAGACTTCTGCTTCCTTTGGAAGCTTCAACAATTGCCAATGAGTACCAATTACCTGCAGAAGAAATAACAGAACAAACTACATCCTGATGAGTAAAAGGGTCATACCTATTCATCTTGATAATTTCCAGTGCTATGCAAATAGCAGCAGACATTATCATGATTCATGTGGAAGAAGTTATCAGCTGAACACTACTCCAGAGAAATTCTTCCTAAATATAAGTAACATGATTAAAGGTTATGAACAGCAGAAATATGAAGACATTTGGTTTCTGGTTCTGTAGTGAACACTCCCTCTAGAAGATTGTAAATACACATATGCATCAATACAAATACCTGATGTGATCAGACGAGTCTAGCAATGTAGAGATAAGCCTTTATTCATTATCTTATTTCCTTATGGCACTGCTGGCCTCAATCCAGCTGAGGTTAAAGATGTGTGCAATTTTCAGCACATCTATAGCTTCATTGTAGCTCTTTGAGGGTATTTTACGACTTGTAGTTTCTTTTCCTCTTGTGCCATAAATAGTACTATAGTAATGTGAAAGCAAATTATTTATACACAAGTTTTGTGTGTTTCTTGTTTTAGTGCACCAGACTATTAAATGTCTACACAGAGGCCTCTTTCTTTCACTTTCCACCTCTGCAATTGATGCCTGTGTGATTTTGAATGAGCCTTGATGGGGGACACAGTATGAAGTAGTTAGCACAATGTAAATTGAAGTTCCAGCTGTATTTTACAGCAACATCCTTGTATAGATAGGACTCCAGTGGCTCTTTGAAGAGGTAGATGCACTCAATATCTGTGATTTGAAAAATCTACTAAAAATACACGATGAGACAATGTGGCCACCCAACAGAATGCCCTGCCTGTTGGTCAGAGATCAGGGTACATGATCTGAATGCCAGTGTCAAATGAGACTGAGGTGTTGACCAACTGGACAGTAATTTTAATCTTTGAACCAGAATAATTTCTTAACATTAATACATATGCTAGGCCTCCTTGAAAGCATCTGTTCCCCTGACTTCTTTTAGTTGTTTAACTAGAGTGGTCACGTAAATAATATTCTAGAGATACTAGTATATGCAAATCTCGTCATATGAAACATCAGCATTTTCAGGGACAGAATCTGGTGCACTTAGACCTCATCTGATTAGGAAATTTATGTTGTATGTTGTGAATCAGCCTGCACCTGCAGTTCAGATTCTCCTTATGCCATAACATAATCTGGTTGCAACATTCTAGCTTCAAGCAATCTGGAAGTATTTTAGGAAGATCCCAGCATAAAATGTGGCTGTCAAATGGTAGGATTTTCATCAGTTTGCTGCCAATAGGGTTTGTGTTTTCTGCTGTCAAAATGCCAGAGTAACAGGGCTGACCATATAACATGTCAGAATATTAGGTGAGTTGAACTAAACAGAGGGCTAAAGGGAGAGTTTCAAATACAATAGAAGGTCAGACAAGGTTTTGATATCCATGACCCTTTTGTCTCCAGACTTTTCAGAATAAAAATATGGTAAGACATTATTATGTGAGTAAAATGCTGGGTGTGATTATCTGCAAATTGGCTAATGCAACATGGGGTGAGGAGGCCAAAACTGGAAAACTACACTCTCTTCTGAGCAGCAAAGTGGTAGTAAATGTTTGAAAATTATGCATGGTAGTCACAACAATTTGTCAATAGGTTGGGGCAGGTCTTGACATTGATGGCAAGTGTTATCAGACAGACAGGGAAAGTCAGAGACTTACTAAGAGAAACTATGAGATAGACAAGATATGGACTGTATTCCATTGAGAAACTAAACTTGAATTACAGGAGAAATTACAGTAGCAAAGCATTCAACTGCAGCTGCCAGTTATGAGTGTTACTGCTGAATCATATTCCGGGTTATGCTCAAGGTCACAAAAGTCCTAAGAATTAATATCCACACTATTTACGAGCTCAAGTGTCAGGAAGACCATTGATGTATATATTTAAAAGAGCTGGCACTATTTCATAGCTTAGAAGCAGTTCTTTGAGTTTAAGGTTTGCTGAGTACCATTCATGAAGACTTCTGAGCAGTAGTTGAAAAAATAAGCCAGATTTAGCCAGACTGCCATTTCACTGGAGAGCCAGTGAGCTGTGCCAAATTGGTAGGTAGCAGTCAGCTGCGGGACAGTATCACATTTTACCTTTTTCCTTAGTTTTCACGGTGGGCTGTCAAGAGAAGATCGTACACACCCCAATCACAGTGAAAATCCTCAATCTCTGCAATGAGAAAGAAGAATATTGTGGACAAGATCCATTGAAGGATGAGATATCCTCATGCTTTGTCACAAACAATAAGCAATACCACAGTATAGTAATTGTCTCTCTGGCATAGATGTCACCTGATTTTTGCAGGCTGGTCTGAGTGTAAGGACCAAGATATTTGAGGAATTGCCCTGCAGAAGTATCAGTTTTTGAGCTCTTGCATGCTTTCGCTAATCTACTCATCAAGATACATTCTTGAGTATTAATGTATGCAGCATTAACCTATGAACTAATTACATGGATCTTAAACAGTGATTTAGAGGAGACACCAGTAATCCCAGCTTTATCTGTGGCCTTTTGGTGACCATCCACTCAGAGCCCTCTACAGGGCTTGTAGAGCATTTCTGGTTACCGATGTCCCACCAGGAAAATCTCAATGTGTTAGTTTTATAAAAATAAATATCAGGAATATGGACAGGGAGAGAGTTGAAAATAAACAAAATAACAGGGCCAGCATTCATTTACATTATATATACTTTTCCCCATATGAAAGAGGTAGCACTCACCATCTATTTAAGACACTTACTAACTGCATAAGAAATAGGTCTAGTTTAACCTTGCCCATGAATTTCCTTTGGAAACTGGATGCCAATATGTTTGAAGTTCCTTTGTTCCCCTCTGAATGGCCCTGTAGAGGGAGTGCTTCCAACTTAATGAGATGATCAGTCCTTTCATTTTATTCTAATTTATTTTATCAACAGAGAATAAAGTGAAGATTAGACTGATCTGGGATTGTACCAAGTAAGAGGATACTATTTGCATGCAAAAAGAGTTTTATGTTCTGAGCTCTTGTCTTGAGTCCACTTGTTCCTCAAGAATATATTCCTGACAGACTGAGGGAAAAGAGACAGTCCTGAATAGCTCCTTGAAAGAGGGTTAAAAAAATGTAGAAGGGGAACTTGTAACTATTTCACATGTGGGCATGTATGACCATGTATATTTTAGGGATTTTTCAGCCCATGGTCAGGTACTTCTGAGTGGTCCAACAAAGGCAACTAAAAATTGCAAGTCTGTTGTCAGTCAGTTTGAATTCACTCTTCAGGGATCTTCACTTCCATGAGAAAATATTGATGAGTCAAAAACTGGAGAAAACTTGTCAACTACTGGACTGAGTAATATTTTCAATGTACAGCTCGGTCAGTCAGTCAAAACCTTCTGTTTAGAGAAAAATGGCTTCATAGGGACTCTGTAGCGTAGATGCGATGCTAATGTTAATCAGTGATGGCTGTCTGAACTTTTCAGAAAATAAATCTAACCTGACTAGCCTAAGCTCTATAACTCATGACATCATCAAACATCAAACATAGCCTGAAATAGTTTTATATGGGGAAGACAGCCAAATGTCTGCTGTAGTTCTGCGCAGCTTTTTTCACTTTAAGGGCAGATTTTAAGGCTCTTCTTCCAGCTGCTTGTAATGTCTCTGTACCTTCTCTAAATAACTGCTTACCAGCTCAAAACTGAGAGTTTTCTTGATGATTTTGTGGGCTTCTCAAGGTAAAGCAACAGAGGTAAGGGCTTTGACACTGCTCTTTGTCTTCAAAGCCTTGTTTATCTCCTCTGGTTGAGAAGGATAGATAAACCACACCTATAGCTCTGCTGTGGGAGTTGTTACAAAGCCACCCATTTCCTCTATGCCATGTGGTGAATCATTTTTGTAAAGTGCTAGTCAAAATTTCAGAAACTGATCAGTGGTTACTTTTTTATAGTAATAACTCACCTTTGATCTAATGAAAACAGCATTATTTTCATGCCTATTTGGTTCTCACCTTTACTCTCTATGGAATAATTATTTCTTGCTCAAAGTCCCATGGGACTGAGTTTAAAAAAAAAAAAAAAGAAGCAGCAATCTCAAGTTGGACTGAGAGAAGCCTATACACTTAATTGTGCTAAACTGCTTCTGTAAGATTTAATTGGGAATGTCTCTCTGACAAATGCGGTATAAATCTTTTCCCTAAATCTCTGACCTGATCCCACTGGACCTCTTCCTCCTTATTGAGGGTGGAACAGTGTCTGATCCTTCTAAACCATCTTTTGCATGTCCTATACAATTATTTTAAAGAAAAAAAGCTCATGTTGCCAGAAGATTTATCTCTTAAAAAGGAAGAGTGTTAGTCTCCCTCTTTCCACATGCTGAGTTTTTCTGAAAAAGAAAAAATTGCAGGATCTTTGATGCAGAGTAAGAGATTGTACTTGGCTTAATTTCATTATTATGTATAAAGTCCATTTTGTATTCAGAAATGGTGCAGAGGAAGCTAACTGTGAATAGGTAGAAAGGAGAGGTGGGGAGAAAACGATGTGTTTTTAAGAGAACATGAACATTCTCAGATAAAACAGTCAATGGCTTAAAAATATTGTTTTGAACAAGACTTTAGCTTATAAAATCCCCTTGTGAGAGGTGGGTGAACTGAAAACCTTCTCCAATAGATCAAAACTAGCACTGCATTATTCAGACATAAATTTCCTTATGAGTTTTCATTTTACACAAATAGTCTGGATGTTTCCGGATTTACAGTAGAGCCCAGTTCTAGAAAAGTGGTTAAGATGCAGTGAAATTGCTACAAGCTATAGGACAGGCTGCAAGTAGTGTGCAGCTGAATTTAAAATGTCATCCGTTGGAATTCTGCCTCAATTTTCTGCTAAATATTGCCAGTCCACAGGGATGAAAATTAGACAGGACTGGTGGAACAGTTAGGCTTTCTAATACCACTTTACTACCAGGAACTGTAAGAGGAAGAAGGGAGAACACAGGCAAAGCAAGTGTATTCGTGCTGTGGATACTCTGGCCCGCTAGCAGCAGCTGCTGAAACTGGTCCTTGTTTCTCTGTCTGGAACAAAGAACAAAGATCAAAGTTTAATCGAAGTCAGTTCCTTTTCCATTTGCTCTTCCACCTGCTCCCTCTGCTGGTAAAGTAAAGGCGACCTAAAGAAAGGAAAATGAGAGTTTAAAAGGAAGACAAAATGGTGGGCTTGCCCTTTACATTTTGACAGTGAACTGAGAATTGAATTTTAGTAACCCATCTTTTAAAATACTTTGTGTCATCTTGTTTTCGTTGTCTTTGCAGGGAGGGGTTGTCTGTTGTAGTTATACTGGAATTCTTTCAAACCTTTTCATAAAACAAAACATCCTGTTGTCCTTTTTAGGTTTAAAAGTTTCCAGAACAAAAATAGTGTAAACCAGTTTCTGACTTCAGTGATGGTTTTCATGTGTTGAATTTTGTCCTCTTTTCCATCATGTTCTTAAAGCACATCATGGAAAATTACCACCACTTGTTTTTATATATCATAACTAAATCTTCCAGGTTTTTTTAAGGATGACATTCTCTCTGTTTAAAAACTTAAAACCAAATCAAGGTATTTAGTGCATAGGATCAGTGACTGTCCTCTTTTCTAAAGGTGAATTTTCACAGTACAGCTGTCACAAAATGTATTGGTCCCACTCACCCCTTTCTCTCCAACACCCTCTTTATTGCATGTCTCATTCCCTCCTTTGCTCTGGCTCTGGCATTCCTCCAGATGGAGACTGAGCCAATTCATCTCTCTAAACAATCAAGAATTTTGTTTTGGGTTTTGCTAGCTTCATTTTATCCCATTTTAATGAGGTGGATGAGCTGAGCACAAGGTCAGAAAACAGCCAGATTCAGCTTCAGCGATGGGGCAGTGTCATGCAATGAACCAATAGATCTGCTCTAGAAATATCGTGCAACTTTCATGCCAAATTCTGGTGGAAGAGACAGTAAACACTGCTGGTGGATAAAACTCATTCAAGACTCTTCATGTGAGCAACTGGTCCTTTAATACGCTTGGATGAAATGTAAAACCCTTGAAATATTTTGATTGAAACTAGTTGCCAGTGGCATTAGCTAATGAGAAACCTGACAAAAGGCAAAAAGATCTCTTGCCCTCCCTCACTACCTCCTTCTCCTAGAGTATGTCAGGCTACATGTCAGGCTATATGTCAGGCTACATGTCAAGCTACATGTTAAAGGTTCACTGCTGTTGCTACAGTGCTTTCCCTAATCACCAGCTAAATCCACAGTGCTTGTTTTTATGCATTCCCTCTGAAAGATCACAATTCTCAAGCTGTTTCTCTCTGATCTTCCCCCAGTTTCATTTTGTCTCAATTGTACTCTTTCTGGTGCTCTTTCTGAAGTCTGTGGTGCTTCTTTTCACAAGGAGGTTCTATTTTCAGCCTCCCTTGCTCTCAATGACCAACCATGCATGCTCACTTTATTTAACACTTTTTTGCCTCAGTGACATCTTCAGATATTTTGTCAAAGTCATTTTTGACAAAGTCATGAAGTAATAAGAGAGGGTCAGATGCTCCTTGTTCAGCTATCTTGATCATAAGGGTCTGAATAACAGCCTCTCTTTTTTGTGCTGGATCGGACAAATAAGGAGCACCCTTAGTACTCTTAATGGGAAAGGCCGGTGCTGCAGAAAAGCATTTGATGGGTGAAAGATGGATAGCATACGATTCAGCTGTAGGGATTTGTATGGATTTCAGGACACAGAGAAGGCAAGCCTTGAGCTCTGCAGTTACTGTCTGCTTTCTATCAATTACTATGCACTTTCTGAGCATCATGTTAATCTTCAACACAATAACTAGGTGGGCATGGAGGATACTGGAGAGTTTTATGTACAGCAAAGAACAGAGCATGGGGAGACTGCTTTTAAAATTTACTTTCTGCAGACATTATATCACCTAAATGTTCTTACACAGCAAACATAAAAAGACATGAGAACAATCAAAGTTAATTCTCTTTCACATTTAAAAAAAATGACTCATGGAAAATATTTTCTATGTGGAATAGAAGGCTGTCTCTGGAAAAACGATTTTGCACTGTGAGGAGCCTTGTACAGGATGTGCCTTATTATGGATAAAACTGTCATCCTACATGTTGCCACCTGTGTTAGACACATCCATGATTTTGTGATAATTGGCACCAACCATTTTGAACAAGCCTCTAAATTTCCATTTGTTTTCTACTTCTTTTGTTTATGAAGAAATGTCCATATTCTTACATGGAACCAGAATGGACTAGTAAGGCAAAGAGCTACTCTATCACCTAATTTTGGTTATTTTCAACAGTTTTGGGTGTTTTTTTAGGATTCCCAATTGGCTATGTATCTTCATTTCATCAGCAACAGTGGATGTTAATTGTATTGCGTTTCTTTACCCTAAATCTTCTTCTGTCTTTAGATTTCCCGTGTGACTGTCTCACAGTGTCTATGCTACCTCTGTCTCCATTAATTCAGTAAAAATGGGATTTCTTTTTTGGTTTTACCTGAGCAGTTTCCCCATATTCTGTCATTATGTGTCTATAATTTCCACCTTCTTGTTGATCCAGCTGCGTTTTTTGCTGTACACACCATACAGCAGCTCCTAATTGGTAGATGTTTTCTAATGTTAAATTCATGGTGATCAGGAAGATGAAAGGGTGAACCTATCAAAATTATGACCATCTGAGAAGCGATTAAACAGGAAACTCCCCTGCATTGTGAGTGACAGGAAATGAGTGGGTGTCAGCCTAGTGAGTTGTTCCATATGAATCAAGGTATAATGGGTCTTTTTTTAGGTGCCTTAAAGGAGGGCTCAGATTCATCCTTTAGGTCTCTTGTCTGTTGGCAACTTAGAGGAAAGTAAGCTCACTTGTACACATTCCCAGCCATTCAGTAGAAGATGACTTAAATGTGAAGCAAATTGATGAAAAAAAGAGCTAGGGATTGTTTTGTGGTCCTTAATATTTCTGCTACCCTACTGCAGTCTCTGCTGATCAACTGCCCTTTCTTTCCTCTAATTGTCCGATGCAATAGCCTCTTGTCCTAAATTTCTTTTGTAGCTCATCTCTTTCAAACCTATAGTCTATAGCTGACCTATTTCTCCTTTTTCAATCTTGGATGGAGAATATTTTCTTTCAGTAATTTTTTTTTTGAGGTCTTAAATAGTGCAACAAATTTTTCCTGCATCTGAGATTTACCTTTATAGTAATTTTTTCCCCTCTTACAATGCAGGATCTAATTTATTAATTTGGTTGCTTTGTGAATTATCTTAACAGCTAATCTTTAAGGATTTCCCTGACAAACTGTCTCTATAATTTAAAACAAAACGTGCCTTTTTAAATATCACAGCAATCTAAAGAAGCCCCATGGAGGACATTTGTGTAGGACAGATCCCCTTATCTTATTCTTGAATGACTGCCATCAGCATGGATGAATGCAAGATGTAACCGTATAAACTTAGGCATGAAGAGAGAATCCATGAACAATCCAAAGACTGCTGTAAATGAATACATAATTAATAAGTGGTTAGCTGTTCAGTCAGTCTATCCTGACCTGAGTATCATATGTAATGACTTATGGACTTTTCCTTTTGTACATCATCACTGGGTTTAATGGCTCCGTTTCTTTGTCTTTCTAGCACCTTCTTTAAACACAGCAATTGTTTTTATGAGTTACACAGAGAAGAGATAGTAAACCAAACAAAACATGAAATAAAGCCCATGTTGACTATGTTATCAATATCAAATTGATCTACACACGTAGATTGACATAAAGAAAAGACTCGTCACTAAAATTCAGAATGTAAAGCTGGATATAATTTCTTTTCATATTTCCTTCATTAGCAATTAATACAGGAACCTAACTGCAGCTTGCACAGTCCAGTCAAATGAGAAGAATACATATTTGGTTTTATTTAGCATTCTACATGTTTAAATGATACAGCTTTAAAATGAGGTGCTCCTCTTTACTGTTTTTCAGCCACATTTAACTAGATGTAATTTTTGAAAAAGAGTATTTCTTCTGTTGTGTATAAAAAGCATACACATTGAGCAATCACTCTCCCTCTGAAAGACAGATGGAGAGAACCTAAATAGTAGGATAAATGACAGAGGTTCCAACATCAGCAGTTAGTAGAAGACTTGGATAGTGCCTTATAAGCAGTGCATTTACAATGGAATTGTGATTGGGATGAGACACATGTTGGCAGGAGTGATTCCCTGTTAAAACAACAACCCTACAGTATAAAAAGAAGAAGGGAAAAAAAAAAGGTTTGCCGTGGCCCACTTAGGCTTCACACTTGGAGAAATATCCAAAACATGCTAGTCAAATTCTGTTGTCATATGGTAGGAATAGGTGTGCTCTCATGAAAATGGCCTGCATCCAGGTAGGCCCCAGTAGACAGTGATTTATGTCTGAATTTTACCCGAATGTGAGCTGGATATTTTAGTAAAAGCAGTCAACTCATGTCTTTGAAGGCAGGATTTCTCAGGCTATACAGAGAAGAACTGGTTCTACTGGTTCCTGTGGCTGCTGCTCTCAGCTTCACCACACCCATTCCAGGCTCTCTGCACCTCTGAAGCATACAAATCGAGATGTTATCTGCTAAAATATTTTCAGAAACACTGGATTTTGGTCCTTTGAGTCACTGGTTTTTATTACTGGGAAAGTAAGATTATTTGGACAGTTATTGCTATGTGCAGAAATGTTCACAATCTCAAAATGACCTCATCTTTTTTTAGTGCAGTGATTGCTTTCTCTGAAAATATGGATACATTTTTAAAGCATAATATTCATCTCAAATTTTAAAATTCAGCCTTGAATCACTGAGCAGAAGCAGTGCACTAAAGGATTTGGTCACAGCCTGCCAAATTTTGTTACACAAAGTACAAATTCACTTAAAACACATTTTGATACAGGCTGCTCTCTTGATCAGTCTTGGTGATTCATTGTATGGACTTTTATTGCTCATCAGCTGCAGATGTAACCCAAGGAAGAGTCGATATGATAGGTTATAAACTGACTTAAAAATATTTACTATAAAAGGCAAATCATCATCAAGTGGTTACTGATAAAATCTGCACATTTCAGAAGTTGTGGGGGAGTGCTGAATTATAATAAAGAGAGAACATCAAGAGAGTGACATGAATTATTTGGTAACCAGCTTCAAGCAAACAAAATGTGTTTCAGCACAGACATCTCAAAGGATATAGGCCACCCTTATAGAAGTTGGGACCATAGAGTGGAAAATAATGAATGAAAACGTTATGTGTTGGAAGTAATACTAACTGAAAAAATCTCTGTAGTATGATGCAGTGGCTAATGGAGTTAGCACTGATGTAATCATTGGTGCACTGTCTAACAAAATGCTTTCTATCTAAAATATGCTCTTGAGAAAAATGTTAAATAGTCTCTTTGGAAGAGATGTCGATGATTAAAGAAAGAGAAGCATGACTTACAGTGAGACAAGAAGAAAAAGCTCACTGATGCAGAGGTACGTGAAAGATTTGATTGCTGTCTGTGAAAAACATACACTAGAAGGCAGCTCTTACACCTGATAAGCAAAATGTAAGATGATCTGATGTTGAAAGTCACAGCTAGAAATAAAATGAAAATGTCTTGGGATACGGAAAATCAGTACCAGAGCATCTAAGCAAGAATTGTAAGAGATGTGTCACTGGAAATTTTCAAAGCAAGTATGCTCTTGGATTTGAAGTAAGAATTAATTATGAGACTTATAGCCTTTTGTGGCACAGGGAATCAGTAGTGCAATATTGTGTCTTACAGTATTCCCTCCTCTGTTTAAAAGCTGTGAAGTTATGTTGTATGTAGATGGATCTACTCACAGTGTGATAAACATTTTGAATAGCGTGATAAATACATCACCAAATATACATTGAAATAAAAAAGGAGAGGTCTCTAGCCACTTTTCTGCCCTCACCATTAATTCTCTTTGAACCTGAGCATATTGAAAAGTGCTTTGAAAACATGTTTATAAAATTGTGACAATACATCTTAAATTACTCATCAGTCACTGTGAACATTACTGAAATGAAGATAATTCATACACTGAAAGATTCTTAAATATTTGTCTTCTAATGAAATGCTACCCCATAAAAGCATCTTACATAATGCACCAGCAGCATTAACCTCTATTTACCCAAAACTTAAAAAGATTAAGCAATAGCTTAGACAGCAAGGTTATGGTCACAGTATGAGAACCCAAACAACATAAATTCAGCCAGTTAAGCTTGTCATGAAGACCACAGAGATGATGGAAAAGATTATATAGTAAAAGAAATCTGTGGCAGGGCCTGATTAATATTTTTGACACAGTGTTCTATTGAAAAATGAGGCTTTGCTGAAATGAAGTTCTTTGTGAAATCTTTTATATTTATTATGAACCTGGCATATAGGTGGGCAGCTCTTGCAAAGGTGAAGATTTGGCAACCTTGGAAGCCTGGATCAGAGTGTATTATCCCTATAAAAGAAGCCAAAAATTTGATAAAAGATGACTCTTCTCAACTGAATACAAATTCAGGCCTTATCGTCAGAATAAATGTATTCATGTCAATATACTCTCTATCTCCCTTCATTCTTACATTCTACAAAAATGGGTAAAGAGGAATCACATTAATAACTCTGAGTCTTTTAGTTTGAATGCAACACTATATATATATATTTTTTTTTTTTTCTAACACGATAAAGTGTTAGAAAATATTTAAAAGAAAAAATAATTAAAGCCTTGAAGGAAAATGCAAAGTGGGATAATCCTGGCTTTATCAAATAAAGATGGTGTCAGATTGTAATTTTTTGGGGTAAGATAATTGACCTTTTACACAGGGACAATGTGATAGCCTGAATTTTCATGTTAGAGCAGCACTTGTAGTGCCAAGGCAAATTATTACTGAAGTGGAAATTATGAGGATCGCCGCAAGAGCTGATTAGGTCAATAAGGTGCTGACTAGCATGAGACTTCAATGTATGAAAAGAGAAGTTCCCAAGACAGAGATGGAAATCTGTTAACACTTCCTCACAGAACAGTCTTGAGATTTGTTCCAAACTGCTTAATAATTTTTGGCTTAAGGACAAGAGGCAGAAATGGTAGGGGTTGAGCGGCACAAAGTCATGCACACATGGGCTTTTAACCCAGCCAGAACTTTGCAGTTCTCACTTTGCCTGAGCATCCTTCTTATAATGAACTCTCCGAAGTAGAAAAGAAAGAGACTTTCATTCTCAAAAGACCAGGTTTAACTTGCATGTATGCTAGAACAGTTTGTGTTTTACACGAAGACAGTTCAGTGGCTAGGTGTGCTGGCACAGAAGAAAGAATTTATAAACAACTTGCCTCCTGCCCACAGAAACTTTGTTTTCTGGATCCTTTCTTCTAGCTGTGATTTCAGTCCACTGAGCAGCTTTCTGGGTTGCCAGACCTCTGCGTGGTCCTCTCTTGAAGCATAAGAAAAAGGAATAGAGCTCTAGCCTTGGCTCTGCTCCCAGCTCCTTAGAAAGCAGTCTCTCCACCCCTCTGCTGCTCTGCAGGACTTTTTTGCCTTTTCTTCTGCCCACCACACCCTACCTTCATGGAAGTGTTTCTCCTCCAGGTATTTGCTTGAAGCTAAGAAGAGTCTCCTCTTCTCCACAAGGCCCATGTGACTCAGTTCTTGCTTTCTTAAAGGAATAAAACAGAGCAGCACACACTGCTTAAAAATACCATCCATCACAGGAAATAAAGTGGAAGAAAAAGGTCTCAGTGTATTGGTTATTGGAGGGTGGCTGTTGATGACCATTTTGAAGCACCTTTGAAATGCAGTATAAGGACATATTGACTCATGTATTTCTAGTAGAGCTAGATTTGCAGGAGTTGCATTGTATGAAGCACCAAGAAGACTGTTTTTGCTGTATTCCATGCAAGTTTTCATGTGTTCAAGAAGAGATTAAAATGGAATAATTGCAGAGGAAGGAGGACCAAAAGACTATTAAAAGATAGTAGAACATAATAAGAAAGAAGAAAAGCTGAACAATAACATTGTCATAAAATCAAAGAACTTCAGGTCAAAAATGAGGAAAAAAGTCCTAACATGTTTCTAGAGCATAACATTAAGGGACCTTGCAAACAATAGCAGTGAGGGTGAGAAGCCAATGATGTTTTAAAAACTGAACTTTATAAACATCAGTTTATAAAGACTATATGATGGGAAGAGTAAATTTCTGGGTGTGAGTACACAACATATTTGTATCTTCAAAAATCACTGATTTGAGAGAGACTCTCTCCCTGTTTGTCTACTCAATCCCTAGACAGTAAAAATTTCACCTTTTGGCTTCCCTTGGTTGCCTGTAGAGATCAGGAGGTTGTGTGTTGTTCTCATGTACTCAGCAATAAACCAGACAGATTTAGAGTGAAAGAAGAACATTTCATTTAGGACAGAGTGGCAGGGACCATTAACTTGGGTTTCTTGCCATTCTCTTTTGTGAGGGCCATTCCCTGTATTCCAAGACACTCTAGAAGTTTTGTTTAGGAGATGCCCTACTATTGCAGGATTGTAGCACAGGGTTGATTTTTTTTCCTTCAGTACACTGTAGCTGTGAATTACCCCAAGTCTTACATTTGTCAGAAGGTTTTGAGAAGTGCCTTTGGTGCGTTGTATTTACAGAGTGCTACTGCTGTGGAGTTTTATAAAATATACATGTACTCTATGGCAACTACAGTTGTAGGTGATTGTATGACCCTGAAATACTTGTTCATGGGTGATATTCTGATTTAGAAACAAGCATGGTTACACAGAGAGAAAAACTAGAGGAACTGATGTGCTGGCAGGAAATAACATGCTGGTAAGTCTTCCTCACTGGAATTTGAATCAGTGCGATTTCCGAACTATGGCAATACATGGATTCAAATGAACTCATTAGTCCTTTTGTCTGCATGTTTAAAACTAAACAGAAATTTCATATCTGTGCTTCTATCTGGAGTGACAATTGCTTTCAACTTGTCTCTCAGCTAAAACAGAGGCATAGCAATAAACCAGAGAATATAAGTCAGAGAGCAGGAGAGCGCTGGAGCCAGAAGCACTTACATTTGGTGTCGTATTGGAAGACAAAAAAAATTACATATTTTTACTACAATATTTTAAAAAGAATTGGGACCATCTGCTATTCTCAGGACATTAATTATTAAAACTTATGAAAAACTGAAAGCATAATGGCTAATAGATCCGAAATTGTTATAAATCTTATTTGTGCTTCTTCCTCTCACTCTGCCTGATGCAAAGAGCTGATCAGCATGCAGCAAAAACTATTTCATCAGAATTATAGTGAATTTAAGGATAAAATTGCAGTTCTTGAAAACAGGCTGAAAGACTTGAAGAATTACTTCAGTATAATTTTGTAGTATTAGGCCTACTTGTTAAAAAAGTTGCATCTGTTTATCTAGATATATGTTTTAAAACTTAATTAAATTCTTACAAATATCCCATGTGGGTATTCTTGATTAGGTTTTAATCTAACACAAATTAATCAGAATTAAGTCAGTTCCTTGCAGGGTTTGAGGTTTTCAGCCATGTGCACAAAGGAATTTGCACCACTGTCACTAAATTAAACCATTGATTGTGGTTCACTTAGTGCAACATTTACGTAGGGAAAAGCTCTCATTTTATTGATCAGCCTGAACTGCCACATGTAGATCCAAGTCCAAGACAGTAAAAATGTGCATGTGCTGAAATAGTGGTCCAGGCCTAGGTACTTCTGTAAAAATTCATGAATTCCTTCCCTCTGCTAAGCTCCCCTGTATATTTTTGCGATCTCCTTCAGTGAAAAATGTGGTTCAGTTCAGACCAAATCTATGGCTAGTTGTAGTTTAAACAAACACTATAATATTGTGTAATGAGTCTGAAAGTACATATGAGAAGTACATGTACAGCCATGCCATTTAAATTAATGGGATGCTGTACATTGCATGGAGACCAGGCTAACAAATCTGACAGCAGGATTTTCACAAATTATAGTGCTGATGAATTAGTATTAATGGGGGTTCATCTAGACAAAAAACAATATACAGGCTAAACCACATAATCTTCATAAATTGTTATCTTTGTACCATGATGCACATTTACTTCTGAGCAGAGAAAAAAGCTACTCGGGGTTTATGAACTACTGATATTCATCCATGGATAATGCTAGAAACAGACTGTTGGCATATTAAAGGGATTTATGTATGCTATTATTCAGTATCTTTTAAGTCTGTACCACTCATGACAACCAAAACTCTAAATGCAGTCAGTCACATAAAATGTATCGTATTGTTGTTTGTAGCAGATGAAAAGATAAAACATGGGCAAAAAGACATCATTTACAGGTAAAGAATTACAAGTGTAGTTTTAAATCAAACAGTTAATCAAAATAACTATAAGCTACCAGAGAAAACAGGAAGAAATTATCAGACATTACAGTATTATGAGGCATGAACTTAAAACTAGATGGAATAGAATATTCTGCTGTCCTAGCATATATTCTCACAACTGGATACGACTGAGCAGTAGCTGATGACAGCCAGATGGCACCATCCAGAAAGCTCTTCTCGAAGTAACAGCCAAGGTTAAAAATGGTACTGCATTAGAAGCCAAAAGTTAAAAAAATGTTACTCATGAACAGTCATAATTTGAAAATTCGACATTCAGTATATACTGCAGTCATAACTATGTATATAGGAGTAAGGCTTCCTCTTGGGTTACCTGTGGTCAACTGAAGTTCCTCTTTGTAATACATTTAGTATTGTAGCCAGACATTTACTATGCCTGAGCAACCAAATTACTGGTATTTGCTGTAGAGGATTTCTGTTAGCCTGTAGAGTGATGTAAATATCCTTTTGGACCAGACTCCTCCCAGAAATACTTAAAGCCAGTGGTCTTTAAGTGCTTAAGCTCTTCTGCACGATACACTAGATGCCTGCTTGTGTTACTAAACAGCTCAATACCCTTCCAAATCTGTCTTTAGGAGTAGTCTGTTCTTTAGGTATACTCCTTTGATTAACAAGGATAGAGGCTTGGTTTCCTTTAAACAAAACCTCAACCTGAAATGCATCATTCTCTCTGTTAGCAGGAGCCTTCTCCATCATTTGTTTCTTGCAAAAGATTCTGAAGCAATTTTCTGCCATATGATGCCCCACCTTTGGCAGTGCTTCGCTGAACTGGCTGGAGCTTGCTGTTGCAAATACGAACATACTGTGGTTTGGGGATGAAGTTACTGTGTAGACTGTGTCGAACCACTGTTGTCCT
The DNA here is from genome assembly GCA_026261815.1 of Monarcha castaneiventris obscurior. NCBI lineage: Eukaryota > Metazoa > Chordata > Aves > Passeriformes > Monarchidae > Monarcha > Monarcha castaneiventris. Next base: position 11,917,688 of record JAMPIT010000059.1, on the reverse strand, counting down.
ACTCTGAAAAGTATCTCCTGCTCATACCGTCTGATACATGCAGTGATTTTCTATACAGGGCTCATTTGCTGTTGCTTACAGAAAAAGTAACGCAAACCAGAACAATCGCAACAAAACCAAACTGAAAACTTGATGTTAATTTTGATTATGGACTTTCATTCATCTTGAATGAGTTAATTGCTGGCTGCCATCATCTCCAACCACAGACAACATGGTACAACAGCCTCACATCACCATCCTGTAGTTTCAGTATCTTGAGCTGTAGCTGAAACCAGTTCCTGATGCTTTCTAATTGCTTGTGATTGCATTACATGTCAGTATCATAAGGTAAACTGATGAAATCATGTCACTCCAAAGAGCATAACCACTGAAAATGTGGAACTGGATTTAAAAAGGATCAGACACATTCAGAGGGCAAGGAGCATGTTATCTGAATGCAGATTTGGCACAGAAAGCTCCTAAATGGTTTACAGTCAGAAGGCAGAGGATTGTCATAAGGGGAAGATCACTCTTTACTGTATGCTTTACTTATATCCTTATAATCTTTTTTTTCTTAGATTTCTACAATTAGGTGACAGTGGCTGCTCCCAAGCACTCTTTCCCTTTCCACCACAGAGCCCTGTTAAATTAGCAATTTATTTGGGCATTGTTTTGGCATAATGTGACCTGAGGTTTCCTTGGAGACCTGGGAGCTTTTCAGGGCTATCAATCTTCAGAAACGGTGTGTCCTTTATATTCTCTTTTTGCTTTCAATAGCTATTTTTTTTTTGCTACATTTTTCTATTCTTCAGCATTGCCTGCTGCATCCAAAAGAAGAATGACCAGCAGGGTGAGGGAACTGATTCTCCTCCTTTTCTCTGCTCTCATGAGACCCTACCTGGAGTACTGCATCCAGCTCTGGGGTCCCTGGGCTCAGGTTGTGCCTTAAACTTGAGCTACATAAAGTCTCTGTTTCATAGCAAGTCTGGATATTCCTACTTGGGGTGTGAACTACTACTTATATTCTTTTTTCTTCATTTTCTTTTTGTCAGGTACAGCAGTGGGAGATGGAATTAATCTTATTTTCAACATCTGTAACATCCTTGTCTTCAGGCATGTTTCAGTCTTCTTTCTGTACCTCTCTCCATGAGAAGTCTACTGGATTGTGTCTCTCTTCCTGCTGGCTTATTTTGCTGCCTCTGTTCCTTTGGCTTGAGCTGGCGCCTGTTGTTGATTATTCCCTTGCAGCAATTTTTTAGGTGAACTGGACTTGTGCCCCACATACTTTTCCTTTAATAATGGATCATTTAATGCTTTAGAGGGAAAATGTGAATAAGCCTCTTAATGCTGAAATTCAATGCTTTTGGGGGGTAAAAGGTGTGCAAATCTTTCTGTAATAGTCAGCAAACACCTATTTCTGGCACCTCCACCATACCAGCCAGCTCTTCAAGTAGCCAGGCTTCATGCTTTTCCCATTACTTTTCCCCAGGAAGAGAGAAGAAATAAGTACATTGCTTTTTGCTACCATTCTCTATGTTTGCAGGCTCTATTTTTGTACCTGCTGGAAACCCTTCCCTCCTGCAGCCTGAGTGTTTCCTCCGCAGGTGCCAGGCAAGCAGCTACTGGTGGACAGGAGACAGAACAGGAAGGGAAGGAGCCAGTGACATGCACAGGTTGAGCAATCGCGGGATGCTCCGCAGCAGCGACCTGACCTCAGCCAGCGGCACTGCCAGAGAGGGCGCACCCAGTGCAACCGCTGGGGATCTGACAGGCAGAGGAAGGAGGAAACCAAACATTCCTCCTGCCCCCAGAGGGGCCCGGGTGCCCTCCAAGCCGGGGCCAATGTGGATATCTGTACCTGGCTACACGCTCTCCCTTCCTCTCTTCCACACCCAAGCCTGTCTGCTAAGCCTTCCTTCCTGCTTCATGAGGGCTTCATTTCTGCTGTGCAAGCCTGTCCCAATCAGGGTGGGCCTAGTCCAAGGAAACAGTTTTGCTCACTGGAATTTTCAAAAAGTATGGGGTAGAACATTGTTACTGAACATTACTAGTAATGCGGTGTAAATTCTTGAACAAAAACTTTAATTGGCCCTTAAGCCGTGTAAGTATCAGTGTAAATTCTTACTTAACGCCTTTGGAATCCACTTGTAGTGCCTCTTAACTGCTGCTCCAAACAGGACAGATTAAAGATAATTAGGATAAGGCAGGATAATTAGATATGATGTACTCAGCAGCAAAAATTCTGTAAGAATTTACAGCTGTGTAATCCCAGTTGATTTCAAATAGGATGGAATAGGATTTTTTATCAATGCAAAATTGACACATAAGTCTTCAGTGCTCCATGTATCACAAATGTGCTTAAAAATGCCAATTCTTTCCGGTGTTTTATATAAGCATTAATAGATTATATTCATTAATTCAAGAACCTAGCAAAGCCTCTGAGATGTAAAAAATTACTATTTTAACCAAGGGTCAAGTCTGAGTTCCCAAGTTTTAGCTGAGTATTTTTTGCTTAGCCAGGGTGATGTCTAGCATCATTTCCCACAGACTTGGTGACAAAACTCCCCTAAGGATATATGTATTTAATATCTATAATATATATGTCATGGCATTGTTGAAAATTACCTTTGCAAATGCTTGGAAAATAAAGATTGGAACTGCTACTGAGTTACAAGTCTCTTGATGCTGAAATGTTCCTGCTACTTAAGTTTCGGAATTTGGAAATATAAATGTGAGATCAAGTAAATTGCTCTTACTGATCAATTTAGAAGAATGATGCATCTTTTCTAAATTTATTCATTTGTTTTTATAGCCCAGTCGGAATATCCATTTTTCCTGTTATAGAAATTAGACCTGTTGAGTAAATCTGTCAAAATGAGAATTAGTTTTTGGTCCATAATTACTTCATACAGACTTATTGTAAGAAAAATGTAGCTTAGTACTCAGGAAAAAAAGAAAAGGAGAGGAAAGTTTGCATCTAGATCCATCTAGAGCCAGCTGACAGTCTTCTCACAGTTGTCAAGAGCATTGCCTTCCCTTGAAACAGAAGTTATCTTTAGGTGCAAGGGTCATCCCCTGTTGAGGGATAGTAGTGATTTTAATTACCAAATTAGAGGGGAAAAAATTAGAGAAAATTAAGATCTTCTCATGCTTTCCTTCCCCTGATCAAGGTGTTTTCATTGCTAGCCAATGCAGAAATAAACTGAACTCCTTGTTCTGACTTTTGGCAAATAGTTTGGATTTATAGTCTGTGCAATCCATTGCTTTTCAGGTGATTTAACTACAAAAATCTGCCTTATGAATCCTACGATATAAAACTGTCATGGAGGAATTCTCTCTGTCATTGTATTCATTGCCAAGGTCATGGAAGGCAGGAAAAGTTCTGGACAATTATTTATGGGGAAACATAATCTCAGAGGATGTATTTCATTTATTAAAAGTATTATTGTAAATAGTTGTAAAACTAGAGTGAGTTGATTTTGTGAAAAGTATCAGGCAAGATTTTTTTCCAAATTCACTTTGCACAAATGTGTCATCCTGATAAAGGAAGTTTCTATTTTGAGCATATTATCTGAGGCTACTCTGGTCAATGGTTCTGAATAAAGCAAAACCAGTCTTCTCCAATTCTTTACTATATACATTTTCAGACAGCAGGGCCACAAAATAGTGTTATTCTTTTCCAGTCCCTTAGCTGTCATAGTAAATCAATTAAGTTGTTATAATTTCACCAACATGTGATACTTAGAGGGAATTGCCTGAATTCAGAGCCTGTTTTCAATCTGTGGCTCGTACAGACATCACAGGAGGGATGCCTGAAAAATGAGTGGAAGCTATTTTTTTCCTTGTGTAGCTCTATTATATAATACCATTATCCTGGATCCGAAGACAAACGGTTGTTTATCACTGAGGAAAAGGGAACCAAGGGAGACTTCAAGTGGCAGTTGTAAAATGTGGGATGGAAGATGGGTTCCAAACATACTGAAACAGAAGTGTAAAATTAATAAATAATGAAATGGCTTGGTTCAAGGTACAGACGCAGTTCAACGCACAACCCAGGACTTTCTCTTCAGAAACACCAGTTACTGAGGTTCCTCTTTGAGGATGGTGCAGACCATCTCCTGTGCTTTCTCCCTCAGCATTGCTTCTTGCTTTCCAGCTTATTCTCAGTGAGCAAGAACCTGTTACCGGATGGAGTGGTCTTGCACCACACCTCTAGTTTCCTCACCGCTGTGATCATCCCAAGCATGTCTTACAAACAAAACAAGATTACAGCTTGATCTCACTCTTCCTAAGTGGGAACGCTCATGATGGGAGACACACCAGCTGAGTGCAGAAGCAGAGCTGATGTTACTCTCAAGAACCATGATTCCTACCTGGCCTGTTTTTTCCCTGTCATGGAGATGCCATTACAACAAGCCTGCACAGTATTACCTCTCTTACAGCAAGCCCTGCTGTCATCATGCCATTCATATGCTTGTTTGTAACATGTGTTTCCCCCTCATGTAGAGAGCAGACTACACCTGCACTTTGGTGTGTCAGTTGTTACATCTGTCTGCTGGAGGATTGTCTGGTTTTAATACACGATACAGAGACATCGATAACCAAGTAGAAGTACTTTCCAATGTAAGTAATTAATGCTGAATGATTTAGATTGCCAGGCCTATGCTTCACCAAGAAATTTATTTCAGGTCTACCTTGAAGACAAGCTGTACATAGTACTGAACTGCTGTGACAGACTTGAAAAATAAAGGATTCTCTAGGGCAAACCTGCTGATTGTCAGACTCTCCAGCAGTAATGTTTTGGGACAGATTATTTTACTCTTTGAACTTCCTTTCAGACAGAGTGTGAACATTTTTCTTGGCAATGTTTCTGCCCACCAATTTTCTAGCAGCAAACCCATCAGCAGTAGAATCCTCAAAGCCCTGGCCAGGGTGCGTTGCCTTGGATTCTGGCAAGTTTATTTAAAATTATTTCCCTCCAGTTTCATTGGCCCAGTATGAAAAAACCTGCAGAATTCAAATCTGGGATGCAAATGACATGAAACACCTTCAGTTTTGGGAAGTGTCAGTGGCTAAACTCACTCTGATTTTTTTAAAAACATACTTTTTAGCCATTTTGCCTGGATTTAAATATAAACAGTTTGACCATTCCTGGAAGAAAATACCTGCAGTTCCTCTTCATATTAATACTGCTGCATGTGTCAGATGCAGACATTGCTGTTCTATCTCAGCACCTGGAGCTACTGCGTCCTTTTTCAGCAAGAACAGCTCCAGCCCATGTGCTGTTTCTGTACACAGCAAATGGCACCTGGCATGTGTGAATGACTCACTGCCTCTTGGTTCTGGGACTTACGGCCAGGTTCTGAAATCCATGGCATTCTGCTTGGCTTTTCACTACTGTCAGTGTGAACACAGTTTGGCCTGAATGTTTTTAGGGTCGCTGTCTGCTCGGTATTAGATCTGGTTCTCTGTTGTTTGGTTCATGCTGATCTATTGAATTGAATGGAATTGTCATGCTGTAATACTGCGGATTTGATAATCAGGGCCCACAAACTACAGAACACCTCCTGCTCTGTTTTTCATCTTTGTACTGTTTCTACACCATTGGCGTCTTAGCGGTCTCTCTACACTTTCGCTGAGGAGAGAGGAGAATCAAACCCTTAGAATGAATACAAACTTCTGCTGGTTCATATATAACTCTCAACTCTCTGATATTGAAGTGACAACTCTTCAAACACCCCTTGCTGTCAGGTTGATTCTGCCTTCAGACTGCTCAATACCTCATTCCCCAAAGAGACTGGTTGATGATATCTTGCACAAACAGCTCAGTCTTCCCACTGCCCTCCAGGGAATGTTGAAGAGATCAACAGAAATAGGAGTCTTTCCACATTTTCAGAATGACAAAAATGCTTCAGACCCTTCCTTTTTTTTTTAATATCTGAGTCATAAATCTCAAGTCCAGGTACATGTGTTGGCTGCATCCTGGCCTTATTTTAAAATGTATGTAACCTATTGATCTAGACATCATCCTTCCCAGCCATTGATTTCCAATGGCAGTGGAAAGGGAATGTGACTGTAATAGGCCAGAATGGAGTATTCCAATCCAGCCAAGTCTCCACTGTGGAAAATGAGAGGATGAGGACTCCAGCCCACGCTCTGTCACATTTCTGATGCTTTGTCTACCTACAGTCAAGTGTCTTTATTTCCCTAGCACAGAAAGGCAGTGCTTCTGCTGAAAAAAATTGTAAGGTTCAGTTTGCACTTCATTGGGTGCAAGAGTATGATATCCCCCTTGTCTCCTCTAGAAGAGGAAGGAAAACTAGAGTAAGCAGAATTATCTTGTCAGGGGGACCTCATGGCAGCTCCTCAAAGGCAAAGTTTCTGCATATCTTCATTATTCCTCAGACACTCACTTGAGAATGAATCCATAGAAATCCATGGGATTTTGTGTAGCAAATTTGGCAGTACTGGGCCTGCTGTGATCAGGTTGACATTGCAGGAAGTTGCTACATCACTGGCTTCTTGACCATTAACATTAGAATCACAGTGAGACAGCAGCACTATCTCAGCTTCACTACCCATCAAGGTATAGCTTGCATATAAATTTGTGAACTGCAAGGATACTTTTGTCTGTGTCAGTGACTTAACAGTGACCAGTCAAAAGTGACTTTTGACTGGTCAAAACCCTGCCTTTTATTCCTTTTGGGAGGTTCTGACATTTCCTGATTTGCTCTGGTGTGACTCAGAGTGGAAACAGAACAGTCTTTGCAAAATGAAATTTGGAACAAAAAAATTCTAACACTAAAGAGGGTCAAAATATTTGGCTTAAAGTTAAAGCTGGAAACATTTGCAATCAGTTGTGCAACATTGCTTCAGATTACGATAGCATGCCAACATGCAACAGGATTTAGAGAATTCAGGAATCATCTGAACAGAACATAGGAGAGATGTCAATAAGGAATTACACTTTTACAACTTCAGATAGACAAGTGGGCAAGAAAGGCATGTCAACAGCATGGATACAGCAGTAAGGGAGCATTACAACTTCCTCAGTGAGCCACTGGAAACTGTTACTTGGGCAAAGTACTGCGTGTTTCCAGCTGGTACACTGAACTCTGCACAGGTATGATATTCTGGTGCAGACACTAACCAATGCAGCAGAAGACTCAGAGAAGAAGGGTGGATGAAGCCACAGTCTAGACAAGCTTCCAGAATCTGTTAGTTGATGGTATAAATTAAAGGTCCGAATTAAAAAATAGAAAGTCAATAAATGGCCCACTTATGAATGCCACACTCAGTATCACTTGGCTCTTTCACATACATATGCATGAAGCTGTCAGACCAAAAACCACATTAAACACATTATTTTTAGTCAAAGATATGGACTGTCATGGTGGAATGCTACAATCTATAGAAGTACAGCGGGGTTATGAGCATGAACTGTTCTGTTCTCTTCTGTTCTGGGAAAGAGTAAGATACAGCCCAGAAAGATGACTGGGTGTTGCCATCTCTCTGATCCTTTGTAAGTGCTAAGATTGCTTGGCAAAGGAATCATGCAAGGTGAAGCTGAGAGTGCATTTCAGGCTATTACTTTGGGATGATGAAGAAATCTCACTATAGCTTGTATGGGAAATATTTGAGAAAGTGATACTAAATACTTCAGAGGAAGTTATTGGAAGTCATAAACAAAGATAAGCTGTAAAAGCAACAAAATATAATGTTACAAGGAAAGCATAAACAGGCCAAGTCTGCTGGCAAGGCAAGAGCATGATCAAAGTAGTGAAGAGATCACAAAGACAGCGCAACCAAAGATTTGGGAGAGAGAAGCTCAACAACCAGAAAATACCTCAGACTATCTAGAAAAGCATTCTGCATGGTGGTTGAATTAAACGGGAGAAGAAACTGAGCCAGTGCTTCTTGTGCTAGGATGGCTCACAGCAACCTGACAAGTCATGAGGAGGTGCGGCAGGTAGAGGGCTTGTTTTGAAAACATGTATTCCCTGTAGCTGATGACATATGCATTCTGGGCATGCAGTAGAGAGAAGACAGCTTGCAAGGCAAGATGGTATTGCTCCCAGCACAGCAAAGTATCTCAGCACTGAATCTTCCTCATCCATAGAAAAAACAGAGCCAAGGCTGAGGCAAATAAAAGTGTAAAAGCTGCTGGAACACATGACATTACCACTAAGGCGGCAGAAGCATCTGGAACAAGCACCTGGAATTCAAAATATTTAGAAGGCATTCAGAGGAAAGAACGTTTTGCCAATCCAAATAATTATATAAATAAAAATTATCTACACTATTAGAAAAATAGTTTTAAAAGCACTTGTGAACAGATTATGGCCAATTTTAAAAGAAAGAGGAGATGAAAAACAGTTCAGTATGGCCTGGCTAAAACTGTATTGATTGAATATTTGTGTTTCAACAGAGGCCTGGAAAAAAGGTAAGAATAGGGGTTAAAGCCTTATTTTAAAAAAAAATCCAATTCTTTTTCATGTAAAATTTATAATGACATTAGGTACAGCTCAAAAGGGAGCACTATGAAAAGTAATTAAATCAGACTAATTGAGGCCCTAGATAAGGTAACAACAATGCTAAAAGGTGTGTATAATGACTTTTGCAGTCTCATAAGAATAGACGGGCAAATGGGCAACAGATTCATTCCACAGGCTAATAGAACAGAAAGGTCCACAGAGCTGCTGTTTCTCTTCATCACTCTCTTTATCTAGCCATGATGAAGTCCAGTGAGCAGTGGAACCAGTGTTCCTCAATCATTCAGCTGAAAAAGACTATTCCATTGTAGGAGGACTGCACACCTCAGTACTTCCTCTGCCCTCCATCTGCAGGCAGGTCTGTGATATGACCAAAACAGAGACATCGCTGTGGACCTGATTCCTAGCAGTCTCCAGCTGCATGGCTGTTCATAAAAGTAGTCCCTGTTCTTTTCCCCGACATTCATGTTTGCTTTTGTCACAGGTTATGGAAATTATGTGATGCAAAAAATCTCACACTGTTGCCTTGTGGCAAGGACAATCCAGTCACTTCAGTCTCGAAAGAATTTGAGAGAAGAGGTTAGAGAGTAACAAACTCAGGACACCCAGCCTCTATTCTTCTCCCAAATTGTGTCTGAAGGGCCTATGATAAGTGGATAGCAGGCAACAACCTGCTAGATTAAAATTGTTCTGACAGGCTCTATTCAGTCCACGAACTTTCTGTTGTTTGAGATCCTGAGATAGAGAGTTAAGCTTCCTACCTTGTGTAGGTGATGTCATATAATTGGCAGACATACTTGAATTGGTAAGGGGTTCTTGGCTTTCTTAGAAGATTGCTATATTGCCTTGGATTCCCAATGAATGTCTTGAAGATGAAATCATTGTATCTAAAGAAAGGAAAATGCATAAAATGTTGAAATGGAGGAGTGGTAATCTAATAAAGCAGTGTCTTCTACACACACTCAAAGACCTTGAGTGTTGATTACCAAGGATGAGGTTACAGAGCATGTGCTTCAGCCACAAAAGCTGCACAGAGATTGACAGAATTCCACATGGGATAAAAACAGGGTGTTTGGAGTGAGCTGCACTACCTAGAGCCAAAGTCAGAATTTGGGAGTAAATGGACATCTGTCATCTCATAAAACAGTCGTTTGTCAACTGATCACAAATAACTCCTTCCCCAAAGATCCTTTATCCAAGAACGAGCAAATAGCTGTTCTTTCAGAATCAGAATGCTCTATTCCATGTCTTCGCACAGAATCCATGGATTTTCCAGGGATCTGGGAAGTCAGTTCCAGCACTATGTAGTCAGGAAGCCTGCAGAAGTGCTTTGCACTTGCTTCTCAAGCAATGAGGGGAAGTCTGAGAAATACAGCAATACTGGAGACATTAAATCCCTGAGATCTAGATTCAGGAAAACTTGCTGAACCAGTGCCTTTTACTGGTACTGACAATATTTTATCTGTGTAATTGTTTGGATTGGAGACACATTCTTTCCTCAGGAATATTTTAAAAATACAATGCATTCCAGATGCTTGTTCATAGCATCCCTGTCATGTGGGTGGTCCTGTTACAGAATCTTCTAACAGGTTGTTCGGTAAAACTTTCTGTACACCAGCTGGATCCATTATTCTTCTATGCAGTTGTCTGGGTGATCTGGTCAGGAAGCTAATTTGTAAACTGTGGTAAGATAGGGGGAGGTCTTCCCTTTGCAGGACTGTATTCCCAGTGGCTGTGGACTAATGTCACATCCTGATATTCTATGACATCTCTGTTGTCCACTAAGTGAAAAGTCCAATAGAACTTTTAATATAGGTCTAATTTGCCCTAAATTCAAAGGAAAATACTAAAGTTCCTTGCACTAAAACCGAAGTAGAAGACCCAGTTCTTCACCTTGAAATGACACACATTCCACTTGAAATGCCATTTGGGAAATGTGGGAGCTTTACCATCTTTCCATGATGTAAAGGACCATTGAAATAAAAGGCCTATGAAGGCAACTGTTAGGTTGCATTGAGAGTCAGGCAATTCAAATGGTAAATATTACAAGAATGGCAGTGGTAAGAACTGAGGCTGTTTTCAAAATTGTCCTTTTTGCACAGGAGAAAATAATTTTAATTTATTATTAAAAAACAACCATTATTAAGAACAACCATTTGTGGAAATAAGATGTACAAAGATCTTTAGAGCACCAGCAGAATTCCAGAGTACTGTAGTGAAAGAAAATACTCTGGGGATGAAAAAATAAAACAAATGGTTTTATTAAACAGTCTGGTGTAATTTATAGAAATCTGATGTAAAAATTAACAATAGGAATAATTCTAGAATGATTGAATGGCCAAGATGAGACATTGCCTTTTAAGAACACTTAGCTTGGTTTTTTGCTTTATGTATTTATATTTGCTCTCACCAAATTAGTTTGTTTAAAAATACATGAATGAGATGTGAAGGATCTAAAAAACAATCATGATATCACACATTACATCTTTAAATCGCTGTCATCAGGTCACCAGAGCAACTTTTTTATTTTAAGCACAAGAGTTGTCTCCTAGAGCTTGGATAGTCTCTGAGTGCTGATTGGGAAAGGATGTTCAGCAGCAGAACTGCTGAAACATTCTTAGCATGATATTTGTTTTCTTCAATTTTAAGAGCTAAGAAGCTAGGAATTTAGTCTGAATTACTTATTTAAGCTCCCTTCAGCATCTTCAAAATACAACCTGACCCACCCTAGTATAAGAGTTTGAGATAGGCTGGTACATATTGCCTTCTACCAACCATGGTTGGGGTCATGAAAAGTCATCATTGACTGAACTGAAAGCATCATCTCTGGTCACTCAGAACTGCTCTGGAATTTCCTCTTGAACTTTCTGATAAATTGTCTAAGTATCATTGAAAATAAAATCAAAAATTTTGAAAGTTTGAACTTCTTTGCCTTTTCGAAATTATTCATTTTCCCCATGAATATTTACATCTTCAGCATCAATTTCAAGGAGGGTGAAGTCGATTTCTATTATAAATACTTTCAAGACAATGTTTTTTGTTGCCTCATTCTGAGAAGTGCTCCTTTCTCCGTTTATCTCACTACTTTGCCGTGTTAACATATGAAAGCCTCAGTTATCCCTAATTATAAAGTCCATGTTTTCCCTATCAATCCACATAAAAAATGTTGTATGAGAAGTCACAGAACAAAGTCAGTTCCAAATATCAGCTACCAAAGTGCTCTCAGTTCATGCATTTGTAGAGTAAAAACTACTGGATTTTTACAACTTGCAGTATATCTGCAGCTGTTCTGCAAGTCTTCCAAAGCTGAATATGCTGAGGAGATAATATTTACAGAATTATCCACTTTTGTCTATTTTTGTAATTTTTCCACTTCACTTATGTACTCAATTCTGCAGAAGTCCCTGCCTTAGTCTCTCAACGGGAGACACACCAGAGCGATAAGATGCCATGAGAAAACCTGAAAAAGCTATTTGTATATTCATAGGATACTCACCACTCTCATAAAGAATGATATTCTGTACATGTTAAAGACAGAAATAAACTTGAGTGTATGAATCTAGATGTAATGTCAAGTTTTAAATCTCTTACAGGTAATGAATATTTGCTGTTAGAGGCTTGCTTTTAGTCAATACCTGTTAAAAAAGAAAGTTAATTGGATGTTTCCCTCAGAGTCTTGAGTATTTGCTCTGAGAAAGTTATCAAGTGTTTCCACATCAGGCTTAGAAGTTCCCTTGTTCAGAGCCCTTTGTTCAACAAGAGGTTGAATGCAGTAGTTTGATTTCCTGTCCAAATGAGTATCTTGTCTGAAAGAAAAGTATACATTTTTAGGTCTAGCACGCAGCAGGACAAACTCATTTAAGTTCCAAAAGTGGGCATGGAGACTGATAATAGTACAGGGAATATATAGGACTGCATGAATTAAGTGTATTTGTTCCTTAATTTTTTACTGCAGGTCACAGCTGAATAGCTTATACGAACCCTTCAATTGTTTTCTTTTCAGTAGATGTGTTTAAGACTTTGAGCACAATATGTGAACACAAGGGGAATGTGTTGTTAGGTGCTTCTTTAAGTCTTGGATTCTCAAAAATTTTCCTTAAGTTCAGGATGTCAGACAATGTATTACTCCTGTTGCTAACCCTACCCCTCCCATCTATTCTCTACAATCTTACTGATGCTTTTCCTCAAGAAAAAGAAGGTGCAGTTTGATACCATGGTGACAGTTGTCTCCTGCTAGTTCCTTTAGAATCCTTTAGTACAGTTACGTGGCACACTTATTAACCTAAGGCAAGCACTGGAGGTAATGCTGGGAGTGAAAGAATAAGTCAGAAACTATGAGCAGGGAAAAGGTTGTGTTTGGCACTCCAGTCATATTGTCATTTCCAGAGATAAGGAATAACGGCCTGTAGGCTGCATATGTATGTGAGCTTGGAAGGAAACATCCATAATTACTATAGTATTAATGCAATAACAGTGGACCTCTGTCATAATTTGACTGCCCACTTGTCTCCTGCATCCCTTGAACTCTACTTTAGTGATAGCAGCAGGGATTTAGAATAGCTGTTTACAGCTCTCCTAAATAAAGTGGAAATGCTTATTCATCATTTTTTGCTCCTAGTTTTACACTATTGTACCTTTACCAAAATCACAGGAGTGTTGAGTATTTGATTTTTCCAACGACACCAACTTCCAATGTTTGCAGATCCATTGGAATATACAGGCTTTTCACAAGATATCCACAGAAAGAAGTAATAGGAATAGAGATTATAAGAGTAATGATGACAGATCCCTTAAGACTGGATGAGATTTTTTGACATGACCTTACATTTCCTCACTATTTTTGTAATCCTCACATTGATAATAAAATCAACCACAGACAATTAATAGAAAGGGCCAATGCATAACAGAAAATTATTTCTGGCTGAATTGCTTTCCTTTTTTATGCTGTAGAAATTTCATGCTTTTATCATGCAATGATAATTTCAAAATACAGGTTCAGGATGGAAAACAACAGAAAGAGAAAAATTCAGAACTCTTCCTTTGAAAAAAGTGACCTTTTATATTATGACTATCTTACTTTTGATCCGGGCATAATTGATTTATAACTCTGCTGTCCTTAACAGTGTTCATTAGTCTGCTCTTGGCCGATGAGTAAAGGTCATGCTACACTTACTCTCAGTCATTACTATAAATGTCATACCGACATGTTGCAAGCTATAGTGCTGAAGTTGGGGCTGTGACAGCTGCCATTAATCCTCAAACCTTTAACTAGGTCTTTTTTGTTTTAATGTTCATGATCAATTGCATCATGGGACATTTTTCTCTGCTATTCAAATGTGTTTTGCTGGCACTCACCAACAACGACAAGAAATTTAGTGTTTCTTTCTGCTCGGTGGCTGACAGTGAATAGGCTGTGATTTCACTGCTTGGTCCCATTATTCAATTTGATGAATATTAGTGCAGATGTCTTTGACTCTGAGGCTGGAATGCAAACAGTCTTCCAGGGATATTTTTCATATCTGAGTATAAACTGATTTAAAAAATCCCATACCATTGTTTCCATTCTTCTGGTTTGCAAATGTGGAAGTATATGACCAGTAATATTGTGCCTGAGTTTAAAATTCTAATCCCAGGATCACAGTGGACTCAACATTTTCAGTGTGGTTTCTTGCAAACATTTATGCCAGTGAAAGGTCATGAGACTAGCGTAAATACATTGACTATAAATTTAAAAATAATATAATGTTTGCTTTGCTTTTTGCAACAAAGATCTGTCATTTTTAATAGTCCTTGAGATATTACAGGTCAGAATTATTATTAATCCTAAATCTTTGGCTATGCCTAACCAACATGTGGGCTGTGACAATTGCACCAGAAGTTGAATTTCAGTATGAATTACATGCCATCTTCAATCATAATGTATTCTACAATACACCTAAACTTCACTTGCATTCATGTTCCCCAACATCATTCTGCAGGCTGGCTCTTCAACCAAGATCAAATTAAGTGATACTGAGAAGTCCAAAGCTGCGTGTTCTATTAGGAGCATTCTGTAGAGCAATTGCAAATGTTGTTTTGCTGTGTAGTATTTTGACTTTTTGAATTTAATACAAGAAGCTTCACTGGAAAATATTCAGTTATTTACTAATGTAAATGGATATCCCCAAGAAATAGTTGCTTTTAGAGTAAGGCCAAATTCCCCCAACTTTATGAACAGTAGCGGTAATACTCAGCAGAAGTAAAGCTGGCAGAAATTTACTGTTGGAAATATTCAATAGATGCTTTATTAGTGGATTTCTACTGTACAGAATAAGGACAGGTCTGTTGTGAAGAGACAAGCTCCTCATATATTATGGACAGAAAGAAGGTCATCTTTTTATTACTTAACACAGAGTTTAATGTACTTACACTGTTTCCTACGTCTTTTTTTAACTTTATCTACGTTGGATCTTCCAGGACTGTAAAGTTCTTATGCATTGTTCTGAGCTTATCTGAACCAGCGCCAGTTGCCTACCCAGGTGTTTGTTCTGTCCTCTCCTGAATGGGACAGGGGGAGGAAATAAGATGGAAAAGCTCATGGGTCAAGATAAAGACAGGGAGATCACTTACCCGTTACCATCAGACAAAAGAAACTTGACTTAGGGGACACTGATGTGATTTGATGATAGTTACATTAGAGTAAAATGGTGAGGAGCAAATATAAAAACAAAAATACTTTACCCTCACCCCTCTTCTTCCCAAGTTCAACGTCACTCCTGCAGTCCCAGCTCCTCTGCTTCCTGCCCCCTGGGCAGTGCAGGGAGATGGGGAATGGCAGGCTGCAGTCAGTCCATAAGAGATCCTCTCTGATGCTCCTTCCTTCTCACACTTGGTTGTCTGCTCCAGTGTGGGACCTCCACATGCTGCAGTCCTTCAGGATAGACCTGCTCTTCACAGGCTGCAAGTCATGCCAGGACCCTGCTCGTAGGTGGGCTATCCATGGAGCTTACTTCAGGACACATCCACCTGCTCCAGTGTGGGGTCCTCCATGGGTTAGGTGTAGGGTGCTTAAGATCCCTCCCAACCCAAACCATTCTATGATTCTATGACTCTATGATCCCTTCTTTCCAAGTTTTGTATTATCTTTTTCTCTTTCAAAGCTGAGAGGAAACTACCCAAAAATCAAGGGTGGCCATTGGTCTGAGGTGAGTTTGATCCAGTGTGAGTCTGATTGCAGAAGAGAGTGGAGCACTGAACACCTCATACAGCCTTATCCACCGCCAAGTGGGATTGACTATAACAGTTATAAATAGCAGAAGAAATCTTATTTTTCTTCATAGAAATAAATGAATTATTAAACTTCATCCTGTCTTAAGGCATTTGGAATCTCAGCACAAAAAGGTGTCAGTATGTGTAAATATCTAAACTAAATGAAAAGTGTATCTTGGTTTGCTGTGGGGATTGCATGTTTTCTCTGCTTGGCTTTGGCTTTCTTACTTGTGATTTTCACATGTATTTCATGTTATTTCGCAACTAGGAGAATATTGTGTTTTATGTCTGTTTTCTTTATGCATACATGCTGTTTTGTCTTATTATAGCAAAAAGGACAGCAAATTAAACATTACAATGGACAAACCTGAGCAAGTTAACACACCATTAAGATGAATAAGCCAGTAGTTTGGTACTATGGAAGTGTCTCTGCTGGGAACTCACTAGTAGAGTGGAAACCTGATTTAAGCGACTTGCTGTAGAAGGAAAGCTGTATAAGATAAGACTTTCTGAATAGAAAAAAAAAAGAAAACCTGTAAAATGGTAGAGTGTGGTGTAGCCAACTTTATGGTACACGGGTGTCATAAATTTGTAGAATCAGTACATTTTCCACAGTTGCAAATTCCTGCTGCCAGTGATAATATATATTAAGCTATATTTATTGTATGATATTATTCTCTAAGTACAGTACCAATAAGTTATATTTTATGTACAATATCTCTCTGTCCCAGTATTTATGTTTGCAGCTCTTTCCTATGTGGAGTACAAAAGAATGGGAGAATACTTCAGTAGATTACTAAATTGCTGAATCTAATGGAGACTGCAACCACTAATAACACAGTATTTATTTTGCTCTTGTGTTGTTAGATATCTCTCACTAAAATGGTGCTTTAAAATGCAGGTGACCTCTAATTCTGCTGTGAAGAATTAATGGTTCACTTGATCTGTGTACTCTGTGGAATTGGCTGATCAGGAAAGCACATGCGTGAGCGCTAATGATGCACTATGTCCATTCTGACTGTCTCACTTCACTGCTGTTCCCAGCCTGCCCTTATGCTGTGCAGAACTGCAGGATTTTCCTCCCTGGGCACTTATCTCTGAAGCTATAGAAAATTTTGAAGAGTCCTTCAGAGCCTTGTGGAACTCTGAGAGGAAAGATTATTTCCTGCTGAGTTGCTAGGAAAATTTTCATTACCATTGCCAACTTCTTTTCTTAAAACGGAGGCCAGGGAAAATGCTCAGCTTTTAGTCTGTGCATGGCGAGGAACAAAAAGTGGTATCTGCTGGAGTTTCTGTACTGTCAGCTGGAACATCAAACTAATGTAGGGCATTCTGGAAGCATTCACTCAGACCCATGTGAGCTCAGTTCAGAAATAGCCCAATCAGTATGGGGATGGTGACATCTGTGGCTTTTTGGCCTGGTTCAAAGCACTGACTGGTCAGACAGGCATGTTTTCAAGTCATAAGTTACATGGAGAATGTTTTCTCTGGGAATAGGGAGGAGACATTTTTGTTATAAGACCAGACCTCCAAGATGAAAGCACTAATCAGTGGCAGATTCCCAACAGACATTGGCTGGTCCCAATGAAGGTGCTCAGCTGGAGACTGCTCCAGCATTAGGCAACTGCTGACCTGCTGATGTGCAAGTATGTGTGGAAATTATAGTGTGCTGAAGAAACACTCAAAATATTTTCACGTGTTTCTCAAGAGCTGTTGATGGAATTCATGTACCTGCTCTCTCATCCTTTGTTTTTCCCATATAAGCACAGAAATGTGCCATAGGAAGTGCATATTAACTAAGAATTAATGCAATTTCTTGTTCTAATGGAGCAGCCAGCAGATGCTGTGCACGTGTACAGCAAGAGGTAATTCTTCTTCTGAAGAGTTCTCAGTGTAGAAAACAGCAGTGATGATGATGTAAGTCTTAGTGAATCATCAGATGTAAGTCTTAGTGAATCAACATAGGAAGTTGTTGACTTACACATGGCGGGGGCAGGCAAAGTGCATGTTTTCAATGTTTGCTTCTTTTGGGAAAAGTAGTCTTGGATTCATGTCTGCCAAAACAGTCATTCATAATGTCTTCACAGCACTACAATTCCAAGTGGTCCTGCATATTTATCTCTTTTTTTTTTTTCTGAAGGCGTTCCTAGATGACATTGAGAGACATCTTCAACGATATAAGAAATAAATACCTGGCAGAACGAACTGTTAGGTGACTATAAACTAGGAGGGGTTGTCTGACTGCAGTTCAAACTTAATGATTAATTTGCAGCCCCAGTATAACAGATTTTTAATCGTATACTTGAAAGCAATGATGAAATCTGCAGGAGCAGCAATAAGGAAGCAGCACAGCTACACAGACCTACCCTGATAACACAGCATGCAGGCAGTTTCTTCCTTGGTTGATAGCTACAACACGTACCAGCAGTGAAAATACTATCCATGTTTTCAGAGTGCTTCTTTCTTGGGGAGCCAGGAAATGTTCAGCCTCTAGGAGATATGTTGTGTTACTACTGACTTTCTCATGCAAGGTTTGGTGCAGATGAAAGTGTATGACCTTCAAGTCAACTTGTTTTCTCCTTTGTTTTGTGAGCAATGCCCAAGGTCCTGCCTGTCTTAAAGTGGAATAGCTGTGAAATAAGCATTGGTGTTGTACTGGTGAGAGAAGAGATGGGCAATGTGTGTTCTGTAGCCACTTCATTTCAAGAACTGCATTTCATATGTAAATAATGCAATCTGAATTTATCTGTAGTTGCACATATATTTTCCCAGCAGCAGTGCTCGTATAAACAACTCCTGGTATCTCTGTCACTTGCATCTTTTCTATCCCCTGGCTAATCCCTCATTTATGCTGGAACAACTGCATATGGGGTCTGTGCTAAAAAACAGATGAAGGAACTCATGCAACTGAAAAAGTATTTTTGTTTTTTCTGAGGGTTTTTTAAAATTTATTTTTAGCCAATATTATTTTCAAATGTGGCACTTGGCTCTTAGCAGCCTGGAATCTGAGCATTTTCTATTTCTCCTAAAGTGGGAGGTGGGACTGTAACATCCTCACCATTACTACGACGCATATAGAGAGTACGAGTGTCAGAATGTGAAGGGATGATATTAAAAATGCTAAGCTCATGCACTCTCAAGACAATGATAATTATGGAGTACTCACAGTCATTACTTAAGTTAGCAGTCCCTTTTATTTAAAAGTAGGGGTTTTTATAATGGTTCTAGGTTATTCTCTATGAATTTTTACCTAATTTATAAGGCAAGTGGTGTTATTGAATATAGGACTATGGATTATCAATGAAGTAATAATTATTACCAGTGCTATGGACATATAAAATGTTCCCATGTGTTTTGGTTTTTTTTTTTTTCTACCATACTGTAGAGATATTTATTTTTTTGTACCTTGAAAGTGTTGAAAATGAGAAAACAGCTCATAGAAGTTCTTGGAAATTTGTTCCCCTTTCAATAGGAAATATTGAAATGCTTACTCAACTGTCTCAGAATTCCAGTGCATTTTAAGGAATTAATTATTATACTGGCAGCACACAGATTCTCTTTAGAGCTTCCTGCCATGGTCCTGCTGTGTTGTGCAAGTGCAGTCAGCGACACATTTCTGCTTGTTCTTCAAGCCCTTAGTCATAGCCCAAATAACTTGATTTGACCTTGCTCAGCTGATTCTGGCTTTGTCTCTTCAGTGGATCATTACTCTTCCCATTCCGGATTGTGAAGGAAGAGGGGATGAATTAATGCTCCTGCCATGAAAACAGTGTGCCACAGTGCTTGCATAGGCCATGAATCATGGTTTCCTTGATGGTCACTGGGGGAAGAGATGCATAATGAACTGGCAGCACTGCCCCTCCTACCATCTCTAGTTGTGACTAAGAACATGACGTTGCTCATCCAGAGACAAAGGTGACGACTCCACAGAGTGAGGAATGTTTGTGTACATTATTGTGTGCAATGGTACATACACTGATGGGCAGGATGGCCGTGGAGCTTTGTAGGAGGTATTTCTCTATGACTAGATAAAACCAGTGAGCTGTGAAGACGCAACTTTTCAGTGGTAGCTGGTTTGATGAATAACTAATGCTAGTACTTCCAGGGATGATATTCTGTACGGTTTGGAGAGATGACTTGTGTTACTGTGTTTTTGAAAGCCCAGTAACACACCTTGCAGCCTAAGGCATGCTCTTCCTTTGTGATGGATCTAAGTCATATGGAATTCTTGTCAGTTATATACCAGACTCAGAATTTTGTGGGAAGGAGAGCTGCTATGCCTGTGCAGGGAGCAAAGGTCAGACAGATGGGAAGTGAATGCTGCAGAACCATGGTGAGTCATTTAAAGTCACACATTTAATTGATTCATATAAGAATATCATAAACACTCCTATAACTTCCATCACAATGATTATGCATACTGCAAGAGTTGCTTAATGAGGCTTACCTAAGTCTCTGCCAGCCCTACCATTCTGCAACAAAAGAAATAATGGAGCATTGTAATAACTGAGCCTAAAGATGTCTGTTCAGTAAACACAGAAAATTTCTCTGAACAGAGATAATTTCTTTCCACTGGAAGAGCAAAGTAGGTCTGCATGTGTGCCTGCTTGCACACATGTGCAAAGGCTTTAAGGGGTGTGGATGTGTTCACCAGAGAACAAAAAGTGCTTGTGCATGTAACGTGTAAGTAATTGAAGTTGCTGAAGCATTATTGGTGCTATACACTGAAGAAACGCTTATTTGGCAAAAGAAAAAATATAAAGGTCCTGATGGAAACAAGGGTACTTTGATACATACATCGTGTCGCTCAACAATAATGAAAACAGGGCCAGAAGAAGAGATCTGAGCCAGGAAACTGCACAAAACTTTGTTAATGGATGTGTGTCAGAACAAAATAATGGGAACAGGCCAGTTCTGACTACACTTATTTCTCAATAACTCCATCATACCCAAAAGGATATCACAGATGTGACCAAGCAAAAATTTTGCACATAAGGAAAGAGTCAAAAAAATATTTTGTGAACTTGAAAGCAGTGGAATTGACGGGGATAAAGAATATTGAATAAGGTTTTGAAGGATTCCGTGTCATCTTGCAGATAACAGAGAAAGCACTACATGTTGTGGAGGAGTCCATTACTGCTGTAGCTGGTGCTGCTCTTTGCAGTGGGAGCACAGC
Organism: Monarcha castaneiventris obscurior; assembly: GCA_026261815.1. Lineage (NCBI taxonomy): Eukaryota > Metazoa > Chordata > Aves > Passeriformes > Monarchidae > Monarcha > Monarcha castaneiventris. Next base: position 11,896,793 of record JAMPIT010000059.1, on the reverse strand, counting down.
TGGGCCAGGAGGGAATTATTCATCCACTGCCCAGGTAGGTGACCGACTGTGTGTTTAATGAGTGTGGAGCAAAGCTATCTCTTCAGGCTGCTGACTTCCTCCAAGCTGGGCTGCAGCAGCAGAAGGCAGTGGCAAGCTAAGGAGGGATGCCCCCAGCCACAGCAATAATCGGCTGTCAATGAGATGAGATGGCCAGCTTGCTTCCAGGGAACCCAGCTGGGGCTTGTGCAGACAAAGCAACAGCTACAGAACTGTGAAGGAGGGCAATACATATTCTTGCTGGAGCCAGTCCCAGATACTCTAATTCCCAATCCCACTTTTATTCTCAGGGGAGCACAAAGGGGGTTTCTGGTTAGTCTGTATTTAGAGAGTAAGAGAGAATTGCTCCTGATCCCCCTCCTCATTGACACAGCAGATCAACAGAAGCCATCATTTGTTGATTTTTAGTGAGTTAACCATGCTGATTTTCAGTCTGTTTTTGCTGCAATCAGAAATCAACAGATAACCTCCACCTCAGCTAATTTAGTGCTCGTGGGTTCTTTGAGCTTTTCCTTTCAGTATCCTCACAGGAAAATGAAATGGGGAGGAGTGGCCAACTTACCATTAGAGCCACTGTCAGCTGCCAACTGGCAAAATCAGAAAACAATCCCTTTTTGCTGATTATTCAGAAAGCTTTGATAGTCTACACAAGTCTGGCACTGTTGAGCATGGCAGGAGTCACTATACAGAAAAGCATCAACCAAACTGCTCCCTAGGGATATACAATGTGAGTAATAGTGGGTTAATTTCTCTGGAAATTTCTGAAAGGGATGACTATGTATCAATAAATTATTCCAGATGACTAAAATGAAGTGCTGGAAAAGCCTCAAGGGACTCATACAATATTGTCAAGGAGATTCTTTTCTTCTGTTCCTAAAGGTGGCTTGCAATACATAAATATATATATGTGTACACATATATAAAACTTTTGCCATTTAGTGCTACTTTTCAAAGGAAGAAGACTTGAAAGTTACTTGATTCAGTTTAGCCTTTCCCTAGCAGGCAATAGTTCCTTCAATTTAAGAACATCTATTACTTTCTCTGTTTCTCTTTGCTTTACAAGGAGGTATAGGTCATGAAGTTCATACTTTCTTAGGCTTTAATTGAAACTGAGATTAGTGCACTGGAGCTTGAGTCTTTTTTTATGTCTTTGAGCTCTTTATATAGCTATTGCTCAGATGTTTGAGTTGCATAGGTGTTAACCAAAACAAGGGATTAGATTGCACAGATTTTGCAGTGATTTAATTTAATTGGTGCAACCCCAATTCAATTTTGTTAGATCAGCACAAAAACCCATGTATAGACAAGCCCAAAGCATTTTAGAGAACTCGATGAGAACTTCCTTGCTTTCACATTTTCCTCCTATTTTATTTCATTGGTTCTTCTGGTAGGATGAGGCTACTGGTTCACAACTGTCATAAAGGTTTCTGGGAGTCAGAGTGTAAACAAGACCTGAATAAAGAAAACAAGCTTCAGACCACTCATCAGCTTTATCACTGCCCTTTTCACTTTTTGAACAAACAGAGTATTGACCCTGTGGGAGAATGCTGTGCTGAAAGCTTATGAAAGCCTTTTAAGCATAAGACAGTGGGTCTGCTCTGGGACCAGGAAATCAATCTGATCTACAGGGATGCTTCCCACCAGCCCTGAAGAGCAACAGCTACGCTCAAACAGAAGAAGACACCTGGCAGCAGAAGCAGAAGCAGATGCCGGAAAGCCAGGGCAGGAAATAGTACTGAGACTTCGTTTCAAATTGGCACATCCCACCAACATGGGTTCAGTTCACTCCCACTGTTGTTCCATTCCAGGACTGAAAAGAACAGAAAATGAAAGCTGTAGTTCTATGACTTACTTTTATCCTTGGGTAAGACAGTGGTTACACTTCTTCAGCATGGGAAGCAGAAGTGGTGTGTCTTAAAATTATAAGGGCTATCACAGAAAGCGATGACCTTGCACATTTGTTCTAGGGATACCCAACATCTGCACTGCTCCATCCTTTTTCTTTGTGTCAATTTTTCTATTGTATTGTCCAAATGGAAAAAGATAAATATGGCAATTTGGCCAAGATTTCCAGGCCTCTGGCCTGGTTAGTAGAACATGGAGAAATAGCCATATGCAGGCCTTCGCTTTTATTGCACAGATGGTATGTGCTTGCACAGTAACTCAGTTGCATCTCAGATACCTCTCAGTGTGTCAGAGTCACTGTGGTGTGTCACATTGTGCACACTCACACACTTCTGACTGTGAAATACTAGATAAAAATACAGCAACTTTAATTAATTTAGACATGTGAGGATTTTGCATAAACGAAGCACATGTTTTTGTAGTGAGGCAGAGGCCAGAATGTCTCTCCATAAACAGAAGTAATTTTGTGTGCTCTGCAGTGCATCCAAAAGCCATTATAAGCAGTATGGCAGTCCATACTCCTTCTGTCTCACTCCTTGTGTTAGTGGTGACTGGTGATAATAAAGGAATTAAAACTAGGAACAATGCAAAGACTGTTACATAAAGGAAGTGACTGCTCTGCACAGGATACATAATGTGCCTGCTTTAAAATTTTAGTATGCATTTATGCTCCTTTCTGAGGTTCGCGACTTGGAAATATTTGGTTTTTCACAGACAAAATCTTTGCTGACAACTCGGTTCCATAAAACTGTAGGATAGTTCAAGCTGGAAGTAGCCTCATATCTCTAGTCCTACCTCATTCTCAAGCAGGCTACCTGTAAATTAAGACAAAGGTTGCTCTGGAATTTATCCAGTCAGGTCTTGTAAAGCTCCAAGGAGGGGGACTGCATTGCCTCTCTGCTATCCTGTTTTTCTGTCTGACAAAGGGAAATGTTTTTGCTTATATCCACCCTGAACATATCTCGTTCTGAGGTTTATGGCCGTTGTCTGTCATCCTCCTGCCATGGGCTGCAGTGAAGAGCCTGGAGCCACCTCCCTGTACATACTGGCAGGCTGCTAGTTAGATGTATCAAAAGCTGTTTCTTCACCAGGCTGAACAATCACCATTTCCCCAGCCTCTCTCTACCAGACAAGTGCTCCAAAGCCTAGAACATCTTGGTAGCCTTCCACTGAATGTGCTCCAATGGGTTATATCAGGGAATCCAAATCTGTACAGAATATTTTAGGCGTTGTCTAACAAGTACTGAGTAAAGGGAGATTATCACTTTCCTGGCCGTGCTTCTGCTGAAGCAGCCCAGGATGCTGTTGGCTTTCCCTGCTGCCAGGCAGATTGCTGGCTAATCCTGACTGCCCCCCATGATTCTCAGGTCCTTCTTAACTAGCTTCCCTGCAGCTAGTCAGTACCCAGCCTGTACCATTGCCAGGGTTATTCCTTCTCCGGTGCAGGGCTTTTCTTTTCCCCTTGCTAAATTTCATAAGGTTGTGGCTGACCTGTTCCTCCAGACTATCTAGGTCAGTCTGGTTGTCAGCCCTGCCCTGAAGTGCGTCAGCTGGTTCCCCCTGTTCAGTGTCATCTGCAAACTTGATGGGAGTTTACTCCATCATCCCTCTGGGTTGCAATAAAGGTGTTGAAAGATACTAAGAATGATGTTAGATTATTAAAATGTTGTCTATGTTTTCATACATAAGAAAGCCTCTGGAAGAAGAGCTTACTGCCAGTTAGACCCATCCACTTCCTGTAACCTCAGGACATTATGTTTGGTGAACAAATGCCTGAGTTGTGTGACAGACACAGTCCAAGCCCTAGCAGGCAGTTGTGCCATCTGCACAAAAGGTGCACAGCTGCAGCTCCATGCTCAGCCTCAATGCTGCCATGATCATCTACATGGATGAAGAGGTTCTTGTCCCTATGGATTAGAGTCCCTGCAAACCAGTCCTTCCCACAAGTCAGCCATATCACAGGTAGGGAGTGTCCTCAATGACCATAACCATTAATTGATACACATATGTAGAGCATAGAGGGTATATAGTTCTCTGCCTAAGGGAATGGGACATAACCTCAGGAAAGACAGCTCTTGGGTCCACACAGTCATGAATAAGTCAATTATGTTCTTTTACAATTTAATTTCTTGCCTCTAAACTAAAGAAAGTAACATTGCTGTACTACATAAACATCTTTTGAGGGTAACTAATGTTTTAGAAATATTAGTGATTTGATTTGGGTAGCAGTAGTTTCTTCAGACTGAGTGGGAGCAGAAGCTCGTGCATTATACCCCATGCATAAATATACTGTGGGTTATGCATGGTCCTCAGAAGGAAGTTTCACATGGGGAGAAGGAAAATAGAGAAAGATTGTAAAGTACTGCTACACAAATGAATGATCAGCAATACACATATGTATTTTGGAAATTCCTCTTTAAAAGGGTAACAAGAACTTCATAACAAAACTGTTGTGTGTCTAAATTTTATAATGCAGAGGCCAGTAATCTATATAAACCAGGGCATGTGTGATAAAAAATTTCATATGCAATTAGTATAAAAACATTTTAAATAGGAAAGTTGATTGTCGTTTGTTTAAAAACCACGCTCTCCTTTCATTGTACAGACCAACTGCTCATAATCACAACTACACCTGCTTTTAACTTTTATTTCTCATTAAGAGTGAAAACAAAGCAAAATAAACTCCTAGTGTTGAGCCTGACCTCCTGCCCTTTGAAAACAAAGGAAGAACAAGACTCCTGGTAACTTCAGAGGGCATTGCATCCAGCCCATTGTTTTTAAAAGTCAAAAGCTAACACAGATTGTTCATTTCCTGGCATTGGCATCAGCAGTAAATGGGATTGCCTCACAAAACGTTTGCTCAGTCCTCCGGGACAAAGGATAAGAGCATGTTACATTGCTCAACAATGATCTCCTCAACCAGCTACACAGCAGCACTGTTTCATTTCAATAGCTCATTACCTCCTTGTCAGTAAAATGAGTCCATGGAGTTGAAACTATGGGAAGAAGAGTGAAAGCCAGCAAGAAGGGTGGGTCTGAAATACCATTCTCGAACATACCCTGCTTCCCAATGAATCATGTAGGAGATAGAGGCTAACACTATGGAAAGGCAGCAAGATGATAAATTATTCATCTGAGGGAACATAGGGGCTGCTTGATGGCCACAGTCTTCTTGGTATCACTTTAAGACAGGAAGTATCCTTCTGTGTTGTAGCCCCTACAGGGTAGGCATCTATACCATTGCCAGTTGTCAAGACTCCCTCCATAGTGAATGAACAGAAATAGGCCTTCCTACTCTATCTCCTAAATGGAGGTGATTCATTTAATCTATTTTAGACGTCGGAAATGGGATGAGAGGAGCTCTGCCCTCAGAAGGCCTGTTCCCTTGACTATAAAGGGAGCCTAGACAGTTAACTCAGAGACAGACACCTACAATGCAGAATCTATATTTGGACAGATGAATCCCACTGCTGGTGTTTACTATAAATAGAGAAGTGCACAGTATATTTAAAGCAGAAAATCCATTGGGTACCGCTGAGATTATTGTTAATGCTGCTTAAACTAGTTAATTAAATAACTAGTCAATCACCCCCTAGTGTCGAGAAGACCAGCCATACAGCTACTGAAGTCAATAGCAGAACTCATGCAGGCAACAGCAAGAACTGATCTGTGTCTATGTAAACCCATGCATTAAAGCAAGAGGAAAACCCAGCCTGACTTCTAGATCCAATCCTTTTCATTTTTTTACATTATGGAAATTTGAATATTTCTGTCTGCTGGTTGTAGTTGAAGGAAGCAGCTGCAAAGCTCAGCTGAACAGCTACAGCTCTCCTTGTGAGTGTTCCTAGTCTGCCCAATTGCACGATCCAAGACATAAATGTAATCCTGTTTCAAGGGTGTTCACTGCCCCCATAATTTAAGACTGAATTGCCATTTAAGACCCATTACTAATAAATTTCAGGTAATGTCTTTACAGAATTAAATAGCTGGCAATGACAAGTTTCTATATCATAGGAATGACAGCCCTGAATGTCATCAGTGTAAATCAGATCAAATTAATGATTCTGGTACCTAAACTGCAAAAATGCAGCACTTGATACTGCACAACCAACTACAGCTATACTGACTATAGTAAGAATGTGTTCATTTACTCCTTCATAAATCAGTTTGAACTGGATTGTGGAAACAGCTTGATAGGCAAGGGATGAATTTGTGTGAGTATTTTTATAATTAAAGGGAAGAAAACCTTTCATAAGACTGACTTCCAGGTGGCTAACTGCCATCTCTGAGAGAATGTGTTGTGAAAAATTGGACACATTTACCATGGAGAAAGACTCACCAGCCTAAAAGGTTAGCTGGATTGTCTTGAACTTTATAGTGTTTCGTGAAAATTTAAAGTTTGTTCTTGAAATGCAAACCAGATTTAGCCATGACAGCTGGAACACAATCCTTTGTTTCCTCCCTCCCTTATTAGGGGATTTAATTTCTCTGGTGGAACATCACATTCCAGTAAGCATCCCTGGCTGAAATGAAACACAAGTTGTTACTTACTTGTTGAATTCTCCCTACCTGTTTGATAATTGGAGACTGGATGCCTACTGTAATTGTGGTATCGTATCTGAGAAAACAGTAGGAGTTCACAAAGTGCTGCCATTAGCTCTAAGAGTTAAAAGTAGCAGAGGGATTAAGAAATTGGAAAACATTCATTCAGAGAGGTCTTCTTCTATTCAAGGGTGGTATGATGATGTGGCAGGTAAGAAAAGGGTGAAGTGACAAATTAGTGGACCCAAACAGGTGGATGAAGAACAGAAGGGATGGCCTGTTGGATCTCACATCACCTGTTGAACCTTTTAAAAGCAAAATAGCAGGAACCATTACGGTGGAAGAGGTTTCTGAACTTCCTGAGGAAAGGACACTGGTTAATTTTTTCCCCCACTGGGCAATTTCCACCAGACCCAGGCCATCAAACAAGACTGTTGCCTGTTCCCAACAAACTGGCTGAAAAAAAGAGGATGTCCTGCTTTGACTTTCCATGTTCTTGAAGTCTCTTTCTTCCCCTTAGTTTTATTTTTTGATCTCACGTTTTGCCACTCAGCTTTTAACCGGGCTTTGAGATGGCCTGTGCTGCTCTACCAATGCAGGATGATGAGTGGAAGGAAGGAGACCTGACTTGGCCGGGCAGGGGATATCCCATGCAGGTGGGAATTGTGCTCCTGGCCAGCAGTTACCACGGTGACTGGCTACTTCAAACTGTTTTCCAAGACTGCACAGTTTTTTCATAGCCTTAAAAGCTCAGCAACAGCTACAGCTCCCTTGCTTTCCGCTCTCCCATCCTTTCTGCTTTTCCTGTCTATATTTATTATCAAAAGCAGCAAATCAATCTTCACTCCTATTGTCGTGATCTGAGAGATGAATAAGAAAATTAAGCCTTTCTTGCTGTGCTAAGAAGGACTTCTGGATAGCATAATGGTTTCTAAATTAATAACCTGTGTCTAGGAAAGGTACTCTGACAGATTTTGATTAAGTTGGTCTTGTTAACTACTTGATTTCAATTTCCAAATGCTTTGTGTTTTGTTTTTGTACATACTAATCAATATAATTCCCAGATCTGGCATGAATTTCTGGTGCAGCTGACATGTGACTGAGCAGGCTAAACTTTCTGTACTTAAAACCACAGACCATGTTAAATGGTTTAACACTTTGCATTGGGGAGAACGCATGAGCACCTATGACTGAAGTCTCACTTGTTCCATTGAAACTAACACAACATGACTCATTACATCTGACTGTTCTTACTACTGATGCCACACTTTATTAGAGATATATTTGTTCAAAACTTCTGAGCTGCCTTTCCACCATTGCATAATTTCCATCTAGATTGTCAGGTTGAAAGAAAAAAATAGGTTCCTTTATTTTAGCTTATTTGGCCATGTGAGTGACAAAGTAAAATATCATGAAGGCAGAAGCAAATACTGATGCTTTGGAAAGTCAGCAAAGAAGGAAAAAAATGAAGGTTTTTACCAGATACTGCATCTAACATTAATACATTTTGAGAAAAACGTAAGTTAAAACAATATATTATAGAGGCAGTAGAGCATGTGCAACCTGCAATAATTTACTCAGGATAAATGATCATGTCCGGTTCTCAATGAAAAGGAGTTTGGGAGCTCATGAAATGGCAGAAGATGAATCTCTGTTTCCTTTTACATGTCCTTTCAAGGTGAAGGAGGTCAAATAAAGCAGTCTTTAAGCTTATAAATCACTCTTCTAGACTAGTTTAAAATATCATTCTACAGAAACAGAGGTGACAGGTTTTTAAAATGAAGATAAAAGAAGTTGCTGACAAGTATTTGATTTGTTGAAGGCTTTCAGTAAGAACTTTGGAAAGTAAGAAAAAGGAGAAATTCTGAAGAAAATAGGAAAATCTCTGGTGGGTAGAATTGTTAATAATGAAAACTGAAGAAACCCTGTTATCCAAAAGCACAGGATTTCTGGTGAAAGGTGGGAATGGATGAAGTGTGTTTAAATCCTGTTACAAATGAAATGCAAAACATTTCTGAAGAAAAGAACCCCAAACTTTCTTTTTCATGAATTTGCATTTTATTTGGAATTTCTTGTAGTCATCATGTGTCTTCACAATTCCTGAGACAAACACAACAAGGACTTTGTGAAAACATCCTGCAAGTTTCCCATGCCTCAAAGATTATTTATATAAACATTATTTGACATGAAGTCAATACAACATGAAAGACATTAAGCTGAGTTGTTTTAATAACAACTTTATTAGAGTCAAGCAACTAACAAGTATGGAACAGACGAGATATTGTTGTCTGAACATTTTAGACATGAGGCATTTTCCTCACTGTGAGAAAGAACATATGTGTTTTCAGCCATGCTATAGTCAAGTTTCAAGTAGGAACAGAAAGGGGAACAGTACTTTTATTCATGTATCTCTTCAACCAGTTCACAGAGTAATTCTGACCAGCAGACACAGTTTTAAACCTTACTGTTCTTTCCTGCAATATGTGCAAAACTGTATTTAGCATTGTGTTAGTTGACATGTTACCTATTGCAAAGCACTTTCCAGAGCCTAAGATGCCAAGAGGGCTTTCACTGGCAAGTCTCCACTGGTCTCATCCTAGTGAAGACCAGGCTGGTATGAACTAGGCTTTCATCAGTGATCTGTACTGATGTGTCCTACAAGTTTTCTCTTTTCTTCTAAAGCCTTTTGACAAAGCAGAGAACATTGGTTGTCCACCCTTCTTAATTACATTGGGTAAGATAGGGTAAGAAAGGTTTCGTTTCTGTGGTGTGATCGTTTTTGCTAGCAAGAGGTCATGCCTGCTAGAATGAGTGATTGAGTGATAGTCATTGGTCAGGTGCCCAGAAGTCAAATGAAGTTAGGTCTGAAGAAACAACTGGGGCTGTGGACTTTCTGTCTTTGTTGCTAATTAGAGACCGTATGGACTTTTATGTGCTCATGAAGTGAGTTTGGCACACACATTTTCTTCTGACAGATTGCTTTGGGTTTTTATACCTGCTTCAGTTCTCCTATACTTCTTTAGGAATACTGAATGACTAAAACAATCCAAAATGTTGCTGTATAGACACACATTTTTAATTATACACAGGCATAAAGGTTGAAAAACCTTGATCTGTCCTCCTTGTTTGGTATGTATGACTCACCTAAACTGCAGTCACAGTATGTGTGAATCTGTTGGCACAGGAGATTACAGCTACAGAGAGAGGCTGGATTTGAATGTGAAGTCCCTCCCTTGAGCTTCCCTGCTGTCATCCTGTGCCTGTGTTTTCTGAGAGCAATTTCCTCACACTTTCACAGCTGTTCTGACCATTCTTGAATATTTCCACATTGTTAACATTATCCATGTCCAGGGGCATACTGACCTGCTGCTTGGCTCTGAGTAATGATCATCTTCATTCACATAGAAAGTTTTTACTGCTATCCCTCCTGAGTGTCTTGCTCTGCCACCATAGATACAGAAATAGTATAAACAACATCTATAGCCATCTCTTTTAATTCCAACAAGCTACTCTGTTTTGGGAAGAGAGTGTGGGTAATGAAATATTTTCCTAATTAGGATTGATGATTGCTCATGATAAATGTGAAGTTCTCAGGCTGATCCGTGCTTGTCATTCAGTTTAATTACATTTTCTAGAGCAGGTTTCACACAGAGCCTGGGCAGAATAGTTACTGTATTTGTCCTAGTGGAGCTGTTTCTTCTGATATTGCTCCAGGGGTGGTCTGAGATGATATTTAATGTGTTCAGGAGAAGACACAGTCAGCTACAGTGCTGTTTCTTTACAGGAAACTGCCTACTGTCTGCCACGGACATCAGAAGGAAAGGAAGAGCATTTTGATTGAACAATAGAGAAATACATCCACTTAGTTAAAATTAGATCTTTCCTTTTTAAATAAAAGTGAGCAAATACTCTTTCAGAGCAACAACAACAAAAAGCAACAATAATAAAACCCAAGATAGAAGAGAGAGCCAAATTTGCACTTCATGTTTTTAAGCACTGCTGATTTGGAAGGCAACCATGCATGGCAATAGTTGCTTATGCGCTGTACATGCTGTACTGCAAAAGCATATCCGCTATGGCAGGCCAACCAGAAGGGAAAGCACGGAATTTTCCTTTCAAAAAGAAAAGGTCTCATTGCTCACAAGCATTTTGTTCTCAAGTTAACTCCTTTGTTTCTTCTTTTCTATGTAAGACTGACCTTGCACCTGAGCAGTTCAATAACACCTCTGGCATGGTGTTCAAGGGTCTTGAATTATTCTCTGATGTTTAGTCATTGCTATAGTATATGTAGTGTTTCTTGCTCAGTTTTCCATTTCTCAGTTAATACTGTCAAGACATCTCACCTTTGCTGAGGACTTCTGCTTTTCTTCTAGCTTGATACTGCTCTTGTTGTTGCTGTTCCCTGGTGATAAACAAACTGAAGGTGAACACGAACTTGTTCATGAAGGCTTGACCTAAAGCCCAGGGGCTCTGTCTCTGGAAGAACATAGGTGAATGTGGAGTTATTGTGGGAAGCTGTTCACAAACAATAATCTACATTTAAGGCACCAAAGCATCATCCTGAGAAAATAGCAGCATCTTCACTGTTACATTTTTTGACACAATTAGGACCCACTGTTAAGGGCAGCCAGAGAACAAAAAGAACTTTCATGTGTAGGGAACAGGATCCTGTTCTTCTATCGCTTGAGTTTGGTTATCACAGCTCTTCAGAGTGAACTCCTGGATTTGAGGAGAGAAACTGGGCTAGAAAACACAAGCATGGCCCTCTGTACCCTCAAGAAACTGTGGAACAACACCACAACAAAACTGCTGTGTTTCGGGAACAGAAACTGTAAAGGAGTTTCTGGAAATAATCCAAGCCAGATCTCAGTAGGAAGATTTGAATGCTCAGAAACAGAAAAAAACCCCAAAACATTAACAGATGTTTTCCTACAAAATGGGATAACCATAAGAACTGACTATTGCATAATTTGGTACTGCGATTACGATTATGACAATGCTATTACTTTCTTTCACTATCGTATTTATTAATCATTAGCTTGTTGCAAGAAACTCTAAATTAACACTGGCAAGTCTGTGCAAACGCTCTTATTGTCTCCCCTGTGTTTTTGCATATTTTCACATACATCTACTTTGTGGTAAAATAGATTGTTTGGTGCAAGTATTAAGCCACAGTTACTATGGCATCATAGAAAAATAGTTTCTTGTGAAGGACTGCTACTGTTATTTGTCATGGCACATGTACCATCGTGTATATGTCCAAGCCCCAGCCCCAGAAAAGGAAGTAAACCAAATGCTTTCCTTACATGAAAATACAGCAAGGTATTATGCCTGTAAAGGTAGCAATCATTCTCTTCCTCTATTTGAGGGCCAGGACACCCACACATTTGGCATTTTGCCACATACTGTTAGGTAAGGTAATGTCGCATGCACAGCAGGCTGTTCTTATCCTCCATCTGTTCTAAGTCATGCAAATTCAAGGTGTGTGTCCCTCAAAAGTCCACTTTTCCAGCACCATCCAGTCTGTAGCAAGCACAGAGGCAAGGATGCCCTTGTGTACAGATTCTGTAACAGCTGAGCTGTAAGGGCAGTGGAGAGAGGTGGGCTTTTGTTGCATTAGGCCTCAATTCACTTGCAGCAGAGAGCTGAGCCTTGGGCTGCAACTTCATCTCTTGCACCTGAAAAGTGTGTGTGTGGAGGGTGGTTGTTCAATTCGGCATGTGAGGTGTTGTCAGTTGTCATATTTGAGCAATGCCTCGGTCTGTTCATGATTTTGGCAGTCTAGGAGAATGGTTGGTATTTCTCTGAGTTCTTCCAGCTTATGTATGTGCTCTTAAAGTACTTGCTGTGTTCCAAGTCTTTATAACAAATACATACCAGTCACAACATCTTTTCCACTGGGACTAAGTTACATGTAAGTAAGGCTTAACATATGGAGCAATGGGAAAAAAATAGACCTGATGTTCTCAACAAAAATACCATTTTTTGTATGTAGTAATAGGTTTTTTTTAACTGCCAGAAGAGTGGATGTGTTTTAGAGATAAAAAACGATCCATCATTGCTATGCTTTCAATGAAAAATGGTACACTGAGATCAAAGTACACTGAAAGCAACCTCTCTTCTCTCGACATGCATAGAAGTTGCTGCTATGTTCGGTGGCCAACTTCTACTGTAGCCTTCACATAAAACGTCATGTGTATGTTGTGTGATCATGGCATGCTGCTGTGAAGAGCAATGGCAGCATAAATAGACCAGGAAGGTGAACTGAATTTGCTTTAGGGATCCAAGGCAGATTCTGACTGCATTGGTGTAAATAAGAGTCACTTAACCTAATCCCAGGTTTACAGCACTGTTACTGAAATAAAAAAGGGCATCTCTGTAGCTGCATTTTCTAACTCCTCCGAAATTCTGGTCTGAATCTTGACAGTAGTTAGCATAGTTGCTTCCATTGATATCTTTAATATTTCTTTTGGATTTCTATTGTCTTCCCTTTTTCTTCACTTTCTGTGCAGCTGTCATCATAGCATTTCAACTCCAGTTAGAAGAGCAAGGCAGATGTCTCCCAGCAAAGGCTTTGCCAACATCACTCCAATGACAGCTGTGGGAGCAGTGCTGTGATAACAGCATGACCACCAACGTCAACAGAGAATGACCACATCACATCTGCAAAGCTTTTCAGCTTCCACTGGCTTGGGGCCTGCAGTCTCAAATCACTTTTATACTTGAGTCTCTCAGCTGGTGGCACTTAATGCCACTTAGTTCTCTAGTATATTAGATACATTTAAGCCTAATTTTTTGGGGTTTATTTCAGTTTTTAAAAACCTGAATTATCACAAAGTATTGTAATCCTGGGATGAGAAGAACTTTTAAACATGCCTCTTCCCAAGTTTACCCCTAGGTCTAGTTGTATCTGAAAATCTAATTGAAAGCTTCAAAACATTACTGTGAACCACAACTTTCAGTTCCTCGAAATGGAAATTAGCATGGCAGTATAAAGAATTACCTCGACATCTACTAAAAGAAGAGAAAATTTTAAGCTAGCAAATACCAACAGCTTCCAAAAAACCCCCAAACAAACTTAGCTTATTAGTGTATGTTGGTGTTGTGTTTAAAGCTTGTCTCTGTATAGTTCTAAAATGCACCAAGGTAAATACTCATAGGTGAAAATAAACACAATTCAAAAAGCATATGTTTGATGTGGAAGCAACCATGTAAGTTCAGTGATATTTCTACATGCTCCCACATATACCAGGGTCTGTGTAGAGATTTCATCCGTGACAAAATACTTTGTCAGGTAAAGTCCTAACTTGGTAACACAGCTCCCTCATACACCAGCAAGTTGTACCTTTGCTTGCCAGCCCGTGCAGGTGCCTCTATAGAGTTGTTGCACCATTTGATAGTACCAAGGGTTTCCTCCTCTCCATGTTTCCAGGCAGAGCCTGAAGATTATTGCAGAGAGTCTTCATTTATTCATTACACTAAACATCATATAGTCACTCTGAATTTTCAGCAGGCAGGACTTTCAAGCTGGTATGTGAATAAAGTTCCTTATAAAGTAGTGAACCCGTGTCCATGGTTCTCCCTATGGCTGGCAGCACAGTCTAGGAGCATTGTGATTGTCTTGAGCTGTTAAATGGAGCACGAAGGATGTCCCAATCCCTCTCTACAGCTGATAGTTGTGATAACCATTATCAGGCACCAAACAGACTCAGCTCTAAGTTATGCTGTGCAAATAGGAACCAAACCCATTGTTTCCTTGGAGATATCCCTAACACAGTTTGCTACAAAAGCACTTAGTTCTCAATCATTAAAAACATTTATTGCTCTGAATAAGACTGTCCCCACTTATTATAGAAGATAACACAAATGCATCTAAGCCCAAGGACACGTTGCAAATTACTGGTTGAGTCTTGACTATGCAGTAAAGCTTGTACTTGACTATGCTGGACTTTGACACAGAGTATTGGGTTAACCACACACACCATTTTTACAACAATTGCTGTCATACCTTGAATTATCTGAAGCATTCAGCCTCTTCCCCCTCTGCCCCCAGAAGGTAGCTCCTCCAACTGCAGAGTTTCCTCACTTTCCTGGGCTATAGGATCTATTTGATTAATTAAAGAAGGTGCAGCCTGAGGATTGTCACAAGTGCCTCTTGCAACATTTTCAAGGTTGCATGGAGCTGGAACTTGTGGAACTTGTAACTCCTGATAACAGACTTTGGTCCCATTTCAGGAAATCATTCCTGCTCAAAGAAGCTCATTAACATATACTCAAATTCTGTAGCAGACAGTGTAAAATATGCACATTCTTAAAGTTAAGATGGTATTTCCCGGAGAGTAACTTGATATGGCTTGCAGGTGCAAGCTCAGGCAAGACAGTGTTTACTGAGCTCAGTGAACCTAGGTTGAATCTCTCCATTGCTGGTTTGTAGTACATATAGGATGAGGGTTTCCTTCCCCCAAAAAAAGAGACATTTTACAGGAGAATATTTGGGACTTTTTTTTTTTTTTTTTGGTATATTTAGAGGAGAAAGTCTGATCTCAATTGCCCTAAAAAAAATGGTGATTCATTTGTAGTATGAGCAACCAGGCAAGAGAAATGTACTTCATTGAAAGAGGAAATAATTTTAGTCAACTTCAAATTCCTTTTGCTTCACATGCTTATTCAGCTCAAATATTTGTATGAAAAGATGCTCTGGTGAAAAATTGAACCCCATGATTAATGGCCGAAGTCCACACCCATTTCATCTCAGCCACCCAAGAAATATTTCAAAACCAAAAAAAGATTTATTTGAAATCTCTAAGTACACAGCAAGCAGAAATAAAGTGGTTTTAAAATGCAGGTATTTGTAAAGCATCTATTTCATCACAAAATGAAAAATAGCTAAAGTATTTTGGGTTTTTTGGCTTACTCATGAATCAGATCATATCCTGCTATTAAAGACCTGCTTCCATCTTCCCACTTTACTACCAGTGATATTTTAGTGTTATCTGAACTTTCTTCTTAGGTCCATTTCACTTTTCAAACATTCCAGTTAGAGGAACACTTTAGACCTTAGAGTATAGACACTGTCAGTCCAAAGGCAGAGGACTGCTGGAGAGCTTTCAGGAGCAGCCTTTTTGATTAGTGTTCTCAATGTGTCTGTTTAACTTCCTATAAACAGCTAATGCCAAATACATGAGAAACTAATCTGGCCTTGTTTAAATGCAGGACTTTGACTGTCTGTGAGTGCTTTTATTGAGAAAAAGATTGCCCTCTTTCTAAAAATTGCACTTTTAAAATCTATGGTGTTTCACAATTGAGCACTGTTGTTCTAAAATTACAGCACTCGTGAAGATCTGAACTACCATAACTGTGAGTATATATGTGAGCCATTTTGTTATTTTGGTTCCACTTAACCATGTAGGCAGATCCTTATAGTCACATAAAATTGGTTATTTCAGCTTATTTTGTATCCGTGAATTTCTGTGATGCCCTATTTTCTCACTTAAATGATGGGTTCTTTGTAAAAGAGCTGAGCTGATTGGTCCAAATCCAAGGACAGTTGAATGATAGTCCAATGCACTGTCCAAATCTATTTCTAATCAAAACAGAGTTAGGGTATGGACTCACTGGATGCATGGTAGCTCATCCTTAAAATAAAGCATCCATTTTTTCAAAGCCCAATGAAAATAGCTCAGATGAAATTAGAAATACACTGATTTTCTACAGTGCATCCAACATTGTACAAGCACTCTATTGAAGCTGAAAATGTCTCTTCTTTTATGAAATACAGTATCACAGCAACTCAAAATTCTTAAGCTGGGACACCATTACAGAAGGTGATATACACATGATACTGAAGCTTAGCAAGGAATGTCAAAATAATAAGAAGTGAAATCATATTACTGAGTCAACACTCCAAGTACTAAGCAGGACAATGTAACATTTTTCTCAAGCTATTTTTTTACCTAGTCACTAAATTAAAAACAGCTATTTGGTCTTTGGCTCCCAGAAATGATCTGACAAAAGATAGCTTAAAAAATAAAGTATATTGAAGTCAAGCAAAGCAAATATACTGAAGTCAAGCAAGTGTACCTACTAGACATTTATGACTAAATATTGTGTATATAGTGGTTCCCCAGGAATATTTAGATGTTTGAATCCCAAATATAGGCAGTCAAAGTTCTCACTTGGATGCTTCTTTGCCTGGAGGCATATAAAATCTCTAAGTCCATGGGTTTTAATAGATGATATTTGCTAAGTGGCTAAATTAATGAAAGTGGGAGGGTTGATGTCTGAGCATTGTATTTCTCAAGAAAGATACCCCATCCCTTAGCTTGCATCCAAAATCCAACCCAGAAAACACTCTGAGTATAGACATAATTGGATTGGGCCAAAAAGTAAACATGGCCAGGGATCTCTCGTCACTCCTCCTGTCTTTTTACCTATCATCTAAAGAGTAGAACTGAGACATGGAAGACGCTATGTCTTTTGTTCATGCCTCTGTCTTTTTAGTAGGTATTTCCCACTTTCCAAGATCATTTTAACTTTAGGCGTAGTCTGATTTCCAGAGCAGAGGCATTCAACACCCATTCTTTCTATACTTTTCCAATGTTCATAGTGTAGCAAAATATTTGCTAGAATAGAGAAAGTGAAAGGAAGAAACCAAAGGAATATAAAAGCTAGTGTTATAATACTGCTCAGCAGTTAGCTCTCTCACCTAAGTAAAGAGAGAACTGAATCTCAGTCCCTGCCCTCATGATTACTTAATATGGGATACTTAAAATTTCATCAACCCAGGCACTGAGGCCTCTTTTCTTGTAGCTGAGTGCCTCAAATGTTAGGCAATAAAGTATTGCTCTCTTTTGCCTAATGAATATTTAATTATTCTCAGTGAAGTAAAGCAGCTTCAACGAGAGGAATTATGGCTCTTTATCTGTCATCAAACTAACCACTGAGCTATTGGATAAAACTGAGATCCTGGCTAGGCCCATCTTTGAAAAGTGTGAGCTCAATGGTGAATTCAAGGTAGTTAGTAAATACCAAGAGAAGGAAGTTTCTTGTTTTAGCCTGAGATTAAGTATTTAAATCATTCAGAGACATTGATCTCTATACTCTTATTTTTTTTTGTTGACCTTGTTGGCTTTCTGCTCAGAGTGCTCTGGGTCCTTGAGTATTGTAGGCATCTAACTCAGGGCTGGTATATGACATTTGAAAGTCAGATTCTAAAACATGCAATGTGAGGATGCCTATTCCTCAGGGACCTAGCTCACAGTATCCACACTCCTTAAAAAACCATAGAGGACATAATAGGGTCATATGCATCTGGAGTTGGCAGTGTTAAATGGGAAAAGTAAAACTGAGAGGGAGCAGAACTCTGGGCCATTTACTTGGGTTAATTTTCTTCCTTCTGTCCCTTAGTGCCTGAAAATCCACAGGATCTTCTCAGTAAGACAGTAATTTTGTCATGAGAGATGTTTGCTTGTAAGGCAGACACACCCCCATAGTCTCCCTGCTGTCCAGAGCTTACTGGTCTCCTGTAGCCCCCAGCTGCTGGTCCTTTGAGACCTGCCTCCAGCTTACAGACATCCTGGATTGCTCTAAGGTACTGCGGCTCTGCTCTGCAATTAGCATGCCAGTCAGACACCCTGATGCTGGTCCTTTCCAACTACAACAGGTGGTGGCTGGCTCACAGGGCTAGAGACAACGTGAGTGGACTCAAAGAAAGGGATCCCTCAAATCCCTCATTGGATTACCTGTCCCTTTGGGAGAGATGGATTGCTGGGATTTTGAAATCAGACTATCTTCCTTAAAGGAAAAAAACTGTGCTGTGGGAAAAGGTGCCAGACTTAAGTTTTTCTGAGGGAAAAACCTGAAAACATTTTTACCTGACTGTAAACAGTAATTTTCAAATTCTCAGGGATCAAAAGACAGGAAGAAGGCAGCTTGTCAAAACAAGGCACTTTACCTGGAGGATAACCACCATTTTTCAGTATTCTCAGATGTCAACTTGACACAGTTCTTCCATAACTGGCTGAACTCCACAGATGTGATATTTTGGCAAGGAATACATCTTTTGGGAATCAGTTGGTGTGGAAAAACTGCAGAAGACTAAAACACTGACTTTGGCTAACAAAATGGGCTAGAGCCCATGAACCATGAACTGCAGATCGGGCAGAATCCTAGCCACTAACTGTTCTGTACTAGCTGTACTTCAATATGCTTTATCAAGATTCAGATCCTTGTCTGCTGCCATACTATTCAATTTCCATAATTATTTCTCAGTTAAACTCCATTTGATTTATTTCTGTTCAAATTAATCAGCACAGCTGATATGAAGGTTACCAGACACACACAGTCATGGTGATTCTTGCAGATCTAATCCCATAGAAAGATTAATTTATCCATTGGTCTAAATCTTGGTTTATAACTCATTGTTCTGAGATAAGACTTTACCCAGGCCAGGATGGACTGGTAGGACTTTAGTATAATTGAAATATATTCTATTACACTCTTACTCTGTCTTTGTTCTTTACTGTTCACTTTAGTTTAGGGATGGTCTTTGATAGGGCAGTTATAGAATTGTTAAAATGGAAGGTTTGAGGTTTTTAAATCTTCTTTTGTTGATGCTGTACATTGTGCAGGTGAATTGCAGTTAAAGAACTGGGCTTGACTTGGTGGTTCACGATTCAAAGTCTGTCTCTTGCACATTTTTCTAATCTGCAAGTAACTTGTTTTCATGCTGTGACTTCCTCCTCTGTTAAAATGGAAATGATAGAAGGAAGAAAAAAGAGTGTATCCAGCTATGCTGTTATTCTTCAGAATAAGGTTGGCCTTTTACTGTGTGCTTGCACAATTCTTGCACAAGAGGATCTACTGTAGTACATGAAAATATAATAATAAGATGTAGTTTCAATATTTTCCACCATCAACATGATTCACTGTAAAATCTTACTTAAATCTTACTGTTTATTCTTATGCTACTTGTATGAAGAGCACAGTAATTAGAGACTGAAAATCTCATGCTACAATTTTATAATGCTACAAATACTCAGCGACAAGCGAGGAATAGACTTGCATTTCAGTTCTAATATGCAGCACTTAACTATAATAATACTGTACCAATACCTTACATTGTCCAGAGAAGAGCAACAAGGGTCATGAAGGGTCTAGAAAAATTTCTTATGAGGAGCAGCTGAGGGAGCTGGGGGTGTTTAGCCTGGAGAAGAAGAGGCTCAGGGGGGACCTCATCACTCTCTACAACTTCCTGAAAGGAGGCTTTAATGAAGTGGGGACCAGCCTCTTCTGCCGTGCTTGCAGTGAGAGGACCAGAGGAAATGCCCTTAAGCTGAGACAGGGGAGATTCAGATTAGATATTAGAAAAAAATTTTCACTGTTAGGGTGGTCAAGCTACGTTGCCCAGGGAGGTGGTGGAGTCACCATCCCTGGAGGTGTTTAAGTGGTGTCTGGATGTGGAGCTGGGTGAGGTGGTTCAGTGGTTTAAGGGTTACAGAGGCAGTGCTGGGTGGATGGCTGGACTGAATGATCTTGAAATTGTCTTCCAACCTTGATGATTCTATGGTTCTGTCATGTCTCATGCCAAAGTGATTTAAGTTCCCAAGTGGAACACAAAACACATAGAAATGTGGTCATCCATACGTTAAATGAAAAATAGAGGCTTGAAGAGAATTTTCTGCCAAGATTGTATGTCAAATAATGAAGGGAAGGAGCAATAATGAAAGGAAGGAGCAAGCAGAAGGAAAGTTTGAAATTAACGGAAGTGCTATCCGTTTCTGGGTGGTATTTCGCACTCAAGAAGTGGCACTAGCAAAAGAGATTTGGTGACTTGCTCTAGTTGAATGGCCATTAGAAAAAGCTCCACAGCTTTCAAGGGATAGTTCACCAATCTTACAAACAAAAAATTGCACCTCCCCGTGGATATAATAACTAAAGAGTAACACTGTATCCTATCCTGTCTTCAAAGCATGAGTAGAAACAGCTAAGAATACCCAATAAAGACTGTCTAGAGTAAAGAAGCATGACAGAAAATGCACAGTGTGAAAGATATGCCCAAACATGACACCTGTCATGAAAGAGAAGGCATCTAATGTATATAATTTGCAAAAAGCGTGAAAGAAAATTGAGAAATAATGAGAGTTTTAACAAAGTTAACACAGATCTCTTTGAATTAATCCTGAAAATTTAGCTGCTATTGGTTTGGCCATTATTTCTAAAATTCAAAAATATGTAGGTTCACAAGAACAGATCAGTGCTTCATTTCTCAGATAGTTATGCCATTGCTATGTATGTAATTTTTTAAAGCTACAAATACTTGTACTTACCAGAGCCTTTCGTATGTTCAAAATTCAATCCTATTAGCTGACTTAATGTATTTCTGCATACACTGAGTATTCCCAAGTGAGATCTAGGCATCTGTGACATTTTCGGATACAGTACTTGTCCTCTCTGCCTCTAACTATGTGCAGAGTCTTTTTAACAAGACCACAGCCTACAAATCACAGAGGGTAATCCTTCCACTCTTCTCACAGCTGTCAAGGTCTCACATGGACTACAATGTCCAGCTCTGGGAACCGCTCTTCAAGAAAGAAGTGGGCCACTCAAGGCAATGCAGAGAACAGCAGTGACAATAATTGCAAGGCAAAACCCAACACATTCAGTGAGCCTAGACTGAAAGAACTGTTGTTGTGTCTCCTAAAGGAGAGAAGACTTCTAGAGAGAAGTGTTTTAGAGAGAAGTCTACCAGTCCATGGAGGCAAGACAAATTTGCTGAGGGTAGGGGTCCTGATTCTCCAGGGTGGGTTGTCTTCAGGAAATCATAGAGTTGTTCCCACTAAAGGCTTTAATACAGGTGAAACAAAAAATCTACAAAACTGCAAAAATGAGGCAGTTGTTGGTGATGACTGGAATCTAATAACCATATAGCAGGCTTCCTTGTCTTTGATTCTGGTGGGTTTGTGTTTAAAGAGAATTGGAAGAGAATTCTTCGAACTCTGAAATAACTCATGTTTGGACAAAGGCCAACCATGGAAAGCAACTAGGACAAAGTAACACCTTTTTTGTCAAAGATATAAACTAGATAAAGTGGCCAAGGACTTTAATTAATGCATTCATTACGACAAATACCTTAATTAGATGGATAAAACTGTACCAATATACTGAACATTAATATCACTGGATTTCCTACTTAGAAATATATTATGTCACCTCCATGCATGATGAGCATCTCTGGTGAGCAGCAAAGCTGCTGGAGCAGCGTTTTGAAGTTGTAGTATGACAGGCTTTTGGCAACTGCTTGGAACAAAGCTGCTCTGATGGTTGTTTGATTAAGCAAATCTGCTGTGGTAAATGTCTGAAGCCAAGCTGTTTCTGCAGCTGTTTGAGCCAGAGCTAGTCCTGCAGTTTTTGAAGAACGAAGGCACTTGTAAAAAATGAAGGAGAGAGGTGGAAATAGAAAGGAGGGAAGAGAAAGGTTTTGAAGCATTTTAACAACATACAGCATTAAAGAAAAAAGTATGTTTGTTTTCAAACAGCTTTGTAAAACAAAACTATAATGCCATCTTGGGGTTTTGGTGATACTGGCGATTATAATGCGCAGGATTCCTAAGGATATGTATGTTTGTATAAGACTTATTGAATTACAGACTTTCAGAATTATATTAAAGCTGCAAAGTCAAGTTATCAAAATGTAGGAAATGCCAGAAGTCAGGTTGTATGCAAACTTCACTCATCTCCCTTTAGTTACATATTTATATAGGGCTTTTGCCTTCAAGATCTAAGCATCAGTCAGCACTTGGGGGGCAGGTACTTTTAAAAATATATCTGGGGAGGTTTTTTTATTTTCTTGTCCTTGTTCTGTATCAGACTCTTTGCCTTGTTTATTTCACAATATTAAAATCTTATATAAAAACAGAATGATTAATCTTCTCCTGATCTTTCCAGTAGTTCTCATCACTGTACTGTCTGAGTGCCTCACAAATACGAGTACGTAAAATTTCATGGTACACTTCTAGGAGTTAAAGTGATATTGCTCCTCCTGATTCCTGCAGAGGTGAGCTTAAAGATGTTCTGTAGTTTAGGGTGTTCTCTTCAAGGTGTGTGATCTTGAGCAGTAACATAGCACGTTATTTATTCAAATTGTAATTCCTGTTGACTCCTCAAGTGCTCCTCAAGTGCTAAGCAAGATCATTGTAGCCCAGGTGAGTGAAGCACCCAGAAAAAGAGGCACCACCTATGAAAAGCTTTTGGTGGAGATGGCTTGTTAAGAACTGCACAGGGATTTTGAGGAAGATGGTATATAGTGCCATGGTAAAACAAATTAAACAGGTAAGTGATTGTGCAATTGTGTCCACCTAAACACAAAAGAGCAAACATACAGACTCCATGGCTGTACAGCTTTAGCTTTTCCATTTCCTCAATTGCAAACCCTTGGTTTGGATTCTTAAAAATGTTGTTGCTTTTCCATGTGTAGATAAGTTTCTCTCTTTTTATTTTTCATGCTAGAAAAAAATTTCTCTCACATTTTCCAGCTGTCATGTCTAAATGAGCAGGTTTTATCAATAGGTTAGGAAAATGTAGATGTCCTGCGTAGTCTCCTGACATTTAAACAGAATAACTAGGAATATTTTCTGTCCTATCTGGGTGCCAAAAAAAAAAAAAAAACCAAACCAACAAACAAACCCAAACCAACCAACCAAACAACCTACCAAACAAACAAAAAACCAACCAAACAAAAAAAACCACCCAACACATTTTAAGGGACAGTTTCTAACCTAATTTTGAACAATGACTGAATTGTTGAAGTCAAGGTTCTTGGGCTCCACTACAAGGTCCAGATTGAATACTCATCCACAGAGCACAGATGCTTGAATTTATTCCTTCAAAGCATAACCACTTCTGCCTTTACCAGGCACTGCCGCAGTCTTACTTTCTCGTTAACCTCAGTCCTCATTTAAGCTCCATTTCTCAGCACATTTTGGTTCCTTCCACTAGTCCTTTCCTTTCTAACTTTTAATCTATTCTGTCTCTCCTGACCCCTTTTCCTTCTCAACTATAAATTTTTCTGTAGGTTGTCCAGCACCAATCCTTCACCCCGTGGATCCTTCAGTTCTCACAGCTGCCAATGTTTTAGCAACTTTTTTTCCTCTTCTTAACATTTTTCATTCTTATTGGCTCTGAATCTCTTCATCTTCATTTCCATATGTAGTTTACTGTCTCTATCACCATAAATATCTCGGTTCTGTCCTCTTTCACTCTGTCTGTGTTCTGGTATCCTGGTTCCTGTCTGCTTCTCATCTCCAGGCAGATCAGCTTTTTGCAAGCACTGCTTTTAAATAGTGCAGCTTCCTCCTTCTCACTTCCTGTTTGGAGTAGGTGGAAGAAATAGAGCTTCTGCGCTCCCATTTGGACTGCAGCCCAGTATGACGTAGAGCTATAGTTGCAAGGAAAATCCTGCTCAGCCTCAGTCTGGAACATGTTCTATAATTACAGAATCTTTGAGAAATGCAACTGCTGACACCTGAGACTTCTGTACTGAGCATGTGTGAACTGCCTTTTTTTTTTCTTTTTTTCCCAAAGGATTAGGACTTAGCCAAATTTAACAAATTCTATTAAGGGATGGAGAGAAGTACATCCTTGACACAAAGGCAAACCTTCACCTAATTTTAAGCCACTCTACAAGTGGTAATAGCCCCAGAAATGTTCACCAGAATGTTGTTGTGTTTTTTACAAAAAAACCCCGAAACATATCTTCCCTTAGTCTTAAGCTCAGAAATTACTTAATTATTTGTCTCCAAAAAAAAAACCAAATTCAGCCTTGTGCAGATGCTCAGTGTGGAAAATTTTAGTGCAAATAATTAAACATTGGCAAAGCTACAAATAACTGAAAACAGAGTCTCATAATGGGAATGTTGGACAACCTTGCTAGAAATGTGTGCTTCCAGGCCTGTCTATATTATCATGTCCATTAAAATTTGGAGAAAAAATTCTCTTTATAATCATCAGAGAAAAACTCACGGGTTTGCTGTCATTGTGGTGACAAGTTTCATACCAGAGCTGTTGTAAGAGGGTGCAATGAAGCTACACTGAAAGCGTTGCTTTCATTAAAAAGGACAATATTTTATTTATTGTAAAATAGGCTCAATTATTGCCATGTGGATAACTCCAGCCATTCAAAGATCTCAAACTGGTCTCAAAAAATCAAGAAAATGACGCAAAATTTGTGAGATTGAAAGACAGTTGGGGAAAGTCGTGATTTTTTTCCCCGTTTCTCAGCTTTGGAGATACTTTACAACATTTTCAAGTCCTTTTCTGTAACTATACAGTCAACTCACTTCACTTCACCTACATGTTATCTAAACCATATTCCGAATTTAAACCGGCAACAGAGACTTTAAGACAAATACCAAATATACTGTCAGTTGTCAAGACCTTAGACTCAGAGGCCCATGCCACTGCCTTTTCCATGGCGTTTATTATGGTTTAAGACTCTGGATATTGAGTGCTCAGCTGATGCACAGATTCTGCTTGTCAAGATGAAGCAAGTCTCTTGTGTATTCGAGCCCTTTTTTTTGTTTCCATTGACTTATCAATTGGGTTTGATTTCTGTATTTTTTCATACCGCTTGAAAAAGAATTTAAGACATTTAGAGTGCATATTGTATACACTTGAAAACAGAGGAAGAGTGTTGAAGGCTCAGCATAAGGCAAGTCTGAAGCAGCACCTGAGCTGTTCTCATTTACCAGTGGCTGGTAGGAAGACAGAATTCTAAACACAGACTGACTGTAAAAGCTCCAGGAGTTATTGATAAATTTCACAGAGGTCAAAGCATCTGTGATTGCTAATTAAAAACAGATTTATTTTTTAAACTGAATTAATATAAGCTAATTTGTTTTAGGGAAGGTTTTTCAAAGTAGTACTTTCGCGGAATGCTGGCTTGTCTTGCAAAGAGATCCACACAGATACACATAAATCACCAAATACCAAGCATCATATAGTGATGGCATAAAATCTTTGGAATATCTAAGTACCAAGAGAGGGGAATATTATTTACTGCTGTAAAGGAAGCAATAAGAGGAATGTGCAGATTTAAACTAAATGAGAGGCCATCCCATGTAAATGTTAGAATAACATTTTCCTAATGATGAGATTCACAAAGAAGCCTACGAAAACAGTAGACATTCAGCTTCTTTAAACTTCTAGAACTAAATTGAACAAAGCAACACGCAAGACAGTTGCAGAAAGGTTATTGAAATTAATTCCTCTGATCCTTAATACCAAAGTTTTGTTACTGAAATCCAGAAAGTGTGGTCCATGTCTTCCTTTACAGTGCTGAGTTAAGGCAGATATGAATTTTCCATAGCTTTGTCTTGACACATTGAGATTGATATGAGGTTAACTAGGTAGGGAAAGCCTCTAAGGGAATAGGGTGACAGAAGTAGCATAACCAAGTAATTCTGAGTCACACTACATTTACTCCTGAATATTTGGATCATAGTACCATGTTATGTCATCACCTACAGCTGGACAGAAGGTGACAGCTCCTCAGATGAGATGCATCTCACTTAACTTCTGCTGTCAGAAACTGACACCTGCACCTGAGCTAATCACCCTAAGTTCCCTTTACTGTCAAAAGGAAGAAGTAAGTGTCTTGTGGAGCATAATCCCTTTCATCTAATGTAGATGTGCAAAGTAAGGAAAAAGAATTACACAAGGCTTTCCCTGGTGTGGCCTGTAATGACTGTCTAGGACAAGTAGCCAAACTGTGATGACATAGGTGAAATGGCTTCCTCATTTTTTTGTCAAGGGTGAACGTCAGTACACATTTCTTTTTCACATATAAGCCAAACTGCTGAAAAGGTCTATGATGAATGGAACTACACACGACAGGCATTACAGCACTTCTGCAAAACGTAGCTGCTCAGCTCCTGAACAGGATGAGGCAAGACGGCTCCTAACACTGCTTTTTTAAATTCCATCCTAGTTAGAAATGTGCTTCTTGTGACAATGTGAAGTGACAATGCCTGTTCTTAAATCCCTGAGGTGTTTAGGCCTTGTCGTAGCTGTTTCCTGCTGCTGACTTAATTAAGGCCTGACAGCCTGAGACCAGCTCTTCTCAGCAGCCTGCCACAGCCTGCTTTCAGCGTGACAGGTAAGGGCACGGTGGCACTCTGTTCTGTTTGCCTTGTGGTCCACTGCTTTCACTTGTGCATAGAGAGGAGGATGCCAGCTGTCCCTACACCACACTGCACCATCCTCTCCAGTTAGTCTGAGAGTGAGTTTTCATGCTATAGCTAGGGCATTCTATTGATGGCAGCTGGTGGAAAACATGGCCCTGCTTTGCCCTTTTCCCACTCAGCCATTGTTACTAGATCTAAGTCATGCAGCATCAGAAGGACCTGATGCAGCATTCGACCCAGTGAGGAGCTATTCCCTTTTTTTCAGTTAGTCTTCCACTGGATCAGCCAGTTGAATTGACTCATCCTGCAGCTATGTTTTTGTTAGGTATTATATGCAGGAACCAGAGTGAGTACCTGCCACTGACTTACTGGGGTACACAACTTGTTCCACCCTTTCAGCTACAGTGTTGCATCATCTTAGCTCCAATAGGAAATGGGAACAACTTCACTATGGTCTATTCATCAAGGAAGTTATTACTCTGTGAACAGAACACTTTCAGTGTATATATAATTTTTATTGTTATCTAGTTAATCAGGTTTGGTTTTGCCATTCTCTAAATGAGGGTTTACTGTCAAGGAAAACCTTGAAAACTTTGTGCTATTTGAGTCTAGAAGATACAATTAAATATGTTTTAAAACATCTCAAGATGCCAAAGTAATGGGTGTCTTTTATAGCTCTGCTATCATATTATTTGGTGCCAGAGCAGTGCTAAAGGAGGCTGGGGTGGGGGTGGGGGAGGCGGGGGGTGGGGTGTTCGCAAGCGATGGTGAAAAAACACGAGATGGTGGTTCTCACGTGTTGCTGCACTGTCCTTGCTATGCTGGGCAAGTTCCAAGCAGTAACCAAATCCAGAATGACTACTGGGACACTCCTTGCTGTTCTAGCTACAAGTTGCTTGTTAACTTCCTGTTCTAAAACAGTGAGGAATGTTGCTATCAGCGCCTAAACATTTATTGCTTCCTCTCCCAGCAGCAAGCTCAATTCACTGGCAGGTCTCAAAGTATGGAACCTACCTCCTGAACTGATAGCACCTCAGTAGGTGAGGGGCTTTTAATGATTGCACTAGTAGTGCAGACCCTTTTGGCTACAGGAAATGTGCTAATGCAATTTACTATTATCTTTCACAGCAGGAGTTCCCTTCAGGGAAAGGCTGATATTTATTCTAAGACTTGGATTTTATTAGGTGCCTTGAGAAAAGTGAATTACTAGGGATCAGAAAGTTGTTAAAATCTCTATACAGCAAGCAATTTGACCATGACTGGCAATACCTGAGAGTGCATCTCTTATCAGGATTCCTACTCCATGTAGGATTTTCCAATTTTTTAAAAGGATTTTCAGTTTTTCTTCTGGCAGCAATCTCCAAAAATGAAAGCACTTCAGACATCTCAGCTTTAAGTACTCAAAATCCCTACTTGCTTTTAAAAGCTTTGGTCTTATGGTAATACCACATACATAAGTGGAAATGAAATGGGTCTGCACAGATTTGCTGTATTCTGCTGCCACATCATTGTCCCAATGCCAGAACAGCCAGCCACAAATTGATTCCACCAGCACTGAAGGAAGTATTATGTATGAAAAAGGAAATTATGTCTAAAGTTTGTAAAAGAGCCTTAACTCAGGATTTCCTGTACTTTTAGTTTTTGTGTTATTTAGGCATGAGAGTCAGCAACCTTAACACCATCTTAGTGCAATTTTGTGTGCGCTGGAACTTCCCTAGTGTTTTTGGAATGTAAGTAATGTGAACACATGGAACCAGCTGAAATACAACTGAAAAAAATATTCTTTTATGTAAGTAAATACTGTTAGTTGTGAATGTTTACATTTTGACTCATGGAAGAGAAGTTAATAATACCAAATATGCCAAATGCATTCTGTCCTCCCAGCCAACAAGGAGTTGCTCTTTTTGGCACCATCTACGAAGACAGAAGAGCAGGGAATTTCCTCTAAGTAACCTCTTTGGTCTAGTCCACCACCAGTTTCTATAGAGACTGTATTCTCAAAAGTCCTCCTCATGTATCACTATAAATAACTCCCACAGTTCAGTGGAAAAGAGAAGTTTAGCCATAGTACTTACTGGACATAAGCTGGATGTTATTTTGGAAAAATGGAAATCCAAGGTAGATAAAACATTTTTGTGCAGTTGTTGGTGAGAATTTATGTAGCCATTGGGGATGGAAAAGATGTCAGAGACAGCCTGTTAGTGACACCCGAACAGGAAGATTCTACCTATTGCTCAGATCCCAGGGAGGAATATTACTGCCCCGTGAATAGGGACTTAGATGCTGCACAAAGCTGCATTATTAGGAGGACTAATAGCACCTTCTCTTCCCTTGTTGTTAATACAGTCCCTGCACAGACTGAGTCACATGTTTCTTGGCTGGAGTTTGTACGGCTTCTGAGTTCTGCAAAATTGTTTATGTATTTTTCTTTATAATGGCCATGTGAGAAAAGAATTATTCTCTCTGTCCTACTGATGGGGAAACAAGTCCCAGAGCAATAAAGGAGCTTGATTTTTAACATACTTTGACACTTTGTTTAGAAGCTTAAAACTGTGTAGATGTTTGAAGTTGAATCAAATGCTGCAAGAGTGCTTCCCGGTGTGTCAGCTGTATCCAAGTGCAACCTCTGAGTGGAGCATCCCCCTCTCCCCCACCCTATGCTTTGGTTTCCACAGGAAGAAAATCTGTGCACACAAGACGTAGAACCCTAGAGTGCAACTGCACTGCAGTTTAGACTTGGCAAAAGACACAAAGACAGGATTTTTGAAAGCATCAGGTGCCTAATTTCCATTGTTCTCTATGACAAAGAGGCCCTGGAAATCCTACTGACTACTTACTACATTTTTTAACAATTCTGCCTCTAAGTGACTGCTCAAGATCACGGAAGTAGCCTGTGGCTACCATGCTAACCACTGGGATAGTCTTTCTTCTGTGTCAATAAAGATTTGTTAGAATTAGCTAAACTGATCCAAATTTGGAACTTGACTAGACTCTTGACTAGGAGGACTGGCCATTAGGGCAGAAATGAGATGTGAACCCTCTGTCAGATGTCAGGAGGGGCTGGGGCTTCAGGCAAGCCTTAGGTACTAGGAAATGTTTCCATGACATGAAACTTGTTTTATTTATAAACCTGGCTCTGTTATACTGTCCTGTTCTGTAAATCCTGACTGCTGCTAAATACATTTTGTGTTGGTTTCACCACAACAAAATGCTTTAAATTGCTTTGATTATCCACAGTGAAATACTTTCATCAATAAATCCACTATAAATGAAAAGTTATGGAGGAAATGCAAATACTTAATTGAGGTAATAATAAATTGATAACATGCTCTTTATAGTAGACATCAATATATGCATGTTGGTAAGTCTGCAGTTTGTAAATTTTAAATGCATTAAACTGAAACAAGTTGTGAACAACAAATAAAAAGAAGACCTTATTTATCTGATTCTACTTTTTCCAAATGTAAAAAAGAAATCAGTGGTTCTACACAATGTAAAATTTTTATAAGCTTCTTGCAGGAAAACTTCACCTCAGTGAAAAGAGGATCCTTACAAATTAAAAAGAATGTAATCATCTCTTTTGTCCAGAGCACCACAACATGTTGACAGTTCTTGATTTGCTGGAGCTCAGAAGTCTCTACTGGTTTTCTGTTCCAGCCTTTCTAATCTACAGTATCTCCAGGAAGGTTAAGATACTGAACTGATACCTGAAATAGGCTGTAACACCCTGTTATATTTATTTACAAGGACTCAGTCAAGAGTATTTATGTGACAAATAATGATGTAGCACAGAGATACCCAAAATAAAGTTAAATTGGCAGGTTTGAATATGGTAATAATTTTGGTCATAGCAATACAGGTCAATTCACACTGCTCCTTAGCTGGGAAATTTAGCTTTTAGGAGCTTCATGCTGCTATGTTTGCTTCTGACCTTCAATGTATCTTCTTTAACAGTGGCTTGATAACGGTGCTTAATTACAAAGTGCAGTTTAGACGATTTGCAGAGCTGGAATCCAAAGGCAGCTGATGCAGCTGCAATTTTCATATCATGCTTTGTAGCCTGTAAAGGTTCCTTTGTTCTGTATAAATTATGTTTTTATGGGGCACTCACATTCATATGTTCCTCTGCTGTGTGGTGTGGCTGACTTGGATGCTGCTTCACTTAGTCATAGTTCTTCAGTGCTACA
Organism: Monarcha castaneiventris obscurior; assembly: GCA_026261815.1. NCBI lineage: Eukaryota > Metazoa > Chordata > Aves > Passeriformes > Monarchidae > Monarcha > Monarcha castaneiventris. The sequence goes on along the minus strand of JAMPIT010000059.1, from coordinate 11,865,940 downwards.
AAAATGGCTATGACAGAAATTTTCATTACCAAACTGAAAATAAAGTATTCTTGGTAGACTGCACTGGCTCTGTCTTAGCTGCATACTGGGGTTGACCCTCAACACACAGAAATATGCAAATACTGCAGAAGGTGCTGCATGAAAAGCAAAGTATCTAGTCTTGTGTCTTTACGGTAATATAGTAACTGATCATGTGAAAAGCAGAAACCTTGTTTCCTAGAGATTTGTGCGTCATGGTTGGACTTCCTGGTGTCTAAAAAGGGGTGACCTCTAATTACCCAAGGATAAAGTAAGCCTGTATCTCTTGGATAGGTGGATTCCGAATAGGGATGTAGTAACAGCTGAATTAATTTTCTATACTTGCACTTAGCAAGTGCTTTTTATATTTGCCTGTTTTCATGAAACGGTCTTAATTTCTGTGTGATCACTCTTCTGATGTCTTTGGTTGAAATCAATCAACATAATTAAGAGCAAGAGATGGACACACATACATGCACGCATATGGGATCGGGGAACCTCTCTCATCAAGAAAGGCTAAAAACAGTAATGAGCTCTCCACTCTTTAAAGTCCAGTTTGCTCAAGACTGCAAAAGATTGCCATCATTATTTATACACATCAAAGCCAAGCATTAACCAAATATACAGCATAATCCCTGAGTGTCTCTGTCAATGCCTGAAGTGCTTCACCTAGAAATATTTTTACCAGTACTGGAAATACTTAGTTTTCCTGTAAAAGAATCATTATCATTTTCAGCTGTTGTAATCAGTTTAAATATTAACTAGGACTCTGTAGCATTTTAATTATGCCTTTACAATTTTGATTGCTTCACATTTAATTGTGGGAAGTCTTTCCTTTCCTTTCCTTTCCTTTCCTTTCCTTTCCTTTCCTTTCCTTTCCTTTCCTTTCCTTTCCTTTCCTTTCCTTTCCTTTCCTTTCCTTTCCTTTCCTTTCTTTCCTTTCCTTTCCTTTCCTTTTCCTTTCCTCTCCTCTCCTCTCCTCTCCTTCCTCTCTCTCCTCTCCTCTCCTCTCCTCTCCTCTCTCTCCTCTCCTCTCCTTCTCCTCTCCTCTCCTCTCCTCTCCTCTCCTCTCCTCTCCTCTCCTCTCCTCTCCTCTCCTCTCCTCTCCTCTCCTCTCCTCTCCTCTCCTCTCCTCTCCTCTCCTCTCCTCTCCTCTCCTCTCCTCTCCTCTCCTCTCCTCTCCTCTCCTCTCCTCTCCTCTCCTCTCCTCTCCTCTCCTCTCCTCTCCTCTCCTCTCCTCTCCTCTCCTCTCCTCTCCTCTCCTCTCCTCTCCTCTCCTCTCCTCTCCTCTCCTCTCCTCTCCTCTCCTCTCCTTTCCTCTTTTCTTCTCTCTTTTCTTCTCTTTTCTCTTTTCTTTCTAAGAAATGTCTTTCCAATAATAATATTCCCAGCTTTTTGTCCACAATAGGATCATTTTGAGAATCTAAATGGACACATCTCCAGGGTAATAGCAGTGTCTCAGAACAGGCCCAGAGGTAATTGCCTGCCAGAGTCACGACCATGAGTAACAAATGGCAGCTGTACTGCCTTCCCCTCTGGCATCTTTGGGTGCAAGGATTTCCAGCAGGCAAGGGATGTGGCTGTTTGGGACATTGGCTGCCTCTTGGGTGTAGCTACGTGTACCAGATCGCCCTCTCCATCAAAGCACGTAGTAAATGGTTATGGCATGATTTTTCACCTCATGAATTTCCAGCGTTATCTCTTTTCTAGACCAAGTCTGTGTTTTCTACACCTTATCTGCAGCCTGCTTTTTTATCAGCTGTAAGGTCTCATATCGAAACAGACACTCTTAGGAAAACCAAGTCAAATTAACTGCAGATACAATATCAATTCAAAACCTCAAGTGTGGGTAATCTCTGGAAGAAGCAGAGTAGCCTTCAAATAAAATTCAACAATCAAATGGAATCAATCTAGCAGCTCACTGCTTCTACCCTGCTGCTGTTAAAACACACTCACCACTCCCTTGTGAGAGTCCTGGCACTCACAAGACACATACTGAACTAATTCCACTCAGTAACCCAGAAAAAAACTCCAGAGAAGCAAATGGTTTTTTCCTAGGATCGGTGAGCTGAATGCGCAGCACACAGGAGCTGTGACAGGAGAACATGACAGGATGGCAGGAGCACGGGTGTGCGAGGGGAGGGGCAAGGAAGGAGTAGCACTCCTCCTTTCCCTTGCTGTGAATCATTAGATTTGCCCAGATGTATTATTGGACTTCTTGATTTGAGGCACCACAGAAAGGGAGACATTTAGCAGGAGGAGGGAGAGCAAAGGCAGATCAGCCAACAGGTAGCTCTGTGAACAGCAGATACGAATGGGATTTACTTTGCATTTGAATCTCAAGATTGATCTTGCATGTGAATCCTGTCTAGTCTGCCAAAGCTGAGCTCACATTGCACCTTTCCTGCTATGGAGGGATTTATAAGTTCTGTCACAACGATCTGTCTGTTCTACTTGGTCAAATCTTTTCATAAACTTTGTAGCAACTTAAGACCTGTAAAATGCCCACCCCTTGCAAAAAAAAAAACTTCAGTGAAATTGGTCAACGGGATCTAAATTATTGTAGGACAAGAAGCACTTGTACAGACTGAGACAGAAAATGCAACAGCATATACTGTATATTCTTACAAAAAGAAGGGAAAAAAAGTGTCATGACATTAATTTTCCTCTTTTTTTTTAATTTGGAATTTCAAAAGAAGACTGAAGTGTCAATATTGAAAAGAAAAAAATATTACCATTTTATAAATTGTTATTCAACATGTGTTGGGCAGTCTAATAAAACTACAGTCCAACATTTATTTTACATCTTTATGGATTCTAGAGCCTCCCAGAGAGCACTAGCACATACTTTACGCATACATTAAGTGCAAGGAACAGAAATATTTCATCATGTGCATACCTTTCCTGGAAGGCAGTTTTGTAAAGACAACATGAGATTAGAGAGACAATTCCACCATGGACCTGTCACCATATGGGTTGTAATTCTAATTTACAGCAGCAATAGCACGCCCTGCATGAGCCTCACTTGATTCAATAACATTCTATTATTTCTAAAAGCAGCAGAGTGAACTTTTATCAATCTCCCCATACTAAATATATCAAGATGTGACAATCACTCCTTTCTGTATGGATTAAATAGCAATTTGAAATGTCATATTTGGATCTACTGAGCAATATGCCTGCTGCCAGTCATTGACAGCAAACCACAGTAGTTAATTTGACCCTATGGAACATTTGAAAGCAGGCAAGCTTGAAGCATGAACTCTAAGCATGTTTCAGGTTTCACTTACATATTTCAGTGAATTGATCATATATTCCTATTAATTTTTCAGGCATTTCTTTCAGAACTACCATCACACATGGTAAACCACTACAGAAAGGGATGTTTAGAGAACTTCTTGTTAATGTATTGCTCTCAATTGAAATTCCTCGCACAAATATCCTTTCATAGAGGAAATATTTTTCCCCTCATAAATTTCACTCCCATGAGAGACATTTTATAACTTGACTACAAAATAGGACATTCTCAAAGCCTCACAAGGCTTTTCCTGATTAAGGTGAACAATTTAATTACCTATCTAATCTGTTTGTGTGCTTCAATAGTCTAAGTGACAGTTCTCACTCCTAACAGACTATTTTACCTATCCACCTTGCCTAAATTTTGTGCTATGCCTAAAATTTGTTATGAACAAAAGCCTAGTCATCTATGTGCAAATTACCCCTGTCCATAAATTAGGATCCTTCTTGCTTGGATGTTTTCATGAGGACCTTGAAGCACAATCATAAAGGTAGCACCAACTCTGTCCATTTGGTCTAGTCAAAGTAGGATACTGCCAGAGATGGATTGCATTTACCAATCAGAGTTAGAAAGAGTGTGGATGAGAGCGACAGGGACCTCCTCCACTTGGTGGAAATAGCCAAAGGATGGGAAATACAGGCTATTTTATACTGGACAATTGCATAGAAAAAAAAATAAATACAGACTATAGGCATAGATCTTTATGGCAAAAAGGATGGTCATACAGAAGCCAATAGAAACGTGACCTCTGCTCATGCTGGCAAGAGTCTCCCTGGCTTTTGCTGTGTCATAATTGATTTGGCTTTTTCCAGATCCTCCCCTGTACACAGTGACCAAGCCTCACGTTTCTCTGTTTCCACAATGGCAGATTTGGCTGAAGCTGCACCAGATCTCTCCTGGAGGTTATTATGCACATTACCAAGTCAGCAAAAGGGAACGGATTTTCATGTCTCAGGCAAAACCTGGTGTGAGGATGGAAACTTTGAGGAGAGAGCCTGAACAGAGAGCTGGGGGCAGTAATTTCTCAAACTGCAAAAGCAAAAGTAAGATTTGCCAGAGCTTGTCTGACCATGCCCTAATTCCCCTTTTTTGAAGTGCAAAACTAACCTAAGAAGAAGCGCTGGCCATTAAAAAGTCTTTGAAGATACCTTTAAAAACTAAGCCAGGTTGATTACACATTTGTGTGAGATTATATCTGATCTCACCTCTAAAATTACAGGGATATCCCAACTGTGGATAGTTTTCTATATCAGAAGCAAATGCTAATTTGGCAAAACAATAGTTTGCAAACTGCTGAGGGAGTCAGTAATGGGAACTAGGTCCTTTGCACTGTAGGTCACCAGCTGAAACCCACCATAACTCAGAAAGAGGAGCCCTTAGGAACTTCTGTTGATCTAAGGGTGTTCTAGAACCAAATCAAAGAAATAAGATAGTAATTTCAGTTCAGATCCTAGTGAGCAACTATTACCTGCCCCAAATAAAAAGTTCCAGTTGCTGTTATATCAGAGAAGTAAAAAACTCTATTTATCATCTAAATGTTTTCTGCCTTTCCTTGTGGAGGCTTGTTCATAGGATTAGATGAAAAGCTGTCATCAGTGCTGCACAGAAAGTTCTTGTTCTGTGGATGAATAATTCAATTTCCAATGTTGCTAATCCAGTGCCATTCAGAAGCATTAAATTGAGTTTCAGTTAAGTATGTCTGAAGTAATTTGACTGTTTATCTTTTTGTTTTCTATTCTACTAAACCACTCAATCTATAAGAAATATCCAGAAAGAAAAATTCAGCACGTGAAGGCAAAGAGGGAGGTCTGTTATGCATTACTGTAGAACTCTTCTGCAACACTGTAAACATGGTTTTTCTTGCACCTTTTATTGTCTGGTGTGGGTTTGGTTTGTTGGGGTGTTTTTTAATAGAAGCTATTTTTTTCAGTTTCCTCACACTATAAATAGGAATCCTTTTTCAAAATCTCATACAAGTAGTAGTGTTCTCTGCGTAAATGTTAATCAGCTTACACAGTGTATCATCCTCATGTCCCTTTAATGAGATTAAGCTCCTCTTGCTGAGTGCAAGATTTCCTGAAGTGCTCTATTCTTCTTGCCATTTCTATCAGAGGAAGACCCCACCCTTCCTGTGTCAGGTATTTTACAAACACATTAAAAAGATAATCCCTGTACTGGCAGAAAAATTGCTTTTACCAACTCTTTACCACTGAGGGGTGAGTTTCACAGTACATCTTGAACTAGTACAGTGATTACCACTGCCAAAACAGGGATTCCTCCTTCCTGGCTATTCATTAATTTTCTTTTGGGCCCATCATTGGCATATAAATGCTTGTAAACCAAGATGCCAGAGTCAAACAATTTGAGTGTACTTATCTACTTCAGCACAGCAATGTGTTTGTTTCTTTGGGCCATTGGAGCTTTCCTGAGCAGTCCTTGTCGGCTTTTCAGCTGTGCCACTATAACTGCTCTTGCAGCTACAAGGGGATTTGCAAGGTAGACTCGAAGTTTATTCAGATTTAAAACAGCACTCTTACTTCTCCAATGCTTTTGTTCCTTTGTTTTTGCCAAGTGGCAAAATGATGTTACTCCATCAAAAGTGATACTAACACAAGTGAGTGTGCAGTGCAAGGCAGCAGGCAGAAGCGTGGGATGCTTAGGCTTTTGTTGTGGCTGAAGGAAAGTCAAGTCCCCTGATTATCCCCCAAAACTATTTATCTGATAATTAAAGCAAAATATCTAGTCCCCAGACCTCAACCACCATGTTTTCATTTAAAGCTGGCAATTAAAGGGGATAATTTTTTACAAGTATAAGAGAAATAAAGAATAAATCTGTGATGAAGCAATCCAGAATTCCACAGTGTGTGCATGTGTGTAGGCCTACTCTCAACCATACTCATACATGAAGAAATACTTCTTTCCTTGGAACAGGCAGAAGTCTGATTCTTAGCCATGAGCTGTTCTCTACTGATTACTTTGAAGGTCTTCAAATACCAGGAAGCTTCACAGACAATTCTACAGTTTCCAGTGACCTTGGATATCTTACACCGGGAACAAGAAAAAAGAACATGCTGCTCCCACTGGCACCTCTCAGTAGGATTTCTTCCTCTTACCCCAGCCTGCCTCCCCTGATCCCCTCCTCAGCTGGCTGTAGCAGAGCTGAATGTTCTTCACCCCTAAAGCACTCCTTTCTAAGCTAATTCCCCTCTTCTTTAGCTCAGGAAAGAAAGCTATGATAGGTCCTTAAACCATTAATCTAAATAACAGCATTTTGGGACCAAGCCTTGAAGGCTGATGACATCCAAACATGTCTCTGCATATGGAAAAACCCCAACATTCATAGGAAATCTTACCCTCATGTCTTCTTTAATACACAGTTTGACACACTATGCACTTTCCTTCTTTTCCTCAGATGCTGAGGAATCTTGCACCAGAATGGGGACAACATCAAAGCCTGAATGAAAGCTATAAAGCACTTTGCTATGTCATTCATCTTCATTGTCCCTTCTGGGAGCCACAGAAACAAGGGAGATACCCAGTTTGGGAACCAAAGCCACCTAGCAACAATAGCCTGAACCAGGGCTGGGAATGCTCTTCTGTTTCATTTATCTTTTCTGGCCATCCTGGCAACAGGAGAAACAGCAGCTGACACACCCCATTAGGAAACCAGAGACTCCCAGCACTAGACCCTGAGTAAAAGTTTGAAAGAGATTCTTCCCACTTGTGTCCTGGTTCTCACCTGCCACACTCTATCTGATACAGGAAACAATGAGGTAAACAATTGCCATCACATTCTCTGCAGCTCTGAAAAATGACGTAAACTCTCCCTGCTGATGACAAACACAGTCTGTCCCCGCATACCCCCCATACAGCACTGGCCAAGCCTGGTAGCTACAACCTTGGCTCACTACAAGCAGGTGTCTGTACAAATGCACACCATTTGTGGTGGGTCAAACATCGTGGTTGTATGAAACTCTGACCCTGGTAATTGAACATGAGGCAAGAGGCATTCCATTCGGCAGTTTTGGTAGAAGAGAAGAAATTTGTTGCCTCCCAACTCCCTATTAAAAATACCTGAGTTTGCTCAAGTGCACTGTCAAGTATGAGGTCTGATCATCCAGCACTTTATTTATTCTCAGAATCTGCAAACTGCAAGGATGGATCTTCTAGAAATTCTCACAGAGGAAATATAAGGCAAAGACCTTTTTTTTTCCAGGTAATAAAAACAAAGTCTAGGGTTCATCTAGAGACTATACTAAAGTACAGAATAAAAATCCAACTGTACTTTTCCAGGTAATGAATATAAGTCAGTGGGTTTGATGCTAAGGGCTCCTCACTTCACCAAGACTAGTATTATAAAGAGAAGATAAATTACTTTATGCATATAGGAATAGATTTCAATTGCACTATTAAGAATACCTCGTGTCTTAGCCTACTCATTTCATGGACAGTGGTTCTGGGTTTCTTTTATTTTGGAAGCTATTCGTTTTTATTTAGTTTACTGATTAATAAACTCCTTTGTTCTTATTTTCAGGAAATTTATTTTGACTTTATTTTCAAAGTTACTTTTCATTTTTCTTTGATATTTTTGTATATACATTTTTAACCTAATGTTAGACTATGAAAATAACTGCCTGCATATTTTTCACTATGCTTATCAGAGACTTTTTTCCTTTGGCTGACATTTTTTTCATGCAAAAACAAAGCAAGAGGATGTCAAATCAGTCTGACAACATGACTGCTTTCCAGTTTTTTAGATAGGACTAGCAAACCATCTTCAGTTCCAAAGGTCTGCAAGCACTAAGACCAAGAATTAATTTGGTGACAGCGAAACCGCAATTCATTTTATCATGTACAGAAAAGATCTTCCAGTCTACATTGTGTAACTCGCCGATAGGGATCAGAGGTTGTCCATCACACCATCTGCCTTTCATTCAGCAGGCTTCTAATTTCCTACAGGCAGTAGAACAGCTGGGAGCGAGCCAGCCTTGAGGCGCAGAGCTGGGTGCTGTCAGTGTATTGCTCGCGTTGTAGCTCAGGGCATTGCACGTTCTTTCCCAGAAGTTTTGCTGGAGTGCTCTTGAATAGGAATGGTGAAAGGTCATGAGTCAAAGGAGTAGCTGACGTTCTGCCAGGAATGATCAAAACCATCTCAAAGTATAACCCTTCATCCCGGTGAGGTTTTGCAGATGACTGCCAGGTCTGCAAAACCTCCTCCCTCATCAATGGTCTTGAAAGCAGCAAAGATCTTGGGTATTGCTCGTTGAAAATTCTGATGGAATTAATGCCAACAGTAGGAAATTCCTTGTGTGGTTTCCATTATGACAAGTGCTCATTAGAGCCTTTAATGGAATAATGGAAAGTTTTGTTAGAAATTTTGCTTTTGCAAGCATTGCTTATCAGTACTGGTAAACAAATAATTTTCACACAAAGACATTTTTAAATTTAGTTTCCAAACCATTTTGGAAACATTAATTCATTTGAGTTTAGAAAACTTGAAAAATTTGGATAAATCTTTCCATGATTTTTAATTTAATATGCTTAGAAAACTGCTAAATAACTCCATTTCAAATATTTCTAAATCAAGAACAGAAATGTTTTGATATTTTTGATAAAAACAGGTTCTCATCTTCTCATAAATTCAAATATTGATATGAAGTTTGGTCTCCCAGAAGGGCCTTGTTCTGTAATCGTGAATTTTGTTGACATTTTATCTTCGGGTCAGTGCTTCCATTGTTGCTGCAGCTAAGACAACTGGAAATTGGAAACCCATTTGTCATGTTAAGTTTCTTTCTAAAATAAAAATACAAGCAAGCTACTATGGCCAGTCTTTCCATCTCCGTGGTGCAAGTGAGCTCACTGATCTCTCCATGGAAGTGAATGCCAAAAGATCAAATGCCAAAGACCAACATTATCCAGTGGTTAGGGTACAAGACTGGAAGTGAAACTACATTTTATCCTCACAGGCCTGTCTTAGCTAAGCTCTATTTGGCAAGAAATATAATGTGTCCATTCCTCAATGTGCCCACCTGCAAAACATCACAATACCCAAATATATATACAAAAATGATTGGAACCCCTAAACATATATGTGAACTTGTGCAAAATACTCCTTTGCCTATGGCTGAGATGTCTTTCATGTCACCATTATTTTTTAGTCAATTAGCAGCTTTACACTAAATTAGAAGGAGCCTAAGAAAACTTGTAGTTTTTAAGTTACCAAAATTCCTTGAAAATTGTTGAAAAAGCAGAAAGAGGGTCAAACGGGCACTCCCACTCTCTCCTCACTGCCCCTTCAGGGATATGGCACAGTGTGATCCCAACAGTTACAAGTTCTGCTTGTCCTCCTGATCCTGCAGCTGTTGTGTGCATCATATCTGACCTACCTACACCTACAGAGCTGCATCTCAGCCATGGCTTATGCTGCTTCTTCTCATATAGGAGGAAGCTGGGGATACTGTGGGATGTAGGGGGAGAACTTAGGAGAGTCTAAACCCAGTAAGGCAGCTGGGATTTCTGTCCTTAATTATTAAAGGCCACATAGGACACAAATGCATAAGAAAGCTGGCTCTGTTATCTCCTCTGCTTATGGAATAGCTTAGTATCAGTAATTGCCCATGAACTATCAATAGCTTCAAACTGGAAATCAATTTCTTCTTCTTTCCTGTGCTCGTTCCCTTACTCTTATATGGTAGGACTAGATGGAAACCTTCAGGTAGAAGCCATGTCCCCATCAATGATATGTTTTCATTTAATCTTCTCTATGTCATGTTTGTGGTAGGGTTTTCACTCCAATTATCACATTTCAACTAAACTGGCAGTAACCTCCACTTGAAGGGTGGCAGTTCATTACATTACTCAGTTCTATTACTTTAATATAGTCAGGCTTACCCTGAGAAAGAAAGCAGTGTTTTAGGGAGAACTTGCCAAGAAAGTGACTCCAATTTAAATTAAGGTAATGCAACATTTGGGTAAATGCTAGTTTAATCTCCTGTTCTTTCATCTTATTTTAAACCACTTGGAACTGGCATATACCTAACTGAAATAAAGTGTCCCTGTAGTAGTTTAGACTCAAATTGGTTTTAAACTGACTTGATCTAAGCTGTGAAGCTTGTTAATGTACACAGATACTGAGTATTTCCTAGCATTTAAATTAGAAGGACAAAGTACTTTGTCTAAATTTTCCCACCTTAAAAGTGGAAAGCTAATGAACTGCAAAAGAGGTATTTTCTAGCTTTTAAACAAGAGATGGGGTATAGAAGATCTCTGAAACTAAAGAAACAAGTAGTTGTATCTCTGGAGAGACATTATTTTAGTAGCAATACCTCTGATTTTCCTTATTGGCTTTATTTTGTTATTTTACAAGTACTCTCTGGCTGTTGGAGATTATTTTTGGGGGTGTTGGTTGATGAGAAGCTCCACATGACTCGACAATGTGCACTTGCAGCCCAGAAAGCCAATATTATGCTAGACTGCATCCAAAGCAGTGTGGCCAGCAGGGCGAGGGAGGTGATTCTTCCCCTCTGCTCTGGTGAGATTCTACCTGGAGTGCTGCATCCAGCTCTGGGGCCCCAGCTCAGGAAAGACCTGTGTATCTGTTGGAGCAAATCCAAAGCAGGGCCACCAAGATGGCCAGGGGGCTGGAGCACCCCTCCTGTGAAGATGGACTGAGAGAACTGAGGTTGTTTAGCCTGGAGAAGAGAAGGCTCCAGGGTTAGAGGAAAGAATCCAGCAACGTCAAGACAGGAGCCCAGTTCTTTATATTTCAACAGGAATACAAGCAAGATATTTTAACTTGAGAGACATTTCAAGTACATCTTTATCTGATAGCAGTGAAATAATCACTCAATACATTATGTGACAGAGGGTTTCCAAGTTGTGACACAATGTAATAGTAACTGAATTTAGAAATCCTGGTAAAACTATTGCATTATTTTTTGTAAATTTATTTTTGCAAGCTAGTGTATAGTCAGCACCAGGCCAGTCATAAATGAAGCTGTTTAGAGGATTATGTGGTTTCATGTTAATCAGTCATCTTTCCCCTTGGAACTTACATTGCATGTTTTATTGGTTTCTCTCATCACTTCACAAGATGGGTGAAGCAGTTGTTTTTATAATAGCCTCATTACGTTGCATTAGGAATGAAGGTCTAGAGAAATTATGTTGAATCTCATCGTTATGTTCCATCAGTAATGAAGACAGAGAAATGGAACACTTTAAGTTACCAACAGGCTGTGAGAGAACAGGGGGAATGGCTGAAACCAGTGAATGAAGGTTGAACAATTGAATCCAAAGCATTCCCATTGTAGGCTAGTCCCTTAACTTAGAAGCTCTTCTTTTTTTCTTGTCTGCAGTCAGATTCTGATGTCAAGGATGAATCAACCAAACCACTTTTGTCTTCCCCTGAACCTGTTTCTTTATTAAGAAAATGAGATGATAGTGCTTTATGGTAGTTCAATTGCCACCTCTCCAAAGTAAGTAAAACCAAAATACTTATAACCACCAAGAAAACAGCTTTTCAAAACAGAAGCTCTCAATCTTTTCAGGTCAGGACTGTTTTTCATTGCAGTCAAATCTTGAAAGATTTCACTATGCTACTCACTCCCTCTTCTTAAAAATTGTTTGCACCTCAGCCTCTAGTAAAACAGATGCCCCAGTGCAAACATTTTCTTCAAATCCTATGCCTAAGCTTCCAGAAAAATATCCTATCATTCCCCTACTCTTAGACAGTTTTCTACACTCTTAGTTGAGCCCACTGAAAAGTCATGTATTTCCTGATGTGTCCCATCAGGATTGCTGCCTGGTCCTCCAACTCGATAGGGAAGCTCTGAGAAAGGCGCATTTGTGTCTCGCAGCTGTTAAGAGCCAATCCCTTTAGCTGCCTCTAGCCAGTGAGTCTCTGCTCCCACAGGAAACACATCTCTGTTCCTGGAGGCTGCTTCTATCACCATGGTGAATCCACACTGCCATCATATCAAGGGACTGGGAAGTATGGCATGAAAAAGCCACCCATCCACCAGCAACACACTGGAGCTAAAACCACAGCATTTGGCTGCCTCCCACTGACTTCGAGTAAATGTTACACACTTCACTTGGTAAGAGGGAATGAGGAGAGGAGAGGAGAGGAGAGGAGAGGAGAGGAGAGGAGAGGAGAGGAGAGGAGAGGAGAGGAGAGGAGAGGAGAGGAGAGGATAGGAGAGGAGAGGAGAGGAGAGGAGAGGAGAGGAGAGGAGAGGAGAGGAGAGGAGAGGAGAGGAGAGGAGAGGAGAGGAGAGGAGAGGAGAGGAGAGGAGAGGAGAGGAGAGGAGAGGAGAGGAGAGGAGAGGAGAGGAGAGGAGATGAGAGGAGAGGAGAGGAGAGGAGAGGAGAGGAGAGGAGAGGAGAGGAGAGGAGAGGAGAGGAGAGGAGAGGAGAGGAGAGGAGAGGAGAGGAGAGGGGACAAAGGTCAATGACCTGTTCTTGGGGTATACCTCCAGAGTGCCTTTCAAGTCCATAGGGAGGGCCTATCATCATCATCATCATCATCATCATCATCATCATCATCATCATCATCATCATCATCATCATCCTGCACCAGGAAGCACAGATTCAGATGCAAAGAAGCATTTCCAGATAGTTTGGGACCAGTCTGTTCCTGCAGATGCAGTGCAGCTCTTGCTTAGTGCCAATAATAACAATATCTAAAGCTATATCTAATATCTATATAATATCTAAAATAAGAAGAATATATTACTTGAAATGCTGATTTTGTTTTAAAGTTCATTTTTGTTTAACAGTGTTTTATAAGACTTGGTATTGAGATCTAATTATTTAATATGCTTTTTTCTCTAACTTCTTTTCAATTGCAATGCGAATACCATTGCTTCTGGGGAGTTCCTCTTTTCCAGCTTATTTTAGTTATTCTGATTAATTGGATTGCTAGAAATCACTACCTTTAATACCATGACTTGATTACCTTTAAAAGCATAACAGCAGCTCAGAAATATCAGTGATGTCCTCACCAACAGAGATGTAAAAATTTCTATTTCTAAAGCCTTATCTGTTCATCCCTTATCCTCTTAATAGCTGAGAGTTAAACAGCAGCAGATTAACCTGCAGTGCAAGTTCTCCATTTATGATAATGTTTAACATCTTATCATTTACCTTGATATCTCTGCCTGTTGGAGCTTCTCTCAGCTCTCTCCTACAGCTTTCATTGAATGGCTTATATTTCATTCCCCATGCCTTGTATTTAGCCTTGTTTTCTAAGATTTTCTAACTGTTTGCAATTACACCATCTATCAATGCTTGCTTTCTTCCTCCCTTTCTCCCTCCACTAACCTTAGAACTTTTCCAAAGTCAATCATTTTTGACAGTCTGCATGTGCACAGCTTAGAGCTCACCACAGTGTGTTCATCCCCTTGCCAAGCTTATGGGTTGATTCTCCTTGAAGTGTTATGTGTAGGGAGCTGTGCAAGACAAAGGGATGTTATTGTTGCTGCTGGCTGTTGTGGGAGGTAGTGGTTTTGCAGTGAGAGTGTAAAGAAAGATACAGGAGAATTTTCTTGTAGGTTATTGGATTATTTAGATACATATTTTGTAGTAAAGATATTAATATAGACATATATACTTATATATACACTTTTATCTCACAGCTGGGGAAAAAAGTGTGTCTATAATACATATGCATCACAACAGAAATGCATTTTCCGAATAATGACAGTAATTTCCTACTGCAAGCAGGTGACAAAGCCAGCTGGTAAATCTTTGCAATAGACAATAAGGTAAGGTAGACTTTTTGATCTCAGGATGAACCAGTTTCTTAGCAGCAGCAGCTGCTGGAAGAAAAAGGCAGTCTCTGTGGCAGCCTTTGATGATATGGACTAGCATGCATTATAAGAAATTTGTTTAGCATTCTTGATTCATCAAAAACAAGGCAGAACATAAGTACACAAAGGAATACCAAGTTAAATTTGTGCCAGAATTCTGAAATGCAGTTGGTCTGCACTGTCCCATTCTGTTTCTGCTTGCACAGGTGTAGTAACATTAAAGAGAAAAATGGGAGTAGACAAATAAAAACCATAACTTTTCAAACTCTGCTGGAACATTGGACAAAACCTGCCTGCAAGAACTTTGCCATATTATCTGACCTGGAAATACTTGCCCTTCAGTAGCCAGACCAGTGGCGTGGAGCTGTGACTATGTCTCCAGGGATAATACAGGGCCATAGAAACATGTCCAGGTGCAGCCACATGGTGACAATGCGTTTTAATGATAACAGTGCCCAGGGAATTCAGGGTAACCATGTAAATATAACCCAACCAGCAGAGAGAACATTCTGAAGGCAGCTAAAATATCTTTTATGCTGTATTACAGATAGGCAATTATTTCTAGAATGTGAAGTGGTGAAGCAAAAGAGCCGAGAATCTCTTTGACTGATTTTAAATTAGTTAGCTGAGATCCTGGTAAGAGCGTAGCTGTGGCAACCCAAGATACTCCTGGCTGAAGATGCCAGGAGCTGGGCATACTAGGGAATTTCAGCTCCATCCTGCCAAGATAATGTCATGTAAGGCACCTACCAGATTGCTGTGGTCCTTATCTGAAGGGAGCCTGCATAGCTACCTGGCTGCAACATGATGCAAGGGAGAGCAGGATGGGCTGATCCAATGCAGCTGTAGCTTCGGTCTGGATGATCTCCTCGGTGAAGAATAATGAGCAGGGGGCTGGACAGATTTCTTCAGATCCACAGCTGGTAGTAGAGACAAGGAGCAGGTTTATGTTTCAATCAAGAAGATTTTCATAGAGATTCCTACTCTTATTTTACAAATGTGGTATTTATTACAGGAAGAAGATGGAGCAGATTTTGATTTCCAACATTGGCATGGAGCCGTCCAAGACCAGAACTGCTAACACACTGCTTATAGCATGTTAAGGCCTGAATCTGAGCTCACATGGGATAGCTGAAAACTTAGGTAAGCAAATACTGGTAGATAGGATAATTTCAGAGACCTTTGTGAATTCACTCCCATCAAAATGACAGATTGAAGAAAGTAACTGAAGAGCTTTCCAGTTTTAGAACTTATCTCTTAAGCAACCACTACAAAGTATAAAGTAATTTCACTAAGTGAGATCTTGCTATGATTTAATTGCATCGATAATGCGCCATTACAAGTGTTTTGAAAATCTGCCTTTATCACTGGCAGAAGATACAAAAGAGAATAGGGGACTCACACCATGAACTCTTCTATTTCTGTGTTCAGACATGGCTGCTACACCCTCTTTATTTAACATTTTCTCTTTCCAGTGTCTATTTTTTCAGATTTTCCTCAGGTCTCCCAGGTACCTGTGGCTACCTTTCTTTTTGTACTAAAAATGTTACGTTTTCCACAAACCATGGGATGTGTATCAGCATCAGAGGTAGTACAACATTAGGCAATATGACTTTTGCGAAACCACATGAAGTATTTTATTTTCTTCAGGGATCAATACATGCTGAAATGTATAATATTATCGCCAAGGTTTCATGTTTTAGTTAAAAGATGAAATAATTCCAAAACACTGCTTTTCTCTTTGCACTTATGTTCTTCTCTATTTTGAGTTTTCAGTAGGCCTTTGCCTTTTACTTTACTATATACATTTAATTCTCCTTTATTTCTCACTTACAGGTGGACTTTAATAGACTACTATCAATACTCAAGTACATATATTGCAGGGCTTTACCAAAAATCAGGAAGCCAGTCAAAAGATATTTGCTTACCTTTTTGCAACGTGTATGTTTCATAACAGGCTGACGGGGTTTGGGAAACTTGAGAACCTCTTTTGGGGTGAATAATGTAATTGAGAAGTCTCTCTGCTTACTCTCAGTTAAGGATTAATGAATGGCAAGGATTTCTCTTTTTTATTCTTTGAAAGCAAACTCAGAAGTCTAAATTTATAACATAAACAGATTTTACTGGTGTCATTTTTGGCTTTACAGAAAGACCAGAGCCAGGAGCAAAGCTGAAATAGGTGCACAGTAAGTATTTAGTTCCAAGTGGTAAAAAAACCACACACACGCAGCTTTCCAGTTCTGATTCTCCAGCCCAGATGAGCACAGAGGAATGTGGGTGGAACTTGCCCTTCTGCCAAGGGTATTACCTAAGCCCTATTTTGATGAGGATTTAAGTGGTGCATAGGCCTTGTGCTGCATGGGGGTGAAATGGAAAATCACAGAAGCCTCTGTAGACCTTCCTTCAAAGCAAGGCTGTGGAGCAACACATGTTGATTTCCAGGACTGAGAAGCAGAGGATAACCTGCATCCCTATCCCAGAAGGAAAGCAGCTGAGTGGTCACTCAGCTCAAAGGACTACTTTGGGCTCCTCTAATTGTCATGTTGATGGGACTGGGGCAAATGCATCTTTCCTGTTCCCATGTAATTGGCTCAGAGAGGGTCTCCAAGTAAAGGAAATCCCAGTTTTGCTTTTTCTCAGCAGTTGTAGCCTAAAAAGGTGTGTCTGTATTTGAATACAATTCTTAATGAATCCCAGAAACTGTTTTAATGCTACTTTGCAAAAGATTAAAAGAGAATGTCTGAAGGGGATAATGTGAGCATGGGAGGATTATATTTTAATAAAATTAATCCTACCTATAAAGGAGGCCTGTAACAGTGTCCATCTGGACAAATCCAATTTAACTCTCTGAGAAGCGGTGTTAAACTTGTTCTATGCATTTGGTTAAGAGGGAGAGCGGAAAACCAGGAAAATCCTTCTCACACTAGGAGAAAATACTTGGGGGATTGAGGATTTGTTAGGATACAAGTTACAAAATGCCTCTCATTTGCTGAAGAAAAAAAAACCGTCTTAAATCCTGAAATTTTAAACAAAAGCTGTCACTGATCATCCCAGATAGGCAAAGACAGTGGGGGAGTTGCTGGCACTGCTGATTCAAGTGTTTCCCAGAGACCAAAGATGAGCTGGGAAGAGCAGGGAGGAAGAAGTAGAGTGGGCATTCTTGCTATTCATTTCCTCTAGAAAAGGTGAAACCCCACTGCCTGATCAAAAGCCTCAAGCTCTTTGTTTCCACCACAAAAGAAAATACTCTCATCCTAACAGGCTATTACACATGCAGACAGGTTTTAGAGCCTTCTACAGGCTTTAGAATAGATGCTGAGGAGGAAAATACTTTGCTCTCTCATGCACTCTCTCTCTCACTCTCTTTTTTTTTTTTAAAAATAAAAGGAAACGTTGCCTCTTGCCAAGGAAAGAGGTTAGTCAGCTGAAAATGAAGCTCTCCAGGCTGCACCCTCACATGTTTCTGCTTGTGCAGCCCAAGCACCTGCAGTCCCAGCTGCCAGAGGCTTCGTGAGGGAAGTGGTCCTTGGCCACCCCCTCCAGGGCTGCGCCCCACAGTCGCACTCTCAAGCACCCTGCAGGCACCCTGTGTGCCTCCCCTGCCATGGCAGGCTGGGGTCACAAGTGGCTGGGCAAGTAGATTGTCCTCCTCATGGCTGGGAGGTGAAGGATCCGTCTGACCCAAGGCTTTCAGCCTTGCAAGTGTGTTATGTTATATTTGACTGCCTGGAAGAGTCAACGCACCTAAAGCCCCAGGGCGCCTGGATCTGTCCTGTAGGGCCCAGCTCTCTGCCAAAGAGGTGGAGATCTGGTCCCTGAAGGGTCTGAAGGTGCAAAACTCACAAGTCAGTAGCCTGATTCAGCTCTGCAAGAGGAGAGCTAACCATTGCCTCTCACTCTGGGCATGCCAGAGGATATCCAAAGTGTCAGTGGTGTCCAAGGAGCAGGAAGCAGTGCTTGATGTAGGTGTTAAATATTGCTTGTTCTTGTGTTAAAGCCTTAGAAGACCTTTCTCTTGTCAATGAGTAGCTGGTAGCCAGGAAGTGTGTTACAGACACACATTACATCTGCCAAAGCCTCTGACAGAACATTTGTGTTATTGGAAGAAAACTGTCCCAAGGGTGTGTCAGTGCACCACCTCTCCATGACACAAGAAATATTAGCTCTGTGCTGTGAGGGAGATGAATTTCATGAGAAGGAAATTTCTCTGGCACAAGTGGGTGACCATAGTTTGGCAGACACATGGCTCCAGTTACACTGTTCATCAGAACTCACATCAACTTTGATATCATAAAAAAGGCAATTGTTGTGCAGGAAAAAATATGTTAAGCTAGAGTCACATCTTCCAAATAGATAATAAAGCTAAGAATGATTCAGAGCTGACATAAACAAACCAGTGTGAAGTAAGCACAGGCTTTCTGCGACCTGTTCTTTCTATCATTGACTATATAGAGTTTCTCTGGAGAGATAGTGACTGTTTTTCTAGGTGTATTAAATGAATAAAAAGTAAACTTACTATAGTGCTGGCTACGAAAATGATGCTCTTACAATCAGAAATATCTATTTCTGTACCCCATTTGTCTAATTTTTGATAATCTAAAAATTAGCAGAAACATGTAAAGTAAACATATATCCTTCAGAGATTAGCTCTGGTCATAGACTGTTTGCACCAAAATGGGTTAAGAGCTGAAGGATTGTGCCCAGAGTTATGGGCCTCCATCACTGATTTCAGCTTCTGATGTTCTTTTACATGCAGGTGAATTCAGTGTTGCCGGGTTAATGGTGCGACTCAGTGATCTCAGAGGTCTGTTCCAACCTTAGCAATTCTGTGATTCTCTGTAGTGTGTTTATTCTTCTAAGAGAATTAGACAGCTTTGTGTCTCCTCATTCTTGCTGTCTGGGAGGTGTACCATGGCTAACACGAAATTCTGTTGTCTCAGCTTTTTCTCCTGCTTGTCTGTCCATGGCCTTTAGCTAAATTTTAGCATGTGAGTAGGAGAACAGCCTCCAAACCATGTTGATGTGGTGATAAGATTGATGACATATTTGAGACCAATTAGTAAAAAAGACTGATAATATATGCATTTGTGAAGGACTGTTACTTGAACCTAACCTTACATATTAAAGGAGGGCTCTTGTTCTAGCAAGCAAAATTGAGTTGGTTATTAATAATGCAAGGATGGTTACTGAGGGAAATACTTAGCTCATATGAGTGATCCTTATTAGGAGAGACTGGAAAAGAAAAATTCAAATGGGATAAGTGCAGCTTAGTGCTTCTGCTTAAAGCATTACCGTTGCAAAGAGAAATATCCCAGATTTATATTTTTGTTTTCTTTCATTTGCCTGTGGCCACACCAGTTAGGTATGAGATCTCATCAGATCTTACAAAGTGAGCAGAGTTCAGCAAAGTGAAGCAGAGTTCAGGATAGAACTTAAGGGTAACAAGAAATGATGCTTCTGCTTTTTTTCAATGGCAACATTAATATTATGGCAGCACTGACTCTATGGATTGCTTTGAGAGCAATAGCATTGATCTGCAAGTGATGCCAAATAAGAAAGTGTTCCTAATTGTGTATTATTGCTGTTATTAATACTGTTGTTATTATTATTACTATTGAAATTCCCAAGACTCTTTTTCCAGTGGATGTTGGCCTTCAATAGCCAGATAAGACTCTGCTAATGTAGTTGATTTCGCAGAAAGGAGGAGATAATGTCCTTGTACCTCTCAGGTGGCACAGAGCAGAGGATGCAGCCCTGCAAGAGAAGGTGTGCATTTTTGCATTTGGGGTTATGGGGAAAAAACTAAGCAAGGGCCTCAAGATAAAGCTTTGAATGAAGACTAACAAAACAACTGGATAAATGTTTGAGACAGGAATCAAAATGAGCAGCACAATAGTCAGTCATACCTGGGGTGTGTTTTTCTTTGCCAGCACTGCAAATACTTTTTAATTTCACAGTCGTAAGATATAGGACTGTGCCTGAATTTCTTATGTAAATTCAAAGATATGTCTGTGTATGTGTTCTAGTCAAGACTATGTTGTCCTTTAAGAGGACAAATGATCCACAGGTTATTTTCAGCGTATTTTTACATACTCAAGTTACTTAAACCAATGCCAGTTATTTTACACTCCTTTGATTTAGATAAGTCTCAAATTCAAACCATGTCTGTCTGAAAGTTTTACCCTATGCTTAGAGAATTTTCTGAGTTTTAGCATTGATTTAATTTGACCTGGAGTAAGCCCTAAACACAACTGTGCTCACTGTAGCACAGTTGGAAATGAAGGGTACTTTAGATCAAAGTGGGCAACGTACAAAACTGCAAGCTAAAAAACCAAACCCACAGTGTTCTGCCCCCAATTATTTTCTCTTGCCAGAGTACAGGGAACAGATATTTTACCACAGTTTTGTGACAGTATAAGGTATTTTGTAAGGTATTTTGAATGCAGGTCATGACACACAATTCAGAGGAAAATTGTAAATTTTTGTTGGTAGAATGAGCTAGAATCTCTTAGAACAAACATTCATAATACTTTCATAGAAAGATGTAAAAAGTAGGTCAAGTTTCAAAAAATTACTTAGCGTCTCTTCTGTCCTTCCTACCTCTAAAAAGAGATGAACTGACATAATACATTACTGTTTGAAAACTATTTGTTTGTAGTTCAGTAGTACTGGAGAAAAATGTGCAGGATTAAATTCAGTTTTTAAAAATAAGGACAACATGTTAGTTCAAACGTATCTGAGGTTCAGAAATATTTTTAAGCATACCTGGATACAGTTTGTTTGGATCATTTTAATGAGCAGTAAACTTTTATTATCACGTTTGTGATGCCTTAAAACAGTTTCAATTTTCAAATGGCCAACGCCTCCTGCTTTCTGAAAACACAGCTCCCTCAAGCCAGCAGAACATAGAAACTTCAAAAACTGAATGAGAGTTCAGTTTATAGTTCCCATATGTCTCCCTTACATGCAGATTCTCAGGATTAATATTCCAAAAACCTTTTAACCAGAAAGGAGCTACCCCATGAGGTTTATCAATCTCAAAGCCAGACCATATGCTTCTCTGGAAAAGAAGTATTTTCAGCTAGCTTGTGGCAGCATAGACAGCTCAGAGTGAAAAGAAAAGACACTCTAATGTCAACTGTAAAGACAGGTATCCCTTTAACACTTTAATATACAGGTTTTATCCAGAGAGGGGCTTTAGGTCACTTTTAGTGGTACAGAGATGGGCTGTCATAAAATTTCATCTTGATTTTGCTGGTGTAATAATAAAATAAATGTAATCAGGTGGATCAGTCTGCTGGTATATATATAAAAAATTACCCAGTCATGAAAATGTTTATTTCTTTTTCCTCTCTGTACAGTCTGACAGGTGATAATGGTGGTAATGGTATCAAGATCCTTGCCTTTCCAGGTGATAGGATTAAAAAAGTAAGGAAAAAAAATCCCCATATAATCATTAAAATTAGCAACAGCTAAGGATTCACTTTGTCTTGACCTTCCTGACAATGGAAAGCAGAAAATGAAGTGCTTTGAGGGTAACTGGCAACAAGACTAGAACCTCACAATATTTTAGAGGAAAAACACTAATATCCCATCCTAGTAGCATCTCAATAATTATAACCCAATTTCCAATAGTTTACTTCCATGTTTTTTCAGAGTTTTGTCACAACAATAAGTTACCACAAGGTAAGCAAGGGGGATAACTTACTTCAAGACAGTGAAAATGGCAGATTCATGTATCATTATTGCATTTATCCATTGTGCAGCATAAAGCAGTGTAATTTATGTCTTTCACTGAAGCACGGACTGCCTCACATTTACTAAATAATGCAAGTGTGCACCCTGGCAGTTAACATGTAGTAATAGAAAGACTGTAAGTTCATATCATTGTCTCTTCTCACCTGCAACTTTCTCACAGGACTGTGTTTTGCAACCTCTTTACTAATTTACTGTCCCTTCTTCACTAAAGTGTCCTCTCATATAACCACATGAAGGAATAAATGTTTCTGATTCCTTTCCTCTTCCTTATTCCTTCCCTCATAGCTAATTTGTAAAATTTATTTGCCCTTTCCTACATTTAGGTCGTCTTCCACATCATCATTTGCACTTTACCACTGTGTATTTTTCCTTCAAAACAGCGCTGTAGATGGTACATGACCTAAGAGAGGCAATAGTCCTTGGATTTATTTTTGTAAATACAGATTTCATATGTCTTGGCTTTGTGGGGCTTGCGTTACTCAAGTTCCAAGTTTGAACTCCTGCATGTTGCTTCTTTTGACCTCCTTAAGGATGTTCAACTAACGGTTGAACACAGCATTTTTCAGCTGTATATGCTTCATATGCCTGTTCTTTATGCTGGAGATACTATGCAGCATTTTAAGCCTGGTGTTAAGCCCACTCTGCTATATCCTGATTTTCAGCAGAGCATTTTACATCAAGCACAGAACTGCAGTAACCACAGCTGCTCAACATGCAACCTCTATAGCTGGTTAACTCAGGCTGTAAGCAGCACTTGTCCAGACTCATCTGAACAGGATTAAGAGGAACCTCTTCATTTAGCTTTGGTATCAATTAGTATTTTCATATTTTCATTGCATTTTACTTTTGATTCAGTTCTCTAACCCAAATGTAGCTTGATTTACATTCACATTATTGAATCTAAGCTTGACTGTCCCTTATATCACTCCCCCAAACCTGCCAACCTGTAAATCTCAGCTCTTTGAGACAAGTTAGAGTTCAGGCTTATGTGTGTAAATATGTGTCTTTTGGGAATGGATGGAAGTAAAAGGTCATTGCAACCACAGGAACACCTCTGGTGTCCATACCATCTTCTTCTACCAGCTGAGAGGCAAAATTGTCTGCTGATTCCAGGGCCCTGCCCCACCAGGCAAGGTGGGGAGGAACAACTCTTGAGACCCAAAACAATTCTCCCTATCACCATGCTTCTTCTCAGTGTCATCCCGGTAATAGGAACTGAATAAAGGGAAACTTCATTTAACTCTAAGGTCCTCCATCTCTCTCTGTTGTGGAAGACATTTCTCAACCTAGTTGTTGTTACAGTTCTGCTGGCCTTCCAGAAAGAAGAAATAGAGCTTCCCAAGCAAGCTCCCACGGAAATTACTGTTCCCACTCACCTCACTCTTCCTTGTCTTCTCTCCTGTGACCAAAGTCAGATTAGGCAGAGCAGTGACTGTCCAGAGGACCAGAGTTTAAACCCTGTCTTAAAATACAGTGCAAAAATCATTGGCCAGGAGTCACACAGAATATTAAAATCACCTTCACATCCACCATCTGCAATCAATTTCTGGGTATCTAATTAAAAATCCATTTCCCAGACTCTGAGGAATACAAATGGTTCTCAGAGATGAAAATATTAGAAGTTAAATAAATAGTAGATAAAAAATCAGGTTGTGATACCTTATACAACATTCTCCCTGTCACAGAAACATGTGCAATTTTTATTTGTCAAGTGTATGGAAACTGTGGAAAAAGAACTGAAACTGAAATACCTCCTCTCAGACATTGTTCCTGTTGCACAAACAGTCTGCAGCAGAGGAGGACACACCAGAGGAGGCTCAGCCTGCTATTGAGGTGCAAAATTACTAAGTCAAGGTATTCCTCATCTACTTTGTGCACAAATTACCCACTGGCTCTATGACCATTTTATTTAGCTCATTTGTGGTGATTTATGTATCTTCCAAAACCAAGGGACATCTGAGTTTTCACGATGGTACCTTGAATTATATCTATTAATTAAAGCTATTTTGGTTTCATATTATTCTATCTTTTAATGCCCTGGCTTTTTTCTCCCTTCCCCAAATGTATCCTTTTCATGTAAGACTCTGATGTTTTTAACTGTCTTCAAATGATTCCAGAAACAGAGTTTGAATTTCAAGTCAGTGTCAGATCAAGTGAAGATGAGAGAAGATCTGTTCAAGTACAGTGAATGTTGCCTGTGTACAGAGTACAGAAGATTTGATGGAGCTGCCAGTTTAAAGAGGTGGGAGATGAGAAAGGTGCCTGTAAAAGGGGGACTGCTGGTACTATGTCTCCATGAGCGAGTAGCGTGGACATGTAGGGTGGAAGAGTTGGAGCTGAAAAGCCAGTAACAACATTGTGCAGGTTTCAGGGCTTATAGATCATGGTGTAAGCAGGGCAAACACAGCTCTGGCATTTCTGTACCCATTTCTGCACTCCTCTTCATTCCACTCATTGTTTATGAAGTACACCGCTGAGAAAGGCCTGCCCAGGCATGCTGTACAAGAGATGCTGAGGGCAGCCTCTTCATTATCAGATGAGGTGCTTCCACCACTCCATCTGTAGAATGCTTAGAATAGGTTCAACAGTGCGAAGTTTAGGAAAAAATGACCCTTTGTTTTGAAGTCCTGAGCAGAAGTTTCAGGAGGATCAAAAACTGATGAACTGGATGTGTTTGAAGTCCAGTTTGCATGCTCAAAATAATACAAGAAAGAGTAAGATCTAATGAGACAGACCTGAGGATGTCTTCTATTAATAATGCAGACATTTGGACTGTCTCCAGAAGTCATTGCTTTGACAACCAGAGTCAATAAATTTTAAACTGTAAATGTATTTAAAAATACATTTGATATTGTCTGTTATTTTTCACTAGCCCTAGTAAACATTTACAAGTCTGTGCTTTATGACATATTGTTAGCACTTCCCTCACATAATTTCTTAATCAACACTTGTTTGGAGAGGTTTTGACTCTTGCTTTTCGTTTGTCCCATCAATCTTACTTTGTTTGCAGAACAATAAGAAAACAACATCGCAATCAAAATAACACCACAAAAATTACCTATGCCTTTGCATCATTTGATGCATGTTATATATATAACAAATCTCCAGTAATATCATCCTGCATGGAAGAAACAGAGCAAAAGGATGATCAGTCAAGGCTTGATTCAGAAAGTCATGTGTTAACTAGACTTTTCCAGTCTAAAAGCAGTCATGAAGTTGAGCATGGAGATTAAAAAAAATCCTCTGTATGCAAAAAAAAAATCATTATAGGTTCAGCCTAAGGTAGAATCAAGGTGAGCATGCGTTAATGGGTTTAACATAGACTCTGCCAAATAGGAAACTGTTGTTTCACATTTTCTGTTGGTTTTGTCATTCATTCATTATGAAAAAAAGTCAGTATTTGCTGCAGCACATACATTGCCTAGCTCAACAACAGTGCATTAGATTTGGATTTTGCTGGCAATATAGTTTTTCTAGAGGACAGCTCAATTAACATGCAAGCAAAGATAGGAGGACTACTCAGTATCAAAAAGATTGAGTTATAAAACAATTATGAAAAACACCTAACAATAATTTTAGGAGTTCCAAATCAAGTATTATCTTAAAAGGCAAAGGAACAAAAGAAGTAATTCAGTTTTCATATCTGCTCTGGTCACCAACCCAACAGTATGTGCATGGTAGTACTGGGTCTGTGTAGCCCAGTATCCACTTTCTGATGGCTGCCAAGAGCAGGTGGAGGTCTGAGGCTCAAAGGTAGTTTTCTGCAGCATATTTTCTGGCTTTCTTGTGGAGACTTGGGTTCATGTCCTACTCTTGACATCTGAATTTAACAGGCTCAATCCCTCCTACTGGTGGCAGTTCTTTAGGTACACACCAAGGTCAGTGATCAAAAGCAGATGTCTGGGGAGGAGTACAAAAATGGAACAAACATATGATGATACTTTTCCAAGTATTCTCCCAGCAGCCAGCAATTTGAGGAAGCATGTGGGAGACACCATGAGTGGGGAGGCTATCAGGCTCCCTCTGGGAAAGCAGCATGACTAGGGGCCCATCTCAGTGCTGGTACATAAATGCACACAGCCTGGGAGCAAACAAGAAGAGTTAGCAGTTCATGCTGCTGTAGACCTGTGACCTCATTGGGATTACAGAGACATGGTGGCATAGCTCACAGGTTGGGAATGCTGCAGTAAATGGATACAGGCTTTTCAGGAAAGACAGGCTGAGACAGCAAGGGGGAGGGTTTATACTCTATGCAAAGAAGTGGCTAAAGTGCATGGAGCTTTGCCTTGGACTAGGTGAAGAAGCAGCTGAGACCTTATGACTAAGAACGAAAAGAGAGAGTAACACAGGTGATGCTGTGGTAAACATGCTAGAGACTGCCTGATCAAGAAGAGGAAATAAATTAAGCTTTCTTTAGGTATCCAGAAACCTCGTGATTGTACATCTAGGTACTCAGCCACCTCAATGCCTAATGGAAGGACCATAAGGCTGTGGCAAGCAACCCAGGAGGTTCCTGGAACACATCAATGACAATTTTTTGGCACAGGTTATAATGGACCTGCTTAGAGAAGGTGTTCTCCTGGACCTCAAATTCACGGGCAAGCCATGTAGGTAAAGATGAGCTGACGTAGCTGCCATGACTATTAGGTCATGGAGATAAAAATCCAGAGAGGAGATAGATAAATAGAAGTTTCACAACCTTAGACTTCAGAAGAGCTAGTTTTGGGCTAGTCAGGGATCTGCTCAGTAGAATCCTGTAGGAGACTACCTTAGTGGGCAAAGGGACCAAAGTCAACTGTCCATCTTTTAGCAGAACTTCCTCAAATGCAAGAAAGGTCAGCTGCAATGAGCAGAAAGTTGAACAGCTATGGCAGAAGGTAGCTTGGGTGATTGGAGAACTCCCAGCTGAGCTCAAATGCAAATAAGACAGGACAAAGAAGGAAGGCTACCCAGAAAGATTAGAGACATTTCTGGGGTAGAAAGAAAAGAATTAGGAAAAACAAAGCTCAGCTGGAGTTGAAAGTAGCGAGGGATATGAAAGGCAAGGAATAAGAACTTCCACAAGCATGCTGTCAGAAAAAGCAAGGCCAAAGAAAATGGAAGCCTGGTGCTTAGTGGGAGAGGAGATTTAGTGACAAAGTATATGGAACAGGCAATTCAGATATTCAGTGGTTTTTTGCTCTTTCCCTCTTACAGCCCATTTCCCACTGCCTAATAACTGAGAGAGTGGGAGTGTAGAGGGAGGTACGATTAGGGAGCTCTTAAGCTAATGGGGAACATACAGGTCTATGGGACCAGATCAGCTGCATGTAAGGATATTGAGAAAAGCCAACATCATACCCATCTTTAAGAAGGGCAGGAAGCACAGGAAAGTACAGATTGGTCAGCCTCACCTCAGCCCCTGGCAAGGAAAAGGAGCAAATACTCTGGAGAACTATTTCCAGCCACAAGAAGTAGAATGATGACTGGACCAGCCAGGATGAATTTACCAAGGGCAATTCATGTCTGACTAATTCATTTGCTGCAGTGAGATGGCAGGTTGTGTGCATAATGGTACAACAGGAAATGTCCTGCACCTTGACTTTAGCAGATCTTTGACCTGGTGTTTCATAACAACCTTTAGACAAGTAAAATATGGACTGGATAAGGTGGGTAAAAATTTAGCTGGACCATGGGGTCCAGTGATCAGCAGTAAGAAACCACAACAGACTGTCAGTTCCTGGTGATTATCCCTCAGAGGCAAATACCAGTAGCAAGAACATTCAACACCGTTATTGACAAGCTGGATGATGGTCTAGAGTGTACTCTCAACAATTTTGCTGACGGTAGAAAACTAGGAATAGTGAATAAGATGCCTGCCTCCTGTGTAATTTTTTAGATATACAAGCTAGAAAAGTGGGCTGAGAGGAACCTTATGAAGTTCAATGAAGGCAAAGTCATGCACTAAGAATGGAATAACCCCGTGCAGCACTACAGGGAGCCAGCTGACTAACAGCTGGAAATGAGCTCAACTTCAAGATAGCTCAGGCAGGGAATTTTTTCTTGAAGGTGCACAGGAAGGTACAGCATGAAACCTGGGAAATTCTCACTCAGGTTACTATGAGGATGGTCAGATGCTGAAGCAGGTGCCCAGAGTAGCTGTGGAATCTCCACCTTGGGGACATGTGAGGCCCATCTGGACACAGTCCTGGACAACCTCCTCTATCTGGGCCTGTAGGGTGTTGGACTAGAAGGGGTCGCTCCCAAACGTTGTGATATTTCTGTATTTCCAATTTGCAGCTTAGGGACACCCTGTGCCTGAGGCAGTTTCAATGTAAACAGTAATACTCACTGTTTCACAACTCTGCAGATTAATGACATGCCTAGTGAAGAATCACTTGTTCCTTAGACTGAATCTGCCAGCATCTTTTGTTTCCTTCTAATTCTTATATCTGAAGAGATACTGAATAATTAATTATTTCCTATCTTGTCCATACCACTCAGGATTTTATCAGACTCTGACATTTCCTCTTCAAACATCTTTTCCAGGTTGAGGAGCGCTCATCTACCTATTTGCTGCTTCTGTAAAAGCTATTCCCATGTTCTTTTAGCCTTTCTCTAAACCTCTTCCCAATTTTACTCTCCACTTTTTGGGGGCAAGGGTTTTGGCCAAAGGGGTCAGCAGGTCTTTATGCAGTATCCTAGAAAGAAGTGCATCATGGAGGCATACAAACTTTTCCACTGTATTCTCTGGTGTTTCCCTAGCAATTCATAATACTAGATTTACTTGCTTTACTCTTATTAAGCATTGAGCTAATATATCCATGCAAGACAAGAGAACATCCAAAAGGATGTTTTGAAATGTTATCATCTATATTTACAAGCTTAAAAAAGATTTGGTTATCAAGAGCCTAGAGTTTAAGGGGTTTCCTAACAGTTTCCTGTTGAAATTTATTCTACCACAATACATGTACATGAAAGCTAGAAAGCCAAAAGGGGTAAAAACAAACATCTAAGCCTCTTCAAAAGCAAATGCCTGAATAGAGAGCTGGGTATTACATGCCCAAATTCATCAGAAAGTTTGGCAGACCCATCTTTCCAAAGTTATCCAGAAAGGAAAACAGAAATATTTAGAACACAGGTTAAGAATGAGGCCAAAGCACATGCCGTAACCTTGTCACTGAGAAGATGGCAGAAAAACACAGGAGTCTAAATCAAAAAGTCCTGCAAATATTACTCAGTGATGGAAAATTTATGGGACTCGACAACACTGAGTACATACAAAGATCAGCAATGAACACTTGATGGCCATTTTGTGAACATTTACTGATTTCTAATTTTGCAGGAAGGTTTCAAAACCTGGCTGATGACACAGCTTCTAGAACTGTGATAAGAAGGTAACATAAATAGCCTCCCATGAAACTACCCTTGTTTACATTTTGTTGTGACCAGACGTTACACCAATCTCATGGCCATTTGCAAACAGTAGTCTGCTGTACTTGTATATGTCAAATTCCAGCTACATCAAGGAAATGTAAAAAGTGGAACAAAAAGGATGCAGTTCAAGATTTATAACCATAATGCCAGTGGTTACTCTGTTCAAGCATTTAGAGAACTTGATAACTCAATTAACAGCTGTGGGTTCTTTAAAAACATCTTGACTCAATTCCTGCAGCTTTCATGGAAGAGGCAAATCTTAAAATAGGGTTTTGAATGAGCAGACTGAGACACTGTGGTTTCTCCAGCCATAAAAATGTTCATGGTTGTCAATTAACATGTTAAACGTCCTTTCTCCACTTCCTATTGGCTAACAAGCAGCACTTATAGTTGAAGGAGTGCTGTAAACATGATTGGCTGCTTATGTATATAAAAATGGAAAAGAGAGCTAACAGGAGATAATTGTTATCTGCCTCCCTCATCACCGCACCTGTAATTAAGACACAGTCAAGCTGTTGTCCTAAAAAAAATAAATTGGATCTGATTATTAATTGGATCTGCTTACTTATTTTAATATATATGTAAACTATTGGTTTTGCCTTCAGAGGACCTAGGTAGTGCCCAGTTTCCCAGCAGAATGGCAGGCACATTCCACATAATGTTCCCTCCTGCTGTGCTATTCTATTCCTAAAGTAGGAGGTAACAATGGTTTGACAAAAAGGCAGGAAAAAACCCCCATGTTAGAAACCCAGCCTCTTCACATCCCTACAAAGCCAGAGGGAGTATCACATACAGGTATCTGCAGTTTCACACCCACAGTCCAAAGAAGACCAACTGTTTGACCTATCAGTCTTCAGAAAGTACTTCAAAATCCTGTGGTCAATAGGCAAGTCAGAGGAAACAAGACTGTCAGAAGAGTTTGTTCTAACAACTTTTAGAAGTCACTACATTTATTAATACAAAGTGAACATGACTTGTAGAATGTACATCTTGTTTTAAAAAGTAACTTTTTTTAGGGATTACAGGCTTTGCTGACAATGGTACAGTGATAATGTCATATGATGAGATTTCTGCAGGGGATTTAACTTCGTCATGCATAGCACTCTCTTTGAAGCAATTTGAGCTCAAAACAAAAAAAAATCAAAGAATCTTACAACAAGTAAGATTAAAAACTTGGATGATTTTTAAGGTCCCTTACAACCTGTGGTAAGAGTAAAAGGTGAGTTGTCACCCTGTTGTGGGGATAACTTGTCTATTCATCAAGGAGCTACACTGAGTCCCATAATAGCCACTATTTTTCATACAGATCTGAAGAAAATATGAAATCTTTCTGGAAGTGTCACAGAAGACATGAGCTGCCACAGCATGCCAGCTCCTTGGCCAGACTTTCTCTGCTTCCTCTGTTCATGCTGTACGGTATCTTCAGTGAAAAGGTCTGTGAACAGTTCAACTTCCTGTAGTAAAAATGTATTTCCCCCCTTTCAGTTATGCTGTCTTCAACTGGAACAACTCTACTTGTCCAGTTCAACAGACTTCCACTCCCATATTCTAGATTCTTTTTACCTACAGATTGCTTCATAAGCCTTTCTTCAGATGTTTTTCCTTGTTTCTCTGAGATGGAAGTCACTGGTTTAATCCAAGAGAAAATTTACAAACAATGGGGTACTCTTTCCTTCATTTTGGCTAGTCTGTTCTTCCTCTGCTTCAGTTATATCTTCTTCATAATCAGATTTCTCATCAGATGACCTCCTCCAACCCTTTTAATGACTCCTTGCAGATCAGGATGCATTCTTAACCGTTTATATTATCTCCCTCGTTTTCTCATCACTTTTCCTTCTTCTTCATCCTTTCATCCACAATAAGGATTATGTTTTATTTTTTCTCATTTAAAAAAAATCCAGTCTTTCCTCCCTATTTCCAGTCTCAAAGATTACACTGCAATTGCTGTCAGGTGTCTCATGCCCTGATTCCACCCTCTTTTCCGTTCATCTGAGATTTCAGAACCTTTCTGTTCACCTTTTCATTCAATTGAACCTGTATTGATCCACATCTGCTTGAGGCTGAAAATCAGTCCTCTTTCCTCACCATCCTCACTTGTCTCTTGCCCTTATCACAATAGTGAAACTCCTCTTTTGATTTATTTTTTTTCCCTAGCTCCAGTGACTTCAGCAGCTTCGTCCTTTCAGGATTCTCTTGCCAATCACTCTGTTAGTCTGTACTTTCAAGGACCCTCTGTGTTCATACATGATTGTAGGGAGTTCTGATTTTGGCTCCTTTCCCTCCTTTGTGTCTGCCTTTGTCTCAGTAGTTTCATCCGCTAACACAACTGCCATTTCCACAGAGAGACACAAATTTGTACCTCTGTTTCATCCCTAATATCTTGGCCTGTCTCTCAAAGTCAACATCTGATAGCTATCAGCTCAAATGCAGTATGACTAAAGCATGTCACACACTCCTTTCTTCCCTAGTCACTCCTTACATCTTCCCTTTACAACTGCTGTGAACAGTGTGATCACCAGACTTGTCAGACAGGCAGGTGATGCAAACAACTTTTTAGGTCCAAAAATCAGATCAAGTGTCCATTTTGCATCTTGATTCTGGAGCTAAAAAGTTCTAAGTTTTTACCAAATTTTTATAATCTTTGCCTTCAAACCCAACAACCTTTTCCTGCTGCTCTTAACAGAAATAATAGTCACACTATTGCTGTAAACACCATTTTTCTAGGCTTCCCTTTTTGACTCTCTCCTCCAGCTCCTTTTTTTTGCTATCACATAAAGAATTAGGTGGGTTTTGTTGGGTTTTTATAAAGAATGCCTTCCAAGCTTATTCCCACTTTTCAAGCTGTTTCATTCATTCTTTGTATGTCAGTTTTTTTCTGAAACTGATTACCTATAGGAGTTTTCTTGAGTTTTCCTTTACTGCTTCAGAGGTTTGAAAGGATAGCCCAGCAAATGACCATCCCTCCTGCCCTAGTGGATGTGCTAAGTATAGGAGTCCTTAGTGCTGCCACAGTGGAAATAGTAATGATTAATGTGTACAGAATGAATTTTAAACCCCACTAAATCAAGACCAGATATGTAAGTGTCACTGAATTACACGTCACATGGGCTGGAACAGACCACCAATAATCTCTAGTCCAGCCCCATGCTCAAAGCAGACCCAGCTGAAGTAGGATTCCCAGGACTGTGTCCAAATGGGTCTTGCATCCTTTCAAGGTGGTAGGAGGGACCACCTTGTCCCCTCCAGACAGCTGCTCTGGTGTCTAACCATTTTCATAGCATCTTGCTCTTTTACAGTGTCCCTCCAAGAGTGTAGCTTTCTCTTTTGTACAACCCCCAGTCAGGTATCTGTAAACAGCAATAAGGCGTTCAAACTTCTCTTTCTACAAATAAAACTCTGGGCTGAATGAGTAAATAAAAATCTAGAGTTTCAAGTCAATATGATATGGGATACATTCAGGTAGGAAAGGGTATGTTCTTTTTTAACTGATTGGAAATTAACAAGTTAGAAGAGTATGATTGATCTTTGTCACTTGGGAGGTAAGTTAAAGTTCGATGTCTTTCTCTGTGAGTCTCAAAGAAATATATTCTTCATTAACTTCTGCTGGTGGGTTAACTTTGGCCAGATGCCAGGTGCCCATCAAGCTGCTCTATCACTTCCCTCTTCAACTGGACAAAATGAGCCAAATTCATCCTCTTCGCAAATTCTTCGGCACATTAGGTCTAAGATAAAATGACTCAGAGTAAAATAATGTTGAATCTGTCTCTACTGGCCAATGCTTCCGTGTGTGTGTAAACACAACAAAATCTGTTCACTCACATCCTATTCTGTGTTTCATGACTCACTACTATCATCCAGTCTGTGACAGGCTCCTCCTTTGTCCACAGCCAACAGTTCTTCTGAGGTGTATGGAGAGGTCTATAGATAATACGAAAGCCATATAAAATACAAATGTCTGCTCAGAGGCTGAATAGAGCAAACAATTTGGTCGGTGTTTTACCATTCAGAAATCTTTCCTTTGTACATGTCAGCACCTCATCAAAAGCTTCTGACATTAGTTGTCTGCTCCAGAGAGCTGCCACTTCAGTGCTGAGTGATTGATTTCACTTGTCAGGGACTAACAAGACTTAATGTTTCTCCATTGCCTTAACACAGATCAGCTTCTCTCAAAATTCCACCTTTAATAATGGAACCATAATGCTTCAGCAAGGCTTATGATCAGTCTCACCTAATTCTATCTTATAAGCCTATCTGAGCTGCTCATATTGGGCTCATTCAAGTCAAAAAAGAAAGAGAATTTATAGGGAATGATTCATTTGACCTATTTTAGATATCTACCTTATGCTTAAGCAAATCATGTCTAGGAGGGTCATTTTCTCTTTCATTGATTATAAGAGAAGTTTAGACAACAAGTTCCGAGATAGACACTGTTGACATCTACTCCTGGTCAGACAAATCCTGCCTCTTTTCCGTTTATACTTTTACAGAGACACCAGTGATAAAAGTCAAATGTTTCGCTCTTAACACATTGGATCCAAGCATAATTTATTGGTATGGCAGACCTTTTATATATTCTTATTCTACAATGTTTTATATATAAATGGAATAATAATGCCTCCCTTCATAGGGTTCATAAACCAAAGTTTTCACATCTTCATAAACCAAAGGTTAGGCATCTCTGTGTCACCAGTTTTGGAGAGGAGTGGATCAGCTGTGTTTGATAGTTTTCAGATGTACAGAATGGTGAAGAAAAGTAGATATTTCAGTAAACATTCAGAGAGATTTGAAGTGGTCTAGTCTATGTATTGCTCACGTGTACAGTTAATATTCTTCCAAAACGACTCTTGAAGGCAAAACTGGAATCATCTCTGTCATTTGATATTTTTACAGAAGCTCTTTTTAAGGACTTCAGAATTACCTGGAGATGATGAGAATACTGAGGACTAAACCAAATAGGCTAAGAATTTTGGTAATTTGTCTGACAAAACACATCTCTTAAAGCAGCAAGGTTTCCGGTTATGTATGTTTTTATGCTATTTTTATTTAAGTTACACACTTGGAATACATAAGAAGGACATGGAACTGTTGGAGCAAGTCCCAAGGAGGGCCACAAAATTGATAAGAGGGCTGGAGTGCCTCCATTATAAAGGCAGGCTGAGAATGTTGGGGCTGTTCAGTCTGGAGAAGAGAAGGATGCATGGAGACCTCAAAGCAAACTTCCAGGGTCTGAAGAGGACCTACCAGAAAGCCAGAGAGGGATCCTTCATCAGGAACTGTAGTGATAGGACAAGGACTAGTGGGTAGAAACAGAAAGAAGGAAAATTTAGGTTGGATATTAGGAAAAATTTCTTTACTGTGAGGATGACGAGATACTGCAGCAGGTTTCCCAGGGAGGCTGTGGATGCCCCAACTCTGGCAGTGTTCAAAGCCTTGAGCAACCTGGCCTAGTGGAAGGTGACCCTGCCTGTGGCAGGGAGGTTGGAATTAAATAATCCTTAAGGTCCCTTCCAACCCTTAACATTCTGTGATTCTATGGTTCTAATTTGCTCATGTGACTTTCATCAAAGGATTAGAAAAGAAAGCATTAAAAAGCATCAGACTGCTTTTTTTTCTGATCTCACTAAGGGTGGGATTCAGCTCACTGATATTAATCATATAAAATCTAGACTCTTCCTATCTAAGTGAGTTGTCAAGGCTCCCTCTATAGTCAACACAGAGAGACTGGCACTTCCCAACTATGATTAACCAAAATGTAGAAAAAATGTCTAAAGGGCATTAGCTGAGTCCTTTTTGAAGTTCCTAACTCTATTCATTGATTAAAGAAGATGTATCTGACTAGCGAAGACTGAATAAATAACTTTTAGATGACTAGAGTGACAAGAAATTAAGCTGGATCAAATTTTATCTTACTCATATAGTAACTGTTAACTTGTAATGGCTGCCAGCCTTTTCCAAAAAGATAAATAGGATGAAAAGATTTTGGTAGTACGTGGTAGTATTTTAAAAAGTTGCAACAGCCATGTGGATGTTAGGGAAATCTCCACAGACTTATCATTTCACCATGCTTATTGTAGACAGTGTTCAAAAAATTTCACAAACTATAGAATATCTTGAGTTC
Source organism: Monarcha castaneiventris obscurior (assembly GCA_026261815.1). NCBI lineage: Eukaryota > Metazoa > Chordata > Aves > Passeriformes > Monarchidae > Monarcha > Monarcha castaneiventris. The sequence goes on along the minus strand of JAMPIT010000059.1, from coordinate 11,830,524 downwards.
ATTTGTTTGAGGCAGAAAACAGAGTATAATCATCATGCATGAATCTTAAATCCTATTTTCAGAAGAAAAAGCTTTTTGAAATATATCCTGCTATCTTTAGCTAGAGATATTTTATCTAAGATGTTAGGGAATTATAAGAAAAACACTTGCGAACCATTTAGCGCATTTTTAATAAGCCACTTTCCCTTGGCTTGTTTAGAGCTTTCTCAAAGGAGTCTTAATCTAGGAGCATGCCAATTTAGCTGCAACATGAAATTAAAGGTGTGATAAGGGAGGGTCCTCAAAACACACCTACCTTTGATTCAGTGCTCTGTTAGAACAGTGATCTAATAGTCAGGACAGGGGGATGGAAAAACTGTTTGCAGCTCTGACATTGGCTCTCTGTGACATTGCATAAGTCACAAGTCTGCAAAGTCAGAGAAAATTATTAAGCCGGGGGGGAGGGGAGGAGGCTCCTATCCACTTTCAAAAGCACAGTCTCCATCTGGAAAGTGGAAAGACTGAGAATAGAATTCAATCCTCACAATGAATCTGGCTCTCAGGAAAGTCATATTCCCCCTAATTAAAGATTGAAATAGTGCAAACACATTTTATCTCCCAGCACTACTGAAATGGCACACCCATGACCCGTTAGCTTTTTTTACAACTGTATTTCAGTTCATCTCTATAATTGTTTGTGATATCAGTGGTTTAGCTTTTATAACTGGCATTAGGAATCAACATGTTCCAGTGGATGGGTTGGAATTCTCCAAAGGATGCAGAAAATGTTATTATGTGTAGGAAAATTACATAGCTGGTTGCTAAAATATAATTTGTTTCAACAATGAATACTGGGCAGATTGTCTTGAGAAGATTCTTACACCTGCACAAAATCCAGTTGATGTTAATGGGGCTTCATGTGTTGTCAAGAATCGACCCATCAGATGAGCTTTCAAAATTAGAGCTTTAAAGCAGTCATTTTTAAAGCTCTGTGACCTCGAGTGGGCTGCCGAAGAAGGAGAACATAAGAAACAAGCTCTGTTTAATCAATGAGGTACTGCCAAGTTCTCACCCTGCTTCTTTCCTTTTCCCCCTGCAGTGAAATAGAATATTGACCACTACCAGGAATATCCTCCTAATTAATTTCTAGACTCAGTCCCTGCTGTACATGTTAGGAACTGCCTAAACTCTATCAAAGAGCCCTGTGGACTAATGAAGTATGTAGGATCTCCCCCAGAGTTAGCACTTCACTTTCTCTCAGTTCTTTATCCCCCCTTTTCACTCCTGATTTTTTTTTTTTTTTTTTTTTTCTGAAGAAGGGAAAGAAGGAAAAATAAACGTTTTTTGCTTAGGTGAACTAGGTGCCAAAGGAGCTGCATAATTGGGTCACTTATATTGACAAGTGAGAGGACTTCTACCGCCATTTTAAATTTCATACATCATTGCTAAATAAAATCAGGAAATTGCTATTTCAGTCAAAAGGTGTTTATTGCCATTTCCTCATTCACTTTCAGAAAAAGGGGATTTTTTGACCAGAAACTCCACTAAGACTTTAAAGTAACTCACAGGTCAGAAAAAACATATATATATATATATATATATATATACACAAGTTAGTCATTAGGTTAACTTGCCAAGGAAAAGTGACTGTGCTAATTAAACAATTATTCTTCTAAGATCAGAGTATTAAAAAAGCGTGGATACCAAACAAGTGGAGCAGAGGAAGTAAAGTAGTTAGGATTGGTTGAGGAGGAGGGCATGTATTGGTAGCAAAGGAAGTGAAGACATTGGGGAGGAAGAAGACAAACAGATTCTGTTTGTGGTTCAAAAGGTGAGAAAGACAGAAGAGATTACAGAATAGGAGGAGACAGGAAGAAAGGGTAGTCAGAGAATGTAACCCAAAGGTTGCATGTGTAGTTCTGCTGTAGTAGAATTTTAAGTGTGCCAGAGCAAATTCGAACACAGGGCTCAAGGCCATCAGTCCTGGCTTGACTTCAACACATTTCTTTTTTTTCTTTTTATTTATGATGACATCATGACCATGACATAAAGAACCCATACTTCCTCAGTGGCTCTAGAGTTATGACTGCACTTAGAACAGCCCGTACACTTCAGCTTGTTATGTTACCTGTTTCCAAGGTCTCCCTGTGACATGCAATGAATTTTATCAACGTTCCAATCTTAAATGTTTTTATTGTAAGAATAAGGAAGTTTCCTGTTAAGTTGCGTGCTACCTATGGCCCTGGAATCTGTGGATGACTTACCTGAGAGACGTAAGAACCTACATCCAAGGGTATAGAAGCTGACTCAGTGAATATGGAAACTATCTATGATACATACCTGATACTCATGCATATGTTGGCTACTATCCCAGGCTTACGCCTTAACTTCTGCTTTATCCTCCCAGATGTGTCATCATTGTGAAATTTGCAGAGCTCTGCTTTCTAAAATGAATTAATATATTATTTCAAAATAATCCTGTTTTACTGCAAACACAGATCATTCCATGTTAGGCTCTTTTCAAGTACCTTTAAGTTTTGAGCAATGGAGATGGAGAAGTAAACATGGGTTAGAAATCGTGGCACTAAAGAAATACCAGGAAAGAAACATGATATGGTTCAGAAACAGGTAACTGCTTTGCCAAAACTGTGTGTGGTGTAGACAATGTAGCTATCTTTGTGCTTGGCTTTAGTCACGTAATTCAGGAGAGAATGTAAATCTAATCATCCCAAACAAATCATGTGGCTGATCTGGAGGTTGCACGTGTTATGATGCTACTCTGGGAAAATAGCTAGACAAGGGCAAAAGGCTAATCATTAGCACTGGTGTTTGTGCTCATCTGGTCAGACACACAAACAGGCAGAAACAGCCACTCACCCCACTCCGTTGGATATAACTCACACTTGAAGAGTCATATGCAGGGTCTAGCCAGTCTGTGTGCTCTTATGCAGGTTCCCTTTCCAGATGCACACTTCTTCATAGTCTGCTGGGCAACTCAAGCCTCTAAAGTATTTTTTTTTCTCATTGGCTCTTCATCTATCTTATCCACAGTTGTTCTGGAGCCAAGGGACAAAGATTTGCAGAATCTGCTATCTGTATATTTAGAAACAGAAGCATTTCACTACTTGTGCAATGGAAGCCCATTGCAGGGAAGTGTGAGACACTGCAAAGGTGCTGCTGATATTCGGGGATATTCTCCAGATATCAAACAGCATCAGGGATAGGCTGAGAAACTGAAGGAAGGTGATTCTGCTAAAGGCTGCTAAGACCCAGAATACACCCAGAATTAGATAATTTTCTTCTTAACTGAAAGATATTTAGTATTAAAGGAATATTGGAATAAAACAGCACTGCACTGACAGACCTGAGCTTGCACCTCAGCATTGTAGCACAAACAGCGTAGATCATTACGTTATTCCCCAGGAAGAGGGTGAAGGAGCATGTCAGTGGAATCTGTCCTGTCACACAACAGCTAATAAAGTTCTCCCTACCCTTATTCTCATGTCACATCAAGTTCTATGTTACATATATACTGTAACATCACAAATGATATAAGCACCTAATGTGGTTGGATCTAATGAGCATAACAAAGCTGGGTGTTGGTGATTACGTATCTGTCATCTCATTTCTAACCTACAAAGGATCCAGCTAAAGTTTATGATAAAACCTGAGACTGAACAAGACTCTCTAAAAACACAGTTCCTCTAAAGCACTCATGTAACACCAAACTGCCATGGAGATTCGAATATTCTCAGACATTTTGGCCCAAATTTTAATGCTGATCCTTCTTAGAATAATTATGTTCCAAATCTGGTCCAATTCCACAGGGAAGCAGCATGTTAAAAAACCCTGAGAAGAGATAAGAAGGGAGTCAAGTCTAGGTAATGATACAAATAAAATAATTAGTACAACAGGAGTAGGAGTCCAGTTACAAGCCTGTTTGCAAGACAGGCTAGTACAGAATAAATAGGTGACTTATGGTAACATGCTGAAGTCATCAAACCCAAACAGCACTTGGGTAGTAAGAATTCAAGTCTTGCCATTGTTAAGAATGTTTATATGTGTAGTTTGCAATCTGAAGGAGCTCTTTCAGGAACATTTGTCCTGAAACCAACAATTCAGGTTTAAGAGCCAATATTTCAAAATGCTTTCTAATCAATGTGCCTATCCAGATTATTCTGAAAATTTACGTGCCTAGGGAAGAATTAAAAGTGCAAGCATAAGGTAATTTGCTTCAGTTGCCTTTCTGCTCAAAGGGACTAATTTTCATAAACAAGATGCTTGATTTACATACATAAGTGCATTGTCTTGAAAGTTGCATTAGTAGGGGCTGAAGCAGAGCTACTGGTAGAAACTTAAGATCATTTGACTAAGGCACTTCCAATATGCAATGTCCACAGTACAACACCTTTCAACTTTCAGTGTGTTCTGAAGTCTATACAAATAACTGAATGCTGATGTGTCCAGACCATGAATCATTTTCTTTTGCGGGAAAATCTTGAGACATTTAGTCTGAGTATTCCTCAGATGTAGCTCTCCTCAGGAAATAGCTGATTTTATTATCAAGAGTGCTTTAAATTCCATGTTGACAGTGCAGTTGTTTGGAAAACTATCAGATTTTGAATAAAAGTAGGTGAACACTTTAGGTAGACAGGTTGTCTTAACCTGTAAGAACTTGTGTGAAAATCTCTGTTCAGTTCTATTGACTCTTCTCAATACATCTCCTACTGGTATGTATGAGCTGTTTCATATTTACTGCAGAGGGGCTAAGATTCCCTTCTTAAATATTATCCATTCAAAATCAAGTAAAGGATCTAGATCTCCCCCATACAGTCATTATTCTTACTGCAATGATCAGGAGATGTTTGCCTCATGGCCTGTCAGTTTACTACATACAGTCTTTGCTGTAGTCCATCTTAAACTAGTACACAAACCTTTCTCATGGTGGCAAAACCAGCTGGAAGAGTTTTTATCCTACCCCACCCTGAGCCATTAGTTTCTGCATTTTTCTCAGGAGTTCACTGCCCAGTTTTGTTGTGCTAATAAGACTGTAAGGCTGTGTTAGAACATGGACCAGCAACATAATCTGAGGTTAAAAATTAATGTCGTTTCTACCCTAATCCAAGTTTCTGGCAAAAAGCAGAACAGAATTATGATTGGAGATCTGAGTAGCAGAACCTGAATTTATGCTCTGAAGTAATGCTGTGCTGGCACATACATCTTCTGAACCTCAATAATGATACATTTTACCTTTCTTCAATGAGATGCTTGTCTGTAGGCTTCTTCTTCACCGCTCATCCCCATGCTTACTACAGTTTTGTTTGCAAATTGGGATAAAATAGATATACATTTTAAACTGTAGGAAAGCTGCATGTCAATAACAGCAGTATAGCAGCATAAATAACAGGATAAATAACAGCAGTTGTGACATCCAGATTTCACTGGAGCAATTGTCATTGGGCTAACTTCCCAGGAATTGCCCAGATGAAAATGTTATCACATACAAAATGTTCACTCAGTCAGTTTACTCAACTAACCCTTCACTGTCTATCATGAAGTTTTCTTGTGGCATCCCACATGTAAGTTCCAGGTGTGCATCCTCATTGGCAACATTTTACTGAAAAGAAGGGAAACTGAGTGCTACAAAACTGCTGAAGTTCAGCCTAAACAGTGGCTCTTTACATTATTCCCAAATATCAGCTGTACTTATACATAAAATCGCTGAAAATCTACAATACTAAAAATGCCCTTAAATTTGAAGGGACCAACAAATACAGGATTGAAGTAATGCTAGGGAAACACAGACAGCAAAGGAGTGATAGTTTTCCTGCTATCAGTGTTTTAGACATATATAATACACACACAGCAAGGAGCAGGAGCCTCATTTAGTATTTAGATTTTCCCAAAACTTTGAGCAGGAATGTGCTGAGATGCTTTGGAGAGGAAGTTGTACAAAATAGAAGTATGTGAAACAGAAGAGTGTTACTGTACATAGCTAGCAAATCTCTAGGCTTTTCCAAAGAAAGCGATTTGGCCTAATAACTACTGAGCAAATTTTTCAAGAAAGAGTCATAACCTTGCCAAATTCAATTCTTTGTCCAAAATTACTGGAATGTAACATCTAGTTAGTTAGTTTTACTCTAACACAGAGGAAGAAAAATCCACAAAGGTTTTATATTTTGTTTCAGAAGAAACTTCCCCCAGAATCTCAAACTGAAACAAACTTTCTGGAAAAGGGTAAGTCCAAATTTGAGTCCAGATGGCTTTAAAGTTTTCAAAAAAATAACAGGAATGTGAAAATAAACACATAATTGAACTTGTCAAGAGACTACTGAGGCTGCCTGTAACAAAAAATTACTTCTTAATTTGCATAGCTTGAGATGGGGGTTAAACTATGTAGAAATAAATTCTTTAGTGGGGGGGGGGGGGAGTACTCAGGAAACCTGCTTTTCTATTGGCTTCAGTCCTTTGTCCCTAAACATCCACACCACAGTCTTTCCCCCAGAGGCAACGTGATGGGATTAGCTACCTTGCTGCTGATTTTCACTACCTTTCAGGGAACTCTGAGATCTTTAGCCTTCAGTTAATTTCATTTGAAATTATTCAACAGATTTATAGGTCATTAGAGAGATTCTAATAAAATATATCACATAAGCTGTAATTTATCAAGCTACCAAATATAAACAATCTTTCATTTCCAAAATGAGGAATTTCCTTGTAAGAGAGTGCCTTATAACACACAGCTATATAATTCATATAAGAGCAATTTTCTTCCATGTAGACAAACAGTTAGGATTCAATCAGGTAGCAAGACTCCAATGGAAAACACTGGACAAAGCCAGGATACTTCTAAAGAAACTCTCAGACAAAATGCAGTAGCTGATAGTCTGTGTATTCTCTGCTATGCAAATGCAAATAAAATAAGTTAGCATGTAACTCTTTTAAAATAGAAATAAAACTGTTGTGACAAAAATTTATACAATATTTCCACTGTAAAATAACTATTCATTAGTGACTAATGGAATGTCTCCCTCTCACCATTATAGTGAAAAATGTTAGATGATTACTAAGCAGCTTTTTTTTAAACCTCACTGGAAAATAATACATTATGTATTCTTCTCTTAACTTTTCTCTGAGGAATAAATAGATTACCAGTTGATAAGTGATGCCTTCTTCTCAATGCATTTATTTTAAATTGTTGTGACCTGCTTAAAATATTAAAATTATTTATATGAGATGCTCGTATGTATTTCTTACGTGGGTGAGGGACTCAAAATTTGGCAGCAAAATAGCTTCTGTGTCAGGGATGAGCCTTTTGTAATCTCCCTGATGAACTGCCACAATGATAAGCCTTTTATGAGAATCACTCTTTGCTCATGCCCAGCAGTGCCTCACCACAATTTGACAGCAAGTCTCTTAAGAGTCTTTCTGTGCCGAGGTGCTGAGCTGGACAATCTCTGTCACTGCTGCTCCAGGTTGCTGTGGAGCACTGCAGGAGCCGCATCAGAGCTGGGAACAGGAAGACTCTTCTCTGTGGCCTTGATATTCTTGTACCCATGAGTCAGTACCAGAGAAAGAACCTGAATGAAATACATTTAAAAAACAAAGGAAAGTCAACCTGTCTGAAATGCCAAAATGTAGCAAAAGCTTGGACTGGGTGAGTTTGGATGGACTTTGGGGACAAGACAACTGATTGTTGTTATTGGTAAATTAACGAAAGGGTATCAGCTTCAGGAAAGTGAATTTGGGACTAAGATAGCTAGTGGATGAGAAGGCTGAAACAGAATGGGAAGTTGTGGGTAATCCTGAGATTACATAAAGCAAGTGGAGGAAGAGTTGAAGGAATAAAAGAACGAAAGACAGAAGTGGGGAGTGGAAAAGACAGCAGTGCTCGTGGAAATTTGTAGCAGGACTGAGAGAAGAGGCTGTGATTTGTGTGTGTGTGTGTTTGAAGCAAATTACACAGAATAGGGAACAAGGAGCCAGGACTCCTAATCCTGCAAATGGCAAAGTGCTCTGATCAGAGCATGAAACTGCTGGTGAGCCACAGCCAAAAACACAGATTGGGGGTTGGGGGTCTGCAGCTGCAAGAAGATTCCTGCAACTGCAGTCATACCACTTTGGCAGTAAGTGAATGACACAGAGACTGTACTCAGATTCTAAAGAAAAAAATTAAAAAGGACCAGCAAGGCAGATTTGAGTGGATAGGAACAGTAAAAATCTACCCATGGTGGACAAAGTCCTCTGCCTACTAGATCACACCCTGGCAGCACTTAGACCTGAACCCAGGTTTCTTGACTGTTCACATTCTTCTGCTGTCAGCAAACACTTGTGAACATCACTAAGGTTTGAGTAACTCAGTATGTGGTCTTCAGTGGGTTTGAGATCACACTCCCGCAGTGAAGAATGAGCATGCATTCTCTCTTGCTGCCCCTTCCTTGCTTCAGTATTAAGGAGCATGGACCCACCCAGGAAGAGGTGATGCAACTCACAGAGCTAATCAGACACTGGATACTGTTTTGCAGAGACAGCTTTCAATAAGATCAGCAAGCTGACCTGATTCACTGTGTTGCCACTCAAGCGCCCACGCTGACAAAAGTTAATATGGCAGAATCTGCAGCAGAGACAGATGTGAGGGCAGGGAATATCTCCACTCTCAAATTTTTTGGACTCGCTCATCCTACGTTCATTTATACCAACCCTGAAATGATGCCCTCTTTCTCTGCCATTGATGGATTTTATGAAGGGGATAACTTACTGATACTGTTACTCACTAATTGACTTGTAGGAACTTTCTGTAACTAAAAATTTTAACCCTGCTAATGAATATTAATACTGCAATCTGCATAATGCCACACAAGAAGACCTTGGAGTTTCATTTGCTTCTTTAATTGTCTACGAAAAAAATTTAAAAATTTCTGTGCTAGCACGTTATGAAACTTGTAAAATAAGGATTCTGAGATAAGGAATTAATGTTGCATTGTGGGACACCAAAATGTAATTGTGTAACTGAAGTCAGTATCATAACAGCTATAAAATAGAGGTCCCTTAAAGCAGCTCCAGAGTTCTTGATTTTACAACTTTCATAATGTTCTTTAAGGTTGCCTGTGCATGTGTAGTAGAATACAAGCTTGTTTGAATCTCTGATTAAGTATTTTAGAAAGGCTGAGAAAAAGGAGAAAGAGGCATGTGTGTTTTATAGGTGTAAGCAAGCAATGAAAGTCACCATAGCTGAAAGAGAGTGAAATGAAAGGCACTTACATCATACAGCTTTCCTGCAATAAAACTCTGAACACACCAAGGATTCTTGAATATTCCCTTGAGGTTGCTTATTGGCACCTGCAAAGCAAAAAGAACTCTTTGTATTGTATTAATTATAACGTCTCTGTACCACTATAAGTAATGCAAAAGTACTTGCTTTTTCACTCTGAGGGAGAAGGGGAGTAGCTTGTACCAGTCAGCTTTTTAAAATAACTATTATATTAATTACCTGAAATTCCATTTACAGAATTCATGTTGCTGTGCTCAGAATTTGATTGAATTCTATAAATTTTAATAAAATTTTAATAGCTGACTAGGGAAAATGCGTGAAGTTTGCAAAAGATGGCCCTAAGTCAACAGAATCACTCTGCCTTTATAGGAAGTGGACTTTGGTTTGGTAACTAAATTCATTATCAACAAACCAATGGAGGAAACATTTCCTTTGTACGGGCGTATCTACATGGAGATTGTGTACCTGCGTAAAGTGAGCTCAACTGGAGCAGGCTGGAGCTGCATTTGCAGAGTGGAATTCTGAGAATTACCAGGCTTCTCACCAAGGGGATGACAGATGATGGCCATACTGTCATGTTGGACACAGCCTGGCTCCGAGCAGAATACTGAACTAGCTAGTTGCACAAATAAGTTGGCCTCTACAGAAGTGATTTTCTTCAGGCTGGACCAGAAAACAAGAGGCTCTCCCTTTGCTACTTTTAATATCACCAAAGCTGAGCAGATCGATGAGTAGGATGACTTCTATTTGCACTTGTGAGGCTGAGCATATGCATGATGGAAAGTTTTTGTGTTGTTTGTAGAATTTATTAGTCCCACTTTTCTCCAAATAAAGGACAGTTGTATTCATGTTCTCAAAGGATATTGTAGATGGAAAAAAGTAATTTATAGTGATAACTAACAAGGTTTAGTTTCAATTTTCGGAGCCAAAATTTAACTGCATGGATGAAATGGAAGTGGAAAGCTCTAGGCTTTAGTTATATTGTTTTTAAGACAGAGCAATAGGATTAATTCACTTCAGTCTTTGTTGCTAGCTGTGGCACATAGCAGAAGAGATGTAGGCCTTAGCAAGACTGTGAGTTAGCAGCTCTTTTTATCAGAGACTTGTGCTAGTGATTTAATTGTGTAACATGCTCATTTTTCTGTGTTTTGAAACAGTTACATGTAATATATATGATTTATGGGATACACATAAATATACAGCTGCTTATCTTGCAGCTGATGACACATTGGAAGATAACTCCAACTGAATGTGTATTGATCAAAAGAACCTCCTCTAAATCATTATTAGAGAAACTTACAGCAAAAACATAAACAAAATGATTTTGTGGAAGTTGTAAATTGGTTGAGCAAAAGGTAGACTCACCTGTGGATGAGAAGGAAAATATTTACACCAATTTTCACTGGGTTGTCAGCAATACTGCAGGCTCCCTGACATACCTGTGAATATGATTAAGTTTTAGAAAATGGTTCAACCACTAAAGTAGTTGCTCCAAGTGAGTAAATGCCCACTTAATTAGAAGTAAAAAACTCAACACTGACACATTTGAAAGGCTTGTTGAGCTGTAACTTGAAGGCACATTCTGTGGATACTACTGTATCACAGAATGAGTTAGAAAAGGCTTCAGGGAAAGTGTCAGAACAAACTGTACAGGCTTTTTTGCCATGTGTCATTATTTTCTATGAATGCATTGCATTATCTGTTAAAATAGTTTGAATGTGTCACCAGGTATGTCATGCCCACCTGCACTTGGAGATTATGTCTGAAAAGATCAACAGAAAATCTCTGAAGAGCAAATTTCACATTATTCACCCTTTGAAAACCAGAAATGTCAAAGCTATTTGCCACAAGTTATAGCAGCCTGGTAGCATGGACAGTGATGGAAATCTCTATCACGTATTTCTCGATTCACTCTATACATAGCAAAAGTATAAAAAAGCCAGTGTGAAAAGAGTCTTAGGAAAAAATCTATATCCGACTGAATTTGAAAGGGTTTTTTTTTACAGTTGATTATTTGGTTAGGGTTGCGAAAAGAACAAAACTTATGTACTCTAACTCAAGTGCATATATAAATTAAACTAAATTAAAATATGCTTTCTGAGCAAAATCACATAAAGTGTTGGCAGTGTGGGCTTCCACAATACTGTTAGTGAATACTGAAGTGCAAATGTACTGCTCTAGAATTCAATGGACTAAGTGCCTGAGATCAGAAGATCTATCACCTACTCTTTAAGATGCCACAGTCTGAACAGAATAGGGAAAAAGTATATGGAACTTTATTCCTCAAATCACATTTTGAAAAAAAAAACGTTTTTTTTCTGTATATATCAATAATGATAATCACTATTATAAACGATAATGTTTTTTCTCTTCAGATTGAAAGGATCTTGAAAAGATCTTTAAAAGGTCTTGAAAAGAATGACTTTCATGCTATTTAAAGGAGAAAAACAGCCTCTTGCAAAGACAGGAAACAAAAATGGACTCTTAAAGAGTCAATGAAGTCCTCAAAACTTACAAGTGCCTGAAATCTCTATTCACTATGAAATCTGACTGAGAATGTTCACCTCTGATTGAAAGTCAAAGCTGACCAGTCTCAGTCTTTTAGACCAAATTTCTTCTTAGGGCTCAATTTTAGGCCTAGTGCTCTTCAATACCTTCATAAACTACTTGAGCACAGGACTTGAAGGAATACAAAGTAAGTTTCCCAACAACACCAAATTGGGAGGAGCTGTTGACTCTCTCGAAGGCAGAGAGGTCCTGCAGAGAGAACCCAACAAATTAGGGAGCTGGGCAATTACCAGCTGTATGAAGTTCAACAAGGGAAGGTGACAGATTCTGCACCTGGGATGGGGCAACCCTGGATGTATGGACAGACCTGGGAATGAGAGGTTGGAGAGCAGCCCCATGGAAAGGAACCTGGAGGTCCTGGTTGATTTCAAGTTGAACATGAGCCAGCAGTGCCCTGGCAGCCAGGAGGGGCAGCCGTGTCCTGGGGGCACCAGGCACAGCATCACCAGCCGGGCAAGGGAGGGATTGTCCTACTCTGCTCTGCACTGGGGCGGCCTCACCTCCAGTGCTGGGGGCAGTTTTGGGTGCCACAATATGAGAAAGACATGGAACTATTAAAGAGCATCCAAAGGAGAACCACAAGGATGGTGAAGGGCCTTGAGGTGAAGCCGTATGAGGAGTGTTTGAGGTCACTTGGTCTGTTCAGCCTGGAGAAGAGGAGACAGGGGGGAGACGTCATTGCAGTCTGCAACTTCCTCGTGAGGTGAAGAGGAGGGGCAGGCACTGATCTCTTCTTCTCTGTGGTGACCAGTGACAGGCCCTGAGGGAATGACCTGAAGCTGTGTCAGAGGAGGTTTAGGTTGGATATCAGGGAAAGGTTTTTCATCCAGAGGGTGGCTGGACACTGGAACAGGCTCCCCAGGAAATGGTCACAGGACCAGCCTGATAGAGTTCAAGAAGTGTTTGGACAATGCTCTCAGTAACATGGTGTGATTCTTGGAAATGGTCCTGTGCAGGGCCAGGAGTTGGTCTTGATGATTATTCCAGGTCCCTTCCAACTCAGGATACTCTATGGTTCTATGATTCCATATCTCTAATTACTACTGTCACTAATAGAAAAACTGTAGGGACCCATTCACTTGATTTTGTTGCATGCAGGAGAGAAGGGATGAGAACAAATTTAAGCACAGCTGGCATGGGTCTGCATTACAGGATTTGTTTCAGGATTATTACCACAGAAGACAAGATGATAAAAGAAACCCAGAACACCCCAAGAAATTACAATCTGATCTTTCAGATTTTGTGTGTTAGAGGAAGACTCAGAAATAAATTATGTTGATGCTTGATTACCATTTCTCAATAATCCAAAAATTTAAATTTCTCATCAACTTTTACCTTAGTGGACCCTTAACAGCCAGAACTTGAAATTCCACAAAGGAATAGAATTGTTTTCCCTCTTTCCAGGCATATGATTGTTTTCTGAAGTAATATCCATGTGGAGACTTTTAATTTTTGTCAATTACTTCCCAAAAAAAATATTTATAATTCCCTAACAAGATTTAAATAGAAATTGCATTTCTTCAGCAAGCTTGAATCAGCAGGACATCAGTGTACATGGTGAAGACTATTTATAGTGAAGGGGAAAATCTGTGTATGTGCATAGATGTCTTGCTTTAAGGTTTATATTCTGCTGAAAACAAAAATTCTTTTCTTTATATCCTAGAATGCAAAACAAATTTTTACCTTGGGCTGCTCTTCAAAACCTAAGGATCCTAACAGCCACACAAACACTGTTTTAAATATTTTTCAGTCTGTCAAGAATTGCACAGAGTATAGTTATTAATCTTCAGTGTCATAAATTCCCCACACACCCTGAGATTCCAATTCAGCTGACAGGGTCAAAAATTCTCCTCAACCAGTTGGACAGAAAACGAATCTACTTACCTTGTTCGCTGCTACCTTTTCACCATCAGCGATGTAATTGTGTTTCATGTTACTGAGAATGTATCCATGTTGGAAGATGGCAAGGACTTCTGTGGCCAGAATAAATAAGGTGGAAAGTGGACTTTTAAAAAGAAAGATATATATTAATCTTCAGTAATTATTGTATTGTTTAATCTCTGTTGAGAACACACCTACAGCTGTTCTTCTCCTCAGCTTTCTGTACAAAAACTGGTATTATATTTCCTTATGTGACATTTCCATGATAACATCGAACACATATTTTAACTGACCTTAGATTATCAGATAAATGTGAAAATACTGTAGTCAGTTCTTTCATACATGTGTGCCTGTGTTTATTTTATTTTTGTCAGATATTGTTTTCTTCTTACACAATGTAATCGGAATGTGACAGTGACAAGTGCGGGTGTGGCTTCAAATAATTTTTCATGCTGAATTTGGATCTGTCTTTAATATGAGGTTTCTGTACTATACATAAAGCACTGGATGCGTGACTTTCAGATCTTGATGTGAATTTTCACTTCCAGCCAGGTGACAGACACAGACATGTGAACACCTGGGTTAACCTTCTGTGGATGAGAGCATTCCTGCAATGGAGCAGTACTATCATTAATATCCCCACTGTTTTTTAAACTCGCTCCTGTAAATCAGGTTATTTGATCCAAGGCACCTTTTCAGAGCTGATTGTGTCAGTCGTTAGAGGTTGCCTGTCCTTGGTGGTGGAGGAATTGTGAGAAGCCATTTGATGACTATCAGCATGACTATGTTATTTCTGCACATCCCTATGCAGTGGATTGGTTCCAGCTGGACCTTAACCAACATCGAACTAAATATGTGCTTAGGCTCTTTGGTGTTTCTAAAATCTCATTTTCTCTCATGCTTTATCCAACTGCTAAATGAAGATGTCTTATTTCGAGGAGCTGTTTGTCAATATCAAAAGAAAAACAGGTGCCTGAAACCAGTCAGATCTGCAGCATGATAGACATTAGTACATACAGGATAGCGCTTGCCTCCTGACTGAAAATAAAAGAAAAGCAAGACTGCACACAAACACAAACCCAGGATCAGACAAGTCTGAGAGGAGCCAGAGGTGAAGTCACTCCTGTAACATTGGAAATGACATGTTAGGATTCTGGGAAAGGCTGATACCAACTCTACTGTCTACTCTTACAGTTACAACTCTCTGCATAAAAAAAAAAAAAACCACAAAAACCCACAACCCGTTTGAGTTTATTACCCCTTGAATACATATACATTCTCTGCCTATGAATGAATACTTATTTCAGCAAAATTGTATTTGCTGACTCTAGAAGTTGCTTTATAAAACTTTGACCTTTGAAGTCGATGAGAGTATTATCACCTGACTAATGGTGTATGTCCACAAAGCATAAAAATCTGTTTTGTCTTACTATATGCCACTTGCTGATGAGTTTCTTTGGCATGTTTCAAGTATGCTCAAGAACAACTAATGCAAAGAATAGAATTTGAAGTAGGTCCTGAGCCCTCGGCTTCTCCCATTTCCTGCAGATGCAGGAAAATACCTTCTGTGACGCCATCTCCAGTTTCCTTGACATTTTCCACATGACAGTCTCTGAATAGAGCCAGGAAGATGAACAGTTACTGTTCTCTGCTCTGGACTTAGATTTTTTTTAAAGAAATACAAATGATTTGGGATACATTTTTGATGGTTGACAGGGTTTTTTCCCTTGCCATTCTCCAGAGCTTTTAGTAAAAAGTCTATTCCTTGGGGAAATCCCAGTGTTCCAGACTTCGTAGGTGTAGAAAATACTTTATTGCACTTTAGAATCACTTCCATATAGAGAAACAATTTCAAGTAGTTGAGGTCTTTTGCAGATACTCCTTTCAAACCTTCATCTTGTCTGAACCTTGAACTATTGCAGTCAAGTTAATTAGAGCTGCCTTTACAGGTTCAAAAGACTCAGACAAATTGCAATACTGTGTTCACAAATTTTCAAAAACTTTTCAAATAGCTCCTCTCTGATATATGTATTATATGGAAAAAGTGTAGCACTATGATGTTATATATAAAGATACTATCTTCTGCACTCATTTGGGCTGACCTGCATGACTAACTCATAACTATGCTATTTGTGAGTAATGGCATCATCCCATATTTATTTTCAAGAACTGTATAATATGTAGTGCTTATGCATGCCTGTGATGATCTCAGATTGTATCTTTGGGGGCTGTTACACTGTTTTATTATAGTCAATACATATAGTAAATGCCTACAGTTAATGCTGCCTGAGGCATTCTAATATAAGCCATTTTACATTGCTATCTTTGCTGAGTGTAAACCACTTGGATTGCAATTTTTCAATATATGACTCTCGATGAATTCTTTGAAAGAATACTTCACCTGAAAAGATTCAGTTTGTGGTTGGATTTGGGGTTTTTTTGTTTGGTTCTTTCTTTTTTTCCCAGAACAATGTTAAAAAAAAAAAAAAAAAAAAAAAAGTTGTTCTTTGAATAGCTTTTGTAGTTTCTCGTAATTGGGATGTGCCAACAATACAACTTGACAGTGGATTGACTCCTTGAGAAAGTACTCACTGGAGTTCCCTCACATCTCCTTTGCTCACTTCTTTTCCTCACTGCTGCCTGGTGATCTTAGGGTAAGATTACAAAAGGTAGATGTAGGGAACTCTTAATGGCAGGTGTTCCTTACATACTATGTTTTTGTAACTTCAGTGAGCCAAGATGACAAAAATACAATAACATGATTAGCATTTAGTTAATTTCTCTGTTTGATTAGGCGTGAGTTGAGATGATTAATTAACTTTATTTTGTTGCTTTTAAGAAGAATGAATTTTATGCTGCAGCATAAAATAATTAATACCAAAATAAAAGATAGTCTTTGTGTCTGTGTTAATGTTTGACTTTCTAGAGGAAAACTCATTCCCTATTGCACTCTTGTAGAAAGACTGATAGAAATATATCCACGTCCTTCTAAAACACAATCTCCTTGTGTGAGGACAATGAACACAGTCCAAGATGACACAGAGGCTTGATGGCAAAACCTAGTAAAGCGTTTACTAGTGAATTTACCCTTGTCTATTGATAGCAAAACTTGTATTACGATACCAAATGATTGCCAGAGAGCAGCTGCTAAAATACAGCAGAGCAAATCCAGTAGAATTCAGCCTATCCTAATACAGGCAAACTTCTGGAACAAGGCCTTTTGTTCCAGTGCCGCCAGTCTAAACAACAAGGCTATTGACTGCATGTGCCAGCCTTTGTCACTGGGGGCTACCTGAAAAGATTAAAATTGCATGAATCTGCAATTTCAGATCCATCAATTCTCAGCTGCAAAATGCGCATCTGTAAACTGACCCAAGAGGAATGGACGACTTAAGCTTCTATGTTAAAGGGTCATACTGTCATAGTCTATCTCTAGGAAATAAATTAATTTCCAGTGCCAGTGCTAGATAAGTCTCAAGAAGCTGTAGCATAGTTTTGATCTTTCATAGTGCCACGATTATTGCAAAAGGTCATTAATTCACCTATGGACCATCAGGCAAACCAGTAAGTCCTTCAGACAACTTCACAGAAAGGAAACGAAAGGCATTCAGACCACTTCCTCTTCCACTTTGTCACAATTTTGCAAAGCTATATACTGACATGAACACGCTTCCCCAAAAGGGAGCTGTTTGTGAATCATCTCCAAGAAGACCCACTAAAGATTCCTTATCGTTTGCACCCCTTTCTTTACAGAATAATATTTTTGCTCCATCTATATTGAATCCACAGCGAAATCTGCAGGATAATGATGAATCAAGTAGACATTTTACTTTCCCTTCTCTGTGCTGAAAGGCAGCTTGCACAGTTTTGTGAAAAGTTTTTCAAGCACTAAGCCTAACATTAGCATAATATTATATGAGTCAAACTTCTGGTAAAGCACTGGTAGAACTAGGCTGCACTGCAGTGTACTGAATAAATCTACATTATGACAATTACAGGAAGGCTAAATTGTCCTGGTTCTGGCCAGGACAGGGGTAATTTTTGCAGTAGCCAGGAGGGGCATGGCCAGGACCCGGAGGTTATTCTGTACCACCTCACATCACTTTCCAGGGATGGGGAATGGCTCCCTTCTGACTCGGCATGGCAGAGGGAGCAGTTGGGTATTTTTGGGTGTTGTCAGGGGGTTTCCATGTGAACCATTCAGTTTTTGTACCTCCTGTCATTATATTGTTCGTTTTCCTATCTCATAGCTGTTTCCAGTAAATTGGTGCTGAATCCTCAAACTGAAAAAACCCCATAAACCTTAAGTTAATATTATTTATTCATAAAAATGCATTTCTATTGCTTTAGAAGATAACTTTCCTCTACATTGCTCAGTTTTCCCTTTTTCAGTTATTTAAGAAGAAAAGATAGTTAAGCTTTTTTATTTTTCTCATCTGAATGGAAAAAAATTATGGTTTTTAGTCTTTCTCTAATTATCAGAAGAAACATCCTGTTCTTTCTCAAGGCTGACAAATGTCTTTATTTTCCTAAAGGAAAACAGCTAGCAGTTTACCACCCAAACTAACATTCTCTTCACTGGACGACACTGTTTATAGGATTTGGAAAAGACTCGATAGGCCATGTTGAGAAAAAAAAATGCTGGAGATATTTACCGTCTTGAAATGTCAACCTGTAAATACGATACTCATAACCAGAAAAAAAACCAAAATTCTCTATGAAAATATATCCTGCATGAGCTGTAATAGAATTTATACTTCATTAAAAATCTGTAAGACTCTCTGCATTTTCTGTAAAAACACAGAAATTCAGATGTCCCAATTCTTCACATACTTACTCATTCTAAAAGTGTACTTAGTCATGAGAACACAAATTACGAATTCAAAGAGAAAAGCAAAGAATGTCTGTCTTTCAGATATGGTACCTGCATTTGCATCAGTCCTCAACCTACTGCTTTCTTAGATTATGACACCTCCTTTCAAAAATTGAAGAGGACGGTCCCTAATTTAATTTTCATGTAATGCATGCTTCATAATGATCATTACATTGACTATGAGAATGAGCAAATTGTTATGGCTGATCAGACATTTGAAGTGTTCTGTAAGGATAAAATTGTCTTTCGCCTTCACTCCATGCTCCCATCCCAACCCAACTACTAAGCTAGGATTTCTTAGTCATTTTATAAACCTGTTCTCATGCTCACCAAGGCAAGGGAAGCTACATTCCAGTGGTAAGACAGTACTACTTCGAATAGAACCAAGGAGTTCAAGGAGGTAGCTAAAACTTTTTATCTCTGATGTGGACATAAACATCTAAACTCTGCTGGTGACCAATAGGGTGAGCTGAAAGGGTGAGCAATGTGATTGCACAAGATTATTTTTATTTTAGATTTCCAGTTTGAGGCTTTAAAACATAAACTCATTTTAAGTTAGGTAATATTGGTACACCTTCACTTTCTCAATCAGCCGTTCAAATTGCCTTTTCCGTGGAGCTTTTGCCTCATTAAAGGCACAAATCCTCTGGTAGGAATAAATCAGGAATGTGTGGAACATATCTACATATATGTCCTTAACCAGGGACGTAAAGATACTGATCTCATCTCTGTTTGCAGTGGCTTCACAGCGCCCATAGTCAGGGCTAGCTATGTCTGTTACTGATGGAAGTTACTGCACGTAAGATTCCAGTTTCCAGTGCTGCAGAACTAGAAAGGTGGGTGGTGAAAGTGTCAGGAGAATGCACAAAGAGAAAAGCAGGTCCTGTAGATAAAATGTGCATTCTGTCCCACGTAATTTAGTCCTAATTTTGTTGTAAAACTTCTGCTTGATGGCAAGCAAGCCATTAAAACATAGCCAAGTGAGGTTCTAAGTATGACTTTGGAAACCCAGTTCAAGATATTGGGTATCCAGCTAGAGGTACAAAATATCTAGAATTTACACCTGTAACAAATACCAATAAAAATGCTACTTTAAAAATAAAAGGTACTATATTCTCTTAAGCGTTCTTAATCTAGGCCTCTTTAATTGAAAGGTAGAAATCAGTGGAAAACTCTGACAATAGTTGCTGTGATTTCATGTCTTAGTTCTACATGGGTAGAGAATGGATAACAAAGCCCCCTTTATTTAATGGGCATATTGCAAGAAAAATTACTGATTCTTAAAAAAACTGCTACATTGAGTCTACCATTCAAGCCCACAAGAAAACAGCAGTGTATCGATCACATTCTTTGAAAGCAAAAATGTGGAGAAAGAAACTGTCCTTATCCATAAAGAACTAAATACCATAATGTCAGTCAAAAAAATGACCAAGAATCTATTACTCTAAACATTGCTATTCCTTTCTTCAGTTATTTAAACTTGATTGTGTTACTGTCTTAATCTAATCTAGAATCAATGTTTTTCAGATCAATGGGAGTAATGTCTCAGTAGTTTAGAGAAATAGGAGCTCCTCTCTCCTAGACTTCCATGTAAAGAATCTTGTTCAACAGTTGCACCTCCAAGTGATCCCACTTTCCTTCATGTGATGAAGAATTAACCCCTTTTATCTGCCTGAAATGGCCTCTCTTGGAACGGCACCCACTACAGAATGGGAAACATAACTCAGCTCTGTGTTCAAAGTACATATTGCAATAAATACGTTTTTCTAGCATTTCTGTTTCTCCATTTTAACTTAAACATCTCAGACCACTTAGAAGACAACAGACTGAGATGGAGATGAGGAAGAGGTGAGGAAACTAAGACGGACAGAATTTACAGAGAATAACAGATTACAAGGATGAGCCACATCTCAGAAGCTGAGGGCAATAAAATAAGCATAGGATCAAAATAGGAGCAAAAAAAAATATTAGGTGCAAAGGGATATTATGTACTTCAGACCTAAACTGTCAACATAATTTGTCCATTATGGAGTTTTAAACCATCCAATTGTCTTAGACCAAGAAAGCCTGGGTTATGGAAACATGAGTAGGGTTAATCTCAGCTTTCTCTAAGTGGCTGCAGAATAGGTGACATAATTCTGATCAGTAAAAGAAAGTCAACAAAACAAATCAAATTTAGACTTCGAGTCATCTGACTCGAAGCAGACACAGGCATCTGCTTTAGGATGAGATGACGCATGCTGGGAATTCCACCAACGATGCTGACTATATTTCCTTTGGCTGTGAAAAAGTAGCACAGGATGATTGGATCAGATGTTAATGCCTACAGCACAGACCATCCCATTTAGCCATACCAATCCCACCTTTTGAAATCCTTCACCTAATCACTGGCTGTATCTCAAGGACTAAATTCTTCATTTCTAAGCCCTACTCCCAAGTACTAAAAGGCAGATAATCACCTTAATATAACCAAACATAACTTACTGATAGTCACTTTATTATCAAGAGTTACAATCGTGTGGATAAATCTCTGCATATCAAATACATCTGTGATCCCTCGGTTAGAGCAAATCCTAGAGATATAGACCCATTCCCATCCACCACAGATCTCCATGATGTTTTCCATCCTGTAAACTTTCAGCTAGCTGTGTCCTACCACCATAACTATTTCAAATTCATCTGTTCCACCATCTCTGAAGACATTTACAGACATCACAGTGGCACACAATGAGGTCAAAATGGAGTTGACCTTTCAAACGAACTTGATTCCATGATCTGTACTTTGCCCATAAATTAGAACATTCTTTATTCTGCTAAACAGAAGAACAATTGTCCTCCTGACTTTACCAGGAGTGCCACTAAAGCAATTGTCCACTTCAAACTGGAAGCTCTGTATGCACATTGTAAAACTTCCTGCCTGGCTCACATTGTCTGGTTCTTTCCCAAGCTGGATTAACTGAGGCTGTTCAACCACCCCTGAAAACATTTGCTACCACTGTCAGAACTCAAACTGGCCTGGCTTTCCAGTCTTCCTAGACTGCTCTGTTACTGCATTCCATACAGCTTCTCTACTGGAAATATTTACATGTAATGTTAGGAAAGCCATTTAGGAAGATGGCAGTGAGGTTGGTTTCAACAAACAAAATGTTGTTGAAATTTGATGCATCCTGCCTCCAGTGAGGAACATATGAAACACCTTAAGAAATAAGAAAGAAGCAACGATTTAGACAATCCACCATGCAACCTTTGGACAACTTGATTTTTCTTCTAGAGAAAGCAAGATGAGAGCAAGCTAACATGGAACCCTGTGTAGCAAAATACAGCCACAAAAACGGGTCACAAAAACCTGGTACCTCTCAGATGCTTGAACCATAGCACTACCACATGGTATTTTTGAATAGTGTGATTGATTCTCCTGGGAAGTCTTATCAAGCAACAAGAACAAAAGGTTAGAATGGAAAGCAAAAAAGAATTAATGGCAATGCAAGCAATGATTATGTGTAAAAGAAGAAATTCTTTCACTGAAGATGAATTGTGGAGCATGGCCAGAACACTAAAAACTAGTGTTAACTCTGAGCTTTGGCTCTTTCCTTGAAATACTAAAAATGGAGAAGTACTAATGAACGGTATTTCTTTTGAATCATCCAAAAAATCAAAACACCCAAGACCTGGTTTACTGCAATGGTGAGATCCTTAGTACAGATTAAGATGTTTTATTTTTATGCCTTTGGAAAGCAAAGTAACATCTTCAGCAACCACAGCTGCCATCGCTTTGCTGACGTGTGAATACCGATAACCTTCTAAGACTGCCCTTCAAAGGGTGGCTACAACGGTGACATTACACTGTGTACAGCTCAAAAACGATTCGGCCCACCCCTTAGGAATGGTGACTAAATGCTCATCTCCAGAAGGCAGTCACAGATCTTAACCATCTTAATTTCGTACATAGGCCCATCCTTCTACCAATGATCCTGCTACTCTCACTGAACAACCCCCTCTTTCACCACCTCAGATTAAGCCTAGCCCTTGAAGATGTCAAGAAGTGGATTAAAAACCTTTTTGTAGACTAGTTAAAGATTAGGACGGTATGAAAAGTATGGAAGTTCTTAGATGTTTTATCTACACAAATGATGTCCATCTTGAAGTCCAGTACAGAATTTCAGTTACCCAGATGAAGGATGTTGACCTGGGAGACATCAACGTATTTGTCATAAAGAATGGGCAGATTAACCAAGTTTGAGAGAAGAATTCCTAGCTCTTTGTACATAAATCATCCAAAGCCAACAAACTGATTGTTTTCTGAATGAGTGTCTGCTGGACAGTGGTCCAAAACTTGTCTATCAATGTAGAACACTGAGGAATTTCTTGGTTTTTTAGAAACACCTTTGAAAGACTTTGAAAAAAAAACCTAAAACTTTGATCAAAAATGAGTTGACCCAACGGCTTGGTTGATTACACAAATGTGACAAACTCTGCTTCAACCTGCGCTGTTCTATGGCAGGATATGGCTGGAACAAATGCTGCAGTATGACAGAACGCATGTTTCAGCATTCCTGTCCTGACACTGGTTTTGTCCCACCCATCAGCCCTTTTGAGATCAGAAACAACGCCTTGAAGAATTTTCTCTTGAAGAAGTAACTTGTTACATCCACCTTTGCATAACGAAGCCTTCCATCCATCAAGTTAATGGCTTGCTACACAGCACCTCACGTGAGGCACCCCCAGATGACACACTGACAAGAACAGGTTGTGGGGTGTAACTAACACTGGACTCATAAGCAAGTCAACAGCTCAGCCACTTTCTGTCGGCCCATCACACCAGGGAGGCCTTGGCGGGGCCTTCCCGTCTTGGCAAACACGGTCAGCCGGGAGATGGAAGGCACATATCCGGTGCTGGCAGCCGCCGTCGAGGGCTGCTTAGTTTCTCTTACGGCAAAGGCATCCAACCAAGGAAGTTGGGACGAGGCAGAAGGGCGTGCGGGCGCGTTACACATGGCACCGCCGCAGGGCCACGGATGCACGGGGCGATGGCGGAGCCCGGAGGGTCGCGGCGGGGCTCGGGGGGCTCGGGGGCGGCCCGGGGGCGTGCCCGGGGCCCCGCACGTGCCTGGGGCCCCGTGTCCTCCCACCGCCGCCCCGCTCCCAACTCCGCATCCGTCCCGCGGGCACGTCCCACACCCCCGCACCCACACTCCATCCGCCCCCCGCCGCCGCCTCCCGCTCCCATCACCCGCCGTTTCCCGGGCGCGGCCCCGGGCGCGCGCCCCCGCCGCCCCCCGCGCGCCGCCGGGCTCAGCTGAGCAGACAATGGGAGATCAAAGCCGGGATGGGGTGGGGGGGAGGAGGAGAAGGAGGAGAAGGAGCAGGAGGAGGAGGAGGAGGATGGTGCCGGGCGCGGGCGGTGGGGGGGGGGTGGCTGGCGGAGCCGGCGGGGCGGAGAGCGGCGGTTCGCGTGTGGCGCTGCCTCTCTGCGCTCGATTAGAGTTCCTGGGGAGGGAGCGAGCGAGTGCAGCCGGCGGCGGACGGAGGGGTGCGGGGGGGGGGGCGGGGGGGGCGAGCACGCGTCTGGGCTCCGTGGGCGCGGGCGCGCGCGCCGCCTGCTCCCGCGGGGGCGCGCTCGGGGGCGCGCGCGCGGGTGCGTGCTCGGCGGGGTGTGCGAGGGCGAGCGGGGAGAGCCAGCAGCGAGTTGCGCAGCTGCCGTGCGCGCACCCCCCCGCCGCCGCCGCCGCCGCCGCCAGCGCCAGCAGCAGCAGCAGCAGCAGCAGGGGCAGGAACAGGAGCACCTCACTGGCATTTAACGAGCGGAGCTGCTAGTTGCGCTGGAGAGAGACGCGCAGGGAGGAGGAGGAAGAAGAAGAGGAGGAGGAGGAGGAGGACGGGAAGAGAAGAAGGAGGAGGGGAAGAAGAGGAGGAGGAGAAGAAAAAGAAGAAGAAGAAGAAGAAGAAGAAGACGAGGAGGGAGAAGAGGAGGAGGAGGCCAAACGGACACCAACTGAAACAAAAGTATTTCCAAACCAGCACCCAACTCCACCTTGTGAGGCTCCCCCAGCATGGCTTCCGAGGAACTCTACGAGGTAAGAGCCCCCGAGCCCCGCCGGCCCTGCCCCCGGCCCCGCCGGCCACCCCACCCCACCCCAGCGCAGCCGGGCGCGTTTTTGTTGCTCCCCGGGAGAGCCGCCGGGCTTGTCACCCACACTTGCTGCGGCTGCTGCCCCTTCCCGCTGGGCCCAGCGCCTGCGTGTGTGCCCAGCCTGGCCCCCCGCCCCCCCTTCCCTCCCCAGTTTTGCTGGAGGAGGACGGAAATGTGACTGAACGGAGGAGACGGCAAAGTGTTCCCGTGGCCTGCGCTCCCCCCCGGTCCTTTCCCCACGTCCACACAACACTTTGGCTCCGGGAGGAGCAGGGGGGTGCTGGATGGGGCGAGCGGCGCTGACAGCCCCGGCAGTGAGCACGCCGGAGTGCGAGCCCGGCGCTGTGCAAAAATGTGAGCGAAGCCGAGTTATTGCCTCTGTCCGGGCCGGGCGGGGAGCGGGGGGAGGGCAGAGGGGCTTTCCTCTTGGATCTGTGTCCGTGCCAAAGTCCTGTGCCACCATCGTGCGCCTTGGCCGTGCGGCAAGCTGCGGCGATGCAAAATATTAAAATTTAAACTCCTCGGCTCTTCGTGCTCCAGCGATAGGGTTGAGGTTGCGAGGGAAGCCAAAAAGATTGAAAGTTAAGGCTCTGACACGCCATCCTTCACTCGTCACTCGGGAGGTGGTCAAAGCGTGTGCTGACGGGAGAGGGAGGTCTTGGGGTGAAGAGGGAACAAGGTGACAGCCGAACTTTGAATTTCCTATCTTATGTGTGGCAATTTCACATCCTTGCCCTTTACTGAAAAGCATCATGGTTCTCTTGGATTGAACTTCCTTGTTTTTATTTTTGCAAGAAGTCATCCCTAGGAGTGAAAAGCCGTTGTTGTTTTGGAGCTGTTCTTGCCTTTTGGGTAGAGAAGTGGCCTCCCAAAACCAAAAGTGCTCTTATCTCATAGTTAATCTATAAAAAAAAATATATATATATCCAGAGGCTGGAGCTCTTAAGGTTAAAGGGAGGCAGATAGCCTTCAGGAGACTTGACAGAAGATGTCTTACTGCACATGTATCTCTCATCAATGGAGTTGATGTCGTGGGTGATGCCATGGGTGAGCAGACCCTGTAGAAGTCAGTGGAAGGTGCCCGGGGTGGGCTTGTATTTTAAGCAAGTTGACTGTCAAGCAGAGGTGCTGAACTGATAGACTAGGAAGAGGACCGAAGGCCTGTATTCCCAAGACAGATAAATCATGGCTAATTGCTTTGGCAAGTTTCCCCATACTCATAATGTGGCTTAAGTCAGTCTTGAAGGGATCATCCCTGGAAGTAGGAGAGAAATTTAGGAACCATTCTGTGTCTCAAGGGATTGCCAAAAACTTGCTTTGACTTTGGAAAAAGTTCTGTTGTGTTTGTGGAGTTGGGCCTGTAGACCGTGCTGTGGCCAATACTTGCTCTTCGTGTGTTGCTGTGTTTGGTCAAAGATGGACAATGAGGTATCGGTTTTGATGGGTGCAAAGAAATGACCAGGAAAATTCTGTTTGCTGAGACTAAGAATGACCGTGGTGCATGACTCTTCTTGGCTGTCCTAAATTGTGTTCAAAATGTTGACTTGGTGGCTCAGTAGTGTGTCGGGCATGGTCGTCCTTTGGGCAGGTGGCACATGATGGCCATTGCGCAAAAGCCGCTTTTGAAAAACACCTGAAAGGATACTTTAAAATCTTGAAAATCAGACTTGTACTTCAATCGTGCAAGTGCAAAGTTTAGTTAAGATGCCAAAATTGTTAATGCTTTTAGACTCGCAAGCTGTCTCTTTTTTCTAAATTGTTGTTAATTTTTGACGTGTTTTGTCTTATAATGAATTTTCTAGCCGTGTCTGAAAAATCATAAAATCATAAATAATTTAAATATAGTGAGCACTAATTTGGGAAGGACATAGCTGCAAGTTGACCTGAAATGTTAAGTGTTAAGTAATTTAAACTGTTATGTGAACTGCCCATGTTATTGACTGTGGGTTTACTTCTGTTTCATGGTTATCTTCTTTATAACTTATGCAATACAATATTCTTTGAGTCTGGAGTTTGAAATCTGTTTGTTATACTTCCATTTTTCCTTCTGGATCTTGATCTGGTGTCTTGATCAAAAAAAAAGTTGTGTAATCTATTTGCAATTGTTTGCTTAAGTATGAATCCCAACTATTTCTGCTGATATGTGTCATGGTTCTTCCAAAATACAAATGAAAAATCATATTATAAAAAAATGAAGGTAAGTTCGTTTTTCTTACCAAAAAAAAAATCTTAATGAATTCACTTGTTTGTGGGATTATTTTTATTCTGGATGTCATCCCTGAAGAGAGGGAGCCGATCTCTGTGTAGACCAGTGATTTGGAGTTCAAAGATCAAGACCTTGAAATGCACTAATGGACTGGCAGTGTGGCTGTTGGGCTGGCTGTGTATCCTCAATGTCATTTGTTCCTGTGCATTTTAGAGGTTGTGGTGATGACTACCTGCTCTTTTTTTTTGTCTTTTTTTTTTTTTTTTTTAAACGGGGGTAGAAACTTTTATTGAAAAACGTTGAAGAGACTCTTTTTTCTAGATGGAAAATGAAACAATCAGTAATGTTGCCAGCCTCTGTGGATGAGGCGAATAACATCGTTTTTCTGTTTGCAAGTTTGATTCTTCAAGGGACAACATGTTTGTTAGTGAGGTGGACAGATGTGGAGAAACTGGTGAACAAGACAGGTAAAGAAAAACATAGGAAAAGGTGCCATCGTGTCTTCATTTCCCCAAGTTTGTTTCAGTAGGCATTGACATCTTATGGCACCTCTCTTTGTATGTGCCTGCTGTGATTTGTTAGTGTGGTTTTTGAAAAATCCTTTGTAGAGCCTTTGGGCAAATGGTAAGGTTACCTTCTTTTTCAGTGTGACAACTTTCCTTTGGTTTACCGACCTCTTTCCCACCAACTGAAACATTGTTACTTGTTCTCATCATCTTTAAGGGAGTAATTAGAAGGAGGGTATCCACCTTATTTCCAAGGCTCTTTCAGAAGCTGACTGTGTTTGCTGTCTCTGCAGTCAAATCCCTTGACCTCTTTTGGCAAACTCTTGCAGTGATGTTTGGGATTGAAGTCATCCTGAGTTGTGGTTGGCATGACAAGTTTGTTTGATGAAATGTGGAAATGATTCCATACAAGTGCTCCCTGGGACAACTGTGTGCTAGCCAGCAGGTCGGATGTACCAAGTGGCAGTCAGTAGACAGCTACTGATCTGTGCTGAATGTGGAAGAGTCTCTTTCCCATAAAATGTAATGACTTGTTTTTGTATTAGGTGAGGTGGAAATGTATTGGAGTACTCTGCTGTTGGACATTGTATCTAGTCAAACTACTGGGTGTTTCTGTCTCTCCTCAGGGAATTACAGGTACTGCTGATAGTGTGCGTGGCCCACCGGGTCCATTTGTGTAACTCTGGCTAGGCTTGGGCCATGATTGTGACTCATATCAAAACATTTTTACTGGGTTTTACTAATAAGTAAGCAAAACCTTTTGTGTGAACTTTGCCAGTGCCCCTATGCCTTGATGCCTTCACTCTGTATTTCAACTTGACGTTGCTCATAAACCTAGTGTTTTAAGGTGTCTTAACCAATTTGCATTAAAATATTATAGTTTAACATATCAAAAGTCCTGTACTTCAAAATTATATACTTTTGTATGTTTTATGGAGTGGAAAATATATATATATATATATATATTTTTTTTTTTTTTTTTTTTTTTAATTCTTCCAGTGCCTTGCAAAAAACATGCATTTTTTCGTACTGGTGTCTATTACTCTCAAGGTGATACTTCACTTCCAATGATGATTCAGTACTTTTGGTTTTATTTTTAGAACTAAAGCCTTTGACATTAAATTATACAGATACAGTGAAATTACAAACTGAAACAAATTTCAGGAGCAACTGGCTGAAGTTCTATGGCCTTGCATTAAGCTATGTGTCAGGTTTAATCACCTAATAAGTAAGCCCAAAGACACGTATTCCAAGAAAATTTAAACTTTGTATCTACAGTAGTGGCCACAATTCAGAAAAAGTGGTCCTATGGGCTGTTCTTCATCTACTGTGCTAGTATTTAAATGACAGAGTGTAGAAAACTGATGGAGGAATGCTGTCATTTTGTCGAAAATTTGATACTGCATAGGAATTACCCACTTAAACCCAAAGTTTCTCTCACAGCCCTAGTTACACTGCAGTGATCAAATCTTCATCGTGTTTTGTGTGCATTTATTGGAAAGTTTCAACATTTGTTTTGCTTAAGTTAACTGAAAGGGTAAATCCATGGAGTTTGTTGTAATTTCTTATGGCTATTTGATGAAAAATTACTATTAACAACAAATTAGAATTGGCTGTTCTGGCAATAGCCAATTTTTTTCCTCATTGAAACGAGTTGTTTTCATTCAACCTGTCTTGCAGGAAGTCCAGATTGTCTTGGACTCTGTCTGCTGCTGCTCATTTCTGATGTAAAATCCCAAGACCTTGGTTAAAGATCTTGTTCTTAAGGAGGGTCATTGAGGTGCAATGCCTGACTTTTTATGATTTTAATTTGACAACTGGTGGAAATGTTACTGCTTGTTTCAGGAGAGGTAGAAAACTTAGATTTACTTGACTGACCCTACCCAACTAAGACCAGGAATTTACATCAGATGTGTTAGTGTTGCTTCCACCCCTTAAACTACACATCTGACTTAAAATAAAGTTGAGGATTAACTGTTCATCTTCCATGGGTGACTTTTGCTTCTTTAAACCAGAGCATGAGTACAAGAGCACTGCAGGAATGGAGCCATCACATTTAGTGCAAGAAACTTGACTTTTCCATGTCCCTTGCCAAGCTGCTTTTGAAGCCAGCTTGAGTTAGCCCCAGAACTCTGGACAAAATTGAGGACTAGTGCCCTGTCTTCTGATGCTGCTGCAGGGGAAGTGCCTGAGCTGGCCCTGTGGTTTGCTCCAGAGTGCCCTGCCCTCCACAGTGCCACTGGCTTGGCAAGGCTCGGGGCTGCTCCCAGGGTGAGCTCAAACACGTGCAAGCAAAGGAATGAGCCTCTGTCTGTGTCCCTTGTAGAACGCAAATGGTTCACACATAAGGAGAAGTCTTAGCAGGTTTTATGCACAAAACTCTTTTGTATGTACATGTACAGAATCAGTATAGCAAAAAAAAAGGTTTTATTTTTTCTGTATAACTTATTTTGAGTTGCTTATGTCCATCACAGTAAAAAAAAAATGGAAGGGAGAGAAAGTGGGAAAGAGGGAGAGATGCCTCATCCATAAAGCATGTGAGGCTCTGATAATTCTTAACCTTCACAGTCTGTATTTTACTGTGATTTAATTTCTTGGGTTTTTTTGGTCAATCAGAGGTTTACTGCTGTGGTGCCAGTCACATTTAGAGTTATAGAAGAATTACTTCCAACTTGCAAGACTGTACTATCACAGAAGGTTGCTTCCACTATGCTGATGTTCAGTACCTCTTGAATGAGGATAAATTATTGGACACAAAGAACTTAATGAGACATGCCACAGCCCCTTGTTCTTCAGGAAGGTTGGCGTAGCTGGAACAGCATCAGTGATGCTGTGTCCCTTTTAGACCTCTCAGTAGGTGCAGCTTCATTTCTTCCTGACTGCCGCAGCATTTCTGATCTGTGCCAAAGCAGTAGAAAAAAACAAGTTACTAACAGTTATGCTTTCATCTTATTCAACCAGAATATGTGATAACTGGATGTGCAGATCTGTTGGATATAACAGATAAGCAGCCCTATAATGCCACTCTTATTCTTCTGTAATAAATTCCAAATCTACTGTTACTGGGCATTGTATTATTTTTGTATATCTGTTGGAAGCACAAGCTCCAAAAACTGTATTTGCAGGATAAAAAGGGATGCACAGGTCTCTCCTGGTTCTCATCTGTGCCTCTGAGGTTTTGAATGGCTGGACGCCATGTGATAGATATTACGGGTCAATAAATACAGGGTTGATTATTTTTTAATCTTAGAATAAAATACTTATAATTCACATATTAAACATACCGTGTGGTTTCTCTGGCAGTATGTTATTAGTCCAGAAAATATCTTATAAATTTGGTATTTTATATTATCAATTGTATTTTCCAGAACTGTAGTATCTCTCTATGAAGAGCTTTTATATTTCTAATTTCTGATGAGCTTTTAATATTTACATACAATTGTGTGCTCTTTGAAATTATTTCTTTGAACTGCTCTCTGTATTACTTAGAGGAAAAGAAAACTGGCATGTTACCGGCTCAGTACACTATAAAGTCAAAAATATTTACTGTTTTCATAAACATCCTCAGAAGATTTACATGTCCCCCTTAATGGTGACCTGTGGCAGATATTTTTCAAGGTATCTATTAATATGTATGAATACACAGAATGGATATGGATTAAAAAACATTTTTTAATCATAGCTTTACATTTTAAAATTACTTTAAAGCCACTTTGGTAGCATTAATTGCAAAATAAAGAAACTATTTTCTAAGTTTCGTTTAACTGTAAATTAGTTGTATTGAATAATGAAACTACCGTAACTCAGTTTTGTTGTGATTCTTCAGTGAGGCTTCACATTTTATAATCATAGTACATACAATAAATTAGTAAAGCTCTGATCAAATCTTTCTTCTTGGCCATGTTAAGTCTGACGGTTTGTTTCATTTCTTTTGTGGGGAAAGATAAGGTATGTATTTCAAGTGGCCTAACCACATTTGTAGTTGTGCCTCTCTAACTCTTCTGCCCCCACAGTTTCTGAAAGTATATGCCTTTTAAGGAAATTAAGTGTTAAAGCTTATTCTTTGCTGATAGTCATAGTAGCACATGAAAAATCAAAACTCAGTGGTTTTTTTAATGTCCTGGATTGAAAGGGATAGAAGGAGATACACCTTTTTTAAATTTTCTTTTCTTTCTCTTTTTTTCCCCCCTTTTTTTTCTTTTTTCGTTTGGTTTGGTTTTGTTGCTTAAGTGACTTTGTGATTTTCATTTTGCAGAGACATTTAAATACTTCTCTAAGCATCTCCACTTCCTGTAAAATACCAGATTAGAGAAATTATCTTGGTTTAGGGAATGAGACAAAAATTTGGCTTTACTTTGGAGATACCACAGTCTAAAGCAAGTTGTGGGAAGTATATTGTGATGTATTTATCACAGAGAAATGTTAGATGTACATTTTGTAAATAGCTATGTAGGGGACCATTGAGGTACATTCTGAAGTGTGTTGAAATAGATATATATCAACTCCAAAATACCTTCAAGACTAAGATGTGTTGAATGTTGTATTCAGTGGATATTCAGAAGTCTGTAATTTATGAAGTTCTTTCCATTAAATGCAGTTCTTCAATGAAGCATCATCAGGAAGGATATTGATAACATTTTTGTTACCCATAACTAGACATGTGAAGGGTATAAAACAATTTAAAGTAAATTAGTGACAGTTAGCTGGAGTATACTTAGGCTGGTTGCTAAATCATGCTCATTTGTTGTGTTTTGATTTCAGCACCTGATTTTCTCCAGTTCTGTGTATGTATAAAACATAGCTCGTGCTAGCACAGTGTGACAATTCCATTTAACTTTAGTGGCAAGGCCACTTACAAGGTGAAAACCAACAGACCTGGATTGTGTCTGTAAGAAATACTGGGAGTGTAAGAGTCTATGTACTGACACAAAAGATCCATCCAGTTCAGCACCCTGATTCCTGTCACAGGTCCATAATGCCTTACTGTAGAGCGAAAAAGATGGGAAATGGGGCACAGCAATAGTCATTGGGAGCTTTCATGGCTGGCTTTGCTGGGACAAGGCAGATTTCAGCCTTGGTTTATAAAATACCAGTAGCATGACCTGAGCTGCCCAGATGTTCAGAGCCCATGTTCATTACCTGTGCGCATCTGCCAGGGGGTTGTGGCTGCAGGCCACAAATACATTGGTGCTGCTCAATTCTGTATTAACTTGAACTCAAATTTTTCAAGAAGAGGTTGTTAGTGTGTGTGATGAAACAAAACAAACACTTAACTCTGTGTAAAACCTCAAGCCATCAGCAGTGTGTGCTCTAGATACCTACAGAATCTTAGTGCAGACTTGATGTGCCTAAGGACTGTATCCCAAAATAAGGTCTAGCTGGCAGCTTTGCATGAGTACACTGCCTAGAAAATTTGGAGAGAGGAATGTGGCCACAAAATAAATTGTTACAGTATTTGTAATAATAACTCTAGGAATTAATCTCATTACTTGATATTACTCCTGTTTTGTAAGTATAAACCATAGGAGATTGTACTGAAGTATAATATATAAAATTAGGAAGATTGATGGAAAACTTTTCTGAAAAAAGGAAAAATCGGTGTTTTTTTCTCCTCTCTAAGCTTTTTGCCATATAGTTACTTTATACCATAACTCTTACGTGGCCACTCATGTTTTCAAGACTAGCACATTTTTTCTCACTTGTTTAGGTCACAGATAAGGAC
Source organism: Monarcha castaneiventris obscurior (assembly GCA_026261815.1). Taxonomy (NCBI): domain Eukaryota; kingdom Metazoa; phylum Chordata; class Aves; order Passeriformes; family Monarchidae; genus Monarcha; species Monarcha castaneiventris. Next base: position 11,797,388 of record JAMPIT010000059.1, on the reverse strand, counting down.
CAAATTTGATCTTGGGTTAGCAGTGCTTTCTAAGAGCAAAGCAATGATGTGTAATCACTGTGTAATCTTGAGCTTTTCTTATTAGTGTATTTTTCTGTGGAATTAGTTTGTAAATATAGTTATTCTAGATAGATATATTCAAAGCAACTTGTCAGTTGAGTGAGCATTTCCAGCAAAACAATTTCTAATGTTTCCTGAAAATGATGCTTTGACCCCAGCTTGCCACCCTCCTTTGCAGCTGAAGGAGTAACTAACTAGATGCCCAAGCATTCCCAAGTGTAACGGATGATTTAATGGAGTGCAGTTTTAGAGCAGCCATTCCATTTTCACTTGTGATATAGCAAAGTCAGAAGTTTCAAAGATAAAATTTAAACTGTCGGTACACATCAGGTTTTTTGTAATATATGTATGTAGAGAAGGTTAAAGCCCAGCTTTGAAATTTGTTCTTTTCTTTGTCTGGTTCATGTGCTTAGTGTTGTGTACTTCGGGTTTTGATTTGATTGTGCAAAAGGGTATGTGTTGAGTGGGAGAAAAAAGGACACTTGATCTCTATTTGGTTTTAATCCAAAAAAAACTTCCATAAGACACTATAATATGGAAGTCTAGGAGAAGTTTATCATCATGACTTTTGAAGGTATTAGCTTCCAGAGAGTTAACATTGGAATGAGCTATATTTTTACCCAGGTCATCAAGGAATGACGATCGATAACAACAAATGCCAATTTTTTTTCCAAATGCCAAAGGCAAATAAGTTAGCTTCCTGTTTCAAAAGATCCATCAGTGTTTCAGATTCTGTTTCACTCGTGTTAGAGGCATCTCTCTTCTATCAGGGCAGCTCCTTAATTGATTTGTTTTTCCTCTCTTCCACATTGTACTCCTCAGCTCTCTTGAGGTTTGTGCTTATTTATTTAAACCACCCAAGAATAAAATATTAAATTCTGAATGAGAAGATGGAAATCACTGTATTTAAGGATGCTTCCTTGACATGTAACATTGTAAGACTGTTAAAACATGGAAGCTGGTGCATCAAGCAGCTGTTGATTTGACAGCTTATGTCCATGACTACAGAAGCCAAATGGATATAAAGGATTACTACTTAACAAAACTTTAAAACCATACAAAGATAGGATCTTGTTCATTTTTTCATCAGCAGGATACACACGTCACACTTGTATGCAAACTGTACCATGCTTTTCTACTTTCGTATCAATAAAGATTCAATAACACGATTGCTCATCTTTTATTGGATTTTTATTTTAAATGCTTATTGAGGAAAATCATTAAAACACCTTATCTTTAACACCAGTTCTTTACAAGGATCGATTTAGATCTTAAGTTCAGTTTTGCCCTGGAACTGGTGTGGTGCAGAACAAGTGTATTGAATAAGATGGTGTTTTGGAGGTTATCTATGCATGGCACAAAACATGGATTTAGTGGGGAGATAGAATGAGCACTGGGATGTGGTATGGTTTCTGTCCCCATGAACTTTAGGTTTTGAGCCACTCATAGTGACAGATGAAACTTTACTGTTATTCATTTATATCTATACCCATATTATTTTCCTACATTTTTCCAGATAAAATCACTTGCTATGCTCTGTTTGTCATACCTTTGGTTACTTGTGAAAAGAAAGCAATGATGGACAGCTATCAGCTAAGTTATACTTAGAGTGTGAGATATTTTTTCAGTACAAGTGAAGATCTTACTAAAACATAATGCTGGTATTGGTCTGTAAAATGTGAAGTTCTTTATTGGCGTTATTTGAATATAGTCAGTATTAATTGAATTATCCAACACTAAGGTCCTTACTCAAGTAATTACAAAGTAGTTTTGAAACTATTTTCTGAAAAATTCAATCCTTTACACCTGAACATATATATATAGTCAAAGCTAAGAAATGTAACAAAACTGATTCCTTGCATGCACACAAAGTAATTTCATTATTATGGCATTCTTACTGTCAAGCAAAACTAATAGGAATTAATGAGAGTCATCACTCTAGCCTATATATCTCTATATATGGGTTTATTATTTCTATTAGTAAAATAATGCTTTATTTGGCTCATTATTTTTTCTTATGTGCACTTGTTTATATTTATGAAGCTTGAACTAAAAATGTGTGACTAAAAGTGATTAATTTGGAGAAAGGGATTTTATATCTCCATATGCTGAATGAAGATTTAAAGTATACTGAGACAGTAAATTATGAGAAGGGGAAGAAGTAGTTAGTGCTTGACTGTAGAACCAGTGGAATTTTATCTTGTGCTTTTCACTAAATGAATGCTCCCTTTCTATTCATTTGTCCTTTTTGTCCAATATTTGAGTTCTGCCTTCCCCATGTCTTCTCAATACCTGCCTTTCTCATTTTCAGTCAAATCACTAGAAAATTATTTTTCCATCCAACTTTTTCAGAAAAGGGCACTTTCAGTGTGGGATTAGTTGTCTATTGATTGTAAAATAAGGATGTTTTTTATTTTTCTGCAAGAATCTGAGACTTGGTTATGTAGTGGAAGAAAGGCCTATGCGTTAAAACTGCTTTATCTTTTGTAGAAAGATGGGTAGGCAGGGGTTGTTGAGTAAAAATGGAGGCTCTCATCATTAGGACACCTGAGTGCTGTCTCAAAAAATGTAGTTCTCTCTTTTCTCTGTCGCAGTCTAGCATTGAGCATATCACTCAGACTGGGTATTCCAGAGATGATTGCTAATCATTTGCTCATCTCCCTGACAAAGTTTGAGTCCCTGAGCCAAAGCACAAGCAGAATAAAGCCTTTTTCTTTTTCGTTTTTCTTTTTTCCCCCCAAGTAAATATTGTCAGAACATCTTAGAATAAAGTAGAGCAGGCTAATTGGGTCTGAGAAAGAGAAGCTATGCTGCAAGTACGAGCTACAGACAGACCTGTCCCCTTTTATGTTGGTGTTTGGTTTGGTTTTCATGGGGTAGCTGCAGAGAGGTATTCAACTTGCATGCAGTGTTCTCTTTGATATCCTCTGCAGTCAGTGAGGACTTTAGGCCAGAAGACCCTTTAGACGATTTAAGTGACATTTCTCTAAAAGGTCATAGACTTCACCTCCCTCTTTTGCAAAAAAATATAGAAAGGCTAATTGGGTTAATTTAGTCAGTTAAGTTAAATATACTTAGATATGGCCTCCTAAGCAGTAAGGTTTTGTTTCCTTTTTCTACAGTCTTCTGATCCTAATGCAGGATAATACCCAACTTTTCATTCATTATAGGCCTTCCCTAGGGGCTGTAAACTGTGTTAGTAGGTGAATGTTGCTAAGGGATTGTACTGTTGAAGCATAAAGGGTTTAGGCACAGCACTGAGCTACTACGGCATAAGCTAAGGTTTGTTATCTGAGTGACAATAACTGATCAAATTATGTTTCTAAATAATTGTTGTATTTTACTTCCTTTTACCTTAAATCTCAGAAGATGTTTGGGTGGCTGTGCTTTATGATTGACTTTGGTAGTCACTGAGCTGTTCCTTCTGTTTGAGCCACAACAGTAGCTTGGCCACATTTTAAGAGGATTGAAAAATCGATCTGGCATAATTAAAAACAACCAAACAAAAAACTCTGGCTCAGAAATATTTGGTTGAAGCAGTTCCTCAGCCTGTTTCTGTGCGTGGCCATACATGTATTTGCCAGGATGACAAAGCAGGTGTGGAAGGTTATTGGAGCTGTTGAGCCTCTGAGTGATGACCACAAAAAAACAGCCTCAAGTGAGCAAGCCCTGAGACCAGGGGGAAACTTTGTGTGTCCTGACAGTGTTTGTGTTGGTTTTTCCCTTAATGTTTCTTGGAATTGCATGATATTTATCATGTAGGAGACTGTCTATTCCTTGTCCACTTTCATCTGTGAGTACTAGGGCTCTCTTCTCTACAGCTTAAACAAATTTAAGTGCCACAAGCCACAAGCCTTGCCTGCCACCACTGTCTTCTCCAGGAAACCACTCATTCTTCCTCCTTCCTTTGCACCCACACCGATTTCTGTCAGTAGGTGAGGTGAATGCTCATTAAGGAAGCTTGCCTAGCTGAAGGTTGCCCACTGCTTTTATAGAAATAGTTTTCTGGCAGTTTATTGACTGGTCAAGGTTGAAATCCAAGAGGTGCCACTTCAAGGGAAGAAACAGGAATGTTTGAAGAGAGAGAGGAGAAAATGGGTTAGATGTGGGGGGATGGTCGCAGCAATGACTTGGCTCTGTTTAAAAAAAAAAAAAAAAAACAAAAAAAAAAAACCAACAAAAAACCCCAGAGAGAATCTGTCAAACTGCAAGCTTAATTTTCAGCTGGATCAAGTGGCTGGACAGACCTGCAGTGCAAGTGCACGGCTTCCAGCCCTTGGCTTGAGCTGACTCAGTCCCGTGTCCCCGGACTCCACCTTGAGGTCCCGCCGCCCGTGCAGCGCTCCTGAGGGAAGGGGCTGTGGCGGCTGCGGGCGAGCGCGGTCAGAGCAAAGACGCTGTGCTGGGTGTTTTGGTGGCTGGTTACGCTTCCATTTCTTGTGAAAATGGCAAACACGTGCTTGCAAGAATTTGGGATTGCAATTTCTAATCAGTGTTGCAAAACTTTTACAATTCCCTGAATTTTAACTTTCGCCACAGCAGTTGAAAAGCTTGCTGAAACTTACTGCCATTAGTGTGCCATGCGAGTGATGAAAATTCTGCAGCAGAGTAAGGTTGTGTTTTCCTTCTCCACCTTGACTATACTGTAACGTGCTCTGAGGCTGTTGTGCAAACCCAGTTTGAAGATGCAGGTGACATACGAGCGCAGTTAAAAAGTATAATTTATTTTTAAGTATTCTGGTTATTCACTGAGAGGGCAGTGGGCAGGGAGTGGGATGAGACAGGATGTCTCCTTGTGGTTGAGCTCGCTTTAGCTGCATTTCACTTAAAATGTTGATATTCATAAAGATTATTTTTAGCCTCTCCAATGGAATTAAAGTTCAGAGTATAAGTGCTGTCAATATCTTTTGGGTAGAGAAACTTAGACTTTAATTAGTTTTGGTTTCAGTTTCACGAGCAGGAGCAAATTATTTTCATTTTGAGTGTGTTTATGTGAAGGTGGGAAAACTGATAAGGAAAGTAAACTGCGTTGCTCTCCAAGTCCTTCCAATATATAAATAAAAAACGGTTAGGAAAGAAAAATATCTATTAATACTAAAGACTATAAGGCTAGTGCTGTGTTATGGAAGTGTTTGGGAATGTAGAGATAGTAATTGAGTGAGACTTTAGAAGGCAGCTGAGTGCTTTAAGTGCCCCAAATCCAGTGTTCTCAGGTCTTTGTGTGTGTGTAAGCCCTTTATTTTGCTTATAATAAGCAAAAAATGCTCTGTCAATTATTTAGGTATAGCTAATAATTAAGAAATTTATTGTTTCTGTATGGTAAATATTATTGTAAAATACTAGACTATGTATTCAGCATTTTAAAGACAATTTTATTTAGAAGATTTAATATACTTATTACAAATTTGCATTTGTATGCAGTTTGAAAACATAAAATAGCTTAAAATATTGGTTATCCAGGGGTGTAACACACAAAAATTAAAATTGCCTGAATGTACGTTCAGATGACTCATTGTTTTAACAGGTGCATGTAGCAATAAGTTTTAAAGCTATACTTAGCTTCTAAACCAGTACAATTTAATGGTATTGCTAGCCATTGACATTGGTCCTTCATTTAGTCAAAAAACCCAAACCAACAAATTATTAAATAAATAATTTAAAAGTAGAAAACAAGATTACAGTCAGCAAAAAAATCCCTTGTTGATCATTGTCTAGAAACTCAGTCCAAATATATTCAAATTTATTTACTTGCCAACAAAGTATTTAAAACAAACCCAAAAACAAACAACGAACACTTCAGACTACTTATGTGAAAATTACTAAGTCAAATAAACTCTCACTGTGCTAATTTTTATTGAGTGCCACGCTTTAGTAAGAGCAGAATCAAATTATAAAATTGTCCATTATTATTGCCCCTTCCGCTCTTCCTCAGTTCCGACATTGTTTTAACAGCCAACCTGGCCTAGACACTGGGTTCCTTACACACAGAAGACAAGGAATAAAACATTCTGGTTTTGATTTTTCACAAGATAAAAGTAAATAGATGAAGTATACACTGAAGGATAGAAAGTTGCCTCAGAAAGTTCTGTAAGGTCTACATTTTCTTTTTTCAGAAGTAAGGCACATTTTCTTTAGATTTATGTGACAGAGTAATCTTTCTTTAAATGTCTATATGCAAAGAAACCATGCACTATTATTTCAGAGTGATTACATTAGCTGATGATTATTAACATTGTGTAGGTAATTCATCATATTTTTCTGAGAAAAAGCAATTCTGTTCTCTTCAGTTTTACTCTTCTGACAAAAGTGAAATGGTATATAAGATCACTTCCATGAAAATAATCAGCACTGTTAGTTATCATTGCTTATTTCAATGTTCTACCAATACCGGCTTTGCTAATAATACATAATCACTCTTTCTGAAAGGATGGTTTCTTAAAAATAATGCAATACAGTTTTTACTGAAAATTTAAAGAATGCAGTTTTGTCTCAAAGTTACATTACTTTCAAGTACTCAGGCGTTTTGTAATTCCTACAATGAAAAGTCATTAGGGATAGGTATGAAACTGTCATAGTGTAATAAGGCAGAGGTGAATATTCAAATGTATGAAGGTTATGAGAAAATGACATGAACAGAGGTGGCTATTAGCTGTCATAACAAAAAGACCAGTCATAGCAGATTATATAGACATTAATCATAAGCCTTCTATCCATGGGGTTAAGAACAATATGAAAATTCTCTTACCTATTGAGAGCAAAAAAATGCCAGTAACGACATGTGTCTACTAGATAGGAGCATTAGTAGTTGAGAAGAGACAGAAATACTGAAAAAAATATTATTCTATGATTCTTTAAAAAACATGCTGTGAGTCAGACTGTGGTTGTTCTCTGGCCAAAATCTGGAAGATTTGTTCACAATTTACAGTGACTTACAAATAAATATTTCTTTATTCTGATAGAAGTAAACAAATTTAAGTTGTTATTTAGTCTACAGGAGACAGGATTTAAAACAAACAAACAAAAACCCCAACCAACTGAAGATATCTAAGGTATTGTGGTTTGTATTTTGTTTTGTGTTAATTTTAATTGTGTAGAAGTATAAATTGGATAGGATAGGTGAGGATGTAACATAAGTACTAGACTGGACAGGTTGATGTTGATTGCAAAAAGAACTGTAAAAGGTTGAAATGAGAACTGCTTCGCAGAAAATGAAAGAAAGCAGAGCCACTGCTTGCCTGAGTGTTTATGACAATTAGAACTGATCTGTACTTACTTCTGTATTCTGAGGCTGAAAGTTCTCATTGACAAAGATACTCATGGAAATATAGTAAGTGTAAAGCACCTGATGCAGCACTGCATGATATTCTGTTTTCTGAAACTATCTCCTTGCTAAGTCAACGTGGTCCGTATCAAATGCAATTCAGACTGGTTGAATGACAGATCATAAAGCAGTAATAGATTAAGGACGTTCATGTTGGGTTTTATAGAAGTTTTTCACAGCCCATTGCTTTGAGGATTTGGATAATGATCTGGAGGAAAATAGAATGTAATCTCAGGTAAAATGCATATGTGCAAAAATGGATGGATTCGTAAGTGTGAGGGATGGTCTGTACTTAGTTAATGGGGATCATTTGAACATAAGTTAATGTAGCTGAAGGTACCTGTCTAGACAGGAGGATCATACATGCAGAATGGAGAGTGGTGCTTTGGAAAGGACTAATTTGGTGATACAATACAGTAGCTAAAATGCACATTGCAGTCTCTCAGTATGGATATTGGGCATCTCAAGTGGAGTTAGGGGTGCTGTTACCTTGCTCTGTAGCTTTTAGTGAGATGTTAGAAGATGGCATCTTATTTGAGCTTAAAGTGAAAAAAAACTCCAAAACCTAGATGAACTTAAAAAGATGCAGAAAAACATGTCAAGGACAATTACAAACCTTAAAAACAAGTAAGTCAACAAGCCCTGGTGTACAGCAGGGAGAAGCTGGAGAAGCTCAGTGTGTGTAGTATTTAGCAAAAGTGACTGATGGCCTGTAAGGACTTACATGGGGCAAAGATTTCAGATGAAGTAGTCCTTTAGGTACAGTAGGCTTTGGACGACAAAATGCAGGAGCTCAAAGCTAAACTCAGGTGTATTTCTTCTAGAAATATAATGAATTTAAAATTGTAAGTCAGTTATATATCATAACAGCTTATTTAAGGATGTTTTTGGTATGTCAGAAAAAAACCTGTGAATTTTTCCAAAAAGATGCCTTTAGTTCTAGCACAATATGATAACCTGATGCAGGAATTTTGGAGTGAAATTATCTGTTATACAGGAAGGGAGACTAAGTGATCGTTACTTACACAGGTCATCTACAAAATCTGATCTGAAAAGTGTTCTCAGCATCAAAGGCACCATGTGCTCCTTTGTAATGTGCGCCCGTGTTTTTGATGGGAAGGCTGAAAACAGAGGGGGAAAGGGAAGGTTGGGGATGTAATGAGAGGATATAATAAAGATGAGTTTAAATTTTATTTTACACATACAGAGGAACTAAGTATGAGATTTATTAAATCAAAATATGTGATCATCCAAGCAACACATACATCTTCCATATAGCATTTCGAAAGATTTTTGCATGCCAATTGTGTGAATTAGCAACCAGCTGGGAACAATACCCTGCTATTTGTTAAAGGAGAGACAATAAAGTTCTTCTAGACAGGGAAGAATCTACATTGTTAACAGATGACCTGAAAGTTCAGCTCATTGAAAAGGCAAATATTTTGACCAGGAGAATAATTCTTCCTGTGGAGCAGTATGAGTTGCTGTGCTAAAGCCGTACAGCTATTTTTAACCATGTCACAGCTATTGAGTTTAGTCTTCAATTTAGTTCATAAACAGTGTAAAAAAGACTAAGCAGGTCTTTCTTTTTCATGAATGTAGAGGTGAATATGTCAGAATCCCCCTTTTTTTCAGTTTTTGTTTATTTTGTGCAATTTCTACATTCGTTTTAACAGTTCAGATGTAGATTTTTTTCACTTGTTGTCACTATCTGCCACATTCTGTTTTGTTAAACTCCAGAAACACTATTGCACAGGAGTAACTGTGGGCAAATGAAGGAGTTGCATGTGAAATGAAGGTTGTTATGATCTAGGGGGGAAAAAGTGAAGGCTCTCTATAAAATCTTACTTTCTTCTCAATGGCACAGATACAGTTTTTCAAAGTTTGTTCTTGAACACTTTTGTGGTTTAAAAAGAGTTATTCCAGCTTTGTTTTGTGGCAGTTGTACAGTAGAATTTGAGTTCAATATGTAACTTTTGAGCTTGCCTGGATTCTTTTGGATGCTTGACTTGAGCATCTAAAATCTTTACCAGAAAATCTTTAATTTGATTTCCTGAATTCTAGGTTTTTCTGGTTTAAATGCTGATTATTTTTTTTTTTAGTATGATAAAGGTCTCTGAATTACTTCAGTGCTTTCCAACAGTAAAGCTGTTGCCTAAATTGTCTGCAAGTTAAATTAGCATAACAAGATATGTTTGTAATATAATTAATATCTTACTGAAAAATATTTGTAGGAATGAAATGCTGTTTTCAAGACCTACACATATCATAGATTTAAAATATCTCATTTTTCAAAGAAATTAGACTGGCAAATGATTCGTCAAGGAAAATATATTTTAACTTCAAAAATTAGCATCACTGACAGGCTTATGTATCTATATAGGTAGTTCTTTGTGGCAACCCCTGAATGTTATTTTATTATATGGCTCTTGAGATTGTGTATTGTGTATCTAGATTCTATATGATTTCTTTGGGACATGCTGTATATTTATGCTCACTCTGTGTATGTCCATGACTGTGTACTGCACCCTTTGGGAAGAAAACAAGCATCTTACCTCTTTAATTATCTTTCCTTGCAATGTGGAAAACATGTAGGAAAATGTGACCCAAATAGGAGAAACAACTCTGAATTGCACAGAATGCAAAGCCCTATGAATTTTGTTTCTTTCCACTTTTGCAGTTAGTGAGTTTACTCACTGTATCTATCGAAATGGTGAAATTGGGTCAGGCTTAATCTTTTCCTTCTGTCCACCACTTCCCAACTCCAATGCTAATGTTTGTGGGACAACAGAAGGCAGGTACAATATACTAAATTTCGTGATAACTTGATGATTTGGGCTTGATAGCTTGATGCTGGGCTGAGAATAGACCAGACTACTTTTGAATATTATTCATGGAAATGAACTGGAAAGCGTAACCACACACACAAACAATCCTTATGTTGGGGCACATTTTGATAGTTCACCATAATTTTTAAATAACTACTTTGACAAAGACCATTTGACTGACCAAAAAAAAGTGATACAATATAAGTGTAAATTTAAGTGAAATTATAACGAGTCTGCTCTGTGATGCAGTTAACTGGCAATGCATAAGTGTTACCACAAAAAAAAACCCAAAACAAACAAACAAAAAAAAAAAGAAAAAAAGAAAGAAACTTCAAATTCAGCTTCTACCAAATTATACAATGATTACTCCTCCTTGCCCGATAAAGACAATATAAACAAATGACATTTAGGTTAGCCCCTTGTTCCCATATACGAGATAAATCTGAAAAACTCAAGGATTATGCCTAAGCATCTTTTTTTTTCCTTCTTTATAGATTTTCTACTGCATTGTAAAAATACTGTTATTTACATCACAAATTGAAATGCTTTTGATTGAGGAAATATCAGATTATTGGTTGCCTGTGTGTTCTTAATTCTCTTTGTATCTAATTTATGCACAGACTGGATCATAGGTCTTGTGGTCAGGAAAGAAAACCGTTTGCAGTCATAATTGACAGAGAACTAAAAGGTGCACAGCTAATCTACCCTTTTGGATTAATTTAGTGGGAAGGGGTTCTTCCCCTTTGGTGCTCCCAGGAGAGAAGCCATGAGCAAAAACCTCCCACGTTTAAGTTCTCCTGTTTGTCCTTATTCTCAAGAACTAGAGATTCCCACATATTTCCAAGGCAATGTATGTTGATAACCTGCCCTCTCATCTCCTCAGTTGGGAGTTCCCTCTACCAACATGGACAGTCAGGATTCCATACAGAGACATCTTAGGGAGTTTGTCCAGCTGAAAAGTCTCCCTCATAACTCCCAATTATTTTTTCTTGTTTTCCCTCCTCTTTTGCTTAATAGAGTTAGTTTGAGGCCAGATTTTCTTCCACGAACAGGTTCAGTTTAAATTTTGGCAACCCCATGAGTATCGCTTTAAACAGCTGTGAAAAAGCATCCTTGGACTATTAATCTACTGTGTTTTAGAAGCTGCTGACAACTTTGGAGGTGGTAGAACTTCTGAACACGACTGCTGTTGTAAAGAAACTTTAAATTTGTCATTATTTCACTACCAACTCCCTTATAATGAAATATCTTTAAAGTGGCATGAAAATTACATTAAAGGTATAATAGCTTCCTGGTAGAAATACCAACATTTTTGTATTGGTTGCAAGCATCTACAGTGAATTTGTTAATTAAAAACTTGAGTTGTATCCACTTAAAGCAAAATTGCAAAGCCCAAGTTCTCAATATTGAAATTTAAAAAAAAAACTTCCTAGAAATTTATTGGCTTAAGACTACCTGATGTTTTATCACAAGAGAGCAGGGTCAAAGTTTGCTTTTCTTACAGGATTTGATATTTACTCTTTGTTTTTCAATAATTTTCTTAACTTGGAAAATGTATGAGGATCTTATTACTTCGTTGATTTTTTTTCCCTTTGCATAGTGCAAAAAATACGGAGTAGGGGGACTACTTCTAAGTAGCATTGCTATGTTTCAAACAACAGATGTTGTGATCCAGCTGTATTGGTAAGGAGTTGGGAGTTCTTTTCCATACTAACAGACCTGTAATTCATAATAAGGTTTTTATTTTTCTTTGTCTGCATGGATTACAGTTAGTGTGCTCAAACTCATGCTCATGGGATCAATTTTGTGGGCACTTACCTGCTTTCTAGAAGCCATTGCTCCTTGCCTTTCGCCACTTGAACTTAAGAGTACCTGTTTTTAAGAGAGTAATATATTTCTTGTCCATATAGCTTCTGTTGATGTCTCTTACCAGGCTTACAAAACAGCAGCAACCTGCCTACAATATATCTATATATGTATATTTACTTCCTTCTTCAGCAGTGGCTTTGTCAATGGAAGAGCAGGTCCACCCCAGAGCGTTCATCACTGCCCTCCACCTGGGGTTAGTGCCCTCTCTGGTCTGCTGGCTGAGCTGCTCATGGGAGCTCTCCCTAATCCAATTCGGTCAAATTGAGCCATGTTAGGAAAGATTTGTTATTTAAATTACTTAAGCTGATCTAGCTTATTTTGACTGACATGTTTAGGGAGTTCTTACATATGCACCTCAGCCAGAAGATTTGGGAAGTGGGAACCATCAGCAGCAGGATGTGATGATAAGCTGGGGGCAGTGGGTGGCAAAGAGCAGGTCCTTCCCAGCTATGCTCAAAGTGGTTGATGTATACTCATCTACAGCCTGAAATTTGGGAACCTGGCTTTTCTTCATGGAGCACTCTGAAGTTTTTTGGGCCATTAAAAAGGAGAAGTCTGCCTGTGCCAGTTCCTCTCTGAGTGCTCCCATTAGCCACAATTTCACCCAGAACCACCTAGAGCATATTGGCCAAGAGGCTTTGATTGTCCACTTTTGAATGACTCCTGCCAGCATTATTTCATAGTTGAACTAAAGTGCAGATCTCCCTCTGGTGCCTACTTTGTAAAAGCACAAGATTTTATAATTGGGCTGAGCAATTGAAAACCCAACTGTATGAAAAGAGAAAGGTCTCTTTGTTGTCCTGGTAATAACAGTTCTGAGAGTGCTGACAGTAATGGTAGACAGTAGACTAGTTTTTTTCTTGTGGTGCATAGTGCTAATCTGCACATACATTCAGAACTCTGTAGTCACTGTCAGCTGCAGCAGTGCTCATCCTCCACACCTTTTCTAACAGCAAAATCTTCTTTTTGGGGGGTGTGTTTGTTAGTATGTGGATATATGGGTAATGGATATCTGGATGTAGATGCATATATGGAAATAAAACCAGAAAATTTTCAACAGTTTCTAACCTTTCTCACTTTCTTACCAATTCCTTTTAGTTGTTCATTTCTGGAAATTAGTTGGCCCATACAAACATTGATCTTTCTAATACAACCAGCATTTTCTGCCTTGATGGACTTTAATCTAATTGAAAGCTCTTACCCCACTGTTGGAAAGGCTTAGACATTGGTACATTGAAAGGAGCAAACCACCACACATCCCCAACAAAATACTGAAAACTGATGTTGTCACTGTGGGAGGAATTTTTCATTTACATCACCTTCTAGTCCAGGGCCTCTGCCCCTTTCAGAGAACCATATTTTACATAATCAGTCCTACCACTCAGGGCTATCCACATGTAAATTTTCTCATTCTTATTCCCAAGAACACACGGCACAAATGTTTCTCAGAAATTTCCTTGTTATGCCATACACCAGAAGAACTCCATGCCTTTTGGACTTGGTACCTTTTGGTTGTACCTTGCTGACATAGACAGCACTTTGACAAGGCCTGCTATCAGCAGGGGGTTCTCAGACAAACACAAGTGATGTGTATGACTCAGTCCAGCAAGTTGCTATTTCCTCTTATAAGCCTGCTCTAAAAATGCCTCAAGCAATTTTTTAGGAGTACATTTCTAGAGGAATGCTGGTTAATGTTTCAGACACATGATTTTTTTCATCCTTTGTTGTGAACCAACATGTGTCTAAACCCTTCTCTGGCAGGAGAAACAAAGCAACATAAAAGAACTAGTTTGGACTGCCCAGCATGAGCAAGGTCAGGTTGATGCTTAGAAATGATAAGCTGAAGGCAGCCCCCCATCAGGTCACCTGTCTGATACAGTCTTACAGCACAGCCTAATCCTGCATTTGAAGCCTGCCTGGCCGTATCTCTGGGGACAATGTCCAGCACAACAGCCTGCTGGGCTGAGGCTTAGCATGCTTATTTCTAACCCAGAGGCACAAGGAACCATGTGGAACAGGAGTTCATTGTGGGGAGTCCAGTCTTCTCGGGATGTTCATTGCTGACTGTGTGGGGGACAAGCTGGTAGCCCTGGAAAGAAGCTGGGTGATCTTTTGGCTCACTCTTTGGAAATCTGCAGAGGATGCTGATCATCAGGTTCTTTGCGGGTTTGCGTGGGGGCCAGGTTGGTGTCAGCCTTTAGTCTCCTTATATTTCTCTACTCCCTTGATGTAAAATTAATGTTTCTCCTGACTGTTAAGCCGTAGTTTTCGTATGTATTAAGTCAATTTTGCAGTGGGAAGGGAGGGAGGAGACTATTTGTTGCTTCCACTGTGCTGGCTAATCTGTTTTTATGGCTGTATGTTAACCAGGTCCAGAAATTCAACTGAAACATAAGTAATATCCTTCTCAGCAGAATTAGTTCTATGAATGAGTACAATATGCATCTGTTCAACAACTGTGCCAGTGTCCTTTTTTTTTTTTTTTCCTTTAAAAAGTAGGGAAGCAAGGAAGAGCAGGTAGCAGTTCACCCGGTGGCTAACACTTTTCTGCAAGTTGCCATTAAAGGGCTTCTGTTCATTCCAAGTAGAATGAATTCTCAGGTGGGGCATCTGGCTGTTACTGGTCTTTGTGTTGTCCTCTTGTCACGTATTTGTCAAAGTATTTTTGTAGAAAACAAAACAAAGTGATGAAGAAACTATTTCTCACTTTCCTCATCTGCTTTCAAAAGGAATAAATTGGCCTCAAAATGCTTTGTAATTGTGTTGTTCTCCAAGGCAGGTCAGTGACCTCCTCTAGGAGCAAATCAGAGTACTAGATTACATTCTCACTGCTAGCACTTAGTACCTCCTTAAATTCTGCCCTTGAGTTTAAACATCCTCTCAAAGAAATACTGTGTCCCAGTGGTAGCAGATGTACATGGAGAGGTGGCAAAAGATTGTCTGGAAGGCTCTCTGTTTTCCAGTGGTATAAATAATTGTTTTGTCCTGGCAGCTCAGACAATTTATAGGGCTTTTGAATCTTATTCCTCCATTTCCTTCCCAAGAAAACTTCATTTCTGAAAGTAATTGCTTTGTCTTCAAGAATTTGTTTGTTTATAAGCTTCCAAAATGTCTTGGAATCAGAGAAACCCTCTCTAGAATACTGTGTTCTCAAAATGCACTCAGTGCTGTGAAGGAATATTGCTCAAAAAAGCTTCATAATAAAATAAAGAAGGCGCAAAAGATTGGTGGAAGGTACCCAAATCTCTGTCAGGGCCGGATTATGGGAAAGTTTGATGAAATGTAGCTGCCCATCAACCTTTTTACACCCGCACTAGATCCTTAAGCTGGGAATCACAGTGAGGATTGCACTGCAAGACAAATAATGAAAACCAGTCTTTTATGTTGAGAATTCAAATTCAGACGTTAAAATTGCTGCTGGGGGGGGGGGAGGAGGAGGTGTTCAGAATATATTGCACAGTCTTAAAGATACCACAAAATATCTAAAAGCTTTTCTTGAGAAAAAACAACACCTTTCTGGAAGGCAGTACTTAAAGAAGATGATGATTTCAATGCTGTCCAGTTTCACTGCATAGAAATAATTCTTGTTTAGCCTGAGAGAACAACTCAGTGGTGGTGCATTTCTGTTTCTCAAAATGGCCCTTTTCCAAATTTATTTTTTTCAGAATTGCTTAAGTTATTTTTACACACGTCTTGAGCACTTGAGTTTTATGTAGACTTCAGTGAAATTTGAGTGTTACTTGTAGTCTGAGCATATCTGCTAGACCACAGTGTTCTCTGGAGCTTCAGTACATATTTGATCCTTTGTGAGTACTGAGTGTAGCCAGGAACTCATGTCTCAAACCACTGTACCATGGAGCATCAGCCAGGCAACTGCTATGCTCGTGGTGCTGTAGCCCACTTTTCATTCACAGTGCTTTTCCAGCTTTTCCATTTGGCCATTTTGCTCCCACCTTCTACTCCAAGTAACTTACAAATCTGTTATTGCATGCTGTGCTAAAAAGTCACTTGCTTGTCTCTTTGATGACACTACTGCTGTACAGTACTGTCTACATGCAACCTTCATACCCTTTTTTCTATCCTAATCCTCACCTTCTTTTTACTTGGCTTCTTTCACAGACACTATTCCCTCTTCTCTTCTGCTTTAATCCTTATTCTCAAACAATATTTCCTTAAGCCCTTATTAAAAAAGCATACCATCTCTTCTTCCACCTTGAGAATTGAACACAGCAAGGGATTTGGAGTTGTCTTTAATGCTCTTTTTCAGAGTGTACACTATTGTTCCTTTCTGTTGACCCTCTTGTCCTCTTTACTCTTTTCTTTCTCTTACTTTATTTTCAATCTTTTTGGATCAACAATATAACTAAGTGCTTACCAGCAGGATTTCAAGCTGTTTGTCAGGTGCCAAGCTGAGCATTTTTTCAGATTCCCTCTGGTGCCACAGTACAATCTGGTTCTTCTGAGTTTGATGCACTGGTGTTGTTGGTAGTCAGCAAAATCTCTCTCAAACTGCATTGGCATGATTGAACCACAACACTAAGTATAAAACCAGGTGTTTAAAGTTGAAACAATTCAGAATAAAGTAAATGCTGGTGTCTTGCTAAGTAGTAAGATGTCCATGTCTGTTTTCTAAAAGAATACAAAGCCAATCCTGCAACTTCTACTTATGTGGGAAATGCATACTCAAGCAAACCAACCATTGTTTAGACTGAATATTTATTTTTTTCCTAAACAATTTTAAGATATATTCAAAAAATGGTTTGTTTTCTCGTGTCTGAAACACGTATGCAATGTTTAGGCCAGAAGAAGTTATAGAGGTGGACGTGCATTGGATACACTTCATAATAATATGTGAAAGAAGCATATGTTGATTCATGGGTCTGAAAATGGTTATCTGAACAAATCCTCATATTCTCTGCTTGGGGCTCCTCATGTTCCTTAACATACTTCCCTGTTCATTTCCTAGGTTTAAATAGCTGTCCCCAGCTGTTGTGCATTAGCAGATCCTCACTGCTAGTCTAAAAAATTGGCTGAAACTGTTCTTTAAATTTAGAATTTGGTCTGAGTTTAATTTACGCAATGTTTACTACTATAACTTCTTCTCTTTCTCTGGAGAGAGAGGCTCAGGCAGTGAAGTAATAACATTTATAATAACAGATATAGTAACTCTTGGGTAGCTGTAAGAAAACAATCTGAGGAATTAAAAATAATTATTCTCGACAGAACATTAAAGTAATGATATTTTGCTAAATAAGCAAAAAAGATGCAGATTAATATGATCTGATAATAAAATCTGAATATGTGATTATATGATTAGGTGTATTTAAATAAGTATTTAACTTCATTGAAAAACTTACTTAAAATATGATACACCCATTAAAATCTGAACTCTCTATAACAAGGTACGGGAAACTGCAGTAAAGTATAAAATACTGTGTATTTTTCTGCCATAGAACCTGCATCACTGAAGCAATCATGGGCAGGTAAACTTGAGTTTTCAGTGCCTAATCGATTCTTAGCAGTAATAGCAAACCTTTTGTAGATTCACACCTTCTTCATTCCAGCTTATTCAGCTGTCTCAGTCAATAGAGTAATTCACTAAAAGCTAGGAAAATATTTTGGATTTCAGAAATCAATGTCTTGTATTTTCCTGTCTAAATAAAAGAACAGGTATGAGTTCAGATATTTTACTTCCAAAATCTTGAAGCATAGATGCAAGTTGAGCTCCCTGCAACTGTTGTGTTCTTAAAATGATTTATAGTAAAATACTAAGTAAAGAAAAGAAATCAAGTATTTAAATGTAAAACCTATTTTTAGTTAAATAATACTAAAATAAACAATCAGAAATGTTATCTTCATTCATTGTAGCTAAATTTTAGTTTACATCCTATTAAAAATAAAATATAAATAAAACCCTGAGTTTCCTTAATTCTTTTAGGATTAAGAATGATGCATTTCTTGGCTGAATAAAAAAAGCAGTTAAATCTTTTCACACCTTTAACATCACACTAATAAATGTGAGTGATGTGTTGTCCTGTTCAGAAAACCTGCCAACTATGCTTAAAAGATGGTATTTATCATTTTGATTAAACAATACCAAGCAGCAAATGTGGGCTGTAGGATGAAGCTGCTATTGAAATGTAAGATTCAAGCAAGCAGAAAACATTGATTGAAACCAGGATTAAATCTGTGGTGGTCTTAGATTGATTGTTTGTGTTTGTTTTTGTTTTTTTTTAATTCCAGTGAATCCATTCTGCTGCTCCCATGCCTCTGAGTTTATTCATTCTTATCAAAGCACCTATCTGGTGCAGCCGGGAAGGGTATACCTGTAAAGAAGAACGGAACAAACTAAATCAGAAAGGATTTGTTCCCAAAATGTAATGAAAGAGAAACAAAACTGGATCTTGAATCTCTGGAAGCTGCAGATATGGTTGAAGAGGAGTAAAAAGATTATTGAACTGAACCAGAGAAAGCAGCTCTCACTAAATTGATTTGATTCATTCCCATTGTGTGTGTGTGTGTCCTGAGGATTTAGAAGGAGTAGGAAAGAAGGTGGGAACAAAATGGAGTTGAAGTAAATTTGATTAGTGGCTAGATGAAGAGAAGGATAGAATGGGAAAAGTAAATTTAAAAAGCAGGTTGAGCAAGAACGAGCTGAACTTTGTTCTAGCCCATTTGCAGTACCTGAATTATACTTTATTTTTTCCTTTAAATTTGGCTTTCTATTTGGTGTGGTTTAGTTTTCTTATTCTCTGTCTGCAGTTGTCAGGTTATGGAGTGTTTTTTTTCTGATAACCAACACCAAAGAAAACCCCACCAAACTCAATTCAAACTTATTTGAGAAAGCAAATGTGGAGTTAACTACTTACCAAAGTGTAGGATGACTCATGAGTCAGGAGCCTCTCGGATTGATAATGTCCTCAATTACAGGGGGCTGGACCCGGGTAGCCAAACAATAGAGGATGGAGCTGAGTGGCTTCCCAGGTGCATTTCAGTTGCAGCTTTTAGCCTGAGCTGAATGGGGATTTTTTGAGGTTTGCCTTCTGACCCATCCCAAGTTTCAGTTTCCTGCCCTGGATGAGAGCTGCTGGTGAAGTCATGAGGCACTTCGGAGAGCTGGTGAGTTTTATATCAGCTGCGAGTATGGGGGGATAAAAAATTCCCAAGTCCTCCCTCTGAGATCAGATGAACTCCAGTGCAGCTCCTAAGGGAAGGGTCTGGGACACCCTCGCAATGAGGTAACAGTGGGACTGTGAAATACTTAAGTTGTCAGGAAACTTCCCTTTCAGGAGAGCCAAAGAAATGGTGACGTGGTGTGGTAAAATGACCTTCTTTAAGGCTTTGGCTTGATTTGCTGAACGGTAGGAACATTGCAATACTTAAAAATGTATTTAATATTCTATGGGCTCAGTTTTTGGGGGGCAGTTGATTGTGGGGAAGAAGAGAGGAAAAGAGAAGAGAGAAGATAAAGTCGGACTGTAAGATATATTGGGACAGTGAGATAAAATGTTCCAAAGGTGTTTGCACAAGAACAGTTGTAATTGATCACTGAGTGGTGCCGTTTCTCAAGAATCAAAAGAATCGTGAAATGACGTCGAGGAGAAGGGGAAATTGCAATTCCAGGGAAGAGATGTCTTCAGTGGGAACAATATCTGATGCCTGCAAAGGCCACCAAACCCAACAACAAGGTCTCTGAGCTGCACCCAGCTATCCTTTTTAAAGACCTTTTTCTCTGTTTTAGTTTCATCTTCTAGTTACTGTCAAGGTTCTTCGTTTCAAAGTAATACAAAAAAACTTTCTGATGCCTGTTATCTGGCAGAAAACAAAAAATAATTGAAGGAAAATAACGCAGTTATTCCCTGGAATGACTAGCTTTCCACTGATTAAAGTAATGAAAATGATTATTCAGGAGCTGTAATATCCTTATAGTTGATATAAGTGGTGGGAAAAAGTAATAGTGAAATTATGATGGCCTGTTTTAGTTATTGTTTATAATTTACCTGCAGCATACCAGCTTGCCTGTAAGCATCTTTAGACCTTCATTCTGTTTCATCAGACCTAAATGAAACAGCTAAAATCAATGTTTTGTTGGTGTAAGTTAGCACAGGTGCCACAGAAAGCACTTTTCCTGCATCTGGCTGCTCCTTCCTGCCCTTCTGCATGGCAGAGATTTTGATCACTAGTGATGCAACATGATGCTGGACACAGAGTTAAGTTTAAAATATTGTTTCGTTTATTGTGACATTTTAAAGCTGGATCTGTTTCCCTAGCTAGTTCGTGGTGTAGCTAAAAAACCCCATGCTAATATTGGGGACATGGTCTAAAGAGTGCCAGTACCCATGCCAAAAGGAAAGTTGTGTTAGATACCATTGTCTCAGTTATCCTGGTACTTTTAACATATTCTTACGGAAGTGTTAAGTGTGGGGGTTGTGTTTTAATTTAGAAGTCAAGGCTTTTGCCTTACCGCAGGTCTCTGGCATTGGTATCCCAGGTATGTGATTGCCTGAATTATCACCCTGTGTTAGGGTATGATTGAATTCCACTGAGGGTGTTAAGTGCTGAGACTGGGTGGGACGCCTCACTGTTGTGGTCTGGAGAAATCTGGATCTGTGTGGTGGCTTTCTGCTCCTTAAAGTGTTGTGTTTTCACAGCCCTCCGCTTTCCCTGTTAGGAAGCTAATTAACCTTCAAACATCAGGGTACTCACTGAAAGCGCTTCTGTGAAGAGCTTGCTAAAACTTAGAATTTTCAACATGGAATTTCTGACAAACATGATTGGTTTTGGTTTGAAGGGTTTGGGAAGAACCATGGAGTTCAGTGGGGGCATTTTTCTTGATGGAAGTCTGTTGCAATTAACTTCTTAAGAGTAGAAATTCTCATCTTTTTTGGGAATGTCGACATCTAGCTGACTTTTGATCCTTCAGTCTGCATTTTGCCTCTGTGGCTTATCACCTTGAGGATGCTGTTGTTTAGGAACCTTAGTGTATTATTTACCCAAAAGAACTGAGAGCTTTGGCCAAGTTATTTCTCCCAGAATGCGCAGAGAGTTTTGTCTCTTTTGTGCTTCCTGGATGGGCAGGTGGGAGGCTTGCCTTTATAATGTGAGGAAGTGCATCATTTTCTGAGGAAGGACTTGTGATTCTCTGAGGAGTGGGAGCTTTAGGAGCTCCAAAGAGAGGTCATCATGTCAACTTTTCTTGGAAAAGGAAGTTAAATTGGTTTTGAATTACATTGAGGCAGCGTGCATTAAGTTGCCTTAAGTATCATGTTGAGATGTTACAACTTGTATCACAGAAAGAATGAAAAAGTGTCTTATGATTTTGTTGATCGGAGAAAATAAAATTTGCAGAAGAATTGAAATTCCCCATGACAATATCGATTTAATGAAAACAGCCTCAGTGATAAGAAAATATTTCATTAGAAAAATTCCTGACAACAGTTAAATTTAATATGTAGTTGTCTTTATGTTGCCTACACTTTCCAAACTGCCTCTGTGACCCAGACTCTGAAGTGTCACTGGTCTGAATGAAACAGAAAATAAGAGCTACTGCTCCAGTTCAAGCACTTGTTTGATCTGCTGTTGGCCTTAGCTTTTCCATAAAGCTTCTTTACCCTGCTGTCAGTGAAGTGTTAATCCTTATCTTTATACTTCTTAAAAATGCCAAGTAGCTTTTGATATAAGAGATGCTCTACTGGACTAGCCCAAAAATCCACCTAGGTAGAAATGAACGGATAAAGAATAATAAGCCAGCACAGAGTGACTCTTCCTTTGGCCTACCCTTCTTGTCACTAGGAAACAGTAATTTAAGAGCTTCCTGAGCTATGGTTTGCACTTAGTATTTACTAATCTATAGTGGATCTTTAGATTCTGAACTTGTCTAGTTGCTCCACTATGCAATGAGGCAATAAATTCTGCAACTTGGCTTTGTTGTTGTTAGTGCTTTTTTTCCCCCACTAAGTATCTCCTGCTTTTTGTTGTTATGGGAAGTATAGGAAATATTTCCTGTTCACTTTCTTATTCATCATATACACCTCTTAACAGAAGAGTCAGACTGTTTTGTTTTTCCTTCTTCAAAAACTGTTAGTTCTTTGTGCTCAAGATCATTTGTTCTCAAAAAAAGATGGAAAGACAAACTGCACATATGATGTGGATGGTGTCTCAGTTTATATGCAGCTCTTGAGAAATTGAGGCAAACTTCAAAAATTCCATTGTGTTTTGGTGTTTTCCAGGTTGGAATAAGGTCTGATCCCCAGAGTTCAACATTTTAATATTTATGATGAGTTGTTTAAACAAGAAGAACCCCATAGCAGGTGGGTAGTACAAAAAAAGATAATGATTCAGGTTTCTTTGAAGGGAATATGGGGTAAACTAAAATAAATTTGGACCAAGCATAAGAGAGAAGCACACTCAGAAGGCCACTGGTCCTCATAAAAATCTGCTTAGAGCCTTTGAGATCTCAAGCTTGTTTTGGCAGAGGATTCAGTTTTACACACAGGGTGGTGTAGCTCATCTTGCCAATCCTTTCAAGTGTCAGAAGTTTCAAAAAGAAGCCTGTCAGAGTACCCTCTCTTCTAGGAAGTTAGACTGTAAAGTTGTCTTGTCTGTCCAGTCCTTCCCATATAAAACATAGGCATTTCCATCCCACAGACGTGTAAGGTTTAAATACCATCAGCAGAACCTTAATTTCAGCTGTCAGTTTAGCAAAGTCTTGAAGGTTTTTGCTTTAATTCTGGATGTTACCACTTTCATTCTTCAGAGCTAGCTCCAAACCCTTTGAAAGAGAGAATCACAGTACTTCAATGTGGAAAGCTGTGAAAGGTGCAAGAGAGAACCAACATGACTCACGCAGCAGTGATTTTGGGTATAAGGAGGCAGATTGAAGCAGTAACTTTATGGCTGGCAGCAGAAAAAAGCTTAGACTGCTTCTAATACATTACTCAGCAAAAGGGCTGTTGCTCTCATAATGTTAAGCTAAAAAACAAGGCAAAATAAATGTGCTTTAGCAGTCGTTTGTCTGCAACAGTGTATCTCTTTCATATCCTGTCACAAACTAATGTATAGGAAAAAAAAGCAGCCCACTGTAAGTTCAGGTGCTGGTAGCAGGATGTCTCTAAGGCATGTGCACACCAATGCATACAGAATCCTTTAGAGGAAATAAACCATTTTCCCCCAGATTTCCTTTTCAAAGTGACATTGGGTGTTTTATGTATAGTGGAAACTGAAATGAAATTTCACATCCATCAGTGACTTCATTCTTTAGAATTAAAGAGTTGTCTGTTTCACTTCCCTTTTTCCTCCCTTCTGTGAGATGTCACAGACTTATGGAACTGTCAGAAGAATAATCTCTTTCAGAAATTGGCATCTTAGTATCTAGATTTGAAATTTTAAAAAAGCTTGTGTTAAATGCTTTTCTAGTTTGGAAGCAGTCATGCATTGTTTTTCTTTGTGAAACAGAACTCTGAATGAAGATTCCAGTTTGGCCCTTGAATAGTTATTTCTGAATGTGAGATGACAAGTTAAAATGACATAGTGTCTACAGACCAAAAATAAAACCTTTAACTTAACCCTTCTTGTGTTTATGGCAAAAACTAATGTAAGCTCCTTGCAGATTTTTATTTGTTTCCTGGATTGGAATAGTTTCATTTTTACCTACTCTCTGCTTTAGTTGTTAGAAAGCAAGGCTTCTTTAAACATGCAGTAGTCAAGGTAAGGAATACATAGAAGAAGAAATAAAGTCCTAATCCTTTGTTTTGACACCACATGGCACTTGATTACTGTGAAAAGATTTATGTCATAAAACAAACAATTGAAGACTTTGGGTAGAAAAGCTTTTGAAGATGACTCACTCTTCAAAACTCTGATATCCTCATGTAATTGAAGTAATTTTAAAAACAAGGAGTAAAAGACAAATGTGCAGGCAATAAATTGGAAGGTTTTAATTCATACACTTCCCAGTATTTTAAAAATGTAATTAATTAGTCTTTAAGAATTCTTGATTATGCATTTAATTATATTTGATACTTATTTTCATGCATATAAACTCAGTATTCAGTCTTTAAAGTGATCTCCAAAATAATGCATTCCTTCAGGTAACTTCCTCACCTTTGGGGTTTTTTTAGGTTAAGGCACCTAGGTTTAAATTTCTTTTGTGCTCATGACAAACCCATACAAACCATGCTGCATCAGTTTGCACCATAATTCCACGGTTTTTTTATTCCAGAGAAACTTATCACTTCTGTATCTCCACTTCCTTTTTCTCTGCTTGGTCTCACTTGCATCACATAAGGGGATGATTACACAATAAACCAGCTGAAAGCCAAAACAATTTGGATGTATTTAAGTTTAGGGAGATTCATTCACCAGTTTAATTTGTAACATTGCTACTTTTTGGAAAAGGAAGGAATCAACTATGTTCTTCCCAGTAACAGAGCCAAGTTGTTCCAGATTCAACAGAATATGAAACAAAGATGTTTGTTGTCATGGATTATAATCATGAAAACTAGGAAGGTGGGGTTTTTTCAGACCTTGTCTGTTCAAGGGAAAAACCCTAAAGAAATCTTACAGTCCCCCAGAAATTATGTTCATACATTACTATCATGTCTTAAAGGAAATAAAAATAAAGTGAAAAACACTTTTTTAAAGAAAAAAGTTGAAAGTTATTAAAGGATATTTAACTTTAAGTAACACTTAACTGTTTTATTTCAGTTAAAAAAATCTATTTTCCATTGATGGCATGACTAATCTCACTCAATATTATGAAAACCACAGCTTTAATATGAAAATCTAAATTTATCAGTGATATATGTAGAATCACAGAATGGTTTTCTTTCGGAGGAACCTTAAAGATCATCTGGTTCCAACCCCTCTGTTGTGAGGGGTTCCACAAGAACAGGCTGCTTAAAGCCCTATTCAGCCTGGTCCTGAGCACTTCCAGGGATGAGGCATCCACAGCCTCTCTGGGCAGCCTGCTTCATTGCCTCACCACCCTCACAGTAAAGAATTCCTTCGTTTGTACCCATTACTCCTTGTCCTATCACTACAGTTCCTGATGAGGAGTCCCTCTCAGGCTTCCCTGTAGGGCCTCTGGAGATAATGGAAGGTTGCTACGAGATCTCCATGCAAGCTTCTCTTCTCCAGGCTGGACTCTCCTCAGTCAAGATTTTAAAGGATCTAGAGGGAAAGCCATATGAGAGTGGCTGAGGCCACTTGGTCTGTTTAGCCTGGAGGAGACTGAGGGGAGATCTCATCTTACAGCCTCCTTACGAGGGGAAGAGAAGGGGCAGACACTGATCTCTTCTCTGTGCTGCACAGTGACAGGACTTGTGGGAATGACCTGGAGTTTTCACAGGGGAGGTTTAGGTTGGATATTACAAAAAGTTTTTTCACCCAGAGGATGGTTGGGCACTGGAACAGGCTCCTCAAGGAAGCGGTTACAGCCCCAAGCCTGGAAGAGTTCAAGAAGAGCACTGATGATGCTCTCAAGCACATGACATGAGTCTTGGGGTTGGTACTGTGCAGGGCCAAGAGTTGGAGTTGATGACTCTTCCAGCTGAGGATATTCTATGATTCTGTGATAAACTTCTCAGCCTGTCTTCATTGGAGAGGCGCTCCAGTCCTCTTAGCAACTTTGTGGCCTTCCTCTGAACTTGCTCCAACGGTTCCATCTCCTTCTGTTG
The DNA here is from genome assembly GCA_026261815.1 of Monarcha castaneiventris obscurior. Classification (NCBI taxonomy): domain Eukaryota; kingdom Metazoa; phylum Chordata; class Aves; order Passeriformes; family Monarchidae; genus Monarcha; species Monarcha castaneiventris. The sequence continues at coordinate 11,771,634 of JAMPIT010000059.1, read as the reverse complement.
GGGGCCCCAGAACTGTACATGGTGTTCCAGGTAGAGTCTCATGAGAGCAGAGCAGAGTAGAGTGAGAGAATCACTTTAAACCATTCTCTTTGGATGTAGCCCAGGGTTCCATTTTCTTTCTGGGCTGTGAGTGCACACTGCTGGCTCATGTTGAGTTTTTTGTCAGCTGCCCCTCAACAAGTCCTTCTCCTCAGGGCTGTTCTCAAAACTTCTCTGCCAAGCCTGTGGGTGTTCCTGGGATTGCCTTGACCCATGTGCAGGACCTTGCACTTGGCTTTGTTGAACCTCATGAGGTTTGCACAGTCCCACCTCTCCAGCCTGTCCAGTCTCTCTGGATGCCATCCATCCCTTCCCTCCATCCTGTCAACTGCAGCACACAGCTTGGTGTCATCAGTGAACCTGCTGAGGGTGCCCTTGATCCCACTGTCCATGTCACTGACAAAGATATTGGACAGCATTGGCCCCAGGACTGACCCCTCAGGGACACCACTTGTCTCTGATCTCCATGTGCACATCAAGCCATTGACTTCAACTCTTTGCTTGCAGCCATCCTTCCAATTCTTTATCCACTGAATGGTCTGTCCATATATCTGTATCTTGGTGACTGATTAGGAATTATAAAAATAGCAAGGAAAAAGCTGAATCTTTGGGTTACTCAAGTAGCATGGTGTGGAAGATGCAGTCTCATGAGCTACATGATAAACTACAGTAGTCTGGACACAGTTTACAGGAAATCTCTTTACACATACATTAGTGCTTTGGATTGCATCTAAACTTGTGCATTCGTTTTAGAGATTAAATTCTGTTCTCTGTAGCACTGCTGTAACGGTAACAATATGAATTAATTTAGTTTAATTTTTAGTAACTATAGAGATAAGATGAAATCCTGTACTGAGTATACTATGGTGCTAAAGTATTAAAAATGCTATCCAAAATTATCACAGAAGACTTCTTACACATTTTTTAAAAGCATATTTTAAAAGCATATTTTTTAAAGTTATGCTTTAAAATATATTCAAGTTAATCTCTAGCTATTTTGAATTTACAGATGGTACTGGGCATTGACAACAAATGACTAGGTTAATTAGCAACACCTGATAAAAGGGAAAGTATCTGTTTTAATGAAGATTCTGAATTCCAAATGTTTTTAAAATGTGACTATTTCTATAAACAGATGGACACTTGACGAGGAATTTGCAGCATAAATTCTTTGGATACACTGTAATTAAGCAGTAATAATGCTAAGCATAAAGACAGATGTACAGAAAGAAAGGAACTCTCACCTGTCCTTCCAGCCAAATTTTAAAGAAAGCAAAGCATTCTATTTCAATGTTACTGTAACTGGGTTATGATAAAATAACTATGATGCCATATTCTTGGAATTTGGAAACTTGCTTCTAAATAAATTATTTCTATTTTATGGAGACAGGATATTAGCAAGGTTAGAAGCTTGGAAGACCAACATGTTAGACCTTGGCTGAGCATACCCTGAATTTGAGGACTTCTTTGTGCAAAGAAACCGACTGGCATTGCTTCTGTAGGAAAGAGGCTTTGTGAGGCAGTAGCTGTTTCTGAAGGGCAGTTCTGTGCTGCTGATACTGGCCTGTGATGACGTTTCTGAGTGCAGGCAACTGTAAATAATGCTTATATTGCAATATGAGTATAAAGTTATATAAATTTCATGTTCTTTTTGTGATATTAGTTTGGATATCAGGGTTTTTTCGATAGAGAAAGAGCAATAAGGCTAAGGTGTTATATATAAAAACCAGCTCTTAAGTTAAAAAGTGTTGATGATTACAGTGCGTATTTAAACTGACTTTAGATATGAAAAGACATAGTGGAGAGGAAGATAGACGACAGTGCATTACATGCTTAAGTCTTGATTTTCCGTGCACATACATTAGTGAATTTGTCTATTTCATAGACCAAGAGATGAGACAGTCGTTTATTCTCTACACTATAGAAATAACTTGAGATTTATCAGTAAAGTAACTAAGGCAAAAAGAAAAGTTTGGGTCTAAATTGGAATATTTTCTATATAATGAAACCTGTTTATAAAAAGTTGCTGTATCACAAAAAGCTGTGTAGATTGAAGTGAGCATAATGATTTTTAATTTTTTAAAAATAAAAAGTCTTATTTTGCAGAGTATTTTACAAATTACTTCAGTGTTGAATCTAGAGAAATGAGTGTTTAATACAACATTACAGTATAAAGTTATGAGGAAAATAATCCTCAAGGCATATTTTGGAGAGCAAACGGTAATGTGCGGTTAGGAAAAGCACTGCAAATAGCAACACCAGATTCACACAGGGACAGAGGGAAAGGAATAAAAAGCAACTGAAAGTGAAGGAGATAGCATGAGCAATGATTTTATTGTTTTCCAAAGAACAAAAGAAGTTAAGTCCAGGAGGTGGGTAAGGATACACCGGAAGCCAATATAATATCCGTATCTGGTGGAAAATACAGCAAAATATGTTCTTCCTCTTCAAAAAGCATGTGATAGTTTATTTACAGTATTTTTGTATTTATAGTAGAAAGTTGGCAGATTATTTTATATGACATCTGTGCAGAGGGAAAGACTGGAATGCAGACAGAAAAGGACATTTGTGCTTGTAGAAGGTAACTCTTGGTTCTTTTGCTCTTGAGGAAGGACTTCAGCAAGTTGTAGTGCTGTGTCATTTCTGCCTAAGTGGAGATTTCAGTTGTCCTTCATTAGGAAAAGGCTCTGACTATTCACAGACTTTAAAGAGCAGTGGCAAAATCTGCTCTTTAACAACCTGAACAAATAGTTCAGGTTGCTTTAGTATCTGTGTTGTGACCTTAAAGCACCATTTTTAAGTGTTTTATCAACTGTTCTATGGCTACTTCATGCTACAGCCACTGTTGAGCTGATGCTTTCTGGAGAAAAATAATGTTCAAGAAGAAGTGGTTTGAGTAAAAAATAACCTTTTAAAATATTTTATTACCCAGTTCTGGAAACGGCATGTGTTTTTCCTTACCCTACTTCATTCCGGATTACAGGAGATAGAAGATGCTTATGGAGAAGGTTTTTTTATGTATATTGCTTCAGAAATTCGTGTTAACCATGTGATAGAGAAGCTGCTGCTACCCAGCTTTTAAAAAAAAAATCCGAATTATTGAAAGATGAGTTTAATTACCTCAACAAAAGCTGCTGTTAATGAAGCTGCCATTTTCCAAGCCTAAAATGCTTTGCTTTTTCTGCTTTGTTGTCCTTGCCAAAGCATGAGGGATTTTGAAATGGGAGGTGTTTTATTAACCAACATCAGAGTAATCAGATTAATACCTAGTGTCTGTTACTTTTAGTGTGCATATTTGAACTGATGGTGGATAGGATCAGCAAGTGACAGAGCTTAAGGCTGCATATTTTCAGAAGACAACAAAAACCAACCTTAGTCATCAGTCCCTTTGATTCAGGAGTTTTATTATCAGTGTAATGAGCTAGGTTGAATAATTAGTGATCTGATGTTAAAATGTATGTAAGCATTAGATGCATTTCAGGAAAATGGTAATTTTTGGGAATGTATCTTCATGCAAATTACACCAGCAGGAGGTATTTGTGTGTTAAAACCAGTGATTCAGTGTAGGCTAGTTTTATTTCTGATTGACATGTTTGAAGGATAAAGCTGAAAGTTACTGGTGAAACAAGAAAGTAATTTGAATACATACCTTATTGCAAAACTTTGCAATGCGCAGGCCTAGTAAAAAGCTACTTATGTGTGAAGATCATGAACTTATTGTATGTACTCTGAGTCCTTTTTTTTGTTGTTAGGAAGGTACACACTGGACGAACGTTGTAGAACCTGTTTTTAGAAATAAACTTTGAAACCTTGAAAGTTGAAAGAATCTTTGCCAAGCACAGTTACCAGCAATCACGCAGATTTGTTTGTACTCCACAGCCTGGTTACGAAAACAAATGGGAGAGTATAGTCATGGAAGCTGCAGTGATGTTAAATAAGAAATGAGTTCAGGTTCAGACTAAAGATGGAGAGATGGAGGGAATTGACACCCAAACCAGAGAAATACCTTTTTCCATCTGGAAAAAATAGTTCATCTACTAATAAATCTCTTAAAGAAACGGAATGTCAGAGCTAAGAGGCAGCTGTGCAAGCACTGAGGTTGATGAATTAGGGGATGTTTTCATATAACCAGCTTTTCTAGATCTAGTATTGAGAGAAGTCATATTGCAGGCAGAGTGACCAGGGACACACATTCCTCTAGGACATGTTGGCATTGAGGTAAGGAATACAGAAGGAGCCAGCAAATAATGTTGTTCTTAACTATGATCTAGGGCTGCTTAGTGTCTTTGTATTTGAAAAAAAAAATCAGTCTTGGTCTTGTATCCAGGAGCTTTATTTCTTAATGAAATAAGCTTTCAATGCAAGGATGAGAGAAGCCAGGTAGGAGGCTCTAAGTATGTGTTGTGCATTCTTGGATGGGATCATTCCAGAGAAAGCTCTTGCTACTATATTTAGAAGTAGCACCCCAGAATCTCTAAGAAAAAGAAAAAGTAAAAAGAGACTGCTCCTGAATAAGCTTCTAAGAGCTGAGGTCTGTGTCCCTTCTTACTGAGGTTTGGTCAGGTCTACAGTGAATCACTAGATCACTACGGTAGCAGATTTGTCACTGCTGCTTCTGCAAGCACTAGGCTGCTGAAAAGCCTTGTTTGGTGTTGGTAGATGAAATTGGTGTAGAATTAAGTGAAATTTGATAAAATGATGACAGCATACCAAGTTCACTCTTCAACTGTCCTATGATTTTGTTTTTTCTGCTCATCTTTCTTGTTACAATTCCCATTTCTGAAATTTGCTTGGCTGTAGCAAAGTGTTCTCTAACACTTGGAATGCAGTTTTGCTGTGACCTACTCTTAGGTCACAGAGTGTCTTAAGACACTCTTTTTAGATAAAATGTTTTGAATCTTTATCAGTCATTTGTACTTGAGCACTGTTGAAGGTCCAGTTTCTCCCACTTTGAAAGTAAGTCTGTAGTCCTGATGTTTAATATTGACAAATTCTTTATCTGCTACTGTGTATTATTCTAGCTGAAGGACAAAGTGACAATATTTCTGTTGGCCTTATCCTTTAAGTAAATAGTTGTCAAGCTGTTGAAGCTGTGAGGTAGCTTTAGATTATTTCTACATTTTCCCAACTTAACACACCCAAAATATGGGCATCTTTGGGTGAGTTTTTCCTTTCACGTTGCCAGAGTTGCCAATAATAAGTATGCATTTCGGTTTTCTATATTTCTTAATTTAGCAAAATGTCAGTAGCAGCAAGTTTTGGACCTTCACTTTTTGTGACTGCAGTGGAGAGATATAAGCAAGAGAATTTGGCAAGTGCAGACAGAATATTTACCTCTGGGAAAAAAATATCCAGTATTTGCCTCCTGACATGTAGCTTTTACAAATGAATTGAAAATGGGAAGAATTTCCTTTGGCATTCAATATGTGGATGATACTGAAATCTTCTGGTAACTAGTAATGATAAAATTTTTAATGATTTAATAACATAGTAATACTTATGTAATAGCTTTGACTGCCAAAAATGTGTTTCCTAAATCCAGTGCTAGTGGGTTTTATCAGTTTCTTCTGATTAGGACCTTTTCCATTTAAGATGATAAGCCTCTTTGATGCTACTTGTTTTTATTTCAAAAGGAGGAAAACAGTGCATGTTTGGTAAGAATCCATTGTTGCAGGTGTTTGTTTATATTAAGTTTGTACAGATATCAACAGCTTTGCATGGATTTTCATTCTGCTTTTGTGCAAAATAGAAAAGGTGTGTCTGTCTTACCTTAGTGTAAGTAAAAGGTTAGAACTGTTGCAAACAGTGAGTTGATAAAATGAGATTAAGATTTTCTAACAATTCTTGCAATAGCTAGGTGACTATAATTAGGGTAAAGCAGTTGATAAATTCTGCAGTAGTCTCTAACTTGCATCGCAACTGTTGTAATTATTTCCTTGTAAATTATATCTGGAAAGATCTGTGATGCTGACAGTTTAGCATCAATCATCAGTGGTGACTTGTGAGGAAGTAAATTTCAGGCACACTGTTTATCCAGGGAGTTAATTCTCTAAAGCAAAGTCACTTTGTCACAGGTCCTCCCTCCACTCCCATTTCCCTGATGTCCTGTATGAAAAAGGCTTCTTACAAAGATCTGCTTTCTGATTGTGATCTACGTTTTTAAATACATCATAAAGGAGTTGCACATACAGTGATTAGCTTGTTTAATGTAGGTATCAGGTATAAAACTTTCTGAAATGCTTTTTCAGGAGGTGGCTGTGCAACCAGGCATGGCATGCACCATAGCTGTGATTCCCTGGAATCACTGGCATTGATGAGAATGCAGTAATTAAACTGTTTTGTCTATTGTCTTTGCTAAGACCATGAAAGGATGTAAAAGTTGATGAAAAATAGTGAGCTTGACTGGGACAATTGTGATTTTATAGGCAACTTGATTAGAAATTTATATAGAAGGTGAATTAAAATGTGAATTATAACCTGCAGGCCACTATATTAATTGAATGTTGCGGATAGCCACAAAGTTAGCTCTTGCATGACTTGTGTCCAGGAATCCTAAAGGAATGGATAGCCTTTGATTGAAATAGAGCTTGGGAAAAAGAGAAATCTTGATATTTGTTTTAGCATGGCTGTTTAATTTTTGAAAGGAGGGTTGAGCTATGCAGTTCTTTTTATTGTACTGCTAGCATGAAGGACCACGGGAAGTGTATTAGCCCTTGTGGGACTCCTGCTCATAGACATGAATGTGTTCCAACCTCACTGCACACACTGCTTCCTCCAAAGGAGGTTGGGAGTGACTGTGGGTTGCAAAGTGATGATCCTGTATGAACTCATCCTGCTGGTCCCAATTGCCTGAAGTCAGTCGAGTTGGTGAGCTCTGTATTGGCAGGCCTCGGGCTGGATCAGGTATCATCCTTCATCCCAGAGCTGTCACAAAAGTAACACAAAAGCTGTATCATCTGCTGTAGCTGATTTGACAGAAAGGCAATAATCTGCCCACATGAGATCCACATTTATTTTGTACAGCTCTGGCTTCCAGAACAGTATATATGTAATACAGCCCTCACCATGGCCAGTCCTGTGCTGTACAGACCCTCTGGTCAGCCGTGCCATAAGGATGCAGCAGCTCAGTTTACAGCAATTCATCGACTGTTAATCCAATCAGTCTGTTCTGCTAATCAAATCAGTCAGCTCCGGGAGCATGTGGCAGCAGGCTGATGTGTGTGCTTCCAGGCTTGCATGAACGGAGCAACGTGGAGCTTTGTGCAGTGAACATGAACTCTTGGATTTATATGATATCCTAGTGTAGTTTTTTAATTATGCTATTTGAACCTAAACCGTACAATATTGCTTTTTGATACTCTTTTTGATACAGATTTTGATATTCTATGTGTATGTGTTAAGCTGGTTTTAAAATTTCCCTGCTGGTTTTTTTTTTGATACAGATTTTGATACTCTATGTGTATGTGTTAAGCTGGTTTTAAAATTTCCCTGCTGGTGCTAACCGCAGTGAGCAGTACTCTGACCTGGCCTTAAGTCATCCTATGGGAAATTATGTATTTTCGATAAAATGTGTACATTTAAGATTTTAGTGCACATTTTACAGACCTTCAGGTGTGTCTTGACATCCTCATCAAATGTCTTTTTGAATAACTGTTTTCCCAAAACTACTTTAAGCAAAACGTGGCACTTACTGGTTTTTGTGTTGTATGCTGCTATTTATCAGTTGATATTTTTATGTAGAATGCATTTATTTTGTTTATAATAAAAAGTATTTGAATACTGTTTAGTCTTGACTTCTGCAAGATTTTAATAAATGGAAGATACAGTCACTTGTAAAAATTGCTGATTGCTTATGGGGGATTGTTTAGGTCCCATTTGTGTGTGAAACAGTTGCCAGTTTAAGGAAGGGTGACTGTTCACTTGTAGTGCATACATGTGTCATGTAAGAGTTGCATTTATTCTCGGTTTCTGTCTCTGACTTGGGCAACATCTACAGTAGTAATCTGGCTCAAGTGGAGAAAATCAAGTAGAGTGTAGCAGTTGGTGCTGTAACCCCCATCTCTACATATTCTGCTGTGCAGCGCTTTTATTTTGGACTAGATTTAGTGGAGCCTCTGAGGATCAAATATCAATGCCACTATATGTATTGAAACTCTTCAGAGGTGTTACTTGCTTGTTACTTGTGCCCCTTAGGGGTTGAAGCGTGACAGATAACACCATTGCATTGGTACACTTCCATTTCCAGTTTATATTTCTCGTAAAGAATCCACATGCTGTATACCAAAACTGGTCTGTGAACAAAACCATTCCACAGTAAGCAGAAATAGTGCAGAAGAGAGAAGGATTTGCTTCCAAATTGTGCCACTGCTCTGAACCAAAACCGTAATGTAAACATAGCCTTCTGCTAACAGAACAAGGCCTTCTCCTGTATTTTACAGACAACAGATAGAGTATGAAGTAAAATAGATTCTGTTCTGTAAACTTTAAATTAATTTAGCCTGACATGAATGTGAGGACAGAAAGGAATATGATGGGAATGCACAATGGATTTATTATAAAAAAGGCAATAGTCATTGAATATGTACATGCCCACATGTGTTTATTTTGGTCCTTCTGAGTTTTGTTGCCTTCCCACCCCCCAACAGCTGTACCTTTAGTTTAATTTCTTCAAATGTTCTGTTAAGCTAAAGTGTGATCTTTTTAATATGCATACATACGCAATGACAGAGAGTATGCCTTATATTGAGTTTACAGATGTGCCCAAATTATAATTCTTTAGACTCAGAATGTTCTTTTGAATTTCATGCTTACTTCTATTGACCTGAACTAAAGTTCTTTCATCAGGGATTAAGAATAAATGTCCTTTTCCTGACAATGAGGTTACTGGACCAGTCCAGCCCATAGGTGTTTGTTGTCCTCTGCTGTAAGTTGCAGTCCTCTTAGATGTGTCAGAAAATACCGCATATGTGGCTGCTCTCCAAACCAGTTATTTCAGGATGCCTACATTAACTCAGGTATTCTTAATATCTAAACCAGGTCACTTTGACAGAGCTACATTAGGGAATAATTACAGAAGAAGTTGTGCTGACAGATGGGGAGGAGCTGCTGTCTCTGAGTACAGGACTGGGAGGAGGAGTTGCAGTGTTGCCATTTTCACCTGGTGCAGCTGTAGCCAGACAGCACTTCAGCCTGAAACCATATATTGTTCTTGTTTGTTTGTTGGGGGTTTTTTTTTTGGGTTTTTTTTTTTGAGTGTAAATTCTGTACAATTTGCTAATAAAAGAAATTAAAATCCTCAGGGGGGGAGAGCAAGCATGAACCAATTTTACCACATTCATGGAAGGAAGGGAAATTTGCCATTTTACAGATAGGAAATCTCAGGTATAGTTGTGGTGGGTGGGATTATAGTTTGTGCAATTCGTTGGTGGATTATACCTCTGAGCAGCTCATTGTTCTTCTGTCAGTTCTTCTGCTGGCTGAGTTTTTGAGTGTCATTGATCAGTATCCCCCAGGTGGGGAAAGTGATAACATAGCATGCTAAAATAAACTGGGAAATGTTATTTTTCTGCCACCTAGGTAGTTTGCCTGATAACTTTCCCTCACACCTGTTACATCTTTTTTATGTTATTTTCTATTTTGTTGTGATTCTTCTACAACACTTGAAAACTAACTATTAATGGCAAATCCTACAGTACAGAACCTTTTAATCTCTAAAAATAAGTACAACCCCGTGGCACCGGGCATGGGATACTGTAGAAATGGTAGTTGTCACAAAGTACTGGTCAGCATTTCTAGTGTGATTCTGGCAAAGGATGTAGTCTTGCTCCCAGTTCTGGATGAGAAACAGTTGTGTAGCTGTTATCATCAGCAAAAGTATTGAGGCAGAATATTCCTCAGCAGTTTTTCAAGTGCTTCTAGAGGAGTCAGGCTAACCAAATGGAGTCAATCCAAATAAAGAAGTCCCTTACTAAGGCTCTGAAGCTGCATGATAAATTGTGTATCGCAGGTTAATTGCTATAATTTTTGTGTTGTAAATAAAAAATGTATTCAAGAAAAATTAAAGGGTTAGGAAAAAATTCCTTTTAATCAAAGAGAGCAATGTCAAAGTAGGTTTTGTTACAGGCTTGGACAATACAGCTAAATATAACTGTTTTCTTTATGCAATTCTGCTTGCTCCATAAATCATCGGGTTAAGAATGGATTTTTGTGGCTCCTGTTCTAGAGTTCATCTGTTATCTCTGCAAGGTGTCTGGTTTTTTGGATGAGAGGGATGGCTTTCTACTTGAAAAGGGCATGTCCTTAATGGGTGGCCTTTCAGTATTGAAAGACAGTGGTAGAACTTTGTGCCCAGTAATTGATGCTGGTCATTACAGAGATTTCCTACTAGAGAACAAAAATAGCTTGCTAGTAGTAGAGATCTTTCTCTGAGAATGGTGCTTTTAAAATTATTTCAGAAGGTCAAGAGAGTCAGAGAATATAAGCAAGACTAGCAGTAACTGCTTTTTTGACAAGATAGGAAGTTTGATTCATGAGTTTGTGCCTAGTTTTTGATTTAACATTTCTGACTTAATATTCTGACTTAAAATTTTTACTCAGTCTCTACTAAAAACAATTGAAGGCATGTTTTTCCACAGTGACTTTCTTCAGCTCTCGGAGTTGCATTTTCTTTTAAGATGTCTTTAAATAGTTCCATGGAAAAACAAGTTTCATTTTTCTAGCTGCATGTTTTTTTAAGCCCAGTAACTACTAGAAAGTTAAGTAATCAGAATAAAAATAGTTTTAGTGTATTTCAATGTATTTTAGGATTTTAAATAAAATTTGGACAGTTTATATTGCGTGTCTTTCTGTAGAATGCATTGAACTGATTAACAAAGCAAAGGTGGAGATTGTTTGTGTTTGGTTTTTATTTTTGCGTTGTTGATTTGGTTGACTTTTTTTAAGACCTGTGCAGACAGAGCTGAGCAACAGGTGACAGAACAGCATAGTACAGCACCTGCAGGATAGCACATAGAGTTGTAGGTTATGTCCTTACATTGCTGTTGAGATTATAATAATAGTAACCCTTTAACCTTACTGTTGAAAACCAGGGAGTACATTATGACAGCATGCCACGTGTTAAATTGAGACACACTCTTAAAAGAATCTGTTGTCAGCAGTCATGTGATTTGGCAATGAATCATATACCATATATGTACACCATTTATCTGTGCACCATACGTACTTGTATTTTCCTCCCATCCTTCTAAACTGTTCTGTAGACATTCCATTTGGTTGCCACTCCACTAAATGTCACTCTTTCTTCAGAGATTCTTCTAGGTAGGTGTGTTCTTGGCTTCTATGCATGGTCTTTGTTCATGAAGGGCTGGGAGTTCAATTAATAATAGTCCCAAACCCCTGCCTTCATTTTTTTTTTCCTTTGTAATACCAAAAAGAAGAGAGAGATGAGTAAGGCAGCTGTATCAGTCCCATAAGTGAAATGAAGTGGGATGGAGGATTTACCAGAAGAATCAGCCTGGGTAGGAAAAATGAAATAAAAAGGGGAAACCCTAAGACTAGCCTTGCACTTCTATCTCTTTTCCTGTAAAAGAATTCCCTTTCCACAGGATTAGCATGATTGGCATAAGTTTTGGTCTGAGGCATGAGCCTCTCTCTCTGCAGCTGCTGCTGTCTGCCCTGTCTGCTTTACCCCAGTGCCTGAATTCCTCCAGCCTATGGGTCCCACATGCAGTTGTAGCATATGCAAGCTTAATACTTGTGACATAAATATCATCTCTATTTGCAGATAAGTGAGGCATGGTAATTTGTTTAAGTATGTGTATCAAATGCTCTGGTAAAAACAAATTCTCTGTTTTCACAAGAAGCCTCTATAAAAAATTGTCTGAATTTGTCCCACTTCCTAAGCTGTTCCATATTGTCCCTGGTAGCTAAAGGTTAGCTCACTGTAAATAAGAGATTCTCACATATGCCTTATGCTAAGCAAGCAAATTATTCAAACAATATCAAATTGATAAGTTTGGTAAGGTAAATACACAGTATTTATACAGCATATTTAAACATGGCCTCTTTATTGAGAGAGGGAAATCCTGTCCACACTGAAGTTGGTGCAAGAGCTTCGCTGAGGCCAGTGCTGATTGTCAATTTTAATATGTCATATTCAGATTTTTGTGCGTGCTAAATACTTAGTGAAGAACAGTTTTGGTATTCTAGATTATGTTTTTGAGATGCAAGTAACAATCTGAAATTTAAAGAGAGGGATTTCCAGTCAGCAGAGGAAGACTGTAATACTATGGAGCTACAGTACAGAATTTCAAAACTGCAAGAATACTTGAAAATCTATCTACACTTAACAGGTTATTTCCATGCAAGTTGCTCTCTTGAGTTGCAAATCTGCCCGTGTCTAATGCTTATTTTTCCTTTTTAACAGGTAGAGAGAATTGTTGACAAGAGGAAAAACAAGAAAGGAAAAACAGAGTATTTGGTGCGATGGAAAGGATACGACAGCGAAGATGACACCTGGGAGCCAGAACAGCACCTTGTTAATTGTGAGGAATATATACACGAATTTAACAGACGCCACAATGAAAAGCAGAAAGAAAGCACATTGACCAGGACAAACAGGACCTCTCCAAATAATGCCAGAAAACAAATTTCTAGATCTACCAATAGCTCTTTTTCAAAGACATCTTCTAAATCTTTAGTCATGAGTAAAGAACACGAGTCAAAAAATAATCAACTTTTTTCTACCACACAGAAATTCCGGAAAAACAATTCACCGTCGCTTTCTGGACGTAAAAATATGGACCTTGCAAAATCAGGTATTAAAATCCTAGTGCCCAAAAGTCCAATTAAGAGCCGGACAACAGTTGATGGCTTCCAGAATGAAAGCCCAGATAAAATGGACCATATAGAGCAGGATCAAGATGACTCTGTAGCACCAGAGGTAGCAGCAGAAAAACCTGTGGGAGCTTTATTAGGGCCTGGTGCAGAGCGTGCTAGGATGGGGAGCCGACCAAGGATACATCCATTAGTGCCACAATTGCCAGTGCCAGTAACAGCCACAATTGCATCAGCATTAACAATAAATGGAAAAGGTAGGTGTACGAGTCGTCGTTTTTGTGTTGATTTTTCATTTGACTGGGGGTGTTTTTGCTGTTGAGGTGCAGACAAATTACCCACTCTGTTTCAGCCAGGCTTAATCAAGTCTGGAGAACTTCACTTGATTTTACGTAACTATATGACTACAAAGCCATTTCGAATTTTACCAGCTTTTGGTTTCCTCGCAGAGATTCATTGGTATTTGTGTTTTCAGAATCACCATAAGATACATCTGTGTTTGCCTTGACATTGTGTGGTACACATATTTAGTGTACCATTTCCAGATATTACATCATTGCTTTAAGTTTATTTAAATAGGTCAAATTTGGTATGATATTAGAAACATTAATTATGGCAATAGATGAATGGTGTGAGCAGGGATTCTTCATAACAGTTTACATATCTACTTTGTTATAAATATTGCCTGGAGAAAAAACCTGTGAGAGTGATGTTGCTTAAAAAGCAAACTTAATAAGCTTTGTTTATGTGAAAATTTGAACCAGTTGAGGAGATGCATATGCCTTCTGCCTGGATTGAAATTTGTCTTAATTATATTTTATCAATATTTTCTTGTTTATACCTTATTTGATATTGAGCACTTATTTAGGAGTGATGTCCGGCTTGCTAATATCTCAGTAGATCACAGTTAATTCAATATGTGCTGTAAAATTGTGACACCAAAGTAACCCAAACTGCTTTTCTGGGAGGGAGCTGTTTGTCCCCCCATCCAGCTGAGACCCTTGTTTAAGACTTCTTGGTCTTTATTGTTATGCCCCAAATCTTTGTTCTTCCCTGACAGACTAAGGTAGTTGTGTGCTTACGAGTGTTGTCATAAGCATGCTTTTGAGGCTGAATTTCCATGTTCAAATTTTCAAGTCAAGACTGCACCCTCAAATAAAATGCAGCAGGTCAAATCTGCAGGTGTGCTATTGACGACGTCTTGCTGGAAAAACTGTTTGGAATTTTTTGAGGACTGGGCCTGCCAAAAAACACACTTAGAGACACTGTATAGGGAAAAAAATGCGCCAAAGGCTTTGGGAGAGTTTGTGTTGGGTACCCCACTGTTGCTTGCATTGAGATTTTCTGAAAGAGCAGCTGCAGCCAGAGAGGTTGAGAAGTGGTGGACAAGGGAGGAGTGTGTTCCTGGAGCTGCAGTGTCAGGTCATGGACCAACCCATTCTGCTGCAGATGAACTAGGTAACCATGGCAATGCACACGGATGCCAGGAATATCTCTTGCTTTGCATGGGCTAAAGAAGGAATGTAAATCTCAGAGGATGTAAACAAAGCTGAAGGGGAAGTTGCAAGAGATGCCAGGCTGAGAGTTCTATGAGTAGGTGAGGTAGAGGAGTGTGTTTTCGCTGGGGATGGTTTTATGATAATTAACAGGCATTTTGGAATATGGTGGCATTCCTAATGAAGTGATTGATAAGTTCTGCCTTTGGCATCCTGGTTTTTTTACCTCATGGCATCCAGGAAAAATACCTGGGCATGAAGGACCTTTTTGGGTAGATCAGATTAAATTTTTCCCACCAATGTTTCACTCTGGTAAAAGTGGTATGGCAAGGGCCCAGTTACAGGGCATCAGATGGAAGCAGAAGGGCCTGCAGAGGAAAGGTGGTGACACGGAAGGTGTTAGGTGAGATACATTCCTGTTTCACTGTGATGTTTAAATTTCCTCAACTGCCACCACTTCCTTCAACCCTTCCTGGGCATTAGTCTGGGCAAATACCAATGAAAGCTATTGACTGGCTGTAGGGATGATGGCAATACAAGAGTTTTCTCTCATTTACATGTTCACAAGATCCTAAGGTGTAGATCAAAGAAGGAGAGCCGAGGAGATAGTCACAATACGTGGTTGATGAAACATACACAATATGTTCCACCTTCTGTCTGCTGCTGGAGGCATATCCTTGCATTAACTGAGGCTTTCCCTCTCTGCCCTGATACACCACTGCCAATCCCCAAGCTGAGCTGTGCAAGCTGCTGGGAAATGGATGCTAAATATCCATATCTATTAGGGTTTTATTTTGCTCACCTGCAACACTTTTGGGGGTAACCTTCCAATCATGCAGTATTTCTGTGATAATAAAACTTGGAAAAAAAGTTGCAAAAGAAAAGTACTTTGCACTTATATCTGACATCAGTCTCTCTTCCTAACTTTTCAGGATTTCTTTGACATATCTTCCTTATGGAAGCCCAGGCTCCAACTCAGCCATTTTGCATAGCCTGAGTGGACATATTTAGGGAGGAGCCAAGAGAGACAGCCCTGTCTTCTAGAGCTTGCCTGGCCTTGGAGCTTCCTGAGCTGACACATTTGTTGTCTCTTCATTGAAGATGCACTCTTCTCCTTGATGCTTTTATTTTTAACTTCACACTGCAACTCATTAAAAATGTAGTAAATAGGTGCTTCCCTCCCCTGCATGGGGTTGTTGCAGTTCAGGATCCTGTTTTGCTCCTTACTCAGGACATTCCTTCAGTCTTAAATGGACACCTCATCACATTTTCAGCACAACCTCAGGAATCATATATCATGAGGGGTATTCATTGCACAGAAATTCATCTTCATATGCACCAGATCTGACATATTAATAATACAGATGATAGATCTGGCATTTGGAACACTCTTTCCAAACTTCCCACCTCCTCCGCATACACCTTCTGTTAATTTTAAGAATTCCTACTACTGCTTGGAGGATGCTGTCAGGAAGACAAAAGCATGTTTTGAAAAATAACTTCTTACTTGAGCTGGTTTAGGAATTTTTTATCAAAACGTTTTTGTTGGTAAACTGAGTTAGTCAAAACAGAAATCACTAGTTGTAAAGCATAATTTTGAAAGATTCTAGAAAAACACATATTACACTTCAAAAAAATTTTAGACAACTTTTTAAATTAAAACTGAATTACATTCTTTTTAAAAGTAATGTTGGAAAAGCAATTCAAAATTTTAATATGATAGCAGTGTTCCTGATTTTGAGATTATTGCTATGACTGTTTTGAATAGTGTGACTCAGGTCGATTTTTAAGTCTTAGCTCAGGGTCAAACTCCTCTGTGTTTAGTCTGTTTATTTGTTTTTCCCAGCCTTGTTTTTACCTTTTTTTTAAAGTTTAATTTATAAGAGAAATGCACATCAAAAATCCCAGAAACTTGTATGCATATGAAAACCCCATGACAGAAATAACTAGGAAATATTAGTGTTATTGTAGCACCTAATCCTGCTTTTTCTGAGACAAACTTCAGTGATGCAGTTCATGTTCCAAAGATCTTGCCGTCTCAGGAAAGGCAATCAGCAAATATCTGTATAAATATACAGGGGTTCTGGGGAATAAAATAACAGTAATGTTTACTGTGGGAGCTGGTGCTCTCAGCACGCTGAAATCAAGCCGCTATCAAAAAGAGTAGCGTTGTGTTGAACGTTCATATTTTAAAGGCTTGGCCTTAAAAACTGAGTCAATAAAGAAATATATATACAAGGTTAAGAATCAGGATGATGTATGGATGAAGTGAGAACAGATCACTGAATTGAACATTGCTGTGGTTCTGGTGTTTTGAAATATGTGGTGATCCTCAGCTGTTACTAAAAGCTAATAAAAGGAATCCTGAAATGGATGAACAAAACAGAAAGGCAACACCAAGGAAATGAAATGTTGTGGAAGAGATGTTAGTGGAACCTACAAGTAAAGCATATTACTCAAAACTAGGCAAGACAAAAAGTGGCCTTGTGTCTAACAATAGGTTCTGATACCTTAAAAGTTTCTGAAAGTTTCCTTCATCAAAGTGGTATTAAAAAGTAGCTTTGAAATGTTACTGCAAATGGTTTCAGCATAGTACAGTCGTAATATCCAGGGAAGTTCTGTTTAATAGAGTGCACAAGAGGAGAAGCTATAAAGGGAATCTGGTCTGTCCATCACACAGGGCTAGAGAGTTGTCTTGCAATTTTAGAAAGGACTGTAAGCCAGGGGAATACCATTTCTTGGCAAATTCTAGGTTTTTTTATTCTGGGTAACCCTATAGTTGCCACAGTTTTTATCCAGCTAGCAATGTCCAACATGTGGATGTAATTGAGAATAAATGCCGCAAGAAGGGAAATTTCGGGCAGAAAGGCATGCAAAGCTCCAAGTATAAAATGAGCGAGAAAAGCACATCTAGCTGCGTGTGTTGTTACAATTAGAATAAGGCAGGCTGGTGCTGGTATAGGGGAAGAGAAGAAATCCAAGAAATGCAGTGAATTACATCACTTGTTAGTCAGACAAGCACCACCAGTGTGCACGGTGGCATTAGCATCTCCCTCCTCGCACATATTAGTTCAGATAAATAACTTGCAGGAGCAGCAGGCTGACAACACAAAGATGGCTTGCAGTGTATCACCCTGCAAGGAACAAGAGTGTCTGCTGATATTTTAGTTGGATAATGGTGCTGTTTTTATCTCCAAACAATGGTATTGTCAGCAAAAGAAAAGCCAGGCATCAGGAAAAAACAAACTAAAAAAGAAAAAAAGACTGAACTTAAGTTCTGTTTGTTACCTGTTCTCTCCTTTACCCAAACCAGCTTATGGGATTAAAACCCACAGATTTGGAAAGCCAAAAATCCACTTGAACACCAAATGAAAATAGTGTCTGTTTGGTTAAGTGTCTGATAGTTTTAGTCTCAAAAGGAATCAAGCAAGCATGGAAGGGATTATGGAGGCCACAGGAACTGAGGAGAAACATCTGTTCTCAATGCAATACCAAGCCCTGCTGAAAGGAGTTCTGTCCCTCCCTGTTTATTAGGGTGAGGGGGGCTCCCACACTTCCCTCCCAAATTCTCCCCGTTTCTTTTTTACCTCTGCCTGTGTGCACCTCGGTGTTGGATTCTGCATGAGGAATGGTCCACTGTCACCAGCATAAATCCACTGTCACCAGCATAAGTGGCCAAGCTCAAGAAGTCCCATGGGAAGAGCACAGCAGCTGACAAAGCTGTGAACCACAGAGTTGTCCAGATGGACCACAAGCCATGCATATAAACCCTCTCAGAAAGCAGAATTGAGAGGAAGGTTGAAGAAGTTCATTGCTGTGAATTTAGAGTGGCCTGTTCAACAAAAGGAAAGTTGGGATGATGTGTTAGTTTTTTTTGATTTCTTTTTAGCATCCTGAAAGAACAGAGGCAGCTTTGAGCCTTCCTTTTGTTTGTTGGGGGACTTTTTTGGTTAAGTAGTAAAATGTGATTAAAAAAAAAAAGCCCTAAGAGAAGAACTTCCTTTTTCAGTGTGTTGGTACGCTGCACTTGGATGGTGGCTTGATCTGTGCTGAGTGATCTGGAAAGCAACCAAATATTTTATTAGTGCAAACAAAAGCCTATGAAATGGGTTAAAGTCCTTTGCAAAGCACTCTTAACTTCTAAAATTACTGGTTAAACTTCTTTTTCGAATGCAGACGTGTGTAATTTTCTGTCTTTGGTTGTATATCCATTTAGCAAATCACTAAAGAGTCAAGAGTAAAGCAGTTTTCATTTAATCAAGCTTAAAGACACCCTTGGCTTATTCTTTTTCTCCAGAAGTTGAATTTCATTTCAGTTTTATTTCTTAAGAATTCACATTATTATGTCCCTTACGCACTGTATTGCAATATTGTACCCTAACATCAATTTTTCCTTCTGTCTTACAAAGTCATCTTCAAGTTCTTCAGCTTCCTTACTCTTAACTAAAAATAATCTGAATTGTTGCCAATTTCTTGTTTATCTGTGTTTTTTGGCTTGGTATAAATGCAGGAGTTTTAAGCAGTATGGTAGACTGCATGGTCTGTGTCATGTACATTGATCTGTTGCTGTTCTGGTTTTCTGTCTCCCCTCTGCACTATTGCTTCTGCAGTTTATAGTACACAGTATTGTTATTTTACGTGGAGCTCCAGGGTTGAGAACTTACTGTGAAAATCTCTTATCTTCAGAACTGTATTGGTTTATGTCAACAGATTATCATAATAATAATAATAATAATAATAATAATAAGGGTCTAAGTGCAGGGTTTGCTTTAGTTTTAAGACTTTTCCTGAGAAACATGAGGCATAAGTGACTGGTTTCTTTCCTTTTCTGTCTTCTGCCGTTCTCCAGTACTCAGAATGGAGATGTCTCAGTTGGATGTTACATTGGTGTAGACTTTTAATACAGATGCGCTGGTGTAAAATGTAGTTATTTTGAAAGGAGTATTCTTTTCCCCAATCCCAGGTATGGGAGATACATTTTGTTACTATATATCTATAGATGGTTAATCATATATATATGGCCTAACCAACTGCTCCTTTAAGGGCAGGCTTATTTTTATCAGCCTTCTGGAAGTGACAGTGTGGGAGAGGATGTGTCCCTGGGGAGGGAAACGGACACATATTTTTTCCTTTCTTAATTCTGTCCCTGAAAAACCTTTAAAGGAAACTCTGGATCAAACATTTTTTTTTTAAAAAAGAAAAGGGTAAGAAATTTCCCAATAACTTCTCAGTTTGGACATAAAAACCTCAGCCTAAGTTGCTAGAAAAATTCCTGTGTTGTTCTCACTGGAATTTGTATTACACCTGTAGCCCACTGGTAAACATAAGGCTCAGAGTTGTGCCTGATGTTACATCAGTTTACACGAGCTGAGGATCTGGAGTCTCAATCTCTGGACTGACTGCTCAGATGGGGTCAGTAATGCTCTGCCATTATGTTCTCCTAGAGCACATGTGCCAATGTGAGATAAATGTAAATTCTGAGGACAGGTTTGTCACACCTGCTGTGCCAAAACTTAGGAAAGATGAAGCACAATGAAGCAGAGCCTCCGTTTACAAGGCACCCTTTCAACCTGCTTTGCATACGTCTGCACAGAGAAAGTGTGTTGAAGATCAGACTGAATGATAGAACAAAAATGTTGAGCTAGATTTTATTTTTGTTCATCCAACATCGTCAAAATTGTACAACTTCAGAGCAGCTTCTGAAATGTGAAGCACAATCAGAAACACTCACGAGGTGCCTTTTGCAGTTGTGCCTGGTAGAGTAACCAGGCACTTGTTTTGTCTCTTGCTGTTTCAATTTTTGAAAAAGCTTCATCTCCCATCTCTCTTAAAGCTGTGAAGTGGATGGAATGCATATTTGCTAAGGCAACTGTCATTATGAATCTGTGTTCTCTTGAAAAGAAGATTAATCTTAATAGTTTGATACAAAAATCCATTAAAAAAAAAAAAACCTGGACTAAAACAACCGTAATGTGGTTTGTGGAAGGTTTGCCTTGATCACATTGTCTACATAAAATAAAGTCAACAAAATATCCTCACAGGGAGACTGTTCCAGGTGGGATAAAATATCATACTATTAAGACAAAACTCTGAAATAATTTGTTTACACCAGTGCTTGTGAAAGAGAGAAAACAGATTTAAGAAGATGCAAAACTAAGATTCAAAACCAAGTTTTTTTAAGGCCAGCTGTTGGAATAATAGCTGGATGCAGCCTTGAATGTTACAGGTGTTCATAAAAATACCTTTTGTTTTTATGTATCCATATATATAATATATTTCCCTGGAATAACTCTATTTCCTACCCAGCCAGAGAACTTTCTGTACTCAAAGTGGCATAACCATGATCTGGAGCTGCTGTTGTGACTTACTGATAATAGTACAATGAAGTACTGTTACTTAAAAGAAAACAAATACAGAAGCCGTATGTTTGTAATACTGTATGCCTTTTTTTCCAAACAAAAATATCTAAATTATCTGCTCTACATACCATTTCTGTTGTAAACTTATTTAAGAACACACACTGAAATGCATTAGGCCACAAATTATCAAACAGTTCATTATTCTTTAGTAACTGTTTTCTTAATTTTACAATCTTAGAATTAATAAAAAAGCTTTTGTTTTTTAGTAAGTATTTGTCATTTAAAATGCTTTAAAGTTTATTATGTTTTAGATGCCTTTTAGAAACAAAGACAAATCATAAACATTGGCACTTTGAACTGTAATATTCTAAATTTAAATGCATCTGAAAACTGGGAAGACCTAAAATTTAATTTGGAAGAAGAGGAGGAAAGACAGTACTGTACTATTGTATTAAGAGTTCTTTAAACAGCTCATTGAAACATGGATAAAGAAATACAGACTGTCATCTATTTTCTTTGAAAATATTCCTTGAAAGAGGCAACTAAAGAAAGTAAGAAGTTGTGCTTCAAAAGTCTGCTCTGAAACTGACTGAAAATACAGAAAACAGAGCAGGCTTAGTGGTTCATTGTAGCTGTGTCCCAAGTTTGACAGTGGGATCTATGCTTATTTATATTTACTGATCTCTTTAAAAAAAAAAAGTGTTGCAGTGAGCAGAAAAGTACAAAACCTGCAGAGAAACACTTTATTACTTAAGCTACAAGAACACAGAAATTTCAGAGGGACATACCTAAAGCAGGAGGCTAAGTGGAGCGATGAACAGCAGGAAGATAACTTGAACTGAACTGCCTTGCTAGCTCCTAAACAGAACTTTTAGTCTGAGATGCAGATAGGAGTGCCTGAACACTGCTAAGGGCACCTCCAAGTAAACTTGGCCTAATATTGGACTAGAGAAGCTCTGAAGGTTTCTCTGTTTGTCACACACATTTGTTATTTCTCTTCAGTCACGCCCGGTGTGTAATGAATCTGTAGATAACACGCTGGCTGTGTCTTCCATGCCTTAGCACTGCTGTCCTTTGGATTTCAGCTTAGATTCCTGTGTTGTTTGAAAGATGGGATAGAATGAGAGGGAATGGAGTAATTGGATGATGAGAGGTGTCCCAATGTACTTCCAGTGCATATACAGCTGGGGAATCTAGGCCAAGCCGTTGATGAAAGCTGGAACAAAGAGGATATTGAGTAATTTGTTAAAAAATCATGTATCTAAAGGGAATACAGTAATTATTCTGGAGAAGAAACAAATTATAGACAAGATGAAATAATGACTGATGTAGTTGGAAATTTCTATTCTGGAATTGAATCAATAAGACAAGGGGACATCTAGAGAAATCGAAGTGTGTCAAATTCAAAAGAGAAATGTTTAGGTATAGCTTTAGTTATAGCTTCCATTTAGTCCTGGGAGCTCTTTGCTGAAACATGTTTTGAGTCCAAAAGAGGGAGGTAGTGGCCATTTAAAAAAAAAAATTAGGCATTTTTCAGGATAATGGGAATATATAGTATTTACAGGAATGGTATCATTTTACAAAGAATGTGAGTTCTGTTTCCTCAGAAGTAAGGAAATGTTTTGTGACACATCTGAAAATTGTAATTCAGTCATTTTTATATGTTTTTTTCTACATCATTAGCCAGTATTAGTTATGGTTTAATTCTCTTAACTATTGTTTGTAGAATTACCTTTTTACTGTGCAGACGTTCAGAGATTCTAATCATTTGCCCTGTTAGGACATCAGGATAGGCACTGGAAAGGCAGTGAGAAGGCAGTGCTCTGGTCTG
Organism: Monarcha castaneiventris obscurior; assembly: GCA_026261815.1. NCBI lineage: Eukaryota > Metazoa > Chordata > Aves > Passeriformes > Monarchidae > Monarcha > Monarcha castaneiventris. The sequence goes on along the minus strand of JAMPIT010000059.1, from coordinate 11,749,075 downwards.
GTTCCTGCTGAGGTCCTTACATGAAGCACCCTTCCTTTACAAAAATGTGTATACAAATGTATAAAACAATCCTTTTAGAAAAAAGATGCTTCAAAGTTCAGATGCTTTAAGTAAAGAGCACTGATGGTCATTCATCCTCGTTTGTTTTGGTATAGTCACCTCAAAACCCCATCCAGTGTAAACAGAATTACTGCACTGTATTCTCCCCTCATCCATTGCTTTTCTGGATGGATTTCAAATTCAGTGGGCACTTTTGAGAAATACAGGAATGAGTTGAAAGCAACAGTAAATGTGAAGCTAATGCTTATTTTACCAGACATAACACTTTATTGACAGAGCTAATTTTAAAATAATTTTCAGCAAACAGAAAGAGTATCCTGCCAAGGCTTTTCTCAGAGTTGGTGAGTGTGTGAAGATGTATTTCTGGTAGTGCAGGGTAATGCCCTTTCACCAAGAAATTCAAAGGTAGTGGGTTTTTTTCTTATATTAGTACAAGTAGGCAAACTCAATATGGTCATAATGGGTGTTTGAAACAGCTTACTATGTTGTTTGTGATTTTCTGTTTCAATTTCTGAATAGACAAGACGACAGATTATTCTGCGTTCTTTAGAGAATCATCTATTTTTACCTTCAGTGCATGGGTAGGCAATTAGCTTGAAAACTTGTTTTAAATATTTAAAAGTTTATACAAAACACAAATTACATCTTTGATTGTTGTTACTGAAAGCTAGTGGGGCATTTTGTTTTCTTGTTTCTTTGCACATTGATAGTGCTTTTTGTTCCATTAGCTTTATTGGGTCCTGTGTAGTCAGTCAGGTTCGGGAGGTGTTTTTACAAATGATCTTTCTGAGACAGACAATGGAGCAGTGGAAAAAACATTTTTAAATAGGTGAGAGGGATAAAAAAATATCTAGTGAAGTTTTCCATTTAAAAAACAGTAAAAAGTAAACCAATTAGAAATCTTACCATTAATAAGATGTATGTGTTGTATAACAACTCTATAGTAAGAGAATGGGTTTTCTCAAATGATCATATAGTACCAAATAGTAATGATAGGAAGTGGAGGGCTTGCCCAAACCATTGGTCAGGAGTTAGGACCTCTTCTGAAAGAAATACACTGAAATTAGGGTTTTCTGAACTTGATTTATTTTCTGCTCTTAAGAATCAGAGGAAATGTTTATTTCAAGGATTTTCTTTCTCTTTCTGGAAAGCTAGATTCAACAGCCCTTTAGATGCTCTAAAGAAAAAGTAAAAAATAACAAGTGTATTATGTTTAAGCAGCTTTGAAAGCAACAAGTAAAATTATTCAGGTATGAGTATCTTTAAGACACATAAAAAATAAATGCTATGCTTTTTTAAATTCTTCAGATTGGTGGCTTTAGGTACCTGTTATGTTTATTAACCTCATGGAAAAGTGCTGATGCTTTGCATTCAGTTTTCTTTTTGCATTTCCAAATACAGATATAACTAGCTAACATTAAAGATTGAGTGCTAAGTCTTCTGAGAAAGTAAATGAGCCCAAACAATCAGTATTACCCACTGATCTTTATTTTTCAGCTTGCTGTGTAGCATTGAGGAACAAAATGGACTTACAATATGTTAAAATATTTTGCTCTGAAGTCCTTTCTTTTTTCTAGTATTAAGTTTTACTCTAGCACAGTGGTCTTCTTCAAGGAATTGTTGTTCCACTTTTATATGTTGTAATAGTTAAAGGTTCCCTGCTACTGTTTTTTTTGGCATAGTCCAGTTTGGAATGTCATTTTATAGTTTAATAAGGTATATTAGTAGGGTACTGATTGGTGCATGACATGTTAAGGAATAGTCTGTTCTCTATGAAATGTTTTTGGCATGTCAGTAATACACAATTTTAAAAAAACAGTAATAAGCTTTAGAGTCTTTTCAGTTGAAGTGTAATATAAAGAAATTGTCACCACACTATTGTGTATTATAAATTACAGCCCTAATAGGCTACTGTAGTACAAATAGGACAAATACATATGCTCAGGTTAAAAAGGGTGGGAATAATAAAATAACATTTATTTCAGGATAAACTTATATAAAAGTCAGTGGGTCTGTCGTTGACCCGATATTAACTTTTCTGTACTTTTCCTTTTGTAATTTTATCTAATATTTTAGTACTTAGCCAGTGTCAGCATTACCTATACTATGATCTTCTAACAACTTAGTCAAATTCAGTGATCGCATTTTCAAACATTTCGGTCTTTTATGTGTTGTGGGTTTTTTAATATATTTAAATATTATCCTATCTTTCTCCTGTAACTACTACACATACTCTTTGGATAGGCCTCATACTCTGAAGACTAAAAGGAAAAATCCAGTATTCTGAGGCAATCTTAGATTCTCCTGCACAGAAGTGAGTTGGGCAGCACTGTGTCAGGGTTAGGGAAGGCCCCTGGGGAGGCTGTTGAAACCTTTGGATGAAACTGAGATACTCCAGCATCCCTGGCAATCCTCAGCAGTTCAGGAGGATTTCTGTTGGTTTCAGGGTGATATGAACTGTTATATGATCGTTGTTTGCTTTTACAGACCTTGTTTATAGGTCAGTAATTTCCTTGGTATGTGTCCAGTTTTCACAGATACTTTTGTAATTCTGCCCTAATTGTACTGTAACTTCTTTTAGGAGTAAAATGTTTTTGTAGAGGGTGAAGTTAGGTAGGCAAATTGGTTTAGTTTTATTTAAATTTCTTTTAATTTAGATTTTTCAGAAATTACTGTGAAATCCTAGAACTGATCTGCCCAGTGTTTGCACCTCAGATCAGTCTCGTTTACATCTGTTAGATACTGTGAAATTACTGTTTTGAACAGATCAACAAATTAAATGCAGTACTGCTTTGTAGTATCTCTGCTACTGATAGCCTTGGCTGCACTGCTCACAATATTGTATTTTGGGAACCTTCTGAACACACCAAAGGTTAGTGTTAAGACAAATGCTTTAAATTTTAGAAGAGGAAACTTCAGCTTGCTCAGAGCTTGGTTGGGAGGGATTCTGTGGGAAGCTTCCATGGAGGATAAAGGAGACAGAAGTGCTGGGAGTTTTTCAAGAACACTCTCCTGGAAGCACAAAAACCATTCATGCCCTTTAAAGGTGAGGGAAGTAGGGAGAGACCTCCTTGGTTTAACTGCGAGCTTTTGAGTCTGCTCAAAGCTAGAAGAAGTGCACCATAGATGGAAAAGCAGACGGACACCCAGTGAGAGCTACAAGCACATTGCCAGGGTGTGCAGAGATGCAGTTTGACAAGCAAAAGCTCAGCTCAAATTGAAATTGGCCAGAGATGTCAAAAACTACAAGAAAGGGTTCTTTAGGTACGAAAAAAGCAAGCAGAAAGGGAAGGAAAATACTGGCCCACTGTTACAATAGTCACCAGCAATGCTGGAAAGGCAGAGAAGTTCTCAACACTTTCTTCACCACTGTCTTTACCAGCCCTGCTGGGCCCCTGGCCTTGGGAACAAAAATCCTGGTGGATGCGAACACAGACCCTCCATCAGTGAAGGAAGAGTTGGTGTGTGACCTGTCACAGGAATTTGACCCATACACACTGATGGGCCCTGTCACTCCTCACCAGAGGTGTTAGGAGGCTGCTGACATCACCACAAGGCCACTCTCCATAATTTTAGAGATGCTGGGAAGTTGTGGAGATCAGGCATGTCCCAGAAAACTGGAATAAGGCTGATGTCACCCCCATCTACAAGGAAGGCTTAGAGGAGAATCCAGGAAGTTATAGGCCCATCAGTCTTACTTCAGTCCCTGGGAAAGTGATGGAATGAGTCCTGCTGGGAGCCATCACAGTTCAAATGAAGCATGTCATTTGGAAGAGCCAGCATGGGTTCACCAAGGGCAAATTGTGCTTGACAAACCTGACCACCTTCTACAACAAAGTAACCTGCTCAGTGAATGTAGGGAGTGAGCGGTGACATTGTCTGCTGGGATCTATCCAGGGCTTCCAGAATGGTCTCCTACAGCCTCCTTCTGCAGGAACTAATGTGTGACAGTCTGCCCTGGTGTCCCATGTAAGGAAAACATAATCCAGGAGTGTATCACACATTGGGATCTACCCAGCTGGGGAGCAGCTCTGGGTAGGGACCTGGGGTTGATCCTGGTAGACAAACAGCTCAATCTGAGTGAGCCGTGTGCTGCTCCTGCAGCAAAGGAAGCCAGCAGGATGCTGGGCTGCATCAGCAAGGACATCACCAGCAGAGCTGGAGAAGTCATTGTCCCTCTCTAATCAATTGGCACTTCTCAGGCTGCACCTGGAATACTGTGTTCAGTTTTAGTCCCTGCTGTGCAAAAAAGCTGTGGACAGGATGAGGAGGGTCCAGAGGAGGGCCACAAAGATGATCAAAGGCCTGGGCAGCCTGCCATGTGAGGAAAGGCTGAGAGAACTGGATTTGTTCAGCCTTGGGAAAAGAAGGCTCAGAGAAGACCTTATCACCATGTCCCAGCATTTGCAGGGTGGCTACAAAGAAGATGGAGATTCCGTTTTAATGAGGAGTCATGTGGAAAAGATGAGGAGTAATGGGTGGATACAAGTTGCTCCTGGGGAGATGGGTCACAAGAGGAAAATGTTTCATAATGGAACAATCAGCTACTTGAATAAGCTCCCGAGGGAAGTGATGTATTCCCCAGCACTGGACACTTTCAAGAATCAGCTGGACAGGGTGCTAGGTCATCTTGTCCAGACCATGCTTTTTCAAGAAAGGTTGGACCGGAAGATCCTTGAGGTCCCTTCCAGTCTGGTATTCTGTGAATCTCTGGTACTGTTTCAGTGATTAAGTTTCTAATACTTAGGCATTTAGTTGACTTGTTTAAAATTATTTTGTATATATAAAAATGTGGTCTAGGAAGCTGAAGATTTGTGAAGAAAAATATGCAATTGAAATTTTGTTGACAGAATATCTACATTCATGAAAAAAATATCTTGTATCTAGTTAGGGTAAAGCCCATAAGAGGAAGGGATGAAAATGGAATTGTACTCTAGTCTTCCCTTCATGGAGGGTGTAATGCCCTCCTTAACTTCTGAATTTTTATGACCACAGTAAATTGTAATATCCCCAGTCAGCACAGGGATCCCAACTAGTTTTTATTCTCATCAGGGATTAGATCAAACACTAAAGCCAAAAAGTGACTACCTTGAGTTCAGTATTTCTCAGTTATAGTAGATGAGGGGGGAAATGCCTTTTGCTATTGTTGGCTTTGTCTTTTTCAATAACAGTACTGGAAAGAACAGCAGCATCATTCCAGTTCCCTGAAGGAGTTATTTTCTCATTCATTACATTTTTATATATAAGTTACATAATTTGCTGTTACCGTTAGTTTCTCCAGCTATATCTTTTTTCACACTCACAAACAGTAACCAGGGTAGTCTCTGAAAACACAGGAAATCTCTGGCCCAGCACGTGGGTTTTACTACTAACTTAAAGGCAGGTGGCCCAGACCCCCAACTCTTCATTTTCTCTTTATCTTACAATCTCGTGAGATGCACAATCAGAATTTGTTTGGTTTTTTGGGGTTTTTGTAGGAAAAAGTTAAGAAGTGCAGACAGGTTTGAATAGCCCTCACCAGCTGGTTTGCTAGGTTTTCACTAGTGTTGAGCTGCTAGTTGGCTCTATTTCTATGGGATTAGTTGTGGGAGAGCCAGGCTATGGAGGGAAATTGAAGCTTGGTAGCTCCTTCCTGTGGAACTGTTGGAGCTCAGTCATCATCTCAGCTGTTGTCTCTTTCCCAAAAGGGGACAGAGAACACAAAATCAGACAGGCTGGCAATGCTTGGAAATTGTCTTCAATATGAAAAACTGTCGAAGAAAAACTGTACAAATACGAAAAATTGAATTCTCAGTGTTCCTTTCCAACCTCAAATGATATTTAGGTACCTGCTCAGTCTCTTCAGCATTCTGGATACAGCAGAGGGTAAAAGTAATGATGCAGGTTAATCTTCACAAGGGCACTTGAGTTGGACAAAATCGTCCAAATAATAATGGCCCAAACTCTTAAAAATAAGAATTACACACATTTAAATAAAACCTAGCTTTTATTCTCTTACCCATGTTCAGGCACAACAAAGTAAAGTGAGAGTAAGTAATTGGTAAGAAATTGAATGTTCACACTGAAACTAATTTGGATTTACCTACTTAGTTTATCCTTGTAAGAAGAGAAAGAGGGTGACAAAATTTCTTTGTAATACAACTACGATTTCATAAATTTTATCAATCTTGATCATGAGAACTTCGGGTACAAGTTACCTTGTGATGCAGTAAGTTTGAGAAAAGATACAACTTCTTCCTTTTCTTATCATCTTTAACTCCATGTAGTAGTTCATCCCAGCGATCAGGTCACAGGCCAAGTTAGTCCCAGGGGATCCATTCTTGGAGTCTTCAGCCCTTTCCCAAAGAGATGGGATGAAGTGCAGTCCAAATCCTCAAGTCCTTCCCTTCCTCTGCCTTGCCAATGGAAGAAATGAAAGGCACAGGGGAGAGGAGTGGGAGGGTCCTCCCTTCAGAGAGTGGAAGCTGATGATCTCGGATAGGGTGCAGGGGAGGCATTAAAAAGGAGCTGGAAACACTGGCAGGAAGGGAAATGCACCTTAGAAGTTTAATGTGATTTCAGTGTCTGCTGAATTTGAACCACCTTGGTAAAGTGCGTAACCTACAAATTCCTTGAGTTGCTATTAGTATTCTTTCTGTGTGCTCTTATTTAAAAATAAAACTGGTAAATTTTTAAATTATTAGAAAATATTAGGATAGTGCACATTCTTCATGCAGAAAATTCTAGAATTACTGTAGCTTGTGGGAGCCCCTTATATTTTAATTATGTGTTTTATGAGAGGATGACTCACTTTGGGTGTACTGCGTTGTACTATAGCGTGGCAAATGAACCTCACTACATCAATACACTTGGATATATATATGACTTCCCTATTAAAAGGAAACCATGTAGTATCTATCAAAGGTGGCACACAGTGGTCTCAGGGTTGAGGTGTGGAGTAGGAAAGGTCAGGAGAGAGGGGACTATTTGATAGTACTTGACTTCCTTCTAAATTGCGTTTTGTCTGCATGAAGTGGTAACATTTTCTCTAACGTGATATCCTTCTACAAGTCTTTGTGGTGGTTGCTTAGGCTTTGCAATGAATGGAGATTAGGGGTCATGATTCAGCAGGAATTACATAAAAACTTCGTATGAAAGCTATCAGCAATGTCACACAGAATCCTACAATACAGTGATTGCACGGCAGTATTACTAACACTTTCTGACAAGATTTCTTGCCTTTTGTTCTCTTTTGTATAAATACAAAATATCGTGTTAGGCACTCCTGAGTAACCGTAGGTCATGGGGCTTGTCTGTCAAATGTGCTCATCAGCACAGAGGCTGCAATTTGTAATATTTTTTCCACAGTTGGAATGCTTTTTTTATGTAACATTTTAAGTCAAAAGACACTGAGGTCATCTAGTCTGCACTCCAGTGCATTACAAGTCATTACATTTCATCACTTACTGCTATATTGTGAGTTAGCTTCAGTTAGCCTAGAGTATTATCAGACTCCGGAGACTAAATTTTTGTTTGTCATTTAATGATGAATAGCAGGGAGTTGATTAGAAAAAATATGCTCAGATGAAAATACTTGTTTTGTGTGTCATGTTCTGCATAACATCTTGAGAGGATGCCATCTGCTTCTGAATAAATAAATAAACTGGATTCCTATTAAAAGAGCTTGCTTGCAGAAAAGCAGCTTACGTTTCAGTCATGTACACATAGCTAGCTCTGGTAATGTGCCCTCCAAACACTTCCTTCTGGCAACCTCTGCTCTTCCCACCAAGACCCGTGCAGATTGTTATGCCTCCCTGAATGCCTGAGTGTGCTGACAATGAAAAACTGGGTAGGCTGGTTATTAAAATTTCAGCTGAGGTCATCCTAATAAAGGGCTTGCTTTTGCCATTTGTAATTTCTTCCTTTAACCTCCATCTCAGCTGAGGAAGAGAATAGAGGTGGGCTTACATGATTCCTTGATAGATCTCTGCAGTCCAGACTGGGCTTTCTCTTGCATCTGAAAGCTCAGTTGGCGTAAGGAGCTTGATGAGTGCAAGAGAAGTATGAGGATTTTTTTTAAATTGCTGTTTCCCCCTTTAACAAAAAAAAGGGTTGGGATTGTTTTGTTTTGTTGTGCTCTTTTTGTGGGGTTTGTTTTTGTTGCAATTGTCTATAGACTAGCGTATCACCAGAGACTTTTTAATTTTAAATGTGTCAGGCTGAGCTGTAGTCTGGAAAGATAAGTGCAGGGAGATCCAGCATGAACAGATTTTAAGATAGAAGGTCTCACAAACACACTGCATTTTTTTTCTTGTATCTAGGCTGTGAAGTTCTGCAAAAGTAAGGAAAATTTTAAATGTCTTCTTCAGTTTCACTCACTCTGTTTTATGCAGCCTCTTTGAAATCTTCATTCTCTATTGCTTTCCTGAAGGGAAGAAGAAATGCAGCCACAGATTTCTATTAGGCAACCTAGCCCAAGACAGCTATACTTTCCCCCCTATTAAGTACTGTGGTTAAACATTAAGTAGAAGTGCTTCCCTGCACTTGCTTGCTTAATATCATTTTTCCTTCTATCTGTCCCGCTTATAATTCCATGGTTTTGGCTGCTTGTTCCTGTCCATTTCCTTTAATTTGTGACAACCTATTTAAAGGGACTGAGCATGGGCTGAAACCAGCAGGCTACTGGGCAAAGCAGGATCTTGCAACTGGCACTGCTGCTCACTGAAGCATGCCCTAGATGTATTTTGAAATGGTTTACTTTTTTCCCTCCTAAAAATAGCTGGTAAAGTGGTGGGGAGACTTACCAAAGCTGATTTCTTCACTGAGCAAAAGCCCTTATTACAATGAGTAGAGATACAGCGATAACTCTGAAGCCCCCTAATTAACAATCTCTGAGTTGCCCATAACCCTGATGCAATAGACCAATCTGATACCCCCTCATAGATGCAATCAGTGTCACTAAGCAGCCTCTTCAAATACTGGCAATATGTAATATGTGATCATAGAAACCTCTGAACTCTTACAGCAGTGGAAGGATTGCTTTATATCTCAACTAAGCTAATGCAGAGCCTTTTTAAGGACCTTTAGCCATTTCCATTCTTTGCATTAGCAGCTGTGTCCCTGTGGGTGATAAGAATGAAGGTACCTGACTCAAACCTCTGCCTCAGATGAGAAGTTTGTATTTCAGACCCAGCAAAATGTGGCCTGGGCTATTAGTATGTATGACTTTTTGGAACTGATGAAGGAAGTTGCCTTTTGACTTCATTTAGAATAATGTGGTAGCAGGTCACAGAGAGGTAGAGGCTAAACAAATTTTAAAATGCAGTATTTAACAGGTAAACATGTCTCTATTCTTTACTCACCTCTCTGATAAGAATAATTACCAAGATCTAGCAGTTAGTCCAATGAACAGGATATATTGGGTTGTATTTGGTTATTGAAAAAAATTATGTGATTCAATGTTGTCCCTAAAGTTCTGCATTTTTTTGTTTTGCTTTTCATCACACATTTTGATATCCTTGTGAAGGTTGCTCAGGGCTTGTTTAATATACTTGCAAGGATGGAAATCCCATGCCATTTATAAACACTTGTTCCAGTGCTTGACTTACCTTGTTGTGAATTCTTTTTTAAACGTAATGTCAGCATTTCACTGGTTACAACTTTCCATGGCCCCACATACCTTAATGTGCACCTCCAAGAATAATCTGGTTGTGCTTCTGCAGTGCCGTATGTTAGGTAATTAAATACAACATGATCAGGTCTCGTTAAGTGCTTTTTTTTAATGTGTCATGCCATCCTACATAAACTGCAGGAACCAAAATCTGAATAGTTTTTACTTGTTAACTTTCAGCATGGGAAGTCTGATTTCAGAGGCAAAAGTTCTGAGAATCTCTCCTCTACCTCAGTAAATAGTCAAATTGAGCTTGTAAACTGTATTCAGACCTTAAGTATTTGTCATTTGACTGAATCAAATTTGTCATTTGACTTGAATCATTTGACTATTTGGACATATAGCCTTCCAGTCTTCGTTACAAATTTGGAGAATTTGAGAGATCAGTTAGGACTTTTCAAGTAGATGTTGTTACCAGGTGTGAATTCTGTGGTGTATGTTCTAGAGTAGGTTTAAATCTCTTAGGGAGTTAATGCCCATATTGGCTCTGTCTTTAGTGGTGCTGGTTTCTACCAGTAGCTTCAAACTAGCAAGATGGTATCTGTTTACAGCAAGCCTGTTACTCCAACACGTTTTCTCCAGTTAGAAATACCAAGCATCTTAAGTTTAAGAGCTGTGTAGAACAACATGTCACTGAAGCAATAAATATTGGCCTTCGTTCAAAATATGATAGCATTGAAACTGAAACTATGCATGTGGAAAGCAGAATTTATTTTTAAACCTCAGGGATTTTGTTAGGGCTACAGCTTGGACTAAAGGAGATGCTGATCATCTAAGTCCATTCTTGTATTAAGACAGAATAGAGCATTTGCTTTCCCTGACAGAGGTTGCATGATCTGTTCCTAAAATACATCTGTAATGGGAATTAACCCATCTCTAACTCTCCTTTCATACTGCTTTTATTTGAAAAGTCCACTTCTTTTCTTTCCCCATTACCTTCTAATAGGTACAGGTCCAGCCAATGCTGTTCAGTAGTGGCTCCTCCAGCAAGCAATATCTGACTTGCAAATGCTGTAGAACAGCTGTCAGATTTCCATACTTACTTCTTCTAGACTAAAAAGACCCTAGTCTGTTAATCTTTCCTCTTACATATTCTTTTTCAATCTCTTAACTTTGTTGATCAGCCATGAAACATCCAAAGTATCTTTTTAAGTACATTTCTCAAAACTGGATTGTTTCAGCAGATAATTAGTAGAATGTATCATCATTTGCACATGTAAAGTTTCCTTATCAATGTGCCTCTGAATTGGGTGTTGCCTTCTTTTAAATATTAACATTTTTAATGGGTATAGACTTCATGATTGGTTGCATAACCCAATGAACTGTCCTATGTTCTGCTCCATAGTCTGTTATACCATATTTTTAATGCATGTTTTATTTTTCTTCCATACAAATAAAAATTCTCTTTTCAAGCTGTCATCCAAATTCAGCAATGTAATTTAGAAATGTGATACACTCCTTCTAACCATTTGCAGTCCTTCCAATTTGATGTAATCTGTTCATTTCATGAGTGTAGTTTCTCTTCTATTATCCAGGCCTTGGTTAAAGAATACTGGCTGGAATTGGGCCCAAGGCAGACCTTTGACTTGAAAAGTAATTTTAGTTTGATAGTGTGTGGATTTCTTCATGTATTTTTGAATTATTCATATACCTTCCTTCTCTCATCTTCCATTGGTTGTTACCTTAGAGAATAATTCCTTGTTTTGCCCCAGTCTCAAAAACATCTGTTATTTTTTCTTTTCTCTTTACCCCGTATCATGAAGTTTTTTTACTTGTTTTCAAGCAACCTGTAGAGGTTGGTTGCAGATGTGCGAGGTGGTTGTGCTGGTGGTGGTTTTGTGTTGTGGTTTTTTTGGGGGGGTGGAGGTTGTGTCTATTCAAAATTGGGTGGCCAGAAGTAGGAGCCAAAATTTTATTGAAAAAGTAACAGCAGTGGTCCAAATGTATTTACAGGGGGAAGCGTAATACTTCTGTTGGGGAGGTGTTGCATCAGTGTTGCCCCCCGTCAGTTCCTATAACCAGTGGCCCAGTGACCCTCCTGATCTTTCACAGCACAGCTTTTTGGCAAGGCTTGTCAAATCCAGCAGCGATGCCCCTCTGAGGTTTCATAACCTTGTTTTGCCGTTTCTCAGACTTAGGGGTGACGTTAGCACCTGTGAGACTTTCTGGAGTCTGAAGATTTCCTAATTTTATCCTTGTAAAGCTAAAGAGGTGCTGAAGACAACTCACACGGTTTGCAGCACAGCTTAATACCTTATTTGCTTCTACTGCACCAACATAGATTCCACTATGACAAGGAAATGTTTTCCTTTTTGTTTTAACCCTTTTTTCTTTTCCCTCAGTGAGCTTCCTAGATTATGGTTATGTTTTTTTGACTGGCACCAGAAAGGCCCAGCATTTTGCTGTCTCCATGCAGGACTGGGCTGTGTTCACTGCCCTACCTTCCTCCTCTGTAGAAAGGAGTAGCCTTGTGACGTACTTTGAAGTTGTGACCCACTCTCCCTCTCCCTCTGCATGACCTCTGGGTGATGGCAGCCCCCTGAACTGCCCTACGTGAGGTTTGTCCATCCTGCTATCAAGTGCAACCTTGGGCTGCTTTAATTAATGTGTAAATTTTGATCAAGTTTAAACTGAAGTGTGTGCTGTTACTGGATCAGTTGAAAATTCTAAATGTTTTGCCTATCAGATTTTAAAGATCACTCTGGTTTTAAAGATTAGCAGCCCAAGATCTGTGGCTGTCTTTGCTATGCATTGCTTGCTCAGTCTGGTCAGGTGATGTTATTTGCAGCATGCAGCAGATTCACTTCTTTCTTACTTTTACAATTTTTTTTCTCCATGCATACAATTCCCAGTGTTTGTGGCGCACTGACTCTTATTGCACAGTGACCTGCAGTTTCTGTAGTTGACACTGCTGAATTAGTGCACTTTCTATTTCATTTTTGTCTCCAGACTTTCCCAAAAATTATGCACTATGTTTGAATAATCTGAATTTTATGCTTGTTCCTCTTCATACCACAGCGAAAATTCTTTCTTTTTCCACGTATTTGCCAGTGATCCTCATCCTTTCTCTTAAAACAGTGCCATAGTTGTTTTAGTCTCTTTTTGCCTGTGAAGGTAAATCGTTTATAGATCACTTGTACCCTTAAGTATGTGGACTAGTAGCCTTGTTACTAGGCCTCAGCTCATTTATATTAAGGCTGTTAATCAGAGGGTAGGGGGAAATACACATTCTCAAAAAATCACACAGATTTATATAATACTAGAATATGTACTGAAATAATGACTTTCCACATTAATTTTATCACTCCTATCTTGACATAATACAAGAGAGACATCTTCTAGTTCCATTTTGTTTGCTAGATGTACAGAATTATAGAAACTTTTTTTGGTCAAACAAATGCCTGGTTAAGATTTAAAAAGAAAAAACAAAACATAATGAGTGAGGTCACTAATTATAAACTGGCAGAGCTTCAGTTAAGTGAATTCTACTAAGAATTTTTCCTGTCCGGGCTTTGGCTTCCTGTCTCAGGCTTAAAGAAACAGCACGTGTATTCTAAAAACCCACTCGTCCTTGTGCCATGCATGCTTTTCACTTTAAGACTATTAAATTATTTTTTTGGACCTATTTAGTGCCATAAGCAGCAAAGCATTATCTGAGACTTTCCTGAAAACCTTTGACTCCCTTTGGTTTTAAACATATTCTAGAAAGTTGACAAATCTAGACCATGTTGGGTTTTTCTTGTTTGCAAGGTAAATATGACATAAGGCTTTTTAAGAACCAACTTCACGGGGTCACCACTGAGAGGGATTAGAATACTTCATTGTTAAATTTAAAGGAAAATTGTCTGTGCTTGATAAAAATAATGGTAGTTTTTGTCCTTTATATTTTTTTTCATCAAGATGCCAGTAAAGACCAAGTGTTTGTGCAAGAGTTTGACAAATAAAAATGCATGTCTCAAAATTTAAATACAGTATGCAGTTTATGGGCTATCACAGGATGTTTACAAGGATCTTTATAGTTCTGTAAGAAGTAACAGTTTGCTCGAAGAACAAGGCAAAATACCCTTAAGAGCAATATACTTCGTAAGAGGTAGTAGTCCAGAAGGTTTGGAGTGTAGAGTGATACTTTTGGCACTGGACAGTGACAGAAAAGGTATCCTGGCTCACTGTGCAAATGAGAAAATTGTCTTTGACCAGAAATACTTAATTTAGGGCCTCTTGTGTTTGCATGCAATTGCAGGTTTGCTTTTGCTTTTGTCAATGGCAAATCTTAACTACTGCTATGTGAAGGCTGCAGTGGGACTCCCGTTCTAGTGCACCTGAGGAGGGGAGTGGCATAATAGAATTCTTAAATGTGGATTTTCTAAGGTGAAATATTTGTATATTTATTTGATAGTGCAGTTTGTGGTCATGTGTACACATACCAGTAGAAATACATGTGAGATGACATGGAAAATAACTTAATTGTGTCTAACATTCAATGTGTCTAGTATTACCTGCCCCATAAAATTCCAGAAACTGATACCCAGTTCTGGAATGACTGCTCCAGAGACTCCTGCCTTGCAAATCACAGGATGGCTACTGATGTAATACATATCCAAGCTAGTTGGGAGCTTTTGTGGTCTAGAGGTAATAATATAAGTAGAATCCAGTAGGAGGCCTGTAGTAATTCATGTTCCCCAGGGAGCAGTACTGGGTGCAGTCTTACCCAACTTGTTTGTGAATGACCTGGAAGAAGGGATGGAATGTACCCTCAGTGGCTTTCCTGACAAAGCTGAGGGGAGTGGCTGTCACGCCTGAAGGCTGTTCTGCCATTCAGCAGGACCTTGATAGGCTGGAGAGTTGGGCAGGGAGAAACCTAATGAGGTTCAGCAAGGGTAAGTGCAGGGCGCTGCACCTGGGGAGGAATAACTCAAGTACCAGCACAGGCTGGGGGCTGACTCCCTAGAGAGCAGCTCTGTGGAGAAAGACCTGGGAGTCTTTGGGGGTGACAAGTTGACCATGAGCCAGCTGTGTGTCCTTGTGGCCAGGAGGGCTAGTGGTATCCTGGGGTGCATCAGGAAGAGTGTGGCCAGCAGGTAAAGGGAGGTGATTGATCTTCCTCCTCTACTCGGCCCTAGCAAGGCTACAGCCAGAGTGTTGTGTCCATTTCTGGGCTCCTCAGTACGGGAAAGACAAGGAGCTGCTGGAGGGGGACCAGTGGAAGGCCACAAAGATGATTTGGGGCCTAGAGCATCTCATATGAGGAGAGACTGCAGGAACTGGGCCTGCTAAGTCTGGGGAAGGGAAGACTGAGAGATCTCAGTAATGCATATAAATATCTCAGGGGTGGGTGGGTGTCAATGGGATGGTGCCAGACTCTTTTCAGTAGTCGCCATCAACTAAAGCACAAGAAATTTCACCTCAATGTGAGGAAGAGCTTCTTTACATTGAGGATGGCAGAGCACTGGAGCAGGCTGCCCAGGGAGATCATGGAGTCTCCTTCTCTGGAGGCATTCCAAACCCACTTGATGTGTTCCTGTGTAACCTGCTCAAGGTGACCCTGCCTTAGCAGGGGGTTGGACTTGATGATCTCCAGAGGTTCCTCCCAAACGTAATGGTTCTGTGAATAAATAATAAGGGGGTGTGTGTTATTACATCTCAGTTAAATGAAATTCATTTTAAGCAGCATTGTTTGATTTTTATTGTCAGTATAATCGGCTTTTGCCCACAAAATTTACTGGACAGACTATAGAATCAGGTGTTTGGGGGTTTTTTGCCTAACTTAGGGAGAATTCAAGTTTCATTGCCTAAGTCTGCTGCTCTGAATTAATAACATGAGTAAATCTGAGAGTTATTATCTCCATATCTCTACTGTAAATTTAAGACTCTACATAATTTGGTGAGATATTTTATTATTTGGTTGGGACTTTTTTGGTTTGGTGTTTTTTTTCTTTTTTGGCATCTTACTAAAGGTCAGAATATTAAGATATCCTGAGACTGTCTTTTAAGTATATAGAAATCCCTACTCCTCAGCTGTTCTGCTGTCTGGTCCTGCCAGGGATGTAAGATCAGCATGAAGTCATTAAGAAAGCTCTTATGTTGGTTGTAAGTGCTACAAAAGTATCAGGATGATCTAAATCCCTCAGTTTTTTGAAGACAGTTAATACGATGTGAAGAGTAATTTCATTCATGGACATGCAGGGCGTTTCCTGCCTCTTCTGTTTCTTTTAGTCTTCTCATGATTTTTCTCAAGTGATTATTGAAAAATTCAGCCTGGTGGGAGAAAGGCTCGATAGCAAATCATTGAATGAATGCTTGGGGCCTACAAAACTAAGAGTGTTTCAAAAAGGAAAAAAAAGAGATTCTGCCCACTATTTCTTGAGAGCATCTCATCAGTGCTTTGCCATTACACTTCTGAAATTACTTTTCTGGGCCTTGTTTCAGTACATAATATAAATAAAATAGATGGCTCTGGCTGGGAGGTAGAGCCATCTTGTTTGCCTTACAGAATATAAAGTTAACTATTTTATAAACTTCTTCTGCTAACCTGCAGTAATGGGTAATTAATTGTAGCATTCCTGAGATTTTGGGTTTTGGCTTAAAATAAGCAAATGCCAAGGACATAGTACTCTTTCAGTATCAGATAGCCTATCTTATTTTAGGGAGCATATGGTAGGGGCATGTTCTTTCTTACAGAGATTTTTTGCTCATTTCCAGTTTGATTTTTCATTAAGGTCACTGGCGTGTGTGATTTTTCTCATAATTACAGTTGCATACTTCTCATAGTTAATTGCTTTATAATAGTGCAGATAGTTTACCATACTCTGATCTTTCCATAAAAGAGCTGGTATTTCTTCAAAGCTCTCTTTTGTGTTTTTAATAAAAAGTTGAATTTTACTTTTGGAGACATGGATGTGTTTCAGGGGGCTTTTGGAACACCTTTTTTCCTTTAAAGTGAGTTTATTCTTCTTCAGTAGAGGCAAATACTGCAACACTGTTCTATGCTTGTTGCTACCCAAACAAAAAATTATGTGGTACCTCAGAGCTAAGTTCAGATTTATACTTTTTATTTCTCTGCATGTTATCTTCACTTCTTCTGCCGTTCTGTTTCAGCTTTTCAATACAATCCCCATAGCATGAGTTTGGGTTTTGATACTAATAGGTTTCTTAGGTTTTTTTGTTTGGTCCATGTTCTTGTGTAACAGTTTTTCACTTGCTGTGAGGTGAAAAGTCAGTTGTATAGAAATGAAACCTGCAGAGAATGTTACTCTTTGATTTCCAGATTACTTGATAGGATTTAAGCAGTAAAATCTGTAAGACAGCAAGGAGCACTATATGAGTGCCACAGGGCTTCACTGAGTGCAGATTTCTGTAAAATATTTCCTACTTTGAAAGATTATTCCCTCAAACATGCCTAGGTTTCCTGAGCAGAAGACACTATGCTTAATCTGAGGCCTGCTGTTCCACAGCCCCCTTTTTCTGCCAGTCATTTTTATCGTGAAGGCCTACAGAAGGATGTTCTTTGTTTTGTCTTGGTTCCATCTTTAAAATATTTAGATTTCTGTAGGATGTCAGTATTTGTGGTTGGTTTATGTTTGTTTTTTTGCTCTTGCAGCTATTGTTAGACATTTTAAATTGTGAAACAGATGAACAGCTAAAACACAAATATTTTAAAGTTTAGAGGGTATTTATTTTCTTTGTCTGTGTATCTTTCTCTCAAAACATTGTACATTGTTACAAACCAAAGGAATTCCATAGACAAACACTCTGTTTTACCAGATGGGTTTGTCTGAAATACCCAGGATTCTGTTACATTCATTTTATTGCAGTTGTTACCAGCACAGCAGAAGTAATATTCTATCCCCCACTGCTGTAGTGGTTAAGACTTTCCTAACCATTGTGCTGCCATAATGTTGCTATTCTTACTCTCTCATGAGGTTGTGGCCTGGCAAGTGTGTTTCAAGTTGCACTGGCCTTTTTTGCTCTAAATCTCATGTATGTGTTCATGGACTACTCTTAAATGTTTTATTTGTTTTATTTATTTATGAAACTTCATCACTTGGAACTTTCAATAGGGATGTGAATACTCAATTTGAATGACGAATTTTCAAAATATGTCAAGTTTGGGATGAATGTATGTATGCTGGAAAATGTCTGTGCTTCTGATTGTTTACATTTGATTATGTGCCACTTTTGCTGTTTTATAATAATACTTACAAATATGTACTTTGTCGTATTTTGTGAAACAAAATACATCTTTAAGTGGTCATATTGTTAAATTAACCAAGAAATTAGTCTTTACTAAGATGTAACAACAGCTATTTTTCAAATATAGGTTATAGATGTAAATTAGATGAGACAATGTTAAATTACTTCAATGAAGTTTAATACTAAAATCCACATAGTAAAAGAATCAATTACACTGGCAAAAAAACCTCTACAGGAACTGAATTTAACAATAATTGATTCTTTTGAATCATAAATGCAGCTTTGGTAAGCAGATGAGAAGGAACACTTTTCAGTGCAAATTGACATCTCTTAGTATGATACATGAAGGAATATCTTTTCCAGGAAGAAGTTTTTAAAACGAAGAGACAGGTTTACGAAGAACTTTGTGTGTATGTTCGCACAGGCTAACTTTCAGTGCAATGTCTGATGGTTAGTTTTCACTGAAAGTGTAACAGGGAGTCATTGCTATACGTCACATTTGTTGGGGCTGGATTTGTTTTTAGCCATCTTACTTGCAGTATTTAAACTTTGTGAAAGTGCTGAAACTTCATTGGCTTGAGATTTTAGCCTTTTGAAAAAAGGAGGGGCAAAAACCTCAAGCTCTTTACCTATTACCCAAACTTAAATTACTAGAGAATAAAGGAAAGGAAAATGTCAATAGCAGAAAGTTCTGCAGTGAGTATTGGGCTTGCATCAGAAGAAATTATATGGTAGAAATGTATGGGATGTCAGGAATTCCATATCCTGAGAATGTCATCTGTTGCTCTGCAGTTTGTTTTCTGAATGTCTTTGCTGTCAAAGGCAGTGCAGCCGATAATCTGCTCCTCACACAAGCTTTTGTGCAATGATTTGCAATTTAACAGAGCTTTGGCCTCTGTGTCAGAGATGTGCTTTTGCTATCATGTTATAATCCGTTCAGACTTGGCCACCTTTAAGTCTTTCTAAAAATGTTTGGCTGTGTGCACACTCAGCAAAACCTCTTCGTTTTTTATCCATTACGTTGCCTGAAGATCGCCTACACTGAACAGTCTGGCTTGGAAATGAATGTACTGATGCCTGCAGATGTTTCCTACTGACATGATGCTAACAGCAAAGGAAGCAGTCTCCTTTTCAGTGAACACATCTCCTCAGCAAAGAAATAGACATCCTTTAAAAGATTCTTTTGTTTGTTTGTTTGTTTTGTGGGTGTTTTTTGTTTGTCTTTGAAGTGACTGAGTTCTGTAACCAGCTCCTTTTGCTGGGATGGCTGGGCCTGGAGCAGCTGAGGCTCGCTCTGGGCAGATCAGATGGGGAAGGGGCTGCTCACCAAATTGCAGCCAGCTGTAGCTACCTCTGCTGGCAGACAGCTAAGTGCTCTTTCTGCTTCAACTCCTTTCCCCTCCACCTCCTTCCTCCTTGCTGAGTTTCATCAGCCTTTTTTATCTTTCTCTAAGGCAACCCTGTGCTTTGCTGTACAGGGGTGTCCCTCCCTGTGCCCTTGCTGTGTCCTTTCCATGCCTGTCCTGCTGGGAGCCCATCACCTCCTGCCTGCCAGCCTGGGACAGCAGCTGCAAACTGGCAGAACACAAGCACCACCAGCCTGGAACACCCTCCTGCAACTCTTGCTCAGCTACTGAACACTCTTGTGGCTCGTGATGATGTTTCTCTGACAAAGTATTCCTTGATTTAGGGAGAGGGAGAAAGGAGGAATCTGAAGGCCCCTCAGGAGAGAATTGGCTCTGCTTTGGCTGAGACTCCCAGAAAACCTAATTTCCCCCTTCCCTCTCGCATATGCTTTGTATATCAGTTAGCTTCCAGCATTCATGAGTAGCTTGTAACACTGGGCAATGCTGGACTAAACAGGCAGTTGTAGAAGCACTGTAAGTCCAAAAAAGGAGAAAAAAATACCCTCCTACCCTCAAAAACTAACTGTTGTCATCCCACCTTGATAAATGCAGTAAGTCAGGGAAGCTTGGCACTCTTGAACTGTTTATATCCACTCTTGCTATTGTTTTATCAGATAGTCCAGACTCCCCCACCATTTTATTATGGTCCATCCTTAAATGCCAATATATTAGGGGAATCAGACTGGCTTTACTTCTCTCTCTGTAACCCTGCCAAATTCTAGTTTAACACCAAGCATTGCAGAAGGTCATCTCAGAGAATGATTCCTAGAGTTAGCCATAAACTCCCTTGGGCAGTCCAGAAGGTATTGCACAAAGTTTATCCAATAATAGCACCCATATTCAATTTAGATAGTATTTTGGTTGTGCTGAAACTAAGGAGATTAGCAGTTTCCCCTGATGAATGGCTGTTCTTGTTCCTTAACCTTGAAGAAAAATGGAATTGTCATTTTTAATCTAATCATCTGGAAGCTTCCTCTTACCCCAGCCTATCTTTCTCATCATTGTTTTGCAACAGTTAGAAGGCTATGATTTCTTGTACCCAGTCATAGAGTCCAGTCTTCTGATTTGGAAGTATTTTACAAATAATGTGTAGAAGAAGAGTAATTTTTACATCAGTGAGATCATTGCAGAAATGATCATTTCAGAGTGGAGACTGCAATCCACAGGAGCATTCTTACAAAGGTCTTACATAGTGTGAGACCCTAAGCTTTATGGCAGAGGTACAGATACTTATACTGGAGCTGTGGTTGTGGCTTCCCAGCCAAATATTCAGGCCTCTGCACAGAAGAGGATTCTTTCCTTCCAGGGTTGATTCAAGGACACAGGCAGAGCTTTCCCCACCAGGACTGAAAGCAGCAGTTAGCTGAGAATCCGATTGTCACTTTCCACAGTTTGCTGATCTGCACCTGATACCTTGGATGCAGGTACCTTGTCTTTGTATTCCAGCTTGTTGAAAGGCAACTGCCTTTAGGTCAGGGGGAAAAAAAGGCCAAAGTGCTACACAGTGTGGTCACATACGCACCACAGAATACTAGGAAATAGGGTTGGAAAAGACCTTTGTCACCTAATCCATCCCCCTTCCCCCCAGACTGCTCTGCTGATGCTGTTGTTGATTCAGTCAAAGTGTTTTCACATGCAGAGGAATCCATCAGGATCACTGAGAAACACCTGTAGCTCTGGGGTTAAAGGATATGCCAGCTAGTAACTGTTGTGTCAGTGTGCAGGAATAAAAGCAAGGAAATGCAAAATGGAGGTGCATTTTCTCTGAGGGTCATCTGGTGGAACAGAAGGTGTTTTAGGCAATGTGATAGAGTCAGAATGCCATCTGCTTTTGTAGATGCCCTCGGGACATCAGAAGTGTTGATAACTCTAGCTGGTCAAGAACGTAGTGGAAAAGAGTTTTATGAGCAAATTTTTCACTGAAAATAATGTGCATGTCTCTGGAGATGCTTGGTTTGCTGTAGAACATTTATTTTGTCTGTGAGCGCTACAAGATGGGGAGATTTTTTGCTGTCAGTATCTGGCTTGAGTTTACTTGTTGAAGTGTTTGGTTTTATCAGAACAGTATAAAGCAACTCTTGGGCATATGATAGGGTGGATTGCAACATGCAGCAGTGGATGTACATAATTTTTAATGGACTGTACTTCACTTTCTTTGCTTATGAGTCGTGGTTATTTGCTTCATTGTGTAGTATGACTGTACAGGGCCATCAGTGCTAGCTCACTAGAGAGCATGTGTGGGACAAATGCTTTGGCTTTTGTAGTGGCATCCTAGCAGGAGAGGGGGTGTTTTTGGAAGGAAAATAATTGTTATAAGTTACTGTTTCCAGTTGCTTTGTGACCACTGACATGTAGTTTTTAAAGTTACCAAAATAGAGTGAAATCACTGATAGACCCTTTCAAAGGGTGATCTAGAAAGAGCACAGGCCTGAATTCAAGCCACTGATTTCCCTTTACCACATAAAGAAAACATATTTTCAATTAAATAATTTCTGTCTTCCAGCTAAGCATATGTGGGACTAAAGTTATGATCAATTTTAAATGTAGCATATAGTGCTGGGTTTGTTCTGCTTCAATTTTAACATTCCTCAAGGAGAATCCATGGATTTAACTGCTGTATTTGTGTTTGCAAATTTTATTGTTTCTTATTTATTTTTGCTACAACTAACATGAAGACTATTACACCAAAAGAATTAAAATTACTACATTAACTCCAGTAGTAAATGCTAAAATTATATTATTCCTGAATGGATATGGGCAACATTCTTTTTAACAATAGAAATTGCAGCAGAAGTAAAACTTTGAACAGGGAAGAACAGAATCTTCTTTACAAATTACTACAACTTATTAAATATACATCTGACCTTGTTTTGAAGCAGTATTTTTACTTCAGAACAGTTTTAGAACTGTTACATAGAAGGACTAAATCTCAAAACAAAAGAACCACCTGTTTAGGTTTGTTGTGTTTCCAGTTTATCCTCTGAGCCAAAATCCATTATTTGCCCACTTCTGCATTTGATTAATTCCTACTTCATGGTCATCATAGTGGGTTTTCAGATGTTACAGGGGGCATATATAAGCTAGATGAAAAAGAAGGGGAAATTTTGAACTTTAAACCTTAACCATCCTGAAAGGAAGGGGAAGGCTTTGCCTCCTGGCTGGTATGCACAGTGAAAGACTTGTCTTGTGGAGAAGCAGTTGGGAGAGAACACCCAAGGTGGAATAGTGTGAGTCTTTCTCTGGAAGCAAAACTGTTTCATGGGCTGGTAATCATAGAATCATGTAGGTTGGAAAGGGCCTTTAAGTTCATCTTAACCCAGCACTGCCAAGTCCACCATTAAGCCTTGTCTTTAAGTAACACATCTGCATGGGCAGTGTGTCATGGCATGTGAAAGGAATGTGTTTTGTAGTGAAATCTACTATTTACCATAGCCATTAGTTCACGAAAACCTTTCCTAATAGCTTTAGAGTCTGTATCCTTTTCACTGTTTTCTGTGTCCTTCAGAAGACTGACAAAGTTGGCGACTAAATAATCCCAAATCGGCTTTTTGAGTACATATTGCTCTAATATAATTCTCAGAGATGTCAGGGCACTCTCTAACAACATTTTCTGGGGGCTTACTGGAGCTTTTGTTAGACAGATTTGTGAAGCCTCAGCTTGAACTTTAGTCCCTTTTCCTCTCCCTTGTAGTCTACTCTGGCATTTATTGTAGTCAAAACTCTGGCTGCCTGGACCTAGCAGGCAGGGAAGTCCCTGCTTGTGAAGAGGAGGTGATTAATAGTCACACTTCTCTGACTGTCCCTGTTCCTGCTTCATCCCACTGCAGGCTGTGGCAGCCTCAGCGGATGCGTGGCTTTACCTCCCACCTCCCACTGTAGCTCATGTCTCAGTGGGACATCCTGTTCACATTTTCTTTCCTGGAACAACTTTTCTCGTTCCTTTTTTTCTCTAGCTAAGCATTGAAAAACTACGAATTGATGGCAGCAATGAAATGGGCACTGTATTTATCTTGCAGATCACTGCAACAGTTTTTCTCATGATTTTTTGGGAGAGTTTGAGGAGTTTACATTACAGGTTGTTTTCTGCAGTGAAAAATAAACTAGTCCACAGATATGGTCTAAAGTACAAGTCACATTATGTTTGCAGAAGTAGTTCCCAATCACAGTGTATTTTGTAGCCACAGAACTGAAATATTAGAAGATAGATTCACAGCAGGAAGCGGGTTTTAAAGCACTAATTGTTATTTGTTAGTCATTAAACTGGAGAAGAAAGTATTGCTGTTATCTTTAGGGATGGTGCTTTTCATGTTACTCTGTTAATCCTGTCCTCTTTCCCCTATCTCTTCCCAATGAGTTCCTGGTCAGCAGCAGCACATGGGAACTGATCAGGCTGAAAATTAACCCAATGCACCCTGCAAAAATGTTTGGCTTGTTCCTGCTGTTGCATTAGTTTTGTCAGTTTTTGTGGGGATTCTGGCATGTCTTCATTTATTTATGTCAATTTATTACTCATTTCTTCACACTTAGTCAGAAGTTGATATTTCTGTCCAAATAATGAGCCTAGAGTAGGAAAACGCTAATACTTTTGCCCAGATACTCAGCAATAATTGAACTGTATTTAATGTTTTTTGTAAACTTGGTTTAGGATCCCATTTGTCTTACCCGAAGACTGGGAAAGGAAAAAAAAAAAGGAGGTAAAAACACAGGTGATAGTTTTAAACTGGAATTTGGTTGAACTCTGGAATGGTCCAGCAGATGCATCAGTGGATGGAGGGATGGTATTAAGGAACCCAGCTGCCTTGTGTCTGGGTTAGGCAGAAATACCTGCTGTGAGTGACTTGTTTCTGATGTGGCAGACTATACAGGGGAGTGAAAGGAAACAAATCTTAACTTTTGATGTTATGTAAACTAGATTGATACTTAAGTACCTCAGAGTAATTCAGTATGTGCTGCTTGCCCAGGTCCCAGGAGCATGCTGAGGCTTATGGAATGAGTAATCTTCCTGAATTTTCCAACTAAACAGAATGCCAGTCTGCTGGCAAGACCAATCAAGCCCAAGGACATACACGCAGCAGACTTCCTCCTTGTAGGAGGAATGAACTTGGTTATTCTGTTTGCATTGTTGGTCTGATATGAGCTGGGATATGATTGTGCTGCTTCTTGCTTGTAGTCTCTTACCTGGTTTTGTGGAGTGAGAGGGTGGGGTCAGGAGGGGAGTAACCCCTCTTTGAAAAACAAAACCCTCATTAATTCTTTTAGAAATTTCAGTACGTGTATAATTTTGTTTAAAAGTCAATGAAAAGGATGATCCCACTGCAACATTTTTCTTAATTGTGGTGATTCAAAAGAACAGCTTGAAAAACACACTTCTTTGAGATTGGTAGCATTTTAACTGAACTGTGGGGGGAAATATCTGATGGTGTGGTATCTTTTGTTGTGTAGCTGGAGTGAAAAAGTAATCAACTAAAAACTAGACTAGTTTTTAGTTACTAGACTAGTAACTAAAAAAAGACAAGGTGTTTATGATTGCAAAACACCAATATGTTGATGTGTAGATAAGAACAAGATGGAATAAGCAATGACTTTTTTTCCAGTTAACTGTTAATCTTAGGGCAGCACATTAGTGATATGACAACATATTCTGAGATCAAATGGCAGAGTTTCTTATAACTCTGTATATCAAACTGCCAGTGACAGAGAATGCCCACCATCCTTATGCAATAACCCTGAAATCTTTGTTGCTACAAATTTCCACTTTTGAGCATCAGTACATTTTAGGATTTTTAGGAAGTAAAATTAATTTCGGATAGAAAATTTTTAAACAGATTTCCAACTTGACAGAACTAAGAGTAATTCTGTGTGTACAGTTTTGATGCTGAGCAAAATAGGGTTGCTGCTGTGATAAGGTTATTTTTAAATCCTGAAATTTACATGTAAGTATATATGACAGGAAGCTCCTGATTCATATTTTGTAATGGTATGAAACTGCAAAATATTGGTAAAATATATTCCAAGTAATGAGTGACTGCTTGTAAAAAGATGAAATTTCTCTGTAGTACCCAGAACGGCTCTCCTGAGTATTGCTTTGGATGTCCAGTGGGTTTTAACTGGAAGGACACTTTTGAAACATGACCCTGAGAGCAGTCTTGTTTATAAACAGAAATAAACTGAAGAGGTTTAAGGCTGCCTTTTTTAAAAAAGTGTTTCTTCCACCTATATCTGAAACTACATCACTACAAATTTTATTACCCAAGGTACCTTCCAAATTTTCTAGTCTTTAAGCAAGCAAGTCTCGGAGGTATTTCACTTAGTATGATGCATTTCCCATACAGATGATCACATTTGTCTGTTTCTCCTTTTTTTTTACTGTCAGTCAGCGGTCTTGTCACGGTCAGTCCTTTCAGTCTGTCATTTGTTGTATGTACAATATATTCATACCCATTATAAATATTTTTCTGGTTTCTTATGGCATGCTGGTTTCACTACTAGTATTTTAATTGACTTTGTAGCTTACACTACATCTCACTTTTGGTTTTGGTCTAATTCTCCTCTCTCTTTTTTTCTTTATCACTAGAAAAATAATTTGTGTTTAGCATCTGTAACTATGAGAACTTCAGAGTTTTGCTTTGCATTTCTAATACCCGTTCTTTATCTGTTTTAGCATCTCCCTGTATTCTTCCCAGTGTTCTTTACTTCCTATTTTCTTGTAAGTATAGCATATTCTCTTTTTCCCCTCAGTTTCTATTGACCTGTTTAACCATGTGGAGTTAATTGAAGCTACATCTCACTCCTGAAGAAAATAATTCAATTACTGTATAAATTCACTTTCATTTTTACACCCTCTCCTTATGCCTGGGCTATCCTGCTATTTGTCTAAAACGTATTTAATGCAATATCTTTTTACATAACACAGCTATCTAAAATTGCACAGCATTCATCTTAGGAGAAATTAAATTTCAATTCCATTCTGTTTGGTTAGTGGTTGGAATCTGACATGAACAGGTGGGTCCCTGGCAGGTTTCAGGAAACAACCAGTCATGTAATTCATCTATCATTCTGTCTTATCTATGACATGTTTAAATGGTTTCCAAGTTAAAATTGAGCTCACAATTGTGGCTGCTTATGTACTAGTCCCATTATTTTTGTGTACACAATCTTTGCTTTACTCAATAGTAATTCTTCTGTCTTTTGTGTAGTGACTCCCCTTGATATTTTTGGTTTCTCTGTGTGTTCTTAATGGATCATTTCCTAAGGCAAGATTCAGCATCTACTGTACCTAAAAATGTTCAGACCCTGTCACCCATGAACCACGTCTTAGTAAATGTAAGTCCGAGCACAGCTTTATGAACTTCCTGCTGAACACGTGAGGCTTCAGTGCTGGACTTTGGAATTGCAGCAGTGGGGGTTGTAACAACCTGCAAGCCCAAAATTCAAATAGAGATTTCTTTTTTTCCTTTTCCCTGCTTTTTCAAATTAACAGGTTGTAGATCTAAGTCCTTCTGTGAATTTGCAGCGATAATATATTTAAAAATCTATGAATTTTCTCTTGAGCTGTGAACACATCAGTATGACTCCTGTGAAAAGATGTGCTCCTGCCTACATCACTAAACAGTCAAATAAATAGTACTTTCCTCTTGCCAACTACACAAACTGTAAAATTCTCTCTGAGGCCACTGCACACTTTGATTTAAAGTATCAGACATGATACCCTTTGTTCTTGGCTTTTGTGTAGCAAAAGCATTATGGTACCTAAGTAAACCTCTCTTGATTTTGGTAGGGTTGATAGTAGTTGCTAAGTCCTACTCTCTGAGATAGACCTTAACTGGTTTGGCTTTTATGAAACTTGTTTGGAAATTTGCTTTAAACCACATGCTTTTCTGTTGGTTGGTTGTTTTCTCTGCCACAGATGTAGCTTCCTAATTTCTTGATTTTTTTTCCCCCCCCTTCAAAATTTCTTTTGAAAGATTTCTTTTTACAAAGACTTTTGTTAGTCTTTGTAATTATTTAGAAGCTGTGGTTTCATATTTATACATTGGTACTGCTGAAACAATGTGTCCCACTTAAATATCACAATGCTAATTCTGTTGCTTCTTAGCTGTCTCTTCTGTCTAACAATAGTATCATGGTTGGTACTTTTATTTTAATCTAGATACTTGTAATTTCTGTAAAGAAAAAAAATCCAGTACTTCATAAAAGCAGATTCTTACAGGAAAAAATGGCTTTTGGGGTTTGGGACCACTTGTAACTAATAATTCTGGCTTCTGTGTTCCTTGCTTAGTAGCCTGAGGGAAACCACTTTGGCAGCTCTGAACCATTTTCTATGTATGGCAGCCTGTGTTAACTACTTAATTGGTGGTTTATGTACTTATCAGTTCAGGTTTTTTGTCTGTGAGATTTTTCCTTTGATAATTTGTTCATAAATAGGACAAAAGTCAATGAAGTAGAAAGCCTAAGGTCTTACATAGACACTTACTGCTTTCCTCAGCAATACGAAGAGCACGCACCCAAACAGAACCCGTGCATGTGATCCATCCTGCTGTGTAAGGGCAGCTCACTGCCTCCAGCCCTTCCAGCTGCTGGCTGAGGTGCCTTCCCTGTTCACTGCCTTCAGCTGTGGTTATTCCCTTGTGATTTATCATGGGCATGTTTTTGGGGCAGGGGGGAGAGAGTTTATTTATATATTGACCACTTTATTGCAAAATTTGATTAAAACTTGTTCTTACGATGGGAATTTTCCCTAGATTTGTGGCCATCATCATAGAGTGGTTTGGGGTGGAAGGGTCCTTAAAGATCATCCAGTTCCATCCCCTCTGTCATGGGCAGGGACACTTCCATTAGACCAGGTTGTTTAAAGCCCCATCCAGCATTGCCTTGAACACTTCCAGGGGCGGGGCATCCACAACGTCCCTGGGAAACCCATTACAGGGCCTCTAAACTTGTTCCAGCAGATCCGTGTCCTTATGCTGGGGGCCGTGTTCAAGATCTTTGCTGTTTCTGCAAATCCCACATGTGGAGAACCTATACCATTTGTACTGGGGTCAAGATGTGGGGCAAAATGCTGTGGAGACAAATGCCTCCTGTGTGTTCTGGTAATTGCCTGCAGTGATACAGGGCAAAGCCTAATTAAGGGAGGATGTCATATTTTTTCCTCAAGCAAAGAATCTGATCTGAGTCTTATTCTTGGTAGTCTCCTACTGTTGACTTTAGGACTTTCTCTGAGGGTTGTTTTGGTTTTGTTGTTTTGGTGGAGTATTTTGTTTTATAATAATAATTTTTTTTTTTTTTTTTTTTTTTTTTTTTTTTTTTAGATATGCTTCACAAGTTCTCCAGTTGAGGCAAGTCCTCATATATGTGCTGATCCTAGCTAGTATAGCCAAAAAACAGACAGGAGAGATCAGATTCAGTTTAATAGCACAGGTTGTCACTTACTCCTTTCCATCATGCCTCCTTTCAGCTGTTGCCAGTAGATTGTATTTAGAATATATTTGTCTGCAGCAGTATAAAACAGCAGATTTGGCAAGGTAATACTGCTCTGAATTACTTTTTCAGTTCAGGGCATCTGACTATCCAGCACCTGTTGCATGGGATACCCAAAGATACTTTTCATCATCGTGCTTTTAATGTGGGCTTATTTTTCCAAAATATGGGGAAAACCGTAGTAGAGATGGCTCTAGAAGCAACTTGTGAATGCCTGTTTAGATGTGGTGTAAGTATCAGTTGTGTGTTTTGCCCAAAAGCGGGGTCTTTTGGAAATCCTTTTAGCTCCAATCCTTAACTTTTCAGTGGAGACAACTTTCCATTGAGTACCTCTGAATTAAAAGTGAGAACCTACTTGGCGTGTGCATTTCTGAATGTTCCATTCCTCAGAGGACCCTAAAGCTGTGTTTGCACTTCCCCAAGACCTCTAATCTTCTTTTCACTCTATATTCTCCCACTGGTGCCAATGCCCAGCCCTTGATTTTTACTCCACACTCCTTCAGGCACCAGAAGTGGTCAAGGAGTTGGCGGCTCTCTTGCTTAAGTGCAAGGCTCAGGACTAAATACCCAGCACTGCAATGTTTAGTTTTTCACTTGATGTTTTTGGGAACCTCTTAGAAAAGTCGGACTCCTCTTTTGCTCTTCCCCTTCCCACCCCAGCCAATTATTTCTTCCAAGGTCGGTAATTTCTGGTAAGAGGGTGCTGCTGCAGAGCAGTTTGCCTGTGTCAGTAGCAGCCAGCAACATCATGTATTGCAGGTTTCTCAAGTATAAAGTATAGCTGGTGGTGTTAGGGCACGCAGCCCTGTGCCCTTGTGTAGTGCAAGATGGCTTCAGGTTCATTTGCCACCTCTTAATGAACCTCTTGTTGAATATCCCACAGAGCTTCTGTGAGTAGCAGACATCAGATAGTAGCTGGAAAGATGTGTGTACCTTCTTGAGGTAGATACATAAAAATAGGGGTGCTTTTTGCCAGCAGGGATGCTTATTCCAGCATTCTGATGTCAGGGTTCCCTGAAAAGTTTAACACACGCATATCAGTGTCTTGAACCTCTGAAAGTCCCAGGCCTTCTCTGTCTACTACTTCTCTGCATTGAAATGCCAAGTGTTTTGTGGGGGGGCAGTTGTGAATGGAGCTCTTGAAAACTCTGGTATTGAAAGCCTTGTCTGTGTGATGAGAATGAACCTGTCAATTACTATTCACATTTGTTTTCAAAAAGAAGGTAAATGAAAGTGTTCTGCCAATATAGTAGTGTAGTGTTATACCCATCTATTTAAATTTCATTCATAATCTAACTAAGATATTATAGAATGTTTTAATGTCCTTACAAGCATTATATAATGTGTACCATGGCATGTATATATTTGTGAAACTACTGGGATGTCTTTTGGCAGTATCTGTTCTGGACGAGCCTTACATTAGGACACTGATATCCCACAAAAAGAGAGCCATTTTTCACATCACTCTGGGGACTGGATTAAATTGTGGTGAAGTGCTCTTAATATAGAATGTGTTCACCTCAGGAGTTAGTGTGAAATAGCTGGGTATACTTCAAGTTTAAACCTTAGCCTATTTTGCAATAGCTTTCCTTTGTAGATGAGCCCCGAGAGATGTCCTTGCTTAACTCTCAAATTTTAGAGCATTTTGAATGAATGCTGTGGTATCGTAACCTGCAGCTCCAAAAATACCGAGATAGAAGAGTTTTCCCTTATGAAATTTTCCAGTATTAAAAGACCTCAAAAGGAAGTCTGTAACCTGGGAAAGGCTTTTCTACTTATTCGTGAAAAAAAGAAATAAAGCTAACTCTTTGCTTCCCACATCAAATACTTTGGTGCATTCTACTGTGAAATTTGTCTGGGATTTCTTGACTGGAATAATACTGGAGGCTTTAAATTTTTTAAATAGTTCGGAATTTTTATATATTGTTTTTCCTTACAGGCATCTAAAATGGTGAGAACAGTCATGTGCACGGTTTTCAATTTGCTAGTAGCATCTTGACTATAGATTCAGTGGAAGACAAATCACTCCAAAATGAGGCTAAAGCTGCAGTGGAAGGGGGAAGGAGTACAGTCCTAATTTATCTTGATGTGTGATACAGGAGCAAGAGAGTTTGCTTACCTGAGGAGTGTTTGTTTCTCTATTTTTGATGAAATAATAAGAAAAGGAGGTGTATTTAGAAAACCTTTTGGAATTTTTAGGAGGAGGACATTTTCTTTCCACTGTGAGACTGTGGAAAGTTTACTTAATACTTTATGCATAAAAATGCACAGTTCCTCTTCAAAGACAATAAAACTTAATCATACTCCTTAAAAGATATGTTGACAATTTATGTATTATTAATGTTATCCTTGTTGGTTTCATGAGCATGGTCTTAACAAATCTTAGGTCTAGTGTTTTGTTATTCACATTTTTTAACGTATGGATTTTTTTTAAAAAAAAATTCAACTTGCATGAAATAAAACCATCAGGAGAAGGTAAACCTATTAAACTCAAGGGTGAAGAAATGCCATTTCCTCTTGTATTGGTTACCCACTCCCAGTAGTAGAATTTTATGTTCTGATTAGTTGCATTTTTGGTTGGCATTATGAGTTTATCATCACATGGATACTTATTCTCTGAGAAGGAAAGACATTCAAAAGCAAAAATAATTAAATAGCCTGTAACCTACTAAAGTCCAATACGACCAGTAATGCTGCCCTACTCCTAACAATATCAAAATAATGTATAAATATATTTGATACTCTTAAGTAATCAAAGAAGCAGAGAAAATTATCTACACAAGGGGGGGGAAAAGGCTGCTGTAGACCATATTACTGTAAATGTGACATGGCAGTGAAGCTTAAAAGCTAGTTTAAGATGGAAAAACTTGAAAAATCTAGTAGAGAAATATTACTGGGGTACATGTGTGTGTTTCTCTTCTCATGTTAATTTTGTCCCCAACATCAGTGTCCTGTAAGAAATGTAGGTTTAATAGGAGCGGTGTTTCCAAGTGACACTTACAATTAGCACCCATACAAAATATATGGAAAAGAGTAGGAATTAAACAGCGTGAGAAAAGGACTTTTTAGGAATTGAAGGTAGACATTGACAATCAAACCTGCCAGCCACTGCACGACTGCTTGCTGCGGAGTTGTAGTTCCCTATTGCTGATGTTCCACCAAGTTCTAACATCATAATTTGCCAGTTAATCTGTTTTTTAAAACCTATAGTCCTTGTTGTATTGAAATGTGGCATATTTGCAAAAACAGAGCGTGACTGAAGAACATCTAATGGTTCCCTGTGTAGCTATTTCCTTGAAACAGAATCAAAAGTGGTAAACTTTATTTAGAAGGGATAATGTTACAGCACACAAACACTCCCTCCCTCCCCACCCTAAGAGTTTTGAGGAGGGTATCAGCAGCAGGCTATCGCAGTGACCATCAGCCTGTAATTTGAAGAAATATTGTCCTATGCCCACCCCCTGTCCTTCAAGGCATCTTTGGGGATGCCCATTCTATTGCTGGGGTATGCACAACTTATTGCTGGTTGCACTGTTGGTTTGTGCTCTGTATTAATGTAACACCATATTCTGGAAGGAATTAACTGAAGTTACATCTTTCTTACATAAGTGACCAGCACATTCTAAACGCTCTTACAGAAACACAGAGCAAATCAGCATTTTAGGTGAAATGTACAATAAATTGAGACTTTTCTTGCAAATATTTATAGTGACGTTTCAAACTAAGTGGAACTTTTGTTTGATTTGAAAATGTGCTATTAATATGCATACTTAGACAAAAAAAAATAGGCACATACATAGGAGGTTTAGAACCCTCATTTTTAGTTTCTCTAGTATGTGCCAATACACTACAATTCCAAGATAATTTTTGTGTAATTGCTGAAGAAGAAGTGGAAAAAATACTGGAAACTCTTCTGTATTATGTTTGCATTGTGGTATTGCTGTCTGGAATTCCTGTCTCATGTGAAATATTTGATGTAGTGCAGAGTTAAGACTGGAAAATCTTAACAGTGTTTACAGTTAGAGATTGCTAATACTTATGAACGTGTAACAAAACACCTCTTTGTAGGCAAAAAATTAAATGTGAGGCAACCTGCACTGGACAACTCATGTTGAATTCTTGTGGATTATATATACAGGATACAATGAAAAAGTGAAAGTGTAGAAATGACTTAGGGAAAAGATGTAACTTGCTTCTAGCACCAGTTGTTAATAATTTTTTTTCATTGAAAATTCAAGTTGTTTTTTCAATCAGTTTTCCAGATCATATTGTTCCCTGTCTGGTACTTGAGTTGTCATCAGTTACAGTTGCAATTTTATTTTCGCAGTTAACACTTTAAGACATTGCTGCTGCTGGTGTTTGTTCATTTGCTTATTTAAGTGGGATGCTTCTCATTAACTCCTTCATCACCTAGTGTAGGAAAGGACATAAGAGGTGCAGGATGGTACAGGAAAGACATGAGAGTTCCTGAAGCTCCTTGTGAACTCTGCAGGTTTCTTTGAAAATACTGAGTGATTTCATTATTAAAATGAGACTTTCAGTGCAGATGAATGCCAGGCATTGAGGATGGGGACAAAACAGGCTTACATACCAAACTGTGCCTATAGCAAAACATAAAACAGTGACTGGTTCCTGGCTATGCGTTGCTGTTCAGGAAAGGGGCATTGGGTTTGTTTTGGGTGGTTTTCTGCAAGCTTCTGTTCAGTGGTAGTTTAAAAAAAAAACAAACCCCATATTGAATATTGTGTCCCATTTTGGGCCCTGTTCCAAGAGTTAGTAGAAGAGGAAGAAGCATGGAGAAAAATGGCAGGCTTGGACTGGCTTCTGGAAGAAGGAAAGGGAAATAAGATTGGGGCTAGTCAATCTGGGGAAAGGGCTGTGATAAAAGGGATGAAGAAAGCCAAACATATATCTTCCAGAAGTTGCTGCCAAGAGATACTTTTGAAGACAAACCCATAGTGGTTTCAAAAGTAAATTGGACAATCCCATGGGGAAGAAGAATTTAATTGCATGGGGTTTGGTGCAGCCTATGATTCTGGGCATGCAAATTTTAGTAATTGCTAAGTTTCTAGTGGCTGGAGTTAAAGAAAATACTCAGACAGGATTGTTCACACCTCCCGTGTTCTTGTGCTTGTTCCTTAGGCAGCTATGCTAAGCCTTTCAGAAACAGCACACTCTGTCAGTCAAACCTTTGAATTAAGAGCACCAACACATGTGTACCCAAAAAAAAGCATGCAAAAGAAGCTTGGCTGGTTTTAGAGCATCTCTTTGGATGTGTCCCAGTATTGTTGCAGGGAGGGGAGTATTTGTATTCAAGGTTTGCTATGTAAGCTAAACTGAACGTCTCCGTAATAGTGAGGCATGAATATCTTAGAGAAGTGCTTGGGATTTTAATTTTGGATTGTTGTGAAATTGAGTGTAACTTGTTTTGTTTTTAACAAAAACACCTTTGTGACGCCCCTTTTCCAAAACCAACCGGTGTTTTGTGTCTGTCTTCCTTTGGACACGACCACATCCTTTCTTACCTGTTGCTCACAGCTTTAGTTTTTCTCCCTCCAAGGGCAGTTGCATGAAATTGCTGACTGTTACCAGGTTTTGGTCAGCAGCTGCAAGACAAAGTAGTCCTCTTAACTTCCTTTTGAATCTGTGTAGTGAAGCTGTGGCTTTGTCCAGTAGTAGTACTGTCTTCAGCTCTGAGATCACATTGTTAACAATTTGCAGGTGGAAAGGTTTTTATATGACTATAAGCTGTTTGTTTATGCCTTAAACAAACAGTTCTTCATTAGTTGACAATATTCAGGGTAGGCTGCCCTTCTTCCAAGTCCTTACTTATTTTTGGAAGCTCAGTTTGAAAGGAGAGGGCTGTGGTGTTTTATCTGTGATATACCATCTCCATTAATGTCTCAAAATGCAGAGCCGCTTCTGGTTTGTTACAAAACGCTATTTTAAAAATATTAAAATATAGTTGTAATTATCCTGAAGATAAATAAACTTAATGCAAAGTTTTCATGTGAGGAAATCTATGGCAATACAGTTAACTCTCAATTGCACTGTTTTATTTTTGTCCCTATTTGCTGCAACGTGTTCAAGACTGAGCAGCAAAACCACCTTTGCCTGTGTACTTAGAAAATGAAATACTGCATTATGTCTCTGAGTTGTCTCTTTGCTTCCAAGGACCAAATTCCAAGAGAAAGAGCCCCCTGTGCTGTCAGGTATATAGGGTCCCAAACTTCCACTGGTAATGACAAACATTAACAAACATGTTTTAACTCTTTCAGTGACATTTTCTGATCTTTGCCAGCTGGCTGGGTCTCCCTGTGCAGAGTTATGGTTTCTAAAGCTGACAGATTTTTTATTCCAGTCTAAGTATCCTA
Source organism: Monarcha castaneiventris obscurior (assembly GCA_026261815.1). Lineage (NCBI taxonomy): Eukaryota > Metazoa > Chordata > Aves > Passeriformes > Monarchidae > Monarcha > Monarcha castaneiventris. Next base: position 11,713,919 of record JAMPIT010000059.1, on the reverse strand, counting down.
GAAGTGTGTTTACATGATTGGGAAGAGGAGACTTCTTCCTCTGAACTGCAGCTGTCCCTTGCTTGTGGTTTGAAACTCCCAACTATTGATAAGTGTAGACAGGGTTTATATAAAAAATCAGAAGGTCTCTTGCTAGTTCAATGAGCATGAAAATTGGCCTGTGGTGTTTACATCTTGATCTCTCTTGCCAGAAGTTTTGTCTCTCAAAGTATATAATCATTGTCTCTTGCATCTCAAAAGTAATTTTCTGGTATTTGCCTGTGTCTTTGGAAGTATGAGTCGTGGGAAAAGACGGGCTCAAAGGTCTTGCACAAGTTTACTGACTCCTTGTTTTGGCTTAGTCTAGTCTATCCTGCTCTCCCAATTCTCCACATTTTCACTGTGGCTAGGACAAAAGACATAGAAAACTTTGATCAGGGTTTAAAAATCAGAGATTATTTCAGTTGTTTAAATTTACATTTCCTATGGAAAACCAAGCCTGTGATACCATTTCATCTTGTGTTCCTAATGAAACATGGGGCAACATCGGTGTTCCTGCAAATTCCCTTTCAAGAGAATTCTTTTAAAGGAATGTTATTGGCATAATATGGTTTACAGAGGGAAAAAAATGGAAAGCATTCCTCATCAACTTCATATTTAGTGTACACCAAGTTTTTATTTATTCTGCTGAAATGAAAAAAGAATTTTATTAAGCCATGGAAAATTCAGGAATAAATGTGAAATTTTTGTGACAATATAAAGTAGTAATTTTCCATTTCGTTTTGTTCATCTCTGTCTCTAAAACTGATTACAAACTGAATATAGTTTCTTACTCTTCACTTTAAACAACTAAAAAAATCTGAGTTGTCTTTAACTTCTTCACAAAAAGTGAGATGGTGGGAGGATTAAATTACTAATACAACCAGAAAGACCTTAAAAAGTAGAATAAAATCTTTTTATTGTATAGATGCTTAAATAGATGGCTTTCCTAATTAATCATAAAGTATTAATAATAAAATATGTATTTTAAAATAGTTTATATAAAAACTTCATTTCTATCTAGAGACAGTTTCTGCAATATAAATAGGAAAATGTATAATGTTCTAAATTTTAATTAAATTTAGTCTCTTATTGTCTCTCTCATAGTTCATATGAGTCAAAGTAAGCAGCACTTGAATACAGTGGAAATATCGAGATATTGGATATTCCTGTAACTTAAGTGAGCCTCTTTAAAGTTTCCATTGGGCCCACAAGTATTTGAAGTATGTTGTAGTTAAAACAAAATTTGAAATAATTTAATTTTAAAATATAACTTTTTCAGAAAGATAATGACAAATTACAATAACATTTATTTAATAACTTATACATGGTATACTCTACTTCTTAAGACATCATATACATGATGTTCTGAAGTACCTGTTAGTGAGATAAGGTCAGTGGCTTTCCAGAAGATTTTAGTCTCAGAGCTCAATTTTCAGGAAAAGTCTTTCAAAACTTTACTGTCTTGGATGGACTCTAACATACCTTCCCAATATTTTTAACACTCCTGTCCTATGCACACTCCATTACTTTAGTATGACAAATTCTGTGGAGATTTTGCATGAAGGCTTAAACTTACAGATGCATTATAGATCCAGTATGTTCTCCTATTTTCTCTAATGAATGGCAATTATTTGGTATTATGTTTCTAATGAGGACTACAGAAAAACCTGTCCCTTCTGTGACATGAGGAATGGCCTGTTTACTTGCATGCCTTCAAACTCTTTCTGTGTAAGGGACTGGAAACAAGACCAGCAAAACTTAATTGTCTATTTGCCAATTCCAATAGCAAAAAACGTTTAACATGAGAAAGATGTCATTGTCTATGAGATCCATTAAAATATCCATCACTGCATGGGTCTTGTGATCCTCTCAAAGAAGTATAGTATGTTTTTCTTCATTTCTATTTTTCTTTAAAGACTATTATACTTTTTATGATCTTGTCAATCAAATTCTTTATTTGGTTTATTCTAAGTGTCTTTTTCTTCTTTACAATAACTTCTGATGTTTGAGACAAAAGGCTTTTGCTTCCTCTTAGCAATGTTGATGCTGTTAAATGACTTTAAAATGTTGGAAAAGGAGAAAGCAGATCGTTAGCATACTGAAGTGCATTGGTATTAGGAACGTTAAATACACCTTCCTCCCCTTCTGAAAATAAGTATATGACAACTGGTCTATTTGGCTTGTTCTAAATGTATATTCTTGAAATCGTAAAATTAATTTCTTGAATTCCTTTGTCACTTCAGTTTTGCACTGTGCACAGTTTCTATTTCAGTAACTTCCAAGGGACTGAGTTTCATATTTACTGTGTGTTCTTAATATGAGTTGCATGTTTTCATGTGTTTAAGAGGGATTTTGAGATGGGGGAGCTAATCAAATGTAATGATTCTTGTTTAAACTATTTCCAGGTACACCCACCTTTATGGAAGCATTAGCAGCCAATGGTACAACCAACATCCAGACATCTGTGGCAGGAGTGACAGCCAGCAAACGAAGGTTCATTGATGACAGGAGAGATCAGCCCTTTGATAAAAGGCTGCGTTTCAGCGTGAGACAAACGGAGAGCGCGTACCGGTACAGAGACATTGTTGTCAGGAAACAAGATGGATTCACACACATTTTGCTATCAACAAAATCATCTGAAAATAATTCATTAAATCCAGAGGTCAGAACAATTCTGATTTTGGGAGGGGAAGGGGATTTGAAGTCCTTGCCTCATTTCTGCCTGTTATTCAGGCACAGACATACACAAAACACGATACAGGTTCTTACTTACGAGGTGTTATATGTACAGTTGACTTTATGTGTAATTCATTTGCATTTAAAAACTCTGTTATCTGACCATATTGATGTGTATTGTCTTTTATAAGATGTGCAGTGATTTACAAAGTGCAACTTGAAAAAAGCTTTAGCATCAATTAAGGTTCTTTTTTTTTCTGTACTGGTTGCATATGCCATCTGCTGTCCAAATTACAGAAACGCTGAATGAGTGCTTTAGTTACAGATAACATCTAATAGATCTTTCCTTAATGATTTAATTATCTTAGTCTAATTACATTTTTGAAATGCAAAGCTTCTAATATGTTAACTTTGTTTTTTTTTGTATAATGAAGAAAGTTAACTTTTCTAATATGATGGTTGAGTGGATCCTAAGGAAAAATTAAAGATGTTGAAGGGTCTCATGGGGGGAGGAAGGGAAGAGAACAACATGCTACTTTGTAATGATGGATTAAAATTATTCTTACGAAATTTTTATTTTTCAGGTAATGAAGGAAGTCCAAAGTGCACTGAACACAGCAGCTGCAGATGACAGTAAACTCGTGCTGTTCAGTGCAGTTGGTAGCATTTTCTGCTGTGGTCTAGATTTTATTTATTTTATACGACGTTTAACGGATGATAGAAAAAAGGAAAGCACTAAGATGGCAGAAGCTATTAGGTATGTATGATTATCTTCAGTCATCTGATGGGTATTCTTCATCATGTGGCCTGGCTTGTTCTATCTTTATTTCAAAAACCTCTTGTTCAAAAAGATCTCAGACATTCACCTGTTACATTATAGTGTGCAGCACTTCTTTATGCTCCCTGTCCCTTTCTATTTGGGTTGTTGTTTCATGCATTTTTAATTTTAAAATTTAACTGTGAGTACTGGGAGTATTGTAATACTCCTCCAGTTAAAACCAATATTAAAATACTCAAATATCCATGGGGTTTCAGGAAAACAAATTTAATGCACCAAAATTCAATATGTGTATTGAATGAGTAAATTGATATAGTACATTCAGAGCAGTGGAATGATGGATATTTTAGAGGAATAGATTAATACTGGTGATCATCATCCCAAACACTTACCAAACCTAACATTTAAACAAAATAAGCTGAACTACTACTAAGTAGAAGGAAATGTATGGAAAAAAGTATCAATCTTGGAGACATGTTTTAAGAGTACAAACAAATACATATCATTTGAGCACTGGTTTTGGGATCCTGCTCTCTTGCATGATTCCACAGTGTCTTTATTCTTTCAGAGCCCTGTCTTCTGTTGTTGTAATCAATGGTCATGTTTCTAAAAAAAGGCCATGGACATGTAAATCCTGTTTTGTTGGAGGCACAGGTGATTCATAAAGATAATTTTAGTTGTTTTTATCAAAGGAAATTCTTCAGTCTTTTCATGTAAAAATTGCTCATGCAGTGACTTTAGATGTGGCCAGAAGTTCTTAGCACTGAGCTCCTATTACTATTTTAATTTGGGCCCTTCCAGAAACTTGATTTTTTCACCTAATATTCATTGTTAATAAAATGGGCAAAGGTAACTTAAAAGACCTATGAACACACACCCTCCCTTTCAAACAAGGTATTTTTCATATATCTGCTAGAGATGGTCATCTCCGGGATATTCAGACATGATTAAAATTAACTTAAGTCTCTGGATGGGATGTTTGTATGATGACTTGCATGAGATGGTTCCAGGTTTGGATTTGGTTTATTTGCATTCAGCTATTTCAGTTCACTAGAATGAGATAAGAAGCAATGTGATAACCTTTAGTGCTGAGTGCAATATAGTAAAATTGTCCTGTTTTACAGAAATACAAAAATATGTAACACAGGGAGCAGACTTTTAAAATCACCTGTGTATGTATTCATACACACATGACTGTTTTTTCCTAAGCAGCTCTTGGAGGCATTACTGTGTGAGAACAGAGAAGCATCCATATTTGTGGGTACTGGAATGAATTGTCAATTTTGTTGACAATGAGGATATGCATATGTCACTTAATAGCATAGTACCCAGAGTATTATTACCAACCAAAAGAAGGGAGATGAGGAGGGGAAGTTTATACAGGTGTGTGATATGTGATAATAGATCTCTACTATATATGTTTGTGCATGATTTTAAAAAGCAGATTTATTTGTTAAGAAAAGCTCCTCAAGGAAAATCACTAATGCTTTGCCCATCTTCATTTATACTTTATTGCTGTCACTTGAAAACACAGGTAAATAAATACCTTACACCAATGCTATATGTAAATACAGTGAGGACCAAGCAGGGCTGTGCCACAGTTGTGGTGCCCAGAGGTGAGGAAAGGCTGCAGCCTTATCTGGGAGAGCTGTGAGGCACATGAATGTAGCAAAAGTGCCTTATCAGCTGATGCTTGTAGGGGGGTGTTAAATCTGCACCTGCTCGACTACTGTGATGTGTTGGGCTGGGAGCAATGCTAGGCTTTTACAGAATCAGAAAATGGTTGAGGTTGGAAGGGACATTTTCAGGTCATCTTGTTCAACCTGCTCAAGCAAGATCACCTAGAGCAGGTTGGCCAGGACCATTTCCTGGTTTTTTAAAGTATCTCCCGAGGATGAGAGTCCACGACCTTGCTGTGGCTGCCTGTTTGGTCACCCTCACAGTAAGAAAGTGTTTCCTACTGTTCAGAGGGAACCTCCCATGTTTCAGTTTGTACCCACTGCTTCAATGGGCACCACTGAAAAGAGCCTGGCTCTGTCCTCTTTGCATCCCCTTTCAGGTACTTACACACATTGATGACATCTCCCTGAACCTCCTCTTCTCAGGCTGAACAGGCCCAGCTCACTCAGTGCCTGGGTCACCTTGATGGCCCTTTGCTAGGCCATCTATCTGGAGTCTCTCTTTCACTGAGGAGCCCATAAGGACACTAGGGCTGAGCAGAGGGCCAGGATCAATTCCTGCAACCTCCAGACAGCATTCCTCCTAGAGCAGCATGGGATACCACTGGCCTGCTTTGCCACAAAGGCACACTGCTGGCTCAAGTTCAACTTGGTGTCCACTGGGAACCCCAGCTCAGTTTCTGCCAAGCTGCTTTCTGCGTTGGCTTCCAGCATACATTTGTGCCTGGGGTTGTTCCTCCCCATGCACAGTGCTTTGCACTTCCCTTTGTTGAATTTTGGGAGGTTCCTGTCAGCTCATTTCTCCAGCCTGCCGAGGTCCCTCTGGATGGCAGCACAATCCTCTGGTGTATCAGCCTGGTTTTGTATCCTGAGCAAACTTGCTGAGGATACACTCTGCCCCATCAACCAAATCATCAGTGAAGCTGTTGAACAGTGCTGGACCCATCACTGACCCCGAGGGGTGCAGCACTTAAATTACTGGCCTGTGCTGTGAGTCACTGCCCTCTGGGCCAGCCATTCAGACATTTTTCAGCCCACCTCACTGTCTGCTCATCCAGCTCATACATCAACAGCTTGACTATGAAACTCTTAGGAGAGACAGTGCTGAAAGCCTCACTCTGAACTCTGTGTAGACAATATCCACCCCTCTCCCCTCATCCACCAAATAACCACCTCATTGTGGAAGGTTATCAGGTTGGGTTTGAAAGTGATGTTATTGTGGAGATGAATTATTATGGAGTTTTCAAGGGCTGGTGTATTTTACACTCTCGATATATGTAGTGAGCACATGTTTCTGTTTCTCTTCAGGAATTTTGTGAATACTTTTATTCAGTTTAAGAAGCCTATCATTGTAGCAGTAAATGGCCCAGCCATTGGACTTGGAGCATCTATATTGCCTCTGTGTGACGTGGTTTGGGCCAACGAGAAGGCTTGGTTTCAGACACCATACACTACTTTTGGACAAAGTCCAGATGGATGTTCATCCCTTACATTCCCTCGGATAATGGGCCTGGCTTCTGTAAGTAGCTTGCAGGGTAGGGGCTGGCAGCTTCACAATTCAGTTGAGATAATTTATCCAGTGTGATTTCAAGACTTTTTGCTTTGCTGTGTTGTCTTTTCCTTAATTTTTTTCTTTCTCTCATGAAAACCTTTCATGAGAAGCCACCCTTTTTTATAGCTTTTCTGCTCCATGCTCTTACAACTTAGTCTGCACCTCCATGCACGGAACAGAAAGCAGGCACGGGTCTTAATCCCACCTTTGGCCCTAATGGTGTCAGGGGGGTGATGTGCTGTGTACCAGGACACACCTCCCCTGCTGTGCCTGGTTCCTGCATCCAGCACAGCACCAGTGTGACACTTGGTGTCCCTGCACAGCAGAGTGCTGTGGCAGCAGCCAGGAGCAGGCTTATGCCAGTGTGCCAAGAAGTATTTCAGCTTCCATGCACTCCTAACAAAAAACTATTTAAGAATCTCTTGCCTACGTTGTTTTCATGTTGCTTAGTGGTTTTTCAAGCTGTGTTCTTTGAAAACTTAGACCTACGTCCCGTTGCAGTTTGGACAGTATGAAACAGGTGCTTGTGGCTACACCTTTTTTCCAAAATTGCTGTTTATTAGAAAAGCCATTTTTTTCCCTGTAGGTATTTATTGATTTAAAAATATACATTTCAATATATTAAAACACCAGTTTTAGAAGATCTAGTAGCTAATTGTGTCATATCTGGATTTAGTTATTAGAAGAGAACAGAAAAGGTAACTAAAATAGATTAATAGTTATAAGAGTATCTTTAATATCTTAGCATGTTTCAAACTACTGATTGTTCCTTTCCCTTTTTATTTGGCCATCCATCCATTCATCCATCCATTCCATCCATCCTCGTCCTTTAAAGACTTGTGGTTGTTACTTTTCATTTCTTTAGAAGTTGTACAAAAAACACGAGCTCTTCCCTAGTGTACTCTTTCATGTGTGTTTGTGAATGCTCTCATTCTTAAATATAGAGATTTAAATTGAAAGCTTCCAGTGGTAACAATTCCATAATGATCAGTGCAAAAAGGGAAAGAAATCCACTGTTTTTGTACTATCCTTGGCTCTCTGCAGCATAGCAGTGTCTCTGTGGGACAAAGCTGAACTTTACTCAGCACATTTCATGAAATATGTTCAGAATCCATACTGAAGAGTTTGATAGAGAAGCATGCTTTTTTTCTGTAAAAGAAAGAGAGAGCAAAGTCAGCAGGAAGATGTTATGAGTGAAATGCAAAACATTCAGGGTTAAAAATATACAAAACAAAGAATTAAGGCCTCTGTATGCATGATAACATTTTCTACAAATGTATCAGTTCAGCAGTAGTAGTGCCACCCCTAACTGTTGTTAAGCCAGGCTTAGAACGCAATGTTGGTAGCTGCAGCTATGTAAAAATGGAAATATCTTCCATGTGGGGTCAGTCACCTTCTGTGGGTGAGCAGCTCTGTCTGTCATGGATGGGTTTCTTTATTCACAAACATTTTCAACCATGGGCTTATTACAGGAAATTTGAAGCCCAAACTTTAGGATTCAAAACTGATACCATCTTAGAAATACCAAGAATTTTAGAAGTGTTCTTAAACTTGACTTTTGAGTTTTGAAAATAATCCGTAGTAGACATTAAGGTGATGTCTGTATGGGGAGATGTTACTGTGTATTTGCCATGGAGTTCTTGCTCTGGTTGTCTGGTCTGAGATACAAAGCCCAGGAGCTGTGTGATCACACATCACACACTGGGTTTCCCTGCCAGTCCCCAGCACACTTGGCAGTATTTCTTACGCTTTTCTGTGAGCCATGAGGGATACACATTTCCATAGTGCCTGTAGTCCACATCACAGCCAGGATCTGGGGTGGTTCAGAGGCCTGATCATCGTGCAAGAGAGCTAAAATGCTCCATGGCCCCTGGGGCCTTTGGGCTTGCACAACAGGACCCTGATGAGCCTCAAAGCCCTCACTGGAAGAGAGTCCCAGTGAAGTTCCTCTATGGAAAGTTGCTAATGAGAATCTTATATTAGTGAAATATTTTTATCATCCCCATTTCTATTGCTGTAGTATATTTCTTGGAAAGTAACCACCAAGTGTGTTAATGTTTAGGGCAGGTACAAGGCATGATGACGATTAAAGCCTGTTCAGCAGTTGGTCTCCAGCATATGTTGTGTACAGATCAAAAGTGAAGATGCCAGAGCAAGGCATTTCCCTTCAAAACCTGTCAAGTGAGAACATTTATGGGAATGCTCATTTCTTGTGAGACTTTATGCTAATGCTGTGTTACAGCTGGCAGAGATAAGATAACTGCACCCTTCTCGCTTGTGGTGTTTCATGTTCAGGAGAACTCAGTGGTTGCAACTAAGTTTTAGGGGGAAAAATGGTTTTCTAGCATTCATTTTTATCCTTGCAAAGATACATGTGAAGAATATGTAGACCTGACCACCTGGCTTAAAAGTTTGCCTTTCCTAACTACTAGTTAGATTGACTTCACATTTTGATCTTTCATAGAAATGTTAAGTGGTTTTTTAAACCATCTTGGAAGAATATATTTTCCCCAACTGCATAGGAAAAAGGATTCCTTTTTTTAGATAACCATGCACATATCTGATTTTTAGCTAGTATTTCAGGTTATTACTATTCATACACATTCTGGAAAATGAGAAAGAAGGGTTAATGAGCCTTGTATTTTTGATTTTTTGTTCACAGAAGGTAGAGCTATAGGGTATAGAATTTGATCACAGTGCAAGAGATTCGGGTTTTTATAAACTAATATATGTGAATCACAGCGTTCCATAATAACTGTGAGAGATGTGCTGATGGTAAAATCAAAGTAAAATATGCTGGGAAACTGGTTGGGTTTTTCCTTGCATTCCTAATGGACTGGCAGTCAGGAAGCAAACTGCCAGTAGAACTCTAACTTTGTATTTCAATACAAAGGAACTAATGAGAGACTGCAGAGTTTCCAAATTGCTTTGTGTGTAAAATGGCAATACCAGGAACGTGGTACCACAGTAAATAATTAATTATTTATTAAGTTAATAATTAATTATTTGACATCCTTAAATCAAAGTTGCTGAAATTAATAATTAATTATTTGAGAGCCTTAAATCAAAGTCACTGAAATAATTGCCAAAATTTCCAGTATTAGAAAACATAAAAAAACTCAGAATTTTTCCCTCAAAAGTGTTACACCTGTCAGGTTTGTGTTTTAGAACAGCCTTATTTCCTGTATTTCAAGGGGCAATAATGGGTCTGTCATATTTTTCAGTGGAAATAAGTCATTGAGAATCAATAACACTGTTTTTTTTTTTTTTTGAGGTTGGCTATTACTCTGACTTTTTAATTTCCACTGGCTGTTTTCATGCAAATGTCACTGCAAATAAAATTTAACTGTGTAAGAAACTTCGCTAAAGCTAAAATTAAAGTGGTTGTAGGACAAAGCTCCAATGGGGAAATTGGTAAATAGTGATGTGCATGATAATTACAAATCAAAAACATTTACAGAGCTAGAGAGAGCATCTTGTTGCATAGAATGTAGTACATGATTCTGTACCTTTAAACCATGTGCAAGTTCTTTTAAATACTGGGAGTTTTTAGTAAGGCTGCTATATCAGATTCTGAAAGGATTTATCAGTTCAGTATTGAACTCTTGAAGAAAATGTGAATGATTATTTTCTATGAATTTGGTCAGAAATTAGAATACAGCATTATAAAGGGTAAGCTGATGTATTCAGTGCTGTTTTACAAATCTGCCAGGCATTATAATGTATTCCCACATAAACAGATAACCAAGTCAGCAATACTGCAAGAAAGCCAGAGCTGACAAACATTCACGGCCAGGAAATGACAAAAGCCATTTTCACACTTAACCCTTAATCATAGACATCCACATTTCAGTAACTACTGCCCTGCTAAAGGTCAACAACATGGACCAACCAGCTGTAGGCCAGTATTTTTCTTTTTTTAATTAAAATTTGGAAGAGCTGGAATAAAACTATTTCAAAGAGTGCAGGCATTTTTCTTATTTGTTTTGAACATTTTTCCTTTGCTGAGTTTTGTCTCATTACATTTCATACCAGAAGTAACTTTTTATCCCTTCAGGCCAATGAAATGTTGTTCAGTGGAAGGAAGCTGACGGCGCAGGAAGCTTGTGCCAAAGGACTCGTCTCCCAAGTGTTCTGGCCAGGAACATTCACACAGGAAGTCATGGTTCGAATTAAAGAACTTGTCACATGTAATTCAGTTGTAAGTTCCCTTTATCTTCTTGTATTTTTATGATTAGATGAATAAGATTTAATATAAGTAGTATTAGACTGCATCTTTTTGTCCTTAAAAAAAAAAAAAAAGGAGCCTTTTCATGAAACAAGGACTGCATTGTAGTACAGCAGTGATTTTTGACAAATTTTTATGTATCTTTCTGGTTCAGAGTTTTTTAGGATTCTTTTTCAAGTTTCTATGTGACTCTTCTTAACTACAGTGTACTGTGCTGTATGATAAGGAGCATAAAGCAGCACTGGATTTTTACAATATAATTTGGTATTAACAGAGTTGCTGAAGTCCAGCTTAGTCTAATCGACAATATAAACAGTTGCCCTAACACCTGCAGAGAAACACAGAAATCTTGAGTTAGCTTGAGTTGTAATTTAAATTACCAAGGAAAAAAATAGAGTCTTTGACATTATGCTGGACTTAGTTTTATGAGTAACACGCAGTGGTTGTGTGCACTACTGGCAGTTGCACAAGATAGGATCAAATGGTGGTAATTTTAACTTTCTTACAAGAAAAGGTGCAGTAAAAATTAACTGTTCTGTGCATTAGAAAATTTGGATTTTAAAAGCAAGTTATTAATTTTCTAAACAGAAAAAACAAATGAGATTTTTTTTCAGTGTACTTTAAGTGCTCAAGAAATCAAGATCGGCCCAGTTATTAGAGCAGTTTGGGATAATAGTGTTATGATTAGCCTTCACCAATATGGACTTGCACTTTTCTGTAGTTGTAAAACCATAAATTTTTTCCTCATAGTTATTTTATGATTTTCATTATTTTCACACTTTCATGCACTTCTAAATTTCCTGGTATAAGGTAAAGGAAATTTTGTGGGATGCTACAAGAAAGATGACTATGAGAAACATTTCTTACAGTCGTAGTATGTCCATGAATTGATAAGCTTAAGTTGATAATCAGCTTCAGGATTCATCCATATAAACCTGTTATCTTCCCATTGATGCACTGTGGTGCTCAGTTCTTAGGCAGTACTAACCCAACTCCTCCTTTTTTAATTCTGGCCTAGGTACTTGAAGAATCCAAAGCTTTAGTACGTAACATCATGAAGGTGGACTTGGAACAAGCAAATGAAAAGGAGTGTGAAGTTTTGAAGAAAATCTGGGGCTCAGCACAAGGGATGGACTCAATGTTAAAATACCTGCAGAACAGAATTGATGAATTCTGATGAGATGCCCATTGACACTGGAATTGTATTTCTTGGACATCAGGGCAAGCAAAATATGCCCATTTTAAAAAACCTTATATAAACTAACCCCTTGCTCAGCTTGGGAACAGGAGTGGACACCCACCCCCTCCCCTTTTATTGTCAAGGGGTTTAAAAGTACTGTATCACTTAAATTTGAACAAAACTCCTTTCTCCCTGATTGTTACATGCAGATATATGGACACACAAGTGTATGTGTGTGCATATATCTATATATGTCTTTTATATATATATATATAAATGTAATATGTGTGAGAGTGTGTATGTAGACACACACACACAAGCTAAAAAACGATAGAGTGCACTACCAAACATCTCTTTAAAAGCTCTAGTTTCTGTTATCTTTGGCTAGTACTGTATCAAATAGAGAACGAATTAAAAAGTGAATGGTGTTGCATTATTTTCTGTGTGGCAGGGAAGTCTGGAATAATGCTTTTCTTTTTCATGAGAATACAGAATTGAAACGGGTATTAGCCAGCCCTTGCTTTCTCTGTCCAACGAGTCAGCTTAGAGAAAAGGCATTGTCTCAGAAGAAGGTTGAAATACCTCAAGTCATGGAACATTCTAAAATTTTGGGGCAACTAAACCCTACTATGCTTAAATCACACATATCCCCAAAAAGAGAGTGTGCTCAGGATTAATGCTAAGGAAACACTCTGTTATTTTTTGGGGGGGAGGTATAGAGGGGTGGGAGGAAGGGGCAGGAATATGTCTGATTCTTACCCAGACAGCATGAAGAAACCACTGTCTCTTAGGGAAAGGGAATGAGGGAGAGCCAGAGGGAAATGGAAGGGGGAAGGAAAACAAAACCAACACAAAAGCTTGTTTTGCAGTATTAGTGAATCACTGAATATCTTATGTATGAATATCCTAAGTTATAAGTTAGTTTTAGTGGGTTTTTAAAAATCCTCTCTGGGTTGTTCTTTTTTTGTTTGGTTTTTTTTGTTTGTTTGTTTATTTTGGTTTGTTTTTTTTTAATAACTACATAAGTGCTTCTGTTGCTGGGTGAAAATACTACTTTATATACAGTTTGGGTTTTGTTTTTGGTTCTTTTTTGCTCTTTGCTGGTTTAATTGATGTATTACACCAAAAATGCATTTTATGTTCATAAATTTTAGGTTCACTTAGAATATATTATTTAATAAGTTAAAACTCTTTTGGCACACTATTAAGTAAAAAAAAAAAAAACCTCTTTAAAAAAAAAAAACTACCTTATATTAGATGTTTAATGTTCTTTGTCTATGCTTTTTTATTATTTGAAATATACACTATATGCAGTATGGTGTAAAAGAGTGCCCTGTGTAAATAGACCTATTTTGCATTCCTTTCAGGAGTGGTTATTGATTCCTGACTGCAGATATCTATTATTACTTGGGTATCTGTGCTTGCAATCTTATTGAATGTATTATGAAGAATGAAAAAGAAATCAAACCTTATTTTTGTACAGTTTTGAACTTTTTACTTGGAACTGACCCACCTCCCCTTCCCAGTGGAGAGCTGTACAGTATGTAAATCTGCCTTTACCTTGGATTGGTACAGTATTTTTGCATCTGTGGGACCTACTTCTTTGTTCTAGTAGTTTGAACTATATATAAACTGTACAATCTGTAAAGTTTTTATAGAATAAATATTCAGCTGTGAAAACTGGTTAAATAAAACTAATATTTCTTAACACATTTTAAATGTGGTTCTCTCAGAGAGTTGTCTTTTTCAAAGACATTTCCATTCTAATTTTAAAGTAAACTTGCTGAAACAGATCTTGTAAATTAGAGGCTTTAATATTTATGTTTCTTTTGTTTAAAAAACAATTTCCTTCAAATTAAAATTTGAATATTAATTTATTGGTGCAAATTTTATAGAAGTTTTCTCTTACAGGAGGTAGATGGGGAAAGAAGAGATACTTTTAATTATTTTGTTAGGGTCCAAACAAATGTTCAGTAAATGTTTCTTTGCAATGTCTTAAAAATAAACTATTTTCCTTACAATAGTGGGGGTTAAATTAGAGTTCCTTGGGTGAATTTGATTTTAGTGAAAAGGAGGAGAGAAGTTACCTTTACCTACAAGTTCTGTAATGTTGTACATGCCATTTCTTGTGGAGTTTGACTCCAAATTATATAAAGATCCCTTTTGTGGCACCTCTAAGGGCATAGTTTTCATACCTCTATATCAGCTTGGGGGGGTATTTATGCCTTCTTTAAACATGAAAGGACTGTTACAGTGAAGACATTTAGAATTAAATCAATTGAAGGTACAGGCAATTCAACTGAAAAAATAATTCTACTTCATTCGTTTTTTTGTGTTGCTATCAGTTGGGCTGTAATGCTGCCTACAGTTTTCATGATAAAATGTGAGTAAGTTGGTGACTGTAAATTCCTGTCTGACTGGAAGAAGTCATTCAGGCCACTTCCTGTACACTGTCAGTAACTAACTTGGCACTATTAACAAATTGTGTTCTCATGCATAAATATTGTACACCTTTTGTCCATACACTGGACTACAGGAATGCTGTTTCTTCAGGAAAATACTGTCCCCTTCTTTTCAGTATGGGTCAGTAAATACCTTTTGATGTGTGTGAAGGTTACAGTCAAGTCTAGTTCAGTCTCTGCAAAGTCATAATAGAACAAAGACAGGAACATTATAGACCTCTAATAACAAGCAAGAAAACTTGAGAGATTGTAAAAACTGACTTAAGACATTTTTTAAATGAGTGTTTTCAAGGCTTTTCTTCACAGAAGAGACAGGTTTTTGTTGACTCATTGCTGATGCTTGTACTGCTCTACATAAATTTGCAGTGCTGCATGGATTACCTAACCTGAAGCATCAAGTTTAGTCTTTGATGACTGAATCCAACCATAGCCACAAAGGCTCTCCCAGGCACGATGCCTTCTCCAGCCACCTAGAAACAGAGACTAGACAAGAGTAAGGGAATAAAGATAGGTGTTTATTTGAAGGG
Source organism: Monarcha castaneiventris obscurior (assembly GCA_026261815.1). Lineage (NCBI taxonomy): Eukaryota > Metazoa > Chordata > Aves > Passeriformes > Monarchidae > Monarcha > Monarcha castaneiventris. The sequence continues at coordinate 11,698,816 of JAMPIT010000059.1, read as the reverse complement.
CCCTCAAGGTACACCCTGAGGGAGCCAGAGGCTGCTTCCAAAAATGGACCCCAAGATGGACGACAGGTCATGAGTTCTTCACACCTTTATAGGTTTGGTTCATTTGCATACCACAGTTAATTCTCCAATTAAAGCCCCAGTTCAATGATGTAATTCCCCTCAGCTTGCTCCCCCCCTTAGAGGCTTTGGTTTACACATTTTGGGCCTAGAACAGCCTGGCTGCCCTTGAAGGCAAAGCCTGGAGAGGCTTTGTTATGTCTACCTAGCACAAGAGAGCAAAAATTACAGGCTACAAGGAACTTCAGAGTTACACTCTAAGCAGTACAGAATTTGAAAAATATAAAAGTTAAAACATAAGGCATCAGGCATAGGCAAATTGTGCAGCCAACATTACTTCTAAAGTTCCACATTTGGAGTCACAGCCTCCCAGAAGTAGCAGTACATCAAAATGGCTCTTCTGTGTTAATTCTAGTGTGAATCTGGAGGATTTTGGAGCAGCACAAATTGTTAAACCCAGGTGCAATGCAAGAATTAGAAACAGTATCTTTCTAAATGACACTTGGGAGAACTTCCATAGGGTTGTTGGTTTTTTAAAACAAAAAGTTTCCTGGCTTTTCCTTTTTCAGTCATGAAGGCAAGTCTCCTGTTTTGTGTGCCAGGGTCTAGTCAATAGCTAGTAGAATTAGGAATAATGGTATTGGAATATAAAATTCAGCCAGTTTTAGTCTTGCTCATTCCTGATCCCTGCATCTCCTGTCAAGACTACCCATTATCCTGATTGTATCACTACTACACCGTTTTCTTAATTCCTTTGGGAGCATAGAGATGACCTGTGAGGCAGCTGGCTGTGTTGGTGCTAAAATTTAAAAGTAGCACAGAAGCACTGATAATCCAGTGTCGGAGTCCTTCCAGGACATTCAAGTTCTCCTGGAATAGGCAACAGCCCAGGCACTACCCAAACCAGCAAACTGACGAGCATTGGCCACTGGACTGCACTAAACACTAAGGCTTTCCCCACGGAAGTTCTCTCACAATCAAGTTTATTTCTGGAGGTAAATAAGAGCTTTTCTCCTGGTGAGGAAGCAGTAGCAGAGACCCATGGGCTGAGTGTACTTGGAGCTGTTTGAAAGGCACCTGTGTGCACTTAGTCCCATCTTCTGCTGATACCTTACTCTGAGCAAAAATAGAAAGCAGAGCAAGGTCTTAACTCTGGGTAAGCTCACCTACAACAAGAAGTATTGTAGGGTGATCTGAAGATCTAAACCTGCCGGTAGGTTTTTTGTCCTTGTTCAAACTCCATAGTTTGTATCAGTCTGGGGTTTGAAACAGTTTCTCTTAGCAAGTCCTCTGCTGGATTGACAACGTTGCTAAGACCCTTCTCTGTACTTCAGAAGCTGCACTATTATCATTCTGGAAAAAAGGTTCAGGGGAATTAAAGTACCTGTTTGGGTGGGATTCATTTCTTAAAGTCAGGGATACTTGAGTAGAAAAAACATGTAATACTGAACTATAAATTGCTTAACCCTCCACTGGTACAGTTCATACTTTACCCAAACAGTGGATAAAATAGGATTTCAACCAGCTAAGGAATGAGGCAGCAAACAAAACATTTCTGGTCAAATGGACAGGTCAAACTTCAATAAATGGAGCCAATGCTCTACCTAGGTTTGTTGCTGGAAGTCAAAGCACTTTCACATTCATCTGGGACATGACAAGTATGCTTCTGGGAGTATGAGGAGAGAGTAGGAGGGAGGAAATGCCTCAACTCAATTACAGTTTGCCACATGATTTTCCATGCTAAGGAACTGCCAGTAGCTGTCAACACAGACTGTTACTGAGCTTGCAACAGAGTCGGAGTCAGCAACCTTCAGTCATGCAGAACAGGAGCTCAGTTCCACTGGAGGTGGCACACTGGTGAATTTGCCTTTCCAAGGAAAGAAGAATCTAGAGGGAAAGCACCTGTATAGTACAAGATCACCATGGTCCTGCCTTATACTGCCCCTCAGCTTTCTCTAGAAAATACTTCTCTCACAGGTCTCCGCATTTTCTTTCCCTACCCAGAGGGGGATATGACGGACAAAGTCACACACCAAGCTGCCTAACAAACAAACCCCAAATATAATTATCTCTTGAGGTGCTCATAGGATGGAAAGCGGGTTGATGGGTAAAGATATTGAAGTGTAATGCAAAATGAGATCATGGTGATGAAATTCTGGTCCTCTTCATCCCTTCTGCACAGGGAAAAACACAACAAATAAGCAGAACCACCAGAAAAACAGCATGTAGGAAGTAAAAGGAACTACAGGAAGAAGCAAAGGAGTGGCAGCTATTCTCCCTTAAGTCCTCGTTCTTATTGTGCTCAATTCTGGAAGAGCTAGAATCACCAAGGTCACCAGGTGGACATACACCTGTTCCACACAGTCTGAAGGATGTTATCAGTAGCTGTGTCTAAACTCAGATTTTGAGTTTCAGGCTCTGGTCCTCATAGGGGACTTCAACCGCCCTGATTCCATCTCCTGAAAGGACCGCACAGAGAAGGGAAGGCTCAGGGGGGCTCTCATCAATATAAATAAACACGTGCCAGGCAGTACAAAGAGGATGGAGCCAGGCTCTTTCCAGTAGTGCCCCGTGACAGCACTGGGGCAGTGGGCACACACTGAAACACAGGAGGCTCCCTCTGAACAGCAGGGAACTCTTTCTTAATGTCAAGCTGATTGAGCCCTGGCACAGGTTGCCTAGAGAGGCAGTGGAGTCTCCATCCTGGTACTCGAACTTCTGAACATAGTCCTGGGTGGACAGCTCATGGTGGTTCAGCTTGAGCAGGGGTGGGTGGGACCAGATGATTGCCAGAGGTACCTTCCAACTTCTGTCACACTGGGGAAAAAAAACAAATGCCAACTTGCATTTATTTTCCAACTCTCCAGTCATCACCACAAACTTCCTCTCTGGCTTGGACTGCAGGGTCATCAAGGTCATCAAGCTCTGGAACGCTGCAGGCCTTAGTCTTTGAGAATCCAACTTCTGCTGGATGATACCAAACCACCCAGAACAGGCACAAGTACGGCTCTACTCATGGGAGTGAGCTCAGCTCATTTCAGGTAGAACAGAGGTCATCTTTTACCCTGCCTTGAAAAACCATAAAGAAAAGTTATTAATGCAAAGAAAAAGAATCTTATTTCTTCTAGGATAAACAGGATTGCAATACTTAACCAAAACAAATCCACGCCTTACACCTGAAACATTGCTTTGGCCTCAGCAACTCCATGAAATTTTGCATTTTCTTCCAAATTATGCCTCAATGAACAAAGCTGAACAGTTACCCAGCCATGGCAGTCATGCTGAAGCAGAACCACGTGGACCCCCCAAGCAGAAGCAGGTAGTGTCAGCCTTTAGGCCACTCTAACACATCTGTACCACGTCATCTGGGTATAACTTACTGAACACCCCCTGTAGAGCAACTGTGCAACTCTGCAGGGTGAGAAGTCAACTCATAATGCTCTAATAAACCAGTATTTCCTCGATGTTGCTTTCCAAGACTCATAACCCTCTCCAGCAAAATAATTCTGACTGCCAGACAAAACTATACCTTTTGTCTCAGTAGGAAAAGGCACTTGCTGAAGCCACCCCCAAAGTCACGTGCTGAGTAAACCAGCTGCTGACAGCAGCAACTTCTGTGAAATAAGATGCTGCTCCTTTCAAATACAAAGTTTTTGGAATTCACTGAGTTTGTCAAGTTGGGCTGAGATCTTTAAGCAAACAGTATTACTAAAAAAAACCAAAACAAACCTAAAACCACCTGCTATGCCAGCAATAACCGAAACAAATACTTCTAAAGAAAACATGCTTGCACTATGTGATGTAAAGTAAAAATGACAAAATAATATAATTTTATTTCCATGTTCAAATGATTAAGGATTTAATGTTTCCATATTTCTTTCCTTCTCTCCACTGTACACACACACCCACCACACCTGCCTTTATACTCAGAAAGATTGGTGGGGATTTAAGCTGGAAACTTGATAAACCCAGAACTTACAGGCTGGAAGCATTATTTTGGATGCTAAATAACAGTTAACAAAATTAAAACAGTGCAAAGCTGGGAGTTCTTAAACTGAATGACCCCTTAAACCAAGGGGATCAAAGTGAGAAAACAAAGGGAAGACACCGTGGCCACTGGAAGTTTTTCTGCTTGGTTCTTGGTAGGCTTTTCAGGACCAATCATGTCAAAATAAGACTGCAATTTTAACTTTGTTATCTTAAAAGCTGGGCTGTAACACCCACAGAATGATTTCTGAAGATAGTATTATGCTGTATCTAAGAATAATTGAAGTCACACTTTCATTTGTTAATGTTTCTGAAGGAATTACATGTTGGCAGAAAATTGCATTCTGGATGGAGATTAAACAAGTCCATGCATCCCAGGGAAGAGAAAGTAAAAGGTCAGGTCTCTACATCAATTTTCTTGAAGAAAAATAAATCACACCAGCCAGTCTGATGGAGGAACCAGGGGAAACAATTCCATAATCTTTTAGACATTATCTATAATCTCTTTCAGCTCATAAAGACAGGTTTAGTTTGCCCTAAAATCATAAACATCCAAAGTAATTGCTATTAGTCCGTGAGGCAGCAGAATTGGTTCCAATGCCTTCAACAGAAGATCTTTGCAAATTGTTAATCCTAATGATTATTGGAAATCTCTCACAACCCACTTTCAGAATAAACTTAAAAAATAATTCAGATCCCTGACCATTCTGAAAGGTCCTGGCACAAGAAGATAGGCTGCTGCATTTAATAAATTTAATAATTCCCCTACAGTGGATACCCCCATGGTCACACCAACCATTCAGATGAAGGCAAATGCACTTTTTCACATTCACTCAATTTTACATTCTGCTACAGGTTTAGACATCATAGCTCAGCAAACAGATTTTTCACAGTCATTAAACAGTTTAAACATAATTTCTTGAAAACTTAGTTTTCAATGAGGAAAAGAAAGAACAATAAGTGCACAAGAATGGTATTAATGGGGTACCTCAAAACCAAAAAATAAGTGAGGAATTTCTGGAAACCTGTGGTTAGCCTACATTTAAAATGCCATTCAGCTCCCTCACTGCACTTGCTAACAGCAGGACAGGCCCACCCAAAGCTCACACGGTAAGTTAATGCTTTGGGAGCAAAACTTGCTGAACAAGAGATGTGCACATCTCCTTTTGGACAGTTCTTGACACACAGGCATTAAAACTGCATCTTTGCCACTGAGCTGGGACAGGACCCGAGGGAATGGCCTGAAGTTGTGTCAGGGGAGGTTTAGGTTGGAGGTTAGAAAAAGGTCCTTCCTCCAGGGGGTGGTTGGGCACTGGCACAGGCTCCCCAGGGAAGAGGTCACAGCACCAAGTCTGACAGAGTTCAAGAAGTATTTGGGCAAAGCTCTCAGGCACAGGGGTCACTCTTGGATGGTCCTGTGCAGGGCCAGGAGTTGGACTTTGTGATCCTTTGGGTCCCTTCCAACTCAGGATATTCTGTGATTCTATAATTCTAAGCAATACAACAGTCTGTAGTGCTATGGTATATAAAATAATTAAACAAATGAGTCATATAAAAATTGTCCAGAAGTTCATGAGAGGAATGGATTGGCTGAAAATAAACGAGACTTCTTGGGATACAAAACTGCTGAGGATTTCTAAGATGGTTTGAATGCGGGACGTTCCCTCATGGACAGTATCTGGCCAGCACTACAAAATAACCTGACACACCATCATTTCCCCATCCCTGATGTTCCTAGAGCCCCTGTAAGTTCATCCTGATGAAGAAGAGCAGCTGTAACCTGAGCAGAGCTGCACCCCAACAGTGAGGGCCCAGGGTGCGTTATCGCTGAGGCGCAGCAGCACAAGGCATGGGTGAGATAAGCGCTGGATTTTCCCTCTCAGGCCCCCGCCCCAAACTGAAACCACTGGCACGGATGAAGGAGAATCAGAGCATCCCACCCCGACACCACAGGGCAGGAAAGAGGCAGGGCTCCTCCACAGGGAGGACAGCAGTGATTAAGGATCTTCCACATCCGTTGTTCCTATCGTGCACAGCAGGAGCTCTGTTTGAGGAGCTGTGAAGGGCCCGTGCCTGGACTGCTGCCACACTCGACCCTGCAAATCACTGATGATAAAAGAGCAGAGGGCAGCCCTGCTCAGGTTACAGACTTGCCCCATTTCCCCACCGGATTAAGGCACTATCAACACCTCACAGGCCTGATCCCAGCTCACACCAGCAACACGAAACTGCATCTTCCAGTGTGCTCTCCCTGATAACAAAAGCCATCCACACCTACAACCTAGACCTGGAAAGGAGTTACCCAGGAGCCTGACAGAAGAAGTGGCTTATTCCTTCTGAAGACTGTGGGGCCAGAGGCAAGAGTACAGTAATTGCTGCCCTACCCCAGGCGCCCTAAGCCCAAAGGCTGCTGGGTGGCCAATACCTGCTGCCAGCTCTTTCTCTTTGCTTCATGTTTTGTGGAAGGGCATCAAAATACCTTGGAAGCATTCACTGACCAACTGCTACAGAAACAGTGTGGTCATAAATGAGGAATGATGCAAACGCCAAAGCCTCTCAGCCTTCGAAATCAAAATATATTTAGAAATTCTGTTTTGAATGATAAAATTTAAAAACCCAGAGCACTGTGGGTCTCCTAGCAGCAAGACCTGGCTTTGTAGGTTGGGGATTTGATCCTGTGGAATGACACTCCAGCTTGTTACTGCCTCTGATAGGATTACATTTATCAGGGAGCTGGAGAGCCTCTGTGTCTCTGTGGGAACCCCTAAGGGGGAAATCAGGGTCTCCTCAGAACTGACAGGAAAATTTAAGACTTCCTTGAAGAAGAAAAGAAGCAAGGCAGAAGAAATCCGAGGGAAGAAGTGGAACTATTCCTAACAATCATGATAATTGCAGTTTTGTGAGTTAGGCTGGCTGGGTGCCCAGAATGGGTAAAAAAGCCCCAAACCAGTTTAACTGACAGGCATATAACCATTTGCACAGCCCTGCAGCAAAGCAAAATGACCTTCAACTTCTCAAAAATCTTAGTTACAGATTTTCCCTCATACCTACTTTTTTTTATGTGAGCAAATTAATGAACCTAGGCTTTAAGACAGTAGTAAAATTTGATATTTCTGACAGTAACCATGAGATTTAGACACATAACTGTCAGTAAAAACAAACAAAATAAATCTTGCTTAAATTTTTAAAATCCCTTATTTAAAATATGCTTACGATACATAACAAGCCAACTATACACACACAATGCATAACATTCAGTAGTCAAACATATATTCTGCATGGATAACTTACCCAATATGTTTACAGGGTTTTGCCCATTTTCAGAATTTTAGCCGCATTTTTGTCTCTGATCTTCTTTTTTTTTAAAGGTTTCACTAACAAGCCACCCAATTACCTTTTTATCATGACAATTTTACTCAGTTTCATCCCCCTGCCACAATGTCCTACAATTGCTGCAGTACAATTTCTGAATTCCACACTTGTGAAAATAAGAAATGTTCACAAAACTGCAGACCAAGGCCTCCTGGCACAGCTCTAAAGGTTCTTGGTGCAAGATTATATATGACAGGGAAACTTTCACAAGGGATTCTGGGAACTCTAGAGACACCCTCATTGATGTCCTCTGTGGTAAACCAAAACCTTAATTTTTAAAAAAAAAAAAGAAAAAGTGGAACAGTGGAATTATTTTGGACTGTTATTTGGTCTGCACAGGCTTTTTCTGCCTAGGAAGAGTTAATGCACACTGCAGTTTTCTTTCTTTAGCAGGAACCACACATCCCCTGATTGAATCATACAAAATATAGAATTATAAGAAATGGTGTCCCTGAGGTTTACTGAGGGAAGAGCCAGGAGTCACATGAAACAGGAGCCCCTGTAAGGCTGGGCACTATATTCTTCCTCATCTTTCAGATCAGTATAGTATCTGCCCATGTATTTAACACCCTTCATTCCCCTCTGCTGTGCTCCCTCTGTCCAACCACCGTTGAAGCAGAACTTCACCAACACTCAGAGGAACTTTTGACAAGGACATGTAAACCCTTTCCCAGCTGAAGAGGCCAGCAATATTTGGAAAAGGAACACGGGTGCTGGAGGAAGCCTGGCACTTTTCCAGTTTGACTTAGCCAGAGCTGCCACTATACAACTTCAGAGAAACTCCAACACTTAGGCTCTAAATTTCCCATTCACCCTGACATGAAGTAGGCCTTGACCACTGTTGGCTACAATCTGCCCAGAATTTTATTTACTAAAGTTAGGTAACTTTAATAAGTTTGTCTCTCCTATGATCATTTTGTATCAGGAGAGAATAAGCAGTGCCTCAGAATCCGGTTCCTTTTTCCTTGGGCCTTTGTAATACATTGGTTTCTCAGCCCTCCGTGCCAGCTCCCCACATGCTCAGAATGACATAAATCACAATTTTATCTAATCAACCTCTTTTCTAATAAAAAGAAAGCCCATTTCTCTCCTAGCATTATGTCAGTATTCATCTTTGAAGTCCCCTGGAGCTGCATCTGATTCACACCAGAATGACTGGAGCACAATCTTTTGGTTGCCTTTATTCAAATCCTTTAGTCTGTTTTGCTGTTATCCATCTTTCCCACAATCCCAGCCCAACGCCTGCTAGCACAATGCACAGTACCCTGGCTCAAGACTCGATGTTTGTGCTGCTCTGGACACGTCTCTTTCCCTGCCCCCCCAGCATCTCCGTGCTTTATTTATTCTGCTGACTTGTGCCAAATGCTGAAGTCACAGTCTGAGTTTTCAGTTAACTCATATCCCTAGCTCTTTCTCCTATTCTTACTGCCTTCCCTCACAAACATTATCAGGTTTGAATAGCTCAGTCTTTTTCATACCTGCCATATATTTTCATAATGGACAACTGTGGTTTATTTTCCTTTGCCCCCTTCTCATGAAAACCTGGCAGCTCACAATGCTCCATCCCTTGTGCATTTGCATATCACCTGGGATAATCTGGACCTCACAGTGACATGGGGGTTAAGAAATCTGAAGCTTATTTTGGCTCTGTTGTGATTCTGAATCCTAGCAGCCAACTTGCCTCTTTCAAAATGTCATTTTTCAACAAAACCCACAGGCTTTTAGACTCTAATTCATCCCAAAAATACATGCAGATGAACAGGCTCCAGCCAGCTCTCACTGGCCATGAAGCCAACATGCTAATAGAGCTCCATCTTTGCTTTCAAAAACCTCATGACAGGGTAATTAACTTAATAGTCCAGACTTCTCTTGGGTCAGCTTCAATTCCCTTCCCAAAATACTTGCCCAGGTTCTTGACAGTATCTTGAAACTGGTTTTCACTGTCTCACACTGTTACTGCTCTTGACAGTCTGTTTCAGGATTTTCCCATGTCCCAGCCTTTTCTATCACCAAGGCAAGCCAGATGCAATTGGGAGAGAAGAAAAACAAGGAGTGATGGATCCCCTCGGAAATTCCCCAATACCTCCAGAACCCAGTAAAGAGGGCATTGTGCTGCTGGCAGCAGCACCCTCAGAACAGCTACAGGGACACAACTCAACAGGCTGCTTGTGCAGCTGCAGCACCATGGGGCAAGGACAACACTTCTGATCGTTCTTTGAAAAGGCCAATAGAGTTTAAAAGCATGGGCTTGGGTGAAACACTCTGCAGAGCATTTCCCTCTTCTCCAGCCTCCCTTTTCTGGTAACAGCAAAATCTTTTGTGCAGCTTTGCTACTCTTCTCCATGACTATTTTTTGTTTTTGTTTTTCAAAGGAAGCACTGGAAGGCAAAGATTGTCTGCTTTTACACATTAGTACAGCACTTGACATGATGCTGCTAGCAGGCTATAGCATTTCATGTTCAGTATGAGAGCTGGTTAGAAATTGGACAAAGTGCTCGGAAGTTGCACCATTTCACTCCAAGTGTGCTACTACCCATAGTGAATCCTTCACTGAGAACATCCGGAAAGTTCATGCAGCAAGGGTTTAGACAGCAGGAATAAAGTTTATACCCTCTGCAATAAAACTGACTGTAGTAATTTCAAATTACAGACACAGGGAATCATCTGTGGAGGTCAAAAAACAAAACAAGACAAATAAAAAGGCAAACTGAAGGTGAGTGAAGTCAAGAGAAAGTGAAATCCACAAGAAGCTGTTACTTATTTCTACTTCTAAATGGAAACAGCATTCTTTGAAAATCTGATTCCAGAAAAATATGTCCTAACTCAGGGTCACAGGGAAGAACTCAGAGCTGATGAGAGGTCTCAGGGGCCACTGTCACCAGATGATGCCACCCACAGCAGTACTTATGCTGCCACAGCCTGCATGCTTGCAGGGGAATTAACAAAAACATTTAAATGCCTCTCATAGGCAATTATCAAGAGACTTTTTTTCTTGCCACAGTCGTACAAGGGCAAGAAACCAGAAGAGTTTGTGCAACACTGATCGGCTTCTTGGGTTTTTTTGCACAGATGTGTGTATTTGTAGATTTTCTCTTAGAACAGGGCAGTATCTCATTTGATTGTGAATAGAATAAACTTAAACGTGCTCAGAGGTATTTCGCATTGTAATTTATTTGTTCATTAGGAAGAACAAAAACAGGTTCTTATCAAATTCAGGACGCTGTGGAAGAACCTGGGAGTTCTTTATGCACACTGCAATCAACCATCTAAACATTCTGTTCTCTTGTGCCCACGAGACTTTCAGATTGTTCGGAGAGAAACACATCAGAACCTCATCTTATGTCTGGAAAATACTGTATATCTTTCTAGACTATTATCTAAAAGATTCAAGGCAAAATTTTTCACATTTATTCTATGTCCAAGACCAATTTCTAAATTAATTTTCTTCTTTATCCTTTTAGACTTTTTTTCTGAAATTGAATTCAGAGGTAAAAGGGGGGCCAACCACAACCCTTTTAGAGTAGCACATGTATGAGCTGGCACACCTTAAGAACCCAAAGTGCTTCTGCCATGTCCTCACAAGTCACAGGGACAAACATCTATGACATTTTGGACAAAGTCTGGTTCATGAAGCCATTTCTGTGTTTTTGAAAAAGCTTCAGCCAAACATCCATCATATGTTACCTCTCCAGCTGTCAACTTTTAGAAACAGATGTCAGTGAATCCAGGAGGACTTGAACTTCCTGAACCAACTCACCAACACATCCTGGAGTAAGACAAGAAAGAGCTGCTCCAGATTATGGAGCACCAAAGCAGGCCTGGGTGGGGCAGGCCTACCTTCTGACAGTCATGTTAAAGACATTTTCTTCACTGCTCACAACCCTAGAGGTCCCCAGCATATTTGATCAAGCCATGCATTAGAGAAGAAGCAGAGAGAACAGCATCTGGATCTACCTATGTCTCATGTTCAGTTGAAACTTTGCAGCAACTCCACTCTGAGCCCCCAGAGAAGAAAAGTCAGCACAGGTTGTCATTCACAAAACAAACAAATCTATAGAATAAAAATTGGCTTTTCCACCCGTTCTACCAACACCAGTGAAGAGTTTTGCCTAGAGCTTGTGTGCTTTCTTACATGGAAGTGTCATGGCTACACTCCAAGCTCCCACTTCCACAGGAGTTATACGAGAGGTTCCCACGGTCAACAATACCTTGGGGACTTGAAAGAAAGCTACAGGAATTCTTCATTATTTAAAAAAGCACTCACTTCTCTTCAAGGGGAGGCAGAAAGGAGAGAGGTTCCCATGCAAAGTAACAGGGCTGAGGTTGGGCTGGAAGCCCTTTTGAAGCCACATCTTATATCGCTTCCTGAAAACGTGTTCAATCCCTGCTGAATCTTGCCCCTCTAAATCTTCATTGCAAGGCATGGAGCTCTGATTTCACTCTAATTTAATGAGAGGCTTAATGTCTAAATGTTTTGAGCGTTGCTTGGGGAATAGCAAAGAAAGCCTGGCAGCAAGAAGTAGAGAAAAAGGAAAGAAAAAAATAAAGTCTCTGACCCTTTGAGAAATCAGGGAACCAGAAAAGCGTCCTACTGATTCTGCAAAGTTTAAGGGACTTCTATCAACAGGGATCAAAACTTGGCTCCTAAACCTCATGTATAATCCCCAAAATAAAGGTCTGGCTGCTTCCCACTAAATGCATCAATTTTTGCCTAGATCACATACAACTGACATGCTTATAATGGGAGCCATAATTAATAGTGTTTCAGCAAAACAATGCATGGGAGTTTAGCCATGTCTCTCTGCTCAGCTGAAAGCAAAGTCCGACAACTGAAAATCTCAGCCTTCGTCTCAGGGAGAACAGAATAATGAATCTTGCTGCAGAGTGACATGTTCCAGGCAATTACAAGAGCTGCAGACCTCAAAGCCACACTCTGAGCATGACTGGAACATAAATAGATTAGCAACTGCTAAGGACTGCTCTTCCTCCTGATTCACAAAGCATGTTCCCACTTCACTTTTGATGCCCTTAATGATGCACAACCATTCTTTTAATAAGTAAAGCTGTTTCACATTTTTATAAATATCCCAAATGCTTAATGTTACCCTTAGTTACCCTTCATCCCCCTGTTCTCTGCGATGCTGCTGACTAAATGGAGCCAAGTTTTTCCAGCACATTACAGTCTTGCCCTGAGCAGAGTAAACCCCACCCCACTTCCTTCTCTTACATCACCCTCCAGGCAGGTAGAGGAAAGATAGGACTTGTTTTTCCCTGAAGCCCTGGCCAAAACCACCCTGCTCCGATTAGCAGTCTTCAGAGGAAAATGGATGTGGCAAGCACCAATTCCAGGTTCTGAGGTAAATTCTGTGAACACTAAATGGTAACCTACGGCTCTCTCAGAGTGCTTTGCAAAGCAAGTGGCTTCTCTGAGGCTGTTGCACTGAATGGGAAAGTGTCAGAGCAGCACAGAAAAGCTCTTTGTAGAGGGTCACCCAGCAATTGGTTACCAGGGCTACAAGTAAAACCCAGAGGTCTCTGTCACAGCTCTTCAGGCATCCTTCTCTTTCTATCTCAAACTGTCCTCACATCCTGTCCCACCTGCCCCCCGCCAAAAAAACCACGACCCAAAAACCCCCACCAGTTTTCCACTTCCACCAGTGCAGGCTGCAGTAGAATCCAAAAGAGCACTGTAGTCCTTCACAGTCTCCCAGCTAGTGTAGGCAGCTCACTACTCAGCACATGCACTTTTCTGCACCTCTGTGCTGAGCGAAAGAGCAAATGCACTTTGTGGGGCCGGGTATCCAGCCTGAAGGCTGTCAATGCCTTTGGGGAATTAATTGCCTGCAAATAAGCACCACAATGGTCTGCTTTTTCAAAGTCTTCAAAACTCTGTAGGGACTGCTGCTTTTTACAGATATAATCTGAGGCTGCTGATATAATTTTAAAGGCTTATTTCATGGAACTTGCAAATGCATACTCTGAATTGCTAAATGCCAGCTATTCCTACTGACCTTTAACATCAGTGCAGGCGCAGAGGTTCCACGAGTCTCAGATTGTGATTCTGCAGTATTTAACATGAGAGATTCAAGTCATGCCATCCTGTACAGCAGCACAGACATCAGTGACACCAGGAACACACCACCAACCTCCTGTCAAATCAGTCACAAGAACATGATATGGCATTTAAGCCAATTATGGGAAAGCAAATTATACCTGACGATCTCGAAGCTCAAAAATATGTGAGCATATTTAAATAATTTTATGGGGCTACAACATCTTGTTCTGACACCAGGAGAGCTAAAGATGGATTTAGTACCTGACCAAAAAATAGGCACAAGGACCAATGTATCACTGCTGGGTTTTGCATCAGCTCTGCAAGAGCTGACCACTTAAATTCTTCATTCCCTTCAATAACAAAGAAGAAAACTCTCTTCATAAATAGTAATTGGTGTTGCCCAAATGACAGAGTAGTGCTGAGTTCATTAAGGATTTTATTCTAGGCCAAACTACGAAAACTTTGGAAAATTGCCGTGGAATAGCACTAGCTTCCTGTAGAGTCTCAAGATAAAGCCTTTTAAAAAATGCATACTCCTTCTAGCACTGAATATGGCTAAAATCTTCAACAGTGACAAAATTAGAAATACTTGTCTTCATGATTCATCAATAAACATGCAATCATTCAACAGTAAACATGCAATAAAATTTAGTCCCTTTGCACCCTCTGAAACCCTACTGATACATGATGCAGAAAGGCTTTTGGGATCTATAGAACCTGGATATCTGCCTTAGGCATTAACAGCAATAACATTAATAGCAATGTTTATCTATATTTTACAGTGGGGTGGTGAGGGTGCTGAAAGCCTATACCATTGCTTAGGACATTCTTCAGTTACCCAAGTCAAACACATCCATATTCTAATAACTAAATCGTTCTAAGAAAGCCAACTCAAAGAAACTTGCCTTAGCCAAGGCATCCTGCACTTTGCTTTCTGGAAAGTTGAAAACTGCTCAAGTCACTTTAGCTCCCCCTTTTTGCTCCTGTATACAGCTGCATTAAAATAAGTATTGTTCAGTAGTGCTCAAAGCTACTTCCAAGGGTGAAGCAGAGGCCACTGCTTTATAAGATGTTGCCTTAGTTTATAGTAGATATTTCTGAAGTTCTTGCTACTATTCAGAAGGTGGTGGTTATTTAATAGCCCACTAATTGAATCAGTCTCCGGTTTTGGTCTTTAAGCTCCACTCTGTGAATAAAAATGATAAACCATTCAAGCATGTTCCAGTATAGCTGCCATACTAAGACAGAGTCAGTTGCATGCATTAATCTTTAATTAACAACATCAGAGCAACTATAATCTAGTAGCTAGAGTGCTGGACTAGCTACAAAAAGCCTTCATTCTAATCCCAGATCAGCCACTGATTTGCTGTGCACCTCCCACAAGAGGGGGAAGAGAAACACCCATCTAAGCTGTCCTTTTCCTTTCTGTCTTCTGTTTGCCTTACCATTTCTTTTCGTAGTAGCTGCAGCAGGGGCAGTCCCTGCATGAGCAAAACTCCACCATGGCTCTGCAATGTTGGGTGAACAGCCCAGCTGCTAATTGCAATTAACAGCAACATCAACGGAATCCGACCTATCTCAAGACAGTTTTAAATTTTCAGCATTTCTATAACACTCTATAACTTCTCTGTAAACCAAAAAGAGGCAGCCTATAGCAATGAATAATAAAATCACACAAATTACTTCCAAGAAGAGCATTATGGCCCATCTTTATGAAATCTTCCTTACTCCCATAATTGCTATGCAAACCCCAGGCTGATGATGCATGAACTTGGCTTTATTTCCAGTCATCCAAGTTTACATATTGACTAGCCTCTCCAAAATGGATATTTCCCAGTAAATGACAGCATGATGCAGCCAGAACAGAGTTTAAACTTCTCTTTCATTAAGCTCTGTCACCTCCCGTTGATGAGCAGAGGTTCTTGTCTTTCCTGCATTCCCTAAACCTGTGCCAAATCTTGCTGTTTTCCTTCTGCAATCACAGCAGCTCTGGAATCTGAGAAAGAAATTTCTTTTTCACTTCCTTATCTCTAACTTTTCTCAGAGTCCCCTCATGCTAATGTTCCCTTCCCCACACAATGGTACTATCACCACCATTAGTCTCCCACTCTTGCTAGTGGGATGCACACCTCTATGGAATACACACCTTTATGTCTCCAGACAGGTTTCTGATTCAGGCAGCATTTGTAAACCAAAAAAAAGGCAGATATGTTCTATTTAGAGTGATTTTGTGTAACACATGCTATCCGACTACCTCAACTTTTATCTTCCTTTGTCAACATGAAAGTTTGTCCTCTATTTGTTCTACACCCACCAATCTATGAATACACATGAACATTTAGTCACATTTAGGGTACCTGGAAAAGCACGTGGTCTTTGTGGCCCATTTCCAGAGGGTTCTGCTACCCCCCAGTAACATCTCAACAACATTTCCTCTCCATTCACCAGAAGAGAGGCAGGACTGCACAGCTCAGTCGAAAGGCTGAGGTTAAAGCAGAGCAATTCCCTAGCTCTCAAGGAGTGGCTTTTCACTGTCTGCCCGCATTCCAGGACAACAAAACCTCTACTTCTCACACAACAAGCTTGCCTCAGGCTTGTCTCTGCATTCAGATATTTGGCTCTCCTTCCCCATGCTAGATAAAACACTCCCCAGAGGCAAAATTTTTTGGTAAGCACTTAGTCGCCTTTGATCTCAGAAGCAGCTGGTACACAGCTGCTCCCCATTACTTTTGCAGCTCTCAGGAACCTTTTGCATTTTCCTGTCCTCCCTCACAGGCAGGCACAAAGGGCAAGAACATCACCAGCAATTACCTTTCATTCTGAGGCAGGAACTTTTATCTCTGTCTCACGTGCCCTGCCCAATTCTCCCTTGAACTACTGCCCACCTGGCTCAGTCTCAGATCCTCCCTCCGAACGGGATCCCCAAACGTGTGAGCAATGCCTTGCTATTCCTCTTCTCAGCAAGGGACTCCTGCATGCTTGGGAGTCTCCTGGGGAGACACAGTACTCTCTCTGACTGTACAGATGGTAAAGAACAGGCTGCTGTACCTCATCCCAGGGAATAAAATATTCCCTTGGGTTCAGTTTTTTGCAGGAGGTAAGACAGGATAGGAGTAAATTCCACCCTCGTTTTTCTTCTCTGCAACTACAAAATCCAGAAAGCACAGGAAAACCTCTCTCCTTAGAGATGAGTGCGCCACTGGACCTTGCTGGGAAGCATGGATCTGGTTAGCACAGCATTGTCTCACAGAGCCTAAGATCAGACCAACTGCAGTGCCTACTAACAGCTCGAGGTTTTTCAGTTGTACTTTACACAGGTTTAAAGAAAACAAGAGAAAGCCGGAAACCAACCCAGCATCTCAAGTTACAGGATTCAGAGACAGTATTTTAATCCCTTCCTTAGCTGGAAAAGCTATTTGAAGCCACCACTAGCAGACAGCTGCTGGACTGTAGGAAGCAGCACAGCCACAACACTGAGCTCTGAGAAATGCCTGCAGTCCATGGCCTGTGTACACAGGAGGCAAAGGTAACTACTGGCCAATCTGCTGAGATTTCCCTACACACCCACAAAAAAAGAAAAACTAACCTGAATAGTCGCATGCTGAGGAGAACTGAGAGCTAAAATCCTTCTTCTCAGCTTGCCTTCCAGAATGGCCTCACTGAGGCAATAGCTACATAGCCAGCAGCACGTCTGCAGCACCGACTCCACCAAGGAGCCCAACCTGCTCCTGCAACCAAGTACTCATTAGAAAAATCACTTCACCTGGTCCTCCTGCTGCCACTTTGGAGTCAAGTCCCACAGCTGCTTTTGGAATCACCATGGGAAGCAAACCCAACCATCCAAGATTCTTAATTCTGGGTGGTGTTTTTTCTCCCCAAGCAGTATATATTACACTTGTTTGTATGCCTGCATACACATTGTTGTGGAAAAAAGTTTTACTACAATCGGGTAGAAAGATGACCACATTCACTGGGCTTACAGCTAGTAGCTCTGAAGCTACAAACTTCAATTCTTAAAAAAAATTTAGGATTTTTAACTTTGTATTAGAATTTCTGCTACAAGCATATTTTCCAGGAAAGCTCAAGTAAAAACTTGACCTTCTGGTCAAGAGGAAAAGGAAGATACCTCTTGTTACTAGTTTCTTTTGTGAAAGTCCACAATGCCTCAACAGACACTTCCAAAAGCAGACTGTATCCAACAACTCAAGCCATTCACACTGATGCACAGTAACAAAACGCAATGCTTAACCATGGTAAGTATTGACTAGTCATGTGCCAAGGCAAAAATTTTCCCAGACCCTTGTACCATTGTCTGTTCAGTTGGTGATTGTGTGAGTCTGTGTCTGTACATGTAACTTCTGTGCCTGGTCGCCTTCTAGAAACATCTCATGGCAGCAGGATTCTGAGAAACAATGTCACGATTTTAAAAACTGTTTGCTGACTCATCAGAGTTGTGTTTGTAAGACACAACTTGAGTAGCAAACTCAAGCAGCAAAACTTGAGCAAAAGGAGGTTATGGTTAGTGGAGGTGTGTGATAGACAAACACCACCTGGTGAATCCCAGCATGATCCTCCTCACTGAAGAGAAACAATAAAACAGATAAAAATAGAGCTCAGTTGCTCCCCATAGTCTGTTTTTCTGTGCCATTCACCTTGACACTTCCATTACAGCTCTTCCCCAATTTCCAGTACCAACCTCTCACTCCATCAAGTGAACTTCAATTTTAGCACTGCATTGGTACTTTAATGATACTACCCACTCCATAAAATAAACCCCAAATCCTGCCTTCCCCAGCCCACCATCCACCTTTCCACGGATTTCAACAGGAGTAGCCTGGATTCCTTATAGCTGCCCATGCTCTCAGCAATACCACTTACTGTTAATGAAACCTGTTTCACATCAAGTGCATTGTCTGAGGGCATGTGCACAGCTTTCTCCCCAGAAATGTCTGCAGTAACATCACAGTGAGACTCAGCTCCATGAGTTGCTCTGTAAGCAAGAACCACACGCTGCTTTTGAAAGTAGAGTGTGTGTGTGTGTAGGTCAATTAAGAAAGCAAGCATCAGACTTTTGCATCACTGTTAGAAATACACCCCTGATAATCAACTGTAATCTGCAAAATCAGTGGTTTTTGAAGGTCAGCCTTCACTTTTTCCATGTTTAATGGGTGCTCCTTCCACGGCCACACACCTTCTCCTCACTTTATTCTCCTAGCCCCTACCAAATCAGGGAGGACATACCTCCCCCTCTGTTTTTTTTGCTAGCATGTAGGCTGAAATATCTTAAACAGGGATATGAAGGTTTTGCAGATCTTTAATGTAAAGAAATAAAACACTTAATCCCAAAGTGAGCTTTTCTGTCAAATATTTTAGCCAGCAATCTGTAAAGCTAACTTTCAAATTCCAAATTTGCTCCTGGAAAAGAGGACTACCTACAGCAAATTCCTGAGAAAAACTCTCAAAAACTTAACTTTTCCTAAAAGCTAGAATTTTTAAGTTTTTCAGAAGGCATTGTATGACAGTGAAGAAACAAAAATCCACTCCTTCCATTGTCTAAAAATAACAAAAACATGTATGGACTCCTAGTACTTAATCTGTTACACAACTACTTGTATAAAAAATATTTTATTAGTTTTCTGTCAGCAACAAGGGATTATTAGAGAACTTCTTCTATGGGGGTAGCTTTATGGAGGACAATCATCATGAGCTCCTACAGCCATCTGAAGCCAGTAGTCTAGATTTCTAAAAATGACAAAGTTGTACAAGTTCTCTCCTCCTTTGTGGAAACCATGTTCACTTTCTCTCCAGGAAACAGGGCTGTCTGCAAAGCCATGCACCGTTAAGGTCAGCCAATACGCCAGTTTTGGTTCACCAAAATAGCAACTGCAAGCAAGAAGACAAGATAGTCAGTGGTTATAATGGAATAGGCAGCACATTCAAGTCTACAGTATAAAGTAAAACAGTCAAAGACACGCTTTAATGAAAATTTATTAAAATTAAAAAACCCTGTTTAGTCCATAATAAATAAACTCAAAAGAAAATATCAGAATCAGAATAGATTGGGGAACAAACTCAGAATGACTATCTATTATTGTAGTTTTATACATGGCAAACCTGTAAGTTGTAGCAATTGAAAAAAGTTCTAAGTTGTAAAGTAGCAGCTGTGACTTTCCTACAGCATGCACTGTCTTTCAGAAAATTGCACATTTAATGAGGACGATTGCTATCAGGAAAGAAAAAAGACAACAGAGGAAACAACACAGATGGGCTATGCTTGACACAAATACTTTTACCACCAGAGAGGAAATAGATTATGAATAATCAAAGCCAGATATTTTCCACTCCACATTTTAAAAGTGCAGGAGTACAGTACAGCCACAGTTTATTAGAAACTCAGATAAAAAACAAATTCATGACTAGAATACAGGGCAGGCTTTTTCAAATTCGAGGCATCCAAAATCGTTTATTACTTTTTTTTTATACTGATGTCAAGCTTCCAGCTCATTTCCTAACTAAAAAGTCTTCATTTATACATTTTGCTATTTACCTCCAACTTTTGTATTTACCACACAAAAGTATTAAAAGTGATTTCAAATATTAAGAAGTGTTTGAGTACAAGTGTTTTAGTAATGTGCTCCTGTCAGCCCTTACCACAGCTGCTCCAATAACTGAATAATCGTCTCAGGAATTATAAAGCCTGTGATTGTGCACAAAAAAGCTTTTTCCACCACTGTGTTGGGCTCAGGGCAGCAATAAGTTGATAAGAAGCTGGAGGATTTGTTGTCTCTGGAAGAAAAAAACAAACAATAAAGCAACTGAAATAAATATGCTTTAAATATTCTATAGGATGTCTTACTAATCAGAACTTGTACCAAACAAGTAGGATCTATGTATATAATCTAAATTAATACCAAAGTAACTAATGACCAAGCAATCAATACAAAAGATCTTATGGTGCTGTGTGTTAACCCTGTAATCACCCAAACACCACAAAGCTGCTTGCTCACACACTCCCACCTAGAACTGAAAGGGTAATGGGAAAAAACGTATGGGTTGAGATAAATACGATTTAATAAGCAGAGGAAAAGTTCCACATGAAAGCAAAGCATGCAAAGGAATTAATTTACTACTTCCCATGGGCAGGAAGATGTGCAGCCATCTCCAGGAAGGCAGGGCTTCTTACTGACTTGGGAAGCCAAACACTGGAACTCTGAACATTTCCCACCCACCCCTGCCCCAGCTTTTATTGCTGAGCACATCACCATATCCCAAGGTGTGGGATATCCCTCTGCTCAGCTGGGGTCTGCTGTCCTGGCTGGGTTCTCTTCCAGCCTCCCCACTGGCAGGGCCATAGGAGAAACAGAAAAAGGCCTTGAGACTGTGCAAGCCCTGCCCATCAATAGCTAAAACATCCCCTGTTATCGACACTCTTGGTCATAAATCCAAAGCACAGCACCACACCAGTTACTATGAAGAAAATTAGCTCTATGTCAGCCCAAACCAGTACATATGGGTGCCCCTAAAAACACAGATTAAGTAATTCAAGACTTACAACAAACATTTAACTGCATAACAAACTTCCCACTTACATAACAGTGTCTGTCTTAATTATTATTTAACTATTTCCTAAAATAAATTGTGGCTTTCCTTACTTAAAACATTTTTAAGGATCAAACAAATTCAAATACTTACAAGCTAACTTGATTCAAGACAGCACCCAGCCATTCAAAGAGCTCCTCTGTACTGCAGGACTCCTCTGGCTTTCCTTGTAGATCATTACTTTGTAACACTGGACACTGCAAGTCCCTTAAGGTGCTGAATGTTATTTTTGGCTTCAGGGCCTGGATTTGGTTTTTTGAAAAGTATGACATCAATGTTGATCCCTCTGCACCTTAACAACACAGTACCACAGACAGCTGTTACGAAACTACTAAACGAAAGAAGCAGTGAATACATGAAACATTTCTATCTAAATACAAAAAAAATGCAGCATGAAGCCTTACAAACTTCAGCTTCCTTATCTTCTTGGAAATAAAAGTTACTGCAAGATTCAATAACTTAGTACAGCTCAGTAAATTTGCTATCTAACTACAAAGTGTAGATTTGCCAATAGAAAATTCAAGCAGAATTAACTGGGTAAGTAATAAAATGAGCTTGTTAAAAAGAGGAACTCAGAGTGTTCCTGAATAGGAACAGATAAAATGGAGCAGGAACATCATCTCAGAACAGAGTTTTCCCTAAATAATGGAAAAGTGAGCATGTGATTACAGGTTTAAGAACCGATTTATCAATGATGTCAAGAGGAATTCTAGGATAATTTGGAGCACAAGGACTGAAGGAAGAAGGAAGGCAAAAGAATAAAGAAATCAACATAAATCACAAACGTCATTTTCTAGAAGAATAAACACCCATTCCCCTCCAGCCCCCCGATAAATCTTCAAATGCAGTATGGCTGTAACAGTTAAATGTACCTTGATGGACTTGTGGGAAAGTACTAGTAAGAGATCCAAAACAGCAGGTAAAATCCTAAAATCCTAACCTAGATGAAAAAACTAACCTAAGCAGGCATACTTTAAATTCAGAACTATTAACCAACTTGCTTTTGAAGCAGGAAGGTAATTGACATGGAATCAATTCTCCTAAATTTCAAATTCCAGATAATGTGTGCTATTTTCCTAAAATAACAATGGGTGTCTAGGAGACCAAGAAATAATACCTTACTCATGAAAAGTCTGAAGTGCAGAGCAACATTCAAATACCACAGAAAAGGCATACATGAACAGCAGAAATTCAAGAACAGGGGAGAGTTCACTATGGAATACTATATCTAAAACTTGCTATCAGAAAATAATGACTGCCTAATGTCTATCAGACATATTTATGTCATCAAGAACAATAATTTGGGGGAGTAGAAAAAGGAGGGTTAAGCTCATCTTTTTTAGTCATTCTTCAAAAAAAGGCCGTTCCAAAGGGCACAGTGACAAAGACAGGCAGTCACTGCTTTCTTCTGAATTTAGTGTTTTTAATATAGATATATTCAAGTCTGAAGAGTGACAGAAGAGATGATCTTCCTTACTTTCTACTGGCATTTTTTAGACTGACAGGTTCAAAGAATGTATAATATTGCCCTAGAATTCCTAGTATAATATAGAAAATCATACATCTTACATGTCTGCTGCATGTGGGAGCCTCAGCTACAGCCCTAAATGTAGGAAATTTCAAAGACTACAGTCAAGACCCTAAAAGAACAATTCCTCTAGCTACAGCATAACTTTCCATGTTAACAGCAACCAGGCATATCATCAAAGCTTTTCAGAGGCCGCTGAATTTCATCCAATAAACACGTAAAATTGCGATAGAAATTACAGCAATAGAAAAAAGATTGTAATGTCTCTGTCATTAAAGACATGAGACACTTCATATTTCCTTTTCCTGTTCTTCTTGGTGCCAAAACCACAATGTGGGAAAATTTGGTATAAAAACCAAAAATCCCCCAGTGCTGGCCATAGCAAGAAACACCAGTTAACAGCAGGAAGGCTGAAAGCAGAATGTTCACAGAGGACACAGATTCTCTTGACAAAACACAGCCCACTTTTTCCCTTCCAGCAGAATCCACACAATGTCTCATGTCTATTAATAAAAACCTATAAAAGTTTTATTTTTGTCAGTACTAAGGAACTAATAGTCTTTTGTGTGTTATGAGCACAAGATTCTTGCACAGAAAGGCATTCAGATTTAACTCCATATTCAGGAAATGATTGACCTGACCTGTTTTCGGGATGTAAGAAAGTGAGGGAAGAAAATGTGATTCTTCCTGAATGCTGTTAACATGGGCAGCAGCAAACACAAGAAAAATAGTGGCCCTAGAGGCATTTTGCTCTCTGCCCAGGGCCAATAAATCCAAGCAAGCTGAGCGTGAAGATCTGCCACCTCAGTTGGATTTATGTCACCATTTATGGTAGCAACAGCCTTCACTGTGACTCTTTCCTGAAGATTACAAGGACGGGAATTGCAAGCCTTTAAACAATTTCTGTATGACAAACAAGGAAGCATCCTTGTCATATGATTAGTACTTAGAAAGGGGGAGGGGAAACATGAAGGACTAAAGTGAAACATGGGACACTCCTAAAGGAGCTTGTAAGCAGCTTCCATTTCTCAGATCAGTTAACTCCTCAGATTTGGTCTTGAAGAGCCAGGAAAATGGAACAATATAAAGAGGAGATAGGAAAGCATTCTCAGGGACCTTTCTAATACCCCTTCTCCCTAGTGTGGAGACTCAAAGCAGAACAACACCAAAAGCTACACATCTGTGATGAAGAAAACCATGTTTTTCAGTACAGACATTTGCTGTTTTCATCAGTTCTATGCAAATGCTACATATCCCTACATACAGCCTGTTCTGAGGTAATTCAAACAGCTGGAGACTTTGAAAAATTACCCTCAGAGGAACAATACTTGAGTCCCAAAAGAAAAAATAGTGTAATTAGAAAACAGTGGATAAACAAATACTAGAAGATGATTTGAAACAATACAATTTCTTACAGCAACCTCTCACTTGGCTCCAACCTCAAACAAGTGCTTGAGAATAAAGTGATCAAACAGCACACTGTGTATCAGTGCACATGGCACAGGACAGAAACAGGGACTCTGTACAGGTCCTGTAACTACTGAGGAAATCAGAGCTCCCCATATTAAGTATGTAACCAGATACATAACTTATGTGGATTAATTTTAAAAAAAGTGTATTGATAATGGTTATGCATGTCACAAATTTATAAAGAAGAGGCAGCACCATCAAATAGGCAAAGTTTTGCCAGAAAGCCTGGGCAAGACAAAGGAAATGAAGCAACTAATATATTTCCCATGAACCACTGTTGTGTTCCTGAACAGAGATGTTCTGTGCATAGGAAGCAACACTCTACTCACCCCAAACAAATAAATAAAGCAAACAAAAAGTCACAGCCATACACATTTTAATCTAACTTTTCCCTCCACTGAAAATGCATTTGGATAATCACTAGAAAAGAACAGTAAACTAAAAATATTTGGACTTCATATAAGTTGCATTTTAGTTTTACATTTAGTTCTTATTACCTGTATTATACCAAGCCAGTAGGAAGTCAAATTCTAAAGGTTTCTTTTCCTTCAAGGCCCAAAGCACTCTGTTATGTTTCTTGCTCTCAGGGTGAAAGCCAGCATCAGTCAAGTCAATGGTGATAACTGCAGAAAATGCACAATAGCTACTGGTACTCAGTTGAAATAAATTTTATTATTAAATTAGAAGAGAAGAAAGAAACCAAAGAACATTCAACTTCCTTTTTACATATACAGAATTTTTACAACGTATTTGATTATGCAAACATGACTCCCCACTGTGTAAATAAATATTCACCTCCTGCTGTCCTTATTTTGATATAATCTGGAACTGCCTCCTAGTGACTAGAGGGACAGATTTCTTTTGAAATGGCACTGAGAAGTCCCTAAACAATGCCTTAAAAATATCTTGGTAATTAGGTGAGCTATTAGCAGTAAAAAAAAAAAAAAAAGCTAGAATTTCTAACAACAAAAGAAAAGTCATGTATACAGCAATGACACTTATTCAACATGTTGGTTTTTTCCTAGGTGAATTTATCAGTTTTATTATATTTATTTTTTATTATATTTATAATATTTATTTTTCAAATGGAAGTTTCGTGATACATTTTGACAATCAGAGTGGTAAAATGATGTCCCATTTTGCCAACATACTTACTAGAGATAACAAATTTCCCCTCCTGAAGTTTTTATGCAACTGTACCTATCAGCTGCTGCTGCAAGTTCCAATACATTTGAGATGGCATAGTGTTCAGGTTTAGATTTTTTTTATTTACTAAAAAAACAAATCAACAAAAATCACACTCAAGATGTCTCCTCTGCAGCTGTTAAAAATTATGTTTTCCAAGTACTCAGTATATGGAGATCACCATTTTAAATGTGTGAAACATAGGGCAATTCTCTCTTTCAAGCAAGCAGTGTTGGGTGAGGCTCTTCACTGATTTTGTATAGTGCACAGACTTTAAACACCTCCTTAATCAGTTTAAAATTCTCTGACTTAAATCAGAAGGTACAGACACTATGCAGAGTATAAAAAAACTCTTGAGTCCTACATTACTCCAGTATAAACAACACAATGAGAACCCCTGAAATGAAAAATTTTATAGACTACTGAAAAGATGATGTATTTGTGTCCTTAAAGCAGCTTTACTACTTGGAGAAAAAGTACCTTCTCTCTTCAGGCAGTCCTTGCATTTGCATCTGGAAAAATATAACCTAGACAATAACTAATTTTAGTCAAAGGGAAGTTTCATCATCCTAACAAGGTGCTTCTTAAATAAGCCCTGTTAGTATAAATCATACTTACTGTATCTCATTACTTTTTTGCCTGAATACCGAGAAGGGCGACCTTGCAGTCCAAGTTCCTCATAAGTATCCTTATCCACTGACAGAATTAGTTTACCTATAAACAAAACAAATTTTAATAGAAATAATCTTCTACTTGGTTCCCTTTGAAGTTTTCCGAGAACTGTATACCTTTTACAACATTAGCTTTGGATCAATGGTATTACTAATGTAATGCAGACTCCTTAGTTCCAGTTAAATGGATTACCAGATTAATCCTTATAAAAAGAAAGGTTATAACTCAATTATTCTTTTTTTATCAAAGAGGTCTTATGAACTAGAGTAAGAAAAGAGTAATATTATTCCTGAGTTAATCGTATCTTTTTTTACTGTACTACTCAGTTCCTTGTCTCCATCTTTCCTCTGCTCATGCCCTAGCACTTGCTGTGTCATTAGCTGAGCACGACATTACACAAGGGCCTGATTTAGTAAACATTCATGCTCAACATGCACTGCTCAGGTAAATAAACA
Organism: Monarcha castaneiventris obscurior; assembly: GCA_026261815.1. NCBI lineage: Eukaryota > Metazoa > Chordata > Aves > Passeriformes > Monarchidae > Monarcha > Monarcha castaneiventris. The sequence goes on along the minus strand of JAMPIT010000059.1, from coordinate 11,672,436 downwards.
AAAGCAGTTCCTCCAAGTCCAGAGGGACTACTCACACTGAATAAACTATGCTTGTTAGCATGAGCTGATACGTGCTGGAACAACTCTGCTTCTGTGCTCATAAACCAGATCTGGCTGCTGCTGCTTGGTACAGAGCTCCACACAAGAGCTCTCTACCAGTGTTTGGGTTCTACTGCACAAGTTACAGCACAGTACAGAACACAAACAAAAAAGGCTGCAGAGGAAGAGTTCAGACAGTGACATCACCAGGCAGTGTCACACTGTCTCTGCAATAATTGTGCACGGCTTGTAACACCTGTATCACACAGACTCCATTGCTATCAAGTATCCATTTTGCCAGGACTGCGCTAACAGACACATAAAAGAATTCTTCTGAACAATCTGAATTTATTCATGCCCTCATGGGCACCTGTCATATTACAGCTTCTTAGGCTAGAGGGCAGACAGACCAGTTTGTATATCTATTATATCTTATACAGTGTTAAACAGAAATAAGACAATGTAACTGAAGCTCAAAATAGCTTCATTTTCCCACCTCAGATGTGGGATGTTTTATGATGTCTTGTCATAAAACTGTGATGCAATTGAAACAGACTTCTAACATGTTACATAGTTCTCAGGGAATCACAGAATCCTCACAGAATCATCAAATGGTTTGGGTTGAAAGGGGCATTAAAGATCATCCAGTTCTAACCAACCTTCCATGGGCAGGGACAGCTTCCACTAGACCAGGTTGCTCAAAGACCCATCCAGCCTGGCCTTGAACACTTCTTGGGATGGGGCATCCACAATTTCTCTGAGCAGCCTGTTCCAGGGCCTCACCATCCTCAGAGTAAAGACTTTTTTTCCTAACAACCAATCTAAACCTACCCTCTTCCAGTTTGAATCCATTCCCACATGTCCTATTACTAAATGACCTTTTAAAAATTTCCTCTATGGTTCTTTTTCAGGCCCCCTTTAGGTACAGGAAGGTGCTCTGATTCTATCCAGAGCCTTTTCTTCTCCAGGCTGAACAACCCCAGCTCTCTCAGCCTGTCTTCACAGGAAAGGTGATCCAGACCTGGGAGCATCTTTGTGGCCACCTCTGGACTTGTTCCAGTAGGTCCATGTCCTTCCTGTGCCAGGGACCCAGAGTTGAATGAAGTACCCAAGTTGGGTCTCAAGAGATAAATACTTCATATTTTAAAACCGTTCCTAAGCAGTGCTGATAACCTTCTTTTTTGGCACAAATCCTGTCTTAAAGATCAGTAGGAGACAAGAAGTTGGAATGCAGTGTTTTCACAAAAATAATCCCCTGTAGCAATTGCAATTATGGTTGAAACAATGACATTCTGACTGTACATAAGAGAACCTGATTTTTATTGTTTTTTAATTTCCTTTAGATGAAGTAAATAATTCAACAGCATGAATGAAAAAAAGAGGCAAAATTGATATTTTTTACAATTCATACAAATTTCTAACAAAGTTGGCAAGTACAGTAAGCATTATTTTCCAGTTTACATAATTCCAAAAAAAAAAAAAACCCCAAAAAACCCCAAAACAAAACAAAACAAAACAAAAAAACCCAAACCAACACAAACCAAAACAAACAGCCCAGGCCACAATCGACATGTATTGCTGAAACCAAAACAAATCCCCCATACCATTTGGTAGCAGAGCTGCAGTATTATCTTGATCAATTTTTGTCTTATAGGTAAGTGCATAGCATGAACCTTCAACAGTAAAGCAGAAAAACATGAGATTACACAGTCTGTAAAGGCAGACATGACAATAAAAACAACTCACTTCAAGATAATCAAACATCCAAATACCATCTGAATCACTCCAGTGTTTTAATCAACTAACTTTCTTCCACCTTCTCAAGCAAAATGGCATTGTTATTATTTTTATAAACTCTGTTCTGGCAATATTTTAAAGGACCTGTACTAGGGATAATGTTAGCAATACGCCCCAACATAAAACCGTTTTCTTTCCTTCCACCTGTGACTCTCCCCAGTCAGCAAGTGGAAAACCCAATTTTTTTTCCCAGACGTATTTCTATTACCAGTTCACACAAAGACATGGTGGAAGATGCTCACATTATTAAATAATTCTGTCACATTATCCGCCACTGATCAATTTTGCTTTTTAAAATACAAGTGTCAGAGCCTGTGAACTGTGTACAAATGTTGTATTGCTTCCATAACACTCCTGGCATAAAAAGCATTCATGAGATTAAAGGAAATAAGAGTCCCACATTTAGCAAGTAATGGATCTCTTATTCTCCTGTTTCATCTACATGTCCCCTGTTCCCCCCTCTTTTCCTGTAATTTTTTTTTGGTCTCTCTGGCTATCAGCTGAAGGGTACAAGAGCTATCATAAGCCAAAGGAGTGGGCCCTGCTAGATGAAAACAGCATGGTCTGACTATGCAACAGCAAATTGGCTGGGCAGAGGCTGTATCTTCCTTTGCATCCTCTTTTCTCTTACTGGGTAAGGATGAGCTGTCACAGCTCTGTTAGTGAAATATAAAAAACAAGGAAGCACATTTTTGCCTTGCCTGCTGTGGAACATGGCTCAACACAGCTCTGTATTGAAGTATGAAGGAACTGTGTTGAAAGATAAAGGGAGAAGGAAGATTTCTACAAGAATCTGCATAAAGGTGAGGTGTAGAAGAAACAGGTGTGAGGCTACATGGAAACCCTCTTGATAGCTGGCTTTTGGAATTGAGATGGAATAGGGGGAAATATATAAGGAACAATCAATCATAGGCATTTCCAAACCAGTGGGTGTAAACAAATGTTGTCACACATGACAAAGCAGAAAAAAGCATATAAACAAATTCATGCAGAATTTGCTTAGTGTTTTTCCTTCCCTTCCTTTAAAATACTTTCCAGAATAAATAATAATAAGACTATTAAAAATTTTACTGTGCTATAAAAAGTACATTACGACTGCATTTGTTCTGTTGTGATTTCCTCCTTACCTTTCTTCACGAAAGCATCAATGAATTCATGAGCCACCAATTCATGAATGGGTAAATTCCTCACCACATAGTATTCTCCAATATCTGCAATTGTGCTTTTCAGCACTTCAGGTAGCATGCCACATTCCGGGATCAAAAAAGACACCTATTAGGAACATATTTGTAATGTAAAGCCTATCCTAAAACCTGTTCTGAAAAAACACTCAACCAAACAAAACAACAAGACATACAAAAGAAAACCTCTACTTTTCAAAGACATCTGTATATTTTATCAAAATGAGATGGAAGAAGAGTAATATCAGGCTATTATCTTAAAAATGTATAAATTTTCATAGTCTCTAGGTACACCAAATACATTATTTGGTGATTTGGGTTTGAGGGTTTTTTTTCTTTTTGGTTTTTTTTTTGCTATACAATAGCATTTGATACATTACACAAAGATGTGATCTTACACAGCATGAGTTAACAGAAGATCTTGTTTCACATCATTATATATTTAGCTTGATGTTGCACTGGGACACCTTCAGCCCTTGCTGGAGTACTTGTTGAAGCAGTTCTACCTAAAAATGTTGGCTAAGCATTTCTGCAATCCTAGTGGAAAAGCAAAGACCAAAGCAGAATCTTTAATTTACCTTTTGCTTAAAACCTTTCCTGTACATTTTCCACAGATCAAGAGAACCCTGAAGTCTGGAAGACCAGGGAAAACAAGGTAATAAATGGCAACTAATACATGGGCAAGTACGAAGCATCCCAGGCAGCATAAAGCTCCATCCCTTTGCTCCTCCCCCCATCCCTCAAATAACTTCTTTCCCAGAGCTCTTGGAGAACAGGTGCGTATCTCCCTTGGCACACGTATTCAAGAGAAGTAAGGACTGACAAACGAGCTGCCTGCCACACCAGCAGAAAGCTTTCTGATTAGCTGCTAAAAATTGTCTCAGAAGTCAGAAATAGTTAACAACTAGCCCAGAGAGTTACAGGGAATGTGAAGGGGGTTACGAAACAGGGTCCTGTCTGATTGTTGCAAAATGTGCAATACCTAAAAACTTTCTTAAGGAAGGATGTTCTTTGATGTTTGGTCTTCGTACACTTTCAAGCCTAATCAACAAGAGGGGAGATTTATTCCATGAATCAAGAGCACAGCTAACAAGCCCTAAGTGAAGTCCAGGTGTCTTTGTTAAAGTTTAGGGCTGGACATGCTTCAATAGCCTCAGATCTAGGGCGAGGTTAACAAAGCCTGGGGAGAAGGATGCACCACTGATAGTGAGCAGAAAGAATGCAGAATTTATGGGCCACAAAGACATTTGGCAGAACTTCCGAGATAAGTAAGAAACTTAACAAACCCAACTCAGCAACTGTGCTGAATCAGCTTTGGATAAAAGGGAATTCCGGCAGGTGGAGATCACGGTCACCGACTCACGGACCCCCGACCCCAGAGACCCCCTGGCTCCAAAATGGAGAAAGACTGAGCATGCACATTAATTAGCATGGGAGACTCATTAACCAACAGAACATAGAATACTAATTCATAAGAGAACAATGTAACTTGTAGCCAATGAATACTAATTCCTTTGTTTGCTGAAACGCATAAATAGTGAGAAGTTTTGATAGGTGGTGTGCTTGATAGGAATAAGCAATGTCTCCTTTCTAAACGGGACCCTGCGCCCGTGTTTAGAGAGCTCCTAAAATCGGCACCATCGCCTCTCCCACTGGCTCACCCCTCTGCTCCTCCTGCCCGCCCGCTCTTCCACTCCTGGAGGAAGGAGAGACTTTGGGTGGTTTTCCCATGCTGAGCGAGACCACAAACACAAGGGGGGCTAATTTGCTTCTATTTACCCTCCCCAAAAATGAGGCGCGCGGGCCCCGTCCGGCAAGGACGGAGGAGCCCCCCTCAGAACAGAGAGCCCGGCGCGAGTGGGGCACCGGCTGCGCGGCCCTGCAGCGGCTGACGGGCACAGCCCCCGGGGACGGGCGGCGTGGGAGCCTCAGGCAGCTCCTTCTTTCCCTTTCCCTTTCCCTTCCCTGCCCTGCCCTCCCCGCCTCCCTGAGGGGATCCCGCCGAGGCCCCCCGCGCTCGCGCCACTCACGCGGCAGCTGTAGGCGTGGTCCCGCACGTGCGCCGCGTGCCGCGAGCGCGGGTGGCGCGCGTGGCCGCGCTCGCACACCAGCAGGTGCCGCGGCGCGCGCCCGAGCTGCGCCGGCAGCATCCCGGATCCCGCCCGGATCCCGCCCGCCTTCCTCCTCCTCCTCCTCCTCCTTCTCCTCCTGTGCCGCCGACCGGCAGCGGCCAGGCGCGGCGGGGAGGGCCGGGGAGGGGCCGTGCCGTGAGGTCACGTCCGCCGGCTCCGGCGGCGCAGCTGCTTCCGCTGTGCAGGCGGCGGGGCCGCGGTGCGCGCTGCCGGCCCTGCCCTGCCCTGCCCAGCGCCCGTGGCCGCTCCCGGCTCTCGGTCCGGAATCGGGCACCGACCCCGCAGGGGCTGGGTGTGCAGCCGCTGGGTGCGCACTTTGGGGGATGCTTCCGTGCCCGGAGGGACGCACAGGCTAGAGAGAGGACCTTTTCCAAGAGCCTGGAGTGACAGGACGAGGAGCAGTGGCTTCAAACTGAGAGTGGGGTTAGATTAGATATCAAGAAGAAGTTCTTAATTGTGAGGGTGGAGAGGCACTGTAACAGGTTTTCCAGAGAAGTTGTGGACGCCTCATCCCTGGAAGTGTTCAAGGCCAGGTTGGATGGGGCTTTCAGCAGCCTGGTCTGGTGGAAGGTGTCTCTGCCCATGACAGAGGGGATGGAACTGGATGATCTTTCATGTGGACTTCCGATTTAATTTAAAACGGCGCCAAGCAGCTTTCTGGGTAGCTGCTGTTTCTGCACCCAGCACAGTCACTACTCCAGCGCTTCTGGCTCCTTAGGCTGACCCAGCCCCCGCTGTGTCAGGGCATGTGCTTTCCAAATTCCCGTGTGCTGGAGGGACACCGGGACACGGCTGCTGCTGCTGCTCCGAGCTCGGTGGCTTGTGCCCTGCATCGCCTGAGCCCGAGGGGAAGCTGCGCCTCGGGAGCTCGCTGGCTCCTTAACGCTGTGGGGGAGGGCTGGATTCTGCACCGCCTCTATAAATCAGATTGATTGGATTATTATGAATCAAAAAGGGGCCGTGTAATCACAGTAGCCTTCTAATTTAAAGCGTGCAAACGCTAACGGGGAAGGAGCTACGTGATTGATGTCAGTCATTATCACACCCGCAAGCAGAAGCCTCTGAGGGCAGACGAGCCTCGCACTGCGGCGGTCAGAAAGCCTGTGCTACTAAAGGGGTGAAAAGTTCAAGCCTCTGATCAATAAGCCCAGAGAGTCGGGCAGGAAATTTCAGCTATAGTCAAAGCAGCTTGTGGAGGGGCTTTTACTGTTTGTTTGATTTGATTTTTTTGGCGGGGGGACTGTTCTTGTGGGGTGTGTTGGGGCTTTTTAATGAGCTTCCCTATGCTAATACAATTTATGCTTTCTGCTGGGGATATGAATGGATGGGAAGGGAAATGAGGAAAAAATATGTCAGGGAAGGGTCAAGAGAGTCAAGATTCATGGCTGCATATTCAGTGTTAAGTCAGTATTTTATGGATTCTGGCAGGAGCGTAGTTCACTGCAGCACAGTGGAGCACTGAAGGATTCACATCACTGTTCAGTCACTTTGGTTCATATGTCAGGCAATTCATTTTAACCCACCCTTAGTCAGAGATATTGGCTGTCCTATTATAGAGTGTGTTTTAGAGAACTCCCTGAAGATACTGAACTGCAATAAAAAAACCCACTTAGAAGTCCAGTAGTCTGTGCTGTAACATACAGAATTTCCCTATCTTTAAATGAGACATAAATCACATATATGTGTGTATGTGTATGTGTGTGTGCACGCTAATTGTTGGTTAATGCTAACATTTTAATAGTGGTTGTTAAGTTTAAGGAGTAATTTGGTTTGGGATTTCTTTATATTGTAAAAAAAAAAAAAAACCAACAAAAAAACTCAAAAGAAACCAAACAAACCAAACAACTTTTAATCTTTAAATAATTGAAGGTGTAAAGCTATCAATTTTCCCAAGGATTTCAAACCCGTGACAGGGTAATGCAGTTTTATGGCAATTCAGTTTCTGCATGCCTAAAGACAGTTACAGGATGGAGTAAAGAGGAAGGGATTGCCGTGAGGCAACCAGTGGTAATAGGTTGGAATATGGAAGGATCTCTCAAATACTTCCTGGGACTGGTGAAATTCGATTCTGATTTTGTATAAAATGACTGATTTTGGCAAGAAAAGTCTGATCTTCACATTATGTACAGTATCTCTTCTTGTGAAGCCCAGCTGCTGCTTGCATGCACTTTTTTTCACTACAGAAGAGCATTCTTAACTGCTGGATTTTCTGATTTAAAAACCAACATTATTAAAATACTTAGAGTTTCATTAAATCAAATCTAAACAAGTATTTGTCACAGCCTGAAACTGGTTTGTGTCTTTAAGATGAATCAAAGTATTTTCAGTCACTCTGTTTTCTTTCTAAAATAGTGTTGACTGCAGAAGAGAAGGAAGGAAGTTGTCTAAATCTTTTAACCTTGGCTATTATAATTAGTACTTGGCAAAACAGAAACAAACAGGTACCTCTGGCGCTGTGTTCATCTATAATTAATAAAATGCATAAGACTGAAAACCAGCAATTTACTTGATGCGTGTCAACTGGTTTTTTTTTTTTTTCATGGAGGAAAGTGGAAAGATGGTGGAGATGTGGACAGAGAGCTTTATACCCTGTTTTTTATGCACTTGAGTCCATATATTCAGAGAAGTGATGGACTGTAAAAAAGGTCCCACTCAGACTTTTCTTCAAGGGGCTTACAGACTCTGCCAAGCTACTCTTCAAGCCAGGAAGATTAATTAATGCTAACCATGGACCAAGCTGTTGGATTTGGTTTAAAATGCCATTAAAAACCCCCAAACAGCCAACCATCTGATCTGTTTTTCTTAGAGTTAAACCCCCCTGTAATCTGGGAAATGTCATACTCACTCAGGTTTGTGGTACTACAGTGGTAGAAGAATTGAGAGGGATAATTCCTCCAACAAGGTTCTGGGGAGCACGAGTGTCTTTTGTCTATATTCAAGCAGGGTCACCACCTCCACTTGCCTACCGAGGATCAGATTTTGTCAGGGCCCCACATGATACTGGGAAAATTTCATGCACTTTCTCTCTCCTCCTAAACAAATCAATTGTCCTTCACATTGTGGCTAATACAAGGCACACGTACTCTGTTTTCTATTCACACTTCCTTGCAGTAGGTAACAAACTGTGGCCATGTTCCCCTGGTTGCCCCTTCATCTTCTGGGAAACATCCTAGGGAATACTTCCACACCCACCCTGACCTTCCATGGGCAATAAATATGTGTCCTTCTCGTTGTCCCCTGACAAATGGGGAAAATGCTGCATTTTCCATTGCTAAGGTCTGCTCTCCTGGTGTGACAGATAAGGCACCATTTCCCCTCAAACTAACCAATTAACACAATCATGTTAAACTCCTTGTAGCAGTTCTGTTCTCAATCTGTACATAATTTTTCTAGTTATATGAGTTGGTGTGCTAAAGAATATTAACTGTCCCTGCAGAAATTGTCTTGATAATATCCTTAGAACGTTTTATTTCCAGTAACATTAGTGCTGCTCCTGGGATTGCAGCAGATCACACAGTTACTTTACTACACCATCATGAAGATACAGAATGCAATGCAAAGAGAAAATAAAACTAAGCATTCCTTCCTGTCCACACCTTGAAAAAAACCCAAAAAAGGCAGCACAGAAATTTAAGAGTAGGGTGCATTTTCTCTTAAGATCAGTGCAGAGTACTTCTTTCCTGTCACAGCTCAAGCTTCCAGGCTGCTTCAAGGAGAGGATTTGCCATTCCCACCAATAAATCAGTAATATTTCTTGTACCTGTTATTGTTCTTTTTTTGTGTGTGTGTATTACTGCATATTATTAATAAGTATTGGGACTGCAAGGCCACTGGCATTTTCCTCCCACCAAACTGTTTTTCTCACACCCCCAAATCATAAAAGGTCCTGTGCTGCACTTCCCACCAATCTTGTGTGGGGCTGGCTGTAGCTGTTTCCACTGAGGATGAATACCAAAGTTTGGCCCTGCAAGTTTGGCACAGTAAAATTTCAATCACCCTTTTGCAATGCAGCATCAGAGTCACGTGGTTGCTGGTTTCAAGCACAGAGAAGCTGGAGATGGTGCCAGCAGAGGAAGAAAGCCACGGGGAGAGGAGCCTGTTCTCTCAGCCAGCTGGAAGCCTGTTTCTCTGTGGCTGGGTGGCGAGCAGCCACCTTGCCTGCACACAGGTTCTCAAAAAGTGGTTACTGGAGTGCCTGGATTCATGGTTTCTATCTAATATTATCTATGAAATCAAGCAACAGAAACTGTGTAGTAATTTAAAATAACCCAAGATTTAAAAAAAGACCCAAACCCACAAACAAACCAAAAACATGTTCCCTGGTAAGAGTAGTATTTTCAGCAGGATTTAAATGTTTAGAGACCAGTGTGGCATCGTCAAAAGTTTAAAATTAGAATTGTACATTTCATTCATTTGAGCAAGATTCAAAGTTTCAGTCTAGATGTACAAGAAAAATACTTTCCCTGCCCTCACCTTCCAACTGTGCTAATGTTAAACTGGCTCATAGGATCAATGGAAGCAAGTCTTGTTCAGGAAGTATTTAAAAGACTATGTGAAGGTTAACCATCAAGTTATTAATGTATTTACATTAATACACACATATATATGACCATAAACACATGAGAGTATATGAGAACCCAGGAGCGCAGATAAGAGTAAAAACACAAAAGTGTGTATGTATATGTGAGTTGAAGCCATAACTACACACATGAGGTTATCTTTTTTCTCTGGTCCCCATGATTTTTCAGACTGGAAGTCTCCCAAGAACCTTTCCTGGGAGGTGTGCACAGTTGTTATGCAAGCAGACTGTTTTAGTCTGCTTCTGGGTTTTTAGGGTTTTTTTTGTCCAGAATGACTCTGAGGTCTTTGTAATTTCTTCCTGAAGTTGCTGCTTTGTTTGGGAACACATTAAGGAACAGGCAAACCTTTCTACATGCCTGGATTTTTGTTTTAGGCAAAAAATCCAGACAAGAAACTGCACCATCCATTAAATCAAGCAAACAGCCTGGATTTTTGTTTTAGGCAGAAAATCCAGACAAGAAACTGCACCATCCATTAAATCAAGCAAACAGGAAAAATTGGATCAGTGTAAAGACATGACATCTCAAAAAAACTTTCAGGCTTCACTGGTTGCCTGGAGGATTAGAGCTCTCTGCAGAACATACTGAAAGGTGACCACCTCACTGCTTTTATCCACTGCACTTAAATGTCAAAAATAAAGAAGGGAATTTGCATCTTGTTGCAGCTGAGTGACAAAACTCTATGGGTCTTCCTGTTCTGTAACATGAATCAAGAAATTATGACTACATGGCTTCAGTTGTTAACCATAGTGATAAGACACCCCCCTGAACATATGGCAGGAAAGAGACATAGAATTTTGCACAGAGTCATTAATCTTCAAATTTGAAAGTAAGACAGGCTTCACAGTTAAATAAAAATACTCTGCATTTGGCCAAGATAAACTTTTTGCCCTTGGAGTGAGAAGGAAGTGATTTCTGTTGGGGAATGAATGCATCCTTTTTGTGGGAGAAATAAGAAATGTCATTTTTTCTTCATTTGCCAGGATAACTAGAAAAGAGCAAATAAAATTAAGTGAAATTAAATGCAATCTTCAAGGACAATGGAAAAAAGGAAAAAACTGCAAAGGAGAGAAAATTACTCTTGAAATAGGTCTTTGAGGTGATTTAGTTTTTTTAATCACTGAATCCATTCAATATCCACAATGAAAATTAATCCATTGCTCTTAACACTCTTGCTCAGTTCATCAGTTCATTAATCCCCCTTGGTTGTTAAGTTGCTCCTCCTTGTGTCACCAGCCTGATTAATAATTCATAAGATAACTAAGGGCTCAAAATACTGTTTCCCTAAGACTGGTCTGGTTAATCTTGGTCTTGTTGAGTTATCCTTAGATTTGCAAGTTAAATGCTCAGATGGAAAGGGTCTGGGTAGCACTGCTTATCTGATTAGGAAATAGTGGTGTGTAGGGGAGAGGGACATTAACTTCTAGAAATCAAGCAACAAGTCCAGTGGGATGAGTGGACAGTGATCTACTTACTGCTGTTGGGAAGAGGGTAACATAGAGCAGTGGGAACTTTCTGTTCACTTTAACTCTGCTCATGCACTTCTGTTTCTTGGATGGGAGACGGAGCAGAGTGTGAATGGCACCACTTCTTCAAGAACATCTTTATTTTGAAAACAAAGTGTCTTCTTTCAACTGAATTGTTTTTGAACTCCTTACAGTGTGACTTGTTCTTGAAGTATTTTCAAACTGAAGTGAGTCCTTCTGCTTCACTGAGTAAAAAGATAAACAACTCAGTTTTGGCACCATTAGGTTGCATTCACAGTCTATCATATTACAGAGACATTAGAAAAGATGTACTGAATCACGGAAGTAGCAGCCTTTAAATGTCTCCTCAGTTTGGGAGTGAAAAGAAATAGGAGACATGTGGGATTTGTCTTTTTGTTTTAGTTGGATATGGAAATGGAGACAGAAGCAGAGTTACAGCAGATTAGTAGTCCAGATACCAGCAAAGGAAACATATTTTGCTAAACTTATTCTTAAATATTTACTCTATGAAAATGTATTGAACTATGTATTATCTGCAGATGGCTTGTAAAAGGAACTGCTCTGAATTGTGCCAAGACAGTAGGAACAAAAAGTCTAAAAGAACTTTATTAAGGTTGCCATTCCAATTCATAGTGACATGAATCATGATAACATTCTTTAGTAAGGTTTTAATGCCATGATCACATACTACTTACATGGCTGGAGGACTTGCACTTCATTTCCTTCAAATTACAAAGAATGCAGGAAGGGAAAGGATGGTCCTGTCACAGAGACCAGTGATTTTCCAGCCTGAAGGGACTAAATTTTATTGCTGCTCCTCCCATTAAGCACCTGGCAGTGCTATGCAAATTGCTCAAACTAACTTGGCTACCTAATGCATATTGAATAACTTTCTACCCCAATAACCCAAGCAGTCAGATTTCAGAGGTGCTGAGTTCTAGCTGAAATCAAAAGGAGTGATGTGCTGAGTCCATGAAAAATCTTCTATTCTCATAAGCAATTTCAAAAGTCAAGTTGCTCACTTCCAAAATGAGCACTTAGAATAAAAGGACACTTTTTACCTTGACCTCTCCTCAGCTCAGCTCTCTAATGCTAAAAATCAGGAATACTTCATCTCACACTAGCCTACTGTTTCTGAAGCTACTGAAGATACTGTGGTGCTGGGCACAATGGAGGGTCCCGTGAGGAAATCCCATCACATCTCCAGAGCAGGACTGGAATACTGTTCAGTAAGTACTGCCAGCTACACTTTGAGCAATGTGGAGGAAAGCAATGACAACACCATTGAGTAGCTGTCTATCTTGTGTGCTTAACGAGACAGTCCTGAAAGAAAAATGGCCCAAAAATGCATAATTAAAGGCTGTTACCTAAATGATGGGCTCAAAAAAATAAAAAAGGGCTGCATTAAGGTTATAAAGGCAATATGACTTCAGGCAATTTTTAGTGTATTGATGCTTGGATCTGTATTCCCATCATTCTTTTAACATGGATTTTGTTTGTGGATAATTAATACTAGGCTCTGTTCTACTCTTTAGAAAAAAAGTAATGATACATTGATTTGATGAAATTCAGCATATTGCCCATTGAAATGTGGGCACTAAGAAAGAGTAGACAAAGTATATTTTATTTACCTGAGTTTGCAGGACAAGGTTTATATGTATCTGTGTTTAACACTGCTGCTGTTTAGCACAAACTTGGACTAGGTCCATGTCTTGAGAGATATTGCCATGGGTTCTTGAAGGAGCAGTAGCAGACATGAATTTGTGCATGAAAGTAAGCACAGAACTTCAGTAGCTCCACTTAGTACCATCTACCCAATTAGGTTTATATTTTACAATGCTTACAACATTTTATAACATCACCTTGGGGGAATATGTCCCCCAGTCCTGCGAAGCAGTGACTTTGCTGAAATCGTGTACACAGACACTTAGAATGAAATACTTGCTAAAATTATTTGTAAGCTTAGGTCAAATTATTTTACCTGACCACCAGCATTGCTGCAGTTTGTTCAGCAATTCTTTGCAAATAGTAATAATAATAATATAAACTTTTATATGACAGGTGCAGCAGCAACCCTGACTTCACGTTCACGCACCTCCTCCTCCTTCATCCTTTAACCAGCGATTCCTGCCTTCTCTTCTCCCCACGCCAAGCTGCAGCAGGTCACCTCTTGAAGTGTGCTAATGCACCCGTTCATGTTTGTTACTACCCTGACAGGATCATGTGTGCCTTGTCTTGAAAGGCTTCAACTCTGATTTGCTTCAAACAGAAAGTCCTGGCTTTAGAATGTTTTCTGATTTTAAAGAGTTAGATAACACTGCTTCTGTTTGCAGGACAGGTAATCTTTTACATATTATTTCAATTTTTCGTTTTGTTGCTGGAGAGGAATGTATTTGCAATCAGATGAAATTGAAAAGCAGTGACAATCAACCACACCACCAGATGGAGCTTCTTTTCTGCCTTTCCTGCTGAAGGTGCTGAAGCTGTGGAACTGAACTCACTGGGACTGTGGAACATTTAACTGTTTTTATAGTCAATGAAACAGAAAACTCTCTTTCTATTTTTGTTTCTGGTGATGCAGGACCAAGCATCCCTGCATTCATAGATGCCTATTTCAGCAATTTTTATTTGTATACTGTTAATGACAGCTATTGTGCCAGTTCTTTGCTTTTACAGGGTAAGGCTCTATCATGCAGTCCTGTTTCTTGTTCATGCACTTGAGAGTTTTCAAGTACAGGCTCACTTACTAGAATGGCACACTAATATTAAAGCAGCGTGTAATTCTGCTCTTTTTTCTTTCCTACTGTAAAAATTATTAACATTTTTTAGAAAAGCAAATCTCTCTTTATTCAGCCCACTACATAATCTATTTTATTCACTGAAATTCAACTCTGAAGTCTCCTTGTGTGCTTTTAGCAGTACTGTATTGTGTTACAGATTCCAAGGCACTGGTTTATATATACATCAACTGAAGTTATGATGTTCATAAGTCATGAGAATCGATATAAATGACTGTGATAAACATTCTCTCTCTTTTACAGGATATACTCTATCAGATACCTGTTTTGCTATCTGGTATCATTGCTGAGCAATTGAGAACAGACTGTAACTGAGGCAGTCTTGGAAAACGCAGAGAGACAGGGTTGAATTTATTCCTTTTTTGACAGTGTGAAAAAACACACATTCAAGCCAACAAATTTTAATGTAGCCTTTATACAGCAAGATTGCTTGGAAGCCTATTCCCATTTTAACCCAAGAAATGGGACTGACGTCCAACTTACCCAGTGGTGGCTGCTGGACTGAAAAGGTTGGCCTGCATTTGCCAGGAGTTATTAGAACAGGCTACATTGCACAACTCTGTTTTCCCAAAGGACAGGGAGGTATCTGAGCTGATGAGGTCAGGTTAGCATTCCACTGTGCCACGTCAAACACAACTCTAAAGACCAGCAAGGTTTTGCCAGCCGACGTCAGGAAGGTCCTTCTGACCAGCTGGCAAATTCTGCTGTCCTGGGAGAGACCAAGCGAGTTCATGCCACTATTGATTTTGGTTGAGCTACGCGCCTTGCTGCTTGTAACAAAGGCAAACACAAAAAGGCAAAACAGAATTAATGTGGGCACAAGTTCATGTTGTTTTCCATTTTCACGCTGCATTTCCAATGAGTAAAAAATTCTAATGCTGTAGAGGGGGAAAAAAGGAGGGGGAGAAAATCTAATGACTCAGTCATCTAATGTTCATGTGCTAACAACTCAAAAAGGTGATCTAGAGATACATTGTTTTGTCATGTTTTATATCCTTTCCAGTAGTTAATTTTGGAGGGTATGTCAAGCATTTGGAATTTCTGAGTGTCCTTAGACAAGAGGTAAACATCTTCTGTCTGAATAAGTTTCCTTACAGAATTTTAAGAAGACATTGGGTTTTGTTTTCCAAAGGCAGGCTGCTAGGTGGCAGGGCAGGAGCAAAATCCAGCAACTTACGAAAGAAGGCAAGAAAAAAAGTTAAATATTTTAATACCTTAGCAATAGTTCTGGGGTAGAATGCCCTTATATCAACCTACTCTGGGTAAGATTGAGGTTCTTCCTCACTGAAGTCCAAAGCAGTATGCTAGCATAATATAGGGCAAGAATTTGCTCAAATTATACTTTTCCTAGATTGAAAACAACCCCAAAAACAGCCAAACAAAACCCCACATAAGCATAGAGGTTTCACATGTGAGGACCCAGATCCTAGTGTTCATCAGAAACTTTTGAAAGAGATGCGGTTCTGCAACTTTCTGGAGATCCACATTAAAACAAACAAAACCCATAAAACAAAACCCTTTTCAACTCCTATGCTGTGAATACACTTTGGAAGCTGAAACCATTTTTTCTCACTGGTAATCTGAACTTTTCCTTTTCAGAGACTGTTTATTTGAGTTAAATTGTTGAAATGCAACAACAGTCTATAAGGAAGGCAGGATGACAACACGTACATGGGAGGGGGTTTTTATCATCATATAATTTACTGATTAAAAGGCTGATAAATGGATTAAGATTTTCAGTGTATCACATGAATATAAAAAGTTTAGATAAATACCTTATAAACACCAAAGGTATTAAACCAATCTTGACACCTGTATGAACCACAAGATCAAAGCAATACTTCAGAAATGTCAGTGAATTTCTTAGTGAAGTAGGAAAGTTTTTGTGCAACATGGTTTTGTCACAGTTAATGCCAATTTCATTCTGAATTTAGAAACTTTGTGCCATTACCATATATTTACTTGTCATGAAGAATGGCCTTGATTTTAAACCAAATGCAGGGAAATCTTTGGCCCACTGAAATCAATGACAGAACTCCACCTTCAAGGAGGTCAGCATTCCACCCAAATGAAGGGACATACCTTGCCTTACTGCTAAAGACTTGGTATTAGAAATTGAAAAGGATATTCAACATCATCATCGGAAACACGACCATTGCTGTAGTTCAGGAAAACTGAGTAAGTGTTATTTTCATGTATTTAAAGCAATCTCATTAGGACCATCAGTTGAAAGTCTGCTGAGACACAAGAAAAACTACACAGCAGAGATCTCTACAAGTGCTGTCTGAGAGACTCAGATCTCAAAAGGGTTTTGCTTGCTGGGCATCCTGCAGAAGTTATATTTAAATCTTTGTATGAAAGATTTGGAAATTAAAGCAATCGCTTCCATCTATTTGTTTCCATTTCAGTACTTTTCCCATTATGGACCTAATGCATGCCTTTTCCAAGTACAGCTGCTTGGTTTTCCTGCATAAAGAAGAAAACTAGGTCTAATAATCTAACTTTTGAATAATTTCTATTCAAATGGTATAGACCCACTGAGTTTTGCATTCAGTGTTTGACCATCCTCATAAACATAGTAAACTGAAATACCATCCTTATTAGAAACACAGAGCAGCTAGAATTTCATATGGGACAACGAACATCTTATTTTTCTTTTTTAATTATTGAGGAGGCTATGAATATCCTTGCTGGCATTTTTGTACAAGAAACACGACTGTTAAAACTGGGATGAAGAGCTACATAGTTTTCAAAGCAAAGCAAGATGATTGTTTGAACAAATGCTGCTATCATTCAAAAAAGGTGGTATTAATTTTGTGTATGAACTGTGATAATCCCTGCCTATTTCTAAATCCCTGCAAATTGTTTCATAGGGCTTAGGAGTTATGACTCATTCACATTTTCTGACAAGCTATTGTCATGGGAGATTTTCTTAGAAAACATGTAAGTAGGAAATTGGCGAGATCTGGCATATTTGAACTAGGTACATCCAAAAGCTGAGTACTTTCCCCTGGGACTAACTGGAAAATGTGCTAGCTTTGGGTTTGAAAGTTGAAGATAATATTAAAAGTACATTAAAAGAAATGATGAACAGTATTTGAATAGGTTTCTGTTTTACATTGTGTGGCTGCATCCACAGAATCCTCCAGTTACTTGACTCTGGATGTCTGCAAACAAGAATTTTCATGTTAATTTTTTGTTCAAATGATGACAACTATCGATCCAAGCAGCTTGACCAATTTATCAAGCTCCATGTCAAATACAGCTCCAAGACAAAATCCCTGATCTAATGAGTCCTGAGAAATACATTCCCATACAATCATAGTGAGAATTGAAAAGCAATACCATGGATTGCTTACCAGTGATTCCAGTGATTTTCACATTCCTTTTTTTAATGTCATTGTCAGCAATCATCTTAGGATACAAATGCTTCTGCAAAATGTGTGTGCTGATTGCAGGATGGGGTCAAGGTGGGCTATTGTGAAACAAGAAGCAGGGAAATGAAAGAAAGTGCTGTGTTAATCCTGTGTGTAGTTGGTGACTCTAAACGTATCTGGTCCAATTTCAGGGAATGCAAAAAGCCTCATGGCTGCTAATAATGCTACCTCTCTTTTACTAGGAAATCCCTCTGCTTTTATCACAACTTTTTCTTTAATAAGAAGTGTGGTAAATAGTACTTAGAAGCCTGAGACCCGGGCTGCACCGTTCTTTTAGGAGAAGCCTTTTTAAAACATGTCAGAGAACACTAAATGCCTCCTTAACTAATGTCATCTGGCAGGGTTTGTTCTGTTGCTGAACATCTATTCTAAATGTTTACCTGATTTTAAATTAGTCCTTTTAAAATGGGAGCAATTGATTCGCACTTAAAATATGAGTTTGTGTGCCGTTAATGGCCTGATTTTAATAATTTTCCTGCAGTATGGATTCATGTTGCCTTAACTGCTTTTGCTTATTTTCTATGAATTGTAGTTCTTTTTGCAGGCCCGTCTCCCAGAGTTATGGAACATATAAGAAATGTGTATTAATTGCTACCCCATTACTTAACTTTTATCAATATTTACAGTTGTTTTCTCTTTTTGCTGTCCCTTATTTTGCTTAAACCTTTCACATTACTCTGAAATTTCTAGTAGTCCAAATGGTTTTGCCTTATGAGCAAATGGCACAATTTTTTCCCTTCGCTGCTTAAAACACTTGTTAATGATTTGGCAAGCTGGGATAGCTTCCACATGAGGAAGTAAGGGCTGGTTTCTTCATTTCTCCTTTCCTCACCATAAAACAGATTAATACTTCAAGAAAGTAAAGTAACAGTGTTGTGCTTTAGGTAAGGGTTCTTGAACATTTTAAGTACTAAACTCTTATCCTACACATCATCTATTCATTTTTCTTCCTTCCAACCTGGTAATTTGAGGTGCCATAAGCCTCAGACAGGTGAGTGACGAGGTCTCACTTCCAGGCATAAGTAAGAAAGTGCTTGCAACCTGTTTTCATCACAGTGAACGTTACTTAACAGGAGAGAGTTTGGGAGAGAGACCCAAAATTTCCGTCCACTGCTCTGCTAGACACCAGCAGGCTGGGAGTGATGATGAAAGCAGGTGACACCAGCACCTTTGCTGCCACATCCAGGAAGAGGACAATTGTGTTCCTCCTTCCTGAGCTGCAGCACCACAGAGCTCAGCTGAGTAACTCAGGACCACGGTCTGTGGTTTTACACCATTAAGTTGAGGCTGGTTGGTTCAAAGAGCTGAAGTGGTGGCACAGCAGCTCCCTTGGAGCAGGCAAGGCAAAGGAATGCTCCCATGAAGGGTTTAGCCAACAGCCTGCCAAACCTGGCAGCTACCAGCAGAGCTGGTGATGAGCAGCTGATGGCAAACTGGTGGTGTTCATCATGTTTTCCATTAGCAGAGCGGGCACCAGCCAGGATGTTTGTTCTTCATTCCTCTTCTTACAAGGCCCTAAACCCAGCGACAAACAAATGTCAAGTACTCAGATTCTCCAGCACTTCTGAGGAACTGCTCTCTGTTCGGCTCTTCTGTCAAGGTGTAGCAAGAACATTCTCACAGCAGTGTCTGCTAAGAAAACTGTTTGGTGGTGTTTCTGCTGCTTTGACATTCATTCCTCTGCGAGACCCAGACTGCACACTCAGTTGAACTGCAGTGTATTCACTCACACTGGGAGGCTGCTTTTTGGCAACCAGACTGATGCTAAAAATAAAACAACCTATGCAAAACAAACAGAAAACCTCCTTGCTAAATCCATAGTGGGACTATGTTGCTTCAAAAAGCATTGGACTGTTTGCCTATGCTTTTTGCTGTCTCTTCCATGAGAAAAAGAATGGAGGGAAGTTTAATAATGTAGTATTTTTGCAATCATCCGTGCAAATCACCCCAGACAATAGCTGTGGCATGCACAAAGTATAGAACCAAGTTTGGAAATCTCTCAGATATGGACCTCATGCTACTTATAAAAACATGTTGTTATAAGGATGCTGTTTACTATGTGTCATGCCTACAAAATAAAACTGAGAGGGATTCTACTTCTCTTTATTTATTTAAGGGGCAATGCCTGTATTTTGTTTTCCCTTCTTGATTTTTTGTTTTTAATTGGAAACTTTGGAGATAGCCTGACCTTCTAAAAGAGTGTTTGTGCACACGTGTGTGCCTCCTGAGCCTTTGGACTTCGTTTTACAGAAGTAACAGTACAGTTAGTGCCGGGTGTGGGTAAAAAAAAAAGAGATTTGCCGACAAAACACATTGTACTTTAAAAAGTTAATGCCCTGGAGTTTGTTTTACCTTTGGGGTTTTGTCCTCGAGCTCTGGTCTCAAAAGATTTTCTCTGCAGTTAGGATGGGTGGAAACTGCTTTACACGCAAAGGCCGGGGGTCTCACAAACTCCCAGCAGCAGAGGAGCGCGGCTCACGGGCAGCACCCGGCCCTTCCTACGGCCGGGCCGGCGGGGAGGGCAGCGGCTCAGCCCCGCTCCCAGCGGCGCCCAGCTCCCACCGCCTCCCGTTCCCTGAACGCACGGAACTCCTCGGTGATGCCGGCCTGGGGCTGGGCAGCTCCTGCTTAATCCTGACCCTCCGGGCTCTTCCTTCGGGGAACCTCCGACGGGTGGAAGCCTAAATAGCGACGACGGCGATGATGAGAATAATACTACTACTAATTAATTACAGTAATAACGAAGCCTGCTCCGGCTGCCGCCCACGGCCGCGCGTTCTCCCCCGGCCCGGGTGTGCGGGGCGGGGCGGCGGGGGCAGCCCGGCGGGCTCCTGTGCCCGCGGCCCCTCTCTCCTGAAGCCCTCAGGAAAGCGCCGAGCGTTGCTCGCTGCTCGCTGCCCCGCGCCCTGGTAACGGCGGCCGCCGGCGGGCGGGAGGACGTGCGGGGCCGCCCGTCCCGGCTGTTTCCGCGTTGCCCGTCCGGGGAGGTCCCGCCCCCGCCCGCGGCCGCCCCAGCCCCAGCCCCGCGGGGAGGCTCCGGGGCCGGCGGGGGGGCGCGCCCCCCGCCCGGGGCCTGCGGCGGGGGCGCCGGATAAAGCGGTGCCGGCCCGTTCGCCTGGCGGCACAGGGGCGGCCGGGACGGGCCCAGCGGGGCGCCCCGCCATGGCGAGCCCCGCACGCCCGCGGCAAGAGCTGGCGGCGGAGGAGCGGCGGCTCCGCGGCGCGGCCCCGACGGTGCCCCGCGACGCCAAGCGGGAGGCGGCGGGGGAGCGGCTGGTGCTGCTGGAGCTGCGCCGCTGCGGGCGGCCGCCGTCCCCCGGCCCCGGCGAGCGGCAGGAGGAGGGGGAGGAGGAGGAAGAGGAGGGGGAGGCGGCGGCGGGCGAAGATTGTTGCGGCAAGTGCAAGAAGCGGGTGCAGTTCGCCGACTCGCTGGGGCTGAGCCTCGCCAGCGTCAAGCACTTCAGCGACGCCGAGGAGCCGCAGGTGCCGCCCGCCGCGCTGTCGCACCTGCAGAGCCCGCCCGGCGAGGAGCGGGACCCGCCGCCGCCCGGCGCCGACCCCCCGCCGCCCGCGCTGCTCCTGGTGCCCGACTTCCCCGAGGGCGGGGAGCCCAGCGCCGAGCGGCTGCGGCGGCAGCGCGTCTGCCTGGAGCGCCTGGGGCGGCCCGCGGCGCCCACCGACGTGCGGGGCACGGTGCAGGTGCTGGGCGGCCCCGGCCCCAAGGAGGTGACGGTGCGCTACACCTTCAACGAGTGGCTCTCCTTCGTGGACGTCCCGGCCGCGGCCCTGCCCCCGGACCCGCCGGCCGAGCGCTACGGCTTCACCCTGTGCGTCCCGCCGAGCCTGCGGGAGGGCTCGGCCCTGCACTTCGCCATCCGCTACCGCAGCCCGCAGGGCGAGTTCTGGGACAACAACGGCGGCCGCAACTACACGCTGCGGTGCTGCGGCTGCCCCGGGGCCGGCCCCGCGCCCCCCGCCGCCGCCCCGCCGGGCCCCGCCGCCCCCCGCTACTGAGCGGCCCGGCCAGGGGAGCCGAGCGCAGCCGGGCGGGCAGGGACCGGCGGCCGCGCCCGGAGTGAGACAGCCCCGCTCGGGAGCGACACAGCCAGCGCACCCAGGGCCCCGGCCCGCAGAGTGCCCCGAGCCTGGTGGTTTTTAAGCAGGAGCTTCAGTTTCTGCCAGCGAAGCATGGATGTGCGTAGGCTCGCATTGCTGTGGCTTGTGGAATTGTTCTCCTTTTTGGTTTTTTGTCTTCCTTTTTTCCCCCCCTTTTTTTGAGAGAGCAAGGAGACTGAGTAGCGTGGGCTTTGCTTTTACTCTCTTGAAGTGAATTTTTGAGGTCTTGATTTGGGCTTGACTCCACTTACCCGACTAGTCAAGAGCACTCGTGTGAAAACTTGGTGGCGTGTTCGCTACAGATTTAACTTAGGATCCCAGTTTTCTCGTTCTCGATCCATTTGAAAGACACAGTACTGCGACAGCAACGGTGTGCTTTGTCCTTTTTTTGTTATTTTCTTTTAGTTCGATGGACTCCGTAACAATACGATTCACTGTTGTGAGCACCTGTCAAACCCGTGACAGGCTTGCGTGCCCGTCCCACCTTTGCCATGGCGGCGGCGGCTCTGAACAGCACACACTCTGTTTTGGGGCTGGATCTGGGGCTGGACCGGGCTGCTCTGGTTTTTGTCATTCGACACATTTTGATACTGCTCCCCAGGCTCGCGTGTAGATCCCGTCTGGCTAATAGCAGCCAACAGGGACTTCTGCAGAAATGTTTTTGCTTAAAATAGACTGGTGACTTCTTTTCACAACACTGACAAGTCTAAAACCGGGACAAAGAAGGAGTTAAAATACTTGCTGTTGCTGTGTTTATCAGGAGAACTTTGGTAACACCTTTGAACCATGCACCGTGAAGTAAAAGATGGTGTCCGTCTCGTACACGGTTCTGTATTTTCAGATTTGGGGAGTACTTTCTGGTTTGGATGACCCTTCTCACTGAGGAGTGCCGATGTGATACAGAGAGGGTGTCCTCAGTAACAAATGGAAACAAGTGCCTTAGTTCTGCTCTCCTTAACGTTACATTTTGCACCACATTTCTCGAGTATTTATAATTTATTCAGCTTTTTTGCTACATATTTTTCTGTATTTGTATGTCGCTGGGAAAGGACTTTGTTGTGCACACAGCTGGACATTTTATGGCACTGGACACTTGAATAGATTTTATAGTCTTCACTCTTGCACTGCAAGCCTAGAGGTTGACTACTGCTGGTGTCCCAACTCCTGAAATTAAGCAAAAAACTACCAATGCAAATGGGTTTGTAAGAATAAAAGAAAGTTTTAAAAAAAGCCATAAAGCTCACCATTACACATCTTTTTTTTTTTTCCTTTTTTTTTAAATTCTTTTTTTTTTTTTTTATTTAGCAAAATGTAACAGGAAACTTCACACTTTTGCAACCTGGTTTCATTCCCACCCTGTTGTCTGCGTGTCCTGAGCAGGGATGATCCTGCCCGTAAGCATTTAGGGCTGTAGCTGAAAATGAGTGTTGTACTGCCAGAGCCGTGAGGCAAATCGCCCTCTCAGTCCATGACAGCCCCTTGTGATGGGCATCTTGAGCAGAGCTGGGGTGTGAGGAAGCTTTACTAGCATGGGTGGAAAACTGGTGGGTTTCGGTCAAGTTTTGTTCTGGCTCTTCTGCAACTTTGACTCTGCTTGTTGTCTTTTGATACAGTATCTCAAAATATGGGTTATTTTTTGTTAATGAAAGAATAGGTAAGACATTTCCAGAATGCAGAAAACGCCCTGACATGGATGTATGGTCTTCAGTACGACCGTGGAATGTCATTTTCCTTTTTTGAAACAGCATACCATGAGATTTCTCAGGTATCTATTTCATCTGAAGATGTAAAATGTCTTAAAGGGCATTATGAGGACATTAGGAAAAACAGCTTCTTTATAAAATTCCCCATACCTGAGAGTATTTTCAAGCCTACAGCTAACCTGCCTTTTGAGATGGCTGGAACAGACCCAGAGCTAAAAGCAGGGGGTCTGTTAGGGGAAAGAAGTGAAGCAGAGGGAGCTTCAGACTAAAGGTTCTGCAGTTCTGCTCACACGTGCACTGCTGCTGAACACAGCCTGTCTGCCCTCCTCCCAAAAAAGCCTGTACATAAACCACAGCGTGAGAGTACAGCCAGAGACAAGGAGGTGTTTAATTCCTTCAGAAACCATTCTGCTGTTAAACTGTATCAGTTGCTCTGACGACGCACAGAGGGAAAGCTCTGTGCAGGCAAACAGAAATCCGTACTGTTGTCCTCCAAGTTACATGTGAACTCTGCCAAAAAGGTTTTAAGTGAGAATAGTGAACTCCACTACTTCCCTACACAAGTTTGTTTTAAATCTATCATGCATTACAGGATTACAGGATGTTACATGGGATAACCTGGTATGAACTGGCCTTTCTTCAGATTGCTGCATCAATGAAATAGTGCGCTCTTAAGCTGATGTGTGATCCTAACAGTGTCAAGATTGATCCTTCATTGAAGTACAATGTAATATTTGGGATTTCTGAAGCCCATTCCTTATTCTGTGCTTTGTTTATTAGTTGCTTCAGAGAAGAAGGAAACATTGCCAGAAAAAGGAGGGGAGGGATCTCTTCTTAACAGAATTTAAAGGAGCAGCCGTATGCTGATGGCTGTGTCCAGGCAGAGGTGGTACCAGGAAGAATCCTGGCTAGCTGTGCCCTATTGATAGAGGGCTGGAAACGTTCTCTGGTCCACTGTAAACATTGACATCCAGAACATGTAACATTTCTGTGTGCTTTTCAGACGTGTGACCTGAAATTCGAAATGCAAGAAAGTACTTGCTGAGGCTAGACAGTAAAATCTTCTGAGTGCTTCAGAAAATTGGTGCCAATCGAAAATCCTGCCAATTGTGTTAATTAAAGCACAACATTTTTGTGCTTTGATACCTGGTAAAGTGCTTTTATTTGTTATTAAGAATTACTTTTTGTGAAAGGAAGGGGGAAACATCTAGATGGGAATCAAACATACTCACTTTTTAACAGACAGTACATTTCTGTGCTCTTAAGATTTTACAGAAGCATAGATTTCCAAAGCAGGGTTCAAAGACAGCCTACTCCCAGTTGTCTGTATTTTCATAGCTAAGGTTACTGAGGGCTATGGAAATGCAAGGCTTTATCAAAGATTACACTGGGCAGCAGTTGTAAAAATCCAACTGGACCATGTGTGTACCGAAGGCTTCCAAGCCCACATCAGCAAAACCCAGGGCTCCTGCTCCTGGTCATAGGTTGAGACACATGGCATAATTGCAACATCATTCTCAAAGAAATAGAATCAAAGTGAAGTAGTTTTAATTCTGTTAAAATCTAAAGGCCAGTAGAGTAAAATGTTAAGTGAAGCACTCTTCCTGTTTGGTTGCATTACTGTTAGTGTATTTCATAAAGATTCAAAGCATAACTTTTGGAGGACGTGCTCATAAACATGCTCTCTCCCCTAACTTAAATAAGAAGTTTAAGATTTACTGCACTTTTGGAAAAACTCCAGCTTGAAAGATTTTTATTTTATGCAGATTTCTGTTCCCCTACCATGGATTAAGGGTTTAGGGGAGGAATAGCTGCCAAATGGTTTTATAGGTGTATATAAATGAAAAAAGTTTAATGTAGTTGAAACTCTATAGGGGTAACTGTGAAGGACATCAAAGCTAAATCTTCCTTAAGCAATTTTTGGCCATGTACACTTACTTTTAAATTCAGCTTTAAATGATTCAGAAAAGGACTGTGAAGCTAAATTTACTTTGGTGTCATGAAGATCTGTAAGCTTGCATGAAAACTACTTCTGTTTTATTTAAAATTGGAGCTTTCAGTCAGTACTTGGAAAGTCTGGCTTCTGCTCCCATTGGCTTCCCTGGGATTTGGATCCAGCCCAAAGTACTGCAGGAAGGTAAGGGAAATGATCTAGGTTTAATTGTCCATTCTGTTCAGAGTCTTGTGTTATGGGGTTAGGATAACATGGCACTGTGATGAATGTTCATCTGTCAAGAGTTCAAAATCTGCTGTCTGTGCATGGCAGTAATTAAATCACCTTAATTGTTTTTTCATGATTCTTTCTGAGAGAGGGAAAATTACTTGCCTTGGATTAGCATATTGCCAAAGACTGTTATAAATATTTATGGGGTGTACTCTTTCAATAGAAAGCCTGTACATTCTTCACAGGTCTCCATAGTTCTTTCTCTCGAACACAGAAGAGTAGTTACTTGAATGCACTAATTACCATCATTTCCCCCTCTTGCAAAGCTTCAGTAGATACTGGTTTAAGAGTACAAAAGGTAAGTAGTTTAGAAAGAAGCATTGAAAAAAAATATTTAATGACCTCTGTAAGCTGCAGAATCTTTTTGAAGGTGCATATGTTTGTGAAACAGATTTGAGAGTTCCAAATTTTTTCCTTTTACGGTTGTAGAAAATACACAGTTTTGGAAGAATTACTGGCTTCTCTCTCTGTTTTTTTCCTGCTTTCACATTAAGGCCTCATGCACTATTCTTATATTCTAAAATATTGAAAAAAGAAAAAGTAGGAATGTAAATGCTCAGTTAAAGAGCTGCACAGCTTAGTTCTTTTTTTTATAAAGGTCGTCAAGCAAAATATTCCCAAGAGTATGAAATAATTATGCCTGTGCTAAGAATGGTGGAACAAAGCGAACAGTATAGTCCTGACTTGAATAATGCCAGGATTTCACTGTAGATCATTATGGAAAACTCAGGAAAACAGTCAGTGCACAGCTCTTTCATGGCTCTGTTTACGCGTACGTATGGTCTGTGCTGGGTATTGGGAGAGACCCATTTATGCTGCATTACAGGAAGTAAAGTTGAGGGGCTGGTGCTTCTCCATAAAATTATTCTACCTGCTGATGTTAGAGGTTAAAAGTTTTGCTTTTAATGCCTGGAAACTTGGCAGGTTTTTTTACACAGAAATACCTTTTGAGAAAAGTGAGTAGTCAGTTAAAACCCTTCTTAGCCTATTTCAACATTGTATGTAAAGCGTTCACATGCTTCTCTCTTGGGTTGCTCTCCTGAAAATCTGTACCTCCGATATATCTGGGCATTTGGAAACTGCTTTCAACTGCAGAAGAATTTCTGGAGAGGCTGTAACACACAACAGAAATGCCTGTCCTTTGAACAGTTACTAATATTAATCAACTGGTTCCTTTTTTCCTTTCAGAGTGCTGCTTCCAAGTTTATCCTGTAAAAGTAATGACAAACTTCAGTATAGGCAAACATTCAAATTTTGGTTTATACTGCTGAGGTCAATAGTTTGCTAAAATGTCGAGATCGGGAAAAACCGTTTTCAATATAATACAAGAGCAAACTTGTTTTGCTAAGACAGTGCAGTTTTAGTAAAGATATTTATTGAGCTCTGTTCTAAGGAAAAAATATATACTTTTAAAAATAGTGGACATTGTACGCAAGTCATGGGATCGTTCCTTTGTGTTTTAACTATTCCTGTTGTTTACACTGCTTTGACAAAATCCAACAAAGCTTCTGACAGCGTGCCAAGAGAGATTTAATGAGTATTGCAACGTAAACGGAACTGGGGAAGCACAGAAGGTGCAGCTGTAAGAGCACAGCAGCTCTGAGGCTGGACCACAGTGCCAGCTCTCCAGTCTGCTCTCTCCCTCGGTGACGATGAGCACATCCCTAGCCAGGAGTAAGAACAGGCCAAGGGGACACCAACACAACACTAAAGTCATCCCAGCCTACAGCTGGGCTCAGCTTCCTAAGCCAGGTGTGGTTAGCAAGTACTTTCCTTCCATAGCTTGTAGGGTTTCAATGATAAAGCATTTGTCAAGCTATGTTTTTGTACAGAAGTGAGCATGTTTCGGCAAAATACCTTAAAAGGGCATCAGGCAAGGGAAAAATATATTTGTAGGTATCTTTCAATCAGGTACAACTGATGTGCACATAATTAACACTAACTGAGCATAAACTTGCATGTGTGTTACAAGCAAAGGAAACATAAAGACTTGTCCAAAACAGGGAACAAGCATCTATAATGCTGTGACTGTGCTGGGTTTGAGGAGTAAGTGGCAATACCTTTGCCAGCTTTGCACTCCTATTAATAAGCTAGGTAGTGTTACACAGACTTTTGGACTGTAGCAGCAGAGGCATTCTTGCCTTGCTTCTAATAAGTAATGTATAAATACTGTATGATAAGCTGATCAGTAATTTCAAGTGAGAACCAATTTTCCTTGACTGAGAAAGTCAGCTGTCTTACCCTCTGCAGTATGGACTGGGGACAGAGTGAAATTACAGAGCCCCACTACTTTTTATTTCCCCCTTCATGGTCCTCTCTGTAGAGTGTACCTGAAGGTTACGACTGCTCCTCTGCAGACAGAAATAGGTGAGGGAGAGAGAATCTGAGTGGTAACGTTGAGAAAAAAGTTGGAGCAGATGGCATGAATTGGGACTGCAGTGGTGTTCTATCTACCACCAAAACTTAACAACAGAATTTTCAGGCATTAATGGAGAAGTAATCTCCTTCATACTTTGGAGGGAATTAATGAGACATTTCATGTTCCTGTGACTGCCTGCCAATACGACAGCATGTACCATCTACATCTGTATTCTTGTTGGAAACAATGCTAAAGAACTTCACGGGAAAGGTATTTTGGAAGAACTGATTAAGCATTGAAAGAGTTCTTTTATTTTTTTTTTTTATAAACATGGTGAAAACATAGATTTAAATAGTAAAAATGTTACTGATAGAGTTGTCCCTCTACAAATCAGGGCAATGCTATTTATAAGGATGTTTATTTTGCTTCCTAGCATACATTCTCAGATCTTGAAAGGGTATGCAGGGCTTGTTCCAGTAATTAAGCTGTTTTAGACAAGGATTTTACATGTAGTGTTTTAGCAGCTAAGTTTCTTACAGTATAAAACTGGCAGCCCTTCCAAGCCTGTGTCATCCAGGAGGGTAGGATGTTACTACATTTCTGTGAGCTCACGGGAAGCCTAAGGAGCAATTGAACCCTTCTTCCCCTGCAGTTTCACCATTAACTTAAGTGCACTTAATTACCCAGTTGTGAATGTGGAGATTTCAAATACAGAATCTAATGTATATTACCTATTAGAATAATTAAATTCCATTTTAATAAAATGCTCACTAAAAGCAATTTACATTGCAACACTTATACACCTAATAAGGGGAGAATTATTACTGTATCTGCTTTTTATCTGAAATGGAGAAGGGGGCTACATTTGCAGTCTCAGGCACACACTCTTTTATTCTGTACACTGTATTGTCCATATGAAATGCATTACTAGACATTTCAATCTAACTGTACAAAATGGTAAAATACACTTTAAATGGCAGTGAGGAATGGGAGCTTGTTCTAAATTAGACACTTTAATTAGACACTCTGCTTTAATAATGAATGAACAACACAGAAGAACATAAACAAAGATGAATTTTGTGAAGCAAGAAAAATAAGGAGTGGTTTTCAAAGGCAACAGTGCCATGGAACTAGTTTTGAGCTTCTGCTTCTCTACTTAAAAAACCCACAACAATTCACTGAAATAAAAGGAAACTTTTTTTTTTTCCTGTACATCATTAAAATAGCTTTGCACTGCTTATTTTATCTCCAGATTTCTAATAGAAAAAAAATTCAAGCACAGCACGGACTTGAGCAGAACCTGATCAACATTTTTGCTTGCTTTTTTATTAATCTGTGGTCTTAAAAGTTTTGAGCATTCTACAGATTTAAGAATAACCAATAAAATGCTATACTGAGTGTTCCACTTTTTCTAGGCAAAGCTTGTTGCCGCTTTATGACTTACAGCACTTGAGTTACTGTTCCAGTTAGGTTCCTTTTCTTCTGCCAAAATTCATGATCCTTGTGAAAAAGGGAAGTCTTTCATAAAGTGACATGGAGCTTTCTGCTAATAGCTGCACCTCAACAAATTAAAGGAGTTGGTGGTGAAAAAAACATTTGAAAGCACCTAAGCCTCAGTAATTCAAGTCTTACATTCTGCTGTTCTGATCAGTTAATTGTTAAAAGTAGGACAAGACTGGTTATTAACTCTTGGAAACTGAAGAAAGAACTAGTGAAATTTTTATGTCACCTCCTGAAATGTCAAGGGATGCTCTTCAAGGAAGCCACACAATGCAGCCTATGATATCCATCTCTGGTTTTAATACTTAAAATAAAATATGTATTTAGTCATTTAATTCAGATGCTGTATATTTTTAAATACAACAGGATCAACACAAACTTAGTAACTGAGTGAGGGGATCTAAATCTAACACATTTTTTGTGGTCAGTGAGAGACAAGGTGAGCAGCAGAATAATGTATCTGGTTATGGGTAGTTTAATGAAGTTTTATTGCTGAAATAGGGAAGGATCTATTCCATCACATGGGACATACAAGCAAACAGATTTCAAGACTACCTTACATACTATTATAAATCACAGCCACTTATCTTAGAACATGTGACCCATTAGAAAATCGTACTTTGGTTGCCAAAAACTGAGTCTCTCAAGCATTTCTTTTGCTGAACAGACAAGCTCAGACAGGTGCAGTGAGTTTATGCTTCTGTATGTGGCACTGTGGGATGCTGAAGATGGTCCAGTGTTGCTTCAGGATCAGAGGCTTCTCTTGGCTATGTGTTTCCTGGACTCTCAATGACCAATTTTTCTGTGGAGTACAGCTGGCCAATGGTAACCTGAAATTGAACCAAAATATCAGAAAGCTGAAACCAGAAAGTAAACAGGTTATAATTTAGAATGCACAAAAAATTGTAAGAACTGAATAGCCCATATATTCAGCTTTTCCATAATTACATTTTTCTTTCTATAAACAATTCTTTTTGTAAATAATACACTTGTCTAGACCTTAAGAAAAATAACTGATACATAAAATTCTTGCATATATAAAATCTTGAAATAATGATATTGAGGAATACCCTTTAAAGTCTCAAAAATTAACATTAGAAGTTACTACAGATTAAAAGCAAGCAGGCTCTATGTTTAGAAAAATGAAAAGATGAATAAAATGAAAAATAAAAAGAGGGATAGAGTCAGCAGATATTTCTTATGCTTTTTGGGTGGAGAACCTAGATATAAATTGCATGGCATGGAATTATTTTCCAGCTCCTTTGGAATCCTAATTTAATTTGCTTTACAAATGGTGAAAACAGTTTAACAGTTGTTAGTTCAGCAGCAGCATTTTACACACCCTGGAACTACTTCTTGTTCATGAGATGGTATTCAGACTTCCTATATCTGTGCTTTCTAGTGCAATGAGGAAATGAAAAATGACAAAAATGCAACATTGATGCTTTGATTCCTCTTGTTCTTTAGCACTTTCTAGTCTAGAACATCAGTAAATTGTGGCTGGATGTGCAGCTGGTGGTCGTCACACACAGCTCCTGGCTTGGCAGCTGAGATGGGGAAGGAAGAAGTTTCATTCAAGTAGGGTAATGGAAGCAGAAGACAACATTTATTTTTAAAAGTATGGATTTTGGAGTCTACTTTTTAATATCTGTTATGCCCTTTCTTGCCCCTACTTTCTCCTTCAGGCCTGGGTACACAGTAGCTCTGTGTCCTTTTCACAAAAAAAAAAAGGTTCATACATTTAATTGTTGAATTAGGACAAAAAAGGCTGGATGCTTAATTACACTAGGCATGGTGTATTTAGTAGAATTTAAAACTGTGCAAATTAAGCCTAACGGGAAGTCAGGCTCTCAAAGAAGTAAAAAATTAGGGAAAGAATGTTTTTGGCATTTTCCGTTTACCATTTTTTGTGAGGAAAAAATCCTGGCCTCTCTTGTATGCTAGCACTCACATAAAATGTGAATAATATTGCCTTTTAGGAAATGAACTATTTCATCTTGATAAACAGCCTTGTCTGAAACTTGTAACGCATTGATTTAAATCTTGAAAAATTTATTACAAGGGAGCATTTATGAAGCTGTTCGTAAAGGAACAGAAGTTTTCCTTGCCAGCAAACATTTCCTTCTTTTGGCACTCTGAGCTAAGTTCGTAACAGCATATGAACAACTCTGATTATTTTTGAAGTTAGTTATGAAATATGTTGCATGTGGAATATTTAAAACAAAGGCCATACACAACTGTGGCATGTGTTACCAACAGAAATTTTAAGCTGTCAACAAGTGTTACTTGTCAAAGAGAACTCGCTGCTCTGGGTTATGTGGCAGGCTATACACTTTAGTTGCTGCCTTACCACAAACCATGCTGTAGTACTTAATTTCTGTATACTGTGTTTTGGAGCCCAAAGAATCTTTAATCCTTTCCCACACAGTAGAGCAAATTTAATGGGAGGCTCAGAGGGATTACAAAAATGCTGAAACCTGAATTGCATTTTTTTTTCCTCCCCCAGCTGGGGAGATGGATGAGACTGAGTACGTGACTTCTCAGTCAATCATATTCAGCCGGGGCAGACGGCTTTGCAGGAGAAAGGTACGAGCTGCTGTTTGCTGTCCCTGTGCCAGCAGGTGATGTTATCTACGGCTGCACCTCTTGACTCGACTGCAATAAAAGCACAGATTTCTGTCTGAGCGGCTTCCTTAGCAAACCACAGGCACAGAGGCATTTCAGCAAGTGCAGAGCCACCAGTGCTGTGCTGTCAGCCTTTGCTGAGCTGCTGCAGCTTGCCTGCTCTGCTGCCTCCCTTCCAGAACCTATGCCATGGCATTGGAAGCTGAACTTTGAAACATAAGGATTTTTTTAAAGCCATTAGCCTTGAATTTCTAAAGTTATGATCAAGACTTTCCCATGTGCCTGAGACAAAACAAACAGACCTTCCATTTATAGCTGCTGAAAAATTCCCATCTATAAACATTCCCTGCCTCAGCAGAAGGACTGCACCAGTATTTACACACTGACACTCATTAACCCTCTGAACCACAACAGCCTTCTTACAGCGTCCTCACCACACTGAGTCTAAAGAAAGCACTTCAGCAGCAAGCACTCTCTGTGGATCATTCTCCCAAATCAGAGATCTGAGTGGCTACCTATTGTGCTCTTTTTTCATCCTGCATGTTTGTAGCTTGTACACCACATTTACTCTTCTGGTAGGTGGCTGGAAGCCAGTGCATAGGTCAGTGCCAGGCAATTTTCATTGGCTACAGGAAACTTTTGGGGAAAAAGGCTCTGTGATTTGCGCAGCAAATTGGTTACCCAAAATTTTATTTACCTCTTTTGGTAACACATTGCAATTAAATTCCCCAGGAAAGAATGTGCAATAAAGAACCACTTTGTCATCAGAAGACACAGAAGAACAGAAGTATACAAGTTGCTTTTCAGCTCCTTCTGAATTATTTGATGTTTAAATTCTGCCTGCAAAACCATGTACTTTGGTTCTGACAGGTCCAGCCCTCAAAACCTAACAATCTGTCCTTGTTCAAAGATTTAGTACAGGTCTATATGGTCAGCTGTTTCTTGTGAACTTGAAAACCTTGGTATTGCCTTCTGTCTGAATCCAGGAGAAGGCTTAGGGCTTCAGAATGGGATTTATCAGTGGATGTAAGTGAGACAACAAATGGGGAAAAAGAAATCACTGAAGAGTAAACACTGGTCCATCCTGTTATCCAACCGTTCTCTGGTTATTCTGTGTTTGTGTGTTCATATGGAAACAGCACCAGTCCTTTGTCATAGCTGGCAGGAAGCAATCAAAGGAATAAGCCACTTCATGGAATCTTTCATTGCTATTGGGGAAAAAAAGCATGCAGGAGAGGTTTTCCCTTACACAGAGCATCAGAGATGAGTAAGAAGAGGTGCTGTAAGAGTTAAATGGTAGAATTAAGTAAGAAAAATTATAAAAGCAAAATCTGAATGTCCTGCAGACACTGAAAGAATATGCTATTACCCTAAAACTTCAAAAAATCCAGTCAAATTGACAACTCTGAACTCTGTCCTCTCCAAAGGTCTCTGGCTGGCCAGTGCCTGACTCTCAGGGACAGCTGTGGCTGGTGAGCAGGTTATGTGTGGCTTCCATGCCAAGCCATGTGACAGATGCAATTGCAGTGGGACAGTGCTGGCCTGGGAGGCAGCCTGAATCCTAGGGGCTAGCCTGAATCCCAGGGGCTGCCTTCCCATCTTGACACAGCTGATGGAGAAGATCCTGCAGACCCATTGCCACTACTTGCAAAATACTATTAGATTATCATCTTCAGTTTCTGAAGGTATGTGGCATGTGTTGTGTTTTTAATCCACACAAAGATTTTACTTTGCAGCTCAGAGTTGAGATAGAAGTGACTGCTCATATTTCTGCAGGGCTGAAAATCAGGTGACCGGGTTTTAAATTTTTTTTCGAATTTGCCTCACTCAGAGTGCATAGTTCTGCTCTGAAAAGTAGGATGGTATCTTTCCTTGACAGCTCTGTATAAATGTCTGTCTTCTTCAATAATCACCACGTTTTTCCTTCCTTAGGCTCTGCAGCACAAAGGTGGGCAGATATCTCTTCTTCCCATGTACTTTACAGAATTGGAATTGTGTGGTATATAACCCATGACCTCTAACAAATCCTGCTGAGCCCTGATGAAGTCACTTTTTTCTCACTGTCACTAAATTACTCATCCTTATCACCCTGCCAAACATGCCAATCTCCAAACTACTAGCTACCTGCTTGTGTGACATCTCTGATAAATTTCAGGGTGAGTGGCCTAAAATTACTGAGGTAAGTAGCTAGGCAGCAGCCTTTCTGCCCTCAAAAGCAAACTTTTTTTTTTATGCCACTGTTTATTTTTTGATGGCAGACAAAAGCAGGAGCAGCCTAACAGGAGAGGGTGCAACACTCTCACCTTATACAGAATCAACTTACTGGACAAGGCAAGGCCTAAACACATAAAAGTGCCACCACAGCATAACAATATGAAAACATTGTAAGACAGCAATTTCTTTAGGTCTCAGTTTTTAAAAAATTGATCTCCCAAGAGGGTCATCACTGGAGAAGTCACAATGGTTTCCTGTTTATCTTGAAGAAATGCTGATCATAACTAAAGTTGATGTACAACAGCTAGCTTTACATATAAAACACGTTTACATATCTAAAATATATATAGGTTGTTATACACACATGCATAAATATATGAAAAATACCAGTCTCTAGATAATAAACATAGCCATCTTCTCTCTTTTGTTACAAATTTGCAGGCAAGACATAGTTACCTTATTACAGCCAGGGATCACATATAAACATATACATTTTCATGGTTCTTTATTATGGAGAAAAAGGAAGAAGTCCTGTGTATTAATATATACCATACACACATACACACACGTGTCAGGTTGTTTTTTCCTGTTGCACCTGAAAAGTTGACAGGTTTAGGCCATGGGCACACTGCTGAATCTTAACTAGGAAGACAAATCCCTGATGATGCCACATTCATATTGCATTTCCTGCTGCTAATCTGGCCCTCTAACACTATATGAAGAAGTTCCACATGCATATTTTCTAACACTGTGACTAAAAAAATCTATCTTAAGTGAATGCTGACAAGAACAGAAACGTACAAGAGTAATGGTTACTTGTAAGAGCTGGCAACAGTCTTATAAGTTGTTTACCTAGAGTCCTTCCTGTTGGATGATGCCACCCAATTTGTAATCCTATTGCAAATTTAAGTGAAGTGGTTATTGTTTTTAAGAACCATTACCTTTTCTCTTCCATGCCCAAAACTGGATATGCTAAACACAGCACACTTTATAATAAATATTTTTCATATTTACTAAGGTCAGTTTAATGTTTTTTCTTTGTTTTTAAAAGAATATGGATAAAATTTTTGAAATGATCTTTTACTGCAATAATATACACTCCAGTGTGGTACACAGTAATTAATACAACTCACATAGAACCAAAACCTCATCAATAACTTCAGTTCCTTGCCAAATCTTTGCGTTGGTATTAAGTGCTGCATTTATTTTTACTCAGTAAAGAATGTTGAAAAACTGCAATTGGCTTCTTAAACACGTAGGTTATTCCAGTTCTTCAGAGCTGGAATTAATGTGGAAATAATTATTTTGGAGACATTTTCCTTATTTTAATTGATTCCATTTGTCTACACAGAATGGGAAAAGAGGTGAAGGAAAGCACAGAGCTGAGAAGTTGGAACTATTGTATATTTTAATTCTGCCTGTGCTTTGCAAATGCTGTTTTCTTTGTTTCTTTGTGCCATAACATCTCCTACAACTATTGCTACATGAAGCTTTTGTAAAGGCAGGAAATATTAATTTATTGCTACCATTTGTCTGGCTATCATTACATATGAAGGTGTGAAGTAAAGTAAGACAGCTAATAGGCGAGAACGTATCTGAAAGCTATTTCTCTTAATAATGATAAATTATGTAATTTTGTTAGAACCATATGCACTTTATCTTGAACACCTTCATTTGGCCTATCAGAAGCAGGATGATGTATTTATTTAACACTCTCATTAATTTATTCTGTGGGTTTCCCTGAAGAGATACTCTTCAGTGAGAAGAGCAGAGAATCTTATCTATTCCAGCAATGATTTACACATAAAATACTGTAAGCATATATATCCATGTGTATTTTGTGTATGGTGATCCAAAAGAGCAAGGGGTTCTTCTTTCTAAACGCTTACTATTTCTCAGTTAAGAGAGCCCCTTTTTCTTAAAATTACACAAACATGCTACTGTCCTTAGAGACAACCATGGGCATGACAGACCTGGCCTTTGCTCCAAATAGCTACACTTGATGTAGAGCTTGAAATAACAAGGGTCAACAGAGAAAGGAAAAAGGGAATCTTTCAAGCCCCTTCCAGCCTGGGTTGTTCTATGATTCTGTGAAAGCCAAGTGGACCAGATTATGTGGTCCTTCAGTAAAGCCACACAGTTTCACTCCTCTCGCTTCCTGCAAGCTGCTCAGCCTACAGATAAAAAGGAGCATGACAAGCAAAATGCCATCTTGAAAGTATGGATGCTGAAAAAGCCTCAGCAGGGAATCTCTTCAGCTCTCTGCAGTAGTTTGTGAGAGTTCTGTCTTTCCCATGCAGATTACTTTAAACAAGTTTACACAAGATTACTTTAAGCAAGATTACAGTATTGTAAACTTCTTGCACCTGTAGGTTGTTTGGCAGAATTGTTATGCCTTTAACCAGACAAATATTTGGGACTGGGTGTCTTAGAACTTGACCAATCCCCTCAAGGGGTGGATGGCCAAAAGACCAATTACCTTGTGCAATTAAACACACTCTTGTGAACTAACATATAAAAGCCTTGGAAAAATTATTAAATCGCTTCCATTTATCCCTGAGCCTGGATTCCGTGTCATTTCTCTACTCGGCCATGGTGAGAACAGCAACACGAGAGCACACAGGGCCCAACAGCAGATGGCTGCAAAGGGGAAGAATCATCCCTCTGCTATTGCAAAGGTTACCTTACAAAGATGTCAGGCAGTGGGCCACAGGAAAGCAAGCAGTGACTGATTTTGGGCTTAAACAGCCAGGTGAAGGTTTGATACAACACACATTTAAGGAACAAGCAGGCCTGCAGAAGTAATGCTCTGACTGGCTGTGATCTTTTCATGTTTTCAGCATCCAGGCAATCTCCAGGCTCCCACCTCTCCTCCCTCCCTATTGGATACCTGCTAATGTTATTTCAGCATCTTGCTTTTTCTCTCGTATTTGCATAGAAAGCCTCGACCTTCACAGAGCAGCTCAAACTCTTCGAAAGGCCAACAGAAGAAGCAGGTCTTCTAAAGAGTCAATCCCATGTGGGTAAAGGGGAAAAACTTAATATCTTTTCTCAACATAGCATGCAGAAGAGAAAAATGACTCAGTTAAGATGCTGAGTGTGGCAAGGAAAGGAATATAAAACATTAGTACTTGAAAATATAGAGACAAAGACCTGGATAACATTGTGCTGAGTGTGGTATAACAGGTAGTCTAGTAATGCTGAGACATTTGGTATGTAAATACCCAGACCATTCACAGAGGACCTATGTTTTGCAGCAACTACATAAGCAGAATTCATCAATGCCAATGTGAGTGCCTGCCTTACTTTTGTCAGTAGTATAATACAACAGCCACTGTCACAAAACACACATTCTGCACTAGGTCCACGAAAGTACTGTAATGTTTGTGCATTGCAGATACACTAACTCCACAATACATACAAAAACTCAATTGTCATTACGAAAGGAAAATATTTCACTCTTCAGTGTCTTCCTGGATCACTATTTCTAAGAGACTTTTGGAATGGGACCCTGAAGAAAATGTAGTCATTGTAGTCAGGTATAAGCAGATATTAAATATGTTTACTGAGTAGTGTGATCAAGTAACTCTGTGGCCCTAATAAACTTTCATACTGTGAACTACTGTGGTACTAAAATGAGCTGCCACAATATTATGACATCAGTCATAATTTAAAGACAAGCTTTTACAACATTTGTATTTAAAGTCAGATGCCAGAAATGCAATGTGCTGAAAGAACCAACTTCAGTCTTATTTGTCATGTAAACTGGGGAACTTGGCTGCTGAGGAGAGCTGCAAAACAGTTACACAAAGACGTATATGGCACGTTTGTAGATCAATGTCTTTCAGAAAATTACTTATCCACCCGTGCCCCCCTGCCTTTTTTTTCAATAATGCCTATCACCTTCTACACTTATCCTCCCTCCCAGTTCCTGAAAATACCTGATTTTGTCCCAAACCACTGGAACTTTAGAGATTCTCTAAGTTCCAGAGCAGCAAACAGTACATGGACTTTCTCTGAGATTTGCTTGTCTAAATGATGATTGTTTAAAGCCTTGAAAAGCTTTGTCTTCACATTTTTAAGTGAACAGTACATAAGGGAAGTGCACGGGGAAAAGTACCTAAAGTATGTGCATTGGGAAATGCTGAACTTCAGGAGGTACGACATTTTAAGACAGCAGGTGCCAAGATGCCAAGGACTGAAAAGCAGGACTGGCTGGATGCAGTTCAGTGTAGATGCACACAAGAAACCTGCTGGAGAATATGTTGGAGCTCACAGAGATCAAAAGCAGCCTGGGAGTGTGGGAACAGCTAAAACCACTGATTCTTCAGTGAAGAAAATGCTGTGGCACACGGCAATGCTGATGGCTCCAGAAAATGCACTTGGTATGGCAGCACAGAAATCCTTGGTCACCGCTGCTTTTGAAGGCAGCAGCTGTTCTGATCCCAGCTGGGCCCACGCTCACGTCCATTCAAAGTTCATCCCTGTAATATCTTACACAGCACAGCAGTCACCTGTGCACATCTGCTACACTTTCACTTCCATTTTTCTGAACAAGAAGCTTTCTCAGTATCTGCAGTACCAAAGTGTGAGGCTGCACGAACACCTGCAGTAATAACTCCATGAGACAAATGGATAACAAGTACACAACATGTATTATGCTTGAGGACTCTCCTGTGGGAGCTACCTCACTCTGCAGCATCCTGCCCAATATTTCATGGAAAGTATATACAGGTAGCAGAAGTACAGAGATGTATAATTACTCTCACAGCTCAGATCTCCGATTACTCACTTAAAAGAATTATTCGTAACTAGCAGGAAAACTGCATCAATTAAGACAGGTTGGCACAATCACCTATTACAGAAACATACATCAATTATTCTTCCTTTCAAGTGTAACGCACTGTGTACATTTGGTAAGGGAATACCATATTAACTAAATAAACTTGGATTTGTTTTCTTTATTTATTCTGATCTTATCCAAAACACCAAACATAAAGGGGAAAAGTTCACGTGACTCAGAACTAAAATATTGTTTAACCTAGCAATTTAACTTTTCTGTTTTGTTAATGTTCTTTGAGCCAGAAGAATGTTTTAAAAAAAGCCTTTTAATCTGCTATGAAGC
Organism: Monarcha castaneiventris obscurior; assembly: GCA_026261815.1. Lineage (NCBI taxonomy): Eukaryota > Metazoa > Chordata > Aves > Passeriformes > Monarchidae > Monarcha > Monarcha castaneiventris. The sequence goes on along the minus strand of JAMPIT010000059.1, from coordinate 11,633,119 downwards.
TATGTTTAGGGACATGAAAGACATAGGGACCCACTGAATTTTGGATTTGAATGGAAGTTAGCCATAGTTTAATTATTTGATGGTGATATGTCTGCTTCAAGACTCCAAACTGTCCTTATCAAAATTCCTGGTGCTGGTTACAGGATGGCACCAGGTACACTGCATTTTGTAAAACTGACTGGTGCTTTATTACCATTTTAAAGTAACAAGATGTTTTGTGTTTCAGGAAAAAAAAAAAGTCAATTCTGTAACATATACAATTTTCCAAGACATAAGAGACAGAAAATTCATTTTTCCCTGTCCTCCAAGAAGGCTGTAGCCAAGGATTAAACTTAATTTTATATGAGGAACAATTTACTTTAACGTTCCAATACATCTCTTCCTCCATACTGATGTTACCTTATATACACCTCAGATGTGATTACAGGCTGGGCTTTTCTCTGTGCCCATTCAAATTACAAAATAAAATTTGAAAGAGCAGGAATAACAAATCAAATTTATCTTTAGAAAATACAGCTGTATTTACAAAGACAAATTTTATATTGGATGTCTTTGATTCAGTCTGCATCTTCACCCAGAAAGGAGCACCCCATCGAGGCAAATAATTCCATGTCAAGTCTGTGCTGCAGCGTTTAGGAAATCTTTAAGTGTATCAGGACAGGAATAAATTTTTATTTTTCTGCACTAAAAAGACTCAATTTTTTTGGCAAAATTCTTACAGATTACTAAACTACAGTCATCTGTTCCTGACAAAATCATAGGGATAATATCTTTGTTTATCTTACTTCTGTGACGGAGGATATCCAAAGATTTCTTTTTTCTTGCTCAGCCATCATTCTTGGTTTACTATCTCCAAACCTCCAAGCTTCAAAGAGCATTTTTCTTTTCTTCCCCTCTTTTGGAAGAGTTCCAGTGAAAGCCATACAAAAAACCCCACCGCCTGAATTGTCTACACTCTTTAAAAACCTGCGTAGGAAGCCAATGAGAAGAAAGGACATTAATGTTTTAGGACTGAGGATGGATTTGTTGAATTTCAGTCAATGTTTGGGCCTGTAAGTTCTCACTTGCTATCCATTGTGCCAGGGACACCCTGAAATCACTTCTCAGGTCCAGCTCAGTTTCCAAACCAACACCCCAGTCAAAAACTGTGACTTTGATCTACATTATTAAGCAACCTGCAAACACAGTGAACCTCTCTGTTCCTCTTGAAGTTACTCCAGGTGAGGGCGGGTAGACTTGTGACTTCCCACAGCTTCTCCCCTGGGGCAGGAATTGCTACCCTTGCCTCTCAGTGCCAAGGCAAACATCCCCTGCAGCACCACACCAAGCTGAAGCCAAGCCCTAGTGCTTGAACCTGCCCAAGCTGAGGCGGGTGTCCTGCCATCATCACACTGCTCACACTCAGCCAGTTCCACACACAAATGGGTTAACTTCCCAGGGCTCCTCCACCCAGCCCTTTTTACAAACAGTAAGAAGAATTAATGAGGGAGAAAATAATTATTTGCAAACCCTGCAGCTTTTGAGCAGGAGATATCTGTGTTTGTGTGGATATAGGGTATAGCTTACATTAACTTGTTTAATTGGACTAAACTAAAGCAGCATTTTTTTCTTTTTTTTTGGCAAAGATAAATTACTGGGTTTAGCACAGCTGGTAAGAGCTAATTCTGTACAAAGAGTTCTTTTCAGTAGTGTGGGTGGCAAAACACTTTCAGCAACTGGCCTAATTAGTTCTCCCTTCTTTGCAATAGCACAGGACAGTTCAAAGAAGAAAAAAAAAAGAGATTGTAATGGAAGATGTGGTATAAAATCACCCTGTTTGCTCTTCTGGTTTTGCCAGTCCTCCCTTATTTAATGTCACACTAAGCAGAGGCTTGCCCTAGTATTTTGCAGCACAGACAATAATTAGGAGTGGGAGGTTAGCACTTATTCCAAACACAGGCAGGGAGCAATGTCTGTTCCTCTGCGCATGTCAAAGTAGAGCATTCCTCACCCAAAACAGCACGGCCAAACCCAAGCAGCAGAGTGATGGATGCACCACTGAGGGCTTTCCCCTCGGCAGAGCTCCCATTCAGCTTCTGGGTGGCTTGTTTAGCATGGAGTGGGAAGCCCAAGCTGCCAACAAGTTCCACTCCCCAGCGCACCCTCTCTGACACGGATCATTTATGTGACAAAAGACAACACGGGTGCCAAGTGGGATCATTTCAGCTTCACTGCTCCCGGCCTACAGCCCACCAGCTGCAGTGCAACGACCCCCTGCCCCAAGCAAGCACTGACTTGAGCACACAGACACCTTCCTTTCCCTGTGAGCTGGCCAAAAGCACCGGCTCTCCCACCAACACACACACTGACGTGTGCAGCTGTCGGCAAGATATGGCTCCTACCAGATAAAAACTGGGCTTGGCCAGATCCACTTGACCTGCTGAATGTCACTCAGATAAAGGGTAAAAGGCCAGGAAGGGCACAGATGTTTGAATCTACCTTCATTACAGGCCATCTAGAAAACTGCTGCAAATTTTTTTCTAGCTCTGCTGTTTTGAATAATGACTCTGGAGCTGTGCTTGAGTGAGTTACAAATCTATTAAAAAAACAATCCAAATCATAACAAGCCATTACCAATGTTTCTTTTTCTCCTAACTAGACTGAATAAAGGCAGGATTATGAAAAACTTCTGTTAGGAAAAACTGAATGTGAAGGGGAAAAACAAATTAAAATGAAGAATATTTTATGAAGACAAAATGACCAACTAATGAGGAAACTCTCCATTTAGTTTAAAGAAAAACACAGCAATGAAACTAAAAAATAACAGTGTTTACCTGTATCTACAGTTCCTGTTTTGTTTTTTTTTTTACATTTTTTTTTATATTTGCCCATTTGTTTCTGTTGGCAGCAAATGGAAGACAGAGGTCTACTCCTATAGATAACATTAGTCAGATTGATTAAAAACAAGAACTAATAAAACTTCTTAGCTCTGCCTGCTGCTCATTTACAGTTTGAAAAGTCTGTTACTGAGAATAATATTTTCTAATACACTCTTCTCCATAACAGTTGTTAGAAAGTTTATGGAATTTTCAGCCAATAGAAAGTTGTTGATGAGTCTTGAAAAGACTATTTAAAAACATTTTGGAGGGAAGGCAGGGAGAGGAGGCAGTTATGGGGAATAGATTGAATCTAGGAATTTGTCAGTGAAGAAGCCCATCTGAAATAATTTCTAATACAACACTTTACTCTTTCTGTGGCTTGACACCTTAAATATTTCATTTTCTTTCCATTTTTCTGTATAAAAACATTGGACAAAAAAGACTGACTATAAACAGAAAACAGTGAAGCCACTGCACACAAGCTATTATGTAAAGAGGAGATCTGTCATTTATATTTCAGTAGTAATCATCTCAGAGTTTTAACAAGAGGAGAGCAAGACTAACTGGTAAGAGATTCAAAATGATTCCCCAATGTATATAATGTATTATGTCCTTTAACAAACATATGCATCCAAAAACTATTTTGCCCATTCTATCCTAGCTTGTTTATTTTGCCATTCAAAATACTGTGTAAAAACCTTACCTATAAGCCTGTGTACAAAAGAAACCCCCCTCTGGGAAAAACCACAGAAAAGTGAGCCAGTAGATGGCATTGTGGTACTTCAAAAGACATTCCAGAAAATTCCACTTAAAAAACATGCAAGCCTAAGTGCTGTGTTTAACCACTTACTGCTTAACCAATGCAGTATTTTACTCCTGCTCAGTTCTCCACATGCAAAACTGAATAAACCAAACCACATGATGTAACCCCACTGTCACACTAGCCCTGAAACAAATCTCATCTGCTCTGGCTCCCAAATCCAATTAGCACCATATGCTAGATTTACAATCCCAGTCTTGAAAAGATGATCCTTATTTGATGTTTAATGTCCCATGAGCCATAGCCATCCATAGGTATGCCAGAATGGACGTGATTAGTTGAAAAACATTTACTAAAATTGAATAATATACAAGATCTTACAATCAATGCAGATGATACTATTTCCTGCCATACAGCAACTTCTGTGGATTAGATATCCCTTAAAAGTAAATTTCTTACGAGTATTTTCTGAATATTCCCACTTTGTTTCAATTAAACTGCTGATACGCCCTCACAGCTAGAGATGAGAAGACTGTAGCAACCCACCAGTTTCTTGTGCAACACAGCAGTTCTCTATTGCTCAAACCACACAAATTTGAAATAATTTTGCAGAACTCAACATACAGAAGAACTTGTGAGTTCAAGAATTGTATTCCATGTAAAGGCAAACATTTAAACTGAAGCTAGGCTTGCAATTATCAGTATTTTATCTGCAAGCTACTTTACAGATAAACCTGCTTTACCTTGATCATCTCTGAGCAGGGGGCTGGAGCAGAGACTTCTGGAGGTCTCTTCCAGTCCCAGGCATTCTGTGAGGTTTATATATCAATGCCCCTCATGACATTAGTTCTTAAGAAAAGGTCTAGTTTCACTATGGTATTAATTTTGTCAGGAAGTTCTAAAAATCCTTGTATCAGAAGGAAAAACTTTCAGGATAGTATAAATCAATCTGACTACCTTAAGGATCCTAATTAAATTCAATAGCATACTCTAAGGGTCCAGTTGTATATAGTCCTTCTTTTTTTCATGAAACTTCTAGAGTAAGAACTAAAGCAGTTAATTTTCCTGATGGAAAAATTTCAACTTCAGGTCTCCACTGCCTGATAGTGTACTACCTAGATTAGGAAACAAAGAAGCAATGAAAACTTCACCCACAAATTAATAGATCAAATATTTTTTCAAATTTAATATCTACAAAAACATCAACCTCAGTTGAACAATGCTGGGGTTTATATGTGAAAATTCCCTTTTTTGATTATAAATAGGTTTTTAAAACACTAAAGAATACAAGAAAAATGTTTCTTTCATCCCCTATGAAGTTACAAGCATTACTGTGAATGTTTAGGTATTAAAAATTGATGTCTCCTTTGTGGAATAGAGGTGGTCAGGTTGGGCTGGAGCACCCAGGAGAAGAAGGAAAACAGTTCCTTCCTTTTATCACTTCTTTCAACGTGATCCCATCCTTAGAGGTAGATGACAAGTGTCACAAACCCAAGAGCATTTCCAAGAGAATAGAATGGTGTAGGGGAGAACATAAGCACTGATAACTGGATCAATTTAAGGATCCACTTTTTCCAGTATTTTGTCCCCACCATAGCCCACAAGCAGTTCTTCAGGGCAAGGGAGCATGAATATGACACACATGCATACATCCTTCAGCTAAAATGCCTCCTCTCCTTCCAGGGACAACAACTTTTTGGCAACTTCAGGGCCATGTAACCATAACACCATTTTAACAAGATTTGATGAATTTGTATTATCCCCATTTGAACTCATCTACCTGCTGGCCTCCCCAGCATGCTGTGGCAATGAGTTCTACCATATAAATGTGCATTTGGCACTTCTTTTGAACTCCCAAGTTTGGTGGTTGATAATTTTGCTTTGACCTTGTAGAACATTAAAAACAGTAAAAAAAAAGTCACTCTACTTCTATTTTCCTCAGAAATGTTTTTCTTCTGTGGGAGTTTTGAAGTGGTATATTCCTCATACCCAGGTACCAGGAAGGAGCATAACTCAAAGAAAGTACTCAACCAGCTAACATCCATGTGGTCAGGAGCAGATGAAACAGGATAATAGCAGACACCATTTCTGAACAGGCTGGAAGCGTACCCATCTGACAGTAGAAGTAGAAAAAGGTGACCTGACTGACTGCTCTTACTATTATTAAAGCAGAGTCATTCAGAGTGCTCAGCTGTGTCTAGTGACCAGCTCTGGGTCACCAAAGTCTATTTTATTGGAGTGGACCCTTGGAGGAAATGTGACCTTGTGTGGTGAACTCCAGAGTATGGTGGCTCACAGGCAAAGAAAAGCATCCTTCACCATCTTATTTATGACGTGTGTTTGGTCTTGTATCCTGTGAGGCTTGGTGGTGGGGACTGACACAGAACCAGCAAGAAGAGATACCTGGCCATCCCATAGTTTTGCCTTCTGGGAAACCTATCTGCAACTTAAAATTGTTACAGGCCTCTCTTGCCTGCATTGAACTGTGATTTGCAGGGGACACCACTTACATGTCAGAGAGAAAAACAATTTGGTTATTTTCTTGTGTTCATCACCCTCTGCTATTGATGCCTTAGGTTTTAACTTTTACATTTTTCAAACTCTGCACTGCTTAGAGTGTAACTTTGAAGTTCCTTGTAGCCTGTAATTTCTGCTCTCTCATGCTAGGTAGACACAACAAAGCCTCTCCAGGCTTCGCCTTCAAGGACAGCCAGGCTGTTCTAGGCCCAAAATGTGTAAACCAGAGACTCTAAAGGGGGGCAAGCTGAGGGGAATTACATCATTAAACTGGGGCTTTAATTGGAGAATTAACCATGATATGCAAATGAACCAAACTTATAAAAGGGTGAAGAACTCATGACCTGTCCGCTATCTTGGGGTCCATCTTGGCAGTGGCCTCTGGCTCCCCAGGGGGTACCTTGAAGGCCCTTCAGATAAATACCTACCTTTATTCCCTTATCCTGTCTAGCCTCTGTTTCTGGGAGGCCCCTTAAGGCATCACTATCATGAGAATGCTTGATGATGAAAGCAGACTGACCCAAGACAGACACTTTTTGTGGAAAGATTTCCTCGTAGCTGAATCCACAGAATGTGATGTCCTTCCAAACTCATCCAAGTGCTTGAACTTTTTGTCCTTTGGCATACTCATAAATATTGGTTCTTCTCATCCAGCCAGTGCTTGAACAGACTCAGAGCTGGAGCATATATGCAAAAGGATTCGTACTCTGATCATGCCAGGTGGTATTTTCTCAATGCATTCAGTGGCTCCTGATGCTGTGCTCAGCCACATCCAACCAAATCATGCTGTGTCTAGTATCTGTTTTAGAGAATGGCAAATACAGCTAATCCCAAAGACAAGAGATTTTCTGAAGATGACTATTGTTTCAAAAGTCCACGTTATAAACAAGTACAAATTTTGAAACTTTAAAATGGGCTTGGTGCTGATTCACCAGAGCAGAGGCCACTGTTTAACCCAGCACCAGTCAATGGGGATTTCCTCAGATGCTAAAGAAATGGTGACACCTGCAGTTGTGTCAGAGGCTTTCACTGCTCTTCCAGACCAAAATTAGAGTCAGAAAAAAAACTCAACCAAGCCTGCTCTTACTTGCACAGACATAAGGAAGACCTGTGCTGGACTTCTTGCTAACATACACTGCTTGTAGCACTGGTAACTATTTGTGAAAGGGCAACTTTCTAAACCATGCACACACATACAGCCATGGAGCATCTGGACCAGGCAGGGAGCTCAGGCTTACCATTCCCTCAGGCTGGAGGCATCCCAATTACAACATCTGTCCAGAAGGAGAAACAGATGGCCAACTTCTCCAGACTTTTCTGCCTGCCTGACCTGATGTCCTTTACACCAGTCACTTGGGCAGATAAATAATAATAAATAAAATTATAAGGCTAATTAAACCCCCTGGGTAAATTAAAGAGTTAATTATGTGACAGTACTTCTCAGTCCTAAATATTGGGCTGAATCACTGGGGCTCTTTCTGCACTCACTAAAAAAAGCAGACTGACAGAAAAAGTATTATCCTCAAGATACTACATTTGCTAATTTGCTGTACAATTGCAGGGTTAATTGACAACGTCTTGCCATTTCCAAAAGCAGTTTGACAGATTTTTCCAGGCACTCCAACACTGCCTACAGCAAATCTATGTGAGGTACAATAATATCTACTGCTCACAAGTAAAAGAAAAAGCTCTCAACTCAGCAAGAATTGTGTTGCTTAAAAAAAAAATTTAAACGTCTTACAAACTGGTGCATAGGATTTTCTGTACAAATCAGCATTTATAGACTAATATTTCTCACTTTGTTTCAAGCTCACAATCCAATCAATAATTACATTAAAATACACCAGCAAGGAAAAAATACTAAGTAGAGCTAGCCAATTAGGAATTTCTTTCAGCTGCAAGCATGCATATCAAATTGAACTAATACATTAAAATTTTTAATCTTGATTTTTGTGCGTTCTTCCCTCCATAAACTCAGTCTCGCACAATTAGTTATAAAGAAATTCTTCTAGATGACATTTAAACCATTTTTCTAAACCTGGTAGGATTTTACAGTTATATTGTCTGCAGTTGTGCCTGTAGTAACTTCTGAAGCTGCCACGTCACTTTATCACAGCAGAATAAAGATGTTATGTTCTCACAAGTTCCTACGGACACCTGGCAACCACCTACAGAAGAACACCCAATTAATGGCTTCCCTGGAAGAAAGGCTACAGCTTGAGTGCAAGTCTTTCTGTTTAGTCACCAGAGAATCAATCCAGGAGAGGGGAATTGTAAATGTTTCAACTATAGGGTAAGCTTACACAAGATCTTTTAATGATGAGGTAACCACAATCCTCAAGCCATGGGGCCCAGCAATACAGAAAAGGCAGTTTCCTAAATTCACACATCCACAAACTGTCATTTTAAAGTTCAGAGAGGACAGACCAGCAAGCTACCACAAAATAAGGGAAGGGATATTCAGAGTTGCTGCCAACTCCCTGGTGTTCCTCGCCCTTGCATTGGCTACAGACCTCACCACCCACTGTTCTTTACTGGCCCTCGCTTCCAGTCCCAGCTTGAACTGCCCTTTAATGAACGCAGGGCAAAAGCTACGCAACGATGGCTGCAAACTGAGGTCACTTCTTCCCTGCAAAGTCACACCGTGGCTTGTCCCAGGGGGTGACAAACACCTGCCCATCTCTCTCTAGTTTAGATACAAACCCTCTAACATGTATAAACTGGAAGCATCCATCACAAGAGCTTGTATCTCACTGCATTACTTTGTCCCCAGTTAAGGGACATAAATTCAAATTTTTTCAGTCACAGAGGGAAATATTGAATTGTAAAGGATATTGTAAGAGATGGACTAAAACTTGCCCTAATTACTACAGCCTGCCTGAGTCAATATGCAAGTGTTACAAAGCTACCCATGCAAACTGAAGAAGTTAATCTTAGAAATAAGAATGATAAATGCCATGCTTTCATCAAAAAAAGCTTTTCCTTTGAACTTCTAATTAGGGAATAAAAATGTATTAAGTATTTTAGGGAGAAACTTTCTCAGGAAATACAGTGATAACACATTTATAATTTTCTGTGGCTCAGATGGTATTTGACGTAGTTTCTCCATAGGACCCGTCTTACCTCCAGCCAGCTAAACTCTCATGCCTTAATTCCACAGTGATTCCAAGTTTCATTAGGAAAGCTATGAAGAACCACAGAATAACTTCTTAACTTGTGATCTAGTTGAAAAAGCCCAGAGAAAAACAGTCTGAGAAGATACAATGGGAGGCTTGGCTCATGTCAGACTGAGTTTTCTGCTTCATGTTTTTATACCCAAAGAGTATATGAATGTATTTTCAGAATGTATTTTCAGTCTTTTTCTTACTGTACTTTCCTTTACAAAAGAGGTGCAGCCCCTGCACATGATACAGCCATGAAGTAACCCTGCCAAAGAGATCTCACTCTCAGCAAAAGGATCATGAGGAGTTTGTTCATGCAAGAATCTGATCCAGGAGGGGCGCACAGTCAGGCCACTCTGAATCGGACAGCAGACCTGAGGCTTTTGAGAATGTTCTTGTAAGGTGAAAGTCAGTCAAATGCCACAGGATAAAACAATGGTGTTCAACAGCATCCAGTGTCCCACTGGCAGTCAGCAGTTCCATGGTAAGGGAACTGGAGGAAGGGGAGCTGTTTCCTAACGTGGTGGCAAATCATCACTTACCGGTCTGTTCAGCAGAAGACCAGAAGCAAACATGAGTAGGGCCACGGCTAATGTAAACAAATAAACCAAAACAAAACCCAACATTAGCCAATGTCAGACAAGAAGAAAACATCATTGGGAGGGTAAAAAAATTGGCAAAAATTGGCAATAATTAGAAATGATCTATTATGTTCCTAAGAGGCATGAACATAGCTTTCCACCTATTTCCAAACACAGTAAGACTCCTTGAAGGCAGACACCAATTACTGCTAAGTTAAATGATGGGAAAGAAAATGCCATGTATGAGTGCCCAGAATTTTAACACATTGCTTTTATATCCAAAAAGAACCATCTCTACACTATTAAATGCTGAGAACATCAATTTTTACTGAACGTGTTTTGCTTCTGCTTTAAAAATATAAGAAATAAAGAAGTGTCTGGCATAGAGAATTGGTCTTCTTTTGCCAATAATGCCAGTCAATATTAGCATGTAAGTTTTTAATGATTCATTACACTGTTTGATTATCCACTCCCAAATCTCACCTTAATTAGCAGAAATATTGATTTTACAATGTTCAGTCCTACAAGCTTAAGAAATATGAGCTGATAAACACAGTCCTGAATAATAAAAAATTAAACTGATATAGTAATAAAATTGTAACAAAGGAAAAATGTCCTCCTGGACCTAAATTGAGTTGCAATAGATAACATTTTAAAATTTTAGTTTGAATCCTGCTGAGGCAATAATTTATGGAATGCTGCCTTGCCAAGCAAGTCACCAAGAGCTCCTTGAGAGGATGTGATTGTACTGTTGCCACAACATACTGTCTGGTTCAAAATATTCTCCCCAAAGTATAATAGAGTCATAGCACAAAGCAAATGGCGCCAAAGGTCTACCTGACAAGCTTTTCCTATCAAGGAGAAAAAGCACCTAGTCCAAATTTAGTTTTTAAAAAAAGAATGACAGAAAGTTCGTGATTTTTCATTCAGCATACAAAAAAATGTTTCCAGATTTCTATCCCATAAAAATGAAAATTCTCCTTTTCTTTTATAAGAATAGGAAATTCTGAGCATCTTTTCTGTCTTAGAAACCATAGTACAGCTACAGACAATGGACATATGTTTAACATTAACAGATACACTCGTAAGTCTGAAGGGACAAACGTAATATGCCAATGTTACCTTCTGTTTTAAAGCAGCCATAACATTGCCAATAATTCCTGAGATCAAGCTGTAACTATTCAAGCTACAGAGCCTTCACTTCTTTCAAATTCTGTATTTGCACAAGCGTTTTTGAAATAAAATGTTACCAGCTTTCTATAACAAAAGACGAAGCACTCTCATTAAGTGCCCAGAATGATCACTTAGGGGAAGACACTTGTCCCTGCTTAAGTTTTAGTAAAAAGAGGACACACATTCAACACTATCCCTTTTCCTGATTTCCATAAAGGACCAACCTACAGCGCCAGGTCAACACTCACAGAAAAGGAAGGAGCAAACAGTTTTATGTAAAAAGAACACATTTTAATCCATTCTTCCTTGGGAGCAAGTGTATCTTTTGGAAAAGGTAAAAAGCATGTCTTAGCTGTAAGTAAGTCCTTATGTAAAGAACTAAAGCAAATAACTAAATCCTGGCTAATATTTGACAGTTGCTGCCTTATGGAAACACTGAGGTCTGCAAGGACAGTGGCAGAATGATTAAATGGTAAACTACTATGTCAGCTGTTGAAGAGATTAGAAACCAACAGCCTGTGTAACAGTAACAACGAAAAAGACCAACAGGACAACAGCAAGCGGTGGCATCAGCATTACCAGAAATGTGTGTCGAAGAGGCTTTAGTTACTATTTCAACATCAAAGCAAGTAACTTAATTCTCAAGCATCCTAAGATATGAAAGGCAGCAAGACCTTCTGAGGTGCAGCCCATTTGACAAATCATGCTCATCTAAACTTCAACTTAGGAACTCTTTTTGGGCCTCTCTTTTCCTTTTAGAGAGATTTCTGGCACTGTTGGTGCTAGTGGCTGGTTCTGAGTGTTGGGTGCCAGGGCACAACCCCTCCCTGCTGCCGGAGAGGAGCAGCCCTGGGGCCTGGGCACCTCCTGGGAGGGAGCGGTGCAGAGCAGCTCCACACCATTGATTTTATTGAGAAGATTACTAATGAAAACTTGATGAAAAAAAGTTCTATCTACTAATGAAAAAAAGATCTATCAGAACTTGCTTCTGCATATGAATGGCACCTTCAAAGTTCATCTAGAACTTGGCAAATGAGTCCTTAAGGCTCCTTAATAAAACTCCTAAATGCAGCATGCTGTTTGTACTGATCTTTTAGCTCTTTACCAGAAAAAACTTGACTTATGTTCCTTAATTAGTAGAATTTACAGAGAATTTAATGCACAGCACAGGCAGATGCATGGACTTAATTAATAAGGCAAAGAATGCAAACAGAAATAAAATATTATCTACTTAAAAATAATTAGGTAAATAGATTCCTATGGAGAAAGCAGTTTCCAGGTCACAATCCATACAATTGCAACAACTGAAATGGAATGGGTACTGATTTTTACCCATTACTGCAGCTCCCAATTCTGACATTTTTTAATGTTTTGTACTAAACATTGCATAGAGTTTTCTGCACTGTGAATTTCTTGCTTAAATCAGTAATTTGGAAAAAATACATTCAGTTTTGTGACGGCACATTTCGTCATAGGTAGTTCAAAACATTTTGCCAAGTGGATCAGTTAATTTCACAAGTTTGCTGTGATGCAATGTAACAAGACCAGTTGTTTTAACCCCTATCTGGCTAAACTTTCTGGTAGAGAATTTGCGCATTTGCACGTAAACAAAAAATGATTTTTCAGCCATTAGACCTACTTGGCCTTGAGAAGAATGTCATCAGCACTCACAAGCTACTTTTAGTTCCTGCCAATAAGATCCATGCTGCTGTCTCTGAGTCGGGATACGCAAAGTAAACTGATGAAATTTTAGAAAGTGAATCAGAGGACCAAGCAGTGCATAAATGAAGGTGAAATGTTACTATTTCGTCAAAAATATTCTTTACCAATTATAACTTTTGTCCTCATTTTTTTTCTGTTGACATAAGTTCCTGATCCAAAAAGAAAAGGCTGATAATTGATTTACGACTGAACAATTGAAGACTTCCCAAATTTTGAAAACTTCTAGTAGTTGTAGAAGATGAGGTTGTCAATGAAAAATGCCAGAGGCTGTGCATGTATGAGGCAATGATACACTTCACTAATTTCTTCAAATTGTAGCTCTTAAAGGATGATATATTGTGAAAAGGATATATGGAAATGACTACATTTCCCCCTAGAAATCTATTGCCTCTTCAAGGAGGCATTGTTCCATATGGTATTATTCCAGGTGAGCAGGCAGATATTTAATGACTAGATCTTCTTGCAAGCTTAAGTTCTTAAGCATGAGACCAGTGGTTCAAAAACACAACTACACAACTACAAACCAACTACAAACTACAAGTGGAACTACTGCCATCACTTGTTATTGAAAAAAAAGAAATAAATTTCTCTCAGTTATAATGTATTGGTACAACCACACAGCAGTTTCTCAGGTTATTGGAGGCAAAAAAAGTGAATACAGTTTTACAGTGTTACTTTTCCCACAGTCTTTGATACATGGATCCATGTCAGGAATGTAACCAACAGGAGGTAGAAGAAACTGCTGCCTTGGCTAGTTCTTGTTCTTTTGCAGTGAGTGCCAATTCACTGCATGGCTCAAGCAGCTCAAATGGATTCCCTGTTGTTATCCTTTGTGTGCCATGAAAAATATGCTGGAGGACAAGGATGTCTGAAGTGTTCTATGCTCCAGGTCTACAGATTCACTTTACGCTTTGCTGTTATCCAGCATGAATTCAAATTACAATAAAGTGGACATAAGTTACTCATTCATAAAATTCAAAACTTACAAATTCAAAACTGACAAATTCAAATGTTTATTAAAGGTGTGGAAATTAAAGAAAAAACACAAGTATACAAGTATCTCTATGGAAGTAGGTTACATCAAAGAAATCTCACCTTTTCCTTTCCTTACAAGGCAGGTTTCCAGACTTTGTCCATGTCATCCCTTCCTGACAACTTTAGTTTTCACACCTGGTTCACGACTGGGAACACATCCACTCACTCCACGTCTGTGCAATGAATGACATCCAATCTCTCTCTCTTCAGCAAAGCATAACTTAATATATTAACTTGTAGCTTCTATATTGTGTGTCAAATGCATGATAAATGTTGGTGCCCTGAAACCTAGCAGCATTTTATTATGCAAAACTAAACCAAATTCACCCTGTAAAATACTTGTGTTTCATGCCGAATACATTAAGAATAATGTCATAATGATAAATACACTCATCTTTTCACCTTTGTAAAGGAAATGCAGGGGCTCTGACTCCAGGAGGTCCCCTCACCTTACTGACCTTCAACAGTCATGAGACTGTGGCAGCAGAGAGAGAGAATACCTGTACAGGCTCTTTTCTGCCCACATAAGCTAAGACACAAAGTAGAATCACCAATCTACTTCTTGTATGTGTTAATTAACTGAGTAACTTAAACCAGGTTACATTTAATAGATGACTTTAACACATAGCTCAAATTCCCTGAGTTGTTTTCCTGCTGTATTTTCTGAGACAGCATAAAGTGGCCTTGAAATAAATAGAAAATCCCACCAACACAACTAAGCAGTATAATACAGAACCATGCAGCATATCTGATAAAAGAATTTCACATGGAAGAAGGATCAAGAACAACCAAACAACTTTATTTTATTTTAGGAAAATAAAATTCACAAGTAGAACAGAACTTGGGCAGTTCTAAATACACATTTCCTGCAGCAGAAATATTGCCTAAGCTGTTTTAGAACTTGCTTTCATGCCAGAGCAAATATTTTCATTTCACTGACCTTGCTAGGCAACTCCCCAACATTAAGTGTTATGGTAAAACAACTCTCCAGTAATATCAAACCTGGAATAGTTATTAAAAATATTTGCAATCCATGAAAACAAACTCTTAACATATATTCCACACATATTCAAACCACGAACTCCATTCTGTGTATTAAATAGCACAACAGAATCTCATCTAAAACAGGTTTTCATGTGGGAAAAGAGGAGGTGGTGGTGAGTGGGTGCTGTTCTCTACATTATTACTAAGATTTGACCCTTTGAGCCATCACTGACTAAAATTAGCACACTTGATTTCCAACTTTTTGGATGCACACTATACTATGTTCCACTGCTCTACAGGAGAATTAGCAGCAGGATTTAAAAGCATTATAAAATATTTTCTTATGAGAAAATAAAGGGCATATTAGGACGTAAGTTGTAATTCTGCCTGTACTTTTCGCTCTGACATACCTAATATCATGCAGGCCTAAATGACTACATCTTTCCACCTGCACCATCAAAAATTAGGATATATGTCTACCTACCACTGTAGCCTCTAAATAATAGAAATGCTAGTGTGGAAGAGGATCTGTTGTTGTGGTCTTATGTAGGACAGCTTAAAAAAACAAGTGTCCTTGCATAAGTTATGATTCATCAAGATCACACCCTCTTCTTCTATGAGTGACCCTGTTCTGTTAAGTAAAAGGAACTGGGAACTTTTTTTATGACTGAATCAAGAATAACTATTCAGTTTCACAAGACATGGTCATTCACAAGAATGTAATGGCCAATGGTATATATTTAAGCAAGAAATACCTCTCTGAAATGAACTGCATTTATAATGACTGCTGTTGCTTTCGTTTTTTGGCAGTGAATTTCACCTTTTCTAGAGAGGTATGTAGATGAAATAGGAGGATTTCTACCATATACCAATCTAGAAGCAACATTTACTAGCATGACAATGGAAGAAAGCATAAAGCATGTCTACCTTTTAGGGGCAAATTTGTACAATTTTTGGTGCTGAGCCTTTGTTCCATAGCATGAAATTAATAGCAAAATGGCTACTACTGTCTTAATGTTTAAAGCCAGGTTCTTACTAAGAGAGAAAATTTGTTTATGTGGATTGTTATTTACTGAGCCCTGACCCACATTCTCAGTGGAAACCCATGTTGGCAAAAATGCTGTGAATTTCATTCTTGTCCCTGAAGAATCACACCAGAAATACACACAGACAGACCAGTTTCTTAACACTTGGTATTTCTGACCAAGAAGTACACGTAGTGTCTTAACACTTTAAAAGAAGAAATGCTCAAGTCAGAAAGATTAAGTACTTCACCTTTTAAGAAATGATCCAGTGGAGTTTGTGGTCACCTTATAGTTTGACAAGTTTTCCATAAACCTCTAAAACCACTTACCAAGCAACCAGTCCCCACAGATACCCATTCCCTGCTTTGTTTTTCACCTTCTTTTATGACAGGATCCAACTATCAGTTCATAAATCCTGTAAATGCTTTTCATAGTGGTTTTTACTGCCCTTTGGACTGAAACTGTCCTGGAGGAAAAAGGGAATTCATAACTGTACTTTCCTTCCAGCCAGTTTCTGTACACATCTGTAAGTAAAGCACAGAAATGGCTTGTCCATTTTTACGTTTTGCATCTGAAGTTAGAAACTGAGTAATAGCTGGGAATTGATCAGGTGAGAGTTAGAAAATGAGGACAAAGGGATACAGGTTGAATCAGATGTAGACTATGCAGAACAGACCTTCATATTAGACTGTATTCACAGCTGTAAGCTAGCAGAAGGTATTTAGAAAGATGAAACTAGAACAATGGGAGTAGAAAAATGAACTGATATAATATCTTTGCCATTACCAGAAGGAAATACTGGGAACTGTGATATTGTATCTGTATCTGATGGTATTGACTACTTCATCTTTAAGAAGCAATTTTCTGGGGTGGAGGGGGAAAGAAATAAGTTGGGGTTTTTTTTTTCCCATAATTTCTATGTAATTTGAATTATTTTGCAAATACCCACTGGAAATTTCCCCCTTAATTATGTAAATATCCACTTGTGAACTGTGAAAAATTACAAGTGTATGGACGGAAAAACTGAAAAACACATTATTGAAAGTGGTTCAGAGAATCACAGATTACCTGAAAGCAGGATGTTATCAGCTATCATTGCTTATATTCTTGCTTAGACATCTCTCCAGCCATGATGAAGATATGGAGTTTTCCAGACACCAAGCAGCTTCAGAAAGCTGGGTATTTGGTACAGGCATGGTAGCCAGTGTGCTCAGCCCTATAAAACTCCAGCTAAAGAGCTGGTAAATGCACACACTGCATACGGGGCTGAACAGTGAATGACAGGGACAGAGGGGAGTTCAACTGCATCCCTGAAGAAGCTTCCCAAGTCCTGGGAGTTTACTGATCCACCCAGCATCCCTAGTTTTGACAAAATGTGGTGCTGGGTGTATGAGATGAGTCATGACTGAACTGCTTGCAAGTGCCACAGAGTTCAAAAAGATGGGTTCTCCACATCTGCTCCTCCATAGCTTAGTCTAGAGTGTTTACAGTGGGAATTGGGTGTACAACTGGCTATTTTTCTCACTTTGAGTAACTATAAAATGTAGACACTGCTAGTGAAATGAAATTATAAACTACTGATTTACAAGTGGACCAATGTCTAAAACTTTCACTTGTGAACACTGAAAAGCAGATACTGAGGAGGAGGTAGTGGAGAGGAAAATATTGCTATGCTCTTCACTTACGATGTAAATCTCTTATCCACAACAAATTAAAGAAGAGTTGCTGGACAATAATGCACAGAATTCTGCTAGAATGTGACACTCCCAGAACAGCAACATTGCAGATATGGATTGCCAGTGCATACCTGTAAAGCATCAGGTTCAGTATTTCACAAAAGGCAGCAACCTAAACAAAACATTGAAGCATCTCTCATGGATCTGCTCTTCAAAAAGATTTAAAGCCACTGATTTGAAAAAGCAACACAGTTGTTTTAACTGTGGGAAAAAAAAGTCTTGTTTGAAGTTTGTACTCATTAGCAAACAGGAAAGGATGATTTGAATATATATATATTTTTGCAAGGGCAACATAACTGTAGTAGAAAATTACTTCATCCCAGAGGATTAACATACACATTTCTGAAGTCTTGTTTTAAGAAAGTGCACTTCTCAGCAGTGATACTGATGCTTTTCAAAGTGTGTGTGCAATCATCCAGGGCAAACTGGTGACAATACTTTTCAAAACATCTAAAAATGTTCTAAGTTTGCCACCTGCTGAGATAAATGACAGCAAGTGAAAGAGATTACATAGTTTTCAGGTACAATAATTTTGAAATTCAGATGCTCATCTATCAATACATCGCTTATTTAGAATTTCTAAGACTGAACATGCAAGAACTAAAAAATTGAGTTTCAGGCACAGTCTGCCTTTAATACAGTAAACACCACTCTGAAACTCCTGAGACTGCTCCAGAAAACCACCTACTCACATCTGCATCCATTAGAAACAGACTGAAAATTCACACCCAATCCAAGTAAGCCATTGACTGAAACCCAGGACCTCTTCCAGGAGCTCTTGTTTTCTTGTTTTTCTTTCTCTTCATAAAACAAGAAACACACAATGCATTCATTCAAACTGGGCAAACCATGGCATTTCTGTCCTGGGAGGTACAAGGCGCAGCATTAACTCAGTTTATTTCTAGTTACCACAGCCTCATCACAGCCTTTGGCAGTGAAACCTGCCAGATTATATTATATAAATGGAGCTGCAGCTGCACGGCCAAACTTCCATCGTGCTCTTCCTCATGGGCAAAAATAACAGCAGTACAGCTCAGCAGGAAAAGCATGTGGGGAGACAACATTTTATAGGACAAATAAGAAGTTAACAGTGGTGGTTTAGCCCCACTAAACTCTGAATTCATGGATCAGTATATTTGTTATTATAAAGGATGTACTTTTCAGGAAGATCCTTGTTCTACAGGTATAGTGGAGGAAATGGTGGAAGTTAAATGTTGTTTTTGCTGAATCCATTTGCTTTAGGTGGGATAAAATGTTGTTTAGGAGATAAAATTTTCAACATGGTTTTATGATTTTTTAATTAAATTTGAGACCTTAAAGAATTTTAAAGCTGCTCCATCTTAGATTTTTTAGAAACACAGAGGCTACTTCAGGCTCAAGACAAACTGGTTGCCTCAGCAAGCTCAAAAATACCCATGTATAGAAAAAAAATTTGCTTGGAGAGACTGAATTCTCTTGGAAAGATTCAGATTTATAAGCTTACCTATTCACATCTGTTTACCTCTCTGCCACTGAAGAAAGAGAAAATACACCTATAAACCAAACAGAAACTACCAAATTGTACCAATAAAAAAAGATTTTAAGACCAAGATAGAGACTTGTAAATGGTAGATGAATCAATAAAACTGTGGTTCTTCATGGAGAATAAAGATCAATAAATGACCCTGTAACAGTCTAGTGATGCCTGTAAAGGATTCTGCTAGCATTCCAGAGCAAATGTGATTACAGGGCCAATTGGTGCTGTGGAACTTCATCACACACCGTGATAAAGCCATGCTTTTTAACTCTGCAGCCAAAAATAAGTTGAGAGACTTTTGCCTTGTTTCTTGCAGTAACGTAAGAAGCGCTCAGCACCCCTGACAAAAAACTGGCTAATCACATGTACTGTGCTCTAAAAACCAGTCTTGATCAAAGTGTTGTAGCCCAGTGCCCTCCTAAGTTCTGCAAAAAGTTTCAAAGGTTCACTTATTAAAAAGTGTTGCATTTAAGCTGCTTGTGTGTTGCAATGTGTCATAGGTCATATTTTGATCTTCTGATTTACCATATAAACTTGTCATCTTTGTTTACTGCCAGCATGAAACCAACATGCTACATTTGTGATAGCTGCATAAAACTGATAAGGCTGAATTTTGGCAATGATGGACAGCAAACAACAGCCATGCTGCTGTTTGCTTACTGTACTGAGCTGGCAGAAGGGAAACAGAAGCCACTGAGAGAATCTACATCTTTACTGTTGACAAATCCATTTCATGGCTGGAGAGAAACACATCTGCACTTGGCACGGGCTGCACTTAAAAACAGAAGGATCATTGTTTCAGCGGACATTACAGAAACGTAACTCCCCAAGTGAACCTGATGCAGCAATAACAACCCTTTAACTGCTGTCTAATGATTTCCACAGACATGAAATGGAATATTTTATTGCTATTTTCACCCATCTGTGCTGCTTTTTCTTTCAGTTCAGGTTTGCCAAAACTGTAATGCAAGTCCCCATCCTTTACACCACCACGTACGTCTTGGTATCAACACACCCAGTAAACATTTCACTGGTGTCACAGGTAGGAACTGCTGAACTCTCACACAGGCAGAAGCATAACTCAGTTGTGTACACAGCCAGAGCCTGCTAATTATTAAGCCATCCTCCTATTCTAATTTAAGGTTTCTCTTAACCTTAATAGAGGGAATCAAGAAGGAAGCTTGCCTGGAAGCTGTAACATGACGGTAGGACTAGAAAGGCCATCGCTAAGCCGTTGTTTGACCACACACTTTTGTCCCTATGGATTAAGTCAAGCACCTCCACTGAGGCTTCGCTGTGTACATGGAATGCACTTGCACAGTGAATTTCTTCACTCCCCACACTTTGTTTCACATTGTGGCCCAGCATCTCGGGGCACATGGGCTGGATCCTGCTCTAAGCTGCCTGGGAGATCTCCAGAACCTTGCCAACTCTGCTCCAGCAGTAACTGAGCATTACGCCATCAAGACTAGACAAGAGGTAGGCCGCAGTAAAACACAAAGCATATACAATGCAGACATCAGGTTCTTGACACAAAGTATTTTGCTTTCCTGATATATTTGTAGAGGTCTGCTCGATGATTAATGTGGACATTATTTCAACTTTTTCAGCTCCCAAGAAGGACTGTATGTTTTGGGCATGGTGATGTTTGAGCCCACACCGATTTGGTGGTGCTGCTTGTACCAAATCCAGCAGTTCTTTCTCTAACCACACTTTTTCTTTTATTGTTACAATGTATACTTCCATTGCCATGAGGCAAGAAGGTGAAAGACACCTCTTCTCTTCCACAAGGATGAAACACGTTATTTTTCAGCTGGATTGACTTGGTTGATCTAGATCAGTGTTTTGGCTTTACAGTATCACAAAAAAAAAGGGAAGAGCTGCTTATTCTGACACTGAAAACATTCACCAAACAACAGCCTGAAGCACACACATAAAAGTGCCACAAAACCCTCCAGAACAAATAGGAATTTTAAATTTATAATATTTACTATATTTCATCTATTCACAGTAGAGACTACTTTTAATTATTAGAATAAAAACCAAGGGCAGAATATACAACCTGCAAGTTCAGAATGAGAAGCAACAGCTCAACCAGCAATGATTTTAAAAAGCTTTGCAAAACCTCAAAGAGATTTCTCTTTGGAATCTTGTGCTTGAAATTTATTATTCTCTATTAATATGTAACCCGCTGTCAACTCTTGTTTAACTTAGCGATACACTACTGTTTTCCCTCCCTTCCCTGCATTCCTCCCCAGCTGAGCAAAATGAATAGCACGTAAAATAAATAAGGGAAAACTTAGAAAACAAACATCTTTATGCAGATAAGGAGGATTATCTGAAGCACACAGATTTATTTGCATACATCATTAGAGAAAGGCTGCTGCAAACTGACAAGTCAAAAGAAGGCTAACTCCCAGGTAGGAGCAATGAGATTGACAAATCATTCACTGAAGTAGAGAAGGATTACGCAGAAGGAAAAGACATATGAAAAATAAAGTGATTTGTTCTTCCCTTTTATGCCATTCCTTTTAAGAATGGCAGCTAAAACCAAAACTAATACATACATTACACACAGCTGAAGGGCAATTCAGTACAATGCAACCATCACACAGAACTGGTATTTCATTGCTTTGGTAGAGATGTATTTGTGAGCTGCAGTGCTGCTGAGCAAGCCTGCAGTTTTCCTCACTATTCCCTGCATAAGAAGTGTACTTTTTTTCCCTGCCCTATGGCAATCAGTTTCACCACACAACCTTTGTCACTGAGGATTTTCCCAGTGCTAATTAGCAAGCTGCTATTTCACCCAGCCAACTCCAAGAAGCATTTCCAGCATGACACGTGGCCTGACAACTGTAAGTACACGTCAGAGTGGCGTAAAAATTCTGACCTTTCAGCTGACGTAGAGCGACTGACTGCAGCTCTGCTCCTGGTCTACCCTGACGCAAAATGAAGGAAGCTTACTTAAGCACCAGTAGTTTTTATTTGCACTGCAGCAGGATGGGGATGTCCCCGTAGCTGGCTGCTGCACCTCAGCTGAGGTAGCAGCAAGTTTGACCAGAAGGTTCTGTTTTGTCAGACTTAGCTCAGCTGCTCTCCTTGGTCTGTGCTCTCAAAGCTCTTTCCAGCCCCATCCCTCTGTACAGCAAAACAGTTTAAACATCTGTAGAGTGAGTTCTGTAACTAATTAAGCAAAAACTACCAAACAGGAAGCAAGGAACAACTTATAGTAAGTGAAATGATGATGCTGGAGAAGGAAGAAGACTGGAGAGGAAGGTATGTGCCAAAAAGGAGATAGACAACTGGGTTCAAAAATTTTCAATTATGTCAGGAAAGCATGTATGTCTATTAAGTGATATGGTCAAAATTTGTAGGTTCATCAAATATTATTCCAGGAAATCAAGATAAAGATCTGTGCCTTGCAGAAATTTTTACTCAATACGGAAAAGTTACACTAAAGCAATTTTAGGTTCAAACAGACTGTGATCTATGTAACACTCAGCTATCGGCTTGTAGGGGCAAATGAAAAAGTAATTTCACACAGAATTCCAATGCCTATGCTAATATAATTGACAAAAAAGACATTTTGGCAGCACCTGACACTAAATAAATTGAAACTGCTGATACATATTTAATATACAACATCAATTCCTCTCAAGCTATGGCCCAGCTGAGACTGGTCAGCAAGGGAGGAAAATCTGAGTGCTGCAAAAAAAGTTCTAATGCTTTAATATGAGGCTTCACTTATTTCAAGTTAGGCCTGGCAGAATTCTTATTCAGAAGCACTGGGGACCACTTGCCTGTTGTTGTCTTTATATCCTGAGAAGTCGCCCCCACAACAGTCATGGCCCTGAGGATGTCCCCAGCCACCTGGTTTGGCTGAGGTTTCTCTCTGTAGCAGTGCAGCCCACCATGGGCTCCCCCTCTGCCATGAGCCCCTATAAGGGACTGACCCTCTGGTCTAGGGGCTGCCTAGATGCCTTCATCGGGAAACCAACCCCATGAGGAACTGCTTGTACCAGCACTACTTTCTTTGGATACCTTTCACTAAGCTCCAGTTGCATCTTTTAGAAGATAATGGATGATATTCCACAGCTTTTTCAAAATCAGCAACTTTCATTTTATCCTGTTACTGGCTATGCCTGTCATTCAAAAAAAGCAGTCATGCCTCTTCCTGAGTTTTCTCTTCCCCTCTCTGCTCCTGCTGACACCAGAACCTGTACAGCTTTTTGGTGAAGTGACTTGGAAAGTGGCCAAGCTACCCACCACCACTCTGGTACCTGTCTGGAAAAAATTGCTTCCTAGCCAGTTTGATTCCCTTTCCCAAGCACCGCACCAATTACTTACACATACATAAGGGACCAGGCAGCACTGTCATTTCCAGAGGCAGTGCCAACTTAAGGTTTTTCTTCAATGACAGACCGATGGTTGCAGTCTATACCCATTAAATTCTTTGGTTTGAAACACATACACTGCATTTTCTCCCCTGAGCCACTGAGTGACTTGGCTTAATCCGACATCACAGGCGCGCCTCAGTGAGGGGCCTAATTGATCTCCCTGAAGTGCCTGAGTTTGTGCTCAAGAGCCAACAAAATTCTTCGTAATACCTCAGTATCAAACACACTAAACAAGATCTCAATTTTAATTGTGTTCAAACTGCAAGAAAAAAGAAGTGTGCCCAAGTAGCAGTCTTCAGATATCAAGAAAGCAATTAAAGCAACAGGCACACTGCAAAATAAGTTACTTCTACTACACCAAAGAAGCTTTTTAAGGAAAAGTTCAGCAGTTCTATACAACATATAACCAGCACATTTTGCAAACCTCAGTAAAGAAAGCAAAATTTGTGCCCTTGGTGACAAATGTCTGTTTGACAGTAGGGGGGACCTTTTCATTCTCCAGTATACTGGGTACTTCTTTTCATGAAGTATATTTATTAGAACAGCAAGTGCTGTCTCCTGTGTCTGTCTTACCTGAGGAAAAGTACATGGAAAGCACTATTGTATAACAACATTAGATCCTTGCTGTGCATTTTTGTAGGGGTTTCTTCAGATTGCTACAGGCCATTAACCTTTCACTTCAGGTAAGTAATGAACAACGACTTTCCCAACAAAGGAAATCAGCTGTGTTACCAGTGGCAACTCCACTTTTTAATACATGCACCAACCCCCTGTGCATGCAGTTGTGATTTATTCTTTTTTAAAAATCAATTCTGGTATGAAATAAGAAAGGTTCTCCTTGGCTTCACCTTGAGCTGATAATGAACAAACCCTCAGTGAAGCCTGCTCCCAAGGAAGTCTTCCTTAATAGCACTGATTAAAAATAAAATGAAGTTTCTTCTTAGGAAGCAAGATGTATTACTTCCTGCTTTCCTGCACCAGGGTATCTTGTAATTGGACTGGTGCTAATTGGACACTTCAGCCAAACAATTTAATTTATTTAAAAAAAAAAAATCAATTTCCCTTGGTTTCTGATAGAACTACTGCCAGTGACCAACACCAAAATGCAGAACTGTGAAATCAACACAAGACCTTAATTACACAGAGGGAAAAGCACACAGAAATCCTGGTGGTGTCTTTTTTTTGTTTCACTTTTATACCAAATCAACATACATCTTTCAAGCAGAGACACAAAACTGATTCTAAAGAACCTGCTCTGATTTAACATGTCTTGTGCAATGGTAGGATGGGCAGAATAGGTACAACTACCACAGGTTGAAAACTGTCTCTGTAACACTGATGTGATTTTGTATCTATGTCAAATCATCAAGTATAAAACAGGCTACATTTTTTTGCCTGACATCGAGGCATAGAATTTACAAAGGAGTGGTAAGAGCTGACATATTCAGGACAGCAGCCTAGAAGAAATAGAAACATAATTAAAAAGTAGGTTATTTCTTAGGCAGACAGTAATTGGCAAAGACTTGCAACTCTGTTTTTTCTTTCTACATAATGTTGGTCAAACCCAGATAAATAATACCAGGGAGCTGAAAATCTGGAAAAATTGAGGGAGTGCAGCAACAACAATTTTTCCTTTCCCGCCCTGCTCCATTCTATCCATTAATTCATCCTTTACCCTCATGCCCTTAAGTCTTCCCTTCCTTTCATCATTTCTCCTATTAACAGGGCTTCCTCCTCTCCAAAAGCAGCAGCTGTGAACTACTTCCTTTTAACGTCTCATTTCCAAAACGAACTTCCTCCATGAAGCAGGCACACTCCAGTCTGTCTCAGCAGAATATGTAAGAGCCTTGGAGAGGTGCTGGAGAATAAAGGAGAGCCAGGGGAGACTCTGCCTTGCATCTTCTGATGCTGCCTCTCCCTTTGTACTTTCTGTATGGCAAAATCACTAAAAAGGATGCACTGAAAAACTGCATCCTACTACTTCCTTCCCTTAATTTCATATATTGGCATTCATAATTAGATTTTGTTTATTAATTTTAGGACAGATTTTATTTCATTTTAATAGAATGATAGCCTTTTATTTTCTACAAAATACTTGTAATATTTTTTGCAGCAGCAACATATAGCTGCAGAATGCTTCAATGTATTTTACTAAACCTCATTCATTCCTCCTTAATATTCTGCAGGGAGAAACTCGAATTTGGCAAACTGCTGATGGGATGCATTTCTGAATTCTGTATTGCCTCAAATACTAGCTCAGTAAACTTAGAAAAAAATCATAATTGGAAGCCCCAAGAGATCAGAGAGACCGCTGTTCTGATCTGTTACGGAAATCAGATTTAGGAGAGATTTCTGATTCTAGCAGTATATAATTCACAAGACCAGAAAACACCTCTTTTCTTCCCCCCCCTCCTCCCCCATAGAATAAAATACAGAATGGCTAACATGTTAAAGCAATGTCAAGAATGCAAAACCAAAGCCACAAAAGATGACTTGACATGGGTACACTGAATTACACAGGGTTTACAGCACTTTTTGTATTTTTAGACCTTCTGTCATATAAATACAGTTGAGTTCCAATCAATCTTGCCTGTATAAATTTGAAAGAAACAGTTCCCACAACGGACCTCTGGATTCCACATTAATCATTGCTCTGAAAGACCATTTAATTACAGCAAGAATTAAATATACCAGACTATTTCCCCAAAATAGTACTGCATTCTACACAGGATTTTCTGCCATGCTCTGTCTTTTTATCAGACCCCTTGTTCCATTCAGGGAAGCTCTGCCTGCAAAACAAGGTACAAATACAGATTTCTGCTATTCATACTGCAGACACTGGCTACTTTCCCTCCTCAGCTCCATCAAAATGGTTTGCAGGAGAAAATGACAGAAACGTGAAAATGTCCAAATATTTGCCTAAGAAAGATTTTTAAGAGTTCCTCAATTTTCCTTCTTCTGTATGTTCAATTTATTATCTTAAAACCCAACATAAAGATGCCGACTGGGCTACCCTCAGCTATGACAGAAGCTTGAAAACATCATAGTTTCCCCCAAAAGTTTAATCAGTGAGTGATCCTAGACCTGCAGGCACTGATGAAAAGTTTAAACAATGACGGACCAAGGGAGACCCAGGCATAAAGGGCAAGCTTCAGCAATACACTTTCAGTGGAATAAAGGAAAATAATCCACTGCAGCAAGTATATTAATTATTTCTGCTGTTCATCTATGTATTTGGAAAAGAAAATATCCTGCCCAGCCTTTTTTTATTGCTTAATTAAAAAGAAAGCCAGAAGTCACCTAAAAATATAGAAAGTAAATATTGATCAGGGCAACTATATACTTTATTAAATAATTTTGTAGTAACTGAATTTCTTTAGCATTATGATAATGTGTAGCACCAAACTTACAAGTGGTACCTCTTTTCTTTTAATTCTAATTTTCAAGCGAATATTTTTGCTAGCATCAATGTAGCATCAACTAATACAAAATAATCTCATACTAAAGATAAAGAAGAGTAAGTCAAGTTCTTATAAATCAATTGTTCTTTGAGTGAACTTTGTTTTAGCAGAAAACATACACTATCAAAGAAAGAAGAAAACTATTTTTATGCACTGGCATGTCTTTTTAAGAAAAGAAATTGCTGTGCTTGACAATTTTTTTTAAACGCACAGATAACTATTGAATACTGTCCCAGTTAGTACTGGTACAATCCCATTAAATGAAACGTTACTCATTTCTCACTTTACCTAACCAGACATGGCCAATTAATTTGTTGTCATGCAGAAAACAGAACAACTGCATCAGGCTGAGTTTTACACTACTCACATTGTCCAGTGACTATCAGATTGAGTCTTTCTCTCGTGCTACTTCTCTGCCTACTACCTCGGTCCTCAGAGATGCCTCTGCAGACTGAAACATGAAGTATTAATGCAGCACTGATTGGCAGCATGCTGTTAAACAAGCAGTTTCATTTGTTCAGGGTGTTTTGGTTGGATTGTTCAGCTGTAATGATCCCCTTGATGTAACAATGTGGTTCTTAAAAATCACAATTCACTGCCACAGCAGTTCTGCGATGCCAACACAATGATGATTACTGTGAAGAATTCTCCATCAATTTACAATCAGAAACGATCACAGGTTTCACTGTAGGCAACTTATAACGCCACACCAGATCTCTGAACTTGTTCCCAGTCAAATCTGAAGCGTATTTTGCTTCACATTACAGCTCCATTATCAGGTGTTTTCTCAGATATCAAGGGTTACTACAACTCTACTGCCGAAAGTCAAGCTGACTTAAAACAGCGTGTATGTATTAATTTGGCTATGATGCATTCTAATTTTATTCATAATAATAAAAAGAATGGGATAAACCAGAAGGCTTCACTGAAAACTGCTGTTCACTTCTGGGCATACTCTGTGTAGCAGAACATCACTGTTAGTACCTGTAGAGCGAAACTGAGATCTAAGTACAGTAGATGTAGACCCAGCAATCTGTGAAGTGAAACACAAAAGTTCTTGCAGTACCACAAAACCAAATGCACACACAAACAATAACCAACTGCAAAAGATTCAAATATTTTTGTGGAGAAACTGACCCTACTTCTCTAAGGGACACTGGGCACATAAGAGGTGGTAGCAGCAGGTAATTCAACATCAATACCTGTGGTGTAATAACTATAGGTGGCTTGCACATCTATTAAGAAGTTCATCAGCTATAGCTCAATGTTGGAAGTGGTTTGGATGGATGCCAGGTAACAGCAAGGAACAAGAGGCTGGTGAAGGAACACACAGTCCTCCCCATTCTTCAAAGCATTTGCCACCCAAAAAGTGATGCAACAGCCCAGGCTGTCATCAGTAAAAATATCTGCCTGTGTGGATGTTAACTGTGTGACAGTCACCGCACAGAAGACAATAAATAGAAGAAACTTCTCTTTTACATGCATCTTCACAAGGTCAGCAATCATTTGCCAGTATTCACATAAAGAACTATATATAACCTCCTTATTCTACATCCAAGCTTTCTGAAGAGGTAGCTAACCTTGTCTACTGGAACAAACAGTTATATATGAGGAACAATATTTTTCTTAATCCCAGACAGGCAAAAATAGACTAAAAATGATCATTCAGGGAACTACCTAATGTGGAGGAGGCACCCTTCAAACCCATTTTTAGAAAACAAAAGCATTGCTGTGATTACTTTCCTCTCATGGTAAGAATGACATGCACTTTTCTTCGCTTTGCCCTCTATATATTTATTTTGGAAGATGACTTTTCATTTTCAGTTTAGCCTACAACTGCTTCCTAAGGGACAAATTATGTGCTACGGGGAAAGGAGCTTTATGTTAAGACCAAAATTTTCAGCCAGCTTTGCCCTTCCCTGCTGGGCTGTATTTACAGCCACACCTTACATTAACTGAGTCTCAAGCAAGCACAAAGTGCTGATTCAGAGCTCCTCACCTGCAGTGAGACAGCCTGGTACACCCACGGTAAACAGTGGCCATGTGAGATACAGCAGGGTAGCAGCAAGCCTCTCTTACAGCTCTTGCATGGCTTTGGCAATTAATTTTTGGTTTAATTTAAAAGACAAGACATTAAAAAGCCAAAAGCTCTTCCCTCACCCACAAAAAAGATATTCAAATCATATGTAGTGTTATTACTCACTTGAATCAACCATAATGCTCCACCATGTTCTTCCCTAACTGAAATGTCATTTATACTACACACTTTACAGCTGAGTGTTAACAATTCTCACATCACTTTAAACATCAAAGACTGATAAACCATCTTTCTCTTTTAATTACTTGCCCTACATGCATTTGCAGTGGGCAGCCTGAGGAAGGAACTTATATGGAAGGGGGATCTTGGAGCTTCCAGGCAATCAGCATCTGTAGAAGTTTGCTAGATAGAGCATCACCCACAGACAGCTCTGTGAAGTGGTTTGATGCCCGTGATCTCTGGATCCTTGAAGACAAGGAGCCAACACGTCCTGTGCATGCTTGGGATATTCCCAGCAGCAGCCAGGCAACCTTGCCTTTTAGAAGCAGCAGAGGAAAGACTCATGCTGGGCCCCAAGAAGGAAGGGAAGCAGCCAATGTAGGCCACAAGTCACAACACTAAAAGAGGAATGCTTTTTGAGCACTGACAGAGAAGCAGAATGAAAAAAAATGGAGCAAACTGCTGCAGCAACTGAGCAGAGTCCAAATGTCAGATACTCAGCAGGAGTGAGGAGAAGAGAATTGTTCCTCAACTACAAGAAATGGTTAAAACCGAATAAAAATGGAAATATCCCAGGACAAAAATCAAAGCAGAATGAAAACAGGAGCCCTCCTGGTCCTGAATCCCAGCTCCAACCCAGGGCATGTAAGAAGAACTGTGATGCCCATCACTGAGGTTTTATTTTGTATAAACTACAGCTATTTATTATTTTAGTTACCAACTGAACATTTTTGGGGAATATTTCCCATGGATGATTGCACTTTTAATAGCGCATATAACAGAATAGCTAGAATGTCAAGGTTTCTAATGACCAAACCACACCTTTTATGTAAAAAAATGAAGAGTAAAAAATAGTCATCCAAAATGCCCATTGCTCTGCTAACATCGTCCTTCAAAAATCCACATGCCACATACAACATATCAATAAGAAAGCCTCAAGCTTGGAATGAAACAGCATTGATGGGAGAAGATAAACGGAAAAAGATGTCCTCTTGTTTTCCTCTTGTTTTTTCCCCCTTCACTGCTTTGAATGTACACACTTCAGCCTTTCAGCTTTGTTTTGTTATATTGTGCAGGGGATTGGATTCCTTTAAGTGTTTGTATGTGCATGTGAGAGTGTAAACACATGGTGAAATTCACTAGCTACACAAACAAGTTGACAGGAGTTTTTTTAAACTACTGAACTATTCTCAGCTTCTACTGCTTCCATTTGTCATTCCTTAAAGTTCAATAAATCCAATACCAAACCATTAAGCAATCCTGTATCTGCTTCAATAAGCAACATTTGATTAATGGTAAGAAGAATGACACGGTGTGGTATTACCAAGAGCACCCATGCAGTGCAATATATTTTCTCCATTGTATTGGAAAAAAAGATTGCTTTAGTGACAGCAGTACTGTCTGGCAATGGCAGACCCCCGAGTGGAAATTCGAGGATGCCATAACTGTATTTGTGACCTGCGTGAAGGCTGCTTGGATCTGCTGTTTTTTATCTCCCCCATGTGGTTAAGCAAGTTAGTAAGTCTGCCTTAGAGAAATGGCTTCCTTCCTCTCCAGAGCATCTTCCAGTCAGATGAAAAGGCCAGTGGTGGTCTACGAAAACTTGAAGGCTGAACAAAAATTCATTAAGAGAGTAGAAAGCACAGGAAATGCTCAGTCTCAAAATGAACTAGTTACTCCACGTATTCCCATATAACCCCTAAATTTATCTCTTAACTCCCTTTGCAGTATACAAATGAAGGAGTTACTACTTGAAATAGTACCCATGTTTGACAGTTTGTAAGTGGGTTTAATCACCTCAGTATGAATTTACTAAAAATTTATAATCCAATTTGTCTTTGAAATAACTAATATTTCAAGCACCTGACATCAGAGGTATCTCAACTGATATCTCATTGCAATTAATAGCCTCAAACCATTCAATTGCCATCTATCCCTAGTTCTCAAACAGCAGTGATTACAGTTACTTTCCTTTGTTCTTTAATGTCTTCTGTAAATTACAGTAAATAAGCAGACAGCCTTCACCCTTTTAGTTACATGTATGTTTTAATAATGGTGAAAAGGGCATGGAAAAAGAGGAGGAAATCCTTACTGTTATTTTAGCTATGCTCTAAATCTATTATAAACATTAATGTGGCTGTAGGCCAGTTTAGACAGGATATAAATGACTGTCCTCCACTTTGCTCTTTTCTTCAATCATTAAAGTTTACTTAATATTCATGAAAAATACTTTGTATCCCTGGAAGCTAAAACCTTCTCTTCATTCACAGAACAATTACACCTCTGGCTGTATCATAAATTACCTACATTGTCAGGACAACATACTTACAACCTTATCTGGAGGACCAATCCTAGATATGAGAAAATACATTTGTTTTCATGCCTAATAATTAATAAAAATATTTTGCTGTTTATTCAACTTATAAAGAGTGCTCTTTATTTATGGTTGTTAAATAGTACCAGGATGACTAGTAAATCTTTCAAAGTCAGTGAAAAAATTGAAATAGGGAATTTTCACTGATGTTTGTGCTTACTGCTCGCACATACTGGATTTCCCAGGAGATATATATGCAATTTGGTGATTGATCTCTCCAAAGAAAGGTCTAGCTGGAGGCAGCTGGCTTGAGCTGGGAAAAAGCAGTCACCAAACAGGCATCTTTCTCATTATGACAGGCATTGAAGGTGATATTAAAACACTTTTCTTGCCTTGTCAAAGCTTCTCTGCAACTGGGATGAAACATGCACAGCTTTCCACAAACTGAAGTTCAAGAGTACACCTTAACATCTACTGCCATTGGGGAAAAAAAAAAAAATCAGAATTTTGTAGAAACAACTTAGGAATTAATTTTTACCTCTGGTATAACCTTATGGATCCACTGCCGTTTTATGCCCACAACTTCTATTTTTCATTTGTTATGGTGAGTGGTGATGCTAAGACAACAGCTAAGACTAAGGAGTTGTTTCAGTCAAATTTCCATTCCTACCCTGCAAAGGTTTTCAGAAAAATTCATGATGTTGGGATGTTGATTGAAATTCCAGTGTTTATCTATTCCCAAAGCAGTATTATCTCCCATGAAGTATGAGCCAGATTCTTCCTAGATCCAGAAGGCAATACAGTGGACACCCATAAATTAAAACACCTTTTGTTTTAAAAAAGATTTTAAATACATTGGTCTTAAAAACCAAGGCCTGAATAAATACGCTTAAAATCTGAAAGCTGCTATGGATAGAAATCTATCCTAAGTACTATTTAAATGTCACTTTCTGCATGAAAAATAATCTGTAGCACATACACCACAGAGCAGTCACATGATTACTGAGAACAGTGGAAATTACAGGCTTGACAAGCACATACCATGATCAAATCAAACATTGCTTTTCTGCTCTGCATCATTTACATTGCTTTTTAAACAATTTGGAAATTGTTTATAGAATAATAAAACTATGTAACATTATTTCTGCTCAAGCTCCCTAGCTCCTTGTGTAGCTACTCAATAGTGTTTTCCTCAGTTCGTGGTAGCCCTTGTCGTAAAGTTTCTTTGTTACTGGAGCACAGTTACAGAACAAAACCAAAACCAAAGTCCTTAAGACACTACTGTTAAGAGCAGCTTTTAGTTCTGTAAGCTAAATGAGTCAGTGATGATGCTTGTTGATGCAGTAGTGGAAAAGGGTATTGGCACTAGCAGATCAGGATAGCTTTGCAGTCATTTCCAGCCTATGTCTCCTGGCCTTCAGCCTTAAGAAAACCTGAGTTTGAACACCCATGGTCGAAGAGCTCCAAAGCAAACCAGTGCTCTCAGTGCTCAAAAGCTGAGTAACAGCTGCCCTCGTGTTTGTCCTTTTGTGCCTCAGATACACCAAGAAAAGACTGACCCAGTTCTCAACCAGCTGTGTGCCCCAGTGTTCACTGTGCAGCGGCTTCCTGCCCACCACACCATGCACGGAATGTGCCATGGAATTGGCTACACAAACAGGAAGGTGGGTGTCTTGGGTGACTCTATGATGTGTACTGCCTATCACAGCTCTATGCCAAAAAATTAATTTTGTGCCTTTAAACTGAGCTTGAGAGGGGAGGAAAAAAAAAAAACCAAACGAACTTTTCAAAGCAGTTCCCAAGGACACAGAGATAGAGACTCCTCTGCGTTCTCCCTGGCTATGGTAGCACGGAGGGAGCACCCTGACTGTTTCCTGCAGCCAGCTCTTTGGGTTTTTCCCTTCCCTTTTCTCTGGCCTGTTTCCTGGGACTTTGGTGTTTTTTTTTCCTTTTTTTTCTCTTCTGGACTGTTTCAACAACATCAGAACACATCAGGAGAGCTTCTCTTCAGGCCCGGAGGGGGCCTAAGGCCACCCCCCACGGCAGCTCCGAGAAGGAGGGACCACACCTACAAGAGGACTCTAATTTCTTCCCAGGTTTTCTCGTTATAGTGAGGGGTTTTACTATTTAGCATTATTATCCTTTTCCTGTGTGTTTGTTAATAAATAGGTTTTATCTCTTTCACTTTCCTTTGAGGAATATTTTTGCCGAACCTGGTGGGGGGAAGGGTGGTTGTAACCTGGTTTTCTCCCAGAGGATACATTGCTAGATTTTGGCCAAACCGGCACAGTGGGTAAGTGGCTTTTTAATATTATTATATTGCGCTTTTCTCCTACATAAGTTTTACAGTGTGTCTGTAGGGCAACAGTGTATAACTTAAAAGCTGTGCAATATAATAAAGAAAAATGCCACTTACCTGACTTTCCATAATTGAGTCTACAAGAATTCAGAGTCTCACTACTACGCTAAATATCAGGATGTCCTAGGACAGCAAAGAGTCAGCCTTTTGGGAACGAAGAATGTCATGTAGCCTAAAAAAAGATTACAAAGGGTTTTTGCTTCTCTAGAGGAAAAACAGACTATATTAATTTTTTCTTTTAAGCCAATAATTTAGGCCTTCCAATGAAACAGGAAGTGTTTCTGCCACTTCCTGTCACTCTTTCACCAGTGCTTCTGCCACTCTACGTACTATTTCTATATTCCTTCAAAAAAGGTCCACTAATTCTCCAAAATGTTTTTTCAAAATGTGATTTCTCTGTTGATAAATACAGATACCTCTAATACATACACCAGTTCCTAAATCTATTTACACCATGTTAGGGGCAGAAAGTTGGAGGAATTTCATAGCCAGACATAGAAAATTACTGTCAACAACCAAAAAAAATTTTTCTAAAGCTAGAGAAATTCTGCTGCAGCTTTATAATACTGTTTAAGTGTCCAATGAAGCTCAAAGAGTAAGAATAAAAAGCCCCTGCATTTAAAGAATGCTCCAGTCCTGCAGGTGTCTTGACGTAGCATGATAAGTAAAATTAACGAAAACATGACTTATAAAGAGCAGGACAAAAAGAAAACCACAAAAACCAAAACCACAACTGCCCCATCTCCCCTTCCAAACCCACAAACAACCCAACTCTAACAAAAGCAGAAAAAACCGAGAAACTCCATCAAATTCCAGAAGAATTAATTGCAATGTGCAATCAATAAAATTGAAACATCCAATTTTGTTTAAAATATCGCTTGCCCCTTACATACACACAATACAAAGAGATATACTGAAAAACTGATATATAAAATAACAGTGAACACTTTAAAATCCTCTTAGTGCAATGAAAGATAAATTGGTGGGAAAAAAGTTGGATTCAATTTTCTGCAGAGGCATAATATACTTTACTTGTACTCAATAATCAGGCTAGACAGATACCTAATGCCCAGGTGTACAGCATCCTTTGATAAGGAGTACAGAAACCTCAGGTACAAAACACTGTATGGAAGCAAAATTCAGGCCCCTTCTGACTGAGGTGAACTGAAAACCAACTTTATATGTGGGATCACTTGGAGAATGAATAACATTTCCAGACTGACACTATCTGTGCAGTGGTAATTGTAAGATACTGTTCATTCTTCTAACTGTATGGTTTACAGTGCTTTAATTTCCTTCTTATATGCAATATCTCAAATGAACTTTGAGTCCAAATGATTGCAAACTCTCTAATGTAAAGCTGAAAATCTAAAAGGCATTTACTAAATGAAAAATATATTCACGGCAACCCACACCAAAAAGCATTTTCATATTAAGTGAGCTGTAAACCAACTTTGTTATATGTACAACTGAAGAATTACCTGTTTTTAAAAAGGGAGAATCCAAGGCAACAGGTAAAGATAAAATGCATAAATGATGTTCTACATGTCTGAAGTATGTGGCAGAACCAGAATAAGAGGTCATTTTTCAAAAATTCTTGTCTTTGATTATCTCATAACCTCTGCATAAAAAAGAACAAGCATAAATATATGCTGCTTTCTCACTCAGTTATAGGGCAAAGGGACTACACTACTTTACCCTCGCTAAGTTTCATTAATGCTACTTAAATGTTTTCTTTAATCTCAGGACAGACCTTTTTTCCAGTGTCATGTTCTTCTAGCCATGACATTGCTCTCCATGCACCCTCTTTTTTTAACTAAATGGTGACTACCATTTAGTATAGGTTACTGCAAAAATATCTGTAATTGATCTGAAGCTGTGTTACAGAAACATTGTCCTTAAATGTGGGTTTCAATCTTTCAAATGAAAAGACTACACCAACAACTATTTGTACCACAGGTAAAAAAATCCTCAAATTCTTTATTAAGAAGAATGTTACAAGAACATCTGTTTGTGCCTCTTAGTTAAGTGCTCAAAGACAGCTTTGAAAGAAATGTGTTTCCATGAGAAAGGACTATGCAGCAAACACGTAACTGTCTCTTAAAATGCTTTTGAAAATTCTGGGGAGATGAATGCATTACATGCCTTAGCCATGGTTTTCCAAAAGACTTCTGATGAAAAGAAAGTCTCAGTTCAGCTAATGGTTAATGCAATCAAATACTAGCACTAATAATTCATAAAGATACTAAATCCACAAAATACTGAAAACAATTACAGCAAAACCCCCTAATGCATGTTTTAGATAGAAAAGAACATCTGAATCTTCCACAATACCCCTACCAAAAAAAAAATCATGCAATCATTAAACACTGTAGGACTATTACATAGTTTGGACTCCTGGTTCTAGGTCTCAAGAAGGCTGCAAGGTAGAGCTGTCATGAGGGAGAATTTCCTTCATTCCTCTGGCGTGGTCCCTGTGGGAACAAGAAGTTCATCACACAGGGAGTCAAGAAAGGGCAGTCCTTGTGCAAAATACAATGTGGTACTGACATGCTCTTCATCCTTCCTACCTGTGCATAGTACTGGCCCCCAGCATCCCATGCCCAAGCCCTGGGATACAGAGACACTCACTGGCTGTAACTGTGGAGTAACAACTTGCTCCCTCTTCCCTCCAGAGAGGTACTGGAGAGAGCAGGGACCATTTGAGCAGTGCAGCCTTCTTCAGGGCAGGGAAGCAGGAAAACTGTCAAGGTGGGGGGAGCAGCCCCGTGAGTTGTGTAGTCACTGCTTTGTACTTTTGGTATCACTCACTGTCACATGCAGCTGCAATTGCTTTGCCGCCTATCTCGTACCTCCTGATAGATAACCAGAAGCTTCTTGTATTTTAGTTCAGTTAGTACAAATGGTAGAAACAAGCCAAAATACATGTGTTGACATCTACAGCACAGGACGACAGTCTGCTAACAAGAACAGACTAAATGTTCCTTGAAACCACAAGTTTAGTGCGTTTTTGTACTTACTACACGAGCAAGGAATAGCATCACAATCCAAACAAATTTTTAAGAAGTGGTATTTCCATTCCTGCCCTCCCAAAATTTCCTGTTGCTTTCACAATCAGATAAACAACAATAATTCCTTTTAAAACAGTCTAATCTCATCTAAAATACATCTAAAAATTTGACAAAAACCCCGTGTTTCTAAAAGTGGCCTAGTATAGCACAGATTTTTATTAAGAGTGTGATTTTTATCTCAATGGGATATTGGAAGCAGCATTTCAGCATCATTTGAGTCACAGTCTCCTGAATGTGATAATAGAGAGCAGGAAAACTAATGCAAGAAATGTCATCAGCTCCTTCTCCTCTTCTTGGGTATTTTGGCATTTGTTATCTTACTTGATCCAAAACCAATACAAATGTGACCCAGAGACACAGACTGGTAGAACAGCCAGTTGGATCAGAGCAGATGTGGTTTCCTATTTCAGGACTTAACAGTCCTGCCTCTTACAGAAATATTCTTTTGACCCTAAATTGCTCTTCTGGCTTTTTTTTAGATGTCTTCTTTCAAAACATGGATTGAAGAAGAATAAGGTTTAAGATAAAGGCTTCAAATCATCTGGAGGTGGATGAGCACATACAGAGCACCCAAAAGAAAGGAGAGCACAGTACAGCACCTAGATAAGGACAGACGACTCACAGCCATTAAAGACATGAGAAGAATTGCAAGAAGAACTCCAGTGGAGATAAAACCTCTGTATGCAGTCTTCTTCATTAAGAGGATTGAGTATACAAAACTTCTGTGAATGTTTACAGCTTTACTTGCTTTTCACCTTCTGATTGATCCCAGGATTAACAGTCATGCCATGAAACCCAAGGTAAAAGTCCAGTGGATCATATGATGCAGGACTTGATAGCTTGCCTTATCTGTTCAAACCCCAAGTATTTCCATATCAGAAATATATTCAATTGATTCTTTTAATATAGAAATATTTCCAGAACAGATACTGCTTAAATGGATCTCAGTAATACAGAATTTCCATTGCCCCCCTCAATGTGATTTCTACCAACTGCCCTGCTTATCAAACACTATAAAAAAAGAAAATGAACAGAAATCTGAAATGCCCCTATTTTCACTCCAAAGAAATGGCACTGAAAGATTCTTTGTGTTAAATCATGAGATCAAGTTCTGAGTTCTTCGAACAATTTTAGATGGGACTGGGAAGTATTTAATGGTTTTTATTACAGAAGTGTTCTGACCTGATGGTAATGGGTTCGCAGTAGTAAGCTATGAACACCACTCTTGAGAGGCTGAGAGTAGTAAAGAGAGGAATGTTTATAAATAATGTAATAATATTACAGGTTAAAATTCAGGACAAAATATCACAATCAAATCTACTCAACTCTTACATTCTGTGCAAGGGAGATGAAACTTTCTATTATTTACCACAATAAGGGACATTCTGCCTAAATATTTTAAAAACTACTGATTTAAAAAAACCCCAGATGTTGACTGCAGTGAGTTTTCTTCACCACTGAATTCATATCCCACACTGGGATATCCCATATCCCACATTGCGCAGTTTGAGGTATGATTGTAATAGCCTGGGTAAAATTGGTATATCAAATTGGAATTTTTTGCAAGAGTGGCAGGATTTTAAAATGTTATATCTAGGCTAATAAGTGTTAAATAAATGACATTTGACATCTGAAAGCAGACCGATTCACAAATGCTATTACAATTCATACAGCACTTCAGAAGTCCTGTGGCAATGGCAACTCATACATGTAAATTGCCAAGAATTGGCAATTTTTGTTTTATTTTTGCTGCTTTATCAAAATCCTTCAAAGAAACTTACCTCTTCTACACAGTTGAGATCTACAGGAAAACTAAGGGAAAGTCTCTCTCAACCACAGATGCTTTTATCTAAATAACTCAAGCCAGATTATTAGTTTAGTTGAAAAAAATCATGCTACCCAAAGGGCTATTTGATTATTCACTTCTGTTGCTACAGTTAATACATGAAGTAATATGAATCAAACCTGGACTTTGGAAGACTTCACGTCTCTATGACTAAAAGTCAAGTTTGCAAAACAAATTCCAGATCCTACCATCACGTGATGTAGACTCTGATCTTTTCAAAGCACAGTCTAACTACCAATTACATTAGAAACTCTCACACATAAATGCTTCATTATTTAATTTACAAAGCAACAGTCTGATCATGTCTCACAATGATTCAGAGCAGTGTTAACCTATCTCAGCAACTGCAAGCTCAAACCACAGCAGGCTTCAGAATCAAGCTTTTTGATGTATTTCAGGTCAGTAACATCATTCCACCTCAGGACCATTCTGCTTTAAAGTAGCCATGTTGCATCTCTGGTGCTGGAAATTAGTTTCCTCTGGCAGCAGCAGGATATATAAATTAAAACGTGTATGTCCTTAGTAAAAAGCAACGAACAGCTATTGATCAGGAGTGATCTCCCTTCACATGCCTGCATGGTGGCTGGGAGAAACTCCACGCACTGCAGAAGTGATGGCTTTTCTCCCTGAAGTTCATCAAACATGCTGGCACTGTGGTATACATCCTGCCAGCACCATATGATTCATTGCTGAGAGTAGACATCAAGAGCGGTTAAAAAAAAAGAAGAAATGATGAGCAATAACCAAAAAGGTGAAACGTTACAGCTGAAGATCATAATCTTTTGTTTTTAATTACTGAAGCAGACTTAGCACAGGTATGCAAGCAGCACTATGTAATATCAAAACTGTCCACATGCTCCAGGGTAGCCCTGATCAATTCTGCTTGCCATGGAGTTTGAAGGTGGGCAGAATACAGCTGCACGCATTTCAGAACTGGAACTACCTTTGTAAAACATCTTTTGTTGCTCCTAATTTCCAACCAATCGCATGTGGGCAAAAGGACATAACCCACTGAACATATGTTGGCTGACTGTGCTCATAAGCAGTGGAATATTCACACCAGTAATTTTCTTCTGTACTGAGACTGGTTTCTTTAGCAGCAGCGAATGCCACGGGCACTGAACAGTAAATGCCTGCGTGAAGCTGGAGACATACACTCATGTCTGTGCATGAACTTTAGGTAAGAAATTCTGGGCCTCAGGGAAAGAGTGCAAGAAGATGATGGACTAGGAGGGTGGAGATGAGGAGTCTGAAACCAGTTAAGGTGTTGGAAACCAAATAAGAATGGTTGGTCCAAGTTGGGCCTTTGAAACAGCAAAGGCCTGAGCTACCAGTTATGCTGAGGAACATTAACTATTACTTTGTCTCCACAGTCAAGAAAGGCATATCTAGCCCCAGACCTAAAAGATTGGCCCATCATGGCTACATCATTTGATTTAGTTACAGAGTTCCAAGATACCTCTTCGTTTGTTAAAAAAGGACCAGCTATGATACACACAGCTGCACCACTACAGACAGAAAGCTGACATTTTAGACAGACTGACTTTGAAAAAGAGTATGTTGCATCTGGAAACTCACGCAGAGTTGCCCTGAATGAGTCTCTCACAATCACATGGAATTTCTGGGAGAACCACGAGCACAGCACTCTGCTGGGCATTATTTACTTCCAATACAGGAGTCACAGATCTACCAGTGGCATGCTAAGCATAAATTTGCACTCATACAAGAAATATTAACAACACTCTTCTGAAAGTTGCACAAGATGTGGTGTAGGACCCAAACTACAACTGCCTCACTGTGGTGAGATGTGATTTGTCTTTTTTTTTAACAAAACACAGTACTGTGGGTATCCAGTGTTTCTCCCTATGCGTCTGAGAGAAACTCCCTTAGCTGTACATCTGTTCCACAACCCTAAAACCGCTAAGCTAACATGAACTAAGGAATACCAGTTTTTAAGAACTGAAGAGGCTGAATTTAAAGTATGTTTGGGTGAAAATTAAGGAAAGGAAATACAAGCCTCCAATTATTCTACAGCAAGACAGGCTATACTTTTATTCCTTTTGTTGAAGAGACTCAGGAAAGCGTTACTATAAAAACGTGTCAAAATTAGAAGGAAATGGCATTTAAAACAGCTTCACTTCCTACTTAGGGTAGACCTGAGAGCAGGAGGAACAAGCATATAGGAAGGAGAGTGGTTAAAGAAAGAAATAAAAGTACAGTAACTGGTACTTCTCTGCTATAACATTATCAGCCTGCTGAGAGCAATTACAATAGCACAGACAGCACTTGCTTTATCATGACCTTACTGAGGAAAAAAACTCTGAGATTCAGCAGGGAATTTATTAGAAAATTTTAATGCCAACTGAAATTTGATCCAAAGGCCTCAATATTAAAGGTCATATCCATTACTATACTGTGGGAAACCTTGGATGTCTCTGTTCCTATGTACCACCCTTTCTCAATTTTGTTTTCTTTCATAAGAGTAGGTCAGGCTCTCCTCTCAGCTTCACAGCACTCTGTATTAGAGGTACAAGACTGCTATTTACATTTTAAAAAGCCTTAGCCAGCAAGTCAAATAAAGAACTTTAAAAAAAAAAAGTTACAGACGAAAAAACAAAATCAAGCAGCACTGATGAAACTAATGCACTGTGCAGCTGGATTTAACTATCTTACATGGATAGACAAAATATGTGACCCGATCCTGACCAAATTATCTGTCACTACTTCCAGATCAACTGTCCTCCTGTCAGGGGGGGCAGGTATGAACTGCCTACTGACTTGCAGACAACAGTGTAAGTTGTGTCATGTTTTTAAAAAATAAATTCTTAACTGTGGACTGTTACAAATATTTGAAATTAGAAGTACCACCACTGAATTCTGATCAGCTGAGCTTCACTTCTCTAGTGGAAGTTGTCCCTGCCCACAGCAGGGGGCTTGGATTAGAACTAGATGATCTCTAAGGTCCCCTCAATCCTAAACCATTCTGTGATTCTATGAAAGGCTCCTTGTTTGTATGTGGCAATGGTTACTGGGTACTTCTTAAGCCTCATCACTGCTCTACCCAAAGCTTTCAGCTTTACAACAGGAGATGCATATGCTGAGCACCTGTGAAATATATAAAGTGCACTGTGAAGCTCCACAGTGCTCTGCAGCTTCCCTGAAGGAAGTATTCCCCACAGATTTGCAACACAAAGTTACTCTCCTTTCAGTTGAAGATTTAGGAAAGAATAGAATCACAGATGGCCTGTACTTTACCAAAATATGCAAAAGACCACAAGTTCTACTTTTACACTGTATTGATCTTATTCAAATATGAAACTGTAATAGAGAGAAAAAGCTCATGCTCTTGAATCCTTATATAATTTTGTAGCTTACATTCTTGTGACTTCCAGAGTACCTTGAGCTCTCAAGCACCCATATTAGTCAGCATAAACGTGTGAACACAAGTCCAGATACTTGCTTTCAATCTGCTCAGCTACCCTCTGAACAAAAGTCATCCTCTCTTTTCAGCCTATGAGAATATACATTATGGATATTCATTACACTCCTTTCTTTCTCAGTTGCCCCAGTATGCACTCAATGTAGGATGTCTGAGAAAAGGAAGAAGGTTGAAACACAAGTTTCCTGTACCAGGCCCACTTCTATTTGAAAACACATCCCACCTGATGACCTGGTAGCAGCTATTTCAGTCTTCCTCCAAAGTACCGGGAAACCTGACAACTGAACTAGTTTTACCTACACTTCAGGCTATGATGGCAATAAATATATTTGTGGAGGACAGTGAATAAAAATAATTTTTTTTAAAACTCAATTCACACAAGATTTTATGTTCTTCATGCTAACAGCCTGTGGCAAGGTTTTGGTAGAGGGGAGACTACAGGAGTAGCTTCTTTAAGAAGGTGCCAGAAGCTTCCCGCAGTGTCTGAGAGAGCCAATGCCAGCTGGCTCCAAGAGAGAGCCACCACTGGTCAAGGTCAGCAGCAGTGGCAGTGCCTCTGGGATATTTAAGAAGGAGGAGAAAAAAAAGAAAACTTGCACAACTGCATCCAGGAGAGAGGAATGAGAGTATGTGGGAGGAACAGCCCTGCAGACACCCAGGTCGCTACAGAAGGAGGGGCAGGAGGTGCTCCAGGTGCCAGACCTGAGACTCCCCTGCAGCCCAGGGTGCAGACCATAGTGAGGCATCTGTATCCCTGCAGCCCAGGGAGGTCCATGGTGGAGCAGAGATCCTCCTGCAGCTTACGGAGGACCCCACACCAGAGCAGGTAGATGTCTGAAGGAGGCTGGGACCCCATGGGAAGCACTGGAGTGGGCTCCTGTCAGGACCTCAGGACCGGCGGAGAGAAGCAGGTTTGCTGGCAGGATCTGTGTCCCTGTGAGGAACACAAGCTGGAGCAGTCTGGTCCTGATGGACTGCACCCCATGGGAATGACTCACTCTGGAAAAGTTCATAAAAGACTGTCTCCTGCAGGAGGGACCTCATGGTGAAGCAGGGGAAGACTGTGTGCAGTCCCCCTTGAGGAGGAGGGAGCAGCAGAGGCAATGTGTG
The DNA here is from genome assembly GCA_026261815.1 of Monarcha castaneiventris obscurior. Taxonomy (NCBI): domain Eukaryota; kingdom Metazoa; phylum Chordata; class Aves; order Passeriformes; family Monarchidae; genus Monarcha; species Monarcha castaneiventris. Next base: position 11,589,797 of record JAMPIT010000059.1, on the reverse strand, counting down.
ATGATCTGACCTTAGCCTGCATTTCCCATCCTTTGCACCAAAGAGGTAGAAAGAAAAAAAAAGAGTAATTTTAAGCCTGGGAAGAAGGGAGGAGTGGAAGGAAGCTGTTTTTAAGACTTGGTTTTATTTTTCATTACCCTTCTCTGATTTGATTGGTAATAAATTATACTAATTTCTCCAAGATGAATCTGGTTTGCCCATGAGGGTAATTGGTGAGTGATCTTGCCCTGACTTATCTTAACTCATGAACCTTTCATTATATTTTTTCTCCCCTGTCTAGCTGAGGTGATAGAGCAGCTTTGGTGGGCACCTGGTGTCCAGTCAGGGTCAACCTGCTACAGCCACACTAAATTTACTTTCATACACATCTCAAGTACCTTAGTAGGTTTGAAACCAAAAGCACAAATACAATTTGAATGCCGCTGAAAGGTCCCCGCTTCTTAAAGACTTGCCTTCGTTCACACATTCACACACTGACCCTAGTTTACCCTTCTAGACATGGATGTGAATGACCTCTAGCTCAGCCCCTGTGCAGCAGTGGCTGGGTTAAGGTGTCACACCAGCTGCACTCCAGGATGTCTGCTTTTGAAACTAAATATCACTTATTCACACAAGCAACCTACTGCAAAGCCCTCTACATGCAACACGAAGGTACTTAACCTGCCATGCTAAACAAAGTGCCAATGGATTTGTCCTGTGAATTGCTTTACCCTTCAAAAGAGACTGATTACACACACTTGCTTTAAATGCAATTGGATTTGGTAACTACTGTAATTTTGTTTAATAGCTGTTTCTTATCAATCTTGTCTCATTCCAAAAAAGGAAGGAGAGGTTTAGTTTATGGCTTATGGCATTTGCAAGAAGTCAACAAAATGGCTGCTAGACTAAACTGGAAATATTTAATACTTAGACTTTTCAAATAAAAGCCAGCCTTGATGTTCCTGGTGTTCACAATGGTTTTCACTTACCTAGAAAACAGCGTCAACTTCTAAGTCTTTCTTCACTGCTCATTAGGCATGGTTTTTAGTTCTTATACTTTCCTTGATGTAGCCCATAAACATGGTAAGACTGACACAATGTGGTCAGCATCCTGCCAGCTTTCTGTCTATGCAGATTTCCTTCTTGGGAAACCCTGCTTGGGTTTAAAGCAGACAGAGAAGAGAGCGAGGTAGATGATGAAGGGATACCTTCTGAGATAGACAGTGTTGTAAGACTTGGAATATCATGCCTTAATTCCTACTGTAAGCATATTTTGTTAATCTGGGCAAATAATTTGATTCCCTGCACACCCAAGCCTTTAAATATCTGCTTATATTTAAATAGAGCTAGCCTCCTTCATTTTCATATCAATATCTTAAGGACACTGGTGAAATGCACAATCAAAATCAGGATGCCTTGATCTCCCACAGCTCACTGCTACTTCTGCAGAGGAGCAGTAAAACCAGTAATTCTCTCTGTCCTCTGTCTTGCATGTACAGCTGAGGGAATGGAAGAAGTCCCAGCCCTGACAAGTCCCTGGGGATGACACAACAAATGTACGAGTACTGTCATAGTCACAAAGTTATTAGCAATAAAACAAGCAGTTTGAAAAGACTTAGTTCCTTTTTTGCCCATAAAGCATATCCTACATGTGGCAAAGGTATGTTACTGTCAATGGGCCAGTTCTGCAGTATTATTTGACAGCATGACTTGGCATACCAATTTTTTTCTCCTCTTCCCCCATGAGTATACATACATCATTTTAAAAGCAATTTGCAACATGTCAAACTGCTTAAGGAGACTCTTAAAAATCTAATGTATGAAGGTAACCATTGGCATGATTTATTATTGAAGTTCCATGGTTATAACTTGACAATTAAGAAATATTGATAAATGTAAACACATTATTGATGTCAATTAAGAAGCACAAGATTGATTAACCTCCCAGAGGTATACTGGCACGAGCAGTTAGAGAGTAATCACTCCCACTAAGTATTCACTACTAACAAATGTGCATAGAAATTAGACTTCTGTGAGACAAGAAGTATTTTCATTTAAAATTAAGATAATTTGAACACAGAACCAAAGCACTGGGTCAACAACAAAATCAGGAGAATTACAAACAAGATCTGTATTAATGTGAAAGGCTAAACGATTAGGTCACATAATGCTCTCATTAACCACACAGTTGGGCGAAAATATGGTTAAGAATTATCAAACCAACTGCTCAGCAAGTCAATTATGCTCGCAGAAGAAAAATTATGAGTGTATTATTTAGCTACTACAATGGCTAAATATTCATAACTGCCCTGATGAGGGACAGGACCTTATTTTTACAGCATAAACAGCAGATCTTTGTTTTAAACTATGCATTTATGCACTTTCTACTGGTGACAAAATTATAAAGGTGAGTTCAAAACTCTGCTTAGTAATGGTGCACCTCCTGCCAAGCAAACAGCCTAGGAAGGACATTCAGGCAGCACACACCTCAGAGGGGAAACATATATCTGACATACCCCAGAAAGTATAACAACAGGAATCAGTCAAATTGTGATTTAAATGTGACTGGAAGAGTTTGGGCTCCTTCTTTCTTCTTCTTTTTACTTGCTTTCAGAATTAATGTACTGGCATAATGCCTGTCACAAAGACGAAGGGCACTGCAGCTATAGCTCTTAATGGCCAAAAAAACCTCAGGCTCACCTCAGAAAGCACAAAGACAGCAGCAATGCACCAAGTACCAAGGAGACTGCGTAAACACTAATTAAACTTCACTCTACACTCTCGGCTAGAAGACAGCTTTCCCTGCCTAAACTTCCAAGGGCTTGATCAGACATGCTGCAGCTGGAGTCCAGCAACTTTCTTCCCTAAGCTTGGCCTTCATCACAACTTCATGGATCAAACACATTTCCCTCAAATACAAGCAGCTTACTACAGAGACACTAGACAGAATCTGAATTACTGCAAAAAAGATAAGATTGTAAAATAACACATCAATGATAAAACTTTTTTGCTTGAAAGAGCTTTTATGTGAAGGCCACACAAATGTTTACTGTCAAAATAAAACTAGATCACTGTGGATTTTCCTGGTTGCAAATTCAGTCAAATGTTACTGGTGACAGAGACCATGTTTGGTGCTATGATAACCCACAGGGGCATTCAGTAGACTCCCAAAAGATTACAGTATATGCAGACATACCAGACACAAAGGAACATGATGAGGACTTTTTTTTTCAAGTAACTGTTTCTTTCAGAGTTTTGTTAAATGACAGTTAATGTTGGTGGATTGTATAAACAGCTTTCATTTTGTCAAGCATATTAAAATAAGAAAGCAAGTGTCACCTTTGAAACAGGAAAAACGGAAAAGTTTTAGTGACGACCAACAGAAGAAGCACAAAGATAAGAAGATGCGGAAATAAAAAGCACTCATGAAACCAGATTCTTGGAGCAAACAAGGCAAATGGAACTCTTTGCAAACTGCCCTTATCTTGAGAATGAAGAGTAAATTCTTTAGACTTGAAAAAACTATCAGTGGAAGAAACAAAAAAAAAGATTTAGAGTGGCAGGGGAAAATTTTAAAACATATTTTCACTGTGCTGTGGGGAGAAGCAATGTTCATCTGAAAGGCCAGAAAAGCATGCAAGTAGCTTAAGGAGGAGCTAAAATGCCTCCTCTTCCCTCTGTTAGCTGTAAATGCAAAAACTGAAATCATAATATGCTGAGAGACTGATGATTGAGCATGGGGGGGGTGGGGGAAAATGTCATTAAATAAACCCACTGTACCAGTGCTACGGGACCAGGTGACTTGTCAGATAGTGAGGGTGCCAACACCAACATTGTCATCCTGAATTACTGACTGCAGTTCAAGGGCAGCAGAACACAGTGGTGGGGATCAGAGGCACCAGACAAATGTAACAAAGCTCCTCCTTGAGGGAACCGTTCCTGGTCAGTTGCAGTGCCAATGAATCTGGCAGTGTCTCCTTTCAATAAGCAGCACAAAATCAGGATGGAAAGTTTTCACACGAAGGAAAAAAGAGACAAAACTACAACAGATTAAAAAGCAACTGACAAATGATGAGAGATCAAGAGATCACTGTTTTAATAACAGCACCTTTGTCTCTCTCCCTTTTTTAGAAGTCCTCAAAACAGCAATCTCTCTGATTTCCTCAAGGTCTAGCTGCACTTAAAACTGGTTTGCCCCTGAGAAGGGACTCTCATGAGAGATCAATATTCTGATGTGAATATAAGTCACAATACATAGACAAGGCTTCTACAAGGTTATAAGTTTCATAAATAACATGCAGGATTGCCATACTTCTCCTTTTTGTATTCAGTAAAAAAGAGAGCCTCCACAAGTGTTCTGCTCTGCAGCAGACATCACACAGCAAGAAAGACAAGAAGTTGCTCAAAGGTTAATACACTTTAATGAGAGAAACTAAATCTTCAAACCCTCCCTCAATGGGTACCACTGCAAACCAGACTGACAGGCATCAAAGCAAGAGCACACAGTCAGATTAGAAACACAGCAGAAGTCATTTGAGCTGTGATCAAAACTACAGCACTTATTTCTACTTTCCCTCTCTTGACAGTATTTTTTATTTGTACTAAGACACACACACTTGCTGTTACCTCATTTGGAAAAGCCTCCTTGAAGTTTTGTTGCAACAGCCACCCCTAAGAGCCATATTCATTTACACCCTTGGCTGAAGCCCTTGAGACACCAAACACAGCAAAGCAGAAAGCACAAAGGGGCAACTGGCAGAGGGACATGTCTGCCTGAAAATGTGATCTTTCCTTGGTTCTGGAGCTTTCTTTGGCACAGAATGGTTCATGTTCCTAACTGTTTCAAGGAGCTACTGACCAGTCAGGCTGATAAAACTTACTCTTTTCCATGTGGAAGTTTACACCCAGCATTTGCTTTATTGGATGTGACATACTGCCACGCTGAGTTGCTCACTAGAAAGTAAGTCCTTCTCCTGTCCTTCAGACAGCCCTCATCTGTGCATAACATCAGGTGCTCACAGCTCTGGATGTATTATATAACTACTGTTGCTATTTATGATAAGGCTCCAACCTCACTGGATTAGCCACTAAAAACATGCAACAAAAATAATGACAGTTCTTTATGACAGATAATTACAGTATTTTAAATGCATTGGCCAACACCCAACAGTCTTTATTTTTAGGAAACTTTACTGCACACATCAAATTCTGTGTTTTACCCTAAGCTCTTACATCAGAGAGACAAAGCCTCATTCTACCTCTGAATTGCCTCTGCTGGCAGCCCAAAGGTTACTTCCAATGCACAGTCTACTTTGATATTTAATACCGCAGACAGAACCTGCCACTTGTAGTTTAGTCAGCAGAATGAACAGCAGCAAATCACTTGTGAAAACACAATCTTGTTCTCCATCAGGAGAGTTAAATGAAAGCCTAAGGAGTAACACTGCTCTGGAGACTCACACAGGTGTAACCTGGAGAGCCATGCCACCTGAAGCCCAGTAAAATGTCTATTACACTTCCTGCGCCCTCAGATGCCAGAAATTAAGCTGATATGACAGCTCTGGGCTTTTGGCATCTGTTCCAACGTTGCACATCTCCAAAGCTAGCCTACATGCCAAGATGAAAAAGGTATTTGGAAAAGCTGGCCAAAGCAGGCCTCACTGCTAACAAGTTTTGTGAAAGGACAAGTTCTGATTCAGTGGGTTTCTGTTTAAATTTACCAAACCTTTTTCAAAGTCACTCCTACAACACCTTTTTCTTCGTTTCTCCTCCTTTCAATCCCCAAAACCTTATGGACATTCACTGTACATAAAATACATTTACTCTCCTACTGAAATATAAAACCAGTATAGCTCTGAATTTACTGCTTCCCAATTTCAATTTCAAGCTTTCTTTTGTTTACTAAAAGACAGGTATTATCCATTCTATGTTCTACATTCCTTTGCCTGCATCTGTGTCTCTTTTTAAGTCAAGAGCACTGAATTTTAATATATGTTAAGGATTTCTGTTGCTTTCTTAATCATATTCTTCCTGGTAGGTTGCTGTTTTTAACTATTTGAAGTTTTCAAACCACATGTAAAGTAAATCAAACATGAACATAACAAAAGGATTTAAACAACCTCAAGGTAAAGAAAATATCTAAAATTATCACCCCAAAGAGCTCTGAAAGTAAAAAAAAAATAAATTAACAAAAGCCCAACAAACACAGAAAAATGCCCCTGGTAGCTTCTAAACCCTAAGTCAGCTGATTTGAATTCAATTTGTGGCTTTGCCACAAGCTTCCAGCATAATTTTGGTAATTGCAGGTAAGGAATCAAATAAGTGAGAATTCATGATGTTGTAAAGCAATTAAAAACTGACTACCAGTACTACAACAGGCTAGGAGCAAGAGAAGTGCAAGAGGTTCACGTCAAACATTTTCTACATTCTAGCTGCCAATCCAAGGATTTAGAAGTGTATAGGTAGTTCATGGATACCGTGCAGTGACTCAATAAAACTGTTTTACCAGGTATTTGTCCATTGTTTGATTATGCCACTCACCTTCTGCTCTTCTGCCATGAATGAGGCATTTGAAAACTTTATGCTGTCTACACCTGCTTTAACTATGGCTAAATGGCTCAATAGGTAAGAAAAGTTCTTGGTGTAATGTCAGCTCTGTCCTGGCTGGAAAATGACATTCAACAGTAATAAACAAAAATACATTACACAAATGAAAACCCCAGCAAAGTTCCAAGGCCAATCCTCTTATCTAAGAGCTGTAAGTCTACAATTTTGTGGTAGAAAAGTACATATTTTTGTAGAGAAATGGGTATTTGCCATTGTGAAGCTGGAAAAAAAAGAGATAAAATTCAAAGAGCTTCTCAAGGAAAGCAGTAAAATAATCTATGATTTTATAACTTCCTTGCAGTTACAAACTTGGTAAGAATAAACCATATTAGAGCTTCAACAGAATTGTCTGCCAGCAGGAAAACATGAGTTGCCAATACCATACACATTCCTGAACAGTAGCGTGGTGCTGCCCCTTGCACTCCAAAGAGCTTTGCCAGCTATTCTTTTCTCTTGGCCCCAAAACTGCTGCCAACATAATGAAATACATTACACAGTATTTTGCAACTTTCTTACATATTTATTAAAATTAGATATAAATATGACCTGTAGCCTGAAACTAAAACTAACAAGAGTTTTCAAAATCAACCTTCTCCTGCAAAGGGCATCCTGCCTACTACAGTGCTCTGCAGTATAAGCACAACCTGCTCAGACACCCAGAACATTTCTTAGAAGTTTGTTAAGTTCCTTCAGACACAAACTCACAACTGTGCAAATTGGTACCAGTCCTCCAAATACTCAACAAAATACTTTCATTCCAGAAGTACATACGCCTTGACAATTACTAATTTTGGAATATTTGCTGCTCAAAGAATGAGCAATCAATTCAAAGCAGGTTCAGTAAACTAGGGTAGTACTTCTACCTTTCATTTTTTATAGTAACTATAATTGAAGTTGCTTGTCTTGCTAATATTTATTAAACATGCTTTAATATTTATGTTATTTTCATTAACAGAAAGTTTCCTTATGGCTATATTGTCATCAATTCATAATAATATGAATAATAATAATATGAGTGCGGTATCAGTACATTGATTCAGTTTAATTTCCACTTCCATTCATGTGTTACTCGAACTCACAATATTGCTAAGATGAGATACTGCTACTGAACACCTCAAGAAGGCACAGTACTTGGCTACACACAGCTGCACTCGCAACTTGGCTTGCTGAAAAAAAAAAAAGATACAGAAGAATAGTTCTTACTTTGCACAAGTTTCAGAACAAGACCACACTAATAATTTTGACTATGGAGAAATGAAAGAATATGAGATCAAACTCTCACACTAAGTATGAGGTGGGCTTTTATCAAGGCATAGTCATGAAGCATTCCATTAAAAGAAATGGAGAAAGAAATGGAGCTAAAGTTACTGGAAGCAAGGAATATTTCAAGGATTAGAATGTACTTTACAACATGCTGCAAACATGAAAAATGCTGCAAGTACTCGGTATTTATCATTATCAGCAGAACCTATCTAATTGAGGTCTCGTGCTTCAACACCACATTCCTTAATTCTACACATTGGAAGGGAACAGCAAGAGACATCAAGCCTGAGGAAAAGCATCTCAGACTCAAAAGAAAAGTTTATGTGTTCCCTTAAAAAACACAGATGACCAGCCAGCTGTAAAGAAAGCAGACCCACACATCCTGACTGTCTGCACACTCATGGTGCATCTCTTGTCTCCCTGACCAAGGTTTGTGCAAACCAGCATTCTCATCAGTTTGGATTATTTAAAGAGACAAACAAAAGCTGTGAAATATTAAAACTCTTTTATTGAAGAGTACTGTAGTTGTGTGATGCTAAAACCAGTAAAATTGATAATAAAGGCTCAGAGCTGCCAGGAAAAACAAAATAAACCCTTAGCTGGACAACAAGATGACTTGCAGTTTCTAGCTACAATGTAAAACTGAGGAGAAAGCACTACAGAGGAATATGCAAGAATGAGATATCCTATAAATTAAAACAAGGCTTAAATCAGAGCACACAGGTCTACTATAGCTTTGGAACTTCACTATTATATTTTCAGTTCAAAACCTGAGAGACAGCATGGCACAAAGAAAACTTCGAAACACTCAGTATTAGCCAATCTTCAAAGTGGCTTTTGTAAAGCTTAAATTTCAGCAGCAGCAGTACATTTCAGTGCAAATTCTACCACTATCATACTGCAATAGTAATAGAAACTCACAAATGAAATCATATTAGCATAGCTGGGGAACAGCCGTTATGACAATCCTCAAACGACTTCAAAACTTCACCTCAAAACTCTTTAAAACTTTCTATTTCAGACTTACTTGTGACAATCCATTTCTCACAACTTCCTTCTCTACAGGAAAGACATCACAAAATTTTGTTGTTTACACAGTAAACACACACACACACATACACACAAATCTGTTTAAAATGAATCAGAGTTGTTCCTTCCTTTAGCCAGGCTATTTTAAAATCGAAACCAATAATAAGCAGAGGAGGACTAAGGCGATGAATGTTCCTCCATGCTTTTCAGCATTATAAAGATACTTTTATAACACTCAAGCAAATTGTACAGTGACTGACATGAACAAAATGACAGTAATCTGTCACTACTTCACATTTCCCACTAGGCTGATTCAAATAGTTATTTATGAACCTTACACTTCAATGGTCACTTTGATGACTAACCATAAATTAGAATGTAAAGTGAATATAAATTTGATTTTAGAGTAACAACAAATTGTCAGCAAAGAGGAATCTTATTTAATTTCTAGTGACATACTAGGAAAAAGTCAGCAATACCAAGATGAACCACATCATAATAAACCCCAAACTTGGCAAAAAACTGTATGCTAGATCTCATGTTTGCTTCAGTGCTTCTGCATTTAAAAATAAAAGCACTTTATATTATGCTTGGTTAGTTTTAAATATAAAGTCTTAATAATGTCAGATGGCTTCATTACTTAGATCTTCAACTAAACAGAGAGAATAATTTTTTTTCTACAGAGCATAATGAAATTTGACAGCAAGTAAATATTAATATGAACTTAGATGCTCAGGTTTTTAATAGTCCTGATGAAAAGCTTTTAAGACAGTGTTGCTATTTTTACAACATTTATCTCTTGCTTTACAGATGGAAGTGAGACAACACCAAAACATAACAGAAGTTCTGCAAAGCACAACAGTTCTCAATTTTTTAGGACAAAAAAGTCTTTATTACCCAAACAATCAACTCTTGCAGGGCTGCATGTCACAAAATTATCTTGATAAAACAATATTCTTCTATTTAATTATTTTTTGTTAAAAAGTTCCATTACCTATTATATTACTGTATAATAACATTTATTATCCATTACTCCTGGTAATGGAGTAAAGGGTAAGAAACCCTTCCAAAAGTGGACGCAGCATGACTGTACTTTGTCTGGAAATATCCAGAAGTGCAACATTAAAGAGATATTTCAGCATAAGTTTCACTGTTTTACCAGTATTAAAAATGTGAAGTCGTGCCAGCGTCTTTCATATTCCTTGCTTTTCAAGTATATTTTCCCTGAAACTCTTACATGGAATGATAGTGATTCAATTTAAAACTAACTTTAGCAACTGGTTTTTCGTGTTGGAAAAGCCCCTTAAATAGCTGAGCTTTGAAGCAAACATACAAAACCCTGCAGGCTTAGCAATAACTGAGGCCATTCTGAATTATTCTGGTATGTCCCAGTGACACAGGAACAAATGCATAAAAGAAAGATGCTGACTAAAGCTGAGGGACACTCTTTAGGCATAAAAGGTGCAAGGCAAGACCCTCAACCTAGAGAAGAATCTGACCTGTTAAGAGTCTGTTTTAGACAAATAATATCTTTTTTTAGGGTCTACAGAAACAAGGTAATCTGGGTTTACACAGGATTTAGAGAGGAAAGTGGAGTTTTATTTTAAAATCTCTCCCAGACCTATTAGGACTCAGATCAGTAGAATCATGTTTTGCAGAGAAAAAGTTGGAGAGTTTTTATTTAGCAAGACTTTATCTTAAGCAAGAATTAGAAAAGCTGAAAATGGCAATTATCACCTACAGATCTGAGAAAAAACACGCCAACATTCAAATGTAATTGTATGGGAACAATACAGTCCAAATTGTTTCTTTGAGAAACACTTAAAAAAATAGCAGTGTTTGGGTTAAAAAAAGATAGCAAAACTGTGGTAGCACAAAACAACACCTGTTCCTGGGAGAAGAAATTCCAAAAAAATTAACTTGCACCTAAGTATTCATAATTGTCAAAACAAAGGGCCCAGATCCCTACTGAAATACAAATCCATCTAACTGACCTGCTGGTTGTTTAAAGATTCATATGCAAACAAACCACGGAGGAGCAAGTGCACATATTCATTCAGTGTTTAATAAAAGTACTACTGAGCTCTGACTGGTGTCAGCAAGCGCAGACTTTGCAAGGAGGAACAGCTGAAGCACTGCAAGTGCCCATAGACAGCTCATGCATAGAAACTTACTTTCTTCCAATTTTCAGTGGTCACTGTAGATAGATACTGGGTATGAATGAGAAATCAAAAAGTATCCAAAGTTCAACAAAGTCTACTTCACGGCTTAGTAACATGGTCCCTAGTGGAAGGAACAGATATGCTATAAATGCAACTCAGACCAGGTTGAAGAAAAATATTGCCAGTGACTCAAATTTTCCAAAGAAAAATCTATCACCCTGTTTGGCCACATTTAGCCAGCATTCACTTAATTCCCTTCAGGATTTTCTTGTCCTCTTACTATTCAAACACTGTATCTGGAGATGGGAAAAAACAAACACAGAAGGCGGCGAGACTATTTGGAGTGAGTGTCACAGTCACCCTTCCGGACCTATGATGGAAAGAAGAACAAACTCAGACAAAAACTGATGTTCAGTTAGAGATGTTTTGAGCAAGGATCTATTTTTCCCATCTCTAGTGGCATAAGACAGTTAAATGAGTAGTGGACAACCCCTATTAAAAATGAGAGAAATAAACATACCTGCCGTTGAATAACCTCTAGGTTTGCTTTGGCTTTATTCAGTAGCTCTTCTATTTTTTCAGAATCCTCTATGGTCTTGTTTTCTCTAAAGGCATCTCTTATCCTTCTGATGGCGTATGTTCTAAACAATAAGAAGACATGTATTCACAGATGTGCCAGGATTTACGACATTTCAACATTCTTTAAAACATGCTGATACAAAAAATAAAATGCACACACACACACTTATAAATAGCTCAGTTTTAGACATATATCTTTTTGTTCAGGGTTTTGTCTTGCCTGAGCTGAAGTAGCGACCAGTAGTGACCTTTAATTTTAAAAAAAGTGGTTCTATTGGAGGTTACTGTAGAAAAATTTTGTATTTCAAGTATCAGTCCAGTCTTTACCACTTGTTATTGCTGAAACCACACTGTTGGATGCCCAGCATAAATACGGCAAAGCTTAAGAACGTAACAAAAAGGCTAAGGACCAGAAAATTTCCCAGATTATTTTGAATCAGTGTGACTATTCTTAACCTGCACATTCTAAAGGTCATTGAGCTAGACACTAAATACAACATACATATCTACCAGATGCAGTGTTGTAATCTAGCAGTCAACAAAGGTAGACTGATGGGCCAATCAGCACAAAAAGGACTCCTTCCCTGTTACCCTTTTCCTCTCCTGACAAGGTGTATTTCACCCCTCAGTCCAACACCTCCTCATCCATTTCCCCACTAAGAAGCAATAATGGGACACTATTTCTGCAAGCTGGAACAGATCTCTGCTTCCAGAGAGGAAGGTCCAAAGCTGCAGCTTTCTCCCAATCCTGCCCTTTCTTTTCAACACAGTGAAGAACTTCCACATAGTTTGTAGTGTACTGTCATCTGCCCTTCCCTCCCACCCCAAATAGGGCCAATATCCATATAAAAATAAATTTTTCAGACTGAGCAGTGGATACTTTCATTACATGGGTCTTTGGGAGGGCCTGGAGACATGCAGTAAACTGATCTTGCTCATCTATCTTGATAGTGTTCCAATTCCGTACCACCACATCACATCAGTATCACTTTTGCTACAGAAAGTAAAACCCTCTGTGTGGCACTGGAAGGAAACAAAAGGCTGTAAAAAACCCCACAATTAGTTTAATATTTAAACAACCCTTTCCAATCTTGTATAAATGTGGAACATGAGAGACAAAACTGTCTGAAACACAGACATAAAAAATCCAAGGCCAAGACTGAAAACTAAAATTATTGGGGGAGGAGACTGAGGAGAGAGGAAGAAGAGGAAAGATGAATAGCCAGTGGCACTCCGTTCCATTAGATGGTGCTATCCAGCTCCTATTGCAGCTTCCAGCAGCCAAGCAGTGTGTTTTGTCTTTGAGCTCATAAATAATACATTTCAATCACAGGAATCAGGATGGCTGTGGAGTGCCACTCTGCCGCCGCACTCCGGCAGATGGTGCGTGCTTTTAATTAGGGCCTGTTCACCTATAATGTGACACAGGGGTGCGGGAGGGAGTGAGCGAGTGTGTGTTTGGATGTGTGAAGTTAATAGAATGTATTAAATATGGAAGCTCAATCTCATCTGCAGCTGTTGTCCTAGCAAGACATGAAGGGGAAGCTGATTATTTCTTCTAGAAAAGAAACAACCCCAAATCATTAATATATAGTGTAATTCTGTTGCTTGATAATGGATGGATTTCAAATCACCCCATATACATATGTAGGGTTAAACTGTGCAAAACATATAATATTTTCTGAAAGAAAGGACAGGTTTCCAAGAGATACAACAACTAACACATATATATTTAGCTTAAAAGAAAAACAACAACAGCAAGTATCTATTAGTGGGTACAAGTCTTTCAAAATGCAATACAAATGAGTAAATGCTATCTACATAAAAAAGATAGATGGGACAAAACCAGATTCTTGTTCAGTACAACACCTACAGACTGGAGGGGTTTTTTTTTGTTTTGTGCATATGGTGTGTTAATTGTTTCATTTTCTCTCTCTTCCTCTAATTACATGCAACAGTTGTTGAGAAAGAAAAGATATGTACAGAGAAAACAGACCAATTTTTATCTATAATCAGAAAGTTGCACTGTTTTTACCTTCTACAATTTTTTAAACCTTTATGAGTATAAACACCCAAAGGAAGTTATTTTACATAGGCTTTAACACAATCTTAATTCTACAGCTAAATCCATATATCTCTAAACACACTTCAAAGACCAGCTCTATAATCTGGCACTATTCTTTACCAAAGTTACACTGAGATTCAACATATTACTTAAAATAAGGATGAGCTCAATTCAAAGCTCAAACCCAATATTATAATGACTGTAAAATATCCTTTCTTCCCCGTTGAAAGGTGCCAGGGAAATATTTTACCAACATTCAAATTCTCTAAAATTATGTAAAAAGTGTTAAGTCAAGATATAAACAAACTGGAAGGCTTTTTTTTTTTTTGTATGTGTGTGTGTTTTTTTTCTTTTAAACAACAGCTTTTTATATGCAACAACAGTTGTGAGCAGTGTCAATTCAGCACCCCAACACTCTCTATATTTCAACAGTTTCTGAACTGAGAATGCATTAAAAGCTAGAAATACCATAAGAACTGCAATATTGTTTCAAGTCTATGAAATCTAAGCCCTTCTGGAAGTACAGTAGTGTGTGTAAGCAACACATAGTAAAGACACACATGCATGAGAATAGCTTGTTCATTCAGACATGTATCTGTAGGGGTGTTTTTACAGCACACTGCTCCAGAGATCTTCTGGTTGATGAACAGACTGGTCTGCTAATCAGCCACTCTAATGGAGCATATTTTCAGTTCAATAAGCATAACACACCAAACCCAAACCTGTACAATTTGAAGGCACACCTAGAAATGCCAGTGACAGCAAATACATGGTTGTCTTCATAAAACTTCACAACATTATCCTAAAAGAAGCACTGGCAGACTGGCAAGTGAAGTGATGGCTGTACCTTATGGACGATTACTTACCCAAAGGGGCACAAAGGAACTGCAACGAGTTTAAGCCAATGTGAAGAGGGGCTGTTGCAATTTTGCCACCCTGGCAGGCACAAACACTCCCTCTGCTCGCTTTAGAGCAGCACAGTCAGACTGGTGTTTGGCCCCAGCTGAGCCAGTCCAGCTTGGGAACTCGACAGAAGTTAACAAGAGTTAACTTCAATTTTTGTTGTTTTAGGCTTCTTTTCCAGGATAGTGAGCTTCATCAGCTCTCCATGGAACTGGATGAGCATTAGCACTGAGGAGGAGGGAATACAACAGTACTGCTTTTGATGGATAGAGTTTGCAATTGATTCCATTCAGAAAGGCCAAACAAGTCACACAAACAAAGGGTACCTTTCAGTGAGAAGGTACCAATCTAACTCTCCAGAGAAACAGAATAGGAAAGCAATTTTGGATACAGCACTCTCAAAGAGCTCCTAGAGACCTGATGGAAAAGTCTAATTCCTAATGCAGTAGTATTCATTAAGAAACATCATTTAAGTCTTAAACTACATTTCACAACTCATTATTCTTCTCATCAAATCTTTGAAAACAGATACTGAAAAATGGCTGAAAGACGCAACAAGGTATTTTGCTTTTATCACCCAAGTGCACTGAAATTTGAATAAACACCTTCAATTTTATCTTCTGCAAAGACTTTTACAGTGACCTCATGACAGCAGGACCCAAGAAAGAGTGTACAGTTGAATATATTCACTCAGGGCTGTCATACATATGCACATTCAAAACACCTTTTGTGATCCCTACTTATGTGCATCTGTCACACAATTAATTCCCAATTAAATCAAAAGAATGTCCTCGATGGGCAATAGCCTCAGTGCAATGGCTTCAGACCAAAGCCACTGCAGCTGGATAGCTACACGAGGCAACAGATGCACATCAGCAGAAAACAGAAAGAGTGGTTGGGGGTTAATATGAGAACAAGGCCAGGGCCAAAACATTACCATAGAC
The DNA here is from genome assembly GCA_026261815.1 of Monarcha castaneiventris obscurior. Classification (NCBI taxonomy): domain Eukaryota; kingdom Metazoa; phylum Chordata; class Aves; order Passeriformes; family Monarchidae; genus Monarcha; species Monarcha castaneiventris. Next base: position 11,574,267 of record JAMPIT010000059.1, on the reverse strand, counting down.
TCTCAGGCAATGGGCACTACCTGCCAATGTTAAGAGACTACAGAGCTGCCACATAATAGTAAAAACTAAGGAGAAAGCAGTCTTTGTGCCAGTACTCTACCTTCAGAGAGTTCCTCTCTTTTCTTCCCTGAAACACAATCAAAAGCCTAATGTGTCCTCATACAAATGAAGTCTACAAGAAGCAAAGTCTGAAACAGCAACTATTAATGAAAAATGAAATCACAATCCAGGTACTTCATAAAATAGTAACTGCTTGGGGACTTATATATTTTATTTCAAAATGTTTACTTATGTCATGCCTGACCAAAGAAAAGGAAAAAAAAAAATCTTTGTGCTCTGCTAAATGAAAATTAGCTGAAACATCACACAAACATACTTGCTTTTTAAGTACACAGGTCTGAGCTTTCAAAATAAACCTGGCCAAGCAATGTTTTTCTCAGCACCACTTTGCATTTACCAGTATGACAACATGCCAAAGGTTAAATCATCTTTCCAAGATATCTTTCCAAACATGTTGACTTCTTGTCTTTGTGACTGTCAACAAATACAACGTATTAATAGGTCACATCACAGTCACAGGCACCACACTGCGGAACACAATGGCTATTACAAGTTGCTGGCCACTAGCATACAGACAAAGATACAAGAGGACGATTGTGGTACATAATCTATGCAAGCAAAACAGATCACAAGGGGAGGGGCCACCAGGTTAGAATATTCATATTCAAGACTTTCAAAAGAGTTCTAGAGGAAATGCTTTTTTTCCTATTAGCTCTAGTTGTATTCAATAAATTAAGGCAAACAAGCAGTAGCCAAGCTCTAGGAAGCCCACTGTGATTAACAGCTCTGGAATGGAGTATATGCTGCTTTTATTTAAGGACACAATGTGCAAAAGTGAGATACTCATTTACAACAGAGTAGCATTATATCAAGTGAGGGATCCTTTTCGTAAAAGGTCAGTTTGCTTTCACTAACTATATTTTGTTACCACTGCTGCCTTCCAACTAACATCTATTAACTTATGGTAGCGACAGGATGAATTTTCAGAATTTCCCATTATTACTAGTAAAATGCGCACTAGATGAGATTTGCCCACCCAATTTTTCAGAATTATGTATCATTTAAAAATGGAAAGTTTTTATAACAAAAAGCAATCTGCACAAAAATAGTTTTAGCTCACAGTAAAGTTTTATGAGCATTAGTGAAGATGTTTTCATGTACAGAATTACTTCTGAGGGAATGCTTACTTAGATGTATATATGTGTACCCATGTGTATTTCCATATATACATATGTGAATTTACGATATTTTTTACTCTATAAAGGTCTCTTTAAAAGACACCAGTTAAGGCGAAGCAAAAGCTGCATGTAATTACCATCTAATGTTAAAAAAAGAAACACTTGACAACAGAGGTGTGTTAGAGACTGAGACATAAGTACCTCACAGGGAAGTAGTTGTTATTGTCTAATTAAACACAAGACCAACAGAGGGGTGTGGATGCAACATTTTATCAACAAGTTGTTCCTCAAACTCCATCACTGGATACACTTTCAGCACTGCCACCTTAAGTTACAGCACAATGACAACTACATCTGCCTGTTCTATAAAAGTCAAAGCAAAGCCTATTCTTGCATCCAGGATCTGCTTGGGGGAGTCAGGGTGGTGGCTGGATGCTGGCAAAGGAGGAGAGAAGAGTAAAGAAAAAGAAAGGTTAGACTGCTGGTTAACTCAGTATTGAATTTTCTAACAAAGCACAGTCACTAAACAGTCTTCACAAAAAGCCTACAGAAAGAAACCTACCAGCCACTACTTGGTTTCTCTGCTAACACACAAAACACGAATTCCAATGCAATTGCTAAGAAATATGCCTGGAATAGAAAAGCACTAGAGATACTTTATGAGAGAGAGGATTAACACAAGAGAACAGAGAATAGGAATAAAGATTGATGAACATTTGATGAACAAAACATTTGATGAACATTATAGTTACCATTTGAGAGATGGTAACTATAACCCAGTGCACATAACACATGCTGTATGATCAGATACAAGGATTTGTAGCTTATTTCTAAAGCAAATATTGCTATTTTGCATCTCAGATCTCGAAACTTGAACCTTTTCCATGAGTTCCATTTTCTTTTTTCAATCTAAACCCAAAAAAGCCTCCCTAGATTTTTAGAGAGAAAGACTTGTGGATGTTTTTAGAAAAGGAGAACTTCTTTTTTCTGAGTATATCTGTTCATCAGTTTGTGTCTGTACCCATTTCAAAGCAGAGATCATGGATGACCACCTGGTCAACAGGATCACAGAATCATTCACATTGGAAAGCAGTCTGGGAGGTCTCTAGTCCCCTCTCCTGCTGAAAGGAGGGTCAGTGATGGCATCAGATCAGATTACTCACAGCTTTGTCCACTCAAGTCCTGAAAAACAGGATGTTAACCAGAACACCTTGCTCAGAAAACAAGCTCAATTGCTTGGCTGTGCTTGTGGGGAAAAAGCTTTTCCTTAAAGCCTCTCTTCCTGCACTTTACATCTGCTGTCATTTTTTCTCCTGTCAGGCCCCTCTGGATACTTTGAGATACTGGCTGCTTTCAGATTCCCTCATGGTTGTTTCTTCTCCAGGCAGAACCAGACCAGCTCCCTCAGCCTCTGCTCACAGGCCAAGTGCTTCTGCCCCCTTGGTGGCTCCTGCTGAGCTGCCTACAGGTTGTCTGTGCCTTTCCTGATGGGGGGCTGAGGAGGGCAAGACTGGATGCAGAACTCCAGATGTGATCTCCCTCCCATCAATTTGCTGGCTGAGCAACTCAGGATGCTCTTGGCCTTCCTTGCTGCCAGCGTACACAGCTCAGTTCCCAAACACTTTCTTCTTCCCAGGATACTATCAGTGCTATACACAGCACTGTGATTATTTTTGCCATTCATTGAAACGTACATTTTTGTTGCTGTACTTCTAAAATAAAAACAGTTATTGGCTTAATTCTAAGTGTAAAGAATCTCTGCAGAAGGGAGTGCTTTTCAGGAAGTCAGGGTTAAGAGGAAAAAGTAAAGATGTCCAAATGAAAGCATTCTTTTAATCTTAATTGGAGTTGCAACTGCAATGTTATATTGAAGAAGAGGCTAAAAAAGAGGCTTATCAGTGAAGGACCCAACTGCACAAGCTGTTCAGTTAACGAGGCTCCAGACAAGGATGTGCTGCAGGAACTATAACCTGAATTTGCTGCAGATGAAAAGTTTCTTGATGGCCTGAAATGAGTAATAGCTCTCTGCTGAGCTTTCACTGCCAAGCCCCTGCCAACTGCTCTGCAACCAGGACACTGGGGTAGCTCAGCAGTCCAATTACCAGGCAGGGAACGCCTTGAAATGACAAGTTCAAAACCTGACAACGCTGATTTTTCTCTTCTCCCTTTTGAGACAGATATATACCACTCCATGTGCTGTGCTGCTGTTTCTGAACAGTTCATAAAAAAGGCCTGGCCTGCTGTGCATAACCATTACAAATTCCACAATATTTTGCTGGAAAGATGAGAGTTTTAGCCCAGTGCTGTGGCCAGCACATTCTTTTCAGCATGGCTAGAGGTTCCCCCTGCACTGGTGTGGCCTCACCTTGAATATTGTGTGCAGTCACCACAGGATAAGAAAGATATTAAGCTATTAGAGAGCATCCAAAGGAAGCCAACAAAGACAGTGAAGGGCCTTGAGGGGAGGCCATATGAGGAGTGGCTGAGGTCACTTGGTCTGTTCAGCCTGGAGGAGACTGAGAGGAGACCTCATTGCAGTCTACAACTTCCCTGTGAGGGGCAGACACTGATCTCTTCTCTGGTGACTTGTGACAGGATGGGAGAGAATGGCCTGAAGTTGTGTCAGGGGAGGTTTAAGCTGGATACTAGAAAAAGATTTTCACCCAGAGGGTGGTCGGGCACTGGAACAGGCTCCCCAGGAAATGGTCACAGCCCCAAGCCTGACAGAGTACAGGAAGTGTTTGGACAATGCTCTCAGGCACATGGTGTGACTCTTGGGGATGGTGCTGTGCAGGGCCGGGAGTTGAACTTGATATTCCTTGTGGGTCCATTTCAACTCTGCAGGTCCTGAGATTCTGTGACTTGGGTGCCCTGAGGAGGGCTACAGATTGTGCCTCTTGGTGATTTCATTTAGAGAAGCACTGGGTGCTACTCTAAATGGCCTTTCTGGATGCATGCATTTCACTTGCTAGTGGGAAATGATTTGCCTTTGATGAAGCAGTAGTTGCTAAGGTTATTTTAATTAAAGCAGCAGGGCATAAAGCCTTGGGATATTCAAACTTCTTGGACTGCAGTGTGGTTGGTCTGGATGATGATAAGATTTCAATAGCTTTCTGAAGCACAGCATTATTTCTGAAAGTAAAGATTCAGATATAGTAAATATCTAGTTACAGGACACACATTATTCTTTTAATATGGAAATTATGCTAATTCCTTAGAAGAGAAAAGGGATCAAGTATCAGAAATATGTTGATAGTACAAAGTTTTAAAACAAATGAGATATTTCGACTTACAAAAGATTTAAAGAAACAGTTCTCTGAAAGTCATCTGAGGTGAAGTTTTGTTGGCCATTTTGACAGACCAGTAATTTTCAGTCAACTGAACAGACTCTTAACCATGTTTTACTTTGCAAAAGTGATCCTTGGATTCTAGCAATGAAGACAGTTAATTTTGCCCCTTGATTTTTGCTCTGGTAAACCTGAGAGTTCTGAGACAGAAGGATGTAAGCATCATAGATCCAAAATTAATCTAGTAGAAGAAACTGCACTGAAATTAGATAGGGTCCAGTTATCTCATGACAAAGGCAACAATAAACCACAAATACAATTTAAACAATCCACATGAAGTAATATACCACCTGCCCTGTTTATATACAACATACTAGAAGTTACAGGATTTAGAATATTGAAGTTACGATCCAAAATTTCTTCTCTCATCCATTTCTATCAGCTTTACAGCTTATCCAAAAATCTTTGTTCTTTATAACTCAGTCAGTAATGACAAACATCCCCCACTGGACTTCCTATCACCATATGGTTCAATGACCATCCCTCATTTATTGCAAAGCACTGCATGTTTAGTTTAGCAAATGTGCAACATCAATTTTGACAACAATGACGGATATTTGAAATTACTTACCAGCACATAAAATTCTAATATATGCAAAGCCTATTCGTCAAATCTAGAGCCTAAAAAAATCAATTTGGAATTTGTAACAAAATCAGCATCCTACTTTGTGCATAGAACAGAGTGCTGAATATTATTCTCAGACATTTTGGATTGTAAATATATGCCTTTGGATAATGCATGTAATATTTCAGGAAGCTCAGATCCAGACTACTCTAATTATTACCAAAGGCTCAGAAAAAAAGAAATGTGGGTTATTTTGTACACTATGAACACTACTTAAGGCAGAGAAAGTCAAGTGAACTAGTTATTTCCTTCTGCACTCTTTCCATTTCATTAGTTACAGGATATGGAAGTCTTCACAGACTACAGAGATTATTACACTAGGACTAAAGAAAAAGGGGCTGAAAACCCCATCCTGAGTTGAAACACCAACCCAGAAATGCAAATGATACAAACTTTAGGTGTGATTTCATCCCCCACAGGAAATTAGATGCAGCTTCTTACATGAAGAAAGAGCAGGAGGACATATGGTGAACAGAGGCAAGGTTTGAAGGAAAAAAGAATATTCTGCTTGGTAAAGCTGAATGACTTGATTCACCATGCAGTGAGGCAGACTTGTGGTTTTCAGGCAGGCACAGCTAATCTTCATCCCCATAAACAATGCAGCACCCCTGTGCAGCAGGCATAATGTGCCAGAACTGCCCACCCCGACTTTCCCCACTACCCAGAGGCAGCTCTGCTCTCCTGGCACCTCCCAGGTGCTACCAGCACAAGCGAGCACTTAAAAAAGCCAGACCCTTTTCAGGCAAGTTATGGCACAGTAAATCCACAGCTCTTTATCTTTGGGGCATGATGGTGGCCAGCTAAGACATAACCGAGACCTCTGCTAGCTCCAGTAAAGTAAATTCAGCTTCTCAGGACCTATAGATCCTATGCATTTTTCTGAAGTCCAGAAGTAAAATAGAAGTCAAAGCAATACTAAAACCTAAGTGAAGTAACACAACAAGAACGACAGAAAGAAAGAAAGAAAGACAGAAAGAAAGACAGAAAGACAGAAAGAAAGACAGAAAGAAAGACAGAAAGAAAGACAGAAAGAAAGACAGAAAGAAAGAAAGAAAGGTTACAGACTTTTTCCTACTATTTCTCCTACAGTTACTCTAAAAAAATGTAGAATAGATTATCTATCTGCCAAACATGAAGCAAAGAGCAGCTACCAGCCAAAATGTTTCTTCTGGGCTATGTATGAGCTCCACCTCAAAAATTGTGGTGCATACACTCCTATTCTCCACATTGTAGATCCCAGCATACAATGCAATACTTTGATCTGACAAGACATACTTTAACATCAGACAGAAAAATAAGATTGAATTCAAAACTCAAGGTATTCTAGTCCAGTGATCAGAAGCCATTCAATAAACCTGCTGACAGATCTTCTGTGCACTTAAGCAGTTTAACTACTGTAACAGAAAAGGAGATCAGAAGCATTCAGGAAGACAAAGAGAGCAGTCAATTTTCCTTTTTAAAGAAGAGAAACATCGACAAACGCCTTTTAATCTAGCCAAGCCCAAGTACATTAAATACAGACATTAAAATTTAGAGGTGAAGCTACACTAAGGTCAGTAGTTTTTAAAGAGTCTTTCAGTCAACCTCTTAACACTCTCTCTAAGAGTCTTATGCTATGAATGAAAAAAGATTACCATATTCTATTTCTATATCTCTATATATTCTATTTAATAACGGTAGGTTCAGATTGGTACATTTATATGTCAAAAAAGATTCTGCATTTCAAACCAAAAATGGGCTACAAAACCCCCCAGATAGTACTTAACAGCTAATTAAAAGTTACAGAAAAATAGTCACTCACATGAGTGATGGCAGCACTTTTTGTCCTCTGTCTGCAAGCAAGGAAAAAGAAAACACAGCAAACACCAACTCCTTTTCCTCCCAGAAGAACATGGCTGCTGGCTGCAAGAATTTCTTCTCAGATAACATTTACTCTAAATGGGGAATTAACAACTGGCTTAAAACTCAGTAACTCAGATGAGTACTGGCTAAAGGTTACTGCAGGAGATATTAGGAGAGGAAAAGAGGTATGAGGAGTGATCTACTTATCATAAGGTTTTTTAGTATAACATTTTATGACCAGGGCAGATTACCTTCCCTTTCACGAGACATGACCTTCCACTCCCCAGAGTAGCAGAAAAAGTTTGCAATCCAGGAACAAATTACCCACACAAGTTGCAGAAGCACCAGGTCCCCAGCTAATGGCAGCAGTACCTCACACTCAGAGAATTTCACCTTCAAGGGTTTAATCAAATTTTTGGGAAATAAAGCCCAGAACCAAGCCTCCAAGTCCATATAGGTTAGTAAGCACTGCCACTAGATCACAGAACAAGGAGTTTTGTACAGGTATATGTACAGTATACTTTTTTTCTGTCCAACCCTGTATTGCTGTAGCTTATAGGACTATATTCATTCCATGTTGTCTTTGCTTCTGGAAGTGACTGTGAGAGTGTCACCAGCAGTTTGACAAATATTCATATTCCCATGCAAAATCTGCAAATAATGGGCAGCAATTTTGGGTATAAATTATGAACTGAAAATAATAAATTAAATTTAGTAAAAAATGTGCTCAATAGCTCTAGAAATCAAGAAACCTATTAAGTGTTCTACATGAAATGCATTGCTTATTATTGTTGTGTAAACAAAACACTTGAACATTTATTTTCATACTGTAAATTAGTCAGATCAGGGAAAAAACATTATGAGTGAGGCATCTAATTTATTTTGGCCAGTGATAAAACTACTTAGATCAATCAATCAATGTTCCTCCCTTCAAAACTAGTTTACATACGAAGACCATTAATTTGAAAACCTATTTGCTAACTTACTGGACTAGAAAAATGCTGTGATATTTCAGATGAGTCAAAGATGTTTTCTGTAACTTAGTAGCAGGTTAGTTTCATGGCAACACAATACAGTTCAATTTGACATTGTCACTATAATTCAAGCTATAAACTTCAAGGACCGTCTTATGCATTTCATTTGAGCTGTACTGACTCTAAAACATTTTCCTGAGAAGGAGGCAGTCTGATGTTATTTAAATAAATAAAAACACTGAATATATTTTGATGGATGAATGAATGAATTATTGTTTCACAAAGAATGCTATTAGTAATTCAACACAAAATTTTATGAAATGCGATGGTTTGTACCTGGCCCCTTCCACTTTTAGTTCCCCTTTTCTTAAATGTGACTAAATGCAAATAAATTATGTCTCTAACCACACCCCCACCACCCACCCCAGCCACATGTGGCTCTTTCATTGCTATTCTAACACAGTCTGCAGAAATTTAACATTCATACAAAGTGCAACCCTCACAAGATAAACCAATTTTCTCCAGCACCAAGGCTTTGTGGAATCCTGTGCATACATTCCTCCCTGGTGCTTAGGCAAACAATAAATGGACACATCTGTGTATGACTGCAGCTGAGTATTGTGATAATCTGTGTTTGCTGGGGAAACATATAATGCCTGTAAATAAACACTACCAAGCAACAATACCATGTGTATCCTGCAAGCAAATCCTAGTTAGCAGAAATCACAGGCTGGGCAAGACAGAGATGGAGACAGCTCTGTGAAGACTGACCTCACAGAATAAAATTAATTATTTGCATAGGCACCTACAGTCACAGAAGTAAGTTTAATTATAAAAACTTCAATACCATAAAGGATTAGTGATTACTGGAAATATACTAGAATGAATTATAGTCTCAGGGAAATATTTTAATTTTTTTTCAGACACACACTTTCTCTGGCAGTTAAAATAAGACAATATTGCTTTTAAACAAGCTAATGATTTAGAAACAGGTCTTTAGTGGTTCCAGACCAGGATATGCTGGACAAGCAGACTTAGAAGGACTGTCAACGCCTGTTGATGGAGATTATTTTCTAATAAGACTCACACACCTATCATACTTTCTCTAGTCTCAAGAGTGGATTCACAGCTTGCTTTAAACAGAGATTTTGCAAAAGGATTGCTGGGATTGAGCAGAAGTGAATTCCTGACTTCTCTATACCAATACATTCATAAATGCATACACACAAATAATATTTACTTTGTGCATAGGCTTCTTTTCTTTAGAAACTGTAATGAGATTTAACCAATTGCTATTTATTTAAAAGTTAAAAAAAAAAGAAGAAATGTCCAAGCAGCAGCTTTTCCCAAGACTTTGCAACAAACATGATGCTGAAGAAAGTGTAGTGCTAAGTATTGCACTGAGTCCAGAGTCTCTGAATACCATTCCCAGCACAGGACCTTCAGATTTTCCTGAAGAACACTTGAAGGATTTTATTTCACACAGATTCTGTTCAGGAAGAAAGCATCTGAACTCAACTGAATTCTTTTCAGTTGCATTGCATCCTGAGTAGAATGTTAGAATTTTATACAAACATCAGGTAAAAAGGAATGGAATGGAATAGAGAAAAAAATGTAAGGGAAAAAAGCCATAGTCCATAATGCCACCCTAGGTAGAATACTGTCTGGATGATTTGTGGCATCTTCATTCTTGAGAAAAAACTGTATCAAGAAGAATCCCCAGGAATATTTCTCACTAAGGACACTTTTGTACTGAGTTCTGTGCAAAACGGTCTTGGAACAGCTGGCTCACGTATTCACAAACACAAGAAAACAATTACAGAAAGTCTCCTTTGATGCCCTTTTTTTTTTTTTAAATCAGAGCACTATGTATAATCTAGGACTGTACTTTGTTGGTCAGTGAACCCAAAAACACATGTGAAGAGCTTTAAGAGGTAGTTCAGAGAGCATCCTTGCCATCCATTACTGCAGAATGTGGTTCTAAACATTGCCTCATTGACTGCAGTTTCCTTTCTTATTTTTTTTTTAAAATGACTTTGAGGTTTTTTTTAAATCCAGAATGCTGATCTTCTAAAGAATACTTGAAATTATAATAGCCTGCGTCTACTGTATCTTCAGTCACATGGATGCTAGGAGGTCAGCATCTTTTCACCATGGGCAGCATAGAGAGGAATCCAGAGGAACTAAGTGTTAAAGACACATCCAAGAGTAAGGAAAGGAGGAGGTTAGATGGGACAGCATTTTAATCCATTTTAATACTATAGCTACATAATAAAGTGTTTTTCATTTACCAGAAATCATAAGCATATGTGTATGGGCATGAATCATTGCCAGAGGCAGTATTTTTTTCTATTACTCTCATTAGTTCTCAAACAAACATTACTGGTAATTAAATCTTTCGTAAAAAGAAATATGTCCCTGTTTTTCTGTGCTCTACAAAGAATAACAAACAGCCACAGCAGATTTACACATTTTGGGTGCCTTTACTAAAATAAAATAACTAAAACAGCAGATCAGTCTTTTGAGGAGGCCCCCATCCATTTGTCTTCCAAATATTAAATTTCAGTTTTTCAGAACTCTGTATGCTCTGCATGTGCTCCAAACTCTCCCTTCAAGTTATTACTATTCAAAATTCTCCTCTGAAAAAAAAAAAAAAAAAAAATCAAGAAAATTACATCAAACCCGATGCATGGATATCATTGTTTAGGAAGAGTGTGACTTTACAAGGGTAAGGTGAATGTATTTGGAAAACGACAATCACCATTGAACCAAGATAACAATTCCTATTGAACAAGATCAACAGAATTTCAATGCAATGATTTTCAGTTGGGTAATGTTACTACTAAGAAATCAAAGTATTTGATAAAACTGTTTTCATTTGTTTTAAAATTTCAGAGAAATATGTTCTGAGGGTATCTAATGACTATGTTTGGACATTTTTGAAATAGAGTGCTTCAGTTGTTTTCCAAAAATATTTTATACATCATAATACTGAAGTCAAATGGAAATACTTCAGTACTGTCAGACCCCAATCCAAAATCATGTTCTTATACCTCATGATTTTACCTAAAAGTGCATACATTTCCATGTTTTACTACAATTCAGAGTGTCACCATCTCAGTCCTTTACACAGTTCTCATCCTGATGAGCAGATTGAGCAGCATCTAGAGCTCTTAAAATACTGACATCTCTATTCAAGCATTTATGATTCTGACAGAATAAGGCAATATATATAAAAGAGCATAAAATAATATAATGGCAAAATGGTATGTGGTTATTGAAATAATAGCCAAAACGGTATGTGGTTATTGAAATAATAGCCAAAACTTAACTCCCCAAAAAAAGAGGCATTAGTAAGGCCAACCACAAATCTGTGTGACTGAAAATGTGCAGTGCCTGTTTGCCTGTGACTCTGGCTCATGCAGCTCCAGGCCAAAACAAGTGTCCACACTAGTGTAGGATGGAAACCACCCTGCACTCTGGAATACCACAGCTGCTTGCAGCCCTGACACTTCATACTTTTCAAGTAGGAGACAGAGAGCACCACATACTCAGTAAATGGGAAATTAACTCAAAAATCCTAAAGTTTGTAATCACTCAAAACACAGTCAGCATTTATACAGAGATAAGAAAAAATAATTTGTCTGCCTTCTTTGCACAGCCGAGGGAAAACACGTACCATCATAAAGGTGCAATTCTGTCACTGTACTCCTACAAAGAAGTCAGACATCTCTGCTGGACAGAACGGACAATTTTGTTTTTTCCTGCATTTCTTACCTCAGCTACAAACTACCATTTTGGTCAGGAAACCATGCCTCTCTTTTCTCATTATTGTCTTGAATTTTTTTTTTTTTTGTTTAATCGCCATTTACTTTTTTTACCTCCTTAACACACAGAAACATAAACAATCTGCTGGCAGACCTTGCCAATCACAAACTTCATTAGGCTATCCAGTGAGAAAAAGGCTTATTCAGCTTGGATAGCTGTAAAATTTTAATGTGGCTGTTAAAATACCAAAGTGATAAAAGTGCAAGAAGAATCAGTGACAGGATTCTATAGACCAGGGACCAAAAGCAAAGTAAGATTTTCCCATTAAAGGGACCAACTAAGGCATGTTGGGAGGAAGAGAAAGAAACTAATTTTTATAAAAGAGTGTTTTTTAAAAAATTTTACTTGGTGTGAGTTATGTTCTTGAAAGAGTCAGCAGAATCTTAACAGCTTTATGCCCCCCTGAGGAAGAGGTCATTATGCAGGTACAGGTCAACTTAACCTATACTTGTGCAAAAATCCAGGTGCTCTCATGAAAGGAGCTGGGTACCCCGAGAAGTTACCATTCTGGAACTGGGTATCCAGGGAAGTCTCACTATTAAGACAGAGGCAAAGAGGGCAGCGAGTACCTCAGCCTTTCCCTCATCCTTTGTCACTGTGTTTACCTCTGCAACCAACAAAGGATGGAGACTCTTCTTAGCCCTTCTTTTGTTGCTGATGTATCTACAGAAACATTTTTTGCTTTCTTTTATGGCAGTAGCCAGATAAAGTTCCAACTGGGCTTTGGCTCTTCTAATTTCCTCTCTGCTTAACCTCATGACACACATGTAGCTCTCTGGCGCAGTCTGCCCTCTGAAGGCCAAAACTCTGTAAACTCTGCCTTTTCTTTTTCCTCCTGGATTCCTTACAAAGCTCTCTGTTTAGCCAGGCTGGTTTTCCTCCCTGCTGGCTCATCTTCCAGCACATGGGGACTGCCTGCTCCTGTACCTTGAAGATTTCTGTCTTGAAGAATGCCCAGCCTTCCTGGACACCTCTGTCCTTCAGGACTGCCACCAAAGTGATTCTCTCAACAGGTCTCCTAAACAGGCCCAAATCTGCCCTCTGGAAGTCCAAGGTGGCAGTTCTGCTGATACCCCTCCTTACTTCTGGGAGAATTGATAACGCTATCATTTCAGGATCGCTGTGCCCAAGGCGTCCTCCAATCTTCTCATCACACAGTCCTTTCCTCTTGGCAAACAACAGGTCCAGTGGGGCGCCTTCCCTATTTGGTTCCCTCACCAGCTGCATTAGGAATTTATCTTCCATACACTCCAGGAACCTCCTGGACTGCTTCCTCTCTGTGGTATTATATTCCCAGCAGACATCTGGTAAACTGAAGTCCCCCAGGAGAACAAGGGGCAGCAATCTTGAGACTGTTCTATGATTCTATGTTCCATGACTCCCTAAAATCAGATCAACAACTATGTCAGTCAAAGTAGGAAAAGCAATTGGCACTGAAAAAAACAGTGCAAATTATTTTGCTCAGTTTTGTTCCTAGGTTAGCTGTCATTTGCAAAAATCAGATTTACTGGTTTTAAAATCTTGAAGGACACGTCCCAGATGAAACTGCATGCATTCAGTTAACTTGTTTCCAATGCAAAACCTGCTTTGACAAATTTTCTTCCCTGATTCTTTTATATTCTGGGTAGTTTCATTAATCAAATATTAATTCACATTATAGAAGAAAAATCAAATTCCATTAAAATGCAATTTAGAGAGAGAAGAAAAAAATGTATCTATAAATATAAATGCAACTTCCATCAGTTAAAAGAGAACATAATGAGTAACTGAAATAAATTTGCAATAAATCAAGAAAGACCTTAAAAAAATTTAAAAATCACTTGCAGAAAAAAATCCAACAGAGCGGCTCAAAGCTTCTGACATTGCTCATAACTACAAGAAATTAAAGAAATAGAAAGCAGATGAGCTGGAAGCATGTCATATGATGTTATCCTGAACTTATTACCCATTGTTAGTATCTTTATAGAGCAAGGAAGGCTAGGGATCTGAAAATCATAGTCAGCTGGATAGCCAGAATCTCTGGAGCTTATCCAGTTCAATGTCACACTTGAAACAGACCTGCATGCAACAAGGAGAGGTCAGCCGTGCTGCTCTTTGGCTAAATCTATTATGAAAACCTTCAAAAATGGAGATGACAAACTCTCTCAGGGAAGACCTGCTCCAGTTCTGCGTTGTCCTGGAGAGAACTCCTTTCCATTAGATTCCCATGTGTTAAGACCACTGAGCTTCAGTCATGTTAAACAAACAAGCAATTTTAAAGTTCAGATTATCTTAATTTGCACCCAGATCTATTTTAACAGCTTTCACAAGTTTATAAATTCTTTTGTTTCCTGTACCCAAACCACTCACAATATTTATTTAAATCACTAATGATATTTAGAAATATCCCTAAAATCCATTTAGTTGAGACTATAATCCAACATATTATAAACCATCAGAGGTTCTACTTTTTGTCAACCAAGCAGAATAGCACACTTGTTAAAAACCACCTTTTTGACTCGAAACCTGACATCTTGCCTCTCTGCATATTGATTTTCCCCCAGTACAAATCACTCTCCCATGCTCAGACTGTCTGCTTGGGTAATAGGGCAGAAGGGCAGACATGAAATTACTTACAGTCTACTAAATTCCCTCTCCCTGCTGTTAAAACCTGGCCTACACATCTGGGTGTCCAAACACTCTGTGACATTTACTTCAGGACACTGGAGACACTCCTGTGTTATTCTGAAGGCTGCCAGTGGTGACCCCAGTTACTTTAAGACATGAATGATATTCTTCACATTTACCACAAAGTTCTTTTTGGTGGTAGAAGAAAATCTGGGGCTATGAGATGACAAAAAGAATATATTTACTTGGAGGAACACAAAAAAGTTAAATTTTCCATCACAATCTATATGTACACATGTCCTGGTTTTGTCTGGTAAGTCAAATTAGAGTTAATTTGCTTCCTAGTAGCTGGTACAGTGCTGTGTTTTGGATTTAAGATGAGAGTGATGTTGATAACATGCTGATGTCTTAGCTCTTGGCAAGCAGGGTTTACACTAAGTTAAGACGTTTTCAGCTTCTCACAACAACCCACCTACAAGTATGCTGGGGGCACAGGAAGCTGGCAGGAAGCACAGCCAGGATGATCCAAACTGGCCAAAGGGATATTCCACACCATGTGGTGCCATGCTCAGTAAATAACACCAAGGAGAAAGCTGGCTGGGGGCTGCTGCTCAGGAACTGGCTGGGCATTGGTTGGCAGCACCTGTACTGTGCATCAGCTGTTCTGTGCATTCTAACTAATTATTATTATTATCCATTCCTTCTCTGTTCTATTAAACAGTCTTCACCTCAACCCAAAAATGTTACTTTTTTTTTCTCCAATTCTCTCTCCCATCCCATTGGGGAGAGGGGAGCAAGCAAGCACCTGTGTGGTGTTTAGATGCCTGCCAGATTAAACCAGAGCAACAAAATTAGGAGAAAAAGCACAGTAAGCAAATAAGGAGACAATAGCTAGCTGATCATACTCCAGACAAACTCTTGCAAATACATAATTTTCAGTAATAAAGTATTCAGACACTGTCTAGATGAAGCCATGAATCAATAATACTAATCTGTAATACCTTCTACTTTGCTGAAGTTGGTTCTTTACAAAGTCCTCGGGTTAACTCCCTTGCACTGCCATATCACATTACAGCAGCCCTGAGGACACGGCAGGGCTGCTTATCTTGGCAGTGAAGAAGCCAATGGGGTGTCCTTTTTACCTAGGGGTGCAGAGTAAACATCGAGGCAGAATTGTTGTGGTCACAGCAGACCTCTAAATGTAACAGCTGCTGATCACTTCTTGCTGGAAACTGCTATTGCTCTTAGTGCTCACAAATGTGTATACACCACAAGATTTTAGACGGTTTCTGATTTTATAGTATCTAAGGACAGGCCCATCAAAACCAGAGATCTTTCCTTTAAGGAAAGGGGCAACTTGCACTGTGATATGGTGCAAGTTGCCCCTTGGATACAGTCAAAAAACCAGACCTGCATGGTAAACACACCCTATGATTTCTATCCTTTAAAATTTGCTGTGGACTTCACTTCCTCCCTGCTCAGCCCCAAGTACAAACCCACTGCTGAAAACACGCCGTGGCCCAGACATGAGCTTCGTTCAGCTGTTCACCAACTGCACATCTCAAGCCATCTCCATTTACAATCCTCTCTGTTAGCCAGAACAAGGGCAATCAGGCACACTCAGGACAGCAGAGAGCAGGAGAAAGCCTTGATAGCAGCAGAACATGATGCAAACACACACTGCTGCGTGGAGGCAATTATGAAGGTTTATTAGAGCCAGCTCATTTTCAGCCCCACAGTCAGTGCACTCCCTCGCACCTGAGGTTTGTGGAATACTTGTGCCTTGCAGAGCACAGAGCTCACCACAGTTATGAACGTTTAAACGCTTCTATTCCCAGTTCTTGCCTGCGTGATGATTCACAGCACAGGTAGCTCACGTCTCTTCCCATGGTCCAACTGGGTGGCAAAGTGAATAAACTACCATTGGGCAATGCAATTTTGCCAGTGTGGGTGAGTACCACCCCCTATGAACACAGCAGGTATCTGATGGAGCCCAGGCCTATGTCTAACCTTTGCCAAAAAAACAGTGCATGTCTTTCACCAACAGCCAGAGAAGGCAGGCAGGCAGGGAGCCACACAGCCTGGTATCCTGTGTGGCAGGAAAAGTGAACCCTGATCCCTCATTGTACCCTGAGCCTGGACACAGCACATGGTGCCAGGCTTTGGCTGCAGCCTGACCCTAACTCTCCTCTGCCAGGAAATGGGCAGGACACAAACCAGACATGAGCTATGTCAGGTTCACAAAATCATTAGGGTTGGAATGGATCTCTGGAGATCACCTAGTTCAACGCTCCCTGCCAAGGCAGGGTCACCTTGAGCAGGTGACACAGAAACACATCCACGTGGGTTTTCAATGTCTCCAGAGAGGGACTCCACGACCTCCCTGGGCAGCCTGTTCCAGTGCTCTGCCATCCTCGATGTAAAGAAGTTGTCATGTTGAAGTGAAACTTCCTGTGTTTCAGTTTATGGCCATTGCTCCTCATCCTGTCACTGGGCACCACTGAAAAGAGTCAGGCATCATCCTCATGACCCCCACCCCTGAGATATTTCTGTGCATTAATGAGCTCCCCTCTCAGTCTTCCCTTCTCCAGACTAAACAGGCCTAGCTCCCACAGTCGCTCCCCAGAAGATGCTCCAGACCCTCATCTCTGTGGCCCTCCACCGGACCCTCTTCAGCATCTCCTTGTCCTTCTTGTGCTGAGGAGCCCACACTCAGCACAAGTACTCCAGACTCCAGGCTGGGACAGTCTCTGCCTAGTCCCTTCTTGCTACAGCAGGCACAACCCCATACCCTGGTGCTTCTGCGGCAGCCCGGGCCCTGGCAGAGGGACCGGGGGCTGCCCGTTCCCTGCGCTCCGAGCCGGCTCCAGGCCCAGTGCCGGTCCCGCTGTCGCTCCAGGGCTCGGCTCCTCCGCGGGGTGCCCGGAGGCCGCAGCTCCCCCGCGCCCCTGCCCCGGCACGGCCGGCACCGCACGCCTCGGCGCCCCGCAGCCCTTCCCCGCACCTGTAGTTGTAGCCGCTGAAGCGCTGGCTCTCCCGCAGCAGGGCGCGGTACAGCCGCAGCACCTGGGCACGGCTGGACGCTGCCATGTTGCCGACACGGAGCGGCTCCTCCCGCGGCGGCGAGGCCCCTTTTCCCCGCCCTCCCTGCCGCCACCCGCGCCGGGCGCAGCCGCGGCGGAGCGGGGCCGCAGGGCGGGCGGTGAGTGGCGGCGCGGAGCGGCGGCGGCCGCAGCTCGGCCCGGGCCCGGCGCAAGGCGCGGGCGGGGCGGGGCGGGGAAAGGCGCGTCCCCGGCCGGGGCAGCCCCGGGGCCGGCGGGCTCGGGGAGCTCGGGGCCGGTTCCCGGGTCCCGCCGGGTTGGGCCTGCCCGGCAGCTCCGGCAGGGATCACAAGGCGCGACTAACCCGGGGGTGCCTGTCGGGCTGGGCCGTGCGGCTGTGAAGGGCCCGGGGGCGGGGAGGGAAGGCCCGAGCGGGAGGGAAAGCGAAAGCAGCGCTCAGAGGCAGCGGTGGGCCCGGGCAGCAGCGCGGGGTGCGCGCCCCGTGCCCGCTGTGCCACACGGGGAGGTGGATGCTGGCGAGGGGCAGGGATACTGGGGCAGGGAAGGAGCAACAAGTGATGTGTGCAGGGGCTTGCCTCGGAATCGCTGTGTACATTTGCAGTCAGTGTTCGTGTAGGGGAGAGAGGCCAGCAGAGGCCACAAAAGTGATTCGGGGTCTGGAGCATCTGTCTTTATGAGGAGTGAGTGTGGGAGCTGGGCCTGTTCGGTCTGGAGAGTAGAGGTCTGACAGGAGATCTCATAATATAAATATCTCAAGGGTGAGTTACAAGAGGTTGATGCCAGACTCTTCGATAATGCCCAGCAAAAGGATGAGGAGCAGTAGCCATAAACTGGAACACAAAAGTTTCGCCTCAGTGTGAGAAACAACTTTACGTTAAGGATAGCAGAACGGTGCAACAGGCTGCCCAGGGATTTTGTGGAGTCTTCCTCTCTGGGGACATTGAAAATCCACATGGATGTGTTCCTGTGTCACCTGCTCAAGATGACCCTGCCTTGTCAGGGGGTTTGTACTAGATGGTCTTCAGAGGTCCCTTCCAACACCAGCATTCTGTGATTCTCTGAAATCGCTATAGACATTTGCAGTCAGTGTTCATCCGTGCTAGTGTACCAGGGCCTGTTATGTTACAGTGATGTTTGAGTTGTTCCTCTCTCAATATCTGGTCTTAAGACGAATTTTGTTATTTAAACCACACATCAAGCATCCTCCTTTGCTGAAAGTCTTGCCACTGCAGAATAAAGTTAACTTCATAACTTAGAGGTATTATGCTGCTGCTGTATTTAATGCTGATTTTTGAATGTTATCAGTAGTACAATTTATTTAGAATCATAGAATCATCACGGTTGGAAGAGGCCTTTAATCTCCAGTCCAGCTGTCCACCCAGCACTGACACTGTAACCCCATAACCACTAATCCCCTTACCCAGTGCCACATCTAGGCATCTATTAAAGACCTCCAGGGATAGTGATTCCACCACCTCCCTGGGCCACCTATTCCAATGCCTGACCAATCTAACAGTGAAAAAAAATTGTTTCTAATATCTAATCTGAATCTCCTCTGTCTCAGTTTAAGGCCATTTCCTCTGGTCCTCTCACTGCAGGCATGGCAGAAGAGACTGGTTCCCACTTCACTAGAACCTCCTTTCAGGTATCATGACAGGGTTCCTACTTCCTTCACAGTTTGTTTTTTATAAAGTAGATGTTTAAAACAACTAACATGTAGATACTCTACATGTCTCTGGCAAAAGTGCTTCAATTGCTGTTTCTAATTTAACTCATATTTTATTGCACATGCATTTAAGTATTATTGTCAGTTTTACATCTGATGCAATTTACAGCTTGTTTTAAAGAACTGAAATAGTTCTGTGCTTTTGGATGTAATTAGTATAGACACATGAATTTATTTCAAATTTATCCTTACAGGTATGCTATGTTTTAGCAGCCCTTTTAGGCTTCTGAAAATGGAGATTTTCCATATGTAGAAAATTTCCTCGATATTATCGATATTATTATCAAATCCAAAACCAGAAATGTTACAGGAAATGTAGAAAAATATATGCAGCTGCAGTGCTGGGATGAGCATTGCTTTTGAGGCCTTCCCTTTTAAGTTATAAAGCAGTGTGGTTTGGTTTAGCTCTTGGCATTCAGGACACCCACATGGAGAAATACAAAGCAAGTGTGCCCTTCATTTGGCAGTGGGACCAACCAAACTCTCCTTGTAGCCCAAGCCATGTTGTTGATGCAAATTGCCATGCCAGAATCAGAGCCCGTTTGGGGTGCTGGTGCTCCCTATCTTTGCAGCTGTTGGTGGCTGGGCTGCTTAATACATGTTATAGCAGAACTCTGGCTTTGTGTCTACAGACTTACTGCCTTCCCTGAAAGCAGCAGTGGCCACCCTGCCCTTTGTTATGATGGTGGGCTTCAGACAGCTTAAAAAGATAAGACAAGAGCCTCACATACAGAGCCAAACTTAAGCTTGAGAGTTTAGCAAAGTTGTGTGATGTCATTCTGTGGATGAGTGTGGCAGTTGTTCCATCTAATTTTACAACAGCCTGCAGGTATTGTTGGAAATAAAGTTTTCATGTTGCAGTTGGCAGCTCTAAATGATGAGGGAGTAATTGAGATGAAAGCATTAAGCAAATTTTGTTTACAAGAACACTATTGATTTAATATTTGAAAAGTAATTATAAATTATTTTTAGATAGCCTCAGATGCTAATCCTGTTCCTGAAACTCCCTGACAGTTTTTGTGGGTTTTATTTTTTTACATTTTTTTTTTAGGTAACCATGTTTGTCTCTTGAAAAAGCCTAGAAACCCCCTATGTTTAGAATAAGCAGTAAGTGCATACAATGTGTGATTAAATGCAAAGTAAATCTATCAAAGGAGAAAAGTCTTTCCTCTTGTCTCCCTCTTCTAGCTTAACCTTTAATACACTCAAGGATGGAAGATCAGTTTTTGGCAGAAACTTGTCACCTTTGTGCAGTTGGGTTGGCAGTGTTAACTGGAAAAATTAATTGTTGTCTTCTGCATTTGTTACTGTGTTTTCTTGGAAGAGATGGGTTATGGTCCCAGAAGTCTCATTCTGCAGGAAGTGGCCATTGCTGTGACTGGGATACACGTGTTCCTGCTGGCCTTTATTCATGTGCATCACTGCAGGCCTGCAGGGAACTGAAAGGATGGACACAGCCCAAATGACCACTGTGTGTCCTGTGACACTGGAGCCTGTGTAGGGGGAAGCAGTAATAACCACTTCATTAGCTGCCTCCTCATTCCTGAGGGGAAAACTACACCTGAATTTAGGGTTGGTGGGTGTTCATTTGTATAGAAGTCTTTGCTTTCAGCCTTTGGTCTGGGAACAAAGGTGGCATATGTCTTGCTTTTCTGCATCTCTTGGGATAAATAAGCACTTTGAAAAGGATATAATAGTATCAGTACCTGGAATGTTTAAGTATGCAGTTGCTAAAAGACAAGGTGGGGGGGAAGGAATTTGGATGAAATGCCTGCAGAGGCTGTGGACTGGTGTGTAAAGGAACAGCTGTTGTATTCTCTAGAACATATTCTATGTCTTGTTGTCTGTTGCCGAATTGTTCCTTGTGGTGCACTATTTCAGCTTTATGACATGGCACTGAACACTTTCAGAGAGCGTGTGCTTTCCTGGTGTGCTGCTGTTGGTTTTCATTATTTTTCTTTGGGGCTCAGAACGATAATTGATTGTAGTGATATTATAATCTCTTTTAATAATCGTTTTTCAGTTTGTGAAAACATGCTAATTTTTCTGTGCTGCAGTGGTATAGTATCTCTTTCCTTTCCTTCTCTTGGTTCTTGGTTGATAGGGTTGTGCACAGTGATATCCTGCACAGTGTAGAGTAGAACCTTTAAAAGAAGGATTATAAATCACAAGAATTTTGGGATTTCAGTGACAAATGTAACAAACGATAATGTAACTGTTCCGTATGGCGAATAAGATTTCCACAGTATCAACAGGAGGCCTTGATTGACTCTGCTACTTTTAAAAAATTGTGTTTATTTGGTTGCCCTGTAGAAAAGAACATTTTTATTTAGAAGAGAAACTTCTGTATTTCAAATTCAGCTATAGTCCTAAATTTTTTGTGCATTTAAAAAAATTCTACCTGGAAGTTCAGAGGGAAGGAAAAATTGTGACAAAACTCTTCTCTTGGTCATCTTTTTGTGAGTTACCCCATCTCTTTCCTAACTGGATTGCAGAATGTTGTGTGTTGATTAAAGTAGGATTGTAAGAATAATAATAATAGGAAAACCAAACCACAACCAGTAGTGCATTGCCTGTTGTAATACTTGGTCTTTTAAGTTTTTTTTGAAGTCTTTTACCTGTTTTACCACTGCTCCTAAACCTTTGCTGGTTCATGATCTCTTGTGATGCAGGCATCGATCTAAAAGAAACACGGAATTTTGTTTTCCTTGTTGGCCACAGTTTTAACTTTCTAATTTCCTGTGGCCATGTGCAGCTCCAGAGGACTTCATGGGCATTGTGTTACCTGACAATTAGGGAGCTGGACGGTTCAGCAGTCACAGGTTAACTTCTGGATCAATGAAATGCAGTGTTATACACCATATTGATTTTGAAAGATGTTCCTAGCAGACGTATGTTGGTAAAATCCTATGAAATGCTTGAAATAAAAATGCTATAAAAGTCCAGAATTAAAAGGATAATTTTGTGTTGCAGTTATAGGCAAGAGAATAGCTGATAGGGATTAAAATTACCAGTAATGGTTAAATAGTTGAGCATGTAATAGTTGCATCAAATGCAAATGACACTTCTAAACACTTCTAACCTTAATGCTGATGAAGGCAAGAACCCAACAAAAAATTACCATATTTTTGCTGTGTGGTTTTTTGTTATACTGGAATCTTGCTCAGAAATCTAATCATGAGAAGCATAAAGAACAGTATTAATTAAGTGTTCTCATCTATGACCACATCAATTCAGAAATGCTTTCTCTGCTGTACTTTCCAGTGTTTTATCAAATTTAGCCTTAAACAACTTCCCTTTCTGTGGGAAAATATATTCTACTTTATATTGTATTGCTGTTAAGAGGTGTTTTCTGATGCTCATCCTATGCCATCCTCTTCCCTGAGTTCATCCCACTTTTTTATTTATGCCCCTTTAGAGTCACACTGTGTAACTCCTCTCCCTCCTCTGTGATTTATACTATCATCCTATTTCTCAGTAGCTGTCAGCCAAACAGGCTAAATTATGTAGTTATTTTGATATTTTTTCTGTCCTCTTTCAAAGGATATTGAAAATTTTAGCTTAGGAAGCAAACTTAGCTGTAAAACAAGGACTGATATTTTGTTTAAGAGCAACTGAGAATCTCTTTGTAGCCACCCCTGTATATTTTTTGCTGACTTGTGATTTCCAGTTTGGCAGGTTGGTTACAAATGGTACTGCCAGTCTTTTGAGTTAAAGATCATGATTGCATGTCAGATGTTTTGCTAGAGCAAAGTTATTTCTTCTCTTGAGTTTATTTTTTTTCATCTATAAATGTGTATGTGAATGTGCAAAAAACCATGTAAATATGTATACAGGCATGCACATGATCATGCTGTGGTGGTAAAGGTCATGCCCTTCATCTCAGATTCTCCATATTTCAGTCTTGGGAACTGGTGCACAGCTAGCACCTGTGTGCTGTGGGGTTTTTTCCTGCTTGCACAGTTGCACATCTCAAGCATGTGAAATCAAAGGTATCCTGATGCTTGTGTGCATCCCAGTTCTTCTGCTCCCTGCATTGTGGGCATGGGCTTTCTTGTCAGATGATGCTAGGGGCCAGCTCCATTCAGGGACTACTGCTTAAGTCCTTCCCTGAAAATCCACCCCAGTAGCCATTTCCTTATAAATCCTTCTTGTGTGATTATTTCTTGGAAGTAATTCCTAGATCCAAGTATTAGTAGGTGTAGAAGTATCATGTTGATATAAGCTAGTGTGGATCTGATGTACGAAAACGTTATCCAAGGTAAAGTAAAAGTAGAAAGTTCTTCTATAATGTGTTGGAAAGATGTGACCTCTGATAATGGGGCATGTGAAAGGAACTAATATTTAAAATTTTTTCTAGTGAAAGAAAGTTAAGCAAAATTGTTTTTTACAATGGATGGGTCACTCATCAAGGACTGAGTGGATTGTAAGTAGGCAATCCGTGTAGTTTTCTGACTGTCAGGTGAGGGGAGGGGGAATATGATTTTCCACTTGTAACATCTTTTCATTTTATATGGTGCTGTGCATCCATGTATGACTTTTTGTTCTGGAAGCTTGGACTTTTGATCAGGAAAAAAAATCAACAGTTTGAATAGGAAGCTGAAGCAAATTGTTTCTGGAGATGAAAGAAGACTATGGAGCAATGCTTTAATTGAAATGAGGAAAACAATATAGCCATATTAGGGATTGTAGTAATGGTAGAGTTTAAGGTATCTACTTTTGCATGATCCTTGACATTTTGGATTTTTCATCTTGTGTCACTATTGGTTTTGTGTCCTCACAGCTCTGACAATGAGTGATAGTGCATTAGGGACATGTTCCTATGTATATCATGCTTCTGATGCATTTGTAAGATCAGCTGAATTGTCAATACTTCTTTACATGCCTTCGCAGTTCTAGATAGAATTTTATTTTATTTCTGTTTCTGTTTTTTATATCTGGGGTGACTGTGTCAAAATTTGTCTTTCAGCCTGAGAAGGAACAAAGCACTGAGTAAAGCTAACAGGCAAAAGAAGCAGAGCTGAAGAAAAATTATCTCTGCTTGCAGGTAAATAATCAAAAATAAATTTAACTTTCTGAATCGGTCTTTGACAGCAGCACTGCCAGACTTTCTAGTCAGTAACAAGTTTTCAGTCTCTCTCCATTTTAATTAATAATTAAAATTTAGTTTATTTAATAATTAAAATGTCTTTCTTCATCTTTAGAAACTGCTAAGGACAGGTATGATAACTATCTAAATTTACTTTCATGTAGAATTCATGCATTTCCTTACTCCTAATGCAAAGAAAATTATGAGACTTGAGACATAAAGATAGGTGTGTAACAATAATGAGAGAGAGAGAAAGAGGGAGAGATAGAAAATAATAATCTTCTGAAGAAGAAATTCAGAAGGACGAATTTTATCATCTTTATATTGGAGCATGTCCAGATCCTTGAATATAATCCCTTTGAAATCTGCCTAACTGCCTAGGCAGTAAGTTACTGTTCAGTGTGAGAGGAGGTGGCAGAATTAAGTTCTCCATACTTTACACACCAGTTATTATTAATGCAAGATGGGATGGGATAGGGTAGGATAGGATGGGATGGGATAGGATAGGATAGGATAGGATGGGATGGGATGGGATGGGATGGGATGGGATGGGATAGGATGGGATAGGATGGGATGGGATGAGGATAGGATAGGATAGGATAGGATAGGATAGGATAGGATAGGATAGGATGGGATGGGATGCTCTGGAGAATGGAGAGTGAACTTGGGGAGCTCTGGAGAGGCAATAGTTAGGACTTTACAAGCCCCACCATTAACCTTCCAGTCTCTTATCTATGTGACCCTATGGCAGCATCAGCAAAAGGTAATGGGGGTCAGTGTCTCCTAATAAAGTTTGTGTCTTCCCTCCAGCTGGGAATGAGTGTTGATTTAGATGGGGATGCAGACCTATGAAATGGAGCTGCCAACTTTCCTATAGGGATGGGTTTACATTCTGCTGAAAGGTGGGAAAGTGGAATGGGGCAAGAAATAGTTTCAAATACTGTTCTGGGAACATTTGTGAGAGTTCATCTCTCTGGAGACCTAAATTAAGTATCTCCTTGTTCTGCAATTTCTGTTCTGCAATTTTTCAGGTATGCTTTGTAGCCTAGTATTGGTTTTGACCAAGGTCAGGTTGTGGGGATTTTTGTTGTTGTTGTTGTTTTGTTTTATTTTTTGGTTGTTTGTTTTAACCTGGCAGTACACATCCTTTGTTTCCTTTACTGCATTTTTATGCAGTTGATTTTAATTTTTGTTTAACTTTTTCCTTTTTTGGAACTGATTCCTGGTGAAGTAGGTGCTCTGCATCTAAAATGGAGAAAACAGGTAAACAGAGCAAATTATCAGGTCCTCACACAGATTTAATAGTACTTTTATTTTTTTGTGTGTATGTAGGATTTCAAAATTAGTTTGACTTTCACGAAAGTTTTCAAGACCTTCACTGAGAGTATTCTTACTTTTGAGAGTATTATCATAATTTTTTAAATCACTTTCTTACTTATTTTGATGATGAACATAGCTTTTTTTCAACATTTGTTTTAACTTTGATTTTATTATACTAATTACTTTCAGTGTGAAAATTGCATAGTGAATTACACCAGCTCTTCCCATGGGAAGAGTTTAAAGAGTTTATTGTAAAATGGACAGATATGGTATTGTAAGTGTAAAATTATCACATATTGAAGAGGTAATTAAATAGAGGTAAGTTTTGTTGAACTTAGAAAAGCTGCTTGCTTTTTATGTGGGCACACTAGCTCTGTCAAGTTGTATGAAAGAATGTTGTTCTAAACAGACAGGGAGATGTTGCTTGATAGAGGTTAACTTTTTCTGTTTCCCTTCTGTCCCTCTTCCTCCCTGCACAGATTGTGGTTCTTATTCCACCCTCCACTTCCATTTGCAATGTATCTTATTTTTATACTGTCATTTTATTGCTGTTCTGTTGTGGCAGGTTATATTCTTAATATAGTATTCATTCTACAAACAGAAATTTTGCTGGATAGACTTGAACTAAGTATGTGGGAACACTGTTTATTCTAGTTACTTTGTCAGACTTCCTGAATTGTTATTTAAAGGATTCCTTTTTAAATAAACTTAATTTAAGAGATATTGCAGATTCTACCAAATCCTGTTTTGTCACCTGATATTAGGAGTTCATTTGACCCTAGTGTCCCCTGGGGTCTCAGTCTTGACCCTGAATGGCAGACCCTGCTGGGCCTGTGTGGAACATGATCTTTCAGCATGTGGCAAATTGCAATTCTACAGATGGTTTTAAAGAAAAAAAAATCAAAACAATTATTTTGTTTTAATTTTGATTCTCTCAGTATGTAAGAGATGTGGCATTAACTGAAGATTGTTTTGTCATATGTGACCTTGAGCTATAATAACATCTTATTCTTCATTAATAATAAAAACTTGATTCTTTCATGTTGTTATTTTCTTTACTTCCCTGACTTGCATATCTTCTTCCACCTAGTCAGTGTGTATGTCTTGGCTCAGAATGCAAGATGAGAAGATGTTGCCTTTGTTATTTAAAAACTGGATGGAGCAACCATCCAGTTCTGTGCATAGTCTTAAATGTATATACTTTTATATATATGTACAATGTACTTCTGTGCCATAGTCTGAGATGTGCATTCTGAGCTCTGTCTTAAGTTTTCTTTCACTGAGGCTTGTTCTGGAGGGAAGTGTGACTTGCATGTGTCTGGTGTCACATAAGGGTTCTCTGACATAATTAAAATACATGGCTTTCTCAAGGCCTTTCAGACAACGAATTTCTTTGTGCTGGGCTTTGTGTCGAGTAAGTGTATCAACATTAGCAAGCCTTATAGGAGATCTTACCTGGGCACATTACAGATGTTAAAACATGAAGGTGCTTGAGAGCCATTATCCTAGGGAGCTGTGAGCCATGGATGCAAATATTTCCTGTTTTCTAGCATTAATGACAAAGAAAGAAGTTAGCAATTCTAGTCTTGTTCTTCGTAGTGTAATACTTTCAAACCTTTTTTTTTAATCTGGTGATAGCAGGACTGCATGGAGACACAATTTAAATCTGTGTTTTGAGTCATGCTTGCCTTGCTTTCCTTGCTACAGAATATTTTGGAACTAGTTCTTCTTTAACAAGTTATTGGAGATGTCAGCACCTCTGAAATGCTGTAAAGGCAGTCGTGTTCAGATGTAATCAAATACAGTGTTACGAGGTAGGTCTGCCTGAATTCATATGAATTAATTCTGGCTGTAAACTTTTAACAAAACCAGAGCACAATTGTATGAGGAAATTGGAACAGGATTGAGCAAATGCATTTTAAAATTTGGCTTATATTTCTTTGAGTAGGCACAACTTTAAATTTAGGGGGCTTAAATTGATCATGAATATTTATCACTAGCATTGTTTATAATTCAGTGTCAGTTGTTGCTGTTGAAGTATTTTTAAGGAAAATACTACTTTTTTTACCCTTAGGCTTTAAACATAATTAATGCATTTATTTAGCTGTAGTTACAGAAAATGTTTCACAATATAAGTGGAATATTTGCACTTCAGGTTCTCTGTCTTTTGGTAACCCATATGCATTCATAACTGTAGAATATGCAAAGTATAATTTTTAAGGTGGTTAATGGAGGTTGGCTAGGCAGTTAATTCTTTTGTGTCTTCTTGGGTACACCTGTCCTTAAAAGAGCAAAATAAGTCTTTCATCTTGCAGCTCAGCAGTTTGTTGGAAGACTGAGGAGGTAGTACACAGGCTTGACAGTCATATGGGATTTAGAAGAAATACATTATCCATTCACCTATGGTAAATTTTAGTGCTGGAATCAAGGAAATAACAGCAGAAAAGTTAAAAAATAATTATGTTATTGGAGTAAATAAGTTTTCTAAAAAGACCAGGGTAAAGGAAAGCAAACTAAAAATGTTTAGCAGTGCAATCTTACTTCATTTTTGTTTCACCTTCTGAAATTTGTATTGTTGTGAGACCAACTGTATTGAGACAGATACTGTGATTGTGTGAGACTTGCTGGCAGAGCTGTCTGTATTGTGTGCAAATTTTGCTGTTCATGAGAGTCCAGCAATTTGTGTAGGTTAAATGGGTTGGAATGAACTGTGTCATTTAGAAACTGATGTGGTGGGTTGTTTTTTTTTCCTTTTACAACATGCAAGTCAGTACTGCACTCTGTGTAGGCTGGCTGCTTTTCCCTCTACTTTTGTTTTATTTTTTTTCATGCTTTATTTTTGTTTGCAACACGTGATTTGGGATCACATGTAAGTGATGATACAGAGTTTCTAAACAAATTTTGTTTGCTGTAACATAGTATATATTTGCAATTGTGGCTTAAGACTTTGGGTAATAGTTCTTGAGAGATGAAGGGGTCTTCTCTTCTAGACCACGGTAACAGTAAGGAAACACAACAGCCTAAGTCACTAGCACATAAATGGGAGAATAAAAACAATCTGGTTGTTGATTTCTGTTTCATTCACTCAACAGAAAAGAGCTTCAGTGATAGGGAATTGTACAAAAACAGTAAAGGTTTTCACATTATCTAAGAAAAAGTGTTACAGCAAATAGAATTTACTTCTTTGTAGGTCCCATTTAACATTTCAAAGAGAGTGGGTTCTTATTAAGGAGAATGAGCTGATAGCAGTGTTTTAAAGTATAAGAAAGTTATCTCCTTGTCTCTCAAGAGCAGTATTAGCACGTGGGTAAAATTATAGGACTCAGTTTTTACTCATTGTGCCTTAAACTTAAGTCTGTTATTTTGCAACTATGCTGTACTCAGGCAAGGGCTGAGTTTAAGAACCATTTTTTACATGTCTGGATCCTGTAAGAAAGCCCTGCTAACACTGTTTTTAATTGGATGCCTAAAAGTGGCTCTGCAGAAAACTTCCCTGGCAAAGTGAAACAGAAGAAAGAGGGTAGGGATTTCAGTCATCATTTTCTGACATCCCTCTCTTTACATGTCTTTCATTTCACAGTGGGGCTGAGAGAGAAGGGGCAAGCATACTGGGAGATCATTTCACATTCCAGTGAAATGGTTTTAGGTTTCCATGAGAGATGATTTTGCGTTGCATGGGAATAAAATCCTGCAGCTCTGACTCCCTGATCATTAGGTTCCCAGTGGCACAGCAGAGTTGTCCTGGGCTTCTGAGTAGGTACAGCAAAGGAGACCTGAGATGTGGTAATAAAAGTTGTAGGACCATTCCCTTTCCATTAGTTTTAGTGTGTTTCTCCAACATGAAGTAGAAGGAGGTGATGATTTAAAAAAAAAGCCCTTTCCAACAAGAAAAGCTCGAAATCTGTCTTAGAATAGGAAAGAGGTAAGGTGGCCAACTAGGCAGCACTGCATACATAAATGTTGTTGAAGCTACACCAAAACACCATTTTTCATTTAAGCTTGTGTCCCTGTAATAGGTGGAATGGGAAGTTTCAAGCATAGACACTATTCTTCCTGTTGAAAGCTGACAACTTCTGTTTTCATTTAACTGGCTCGATTCTTGAACAGGAAAGGGGCTTTTTTTTATTATTTAATTTCCTATGTGATACTCATTGCATTTGAGACATCATGCAGTGGCTATTAAAAGTGATGCATATATTGAATTCCTAAATAAAGATTTTAGACCAACTCCTTCCCAGCTCTGTTTCCAAGGAATGAGAGCCTTTAGGCTGATCTGAAAGGACAGACATTTGCTGAAACCATGGCTACAAAGCACCCGGACAGCACTGGGAGATGAGTTTTGAGATGCTGAAATTAAATTATCATTTTTAATACAAACATTTAGTGAAAAAGAGAATGTGAAAAAAAAATGTTAATCAGAATTGAAGCAAAGGCTATTCAGATAGGTTTCATAAATGCAATGTCCAGTTTACTGACGTTGTTTGGCAGTTGTGACATTGCATTTCAAATGTAACTAGAAATAGATATTTGATCTGAGCACTGATTCTTTTTTTTTTTTTTTTTGCTTTAGATGACATTAATTTGTCTTTCTGTTAATCTTAGAAAGCCTTATAAATTTAGTGCCCTATTTCTAGTACATTGGACTGACATTTTACGTGCTCAAATATGGCAATATATTGTTGCAGGGGTGAACAGCAGGACACATAAATGAATTTATAATGAGGGTAAACCTGTGTATGAAAAAAATAGTTGAAATCTTTTAAAGCTGTCGATATAACAGTAATATTAGTAGTCAGTTTTCCTTCCTAAGCCACAGTAGCCTCTAATACACCTTCATAGAAAAGATTACTTAATTTTATGTAATGTAGTCAATGTCAAATAATTAATTTAAAATTCAGATCTGAGGGGAAATAAAAAATCACAAAATCTGTAGACTCATATGGAGTCCTCTTCACTTTCACACTGTTGGAGTGCTTTTTGATAAAGAAGAAAGAGGATGGAGTAGCAGCTAGATGTCTGGAACTGATCCACAGTTCATTGAATTAAATTGAAATTTTTTTCATTAACTTTGATCATCCTTGGATTGAACCGGTATGCATATGATTTAATTAGTAGTAAGCTCAGGAAATGCTGGGATGTTGGCTTTTCTAGTTCCTTACCTACTGAGATGGTAATTACATAAACCAATATATTTGTGTGTCTATGATATGGCAAATGCAGAAGTACCCAGAATTGGCTTTCCTAGTGGTGGACCTCCATTTTAAAGAGACATTTTATGGTAAACCTCTTTTTCTTTCTTGCTAATGATGCGATTGAGTTTGATCATCTTTCATTACACATAAAACAGATCTATTTCTATGTCATTGAAAATATTTTTATGCTAGAAAAGGGAGCAAATTGTAACTTTAGTGTATGTCTAATTTTGAAATACTTTAACCCCCCCCATGCTAGTTTTAACATTAAGGGTTAAAAATGCAAATTTTTGATAGGTTCTCTTTGCCTCAGAGCAGTGAGGAGGTTCTCTAATATCAAATGTTTAATTACCCAATAGAGTACGTTTTTATCATGGATCACATTGAAGGTATCTCCATTAATGCTGTCTTTTATTTTATTTTGAATTATGTCAAGCAGTGCAGCTTCATGTTGGGATACCTTTACCTTTATGCAAGTTTGAGAAGCAACCACAGAAAACTCCTCCGCTAAGGGCAGGTTTGGAGGCAAAGCTGTTGGACAGTCATAGTTCAGAATGGCTGGATTTATCATCTGAAGCATTTGAAATATTTTTACCCTGAACCAGATTTCTATCACCTTATTCATTCCTGTATTGTTTGCTATTAGGTGAGCTGCCCCAGTGCCTTATCTGGGTCAGTTGGTGAAGTTAAGGTACTGCTTGGGGCAAGGGAAGGAGGGTGGTGGGAGTTGGCTGTGAGTGTTGACACTGGACACAGAGATTCCATGTAGATGTGTCCTGTCTGCTTTGGCAGCCCCTGTTGTGAGTCTGAGTGATTTATAGTCTAAAAGTTCATGAAAGCTACCAGGCTTCTTATGTGTTAGCATAAATAGGAGTAGTAGGTATAAAAATCAAGGGAGAAAAGCTTATAAGCTACCACCACACTTTGTCAATTTATCAGTTGTGTAACTAGACAAAAATCTGCCACTTGGGTTTGCTCATACTTTTGGTAGTTTGCACCCAGTTTTTAGCACAATAAAGATTTCTCTAAGGTGTCAGTTACATGCCTGTCAATGAGAACTATCCTGAAAAAATTAGATCTGCATCAAAAAATATTAAAAGGAGTCTTGATTTTTTTTCTCAAGGGCATTTAAGAGTTACTGAAGCAACATAAAATGCTATACCAACAAGATGCTGAGGTTTTAGGTGGTATTTTCTCTACTGCTTTACAGGAAAACATTTTGCAGCAGCTGCAACATAACACAGGACACAGGCACATTTTGAGGCAGACATTACCTTTTCAAATAAGCATGACCTATGCTTAGGCCATGCTGATGTGTTATTGTGTATCATCAACAATGATTTTGGCGTGTATTACAGAATTATTTGTATGCTTGAGGGAGTGATCCAGAGAACAGAAAAGGAATTAAGTAGGTGATCCAAGTATTTATTTGTTTTATATGTTTCTAGCTGCTGATTGATGAGCTCGTAATGCTACTTCTGCATTTGTAATTGAGAAGGGATGTTGGTAAGCAAATGATTTTTCTCACTTGCCTTTGTTTCTCTAAAAGTGAGTAATTCCTTTTAGAAGAACAATATTTTTAAGGTACAAATCTGAGAAATAGGTGAATGAAAATGTATACACAGTCTACTTTCTTGGTGTCAAACAGAATTAAAAGCAGAAAAATATTGTTTAATATATTACTTAATGTATTGTGAAGCAAGACATCCTATCTTGCTTGTTGAATATTTTGCGACAGCATAGTTAAAAAATCAAAGTATTATTGTACAAGTTGGGAAAACTTTTCTTACTCTGTCACAAACCTTCTGTTTGATGACTGCCACGAGAATTTCTAGGATATAATTAAAAAATTTCTAGGATATAATTAAAAAGAGGTTGTCTGACCTCTACTGATTAGGAATTTGGATTAGGTTTCTTGTGCTTGAATATGTCAGTTCATCAACTTCTCTGGCTCTGAAATAGCTTATTGTTTCAGTGTGTTTTTCTGTGTGTATTGTTTTCTGTGTGCTTCTACTGTTTCAAAAACACCATCATCATTGCTGTCATACCTCCCAATGCTTTTGAAAAAGCAGACCCTTAAAAAGCAATGACTGTCTGTCTTCTGCCCAGGATCACCCATATTGAAATGTGCAGTTTGTGTTGCACAGCCCCCCTCTGCACGGATGGTTTGACTCTACAAAGTCTCTCCAGCAATCCCTGCTCATCTACAGTGAAATGCAGTGGCAGCTTGTTTCAGATTTCTGGTTGTTAATCAATCTGTTCACACTTAAAAGTGTTGCAGCCCAGTGAAAGCAGGGAGTGTCCTGGATGGATGATATGAAAGAAGGGAAGTGGATGTACGTAAGTGTAATCTGCCCCCAGAGTGGCAGATTGCTTTAGCAGTGACCTTTATCGGTGAGAATAGACTGAAGTTGTATCATTTTTGAGAACCAGAGTGCTGCTTCCACTTAGGCTGGGTGGTGTGTTTTGCCATCACTTTTTGAAGACACTGTTAGGTTGAGTTTAATACTTTTCTTAAAAACTCCAGGTTTTAAGCATAAAGGCCTAAGGAAATTATGTCTGCAAGATGGTATTTGTGCCTCTGCTGTAAGCCCTCTTTTTTCCACTTCAGTTAAATTTCACACAGAATGTCTGGGTCACCAGAGACAGCAAGGTACAGGTGGTGTATGAGAATAAAGGGCTTAATGAAGGAGAGAAACCCTATAAATTCCTCAGCCAAAGTAGAGGTAGCAGGATGAATTTGTCCCTTATCACTGAATCTGCAAACTAGCTTTGCCTCCAAACACAGGAAATAAACTTTTGCTGCTTCTGCTACTTGCAAAGGAAAGCTTACTGTAAACCTGAGGATGAATTATGTTCTGTTGGCTGACACATCTTATTAAGGAGGAAAATAGAATAGTCCTATCTGAAATATTTTAAAAGAACTGAGAATGGATGCTTTAAGAGGAAGCATTGCATATGTTGTCTTTTAGACTTTTAGAATAGTGTGTCTACAGGAGAGAGCTTGAGACAAATGATGCTGTTTTTCACAGTCTCTGAGATGATTAGGAAATATTGGAATGTAATAAAAGTTATAATCAACTGTAAATGTAAACTGTTAGATTGCTGCAGAGGAAGGAGGCTGCTTAGACAATAAACCTTACAGTAACACATCTACTTCTTTAAAGCTGTCAGCATGTTGCCATCATCTGGAAAAGTATGCACAATAGCTCATCATAAACCCAACAATTTTTCTGCATTAATTAACATCTCCATTTGTGATATATGACATCTGAAATGAATTACTTTAACATGAAAACTCTCCCAATTTTGTGGTATGACACCCCCCTTTCCACAACTAAATTCTGAATTACAAATATTCTAGATGTCTGGAATGTAAATCCATAACTGTGAAAAATAATTTTAAAAGAGAGTTCAAGAAGTCAGTATTTAACTTTTGTTTTGTTGGTAGCCAGATGCAAAAAGAAAAGTAAAGGTAGGACATTTATAGTACATCATGTACTACAGGTCAGGTGTAGACGAAGTAGATAGAAGTAAATAGTAAGTGCAGTTTCTAAGACCTAAGAAATGGATGTATAAGTGTGAGATTTCTTTTTGTGTGACTTGTGAACCTTTAATCTTTCCCAAGTTTTGCACATACAGTATCTGCCCATTTTCCCTTTTTGAAAACATCAGTTAGGCCAACTCTAGGTTTGCTTTTGCGTGTTAGCAAGCAGTTGTTTTGTGTGGGTCTCTTTGTATGAAGAACTCAAGGTGGGGAGAGCACTAAATCCAAATGAGCCATTATTAGGTTACCCAGACATGTTGTAGAAACTCTTTCTGGAGACTTTCAAACCCAACTAGGCAAATCCCTGACCTAAAGCAGTGACCTGCTTTGGACAGTGTGTTGAACTAGGCCACCTTCTGTAGTCTCTTTGAACCGAAATTATTCTATGATCCTGTAGGTCCATGAGGATTGCATTCATTTCTAAAGGAGATTGATCTGGGGGTTATCTTTAAAAGTTATCCCTAAGCTTAGTTCTAGGACCCTCCATCTCTTACTATCATTAGACTTTGCTTTCCTTGTGGGCAGTTTTGCTCCTCAGTACATGGTATTTGCTATGAGAAGTTAGAAAATGGGAGATAGACCTTCACCATAACTGATGCATTAATTCTCTGCAGGACTTGCAACTGAGATTTTAAGGAAGGTTGTGCATGTTGTGAGTGTCTTTGATGGGGGGCGGGGGGGGGGGACATTCTAGTTGTTAAGAATTGAGTTCTTTGTATCAGGATCATATTATCCTGGAGCTCATACTTCTTTCTGAGGTGACTAAGTTGGAATTTCTGAACCGAAAGAGAGGGCTTATACATCTTGAAAGCAAAGTTCAGCACAAACACTTTTCCTTGTAATGTTCATTTGTTCAGCCCTGCAATTTTGCAAAGGTGTTTAAAACTTCATTTCTCCAGTCTTCCATTAGTACTGAGAAAGCTGCTCCTTTGTGGTACCTGTGACCAGTGAGAGGTAAGTTAATTACCCAATCTGAGAATTGGATATCTGCTTTTCCCGTTCCAGGGGAAATTACTGCAATTCCAAAATATGGTGGAGAAATGCAGCCCTCACTGTATTTTCTGTATCCATCAAAGTTTTTTTGAGCTGTGAGAATATTCCAATCTATGCTTCACCAAGTAGTAGAGTGGGCCATTTGATGCAAATTTGATTGATTGAGCATTATAGTACATGGAAAAATCCTCTATGCACCTTGAAGTGGTTTAACAGAGGAGGATGTATTTTGCAGTCCACATTCCCCATGTGCACACATGCAGAAAACACACAAACACACATGGCCTCCCCACCCCACCACTGCCTTTTGGAGTTCATGCCTCAGGTGTGCATGGTCAAGCCAGAATCTGGACTTAGGTGACCTTGTATTGTTCCTGAAAGTATTAAAAGTACTTTGATTTTAAAAAGAATGCTAATGATTTCAAATTGAATTGTTTTCCATTCCTTGAAATATGAGGTGCTGTATAAAAAATAAAATAAAAAGCTAGTAGAATTTTTTGAGGCAAAGCATATATAGTTAATATGTTTGCATTGTGAAATCATATCTTACTACACATCAGTGTTAAAATGTAGTGTTGCTAGAACCAAAGATATGCACCCATCAAACTGTACCCATTCAGAGCATCACTGATGATACTATATAAAGATGTCATCACCAGATGTGGACACAAAATTCTTAGCAAACTGTGGTTATACTTCCTACTGATGGTTGCTATTAGGGGTTCCCTTCTGATGACACATCTAGCACCTTCTGGTATTTATAATCTGTGATTTGCATTTGGAACTAAGCTTTTACCCTCATAGCAAGACAGAGCATAAACAGAGAGAGATGTGAAGCAGGATTTCTGTAGAAAGCTGTTTGCGGTAATTGTTGAGAGTTCTCTGTTGATCTCAAAATAAATTTCTAGATACAAATATACCACAGCCTGGGGGATGAATGTGCACCAGGCACTGATGGCTGCTGTGTAACGCAAATGGTGTCTTACAGTCATCATAATCCCTTCTTATATAAGGTAATAAATAAACATAAGTACTTTTAAAAAGCTGATTCTTGAATATTCAGGGCTAAAGCTGACCAAGGGCCTGCTGCTTCTTGCAACAAGAGAGCTCTCTGCCATTGCTTAGTAGTAACAAAATGTCTTACAAGTGGCATGAAAAACCTGAAAACCTCCCTTTAATGCTTTCTCTAGGTGCTACAGAAAAAGATGTTGTTGAGTTCTCTTTATGACTTCACTTTCTTTTTACTAGTTGCAGGAAAAAAAATGCTCTATTTATTTTGTCAATGAAATGCTGAGTGCTCCAAGATGAGATTACCTCAACAGAGGAATGCACAGCCTTTACTACAACAAACAACTTTACCCAGATGACTTTTTTGCTGAAAATAGTCAAGGATGGCTAGGTAGCTGAAAACTCTCATCTACTGTGCACCAAGTGCATCTGGTTTGTTTGTGCATTTGTTTGCTTTGCTCACAGAAGTTGCTTAATTTTCCAAGACAGCCAGGAAAAGCAGCAGAATTATTTAAGCAAAACTCCCCCTAGCATACTACAATAAGGCCAAATAATTAGATTCACACCCTTAGAGTAAATACACATCTTAAAAGCAAAACCAAACCCTCTTGATTCAGCAGACACAAGTTGGTTTCTGGTATAATATGACAAAGAACAAGGTCTGGTAGCAGGCTGGTTGGACTTTGCCAGAGTTAAGACCGTTGTCCTAGAAAAACTCTGATGTTCCTGACCTAGAGTGGGAGCTGAAGTAACCTGGTGCCAGCGTTGGCAAAGATTTCATGCATTTAATTTGTTCTTCCAGTGTGGCTAAAATAATTCCACTTCATAGGTCCACTTCCTTAGGAAGGAATCTTAAGCAGTTAGATATCATATTTTTAAAGCCATTTTTTCCCAAATACCTGTGTTTGTCAGTAGAAAGAAGGCAAAATGAGTTTATTAAAAAGATTCGGTGGTACAGGACAAAATGGAGATTTTTATACTTACTGTGTTGTTGATTACCCGTCGATAGCTCTGTTTATATGAAAGTAAGACCATTTTCTAACTAGTGGGCCTTCAGGCTCTGATTTAGATATTTAAATTAGAATGAATTTGTCTGCTGCTTGTACTTCTATAAGTTATGGTTTCTAGAAGTGTCATTTTTATGGGTGGGCAAGTTAGCAAGTTTTATTTTTGGTGACCATTACTCAGTCTGGTAACCTTGGTGGAGAGGCAAGGGAAGAAAAACCTCTGCTTTTGCAATGTAATAAGCAGATACCAAATAATTCTGTATGCCTTCAAGAAAAAAGATCTGTTAAACAAAGCTGGAACAATTTAAGGTCCTATGTGTGATAAAATTTCATGTTGAAGAGGAATCATAAAAGATCAAAAGCTGAGCCTGATTCCACTGAGACAAACAGAAATGTTTGTTCCTAGGGAGGTTTTTGAGCCTAAATCCTACAGTCCTGAAATATTGTCAAGTCTGGGTAGAGTAATCCTTACTAACTAGCTGATTTTTAAAGAAAATTACTAAACTTAGTGGGGTTTCGTTGTTTTGGTTTTTTTTTAATGAAGGCTTTTAGCAAAGTGAAAGGTTTTCAAAGATCAAAGTTTAGGAATATATCTGGTTAGGTGATTACAATTTCTTCTAAAATTTATTTCAGTGTTATGCATGCTAGAGGCAGGATGCCGTGCTCTGGAAGGTCCCCAGAAGACCATTATAAAATGGTCTGGTGTCATAAAATGGAATGGTGTCAGTGGGCTGTGGAAGTGTAGATCAGTGATATCTATTACAGGCATGCTTTTTTCTTATAATGAGTTTATTGCTTGATAAAATGAGAATATATGTTGTATCTTTAAAGAATTTTTTGTACCGTTCTCAAAGACACCAGGAGAAGGCTGTGGCACCAGCTACCTCTGGTCATTCCTGTAGCATGGGCAAAATCTGTCTGCCATGTACCTTTGAAATGCAGGTGTTTTAAAAATAACATGCAGTCAGCAAAAGGAGGGAATAGAAGGAATATTTTGCTACTAACACTGAATGATTAACATTATAAAAGCTTCAAATTTTATCCTGGCTAATTT
This sequence comes from Monarcha castaneiventris obscurior, assembly GCA_026261815.1. Lineage (NCBI taxonomy): Eukaryota > Metazoa > Chordata > Aves > Passeriformes > Monarchidae > Monarcha > Monarcha castaneiventris. The sequence continues at coordinate 11,535,808 of JAMPIT010000059.1, read as the reverse complement.
TTGTAACAGAAATTAGAACTTGAAGATGTCCATTCCGCATTCAAATTTTCAGTGATTCAGGCTTTGCTTCAAGTGTTTCATAAAAATACGTATTTAAAAAACCCAAAGCAGCTGTTTTTGTTGGACTAGAAAGGGAATGTCATGTGGAAAATGCCACAGTTAAAATCCTGTAACTTGACCTTGAAAGTTTATTTTCTTTGGTGGAAGGCTTTGTTCGTTTGGATTTAAACTGAGCCTTCTGTTTGGTTTTGTATCTGAGATCTCCTGCTCTTATTATTTCAAAAAGCATGGGCCAGTTCACAGGTGAAGAAAATCATGTTGGTGGATTTTTATTACTTAACTGTGTGTTCATGCTAAGGCAGGGAGTACAAAGCAGTGGAAATAATGTGCATGGCTATACTACTTGGTAAAGGTGCTTGACTCTATAGGAACCAGTGCAGTATCTGCTGGCTTCATTTTGGTGAAGTGCTGTTTGGGAGTTTTTAAAAATCTGTTGTATGAACTATGAAGAAACTCTGACCCCATGTGTACAGACATTTACAGAGCTGTGGCCTGTGTGGTACATGTTTGCTCACCTTTTGTGATTTCTGTCGCCTCAGAAGTGCTTTCTGTTGTGTTCTCCTTTCCCTTCACACACGTTTGTATATACATATTTTAATTCTGTTGTATTTTTTCCATGTGAAAGCCAAAAGTTAATGCAAAAACATTTATGCGAAACATTTGCAGAGATGGTAGTAGCTGTATACAGGCTATATACAGTGGCCTGTCCTGTTCTGGATAATCTTGTGTGAATCCAGACAGTTTTATGTGATTGAGTTGCTAATATTGAGGTGCTAGAATTGAAGATATTAAACAGACATGGGTATTTTCCAGCTGTGTATGCCATCTATGAAAAAGAAATACACCACTGAATCAAAAGTCCAGCTTGGAAGTGTCTCAGTTTCAGCAAGTTCGAATTTCTGTTCCATACTCCTACGCCTTCATTACATAAGCAGTGGTTGGAGTTGATAAAGGTCATGCTAAAGAAGAGGCATTTTACTTTCGAACTCATGAAGGCAAACCCATCTGCCTGCTTTAGTCTTCCCTTCCATGCCGCTTCTTTTTGTAACGGTACTAGCATCAGGAGACCTGAGCATTCCTCATTTTACCTGCAGCCAGGTCTGACCTCCTGTCTCAATCTGCACTTAGAATCCGCAGGTTGGTTACTCTTTGCCATTTGGGGAGGCCAGCAGAGGAGGTAAACTGATCTGGTACCACAGTTCTTGTAGTTCTTTTTGAATGGTGATAATTTCTGCTGCTGGTACCTCCAGAGGAGTACTGACTGCCCAGACTGTGAAGTGCCCTCTCATTTAGCGTTTTGCTATTGGTCCATTCAGTTGGTCAGAGGTATCTTTCTAAGGACATTTTAAAAGTGGTGATAATTGCAGAGCTTTTGCTTATTTGAAAGGAGGTTACTGGAGCTTTCTGTTTTCATGAATTCTTTCAGCTACTGACTTGCCCCATGCTTCCAAGGGTCATCTTAAAGCATTATTGTGTTCTCAGTAAATAGTTGTTAAGCCATGTAAGATCCAAATAAATATTTTAAACAAACAGTTCTGCTGAAAACATGTGAGTAGTGCTGAGGGAATTATATTCTTTTGTATTTCTTCTAGTAAGGGTTATTTATTAGGGTGAGCAGATGGGTACTATTCATTTTTGGCATTCATTGATAAGCCTGCTACCTCTCCAGGTGGCTCTACAAAAATGATAACACTGTGGCACTGCTCCCATTTTATTTTTATTTCTCTCAGGCTAGTTAGTCACCTGTCTCTGTTCTCCTCATTTAGAGCCATCTGCTGGATTTTTTTGTTTCTGTGTTTCTGATTGTTCTCTATTCTAAAGTCACCAAGGGATCTCCAATAGGGGCTGATGCAAAGTCTTTGTATGCTTGCTGAGTGTTGGACTCACGGATATCTTCTTTTTGTCATCTTCCCTGTAGCCAGCTTGCAAGTTTTATTTTCCCCAGCCTGTCCTTATGAAGTAATCCATTCAACACTGAGTTATTAGTGGACTGTTTTACCACTTTGATGGTTAATACAGGGGTTCTCTTACTTTTTTTCTGTTGAAATACTAAAAGAATGAAGAACAATTGTGAATCCATCCTCTGTTGTATTTGTTATCATGAGAGAGCAGAAGAACATAAATTTGGCACACAGGAGTCAGACTCGATGGTCCTGATGGGTCCCTTCCAATTCAGCAGACTCTATGATTTGAAGTGATTAAAACAAAAACTTTATCTATATTAAACTGCATTTTAAGAAGTTTAATTAAGAATTTATTTCCTTTCTGAAGAGGCAAGACAGGCAATGTGCTTCTAAAATAGAAAACCTTTTATTCTGAGTATGCGAGGTTGTCTAGACTGTGTTTAGACCTAACTGTGTGGGACTGACCCACAGCTGTCATCAGCATGCATTCAAAACCTATCACCTGGCTGGATTTGCGAATGGATCAACAAAAGCCTGGACTTGATACCACGTGAAACATCTGTGGCTGAAGGGCCAGGTCACAGTTGCACAACTCGGTTTCCCTGGACTTTCCTACTGTTCTTTCCATCTTCCTTGTGACCTCATCCTTGCTTCCAAGAGAGCTCAGCTTCCCCATCCCTTTGGAGAGCCAGTACTATGCTAGTGGACTCTGTTACCAGGTTTCTGTTTGTGGTCACGGATTTTATTCTCTAATATGTTATTAAAACTGATACAGGCAATAGAGGAAGAAAGGTGAACTCCGATGAACATATACAGCTAAACTTTAAATGTTTAGTCGCATAATGTGTGTGGCCACAGGTATAGGAAAAGCTGAGAAACCTGATCATCTTGAACTCAGAATTACTTATTTGTTACTTGTTAGTTTTTAAGATTATTGTATTGTGTTGCTCTTAAAGTTAAATTGTGCTGATATAATTGTATCTACACTATATGTTATATAGTATATAGTTTGAGTTTCAGATACAACTCTTTCTTGAATATTTTTACTAGCAAACCATAGAAACGTTTTTCCTTGCAGTCATCTGGGATGCCCTCCTCTTTTCCCCTCAAGGCATTGTACTGTAAGCACATTCTTTTGCAGCTCTTGCTCTCAGCTGAATTTTATATTGAATATTGAATTTTATACTGAATACTGAATGCTACCAGGTATTTCTCTTGACTTGCCCCTACTTTTTCTCTTCCTTCTCCTATTAGTTGTAATGTAGTTTGTTACATATAGCTGTTGAAAGAGTTTCTCTTGTCACCAGCCATTTAGTTAGGAAAATGCTTGAACACCCCATTATCTTCATTATGGTTACTGCATTATTTTTTTCATTGCCTATCCTTATATCCATTCTTGGTCTCCTGTTTTAAAAAATAGACATTGTCACTGATGTAGAAAGAAGAGAGATAAATGACAGATGATAGATTTGAGGAGCTAAAGAGCGAAGTTCTACGTATTTGTTTTTTTGGTGGTGGTGGTGGTGGTGTGAAGTTTTATAGTTTATTTTTTCTGAGTGGTAGTGTAATATCTATTCTGGGATTTATTCTAGTAATAGATTATAGTGATCTGTTCAATCTGAGTGATTTGAGGTCCCTGAGAACAGATGTGATCCTCAGGGATAAAGCTACTGGATTATCAAGAGTGAAATATATAGATATTTACATAATATTATATTTTTGCAGGTTTTACTGGGCTCTTGCAACTTTTCTGCATCCCAGTTTGCCTCTGGGAAATTGCATATTTTGTCCATGGCTTTGAACTGTTGGTAGCTGTTCTTTTTCTCTACATGATTATTCTGCTTGATGACTTTGCATTTCTGTAATATTGAGTTTCAAACTACAGTAACAGACTGAAGTGTTGATAGCAGCAGTTTGTCATTTGGGCTGGAGAACCATGTCATCATAGTTGAATTTAGTTTGACCACAATGATTCCCCACCTCACTTTAAATGTCAGTTCAAAAAAATGATCTTGATGTTTTCGGGAAGATTTTCTGTACACAAGGGAATCATCCTAGGTACCTGGGTTTTAGCACTGATGATCTGGACCAGTGAACAGAGATGTGTATTCCACTTATGTCAGCCAGGTCTGCTTGTGGGAGAGCTTATGTATGTTTTCACCACTGGAGTCCATATTGTTTTATTTCAGTGTAAGTCACCCACCACAATTTTGAAGTATGATATGGAAAGGTTTGGAGCCACTTTCTGTGGCCGTCCACTAACCTCTGAACTGAGACACACTCGAGTGACAGAATGTCTTGGTAATGAACAATTCGGTTTTAATGCAAAAAGCCTCTAAATGTATGTGACAGCTGAAGACTTTTTGTCTTTCTTCCCACTTCATTTCTTGCAATTCATTCTCTATTCCAACTTTAGAGAAACCTGCCTAGTGGGTATTAAAAGGCCATCTTTTGGAAGAAGATCTAAAGTGTAAACCCCAAAGTAATCATTGGTAACAGGTATATCCCTTCCTCTTCAAATCACAGTACAGATGGGCCGTAATCTAAAGCAAGATGTATATAATGAATTATTTCCCTGAATCAAGCTGACATACATAGCTAATTACACTGAGGCATTCCTACATTAGTTTATTTAACAATGTGGAAATAAAGTGTTTTAAGACCGTAATAAAACAATATGGTCAAAGCATTTGGCATTGACCCAAATGCTTTGCGAGTGAACATTTTTATCAGGTTTTGTGATGAAACTTAATCCTGTGCCTTATTTGAGGCAAAGGAGCCCATCAAATTGAGGAAAATTTGAAAGAGAGAGATTGTCAGTTGTAGAGTTCCCTCACTGATGTTGCCTATCTTTATTTAGGTGTAGTGTTCTCCTTTACTGCTGATCTTCTGCTTTATGCTTTTTTAAGCATCTGGACTCAATCCTACTGTCAGTTAAACAAGTGCAGCTCCGTGAAGCTTCTGACCCATAGGTCAGTGCTCTGTCTCACAAAGAGCTCAGATACCATCATGTAATGTAGAACTTCAGTGTGGTGGAGGGGGGATGATGTGCTAGCATGGGAAATCTTTGCATAAGACTCATGTCTTTTTGAAAAGGAGAGATGAAACCAATAAATAAATAAACAAATACATAAATAAATGGCTATTAAATATTTTAGAACTTCACCCTGCTTGGCAATTCACCTTAAAGAAGGTCATTAGCAATGAGGTTAGTAGAGGGAAAATGCGTGTAAACCTTCAGGTCTGCAGGTCCTTAAAATACATGTTTTTCTCCTCCTTGTTTTTAATATAAAATAGCAAAGTTCAACTCTTACTGATGTGCAAGTAGGAGGGAGCTTTATATTATCTAGATTGACAGAATGAGTGGGATGATCAGAGGGATTTCATCTATTCTTTCCAGTAACTTCTGTCTAGGGCAGGGCATAACTTGCAGAGATGTGTTCAGTTTGTGTGTAAATACTTTAGTAATGGAAATCATGTCACCTGTGCTTCCAGGTAATTTTAAAGAAAAAGAGAAATTGAAGGGTAGTGTTCCTCAGATAGCTAAAGAAAAGCATAAATGAGTAACAGCTTGTAATAAAATCCATATATATATAATTTGTGTGTGTGTATGCACATGTATACAGACATGTAAATAGCACAGACATGAATGATTACCAGCTGCAGCAAACGTGTTACCAGCTTCTGGATATTCTCTGTCCAAAAATAAGGCCTGCTGATAGGCAGGGAAAAATTTTATTTCAACACTATTGTCTAGTCCATCTTTACCCAAACTAGTGATTTTCTTTTCCAGATGTGTTCCTTTCCACTGTAGGTGTGCTTTGGGTTTTTCTCACCTTCTTTCCTCACAGATGTTGAAAGGGATCAGAGTGTTCTCATAAATTCAAACCAAGATTACAAACCATATATGTGCTTCATTTGCAAGAAATGTAAACAAAATTTAATTGTGCTTCCTATTGTCCGAGCTTACTCTTTAATTCACGTGTGGTAAAGCCAATAAAATGATACACTCACAGTTTCAAAACATGACTTATTTTTCTGTGTGTTTATAAACAAAGTCTTTTTGTTGATGGCTGAATTTGCCAGCCACCATCGTTGTTCTAGGCTTGGAAAATGACAGATTTACATTTCTAAGCTTATTCCATAAGGAAAGTATGTTTGTAAAATGAAAGCTTGGTTTCTGCTCTCATCTCCCATTCCAGAAGCTGGAGGTGTTAAGTACAATGCCCAGTGATATGAGATGCTCTATAAAAATGTGATAATTAATGGACAGGCATGGATGGAGAGCTCTGTTTTTTTTTTTACTTTGTTTTCAGAATTTCAGAGGAGGGCCTTTAGAGCTGAGCAGTTTTCCTATATGTGCCTCACTAAAATAATCTCAAATAACAGGAAGAGACCAACTTAGTTTTACCTGTCTGTTTTCTAACCATTTTTGGGGTTTTACAGGTGACAAGAAAAAAACCTCTGATGAAGAAAATGTGATCTTTTTTCTCCTTCAAATATCACAAACAAGTATTCCTCCTTCCCCAAGTGTGAAAAACAAGTCAAAAACAAAAATTCTGCTGAGTTTCTCTCTCTCCTGTCTTTTTTAATCTCTACAATTACTCCATTTTATGATAGTGTGTTACCACTGTTTGTTCCTTCTAAAACTTTACAGGCTCTTTGAAGTAATCAGTATGAGTTTAGGGGTCACATGCATAGCCACTTAAACCTGTGCATTATGACGGGAGAAATTTCTATTAAACTTTATGGTGGGTAGATGAAGGCTTGTAAGATTTTCAATTAACCTGAAGGATTAAAGCATTACAGCTATTGTTCCTGCTTTGTGAAAGGTGAAGAAATGATAACCTGTTCATTAGATATGGGTAGTATTTAAGCAGGAAAATAATTCTGTTTTCTCACTACTTTGGGAATGAAATAACTACTTACTTGTGGGGTTTTGATAGACTCCCAAATAAAGGAAAGGACAATACTTATCCAGGGCCTGCATGAAGGATACTGGAGTGAATAAGTATCATAACACTGGAAAATAGATGTACCAAAATAATACTTACTCTGGTTGACCATGCATATGGTATGCATAACAGGTTAATATTGAGGCGAAAACCCAGAAGGATTAAAAATTTGGGTAATATGGGATGACAGAGCAAAAACAGCTCTGTGGTTTTGTTCTGGAAGCTTTTCCAGGAAGTGATTCAGAGGAGATGCCAGAAATTAAAAAAAAATCTTCGCTTCAGTTGATAGAAGGAAAAGTTTGGTTTTTCAGGACGCTGAGTGTTCTGCTCCAACTGCTAAAGCTATTAAGGAGACATTTAAAGTATTACAAAGACATTGAACAGTATAAATGCCTTTGCTGGGTTGGTGTCAGGTCACACAGTGACTTACAGTTGGGCAACTGGAGAGTAGAGCAAAATTAAAGCTTTGAGAAATACTTATTTTAAATAAATGATGAAAGGCTGTGGCCAGAGATGGTAAGATGTTTATAAACAGCAGAAGGATGTGGTTATGTAGGAGAGTGTGCTCACTCATGCCTATGCTTATGTATGAGTTTGTTGTACTGCGAGAGAAGAAAATAGAATATAGAGCATAACTCAGATTAAAAAGGTGAAATAACTGACACAAGAGAACAGTGTAAAACTTAATGCTATTTTTTTTTATTATTGGCAAAATGCTCCAGGGGAAAAGAATATGAAAACCAAGCAGAGTTAAATAGGGCATTGAAGATGTATAAAAAATATATAAGAGAGATGGAGTGGCTTAGAAAGAAGGTAAACCAGAAATTGTTTTATATTATTCTATGAATTCTGAAAGGAGAAAGTGAGGACTTTCTCTCATTTTCAAATGGTGTTGTCTCTGTCCCTTCCTATTTGCGCCTCTCTGCACTGTCTGATAACACCCTCTAGATGGTGATGGGGGATTCCAGCATGTTGAATTTCTCCTGACTCCGTGACTTAGAATAGATATCTGGAGTGGGTTTGGGTTTGGTTTTTTTAAAATATATATAAAGTTATTTTTGACAAAGTGTTGGCATAATTGTAGGTGGTGTTTGAGCCCGTGTAGATCTAAACATTTAGATGATAAAATCAAATACAGTCATGAAGAAAATGGCCTGTTACCCTTTACTTAAAACACTGCATGGATACTGTAGCCTTTATTTAATAAGGAGTTATGAGCATACAGCAGAATATTTCTAGGGAACTCATTTCTGGTAGGGATTATGTAAGTTTTAACTTGGCTTTTCTTTGGGTTGCATGCATGTGTTTCTCAACAGCAGGACACTGTTTCAGAGCTCTTCAGTTTCCTTTTCTTAGCACAGATAAGAGTCACTACTTCTGCTCGTGGTAAAGTGAAATAAATGCAGTCCTTACACCAGAGAGTGTTAGAATTTCTTTGATTTGAAAGTAGTTGCAGATGCTCTGTTTGGGAAAAACTAAACAACCCATCCCCCCCACATACCTGCTAGAAAAAATAGGGTGCCATTGCAAGAGTATTTTTGGCTTGTCATATGTAAGAATGGAAGTCAGCATGTTACTTACTGTTTGTTTGGGTGGGTTTTTTTTCCTTTTCTTTTTGAAAACTGAAATCTTGATTATTTTTAAAAATACTGAAAGAAGTTGAGTAGTCATCCTTCCTCTTGAAAATACCAAAGTATTTTAAAACCTTCTGCTGGACACAAAGCATATGGCATTATCTCTTTAATAATTTTTTTTGGGCTGGGGACATGTTGCTTTGCTTTCTGTGGAGTATGTTAAAGATGATATAATTGCACAGGCTTGATGTTAACCTTGCTTTAGAGGAAATAGTGGCAAACAAAAAGAGATATGAACCTGATTATTGCATCATTATTCCTGTGTTTTCCTGATGCTATGATCCCTTTATCATCTCTGTGGCCTTTCCCTGGGCTTCACTGGGAAGCCCAAAGCTGGACAAAGGCCCAAAGCAATCCAGGTGTGGCCTTACTGGTGCTGAGCAGAGGGGAAGGATTGGCTCCCCTGGCCTGCTGGCAGTGGTTTTCCTAATGCAGCTCAGGATGCTCCAGGCCTTTCTTTGTGTGTGATGTGGCTCACAGTCAGCTTGTTATCCATCTGGACCATCAGGTCTTTTCCTGCAAAACTGCTGCCCTGCTGCTCAGGCCCCAGCATATACCAGTGCTTGAGGTTAGTCTTCCCCAGGAGCTGGATTTTGCTCTTCTCTTTGTTGAACTTGCTGATGTTCCTGTTGGCCCATTTTCCCAGTCCTTAGTGGTCCCTCTGAATGGCACTATGTTCATCTGGTTTATCAACAATGCTTCCCAGTTTTGTATCATCTGTGAATTTCTATTAGGTCATGAATGGAGATGTTAAAATTTAGTATTGGACCCCATATGACCCCTGGGGCACACTGCTGGCTACCAGTCTCCAGATGGACTGCTTGCAGCTGATAACATTCTTCCAAGGCTGACAGTTCAGCCCTGTTCAGTCCACCTCACTGTCCACCACTCACTGTCCACTTACCTGGTCTGTACTTTGACGTTTCTTTATGAGTATGTCCTGGGAGACACTGTCAAAAGCCTTACTAAAGTCAGGACCAACATGTCCACTTGCCTCATCTGCCAAGCCAGAAATCTCTTTATGGAAGGCTAACAGGTGTATCAGACATGATTTTCCCTTCATGAATTCATGCTGAAGGTTCCTAATCACCTTCACGTTTTGGAAGTTATTTCCAAGATTAGTTGCTCAGACACCTTCTCAGGGATTGAGGTGAGCTTGACTGGCTTGTAGTTCCTCTGATCCTCCTTCTTGACCTTTTTGAAAATAGGACTGACATGTTTTCTCCCATCTCTGTTTTCAGCTAAACTTACCTAGGGAAGACCTTTATAGTGCCTTTTCATGGTGTACCTTGCTTGTTATTTTTGTAAAGACACTTAATTTAGACACTGCAAATAAAATAGTATTTTTGGTGATTTTAACTTTACTATATGTTGATCAAATCTTCATTTTAGAGTTGAAGCAGCTCTAAGTATAAATAAGGCAGTGTGCTGAAAGTAGTTTATCTTACTAATTTTTTTCCTCACTTCCACTTCATTAGCTGAAACCAGCCCGGGTTAATTGCTACTGGGAACTCTATTCCAGACTATTGTCTTTAGAGAGTAATCAGTTTTCCTGAGAGAAACAATTGAAGATTGGTAGGGAGGACCCTTGTGAAGGCCTTCCTTTGATGCACATGGGAAACCATTTATGCAAGCTAGCAGCTCCCTACTGCCCATCAGTATGAAACTGAGCAACCTTCCTTCTGGTCAGGGGAGGGGGAGCTTGAAGATTGGTGTGACCAAACCAGGACATCAGTCAAGCAGAATTGATTTAAATCATAATTACAAATGGATTCTTTAAAGGAATAGAGAAGCTTTTGTGCATTTTATGTTGTTTTCCTTGAAAATTCTTGGTTTTCACCTGCTGGAGAAAAGTGAAATAAATTGCTTGGTAAGTAATGTTAGCCCCTTATGCTAAAGTAAGCATTTATTTTTGCACTTTTAAGCAGTCACAGAGTCTAACACAAATATATCTGGTTTCTTAATATTTACACATTCTAATTTTATAAAACAATGATTGATACATTTCCTGCTTACCAGCTAATACTTAATTTTAATTTGGGACATGTACAGTTGCATTTTGATGGAAATTTGAATTGAATTGAATTGAAAATACAGAAACCAAACATTATACACTTTCCCCCAAAACTATAATTCACATGGAAAACTAGTGAAATAGGATAAACAAAGGTGGTACCTTTGTTGAATGAAGCAGGATGTTTTTGGATATTGAGTTCTAGTTTTTATAATTAATGGATATCATCTTGAGCAGGCAAGGTACAGGTGGTTTCAATCTGACAAGACAATTATGATTCTTCTTCTGGAAAAGTTATGCATGAAATACAATTTATGAAGTGGCAAAAAGGTATTTATATTACCTTCCATTTTTTTTAGACAGTTATTTTGATCTATTGCAATAATCAGGTATTCCCAGATGTTAGCAGGTGCTTATTTTTTAGATCTTACTTGTTTTGACAAAAGAAAAACTATGAAAAAACTTTGTAAGGCTATCTTGGGGTTGTTCATTTTTTGTGGATTGTATGAGGTAAGGACTGTGTATGTATGTGCAGGGCTTAGAATACAGTTCAGGCTTCAACACGGACTTTGAGTTGGGCTGCCTCCATTCCAATAATAATAATTTGCTTTAAGTGAAGGAAGGAACAGATTCTTAGCCTGCCTCAGGCAGATTTAGACCATTTTTTATTGAAGTTCCACCCTGTCTGCTGTTTGCAAGTAAGGAGACACCTTTTCATTGTTTGGGTCTGTGATGTCTCTCCTTTCACGTCTGAGGTGCTCGTCCCCCAACCTACCTGGGCAGATGGCAGGAAAGAGGTTGCAGGATCATCTCTTCCCATTACATTGGGAGAAAACACAGCTTCCCCAGACTTCATGCCATCTGAAATTCAGACCAGTGCAGTAGATCTGTTTCCTGGGACACATTGAGTGCAGTCAAACCTCAAGATGATCCAGCTGTCAGGAGGAATCAATGACTGAAGCAATTGGTTGCTATGACTATTGCAACATGACTGTTTTCAGTGCTGTTTTACTGCCTTACTCTGATAACAAATTAGGCCTAAGATGCTTAGGGGTAAATGAAGAATAGTGGAATAAAGTGTAAATGCATGACTCTGGAAATCTACCTCAGAATGTGCAGTGCCTGAAAGGTTAATATCATATGTAACAGTTGATGCAAGTGCTGACAGCTTACGTAGTAAAACGGCTTCTAAGAGCTGTCTGCAAACTTAGTTTAGTTGCCAACCAAAAAATCTGATTTCTTTATTTTCATGAATGTATCATGTAATTAAATTATTTGAAGAGGCAAAATCTGTGATATTTGGGGGTTGTTATGAAAGCCCCATAACCTTTAAATCAGATTAACAGTGGCATCCAGCAGCGTTTCCTAAAGCAGCTGGTATATTGCATGCTTATGTTTAGGAAGTCTGGTTCATGAGGGATACCTTAAATCACAGGGTTTCCCAGCCTTTTTTTTTTTTTCCTTTTGCAGTGGTGGTCGTGCCTGCAGCCTCTTACAACTGTGGGCAAATCTGTTACTTATGTGCAGGTGGAACGTTTTTGTTACCTTGGCAGTATTTCTCGTGTGCTTTGAAGTAGCTTGCTGTAGTTTGAAAATATATTAATGTGTACTCTGAAAATTGCAATTTCAATGTTAAAAGAAAAAAAAAAAATTGCATTTTTGATATTTAGTACTTTTATTCACAATTGAATGAAACAGCTGGTGCAGGATTAGTTGCTAGAGAAGGCAAGATGATTTTGCAGTTACTAAGCTTTCTACTTCTGTCTGAAGGCACATCCTTTGCCCAAACCTGTGAAGTCTGTAATTTTTTTTAGACTGTAGTTTTTTGTTAAAGATCTTTTTTTGACAGAAAATAATTAAATTGTTATTCCATGAACCAATAACATGGTGATTCTTTCAAGATGACTTCTGAATGACTCTGCCAACTGGTGTGTTCCTACACACATATTCATGCCTTCATGCATTTGAATGATGGAGATCCTGAAGGGAGTGAGGATCTAATTTGGGAAGTGATTCTTATAAATTTCTGGACATGTGGCTCACAGCGTTATGTAGGACCTGATTGTTTAGTCTTTTCTTCTAAAAACAGGAAGCCTTTGTGTTTGCTGAGTACTTTTATTAAGCCATTAACTGATAGACTTTTAAACAGATAACATTTTCTACAGACATATTCAATACTGATGGTACTGGTCCAGCCAAATCTGACATGCAGGATGAACTGAGCTGATTAAAGTAACAGATGCTATTCAGGTGGTAAAAGACTGTTCTAAACTCTGCTCTGGCACTTTTCAACAAGTGCGTGAAAAAAGGAAATGAATGTTTTTATTGAACAAGTAGTTCCTCAGCTTTTAATGTAAATTGTTATTATTCTGCAATACTGATGCTGCTTCATCATCTGTCAGTAGGCCTTTTGGGGGTTAGACCTCTTCAGTAGCAGTAGTGCTACAAAAGTCAGAGTGGCTGCTCTGTGCAGTTCATTTACACAAATAAATGAGAAGATGCAAGAGGAGGAGTCTTTGACTGTTTTGTCAAATGAAGGCAGATCCCCTTCCTTTCTTTCCCTCCAGATTCTTTCCCTTATTGTACTAAAATTTACTTAAGGAATTGGCAAAAGAAGGTTTTACATAAAACTTTGAACTGTTGAATACCTGTGTAATTTTTACATGAATTCACCGGGCAGAGATCAAAAAACTTAAAAGAATCTGTACATCACTTAAAGCAAAACAATGATAGGAAGATTATTTCTTCTTTCAAAAGAGAAGATCTCTATGCAATAGTAGAATCATTCCATAAAGTGGCAAGTTTCATCTGGGAGTATCCATTGTTCCTTAGAGTCCACCATTGAAAGGGGAAATGCATTAGGAGATCTGTTAAAAGTCTTTTTCAGTTTAGATTGCTGTAGTCATGGATTGGTATTCACAGGTGAAAAAAGCTTCTCCCATTTTCTGCAAACTCTATTTTAGGTGCTTCAACAGGGACTATTATTTTGCAAGTTGATGTCATCTCAATATGTAGAGGAAATGGTTTCAGTTATATTTAAAATCTTAAGAAAAAAATATCTGTTGTAGGTTAAAATCTGTGGATTGTTCCTCCCCCCTCACCTTTTGCTACTGACATGAAATTGCAGACAAATCATATGGTTTAAGTTGTTGTGCACCATGGCATATAAGGATGTGAGTTCTTACTAACTTTTCCCTGGGTTATGCACATGCCTATAGCTCCAGAAAAGGGCATGATGAAGTGTGGTGGATCAGAAAGCACTTGGCCAGCTTCAGGTTTGTCCTTGAACTTGTATTCCAGTAGAATCAAGCATGAGTCTCATTGAATGAGTCAACCCACTACACTCCAGTAATTAAAATACTGTCAAAAGATTGAGATGGCAAGACTTTACTGTGAGTCTTAAGTTCTTTGGGGTTTCAGAAGGTTTACAAATTGCATTGCCCAGTTTCATTTTTCTTGAGTATAAAATTAGCTTCATTTTCACCCTGTGTTGGTAGCCCCTGGAAGCACAGGTGAATGCCTTGTGCATTGCCATGCTGGGCAGAGCTGAGAGACTTTATGATTTTGATGGAAAGAGTGAAAAACAAGCAGAGTCTAAGCTGATGTCAATACAGACTTGGCAGGGGAAGAAGGGAATGGTTGATTATCAAATGGAAATTCAGGGAGATTTGAGACCCTGTGTGACCTGTGAACAAATGCCCCCAGCATTACATATATAATTAGGATTTTAGTCAGCAGAATGGTGATGGCTTATGTCGTAAAGTATGAAAGTTTTACCATCACTTCTATACAGTAGTTTGTATGGCACTGTTGTTGCTTGTGAGTCACAAGTGGTAATCTTAAGATCATAGCAGTAAAATTTTATGCTATACACTCACCATTGAGTTTGATATACAGTACACCAAAAATGGTCTACAGAAAAGTTTATTTACTAACAGTTCAGAGGGTTTTACATTTTTATTGTAGGTAGTTTTCATTTTCTGCATCTGTAAATCTACTCTTTAGTTATTTCATTGCTGTATATAGTCAAGAAAGGAAGATATTTTAATACACATATAAAAAGCCTGTAAGAATTACTTGTAGTAAAACTCAGTATCTAAACAAAGTGCACTTAAGATTTAGTGCCTTGAAACTTTACAGGAAATAAAAAACATGTGCTGAAGGCTGATAATCTAACTTTTCCCATATGAAAAAGATGGGATTTTAAAAACAGATTCATGATTTAGAACATTGTAAACATGATTATAATGTTATGTTGCCTGTCCTGCTCCAAAAGTTAGAATAATTCTGGAAGAGGAAAGCTGTAACTTTTGTGGTTATAAATAAAAGAAAAAAAAACCTGAGGAGTTTGCTTTAACAGCCAAGAAGTGATCTGCTTGCCAAGTGCCTGCTTTTCTATCACTGGTATATGCAATTTAAAAATAGACTGTTCTACTTCACAGAACTGATAGAGTGGAGCAGAGAAAGGGATTGTTTTCTATTCTAGATATGTTTGTGATGGATGCCCTTCATGTTCTGTTTGTGTTTCTGATGGAAAGATCAGTGGTAAGTCTACCAGGAGAAGAGACAAAAACATGCTGGAAGGCATATTGGAAATGCTTTTGATGCTGTTGATTGCATTGTTAGTTTCCACTCACCTGGCTTCATTCAGGGAAAGGTTATGTGTGGTATCATAGGTATTTCATCATTAAGTCTGTCTTGGAGTTCTCTGTCCTGCAAAATACGTTGACTAGCCATGTGGGATTTTTCATGGTGGGTGTTTTAAAATTTTTTTCTGAACTTGGTTTCTTTACTGAAAAAAAAGGAAAGTTAATTTCAAACTGCTTTATAAGAGGGCCCATTATCCTATTCTTTATCATGCCTTGACTTTCTCTATTGTTATTAAGATGCTGTATTAGTAATTTTGTTCCTAGTGTAGTAGATTCTGTGATTATATAGAAGCACACCCTGAAATTTCCTCCTCGCTGGGAGGAGCACTCTGTGATGTGCAGTGAAGTGAGGAGAATTCCACCTTAGGAATTGCATTTTTAGATTTTTTCACTTGTTCTTAAAGTTTGTCTTCAGATGACTTTATATGCATTTGAAACACATAAAAATACTAAATGCAGTGGCCCATACCATGTATCTGACATCTTGCACGACTTTTCCATGGTTTTGAGCATTTTTCAACAGGAGACAACTGCTACTGAAGTGACATATTGTTAAGAAAAGGTTTTTGCTTAATGACACAGGATAGATAAAGGAAAATCAACTTCTTTTTTACTCTGCTTCTGCCAGTGTTCACCTGTACTACCTTCTTTTTCCTGCCCTGAAATAAAACAGTATTGACAGTGAAGCATCATTTCTGAATCACTTGGGCGTGAACATCAGCTGTAATTAGTTAGGAGCCATTGCTGTTCGTGTTTTATACTGATGGACAAAAGTGAAAGCATTGTGAATAAAATTCAAATATGTTCCTTGCACTTCTATATGAATCTGCTTAGAGGTGTTGGAGAAACAAATTACAAATTTAAAACCTTGTTGCTTTAAGAAAGGAGAAATATTTAATTTTCAAGTCCTTCAAGCAGTAAAGTCACAGGCATCATACAGGTTTATGTTATGCTTAATGTTTAATCTCATTGTAGTGAGGAGTACAGCCAAGATGAAATGTAAGTAAAGAAAAGCATTGGGATAGGAGGAGGAGATGACCTTCCTGAAGTTATTTTACGTCTCAGTAATATCAGTTGAAATATTGACTCTTGAGTATTGTGTTCACTTTCAGTCCCCTTACTCTCTAAAATGAAGTTGAAGAGAAATTAGTAGAAGTTTCTCAGGAACCCAAGTAATGGAAATGATTTCTATATGAAGGAATACTAAAAAAAAGACATAAAACATCACAATATGTAAGACTGCATTTTCAAGAATGGAGTAAAAATAGTATCTCGTCAGCTCAGTATGATTTCCATGGATGTTTCTGGTGTAATCTATTAATTTCAGTGGAAGTTTTTACCTAGACCACCTAGAAATCCTACAAGAGTAGCATGAAATTACGAATGGAAAAGCCTAATCCATATGGATTTTCCTGCCTTTCCTCTGCCACTAAACAAGATGAAGGGAGTAATTGAAATACCACCATAATACATTTTAAGTAAATCAGGTAGCGTTGTTCCAACACACAATTAGCAGGTGGTGTCCGAATGGCCCCTGCAGTTTGTCTGCCATCACATTTCCATCTATACAAAAAACTGCTGAGAAATTTTGTTGTTATAGGGAAGGAACATTGTTGTGATGTGTTTTGTTTACTGATAGTACAGAGCTAACTGTGGCTGTCAGTGAGCACTCAAACTTTCTTTTTTAAAATTGCTGTGAATATTTGTACTTTTGCCAGTTAATCTGAGAGTAGGAATGCCAATGAGGGGAATAAAATATGGAAAAGAATGCTGTGTTTTATATAGCACCTGCCACACTCTAGAATGTTAAAGCACTTAGTAAATAGATGCTGAGATGGATAAAATATGACAGTGCCTATAAGCAAATACATCACCTGCTATTTCAGCAATATAACTGGCATAAAGCCATGAGCACCATTAAAACTGCTACTGAAAGAAGGACTTGGCTAGACCTCTGAGGAATAAGCTCCTAATATGTTCTTCATTAAAAAAAAATTGTGATAATGATCATAGAAATTATAACAAACCACAATAAAACTGAAAAGAGCTCGAGATACTGACTAGTCTAGCCCCCAAAGCAGGTTGAATTTTACACCTGTTTTTTTTTAGCACAGCTGTTTAGAAATCTGCATGAAATAATAAAACTACAATAGGGTCTGCATAAGCCCTCTTTTACAACATGTCACTGTATTTGTAGAAAGACTTCTCCTCATAACTTACACAAATTTTTCTAACTTTGATTTTGCTAGGTGAATTGCTGCATGTCCTAGGCAGGGTGCAGTGGAGACAAGGTTATTCCAAAGTGTGGTACTTCCTTTCAGATCTGATGATGACGATGGAAGTACCTTTTATTTGTTTTCTCTCTGGCTAAACAGTCCTAGTATATTCAGTCTTTCTACACAGTTGAGACTTGTGATAATTTCTGCTACTGTCTTCAGACACTTCAAATTGCTTTGTATTTTTTTATAAAGATTATGCCAAAATTTTGACTTCTTTATTCCTTCCTGCTAAACAGGACAGGAATGCTTCCTATTTTACGTGGCATACATTCCTGTTTACATACCCATATGATGACTCTTTCCTTTTTTTAGATCCCATTTTGAGCTTTTATTGAGCTCCTGGTCTGTTACAACCCCAGATTCTCCTCTGAGGAAGGTGCTGTCTAGAAGTTTACTTGCTCTGTTGTTCGTGTGCAGCTGATTTTGACGGAAGTACGGAAAGTTGCATTTGCCCCTGAGGAATTGTTCTGGTTTTTTTCTGACCAGTTCTCTAGTTTGACAAAATGATTTTGGGTTCCAGCCCTGTTATCCAGCATACCTGCAGTGTTGGCTCTTGATGATCAGCAGATTTAAGCATGTCCTCTGTTCATTCTGTAGGTTGCTAATGGAAACACTCCCTGAAACTGGACCAAGTTCAGATCCTTGCAAAAACACACTCAGTAAACCGTCTTGTGTTTGACAGAGAGCTAATAATTTTCTGGGGTGATAAAATCAACAAATTTTGCCTTCATTCACTAGTAGTTTCCTGTAGAAAATACCTCCTTATGAGAAGGCATGTGTTTGGGAGTCAGCTGTGTTTTCTTTGATAATACAAGCTAGAAAGCATAAAAGGGAAATTAAGAATCTTGTGGTTTCTGGCCTGCTTTTTCCCCACTGTTTCTCAGTGGGATGGAATAAAAGCTGAAATTTTTAATGATATGATGATGCATAAGGAAGAAGTAGGAGTAGTTATTTGTAAGTGTAAATTAGGACTTGATTTTTGCTAAATGATCTCATAGCACAGAAAGAAAAAAAGTTGGAGGTGCTTGTTTGCACATCAGCAGCTACATATTTGCCAATAGTTGGATGGTCAGATAAGGGTATTCTGTGACTGTTTTAGTAGCTTTAATAGTCAGGCTTCTGTTGGACTCCTGTAATTACTGGATGCTTATAACAACAGAGATCACAGTTGCTATAGAAAAGACAAATGTAAAAGTATCCCTTCAAATACCAAAGAATAGTCTTTTGTTTCAGAACTTACATTTCACTTCTTCATTGGTGTGTGAATTGTGTCCTGTGTACCTATAGAAAGAAGTATGTCATGAAGGCATTATGTGACATACTGAAAAATACACAGAATTCAATGTAAAGTTTATTTTTTTTCTCAGGGACAGAGAGGGCCAAACATTGCAGCATGACTACAGCTAGATATAAAGTCATTGGTATTCTTACTGTAGTATTTTATTGATGATTTCTTGTTTGCCTGTGGAATCGAAACAAACACTAATTAAGATAAATCGAAGTCTGCTGATATTTACTCTAATTGCCCACAGATTGCTAATAATAAACTTGTGGTTTTTTGAGTGAAATAACAGAAGTTAGCATGACAGTTGTACTCTCTGCACGAAATTTGATGGACATGGAACTTAAACTGAATAAAGTGTGGATACCTTTAGGATGGAGATGAACGTGGTAATTATTTGAACAGTTGGGTGCAGGACATTCTTATGGACATTTAATGTTATTTACACAAGATATTTTTGAGTGTACCTGGTATGTCAAAAGGCTGTGTTATAAAGTTCTCAGTAAACAGATTTGAGTTCAGGCCATAAGCTGCAAATTCCTGCTATGTGAGATACATCTAGTGCAGGATTCAGGCATCAGAACTGGGCATGATTTTGTAATTATCTTTATTGGGCTTACCTGGCAATGAGTTGGGTGTCACCCTTCTGCAAGGTGGTGAATTTCAGCCTTAAGCATGAATATATGTCATCCTTGGACACACCAAAATACATATTTCTATTATTTATTTCTCAATTTACAGCAAACTCGTAGGAAGTGCTATGAAAAGCACATCAGGTTAAAAGACCGCTGAAATTTAGCTCTTTCTTTTTCTGATGAAACATTAGGCTTTACCCACTTCACATGGTGTCCAATTAATCATAGTAGCAGAGAAGTTGTTTGAAAATATAAAAGAGGCATTAGGAGAGCTTTCCCTAGTTTACAACTTTGTTGTGAGAAGAAGCTGGCTTTAAGACTTTAAGGAAAAAAAAGTCTTATTGAGTGCTTTATACTTATTTTATTTTAAATTCATGTAGTGCTAAAGAAGACTGAATGCCCACAAGAGGTCTATGACAGCAATGATAATGTAGGAAACTACCTTTCCTCTGCTTCTATCTTAATTAAATAGCATCAGCCTGGAAGCAAGGGGTTGTAATTTTTCATTATTTTTTCTGTCTGCCTGTACACAGTATTTGATCTTCTCCTGTAGTTATGAACAGAGGTGCTGATTGTAATGGTGTATTTTATATAAGATTTTGCAACAGTCTGTGACTGAAGACCCCTCCATTGGATGTAATTCTTCTTTAACTGATGTTGAAATGTTAACATCATGCCTTGATTGCTTTCCTTTCCTTTGAGCTGTGTTTCTAGTAAGAAGTAAATGAGAACTGAAAAGACTGACTTCAGTTTCATTCTGTTTAAATTCTAGTCTTCACAGCTCTTTGGTAAACTTTCCTATGCAGTTAACTTACTCAACTTTTTTTTCCCAAATAACTTGCCTTAAACAAAAACTTCATTTTTTGTGGCATTGCTTTTCAACTTTGAAGAAAATTTAAACATTCCTATCCAGTCTATTGATCCTTATTTATCAAGACTCCTCTCTGTGGTGTCAAGAGGTGAACCACACACTGAAAGCAATCAGAACTGCTTGAGTCAATCTAATTATTCTACTCTGTCTCCCAGCAGATGACAGAGAGAAGAAGTGGAAAAGGAGAGTTTCTAGTCCAGGTGCCAATGAATGCATTGGAATGGCAGAAAATTAAATGCCAGAAAGGTCTAGGATAGCAGCTTTTACTTTCAGAATTAAAAAAACCTTAATCTTGAGACTTTTCATCCTTGGCTGGTGGAGTAGGAACATGTAAATGACTAGAATGTTTAGTTGTAATTTACAAATATGAAATTGCCACATGCAAATTTAATTTAGAGGTACAGAAGTTAGATGTTTATGCAGTTACGCATAGAAATAGTTGCAGTTTTGCTTACATGTTTTTGAATAAATTGTGAGTTCATATTTGGGCATTCAGTAGATTTGTAGATGAATCAGGTTCATCAGACATAATGAATACAATTTTGTCTACTCAGCCTCAAAAGTAAATTCCAATATTCATATTTTAATGTTGCATAGAAAATGAGACCATGTACTATGCTAGGCCAGATTCTGTTATATCAGATTGTGAGCTAGACAAATTTCCTGTAATTCCTTTGATTCTTTGAGTATACGTAGAGTAGTAGCATGAAAATAAAAGTTATTATTTTTTTAAGACCAAATAAGATAATAACTACAGAGAAAAATACCCCCAAAATAAAATCAGAGTCAATCCCTATGTTGGTTACATGACAGCCTGTACTTGGGAAATTGTACCTTTGAACTAGCAGGTACAGCGAATAAAACAATTCTGAACCATCATTTTTATTTAATAGCTCTGGGCAGTGGTCCCTGGAACTCCAGGAATGTAATATGAAAGTTTTGTAGTGAAAAAATGTTGGCACACATCATAAATCTGTGGCTGGCTGAGCTAGGTGTTGTGTAGATGCTGGTTATGTTTTTCTTTGCTGAGTGAGACCTGATTTTCCTTACCTGCAGCTTATTGTAGCAGTAGCCTTTTGGTTTTTATCCATGTGGGGGAGAGGGGTTGTGGCCATACGTTTTTACCTTAAAGCTAATTCATTGTGACCTTCTCAGGTCACATGTAGTTGATTCTGGTCTCAGCAAGTCACTGTTTCCTACCTTATTGCACTTTGAGACCTGCATTTCTGTTCAATAATGATTTGGTTTCTAAGCATATTATAGTGCTTTTAAATTACACTGTGGATTTGCTTTTTCTCTGCCCACTGGTCATCATAAAGATTATAATGTAGGATTATTTAGCACTAATATGTGGTATCTGTCACTACTGACCTTTCTTATTTCCTATGCTGGCAGCACCAGGCGTGACAATTTTCCTTTCTGGTGCTGTCATATTTGTCTTTAGCCTGTCTGGATTCAAGGGCTACTATGTCGCAGTTGCCGGCCAGAGAGTAAAAAAGACTCAGAGACAGGAATGCAGTCAAGAGAATGGATGGAATTATTTAATTAACAAAGGACGGGTTTTTATGTGTTTAGTTCTCTCAGTGTCTACCTAAGTGGCAAGAGGTTATTGGACCTCTTGCTAATAACTACCTACCAGAGTGATTGGTCAATTCTCACATCGTTCATTCTCCTAGTTGAAATCATAACAATTCTAATTATATTTGCAGGTGCAAGATAGCAAACTCGGTTTACAGAAACCTTATCATGTTTTGCATAGTTCAGCATGAGAAAGACAGAGCTCTCACTAACTACTGCAGAGAGCTGAAGAAATTCTCTGCTGAGGCTTTTTCAGCATCCATACTACTATAGTGGTAACAATGTGTGGTGTTGGAGGCATCCCCTTGCTGTTTTGTGATGTTGGTGAGGTTTGCTTTCTTTTTCCTTTCCTCTGAAGTTTTTGTGGGTTTTGTGTGAGCTCTGCTGAGCTCATGGCCCCAGTTCTGCAAAACTCTTCAGCAAATGTTGGCTGCTGTGCCAGGCTGGCAACCAAGTGTTTTGGCCCCTGCAGAGCCAAATCATAAGGCTGATGGTGTGCTGTGGCTTTTGGCCAGGTTTTCACTGGTAAATATGACTAAAAGACTCTTAATTGCTTGCCTTGGATCTTGTGTTTGAATCTCAGATGACTCTGGTAGTTCTCACAACTGGTACAGGAGAGACAACCTCCCATGTAATATTCTTTTCCCTGGCTGGACTGGGAGGTCAGCATGATTCACTCTGCATAATCTGAGGCAAAAGCAGCAGTGGGGTTAGCTACAGTGTGAAACTTCCCCAAAAGAGGTCACTGACAAACAGAGTGTGGTAGATGACAAGTTGACCGCGAGCCAACAGTGCCCTTACAGCTAGGAGAACCAATGGCATCCTGGGATGCATCAGGAAGAGTGTGTCCAGCAGGTCGAGGGAGGTGATCCTGCCCCTCTGCTCAGCCTTGGTGAGACCACATCCGGGGTGCTGTGTCCAGTTCTGGGCTCCTCAGTACAGGAAAGTCAAAGAGCTGCTGGAGGGGGTCCTGTGGAAGATCACAAAGATGATTTGGGGTCTGGAGCATCTCTTATGAGGAGAGACTGCAGGAGTGGGGCCTGTTTAGTCTGGAGAAGACTGAGAGGCAATCTCATTAATGCATATAAATATCTCAAGGGCGGGTGCCATGAGGATGGTACCCGACTCTTCAGTGGAGCCCAGCAACAGGATGAGGAGCAATGGCCACAAACCAGAACAAGAAGTTCCATCTGAACATGAGGAAGAGCTTCCTTACATTGAGGGTGGCAGAGCACTGGAACAGGCTGCCCAGGGAGGTCATGAAGTCTTCCTCTCTGGAGACATTCTGGACGTGTTCCTGTGTAACCTGCTCTAGGTGACCCTGCCATGTCAGGGGGTTTGGACTGGATAATCTCCAGCGGTCCCTTCCAGCCCTAATGATTCTGTGACATAATTTCCTCGTCAAAGTAAATGTGTCTTTGTTTTTGGTAAAAATGGTGACCAGAGGTGAAATCCTATCTAGAAGATGACAATTTGCAAATGCCGTGCTGGTTTTTAGGCCAACCTTGCCTTGGAACAGGTACAGCAGCAATGGTTGGTCCCATGCCACTTCGCCCAGTTTGTGTCTTCTTTCATTTCCCTGTTTGCCTCAATAAAGCTTAGTTTATATACCTTCCCATCTTCCCTAGATGTCTTCTGCCTCTTCAGTTGATCTCTCCTGATCATGCTAAGTACATAATTGTAATTACAATAACATTAAAGTTTGAGCCACAATACAAGCAGAGCAATGACTCTGTAATTCTTGCTCAAGGAATGTAGGTTTGAGCCTTCAAAATCTGCACATTCAGGGAGGAGATTGTTTCAATGGGAATATCTCAGTATTTCTGAACTGTTTGGTGGGGTTCCTAATGGGCAGTTCTGGCAAGCTGCTTTCAAAACATTTTGATTCTGTTCACAGTAGCAGTTATACTTGTTAAACTGTTGATAAAATGATATTGCAAACAACAAAAAAATTCTGAACATGGAAAAAAAATGGCAGTGTAGTCAAAACAATTTGGGAAAAAAAAGGTGAAAGCCAAGATGTTGAAATGCAGTGCTTTTGACTTGGGAGCTGCTGCACTAATGGGTATAAATAATGCAGTACTTTTCCCATGGGCATATTGTAGAATTTAACTGGTTAATGGCTGACAAGCACTTTGAGATCCTGTGTAGAGATATGCTTTGGAAGAGCAGAGTGCTGCTTAATGAAAGTGTAAATCCTGCTGCATCACACTGTTCTGCGTATGTCCGTGACTCCAATTGGTGTCAATAGTGACTGAACCTATGGATCACATTGTTGGACATGTTTAACATTTGACAAGGTGACTATGGCTATGTTTTGGTAAACCAACATAAATGATTCATTTGCTTTATTTTTCAAAAGGATCATCTTCTTATTTAATGAAAAATTTTGATTACTATTTAATACACTGTGATGCAGTGGACGGTTGTCAAATTTGTTTACAGTAAAAACTAGCACTGTCTACTGAAAAACTAAGCCTTCAAATTTATTATATAAAGAGTGCTGTATAAAATTATAGTATACCTGGCCTAAAACATACTTACATTAGAATTATATAAAAATTAAAAATAAATATAAAACATGGAATCTGACTGAAGCATTTTAAATCTTTTTTATTTTGCAAGTTCCTCTTAAGGAGAAATGATACATGGAAACTCCTAGAAGTGATTTAGGTTTTCAGTCTGTTTAGGGAGTATAGATTTTAAGATCTGATTTGACAGAGTGGTTACAATTTTGTCTTTGCCTTTCTTCACTATGATTTGTGAGGAAACCTCAAGAAGAGTGTATTTTTTTGGTTTTGTGTGTCTTTCCCTTGTGGGAACTGTTTTTTTTCCCATTTGCTTATGTGAATTTTCAATAATTAAGTGGCTTCTGTCATGACAGCACTTTTTAGCTCACGTGCTACCTGGTAAGCAAGTTTATTTGCAAAGAATGTCACTAGAAGAAATGTCTTGAAGGAATCAATACTTGAAAACATGAATTCTAGACCTAGAGCAGCTCATAGTCCCTTTTAGGAGTTAGTACCTGTTATTGCTAATTCTGAGTGTGATGTTTTACTCACTCAATAATTTACTGTTTTCTTCCAAAGCTTATGAATGTGGACAAGCAAATGAAAATGATTTTTAGTTTTTTTCCTTCCTGTTTTCTCTTTCAAGTACTTAGTGTGCACTGCCTTAGCTTGGTATCTTATTGCTAACCCCTTTGTATGGCTGCCAAGGCTTCTTGCATAATTTTCTTGACAAATGGCTTACTCATTAATATTTCAGGCCTGTTCCTACCAACCTCAGACAAGTGGTATGCCCCAGGCAGGGAAATGTAGTTCCTTCCTTAGGAGCCTTCTAATCTTTTCCTTAAATGCTTTTGTCAGAGCCCATGACAGATAAATGAAGATGATGCAGTTCAAACTAGAGATGACTTATTTGTGTACACGTGACCATACACTTTCCAGCTGGGAGGTGTTGTACTGCAGTGGAGTCTGCTGCAAACATCCACATATTCTCTTCTTTATCTATCCTGAAGTCTGTGAGACTTATTGATTCTGAAGGAAAATCCGTAGAGATATTTGTCTCTTTCTTTTTTTGTTTGTCTGTTGAAATATACATACTCCTGATAAAGGCTCTGTCTGTTCACACTTTCATTATTTCTATAACAGAGACAGACCAAAGAATGATACCACAGCTGAGTTAGAGCTTGAGTTGAGATCAAGTTCATATCACAGCTAGGTCTGAGATGCAGATCTCTGGTGATATTTTGGCTCAAGATGATAGCAAATTTGTGAAACCGATCTCTTTAAAGCTTGATGTGACAGAAAATTGATTTGACACAAAACTTAGAATATTCCTGCTGCTATTTAGGGTTGAAACATCCCAAGAAAGCCTTGTTTGATTTAAATATTTCTGATTACATACATATTACAACCATGAAATAACTCCCTGGTCTAAAATATTAATTATGTTTGTTATTTCATAATAATACTTAAATTATTCTAATCACACCACATTGGCTAGGGTAGTACTAAGGAGGACATCTGGAGATCTGTGGTAAGTCACAGATTTCCCCAGTTCTCCTGAAGAATGGAGTTAGAATCAGTACTATGGGGATGCAGCAGGTAAAGCTGAAGAGTTTCTCATTTGTGGATGAACTTAGTGATTCATGTTATCTGCCTTCTCTGGCACATCCCATCGAAATCATTTGGTTTTCCTAGTATTGGGTAGGCTGGGTTTGTGCTTGAGTTTAATTTTTCCCTGTACTCTGTGAGGTGTGTGAAAGTTGGGCGTTTCGGCATGTTGAATACTCTGCAGATGAAGATTGAATGTTGTCCATTGGGTAGCATGTGTGTTGAATTTCATGCATAAGATGTTGCTGCCTTTCTTTCTGCTGTTTCCCTGGGGGAGGCAGGCAATCACTATTTGATTTGAGAACAATGCCTTCAGAGTTGAAGGATATCTTCTTTGTCTACCACAGGCATCTCCAGAGACCTGGGCTGCTGTTGCCATTGCCAGGGAGGTGCAGTCCTTTTCCAAAAGGGAGATTGCAGCTTCCCAGTTGGCCTACTGGCAGGACCCAACACTCTTGGTGGTGTATGCCTCTGTAGAAAAGTACAGAAAATGAGTTGCAGATATTGAAGGGAAAAAAAGAAGGCAGAAGAGATAGTGGTAATCTTAACTGCAGTGGGGATTTTATAGGTATTTAAGTGTCTCTGTCCCTTTCATCTGACAGTTATTTATGAGCACAGAAAGCTGTTTGGCAACATTTTCAAGGCATTGGAAAACGAATATTCCCTCAGCAACCAAAGGTAGTGTTTTTTCAGATTGCATTCCTTGAAAAATTGATATATTTAAAAGCAGTAGACACATTTGAAAATATTTAAGAATTATTTCTGTATTGCCTTTTCACAGTCTGTAATTTATAATGTAATGTATTCAAAATATGTTTGTGTAATGAGGATTTTCCCTTAAAATATGGAATTGACTATTAGCTGTTTTGTCTCATCGTGGAGGTAAGGAAGAACACAGGAATGTCGACAGGAGGTCAGGTCACAGCTGTTTAATTTTTAGTAGTTCTGTGTGCCTTAGTCATCATGCACTATTGAAGGTTATCACTGAAGGGCCTTATTGACATTTCTTCAGTAAATAACAAACTCGGTTTTAGTTGGTGAAAGAAAAATCAAGAAATAATTAATGTATAAATGAAAGAAAAACAGATATTATAGGGGTGATTTTCCTTAGTTTAAACTTCTGTCATGCATATGTACAATTTCTTTTTCCCACAACAGTTTCTTTCCTGTGAATTTGCTTATTTTGTTTTTATTCATCTGTTTTTTTAAGTCCAAATGAAAATAGTGTCGTCAGGCTTTTCACCTTAAATTTCTGAATTTCACATGTTAGAGAGTTTGGTGCCTTTCCACCTGCCCAGAGACCTGAATTTCTTTGCCTTTGGTTTTTAACTCCGAATGTAATTTATGCTGTATACATTTATCTTTTGAAAAATTATATACTGTCTGAATAATTCAGCAATTTGATGTACCTGATTAGCTTGCTGAGCACAAATTCCAGTGTGTGGATACTCTACTTCTGAATTGTTTAAAACAAATTCACTGCAGGTTGTCTTGAAATCTGGTTATATCTGTCTTTGAAATGGTCTCATACCAGTTGGCAGCACAGTTACAGAGTTTGCAAGTGTTTTGGCTACTGAAATGCATTTTACTTGCCTTGAATCATATGTCTGGAAGCATTATCCTTTTAGTATATGAGAAACTTATGGATAAACCTGATCAATCCTGGAGTGACACTGTTTAGCAGAGCCTGCAGCAACCTTTGGGGGCGAGGCCCACATGGGGAACTGAAACTTGTTGCAGTTGGATGGCATTTTGTCATCATTTGCAATATCCAACCTACACAATGGTGAGTGGACTCAGGGGATGATTCAAGACATTTTAAAATGGGTGCTTGCCCAGAGGTATTTTCCCTTCTCCAAAGGCTTGCAGCTCACTATGGCTATCTTGGCCCATCTTGCAGTCCTAAAGGAGTGGTGCATGTCGTTGAAGGTGTGCCTCTGAAGTATGGACCATATTTTCTGTGCTTGCCTCCAGGTGCTCTTGTGTATAAGACAGGCCATGGGATGCTGGCCTTTGTTCAGACAATCAGCATCTTCTGCATTAGTGTAAAAGGAGCCTGGTTGTTAATACCTTTCATATTTAAGAAGGTCTTATACGTAGCACTGAGAGAAAGCAGGATCATGCCTTATCCCAGAAAAGGTTTTTTAGTTTTCTCTCAATATTGCAAGCCTCAGAATGTTGCCGAAGGTGGCATCATGATTAATGTATCACCATTATAGAGCAGACAGCCAGCCAGCTTATGACATATTTTGGCTTCAGTCAAGAAAAATAACAAAATAACTAAATAATAATAAAAAGTTATTCTGTGTGTTTCTGGAACGCACTGACAGATTATTAACTAGATGAACTCCTAGTACATGAAAAAATTAAGAGCCAAATACTTGAAAGCTGTATTATCTTGCCAATGCTTTGTAGTGCATGAAATACGTTAATGGTGTTTGGCCATCATCAGGAATATCTGATAATATTCTGCCCTTGAAAGGTCAGGTTCTAAAATGGATCCATTCTAAGTTATCTGTAAGGCTATTTCAGAAGTCTGTGTGTATTATATAAATTCAGCATGCTCAGTAGAAGTCTGTTCTGGTGTGCAGCAATGTATCATCACTTTAAAATGAGCATAAAAAATCCAATCTTGTTATTAGTTTTGCCTGCAAATTAATTTATGTTATATCCTGTGCAATGCAGATATGGTCATGGCAATACAATGATATTTGCTGCTGTATGCCTGCATAGTTTTCAAAACTAAAATTCAATGCTTAGCTAAATTGCTAAGCAGACTGGTAAATGTCCAATTTTAGCAGCCTAACATATGTTTATAATTTTTGTTTTAACATATGCTATGTTGGTTGAACTCCCCTCCCCACACATACGGTAGATAAAAGCTGTCACATCACAAAATGGTGGCAGCCCAACTTTTCTAACATTTTCCATGGCACTTCAGAGTCTTGCATTAATTAGCTATTCTTGGATAGGAGACAGACTCTCATCTTTGTAAAATTTTGGTTTCAAACCCGTCATGTACTTGGGTTTATGTATGCAGTAGCCCATCTGTGTTTCTGCAGCCATAAGCTGTAAAAAGCACAGGGCAGAGAGAAAAGTGGTCAGCAGGAGCGAGGGTGCCCTTGGCTCACAGATGCAAATACTGAGCAAATGGCCCAAAAAGCTGGCCTGTTTGAGCTCTAGTTAGCTCAAATAGGAGCATTCTCTCTCTATTCCACCTTTACAGGAGAGGTGAATGAATAAACCGGCATTGGTGCACTGCACTGTTTCTTTTCGTTGTGAGCTGCTAAACTGCCCCTCTTTTCTCTTCCCTTTTCAAGCAGGTGTAAGGAGGAATTTCACTGAGTCTACGATTCTTTCCTAAACCTCAGCTGGGTAGTGGAGAATTGTGACAAATACCACTGCAGCTGTGATAATGCTGTCCTAATCCTTGCTGCACTATGGCATGGAATCCTGGATTTAGACATGAAAGGACATTCCTTAATGGTACAGCAACATGATCCCTTATCAAATCAAGCTGCCTTTTGCATGTGCTCCAAAATCATGGTATTTTTTGTCTAATGTATTCTGTCTGCCATTTCCCTGTTGTCAGGCTCCTGACTGGGGTGTACTTCAGCATGTGTAATGTCTGCTGGGCTGCTGCATGGGGAATGGTTGGTTTTCCATGGGGGAGGAAGGAGCCTTGCCCATCAATCGAAACTGCTGTAGAAATGTCGCAGGGTCTGTGGTACAGGACTGACATTGGCAAATGGGGCTGTGTCAGTGCCTGGTCTGTGCACGGTGTGGACAGGGTTGTTATTATGCCTTCACCCCTGGGTGCCATGGATGCCGCCTCCTGCCCTCTGGTCTGCCTTGGAGCTGCTCAAAAGCTCATGCCAGGTGCAAACATAGTTCCAAGCATATTGGCACAACATAATGCAGGATATCATTCCTATCCAAGACCAGAGTTGTATTAGACATCTCAGTATGGAGACCTGTGCCCATGGAGCTTCAGGGGAGATGCTCAGGTACCCTGGAACGTGTCAGTGGTGGTGTCTGGCTAAGGACCTGTGTAATAGGAGATGTTGGGCCTGGTGTTTGCATGTCCACTTGCAGAGCTTTGAGAAACCCCATGGAGAGCTGCCAGTGGAGCAGCCTGCTTCCAAAGCCCTGCGTCTGCATCCAAAGCCCTGTGTTGGCTCCCAGCTGGGAGTCGAAGTGACTGTCAAGCCCAAAGCTCAGAACTTGCTGGTGATGCTGGTGGAGGGCTTTGCCATCGCTGGATTGTAGATGCCAGTGGTGGTTGTTCCATGTCTATTTCCTGTTTATGTATTTGTTTTCAGCTACAGGACCTGCAGCTGCTGTTTGGCTCGCTGTGCTTGTTAGCTGGCTGGCAGGCCTTGCTGTGAGATTCAGGTTTTGTCAGTGTGCACAGAAAACAGTTTTGTTTCCCTGCCAAATGAAAAGCATGGTGGAAGTAAATGAAGAAAATTTAAAATTTAAACTGCTTTTCCAGACATTTAGATAAACGTAGACAGAAATAAATAGACATAAATGCGTAAACGTCTGTTTATTATAAATGAACATAAGTAATTAGTGTATTCTTAACAACAGGTATTTGTTGCTAGAAGAAAGCTAAAGAGATTTCTTTATTTTCCAGTGTTGCTCTCTGCCTTGGTAAACATTACTTTGATTCGGAGATTTTGTGTACAGTCTGCAGAGTGTAAACATACTTTATTTTCTTTTTTTCTTCTCAGTGGTTTCTCTGCCCAAATGTAATTTATCACCACTTGAGTTGAACTATGTCCAATACCATTTTTCTGTAATGATTCTGGAAGAGGAACATGTGACTCTGTGGTGAGAGGGAAGCAGCAGAGTATTGGTGAAGGACTTCTGTGTTTCTGGAGCTCTGTGTCATACCATGTTAGTGGCTCATTTAGTGCTTGTTTGCTGTTGTTTGCAGTACTTGGACATTGGATAACTCATCAAAAAATTACAACTTTTCTTACTGCTCACATTACTGACTGCTCAGATTTTGCTTTGGATTAGAATAATAATGCAGGTAATAATACCATTCAGCTATTTAAGGCACAGGCATAATGTTAGGATGAAAACTGATACAAATTCATCTGTAGGTTTTTCTCCTGTACAAGTTTGTGAGGAGTATATATCACTTGCTCAGAAAAAATAGTGTTTCTGAACTATCAGAAACTCATGGCAGGGTTCCTCATTACAAATACTGAAATATCATCAAGTAAGCCCTTGAAGATGTATGTACTAGAGTCTCCCTTAAAAATAATGAGTCTTAAACAAACAAACAAACAAAAAAGAGTGCCCCCCAACACTTAAGGTGCAAGTTCTAATTTCTTTTTCCATAGATTTAAAATCATCAGAACTGTTCATGTGAAAGTTAAACTTCTCATATGGTTGTCTTATCCTCAGAGGAATGATATTTAAGAAAACAGCAAACATCACGAGAATCACGATAAAGTTATGAGAGTTTTTTTGTTCATTACGGTTATGTATAAGTTTTGAATTGAATTTTTTAGAAAAATAAATGTATGGGCAGATGGTGATATTTACTTAAGGGAAGCTGAATTCATTATCTGACTAGGACTGGGTATTTCAAGCAGCTGTTTGAAAATGAGAACTCACTTTCCATGAAGGAGAACGTATGTTTCAGGAAAATGGAGTCTCTTTTCAAAATGTAAGACTATCCCTTGCTTAGCCTCCATCAGAGTGGTTTTCGGTGTGTGTGTGAATTCATTTACTGAAGAACATTCTCAGTAATGATCAAGAGCAAATTTAGTGAAATAGTTTTGTAAACTCTTTGCTCCCCCCTGCCAAAGGCAGTCCTTCTTAAAAGTTTCAAAGCTAGATAAAATTTGTAGCTGTTCTTTATTTCTAAAGATATTCTACCAGAAAAAGGATTAAACCAAATATTTAGTAATCTTACACTTCCCTGCCAAGTTTAATTTCTGTCTACCCAACTTGCCTTTATTTTGATTGGTTGATTGAGATACAATTACTTGAGGAAATAGACCTATGGAAAACTTCTAGGTATAAGTCAGAAGAAAGAAAGCCAAATGTGACTGTACTCATTATCTTTTACAGATTTGGTTATTCTGGGGCTATCTGTTCTAGTATGTCTGTCCTATTTGCATCCATATTTTGAAGTATGAGGGTATGAAAAATAGTCTTACCTTGTTTATTTTTTACTTACACTTGTTTTCCTTATGCTCCTGTGGAAAGCTAGCCAGATACTGTAAACCTAAAGATTGAAAGGTATCCCTTGAAGACTGTAGTGTATTTATTATTGCTTATGTCCTTTCTTCCCCTAGTTCTTTAAGATGACTTTCACAGAAAATTCTTTCACTCAGAAAACCTCTGGTCCTGTAATTCTTGGTTCATAGAGAAATACAAGCCAGTTCGTGTGTAGCTGATGCCTTTTCCCGGTCACATAACTTCTAATGCCTCTGTTTTCCCCTTCCATAATAAGCAAATTGTAATGCTTAATTATTTTACTGGAACCTTTGCTAGTATTTCTGTAGCCCAACTATGGATTTTCAAGTAATTTTTCATCTCAGAATGGGCTTATGCATACGGAGTTCATAACTCTCAAATCTCTTTGGTTTTGGAATTATCTTTGAATTCTACAGAGAATGCAGCTGTGTAGACATGAAGCACAAAGCCTGTCTGTGAACAGGGAGGATGTGTAAAAATGGCTCTTTGATGGGAAATGAGTTCTTCAGTTCAGACAACTTGAAGAATCTCATCACTTTGCCTTCCTGGTATCTGACAAGCCTGCCTCCCCTAAACAGCAGTGGAAGCTGTGAAAATAGCCGTCCTGGGATCATATGGAAAAAGGGGTTTTGTGCTCACCACAAAATCCCAGCATTGGTTCTGACTGTATGGAGTCTTTATTGTGAGTCTTGTGCAATACTCATGTGTGAATTTAATGTGCTGTTTGTATATAAATACATGACTTGTGGTCTGGCCATCTGTTTTTTCACAGTGGTTTAGCAGTTCGAAAGGTTAAACTGGTTTTGTGTGGCATT
This sequence comes from Monarcha castaneiventris obscurior, assembly GCA_026261815.1. Classification (NCBI taxonomy): domain Eukaryota; kingdom Metazoa; phylum Chordata; class Aves; order Passeriformes; family Monarchidae; genus Monarcha; species Monarcha castaneiventris. Next base: position 11,502,792 of record JAMPIT010000059.1, on the reverse strand, counting down.
AAATAAGAATTAGTGATGGTTGCATAGTGCGTGCCACATGCATCAGGTAGATGTGGAACATGTTCTGCAGCTTCTGCTAATGGGGCAGATGATCTAGCAATAAGTTAATTGCTTATTATAACCGAGTTCTGACTGCTGAAGGGCACTGTTAAGTTTCTGAGTTTCTCATAAGTAATGTTTGCCTCATGTTTTAATTGGATGAAAAATACTGTTTGAAAGAAGGCCTGATGTTTATTCATCTTTAAAGAGCATCATCTGGAATGGGGTTCAGGCTAGGTCTAGAGTCATTAATACTGGTGCAGTGATGCAGAAGCCTGATAATTGAATAAAATATCCTAGCTGAAATTTGACCACAAGGGTATTTTCCCTCCTCTGAAGTCAAAACAGTGGTTTATAATGGAAACTTTGTCATACTAATCAAGCAGACATTTGGATTTATGTATCCCTAAGATACTAGCAATTTCTGCAGCAAGATTGCAGTTCCTAACTCAAATATTTTTAATTCCTTTTCTTTCTCTAGATCATAAAAAAGTTTACAATGGCAATGCTCTGGAAATTCATGAGAGTAGCTAAATATTCTAAAACAGCTTTATCACCAAAAGTAAAGGTAAGAGGAATTCCCACCCATTCAAGGCATTCTTCATCCAAGTCTGTACCTTCAGATTTCACTGCCAGTGCCCCCTGCTCAAATACTGTGGAACTGCTTGGTAAATCTTATCCTCAAGATGACTACAGCAATGTCACCGAGAAGATCCTTTCCAAGGTGGGGAAGAACTTGCACAACAGAAAGCATCACCCTTTGTGGCTAATCAAGGAGCAGGTGAAGGAGCACTTCTACAAACATTACCTAGGACGCCGCGGGACTCCGCTCTTTTCTGTGTATGACCGTCTTTCTCCGGTGGTTACAGTCCAGCAGAATTTTGATAGTTTACTTATTCCACAAAACCATGCCAGCAGAAGGAAAGAGGATAACTATTACTTGAATCGTGACCACATGCTAAGAGCACATACATCAGCTCATCAGTGGGACTTGATACACTCTGGCCTAGATGCCTTTCTGGCAGTGGGAGATGTCTACCGCCGAGACACGATCGATAACACCCACTACCCAGTCTTCCATCAGATGGAGGGAGTGCGCCTCTTCTCCTGTCATGAGGTATGAATTCTCTAGGTGGGGTGAAAGAAGTTTTGGGTAAGTTGCTTGGTCTTGTCCTAGCTGTGAGCAAAGTTGGTGCATATAAGCATATTATAGCAACAATCTTATGCTGCACATTGATAAAGATCAAGTGATTTGTCATATAGTAATATTTTTAATTTGTGAAAAATGTAGATGGAAAGTGTTGAATTTGAAAACAACGATGAAATTCCCTAGGAAAATGTGAGAAAATGGGAAGACAATATTATTGAAAGCTAGCAAAATGAAACATAATCTGAAAGGAAACAACTTGTTCAGTTAATGATCTGCACAATTCAATTCTATTTCTGTCACAACTCTCTTCTGGTGAGATCACTTTACCAAAAACTCTATCAAATTAATTCTTGAAGAACTCACTGGATGTGGGTTGTTACAGCTACATCCAAAGTACAGTTTCTACTGTCATCTTTTCTTTTTCTTTTAGTAGTGCCAACCTTCTGTAAATGAATGTCATTTTCTAGGGAATTGTTCCATTCTTCATCTCATCCTAAATCTGCATTGAAGGATTCATCTGTTGCAGCCAATAGTTATGTGTGCGTAGTGCATACACAGTAAACCCATCAGAGTCCAGAGGCATCAGCTAAAGAGCTCTAGGTTGATGTCCAAAACTCTCAAGTTTATATGTTTTGTTGGCACAGCTTGCATGTTCTGCAAATGCCTGGGTGTCACTAAGTACTCTGCTGCATCATTGATCAGTGGTAAATATAAGCCAGTTTGTTTTCCAAATAGTAATTGATTTGTATAATTTGTGTATGCTTGTAGCAATACTGCCAAATTCACAGTTCTATAACTAAAACTAGCTTATTCTAATAATACTGAGATGTAGACTGTTCCTAATGTGCTTGCCAATGGGTGACAGGAGCTTGGCAGAGAAGCCTAATGCCTTTGGATGCCTGAGGGAAAACTAAGGTAATCATAGAGCACTGCTTTTCTCCGTGATGGAAGGGGCTCGTGCTGCCTGCACTGGCGTTTCCCACCCCGTGTGGCCACTGGTCCTTCCACTGTGAGCACGTACCTGTCCCTGCAGGTGTCCTGTGAGCTGTGTGGTGCTGGATCCAGCCTGCAGCTGCTTCTTTGGTAACCACGAGATGGAAATATTGCAGACTTTCCCAGCCTGGTTTGTTTGCTGTTCTTTTCGCATAGGGCTGTTTATGAAGACAATCAGGGCACATGGTATACAATACTATATTAAGAAAATTCAATTTCTTAACTGTTTTTGTTCATGACAACTTATTTTTTTTACTTGAGCAGAAGTTCAGTCATTCAGATGGAAGTATTTTATCTGCCACAAAATTATAACATCAATATTCTTGCAGGAGGAAATTTCTGCAACCTCGGGTGTGATTGATCTAATCATTGAAATACTTGTTAATGAATGTACCCCTTAAGAAATTTTGGTCCTAATGATAGCCCGTTTCTTTCCACTCTACAAATTTAATAATAGGATTTGAATAACTGGGAACAGAGTTACAGAAATGTTTTCACTAACATGTTCTATCTAGAAATAGATAATGTTTAACAATCTAATTCATTGCATTGGAGATTGTTTATTTTCCTCTTCTTTCTTTTTCTCCAAGAAAATGATTGAGATGTTATTGGAGAGCTTTCTATACTGATGAAGAAAGAATAGTGGTGTGGTGCACAATGTGTAAAGTGTTGTTTATTGGGCAACATGAAAAATTATAAACCTGAGCATGATCTGAAGCATCCTTTTTTGCTTCAGTTCGTGTTTCAATATATGCCCCTTTCTACAGTCATAATCACAAGAGCCTTGTGGAAAAAAATTAATGTGTAATTCTGAAATTTCACTGGGGACTGTTTCTGTCTTTTATATTCTGGTTGCCTGTTCAAAATAATCCACATTTAAGTAATTCCAGAAGGAACTGTCTGAGCGGAACGAAGACTAAATAGAGGTAATACTACATGAGAGAAATACTCTGATATTCATTTATTTATACTCAAGTTTAAGCTGTAACCCACTGAGCAGAAACTCGTGACTGTCAGGGCCTGTTACCCTTGTCTCAGACTTTTCATTCATGACCAGGCTACAATCTCTAGTGAGAAGAAACTTGCACAAGTACCAAGGGTCAGAATCTTTGGAACCAAGGGAAAAACTGGTAGCTCTTAGCTACAAGCCCTGGTGCATTTCATGTTATGGCCAATAAAGTAATTTTACATGCTGTTGTCAGTTTGCTGCTCTAATTTTTTGGTTTGATTTTTACATTTATCATTTGCTGTCTTCTCAGTGAAAGTGACCACAGACCTAAGATGACGTGAAAAGAAAGACAAAAGCCCACAGTGATTTTATAGGAACTTGAGTTTAGAGGAATTTTTTGTTTCATCTCAGTTTTGGAGGTGTGGGGGAAAATGACTTCATTCTCAGCTGAGATTTTGGGCAGGATATGAAAGATATAGGAGATGTACAAAAGTGAGTCTCCTTTAGAAATACCAAATTCTGTAGTCATGACTATGTTAAAACTCCTGCCCCGTGATGGAAACCTTCAGCAAAATTATTTCTATCAAAGTTAAAATCAGTACGTTGAAGTAAGATCTGGAAAAATAAACCGAGTTTGGCAATTTTGCAGTATTTATCCTGAGGTATTTGTGAGCTATTTGCTTTTTTGGCTATATGTTTTTTTCATGATGGTTGGTTGATTACTTTTTAAAGAGAGAAGTAATCTATAATTCAAAAATGGGCAGGTAACTGATGCATTTCTACAGTTTTGTATGTGTGTAAATATTAAAGTACTAGAGAAATTCCCATCTTCCAAAGTCATTGTTAAAAGTTAGAATAATTCATGCTTAAATTTCTCATAAACTTTTAAAAAATGTCCTTGGACTGCTATCAAAGAACATCTGACATACATTTAGACATGTTTTCAATATATTTGAAAGTATTTTAGGTAATAATTATCTGAATATAATATATAGAACAGTTAGAAACTGACCAATATAAATAGTTAAAACCAGAAATCCCAAATCTACTTCAGAATCCTGAACATAAAATGAACTGTTCTTCTTAAACAGTATCCCCAAGTGATATTCTTCTGTATTCACTTCCTCCAACATTCCTGGTTTTCTTCTAATTGGTGTTTGAATATTTTTTCTTTCTGTGGTGTATGGCTTTTTTCTTTTCGTTAGTGCTTTGGATTGGCAATTTTGATACTGCTGTAGTCAGATTTGAACTGGCCAGTTTTCCTGGGTGGATTGTAAGAGAAATTATTTCTCTGCTATGCCGTTGGCTTTGATGCAGTTCCATAATTTATGGAAAAGAGAAAAAAATCTCAACTAAATTGCACTTTGTGCATGTCAGCCAGAAGAGGGAGCCAATATAAACCCAATGGCAGTCAATGAACAGCTTTCGGTTGACAACAAAAAATGTTTACACATTGGAAGGAGACTTTGTACGGTGTTTTATAGTCTGTACTGAATGATACATAAATTTTAAGGGGAACAGATGCTAAAACATGGGAATTGCTCCTCTAATTTAGTAACCTTGTTCCAGTGGAGGCCAATGCAAGATTGTTTAGATGAAAAAATTATGCTCTCATCGGGCTTGTTTGTGCTAGAAGTAGTAGAGATGCATCTTTATTCTCCATTGAAATGCTTATGGTGGAAATGGAAACCTTTTTGTTAGGATGCAATGGAAAAATGGTAAATATTCTAGTTACAAATAAAGGACTGCTCCTCCAAAGGACTATATATAATTGAAAAAAAAAAAAGTCAATATTGTAGCTTCTAGTGTTTATATCCCGAAGTATAAAGACTCTTGTTCTAGGTAATAGAAGATTAGTAGATTTTTGTTTTTTTCATCTAAATACATACTGCTTTCTTCATATTCCCATACTTGTGTACCTCAACAATATTCCTTGTGTATTGTTAGAAAGAAAAAAATGTTGCTTTTATCTTTTTCCATGTGGTTTGGGATGATGTGAACTCCTGATTGACCACCGATCTGCAGCTTTGGGGTTTTTTTGAATCAAGTGCCATGCTGGGTTTCCACTTGCAAAATTCGTGTCTTTAGGTTTGACTTCTCCAAAACCCTGTATGTTACTGCAGCTTTGGACACTGTGCTTCTGCTCTGACATTGTATCAAAGGAAAGCTCCTTCCTGTCTTCAGTCCCTTTTTTTTTAATCCTCATATGTAAAGGAATTTAAATCAATTTAGAGTGTTCCAGGGATCACCCTATTTTATGGAGTGATTTGGAGCTTTTACAGTATGTCTGAGAGTGCTTGTGAATGGGAGTCATAATACCAGTGTTTAGCTGGGCATCAAGGAACAAATATTTTAAAAGGCTTAAATGGCCAAGGAAAGGTACTCACTCCTCTTAGCCCTCTACAACTTATGGGTGGGGTTGTGAGCAAAGCATCAGTCCCAAGGAGCCTGAGGGGGCCTTCCTTCTCACAGGGAGCAGTGAGGGCTGTGCAGGAGCAGAGGCACTTGAACTGGACTCACCTTGGTAAGAAAAAGAGCAGCAGCATTACTTTGCTAGAATATTCTGAGGTGAATTTATTCCTGAAGCTTCAGTTCAGCTGAGTGGTCGCAATAAAGGGCCGGGCTGGTTCAGGTGGAACTGACTTCACTTTTTCCGGTATCTATCCAAGTTGTGAACATTGTATGATTCTGTATTTTCCAAGTTGTGGTGTATAAATCATGCCGTAATAAATAGATCTTCACTGATCCGAGGACCCAAATTGTATTCTTTGTTATTTTTAGTTGAAAATTTGACAGTGAAGGGCATCAGAAGGTCTGTTAAATTTTCATAGTGATCCATAGTCTAGAAAGTTTGAAAACTTTCTAGACTATCTTTTACTGTAAAGACTTCATTTTTTTTTTTCAGACTTTGTCTTACTTTCTGTTGTCCAGCTAAAAAAACCAAACAACTCAACAAAGCTTTCCAGAATAAAGCAATTAAATCTATTCAATGCAGTATTTAAACTGTGCAGGGAAAAAAAGATCAAAATGTTTACAAGTGTATTTGGGAAGTCTAAGGTGCTTAAAAGTAAAGGAATTTCTACTGCCACAGAAACAGAAGTCTGTCATGTATGTCTTAATGGTTGTATCAGGTATCTGTGTAGCAGTGTTACTTTTTCTTTCTGGTTCAAAAATATCTTTACAGTTTTCACTTTTATTGCAGAAACACTTTGATTAGGTTAAAAATCAAAAAAAACAAGCCTCTACCCCCAAAAACCAACAGAGTTTTATTTTTGCTTTGCTGTAATTGGAGGAGTGGAAATGGAAGGATTTAGAAATTAAGGTTCAACCCCAAGATTGTGGGTTGAAGTAATTTTTGCCACTTTCTGCCCCCAAAAATTCTTATTGATACGACATGAAGAGCCTTCTGTCATGTCTCTTTGGTACCTGAAACTGGCTAGATCAGGGTGTATGTTTACACCTTGGTGGCTGACTGAGACTGACATTAGGTTTTCTCTTTGAGCCATCTATTGGTGGCATCATCTTCATCATTCGTGATCCATCGGTTGAGTCCTGAGTTCCACAGCACATTTAAAATGTTGTGGCAAGGATTTGCTATTTGTAAGCGGGTTCAGAGTGCCGCTGTTGGTTCATTTTTAGGGATATTTATTAGGGCCAGTGAGACAAAATGTATTTGGTGTGGCAAGGTTGGGTGTTGTCACGTGCAGATCCTCATATAGAGATAATCTTAAATGCTGGTTTGTCTCTAAGTACATGAGCATGATTTATTCATTATCTTGATCACTGGTGTATGCATGAGTGGCAGGAGGAATACACAACTGCATTGTGGAAAGACAGGATGTAGTTACAGATCTCTCTGATCCGAAACCTACTATGAATGCCATCCTGCAAAGAGACTCTTATTTTGGACTGAATACTTAATGTGTGGATAATGAAGGGATGTGAGACTAAAAAGTTTGTTAAGTGACTGAGGAAATGTTGGGGCCTTTGTTTAAATCCCACATGTGACTTCTGCCCTTCATGCCAGGCTGAGATGTACGGGAATGTGCTTTTGAAGGAGCATAGCTCCATTTGTACTTGTCCAGTTAAAACCCCATGTCTTCTTGCCATTACATGTTATCAGATTCTAATTTATTTTTATTATAAACTAAACTATGAGTGAACTTCGTGCCACATGGTTAGGTCACTTCAATTCCTTTCTGCCTTCTCCTTCATAATGCAGCCCCAGTCAGATATGCTGATAAATCCTGGTAAGTGTTAATTTTTTTGACTTTTGCATGGTGATACAGTATTCAATATTTTGCACACCTTCCCTCAAAGAAAAATCTTCTTGTCCTTACACTAGAAAGACACATAGGTGCTTGATTTATTGCTACAGGAAATTTCTTTCCTGGTCATAGTAGTGACTGATAGTATTCAGTACAGTAAGATAGTGCATGCTGTTTTAGTCTACACCAACAGAATGAAAGCACCAAAAGAACATGAAAGCGTTGTCTTGGATGTGTCAGTGTTTTATGCAAGACTGTTAGGTATTTTGTTTCTCCATTTGCCTAGATATGTGCTTGAGAAATGCTGACATCAGAAAGGAATGGCTGTAGGTGATTCTTCATTTTATTCAAGCTTTGACTTTCCCAGCTTTATGTATATGGAAATGTTGAAGTGTTTCTAATCCAAGACATGTACTTAACACAATTCAATCATTGTAATAGTGAAATTGGTGTATCGGTTTAAAGCTGCTCATATTGACATAGCAATGTCAGTGAATGGAAAGTCAGGAATAAATATTAATACAACTGTAAGGCATCTCTTTTTTTCACACTGTAACCCCATCTGCAGCTGATGGAGCCTCTATGGAGAATACCAAAATGCCTCTCAGTGCCTCATTGTAGGGGGGGGCTGTTGTCTTGCCTGTCTCTCTCAGGGACTTCCCTATGGCTGTGTTTTCAGAGCCTGTCTGAACTGGGCTAGAGTCACGCCTGTGCCCAAAGTGGCCCAGCCCTGTTCCGTGTGCCAGCTCACCTCTTGGTGCTGCTGCTATGCTGAGATTTCATTACTAAGCTGAACTTGACCATTTTCACATCCCTCAGTTTCTTCCCTTCTGGGTTACCACCCATCCTGACCCACCTCCAAGCCTGGCTCAGTGCACTGCTGCATGGATACTTGTCCTGGCTTGGAGAAGGAGATGCTGCATATGACTGGTTTGGCAGGATGAGGACTCAGGCAGGTTACAGGGCTGGATTATGATCCAACGTGTTTAATGGTTCTTGCATGTATTTCATTTCCACATCTGATATAAACCACTGAAGTAGAATTTTGCTTAAGACTGTAATTGTGATATCAACATTTCAGGAATAATACAACAGTAAGGAAAAGTATTTCTACATACTTGTTGATATGTATACTGTGTTTTAAAGGCTAGTGTCCAGACTGTCTGTTCCTTGCAATGGTCTGAGGAGCCAGCCTTAAGCTGAAGTGAGGAGTGAAGGGGAAAGGGAGGATGAGAGTTTCATGTCCTAAAATACTGCTGATAGGTAAAATAACAAATGTACCTTCTAATGTGTAAATACAGTGTATTTTGGTCCAAAGAGGGAACATCTCTGTTGCCTGAAGGGTGTTTCTGGCTTAGTGAGTGAGTCAATAGAAAAAACAGCTACCTGTATAGGGTAGTTCAGAGCAGGAACCTAATTTAACCACTTCGTGTTGCTCTGTGAGGGAGCCTGTGTCTCTCCACTGGCCACCTGGTGAGCCTAAGACAATTATCCTCCCCAGGCTGGTGCTGGCCTCTCTGAATTCCCCCTGGCTTTCAAAACCACAGCTGGATGACCAATGTGCCTTGCTGACAGCAAATTAGTTACAGGGTGTGTATTATCTGCTTGTTCCAGCCAAAGTAGGAATAATGCCAGTAAGAAGAAGGGGGTTTAATCTTTCAGATGAGCACCTGAATAAAGAATGTGTTATTTAAAAGTGTGATACTTTGCTTGTCAAGCTGCTGCCTTTTGGTTAGTAAAGACATTTTTGTTAGACTGATGGAGAGTAATTTTATTTGGTATTTCTACCTTCCCTTTTTAATTTAGTATTTTTTGCAGCACACTAAGGAGATTAAGTGGAGAGGTGTTTTCTCTATCTGCCAGCAAACTTCTTGTGGCTAGCAATAAAAACTTATGCTACTGGATGTTTTTCTGTATTCTTTCAATCCACTGTGATGCTAGTTTGCGTGGTGTCTCAACTCAGACCATTCATTGTGTCTGTGGGAAATGTGCTAGAAACTAGTCCTAATTAATTGTATCCAGCATTTGTGAGAGAGAGATTCACTTGAACTTTTTGTTTAGAGCATTTAGTGCTCTGAAGGCATCCAACTACAGTTTTACAGTTAAAACAACTTCTGTGGGCATCCATGAGTCGTTAAGATGACACATGGTTCGTGGCATCTCCTGAATAAGAGCTAGTTATGCTGGGAGGCTTAATGGGAAGAAAATCTCAGTGCATGTTTTTTCCCTCTGTGTGTGCTTGATTAACTATGGGAAGGTGGAGGAGGAGGGGTAGGAAAGGGCACCAGAAACACTTTCTCAATTGGCTCTCCCTCCCCTCCAGTCTTCACCTCAGAGATGGGGTTTTTGCACAGCTGTAAGGATTTCCAACAAAAATACTCTTTAGACTGTAAAACCACCTGCTTGTCTCCCCAAGACACAGAGCCTCCAACAATGTTGTTTAATGAGCGTGTTTTATTGGTCTTTCTGAGAGGATATAGATTTGCTGGTATGTGTCTGTCCAGGATCACCTGGCCAGAAACATATGGTGATATGCCAGAAACAGAAATCTTCAACTTGCAGCAGATGTGGTGGGGAACAGCATCTGAGTGAAGAGCAAGTCTGCCACATTGCAAAACAGCTGTCCCCGTGCTTTGTAATTTATCTGGAAACCCCCACCTGAGATCATGAATCCTTAAATGCCCCATCGACAAAATTCCTGTTCACAAAAAGGATGCTGTGTGTGGGAATATGCAGGGAAATGGTAGGCCTTAGGTGAATAAGCTGTATCCAGGATGAATCAACTGTAAGCAGCTTAAGTCTCATTAAACTGCCAGGGTTTGTTTGGAGTTTTTTTGGCTTTTCTTTTGTTTATTTTTTTTGCAGGGGTCGGGTTTGGCTTTTTTGTTCTTTGTTTTTGTGTTTTTAGTTTTTGTTTTTGTTTCCTTTTTGGTGTTTTGGTATTTCTTTTACATCATTCAAGTACTAAAAAAGTTGAAGTCATGATAAATGCCATTGTGCTTTGTAGTTTTTGGGGTGTAATTCACATACACTGTACAGAGTACTTTGTTCTGCATAATAACTTTCAAAGTAAGAGAATCAAAAAAGGAGAGATGCTCATTTTGTAAATTATTATTTTTATGTAGCTAATTGTATTATTTGAAGATATAGTCCAGAAATAAACCACATTTAATTATTTGAGTATTTTTGTTCTTATGATGATTCATCTCTGCATTTAGTGAACAGAATTTGAATAAAGTCACAGGCTTTATGTTTGGTTTTTCACAGTGCAGACCTAGCAGGTAAGATTCCCACTTAAATCAGTGAAACTTCATTCTTTATTTTCGTTTAGAAGGTCACTGATGCTAAACACTGGTGTTTTTGTGGTTTTGTTCTAGTTGTTCTCCAGCATCAAAGATGGTGAAGGTTTACAGCTGTTTGAGCAAGGCCATCGCACTGCCCACAAGCAGGAGTGCCACACCATGGAGGCAGTGAGGCTGGTGGAGTTCAACCTGAAGCAAGTGCTCACAAAGCTCATGACTCACATCTTTGGTGACGGTAGGTTCTTGTACCTTTTCCCCCCGGACTGCTCATGGCTGTAGTCATTTGGGCTTTTGCAAACATTTTGCTGTGATTTATTAAAATATGGATATAGATCTAATATCGATACCCAAGTGGAAGGGACAAAGACTCTCTAACTCGTTTGGGCTAGAAAGGGTGTGTTTATTCCAGTGCTGGGAAGCTGTGAGGATCGTTCCAAAAGCACAGCTCCGAGATTACAAAGCAATCCAAAGTCTATTTCTCCATGAAGGTTTTAAATATTCAGAATACAAATACATATTTATAACATAGACACCTCCCATTCCCTGCTTCTTATGGAAATTAGCTAAAAAGTCATTAAGCATGCATAGTCCATTCCATGAAATGGGTCGGTGGTCTCATAATTATGGGAGGGGTCCCTCATTGGATGAAGTAACTCTTCTTCCTCGCTATGACCTTTTTACCTTCTTAGTAACAATACATATGGCCTTGGAGAACTCCCAATTCCTTTCCCTAAACAGGTTTTGAATGGGATCATCAATAACTGTCTGGACCTTCCTTTGCATGATTCTTGTTACAGCGCAGCTGAACAACATCAGATAACCAATAATCAGTTCCCAGACCTGAGGAGTTTATTCTGGCTTCAGTTTCTTCACTTAATCATCAATTTCTTTGTTTAAATTCTGCTGTTTAAATTCTGTTTGCTTCCTAAACTTATTCTAACTAATCTAGTTTTTTTAACTAAAATCTTAATGTTTAAATGTTTAAGAAAAACTCAATTTAAATGCTTAAGAGAAACTTAGTTTAAATGTTTCAAAGAGACTCAATGTCTCAGCTGCAAAACACAGACAGGAAGCTTAGGGGTTGTGTTGGCAGCTGGTCATACAGAAACAGCCACATGGGTTTTTCCAAGAGGCCACACACTCCTCCCTGGGTTTTCCTAAATACTGGTGCACACAGCACCGTGTTGACTCAGCAGGTTTTTGTGAAACTGTTTTGGTGTGCAGCGTGTCAGGGAACGTAGTGGGTGTGAATACAGGTGGGGACTTGTGGAGAGCCAGCTGCAAGCAGTGGTCTGGCAGGAGCTGTGTGCTAAAGGCCTCTCAGCATGGCTCCTGCGAGGAGAGGCAACTCCGGCTCCAGCACAAAGCTGTGCAGGACCCGCTCTGCTTCATCCACCTGGGCCTCCCATGTCCCTGCAGGGATGGACCATGGGTGCAGCATTGCATCTGGGGTGCCTGAGAGCTTGGGTGCAGCTGGGCAGTGTTCACATCCCTCACCAGTGGCATGGGCACGGGCAGGAGCAGGGAAGGGGTGTGTGTGTCCATGTGCTGCTCTGCTGCGTGCGCACGCAAAGCGCCGTGACCAGTTCCCTTGGGCACATAAATTAAAACTTCCAGCTGAGGGCAAACCATGTTTGCTAAGTTTGCATCAAGCTGAAAAATAATTGTTTTTTGGTGCTTTCAGTGGAATGAGGAAGGGTAATGAATGTGTATATGAATGAAGTATTCTCTCCTCAGAAATACCTGCTTTCAGTTTCAGGAACTGAATTTATAAATGGCCTGAGTCAGAATTGCTGCATTAATGCTATTTCCTGGCATGGAGGCTGCTCTCCTGAGCTGATTCATTTTTCTGTTGAGGAAATACTGCATGGTATTAGAATGCATGAGGTATCTTGCCTACTTTCTTTAAAGATGTTTACTGCACTTAGAGCAGTACTTCCAAGAGTGGATTGATAATGATACCAAGTTCCATATATGACTGCTTGAATATTTTTCTGGATTTCTAAAGTTGACTTATAGCAAGCAAAACTTTCACCAGTTTTTGTTCTGTTCCACCTGGACAACTATTTTTAAGTTCCTCAGCTCAGAGCTTCTTATAGGTGCATTTTACTTAAAAGTGGCCTTTTGAAACATACGGAATTAGGATGAAAGTGAGTAACAGTAAGAATGATATATTTAGATCAACCTCAGATGCTGAGGATGTTTAAAGTGAGCAATTTCTAGGAGTTATTAGTGGTATCTCAGGCTGCAGTGACATCCTTCTCTAACTGTTGACAGATGCTGCACTTTAAGCCTTAGCATGTGGCTATTACTAGTTCTTCTACAGTCCACACAGTAGCTAGAAAGACATTAAAATGTACTGATAAATTATTTTAAATGTAGAAACTAAAAGCAGATGCCACCTTCTTACTGTAGGGGTTTTCTATTTCTATACCCCCAGTGTTTTTCCTGAAATACAAACACAAGATACAGTTATTGAATTACATTTAATTATAGATATGCATATATATATGTGTGTGTGTATTCCCCCCCCCCTTATCCCCCCCTCCTCATTCATGGAAATATTGGAATTAAAAGTATTCAAAGAGCAATGTTCATGTTAGGCACAAGGTATATGACATCTCTTAACTAGCATTTTACTCTTCACTTTACACAGTACTCTTGATTAGTTTGTATTTCTTGACTCCTGTAAATTTTACCTTAAAATTTAAAATGTGTTTAAATGTGTTGTTCTCAGAAAATTTCTATGTTTTTCCTTTATGTGGGTATTTCATAAGGCCCCATGTTCTGTTAAAAGCAAAAATTTCATTCCCTTTATACTTGACATCAGTTGTATTCTTTACAGCCTGTGCTGTCAGCAGAATACTGTAGTGAAGTTGCACATCTTTTCTAGTGGGATAGCATGACCACAGCTGCAGTAAGTGACTGAAATGTTGCATTGTCATACAGTCAACTCTTTTTCGTAAGCAGATTGTTTGGATTGTAGATTTAGTCTGCTGTGCATGTTAGTTTTGCGTAAACTAGATTGTACCTGAAGTCCTGGACTTGGAAACTCTGCTTCTCTGGGAATTGACTAGCTCAGGTTGATGATAGATTTAGGATCTCTACAGGATCTCTGCAGAAAGGTCATATCACCTACCTGCCTTTTTTTTTTTCTCTTTTTCTTTTTTTGTGTGTTGTTCTAGGTTAGTTTTCATAATATTTAATGAGATGGTTGTGGTCTACATGATTCCTGCCACACTATTTGGATAATTCAGCGCTGACAAAACAAAGTTGCTTATGTTATCCTGAGGAAGGTCAAAGGCTTCATAGAAATCTGCACTTACCTCAGAAGTTCATCTTTTTATGTCTTTCTGGATTTGTCAACAGGCAAAGGAATGACAGGTATTAGAGGAGGGAGAAAGTTCTGGAGCATGCAATCAGTTGTCTTAAAAACTTGACAATGTAAGGTAGTTCTTTTTATGGCATTTTCTGGTGCTATGACATGCCTGATTTTGCATTCTACAAGTGGTTGTCTTTCAGTTTCTTCAATTTTTCTGTCCAGAAGCTACTTCAAATACTACACCTAGACATCACCTTCCTTAGTTTTCGTCTGTTACCTCCATAAGGTGCACACTTAAAATCCACTAATTTAAGTTACACCTCTGTCGCAGTGTCAGACACGAACACGCGGACTCAATCAGCAGGTTAGCAGCAGGTCAGCCACCGAGAAGAGCAAAAGGGCCTGCCTACCTTTATTATCACACTTTTATACCTCTTCTAAGACAATCATACATTGGTGGATGAGGTTAACACCTCTAGCATTTTACAGGATAGGAACACAGTCTATCACCTTTCTCCGCCTTGGAGAAAGGAATGAACAACTATCTAAAAGTTCAGTAAACATTCTTAGCCGGTTAGAAAACAAGAGCTATGTTTATAGAAAGTGCATGAGAACTTCTACTACAAAAGTAAAAACATGGAGCACTGTGAAAACCAGGGCGACACACCTCCATCTTCCCATACAGATCTGCCCATGTAGGTGGTCTGTTAGTTCTCATTTTAGCTGCCTTGTAATAAGGCTGTCCAAGACTTCCTCATAAAGGTAGCCAGTCTTTCTCAACTATGGTTCTTTCTCTAACCCCTCTGTAGTTGGCCAAAAGCTTTCTGAACCCTGAGAGATTCAGAAGTGGTCTTACTATAGCAAATAGAAAATAATGACTGTGTGCTGGTTCTGTGATTCATTGCTTTACATGAAATGGCTCAAAATTCACTGCTGTTGTGTATTTATCTACCCAGTTCCTAGGCACTGGTAAGGGAAGGCAGGCGAGTGAGTAGTGCTGTGCTTTGACTGATGGGTTTGCCACTGCTGGTTCTCTCTGAACCACCACTGGATATCTTTTAAATCGAACACGCTGTTCTGGTCATTCTCCTTCTTAATTCTGTTGTACTGATACCTCCTTTGAGTACATGGACATCTCTGAGTGTAACAAGTTAAAAAAAAAAACATTTATCAAGGACATAATGGTCTAGCTAATAACTTCTGAAAAATGTGAACTAATGCTGGTTTATATGGGCAGCCAGCTCCTGTCTGCTGCGTGATGAATTATCTGAAACAACGAGGTGTGGAGTACTTACAAATTGACACACACCTCAAGAGGCCACAGTTCAATACCTTCTGTGCTTCCCAGCACCTGCCCTGCACCCCTCTCCTTTTTCTTCCATAACCTCGTCTCTAAAACTAATCCTCACAGCAACAAAGAGAATTTCTGGTCAGTGAAGACCATCTGGGTCTCAGGCTTTGTTGCTTCTGTGCTGTAGTGTAGCAATAGGCTGCTTTAAAGTGTTTGATTTATTCTTTTTTTCTTTTCTTTCTTTTTCAGTGCCTTTGGTCAAGCCTTTTTCATTATGAGACTAAATTAGGCTAGCACTTGTTTAGCTTAATATCTGATAACACCACTACTTTTGAGTGCAGGCTATGACCAATTGCTTACCTGGATTCAGTGTTCAGAGATAACAATAATTATTCACTATTTCCATACTGATCTGACATAGAAGTTACTGTATTGGGTTTGCATGGCAAGGTTTTGGTAGCAGGGAGACTACAGGGGTGGCTTCCCTGAGGAGGTGCCAGAAGTTTGCTCCATGTCTGACAGAGCCAGTGCCAGTCAGCTCCAAGATGGACCCAATGCTGGCCAAGGCTGAGCCCATCAGTGATGGTAGTAGCACCTCTGGGATAACACATTTTAAGAGGGAGGGAAAAAATCCTGCACGATTGCAGCCAGAGAGAGGAATGAGAACATGTGTGAGAAAGAGCCCTTCAGATACCTTTGTTGAGACCCGAGGTCAGTGGAGGAGGAGGGAGAGGAGGTGCTCCAGGTGCCTGAGCTGAGATTCCCCTGAGCTCACCCTGAGCAGCCCAGGCTGCAGACCATGGTGAGGTGCCCCTGCAGCCCGTGGAGGTCCATGGCAATACAGAGATCCACCTGCAGCTCATGGAGGACCCTATGCTGGAGCAGGTGGATTCCCAAAGAAGGCTGGGACCCTGTTGGAAACCTGCTCTGGAGCGGGCTCTTGGCAGGACCTGTGGCCCTGTGGAGAGATCCACGCTGAACAGGAGGTTCCTGAAGGACTGCACCCTGTGGAGGGACTCATGCTGGTGCAATTAATGAAGTACTGTCTTCAGTGGGCATGACTCCACCCTGGAGCAGGGGAAGAGTGGCAGAGAAAATGGGTGATGAACTGACCACAGCCCCCATTCCCCATCCCCATTGCTGGTGGCGAGGAGGTAGAGAATTTGGAAGTGGAGTTGAGCCCAGAAGAAGGGAGGGATGAGGGGAAATTGTTTTCAAGATTTAGTTTTATTTCCCATTATCCTACTCTGATTTGATTGGTAATAAATTAAACAACTTTCCCCAAGTCAAGTCTGTTCTGGCCACGACTGTAATTGGTGAGTGATCTCTCCCTGCCCTTACCTTGACCCATGAGCCTTTCATTATATTTTCTCCCCTCAGTCCAGTTGAGGAGGGGAGTGGTAGAGCAGCTTTGCTGGGGACCTAGTGTTCAGCCAAAATCAACCTAGAACAGTTATGAATGTGCACCTACCCACTGGAAGGACTCCCACGAACACTGTGAGGCTCTGAAACAAGCAGGTGTTTGTGGCTGATAACACAAATAATTTCTTTGAAACCGAAAAGTTACGGAGTTTGTGTCTAGTTGTCAGGCTTTGATTAGATTCAGCATTGTGCTCTTGTAAGTGCCTATTTTAAGGCAGATATGTGTCTCCTAAAATTTCTAGAAAAGATCAATTTTGCCAGTATTTCACAGGCTGTATGTGAAGAAATAAATTAGGCCGAATCAGGCAAATTATATAGTACTACAGGAAGCCTAATGATCATAATCCTTTTAAGTCCTTAGTGGTTTAATTTGCTGAGTTTAAGCAATGCCCTTTATTCTTTGGGAATATATTGAGCACCAAGACAATATTTTGTATCTAAATAATAAATGTACCCATTTATTCTGTGACACTCTATAGAAATGCAGTTAATGTTGCTGAAGGCTGAGCACCCTCTGCTCTTCAGTAAAGTCTTCTAGAGCCAAAAGTCTGAAAGAACACTTGAATATAAACTACAGAGGTATTCCCAAATGGCCTGGATACTGTATGAATAAAATTATTGTGGTATGTGAGATTAACTATTAATTTAGAGAACAGAATGAAGGTGTGAGTTGTTTCTTCATTGTGAATTTGTTTTGGTTTATTCAGATTTTTTGTTTGTTTGCTTATTTGCATTTAAAACAGAAGCCTCTTAAGTAAAAATGTGCATTAAAATTCAAAAATAAAAAGTGCTTAAATTCTCTTTTTTACCTTTTAAAATTTATTTTAATTAAGAACAAACAGCTGAGAAACCCTTTTTTTCCCAGAGCTTCATTTTTTAAGTAATCAGAGGATTAATAAGAAACCATTATCTGAATGTTGTTACTGAACAAAACGAGTTGACTATTCAATGTAGTTGCTACAGTTGCAAATGTTGCAAGCTAAATGAGGATATTTTATATGTGCAGAGCCCTAGGATTAAAAATGCCAAGATCAGGAAATAAATAAAATGTTTTCTGCACACCATACTACTGTATACATATGACTCTCTTCATCTATGTATATTTTTATCATCATGCAGACAAAAAAAAGCAATAAAGTGATTGCTGTAAGTCACAGTACAGTTGTGAATGAAACTATTGCAAATACTTCCAGTTTTCTCAGTTCTGTATATACGATTATCAAAAAGCTTTTTCATTATTCATATAATTTCCTGAGGTTGGTATTTTAAGAAAGCAAAGAAAATCTAGACGTACCAGTCTGTTTGTTTTGAAACCTGCCTTGGCCTTTGAAATTCCACAGCATCTAGAAAAGTTCCCTGTGACTATTAGGAGGTATTTTATGTTTTGACCATACATGTATACCTTTGTCACAATTTATTGTTTCAGTTTCTGTAGCCACATTTGATGTGTCAGAAGTAATCAAAGAAGATCTAGTCCTTGAGGCTACATAAAATATTTTTATTTGAAAAACTTCCAGTATGAATCATGTAATTTCATGTTTTACATTCCTTTTATGAAACAACCCCAAAAAAGCCTGACGATCAAACCAGGAATGTTAACAGTTGCTGTCACCTGCACTTCCGTTGCAGTGCTCCTTGTTTTCAAAGCTGGACCTGCCTGGTTCTTAATGATCCTAACACTCATTAGCATTTGGCTTAACTGAAGAGAAGATGGATTTGGGGTTAAGACATTAGCTTAGCTTACAGAATTTGCATTTCAGTTCTCTTTTGAGTTTCTATGGTTCATGTTTCTGAGACTTCTTTCCTGACACCTAATAGTTAGAAAAAATTGTTTAGTGAAACAAAGCTGCTGTAAATCATTAGAAGAACTAAAACTCATCAAATATAATGAGGGCTTTGACAACAACTCTGCTTTTAAGACCTTGCTCTCTTCTGGCTCCACTGCTCTGAGATGCCAGGACTTTCCTTGCTTTGCACAGTGGTATTTGCAGAGGTGCTGAGCTGGAGAGGATGGTGGGGACTTACCAAGTGGGGCTGTTCTCTTTCACTTACCTACAGGGTCCAGAATTCTCAGTGCATGTGTTGCATTCCTTAATAATGTACAGCTCTGAAAATATATTTCTATTTGTGTATATTAATATCTATTTTTAACTTTCATATTTAAACATATACAGAGAGAATAGCTCTGCATTTTAATTAAGTTCTGATGAAAAAAAATTACTTGCCTAGGCAATCCATAAAGTACTAAGTAAAAATTAAAGACTTAGCTAGCTTTTCCTGTGAGAAGCAGTTATTCATTTCCTGGTGCAAAGAATAACAAAATTACTGACTTTCCCATTATCTTGGCTCACTTTTGTTCGATGCCAGGTGGTTGCTAGAGTTTGACAAATGATTGATTTGGTTTCAAAGGGTGCTTGAATTGCACAAAGCATTTTTCATATTAGAAAAGACATGGTCATTTTTTTCCACAGGTTTTGAGATTTATCACCTTGCACAAGTGTTGTAAATTAGTTTGTTTGCTATTTATTTTCTCTGGATTGCTGTAATTCATGTCATTAGTTGAAGGGCAAGTTTTACAGATGGTTGGAGGGATGGCCTTTTAAGCATACACCCTTTCATATTTATTTATTTTTTAAACACTGCTACAGGACTGCAAGTCAGATGGGTAGATTGCTACTTCCCATTTACTCACCCTTCCTTTGAGATGGAGATCAACTTCCAAGGAGAATGGATGGAGGTCCTGGGCTGCGGGGTCATGGAGCAGCAGCTTGTTAACTCAGGTACTGAAACTCCTTTACTTCATTGACATCTCTGTTAGCAAACACTTCCAGCACAATCAGCTTCACAGTCTGGAATTCCCCCTTCTACCCTGGTGAGCACAGACATCTCTGTGTGGCAGCCACCACAAATTCTCCTCAGGTGGAATGCAGTCCTTTGCATGCTGTGATTTGAGGGTAGCAACTGAGCAAATGACCTGGAGCCTGCAAACAGAAAGCTTGCCTTTTATTTTGTGCAGTAAGGAGACAGACAGATGTCAGCTTTAAAAGAGAGCCTGCAAATCAGGGTATGCGGGGTTTTTTCTTTCCCAAGAGATGTCAAGTGCATTCTTAGTAACGACTTAAAAGTATCAGTAGCAAATAACATTCCCTAATATTTGGAATATCAAAATGCTCCTCTATATATAAAACATAGAGGAATGTGATATCTTTCGTACTGCTATTTGGTTGCTGGGTAAATGGTAGGTAGTTTTTTTCTTTTGTTTTGTTTCTTTTCTCCTCAGGTTGGTTATTTATGAGGTTGTAAATTGCATTAAAAGCAACAACATTTATTTTAATTAAAATTATTGCAGAGCAATGTCATCTGACAATTTTGCTTTCTAAAACTTACACGTAAGTATTAAAGAAGGAGAGGAGAAATTGGTGGATTTTTTCTAATTATTTTTATATGGAGAATTTTGCATGCTTGCTTTTTCATTTGCTGAGAATAGGCAATTCTTAGTAAGCACAGTACAGTGTACATGTGCTCAGTCCTCTGTTGTTCAGTGTCTTCCAGTACTATTTATTAGGTACGTGAGCCTTTTGGAATATGATCTGTTTAATTCCAGCAAGTGGGCTTTCAGATAGACAAGGTAATACTCAGTTGATTTTTTTCCCTTTGGTTTGCTAAGCTGTTGTTGTATTTTCATGTGCTCTAAATTCTTCCTATTGAAGACCAAGTATGATAACTACGAATTTCTTAATTTTGGCACCATTTACTTGGCACAGCTTGTTTTCCTCGAAGTTTGCTTGTATTTTAATGTGATCATTTTCCTTCTAGAAGGATATCCTCTTCCAGAATTTCCCCCCAATGAATTAATGATTTATGCTAATGTGCTCTCTCAGGTTATTGTCTTCGTAGCGTGGTAAATACAATACAGCTTCTAATCAGTCTCGGAAGTGAAAGACTGCTGTGTAATATTGTTTCCATTAGATGTAACACACCAATGTCTAGTCTTTCTGCTTCAAAAGCTTTTATGTTGCTCAACTCTTATGATTAGTTTCCTCTAATGGGTGAGAAAAGAGCTAAACTGTGTCTCAAAACAATTACTGTATACATTTGTGTGTGTGTGTGAATGGATGTACATGAAACACCAGAGGTTTCTGCAGCACTTTCTTTTTTGTAGCTTTCTCATGCGTGGGCTTCCATAGCACTTTCTCACCCTTGAAATTTCACATTTTTTAAATGTTAGAGCCGATTAGGATTTTCTAAGGGAGGACAGCCAGCCTCATTCTTAGTCATTCACTGGGTAATGGATCCAGTCTTCTGGGCCATTCAGATTTTCCATGTTAGCAGCAAGCAAGGTTTCTGTTGTCTTAGTGTGTAGATGAGCATGTACAATTTAGTCAAGGCTTCAAGTACTATCTTCATTAAAGCAAATTTAGCTATTGATTATTTTTAAGAGCTATTTGCACTCAGGAAAGTCTTCTACAACAACAACAACAAAAAAGAAGAATATGGTGTTATTTACTATTTTCTGACAGTGATAGTATTTCTAACAGCGATACTATTTTAAAAGAAAAACATAAACCCTATTACAGTGTTTTTATGTAATCATTAATAAAAATATGCAGTACTCTGAAGATGCACTGAGTTGTAAGAGATGATGTTACATGTTCCCCTAAGGCTAATGGTGCTAAACTGGAGCAAGTATTTGGTATAATATGAACAAGAAGATCATTTGGTAATCAATGTTCAGTAAGAAGTATAAAATCTAATTTATTGTACTGTTTAACTTACTATTTTTGTGTGTTTTCTTTTTCATCTTTATACCTGAATACATAAATTTAATAGGAGTGATATGTATGAATTTCGATATAAAGAAAAGGGGTTTTGTACTGGTTAATACTGGGAAAAGTATAGAAACTTTGCAGCATAGTAGGAAGTACTCTCAATTTTAGGCCCATGATGAGGATACAGGGAAATTTTGTGGTTCAGAAGAGCTAATTTCAATTAATGGCACCCAAGGTATGCATTTCTGTACTTCAGGAGTTTGTTATCTAAGATTTGTGAAGCTGGTGTTCATTGGTAGGTGCTGAAGTTCCAAGTCTGTATGGAGTTCTACAGTTCAAACTTTTGAATACAGGACGCTGCTCACTCAGAGGCTGTGATCACTTGGTGTTGCTTAGTAACTGTGAAATTGGAAGCAGTTAGGGTGTGATCCTTTGCTGATGGAAATCAATGGCAATGTTCTCAATGCTCAGTGTTGCAGAATATGTTAGCTGGGGACGGAAGCAAGTAAATTGAACTAAAGTTTACTTCAAAACTATGAGACTATAAACCAAATCATTTAAAAATAAAACCAAACCCAAACAAACACTTCCCCCCGCCCCAAACAAATCTCTACTCACAAACAAACAAACAACAAAAAGAAGAGAACTCTGTAATTTTTTTTGTAAGACTTTTCATTATGTTTTTTAAGTCCTGAGGTATACGATAAAATATTGTAAGGGTGGCACAGCAGATCCAACCTCAAGTCCAGGGCATTGCTGTATCATGATGACATCCCAATCCAGTGCCTGCAGATGAGTAGGACAGGCATGGTTATACTGATCCTTCCCTGATATGCTTCTGCAGCTGCATGTTTCCTGAGCTGAAAATTGCACATTTGTTTTCAGTAGTCATTGTGGAATTTTCTTCCATTCATTTGTTGAAACGTTTGAGTCCCAGTAAACCTTTACTCTCTACAATGTCTTAAATTGCCTAACTTATGTGAGGAATCACTTCTTTTTTGTTCTGACCAACAACTTAGAGATACAGTTGGAGCTCTTCTGTCATGTGAGAAGAATTAGTGAGTCTCTCTTTTTCCTTGTTTAAGCCACTTGGTATTTGTTTAGATCTCAGTTGTAACTCTTGTCATTGACTTCTTTCCAAGCCAAAGAGTGCTGGTCAGACAGTCCCTCCCTATGTGGGAGCTTATCCATATGTTCTGAGTCATGGTCACTCCTGCCTGCATCTTCTGCAGGCTTCTTTTTTCTTTTTCTGTTAATTCTTAGAATTCATTTTGCTGGGTTGACCTTTAATGAGCCTTGAGTTGGAAAAGAAGGGGAGGTTTTGGTATGATGATTTCTACAGATGATGGCTTTTGATTGCTAGCTGATGGTTGAAGCATCCTGGCACACAGCTGGACATTCAGCTCTGGGGGGCAGCTCAGGTTGAGGTCTCATTTCCTAAAATTATGAATCACAATGGCTGCTGTATTTGGGCTATCAGTAAGACGAATTGGTAGAACATTCCTGCTGTATGCAGATTTTTCTACCTTTCACATCAAAAATTAGCAGTGACATTTACAGTCTTACAAAACTGATTTTATTTATTTATTTATTTATTTGCTATTTGTTTTTTATTGTCAGCTTAAAAGGAATAGGGAATGGTGTGGGGGTTTGGAAGAGGAAATTGAATTTATAGCAACTGAATTTATAGCAAAGGTGGTTGTCCTAATTTCTTGCTAATTTTGTGAGTATTTCTAATAATGGAAAAATTGCTAACCCCCTCTAAATATCTTTATGAATACTGTTGAACGTGACAGAATGAGTTTGTCATTAAGTTCTTCAAATCATTACTTTTGTTTTAAAAGGTGGGAGATTGTCATGAAACGTGATTCTTGAAGTGTAAGCCTTCTCCATTTGGAATCCATTTTACAGATCATTTGCGGGACTTATTCCCAAAATTCAAATAGTACTAGGCCCAGGGCTGCCACCTTCAGCCAAATACAAGTCTTAGCATGTAGCACTTGTTTGACTTCAATGCTGCAATAAATAAATCTTTCTCATTCTTTACTCATTTATTGAAGTTCATTGAAATTGCTATTTGAGTGGAAGCAATAACTTTTAAGTTCTTAACTTGTCCACTCCTTTTTGGTTTTGGCAATAGGATTATCAGTTTGGACAGTTCTCCATGGGCAGCAGGTTAGTAGTTAATAGAAGAATTATGTCAATGTTACCTTGCAGGTGTGGGACTTTTTTTTTTTTTAAATTTATGAATATGTACTTAAATCAAATATTAGTTATGGGTGAGTTAGGTTCATATATCAAGCAGCAGGAGGTATTTTGGAGAAGGGGAAATCTAATATCTTTCATCTATCGGGTTTTTTTCCTGCTCATCTCTTGCCTGGTAAATTACATTAAAATGTTTGAGCAGATGGTGCATGTGGCTTCAGCCGTGTGCTGGCCCATGTTCTGTCTCGGCTAACAGCTCTCTGTGGAGACCTTGAAATAGTTAATGCTGTTGTATGTGTCTGTATGGATGTAGTGTAGAAGGGTAAATATAATGCATTTAAAATACATGTCTGAAACCCTTCAAGGTGAAATTAAAGCTACAGAGGCATTGGTGTATCGAGCGTCTGGGGCCTCCCAAGAACGTGAGGTAAAACTGTGGGATGGGCTGGTTCTTCCCACAGGAGCACCCAAAGCAATTTAAGTCTGCTGTGTAAGCTTCACAGCTCCGCATCCCAAATCTCTCAGGGGTCATTGTAGGTCACTGTCTGTCTCCTGTACAACCACACTGCTGTAGTAGCTTGCCTTTCCCAGCCCTTCCTGTGCTTACTCTCCTGGGACCACTCTGAGGTAGCGAAGTGTCCTCGTTCCTCACTTGTGGGCTGGAACTGAAGTGCACCGGAGGCTGACACACGAGCACCCTGCAGACAGAGTGCAGCTGCCTTAGCTAAAGTGAGCTTTCCTACAGTCTTTTTAAACTCAATAGAGAACAAAAGTCTTCCAGTCTGTTTTGAGTGTATGGAGCTTTTTGGATCAAGCTCCTGGGTGGCCTCTTTCTATGTCTGACTGCAGGGGGAGCAGAGTCTCCCAATTTAGACAGGTACCTGAAGGTAAAATTAATATCTCATGAAGATACAATGTCTCAGATGAAATAAAATTAATGGGAAATTAGGAAACATCTGAGTTTTACTGACTTCCCAAGGGTTGCCTGTTGAAGAAACTGAAGTTGAATCCAAGCTTTATATCTCAGCTCCTGGGTCACCTTTGTCTCCATCAATCCTTGTGATTTACATTTGCACATAAATACATACATACCTGTGTATATGTATAAAAATAAATACAGAATGAGACAAATAAAACAAATTGATGACCAATTAAATACAGAGTCAGACATATTTGGCCTGTTTTAATTTTGGTGTGTGGCTCTGTACCCCACGTCCTCTCCCCCAGTATAAATCAAAAAAACTGATTGTCACATCTGGCTAAGTTAATAGACCTTCTATTGAGCTGGCAGCCACTGAAATTTTGCATTGCTCAGTCAAGCATGGAGCTGGTGTGGAGTTGTGGGCTTTTGGAGAAAGATATGATTGAATTTTTATCTCTGTTCTTCAGATATCATACGGATACCCACAAATGTATGGATACGGTACATCCAGAGATGTGTGTGCCTGAGACAATACTGATCAGTTTAAAAGGGAATAAGTAATAAGGCAGAGGACCTGATTTTCCCTGAAAATCTGTGGTGATCCACCCTGTCTGTATGAGGAGAGGAGCTGTGATTGCAGTCCCCTGGGTGGCTAGCAGCAAAACATGTATATAGCTTTTAACTGAAATAGTTCATATGAAGGCCCAGTCATGTAAGTTGTGGTGTGTGGAGTGGCAATTAGGTGTTCTCAGTTGACTGCCACATCCTTTGACTGTAAAGGAATCATCCATTGCAAGTGACAGCAGAAATATTGGCGACTTTCTTGGCATCTTCAGACTAACAATTAGTGTCACCTTGCTTTGTGATTGCAAACATAACTGATGGTTTGTTAAGCATCCCAGTCCTGCAAAGGAAATAGATACAGCACTACTCCCCATGAGCTGAGCTGTAGCTTGTGATTTAAATTTAGCAGAATTAGATCTGGACTCTCAGGACTTCAGAGGTTCAAGTTTCTAAAGAGCATGTATTTTAAAATGGGGATGACTCTTATATAGAAAAGCTATTTCTTCTAACTCCTTTCTACTCAAGAAATTGAAGAAAGTTTATTTTTTGTATTTGTATGAAGATTTCTTTTTGGGTTTGATTTTATTTTGGTCTCTTTTGAACTGACTGGAAGGAAGTCCAAGTCTTGCCTTGATAAGTAATTCAAAACACAGAAATGAGTTATACAGAGGTGATGCTCCTGTCAATCAAAAGGCACATTGCTTTATTTGCTATTTGTTTCTCCTGTTCCGTTATCTCTGGCTACACCACCAGGTCTGATGTGTGTGTTGTGTTATAAAGTTAAATCTTTCCTCTGCCCTTCCCTTTTCCTTGTCAAGATAATTTGCCTGTTGTCTTCTACTTCATTTACAACTCTATTTTTAAAGCTGTTTTTTCAGCAAGTTTTTCATACAGAAGGAACCCATAAAATTTTTGAAATGTTGCTTTCTCTGATTTTATTACCTTTGACAGATTCATTATCTGTGTTAAAGCTGGGATTCTTCAAAAGAATTAATATAAGCTTGCTTCCAATCTGTAGTGTTTGTATATATTGAACAAATCCAGTATTCCATTTTATGACAATTCTATTATACCTATTCCTGGGAAATGTGTTATTTATTTACAGGGGTGTCTTGTGGAAGAAATAGTATAGGATTGATTCTTGGAAGTAAATAGTTATTATAAAACTTGGATGGCCATTTGAATTTGTGGATTTATATGATTTTTGTAGCTTAAGAGGAGTAATGTCAATAGATTTAGAGGGTAATTTCCCTTTCATGGTGCAAGATCACATTTTTAGTTGTAATATACGTTTCTTATCTTCATAATTTAAGAAAATACTTTGTCTTTATGCTTCATTTTCTCCTGCACAGAAATGTATGTGACAAAGGGTTAACTCAGTCTAACACAAACTTTGAAATCAGCAAGAGTGTTTATTTGACTGACTGGCACAGCTCTCCATTAAGTGAATGAAAGCTCCCTTCAACAGATGTGAGGCCTCTTTTAGTCCATTTGAAATCAAGAAAAGAAAAAAAAAAAAGGGATAGGCAGTTGCACCTTCCAAAGTTTCTGTTGCCTTTGAAGCAGTTTGCCAATGTGTATGTATTGCTTCTCCTTCCCTTAAGTTTTTTTTAATCGAAAGTAAATTAAAGGTTTAGTAATTCACTATGATTTGTCTCTTTGGGTTCCTGCAGAAGGACTAGAGCACCACACACAAGAGAAGGCTAAATAATGATAAATGTAGTTTATTAAGCAGCTCCCAAGTAAAAGAAAGTGGTACTCTCAGAAACCTTGAAGAGCAACAATTTATGGCACAGAAATGGTTTCCCTTGGCTTTATTTATGCAAATGAAAATACATCTAAATAATACTATTGAATTACTACACTGTTGTATGGTGAATGCTGAATGTTTTTAATCAGCCAGGAGTTGGTTCAATGAGCCTAATGTAATTCCTCATCAAGCTAGGATACCCTCTGGGTGTTTTTGTTGTGTTGCAATATTCATTTTTGCTGTTCCCAGGACATTTTTCAGGATTACCCAGCTGAGGCTGGAGAAGAGATTTTACAGGCATGTCTCTAGCTGTTTCTGACTCTGATACACAAAGCTCAGTTGAGACAGATTCAGTTCAGCTGAGATTATATCAAGCATTTTAGGAAGTATTTTTCTTCTCTAGATTGCAAACGCAAACTTGATTTCTTATTTGTGGAGAATGAGAATTAAGCCATCTGAAGGTGGTTTGGTTAGGATGTTTTTGTTGTGCCTCATTTCTTGTCTTTCAGGTTGTTAGTTGGTGAGAGGAACGGGTGAATGCAGGTCTCCTGCTGGAGCTGAACATGCACCTCTTCCCTCTCTCTGCTCTGCAGGTGTGCTAAGAAAATATCAAACCAGTGGCAGTGTGTGTGGGTCAGCCTTCTGAGCTCCATGCCATTTATCAGTGATGAGTTCTGAGGCACATGTCCTTAGAGAACAAGGGCTGGGGAAGGGAAAACCCAAGCGTGTCGTGGAGTTGAGAGAGAGTGGCAGCTTTCTAGTGATGACAGCCTGGCTGTGGGAGCAGGCCAGGCTGAGCCAGTGGCACCAGCCCCTCATGGCTCATTCCGGCTGGAGTCTGAGAAGATTGGATTGCCCAGCTGTCCGTGTGCCAGTGCATGCTGATCCACTGCTGACCACACGGGCGAGCCTTGGCTGGGGACCACTGTTTGAATCGCATGTGAGCAAACACAGAACAGCTCAAGAGCCAGGGTTGGGCCACAGCTGCTCTGTCATTACTGCCTGCCAACAGAGAACCTTGCATGGTGGTGTAAACTCTGGCTTTGTAGAAATATATGTCAGCCCCAGTGGTGCTATCTCCACTTGTATTACAAAGATTACCTTCGCTTCAGTTTTGCTTGGGCTTCATCTTCAGACACCCAGATTTACCTTCCTGTTCAGCATTCATAAACAGGCAGTGTCTACAAGCAGTAGAGAGGATAAAACCTACAAAACATGAATAAAAAGGTGTTCAGAAGGAGGTGATAATGCTGTGAAGGATAAACATTTTTTTCCAGAAGGAGGGAAAGAATCTAGATCAGGTTTGACACTTCCGTGCTGCTGGAAGGCAACTGCAGCACAATCTACAGAGAGGAGACAGCCCGTTCCAGGCAGTGTACCAGCTAGTTTGGGGCAGGATTTGCTGGTGTACATGGAGTGAATTGGGGAAAAAATGCCAGCCTTTATTAACACTTTTCCCCCATGTAAATAACTTCACAGATTACTAATAGATATTAAAGCAATATCTCTTTTTTCCTGAACAGAATGGATGTCATAAATTATGTATTCTGATGACTATCCAGTGAGCATCAGTAGTAAGTTTGATCCTAAATACCATGGCAGAGTCCGAGGAAACTTTTGTGTGTAACAACAAATGGAATTTAGTAGGTAATCATAGAAGTCATCTTGTGCCTATTTTCTTTTTTGGCCAAATGGAGAGTGGAGGGGGAAAGTGTTTGTTTGTTTCCTTGTTTTTGAGGTCATTGGGATTATTTAAAAACTTTAGCTGAGTATTTGAAAATCTAGGCAAGTTCTATATTCT
Organism: Monarcha castaneiventris obscurior; assembly: GCA_026261815.1. NCBI lineage: Eukaryota > Metazoa > Chordata > Aves > Passeriformes > Monarchidae > Monarcha > Monarcha castaneiventris. The sequence goes on along the minus strand of JAMPIT010000059.1, from coordinate 11,474,045 downwards.
CTGGGTGAAAATGTTGGCTTTATCAAGAAAAGAAAAAGTATTAAAAAAAGATCCTCATAAAAAGCCCATAAACTGGTGGCTGCAGTTTTAGAGCTGTTCAACTCTTCACCCTGCAATGACTTTTATTTCTGCTTTATCCTAAAATTGTGGGGAGACAGGAAAAGGTAACAAAAGAATGTGTTTTTCAGCCCTGAAGTTTGAGTCGCTCATTCAAAAGTCTTCTTTATTCTAATGACAGGGATTGTCACCAACACGGTAATTCAGAGCTTTTTCTGGTTTTGTTTTTTTTTTTAAGTGGATTTACTGAGTTTCTTTTAGAACAGTGATTGACGTAAAATAGCAGTGGGGATTATAACAGAAGAAAAGTTTGTAGGATCTATTTAAATAAGGCAAGAGACTCCAGCTAGGGCTTTGACTGTACTGGTTGAAAAGTATTTAGCTAATGAATTATTCCAAAAGAAAAAGTACAACGAGGAGAATCCTTTTCTCATATTAGTTCAGACTTGCTTAGCATGTTTCAAAAGTGACAGTCAAAGATAAACTCCTGACTGGGACTCCTTTTTTCATCTTGGGGAAATACAGTCTTAATACAATACTACTGCATGGTGCACAGCAAAAACTGTAATTGCCAGGATATCTCTGCTACTGTGTTAGAACCCACCATATCACAATCAAGACAGGAGCAGAATTACTCACTTTTCCAAGCGCTAAATTGCTTTATAGTCTTATTGAATAAAAGCTGATGATCTTAGAAAGGAAAACTGTGCACTACCTGTATTGCCACTTGCTGCTGCTGTTTTTGTTTATCTCATAAGAGGTGACAGTTCATGTTTTACAGGAGAGTTTATTTTCTCTAGGGTTCTCTGCTTGCAAGATTGTCCCGTGCCCCTCTCATGGTTATTTATTTGTTTGTCTGGTTCCTCACAGCCTGAAGTTCTGGTCATGTTCATAGGAGATACAATAAGAGGTGTTGCACATCGTAGGCATATGAGCCATAGAAACAAAGAAATGGGAATTTACTAGAGCCACTCCAGAACAAGAAGCTGGAGCTCACTTAAGCCATCTGAAGATGCACTTAATTGTACACTAGTTTTAAACAAAAGTTCCTGCGGCTACATTGATCTCAGCTTTCACACATCACTAGTGAAGTGGAGCAGACTGTGCATAAGCACTTGCTATATTCTGCATATGGCTGACTGGAGGAGCTGTAAGCAAACATTAGAAAAATGCTGTAGCATCCTAAGTAGATACCCTAGGTTGTTCTGTGCCATATATGTGGTTTTATAATAGTATCTAGGTGATGAGAGCGATGCACTGGTCACTATCTGCATTGGTTTAAATGTGACCCTATGAGCTGCTGTCCTAGTGGGACAAGAAACAAGCTGCTCTTTTATTTGGCAGCCTGTGATGCTGAGCAGACTGGTTTCTAGCTCAAAAAAAGTATTATTTGTGCTGTTTCTGTTTCTATGCAGCTGGTCAATACAAGATGATCTTAGTAGAAGCAAGCCTGTATATCCTGGGGTGGAGAGAAAGAAACACTCGATATGTATGACTGTAATTCAGTGAATAGAAAATAGAGCAGTTTTTGTGGTGCCCCATCAGCAGTTCTGTATTTGTCATCTTTGTGGCTGTCACAGAAGCACTAAGCCTTAAAAACAGGAGAGGGGAGAGTAGGGAAGTGTGCAAGATCAGTGGATATTCACGTGATTCAATGGCTGATTTTTAAAAAATAATTGTTATGTTATACAACTTTCATAAACACTGGTGTTGCTCTGGAGTTTTCACCAGATAGTTTGAAGGAAATATCTTTTAAAAACAAGAAGGAGTGCAATTAGAAGATGAGATAGATGGAAATTCGGGTCATCTTACACCAGGTGTAGGAGCACTTGCAAAAGTAGTACAACCAGTCTTTCCTATAGATGTCTGTGACTGCTCTGATGTTGGACAGAAAATGCTCTCACATTCTTGCCTCTTCTTCGTGGATCAATAATTAGATAAAAAAATTTTAACAACTCTTAAGAGGCCTGTCCCATTCTGATGCTCTTTATTGAAGTGACCATTGGGTTTCTCAGAGGAAGGGAAGGAACAGCAGCCACTTACAGCAGGCATGCCCAGAGCTTGAGGTCATGATGGCATTGTTTTTGTAGATTAAATTAACGCGATAATTCTTAGAGGTAGAAACACAGTTGCAATCATAAAAAAAGCATATCCTTCGCTTACTTTCAACAGACAGCCTCCTGTCTTCTTTCTAGGACACCTGCAGGTGTGATACTCAGCAGTGAGAGAAAATCATTAATTCTTTCCTTGAAAGACTCAATTTTGAAAAAGCTAGTGTTCCCCTACAATGACCTTCTTGCTGCCTTATGATACTCTGCAGGAAGAGAAAATCAGCAACTCTTTCCTTGAAAGGCTCAAATTTGAAAAGCTAGAGTTCTCCTACAGTGACCTTTTTTGCTGCTTTACTCCCATCTCCCTTTCATTATTTCTGTTCTCATGGGGCTTGAAGGAAAATGCATACACCTTAAGTTAGGGAAAAGCTCTGTGACGGTACAATTCACAGGTGGAGTTTAAGGAAGGTGAACTAAGGGACACTGAATCTGTAATTTCTTTTATGTGTTCCACACATTTGTGCAATACAGAGCTGGAAGGGCCTTCCCAGGCTCCCTGGAGACACCCAAAAGGCTTCATAGCAGAAGAGAGTAATTGCAGCAAGTATGCTGCCATCTGAAGGACAACCCCAAGAAGATTTTTCAAACCACAGCTGAGGAAACTGTGTCAAGGAAGTCTGACAGCAGGGGAGATGCCTGCATGAGCTCATCAGCTCTGTTCTCCAGTACTTGTGAAAGTCTTGTGCAACATACTGAATTTTGAGGGCTAGGATTTGTTTCAAGCATTGCTTTACTCCTGGTTCTGGGCTTATGCTTTGAACAGTAAAGGTGTGTGACAGGTGATTGAAGGCCTCTGTTGATGGTCTCTGACCTGGTCCATTGACTTTGATTTTCTTGCTCAACTGTTCTTGTAGAATGATAATTTTAGTTTGGGTAATCCAGTGTACAGACATGCTTTCCATGTCTGCACAGGTGTGAAATGGAAGCAGAAGCTTTGCTCTGGGAGAGGCAAAAAGCATGAGGAGGAGTCATTCTGAAGCTAAGGGTGGGATTGGAATAAATCCTGTGTTAGGAATAAGTATGAGAAATTGAGCACTGGTGAAAATGGGGAATAAGAAAGATGAAGTACCTGCTTCCTGACAGCTGAAGTTTAAGACACAGTAGCAACTGGAACTGGACTGAGAAAATGTGTGAGGAATTGCAATCTTTCTTTTTGGGTGTTTTTTTTCTAGATGAAGTTTAGGGGGTTTTGGTTTTGTTCTTATATGGACATGTCATCTGAAAAACCTCAGACTAAAAAAGTGAAGTCTAATGGCATAGAAGTGATGTATTTTTCCAAGACCTTGTATGCCTCTTCCACTATCCCTTAACCTTATTAGACTTCAATCTTCCTGCAGGGGAGTCTTATCTTACTGAAAACTCCTCAAACCTTACTGTTGGTCATCATGCAAATACCCTTACAAAATGATACTTCAGTGCCAAGCCAGATTTGGAATACCTGTAGGTGCCATAGTTTTGAGAAAGCTGTAATGTATAGATATGCTAGCAGTGTGTCTTCTTCAGCTGCTGAAGTGCATCCATTGTTTGATTAACTCATTGGTATTTTGGTGGTGGTTGGTTGTTTTGTTGAGGTTTTGTTTGCTTTTTAAGGCATGTGGGGAAAACATAATGGAAAAGAAAACTGCTTCTGACTATTCTCAGTAACAGAAATGTGGCCTATCTTTGTTGTCCCGCTTAGATGCCCTCTGTTGGACAGTAATAAAAATGGTGCTCCTATGTAGCAATTCTCAGCAGCATGCCTTAAGAGTTTTATAAAGCTGTATTATCAGGCACACTTTACAGAAGGGGAAAGTGTGACACAACTCAATGTAGTCACTTGCCCCATGTCACCTTACAATCCACTCAGAGAGAGACTGGCCCTCTTCAGTTGTTTGTCCTCAGTAAAGGCAGCATTACTGCTGCCTTGTTACCTTCCACTTGGAAGGTAAGTCTTTGTGTCATGTGGTTTGGGTTTTTTTGGTGCTTTTTCATTACAGCATCCTTTTCTGAACATTTCAATTAATTCTGAACATTGATCTCTGGCTCAGAAAGCTTGCTAGTGCTTTAGTGCTTGGTGGGGTTGGTTTTTTTATTTTTTTTTTCTTTTAATTTGAGAAGCTCTGAGCTGGAGGAAGCAAAACAAACATTCACTAAAGTATGTTCCAATGTTATGTGAGAACTCCCTAAGATTCATAAGACTTTTTTTTTTAAATATGACAACATATAGGGCTTATTGTCCTTTCCTGTAACATGATTGGCTTGGTGCACTTGGGCTGATGCATTAGAAAAGATTTGGAAAATCCTCCAAAACTGCATGTTAACAATTTATGTGGAATTCAATCGCACTCAAATTCCATGTGTTACATTATAGTTCATATGATTAAGTGCTGTCAAACTAGGAAAGATTAAGATATATATGGGGTATTGTTCCTTGTGTGTCAAGATGATCCCTGACTACCTGAATTATAGCTGCTGAAACATCACTTGTAGGCATATTATTGCATAATTACAGCTTCTGGTCTCAGTAGCTGACAAAATGCCAAAACAGCCAGATCCTCAGATCTATTCCTGTTGTAGAAGGTTCTGATATATGATAAAATCACTAGCTCTTCAAATCAATTCTCAAACATTCTAAATATATTTGTAGTCTTGGTTCCATCTGCAGAATGGTATGCAATTTCATACAGTGATATACCATTTGTCTCTGTCCTGGTGATTAGTAATCATGTACATAAAGTATGTAGCACTTTTTCTGCACTGAATAAGATTAGAGCACAAGCATGCTTACAGCTGAAAATTGATTTATTTGATTTGGTGTTTGCTTTCTTTACAAAACTTGCATAGTTAACTGCTTGGAAGACATGATACCTGTATTAAAACCATTCAGTAGCATTTGCTTGAACTTAACATTTCTGTTGCATTCACAGTCATCTTCAATTTACTTGTGTATGAAATGGGGATAATAACCTATTGACTTTTCACTTTTGCTTCAGGCTTGATCAGGAGTTGCAAAATGCTGTCATACCTAGCAATGGAAGTCAGCAAGCAAGTGCAAAGTAGCCTGGGAAGTCAGTGAATGTAGTCAGTAAATCTCTAGCTGGTAGAACTTGAGTGGCCTTGGATTTTAATGAGGAGTGGGCAGCCCATGGCATGGATGTCAGTGGTAGTTGTAAGCAGATGCTGAATGGTGTGCTGTAGGCCTGGCACAATGTTGGAAGCACAGGCTTCAGAAAACAGACAGCCTCTGGCTCCTGGGAAATGCAAAACTGAGCAGGTCACAGGAAGAGCTGTCTGATGTGGAAGCAAGATGTTGATGAAAGTCTTACTGTCAGCATCTTGTCTCTTTGTAAGGTACCATCATCTGGCCTCTTCTGAACCCCTACCAGCATGCCCAGTTTGGGATGGAAAAATACAGGCTGGTATGCTGCCCTTCTTAAGTGGACAACCTTGCTTAGTCCAGGTATCAATGATGGCTGGTAAAGCTTTTCCTCCAGCAAAAAGGTTACTTAGATGCTGTGCTTCCAGAGGCAGAGCACCTGTGCTGTGAGGCTGGCAGGGTTTTTTAAAATGCTATTAATTGCATCAGTGCAAGGAGCCCCCCAAAAGGGATTACTGTTCCCGAGCATGCACTGAGCAAGTAAAAGCTGCAGAAAGAATCCCCACTGCAGAGCTCACAAAAACTAGCACTGACCTGACAACTAACGAGGAAACAAACTAAAAAATGTTAGAAAAACTAATGTGAGTTGTCACCTTGGGTTTTTAAGGTGGTAGCCTTCTGAGTGTTACTGCTCACAGCGCTGTCAGTCAGACTGCTCAGAATAATGTCCCTGCTTCAGTGTTATCCAAGGTCTGCACTGCAGCCACACAGAGGAGACCTTTGCTGGGCATTATTTTACTGGTACATTTTTATATTTTTCTTTTTACTGACTTGAAGATAAAGATATATGCTGACTAGGCTCATGCTGAAGGGCTCTGCATTAGCTCTCTGATCAAAATTTAGGACCGTTGTCTACCGTAAAAATTCATTTTGAGAGGTATCCAACTTGAACAGTTCCAGAATACATTTGTCATTGTAGCTTAGAAGCATTCGATGTTTTTGATGCATTTTCAATCACTGTTTACAGCTCTTTAATGTTTTCATGGCACTTGGCTTGGTGGCTGTGGTCCTTTGCTGCATAGGTGGGTTTTTTGTGCTTTTTTTTTTTTTTCTACTCTCCCTAAAACACTCTGCTTTGCAGCAGCTGTGACTTGATCTCATCAAGGTAAAAAGACAGCATTTTTATTGCTGCTGCAAATCTTTCTGCACTGGGTGCTTATAAGTGCCTAGCAATACAGCAGCCTCAAACCCAGCAAGAGTGGTTGCAAAGACTCTGTGGGGGCAAAGTGAGACTAATGCCTATTTCCATCCCCTCTGGTGAGAACTGCTAGGAGCAGAGAAAACCCCCTCTGTCCTCCCCAGCACGTCAAAATCCGTCAGCTAGCTGCTAATTGCCTGTGCAGTGATTCACATGCCATCTGCCATTGCTGGGATCCTTTGTCATCTCTGGTAGGCTATAGGTGGTTCCATAAACTTCATGTGGTTCTTCTGTCAGTGGCACCGACTTGATGCAGTGTGGTACCAGCAGCAACACTGCTACGTGCAGAAATTATTTAGGAAACTATTTACATGTTGTCACCCTTTCCTTTGGTTTGAGAGGGCAGTATTCCCTGGGATAAGGAGCAGGGAGAAAAAAAGCAAGAAAGGTTATTTCAGTTGTATGCCACTAAGTGTTCCCCCACCCTTGCAGAAAGCAACTCGTGGATGGTGGGAGAAAGATGTCAAACAGAATAAAAAGTGCAGGGGATTATTCTGTATTTGTGTATCGCCCCGCATCTGCAGCCCCGGGGTGAGCAGATGAGAGCGTGATGCCGCGGTGGGGAGGCGGCGGTGCCCTGCCTGCCCTGCGCCTGGGCACGGAGTGGGGAAGGCGCCGGTCCTGTCACAACTTATGTAACGATTGCATAAGAGTGCCGGTGCTGTGACTGTCAGAAACTTGTGGCAAGGACAGGATTTTTCCCTCCCTTTGCTTCTTTATGGCTCGATTGAGAAGCGGAGTCTAGGATGCTGTTGTTTACTCCCCTGTGTAGCTGGAGATTCTCTCTCCTCCACTCAGAGGGAACAATGAGGCTCCTGCCTTTGTGTAATCCTGCCTTGTTTTGCTCTTAATTCTTATTTTTCTCCTTTTTTTTTTTTTTAATCTTTTTTTCCCCCTCCTTTGCCGGCATTTCTATTTTGATAGCCACTATTGCTGCTATTGTAGCTTTGAATAATTAAGTGTTCTATCAGCGTTTTCTAAAGCCACCTGGGTGACTGCTGAAATGCCACCTTGTTTTAACGTGGTCTCTTCAAGGCAGAGATGCTGCAGAATCTCATCTGACTTTTTTCCTTCCCCCATTCAAGCCTTCTTTGAGGATGCCTATATCCATCATCTATAAGTGTGACGTCCCAGGCGCATAAAACAGCTTAATATGTTAATGTGTTTGGAAACGGGGTTGTGAGGGAGAGGAGAACATGATCCAATGGAATGGTCCAATCGGTCCATTCCAAGCTGCAACCCCAATTCTGTTTTTTGCAGGGACCCAGGCGCACACCATTGGAGGGTGTCGTACACCTCCATCAGTGAATGAATTGCTCCGGGAACAAGAAGTCAGAAGGTGACTGGGAATGCCGGCCGCCGCATTCCCCAGACGAGCTCTTTGCCAGCTGAGCTGGGGTCACTCGGTTCACGTAGCTCGGACAGGCAGTGGCACTTCTGTATAATCCTGGCGGCTCCCTCCGAGGCGCCGCGGCGCTGATCCTTGCTGCTGCTGCTGGTGCTGCAGGGCTGCTGGTGCAGCGATTTGTTACGTTCTGCTTGTTACTTGGCTTTGAAGCAGGACGGGAGCTTTTGGCTCGCCTTTTTGTGCCGTACGACACGCGTGTAATTACCGGAGACGGGAGAGGCGGGTGTGTTCTCCGGGCTGACGAGGTGATCAGAGCCGTGCCTCCGTCCGCCCCAGGGCTCCCCCGGGGCCGCTCCCGTGCCCCGGCGCACCCGCGGCGGCTCCGGGGGGAACGAACGGGGCGGCAGCTGCGGGCGCCGGCCGGGCAGCGAGGGCCCTCCCAGATGGCGTTCTAATGTCCTTCCTCGCCCCCCAGCCCTCCCCTCCCTCCCTTCGGCAGCGCTGCCTCCTTAAAGGCAGCGGTACCAGCGCCGAGCTGGCCCCCGAGGGCGGGACGCAGCCGGCGATGGGCGAGGGGGCGGCGGCCGGGGCGCGGGGCTTTGATGGAGGCGTGTGCGCCGCCGGCCGCCGGGGCTTTAGTGGGTGCCGTGGGATTTGTCCGCAGCATATGCGGTGCTGTTAATGATTGAAAAATTACCACAACAATTAGTCATGGATCGCCGACGGCAAGGCCCCCAAACAGTGTGGACAATGTGATTAAATCCATGTATGTGACAATTAACTCTCCTGCAGGTTTATCCACCAAGGAAATGGGAAGAAGATGGACAAAAAAAAAAAAAAAAAAAAGACAGGCGAGAATAATGTGGCAGAATGGACCCGATACAGCTGGCACTATCAATTTTAATCTGACACTGAATTAATCACACTTGGATTAATCCTGTTCTTATTGCACCATTCTGGTTGCCTGTTTATTTATATTCTTCCTCCATTGTGTGCTACACAGAGGCATGACGGATTTAATTCCTGTCCGTTCCATGTTCTTAAATTTAAAAGGCAAATCCTTCAGTCATGCCGTGTTTGAGGTAGTCCGTGGCGCAATTATCTCATAAAAAACGAGCAGAGTCCAGATGCACCATGCCATGAATCCCCTTCTGTATCACAGCTGAGTAATTCTCAATAAATATTTGTTCACCCAGTATTCTCACTGGGTAGATCTAGTCCTGCCTGTCTGTCCAGCCAGCCAGACGTGCAGACACACAAGTAATGCTTTGCTCATGCATTTATGTTGCCATTGGGTAAAATTTGGTGCACATTGATTGGTGCTTCCCATTGTGCTAATGATTTTATTTTGAGAGAGCAAAAGCAACATTTTTGTAGTGTTTCAATGTTATGTTACTTTCCAGACTGGAAATGGAAGAAGGTCGGGTACACGAACCTAAGAGGGAAGGCGTAGAAGATCTGGCATAGAATTTTTGAAAGATTAAGGCTTTTAAGGGAAAAGAAGCACCAATGTTTACCATACGCTGCTGAAGCCTTGAAGGAGAAACAGTGTGTATCAGTAGACAATCTGCTGAAATTAGCCAACTGTGTGCCCATTCTAGCTCAGGAAAGGTAGTTTGCTGCCTGCCCTGTTGCTGTGCCTGCTCCCTCACAAGTGTCTCATCCACAAAGTGGCAAATGCTGCTCCATGGATTGAACTAGCTGCAGCTTAATTTTGCCTGTAACTGCTGCAGACCTGTCTCTTCTTTCTTCTCTCCTCATCCGTCCTTTCTTGTCTTTATTTTGTAATCTCTAAAGAATTCATTGTAACTTGGAACTCAAGTTGACTCGAGATGTATTTAGTCATGCTGTAAAGATACAGTTTTACTGCCTCATGTTAATACTGTGGTCTGCAATGCTTAACATTATTTTAAGTGCTCAGATTGCTAGTCTAAGTGTCTGACCTTTCCTGGCTTTTAAATTCCTAGTAAAAACATGTGGCATACGTAACTGTTCTTAAACAAGGTGACTTAAAGCCGTAAGTGTGTCAAGTGAAAATAAATAAAATCCCTGCTCGTTTATACTGTCAAGGTTTTTATCCAGAGTCCTCTATTATCAGTAACAGGAAAACACAGAATGAAGTATAGCTGAACCATCTTTTAGAGTAATGGTTCTTGTCCTGTTGCCACAGAACACAACCTGTACTCCTGTTCTGACCTGTGGGCTTAACTGCAAAGAAATGAGCAGGTCCTGTGGAGTCAGTGGGCACTGAAGATATCGGTGGCCTTGATATGTAATTCACTGCCTTAGGGAACCTTGTCTTTCTGCTGACAATGTGGCTTTCAAAAGACTGTTCAGGAGAAGGTGCATGAAACTAGAGGATGTGAATTTTGCTTCCTGCATCTCTTTCTGTGCAAAGGTATCACACTGCAGTGTGGACAGAGTGGATGTCCTATTCACTGATAGAAAAGTCCTAAGTGAAGGTCAGAAGAAACTAGGTCTTGTACATCCAGCACACCAGAAGATTTGCAGTAAGTTCTAGTCAGAATCTCAGCCTCACCCTCAGCAGTAATATTGGGCATCATAGCTGAAATAAAGCCAAATTTGAAATTTCAGTCAGAATTGCTTCTTTCATTGTGTCTTTTAGTCTTCCAGCCATTTCTCCCATTTTATATCTTTCTGCATCTGGGGTCCGTATCCAGATTTGGTTGCAGTTAATTTTTTTTTGGTCATCTGTTAAAAATTTACAGGGAAATAACAACCAAAAGTATTTTGAATGGGGAGGTATGTATCACCAAATGCTAGTGCTGGAAAGATGTGTAGTAAGCAGTGGACATTAGGTCTGGTCTGGCAGCAGTTTGATTGTCCAAAACAATAGGAAAAGGGTTTCTTTCAGGGTTGTTTTTGGTGATGGTAATTTGGGGTTTTTTTTAAATTTCTTTTGTCACATGATAAGATCAGTTTTAGGTTCTGATCTGCTCATATCTTCTGGCAGCTTAGAAGAGGAGCTGACTGTATTATAAACTTGTAGCAGGGGATGAGTAGCTCTGCTGGGCAGCAGGAATAAAACTGACTTTACATCAGTATCAAAATACTGTCTGTACAGGTGACATGAAATGCTAACAATATTAATTTAATTTCTTCTGTTATCTTCACCTTGCTCCTTTATTCCCCTGCTACAGTGTGGTGTTTTGCAGTTGAATTTTCTGCTGCTGTTTGATGGATAGCAAATACTTGCTGATTATGTAACTATTGACAACTATGGAAGTTACTTCTTTATGAAGCAATTTATCAAGTGATTAGGAGACCATTTATGTAGACTCTATTAACATAACACCAATAGTTGAGTACATTGGTAGGAGGAAAGTATGAGGTGATCTGAGGTGCACTTTTGAAGCAAACTTTGTTTTGTTTACTCTGAGACTTCAAATCTCAAAGAGAGGGGTATGATGCACTAAAACATTACTGCTTCGGGCTTCTTACACTAGGTAGTCCATTGGCCAAATGCACACTACATTTAACACCCATCAGAGTTTACTTAAATTTAATTAAGATTCATCAGACTGATTTGCTGTGCCTGCATTATAAATAGAGTGAGACCAGCTTAAGTTTGCTTAGCAAGAATTGAGCTGCCTTGTGCAGTTCCAACCTCAGTAAGTGCTGTTGGCACGCTTGGAGTTACGAGTGAACGCTCCGCGTGCGGCAGCGCTTGCGATCCGTGTCAGAGCCCTGGGCGAGAGCATTGTTAAGCATTTTGTGCATGTGGGTGTGGGGTCAAGGAGCATGGTGGAGTGTGTGCACGTGGTGATTGCTTGCATCAATGTACAAATCAAACCCATGTTTGCTCACTGGCAGAAGAGATGAGTTTGGAATGGAAATGAGGTAAGAGGCCTGCCAACAGGAGGGGGAGTGTTCCGAGTGCACAGAACTCGAGGGTGAAATGGTGAACTCCCTGGTACCCAAACCTGAAGCATTGAGGGGATTCTTCTGACCTTTTCAATGAGGGTATTTCATCCCTAGATGATGTTCAAGTCATGATCTGCAGAGAGCAATAATTATTTTTTTTCATCATCTCCCCCTCCTGCCCCAATATGTGTTTTTCATTTCCCTTTGCACACACGGAACTGGATAGGAACAGTTCAATGCCCCAAGTACTGAAAATTATCTCAGTGTGGTTGTGAAAATAGATGTACTAAAGATAATTCAGTGTCAAAAAGATTGTAATAATCCAAGCATCCTTCTGAGTCAGCACAAGAGGAAGTAGCGCATGAGGAAAAAAGCCCCAAAACTTTGGAATTAAAACAGTTGACGAAGTGTTCACATTCTTCTTTCCCCTCTCCCCTCCTAAATGAACATAAATTTTACTTTTAAATTTTTTCTCTTTGAGTTTTCACTGCAAACACTATTTGGGTACCCACCTGAATGTTAAATATTCCTCTCAGAGGGAGAAGTGACAGTAAAGTGACAAGAATTAAGTGCTGGATTGAATGTGTGAAGAAAACATCATGCTTCTGTTGGTGCAGTGTTAATAGTTCTTTTATGAAATATATGGGTGTGGATTCCAAAGGCTCGTGGCACTGTTAATGTACCTGTAGCTTGGCCATCCTAGGAAGAGCAGTGGAGAGGAGGGTATTTGTTGACCCAAATATGGGTGGCTGTATTTAACAGTGTTGTGTTACCTTACTGGGCACTCACTGGTAGTTGCAAGCCAGCTCCAGTCAGGAAGCCAATAAAGGCATACTAGCATTTGGCAGTGCCTTTGCCAGTAAGTTCTGTCTTTCTGGACTTTGGGTTGCTGGAGTATTGTTATTAATTCAATGAGAATTCGAACTGTGTAAGAAGTAAGGAGACATAGAATCACACAATCATATAATGGTTTGGGTTGGAAGGGACCTTAAAGATCATCCAGTTCCAATCCCCCTGCCATGGGCAGGGATACCTTCCACTAGACCAGGTTGCTCAAAGCCCCATCCCAAGTGGCCTTGAACACTTCCAGGGATGGGGCATCCACAGCTTCTCTGGACAACCTGTTCCAGTGTCTCTCCACCCTGAAAGTAAAGAATTTCTTCCTAATAGCTAATCTAAACCTACTGTCTTTTAGTTTGAATCCATTCCCCCTTTTCTGTCACTACAACTCCTCGTAAAAGTCCCTCTCCATCTTTCCTGTAGGCTTCCTTCATGGACTGGAAGGCTGCAATTAGGTCACCCCAAAGCCTTCTCCTCTCCTGGCTGAACAATCCCAATTCTTTCAGCCTTTCCTTATAGGAGAGGTGTCCCATCCCTCTAATCATCTTCATGGCCTCCTCTAGACTCACTCCAACAGGTCCATGTCCTTCCTGGGGTGGGCACCCCAGAGCTGGATGCAGCACTGCATGTGGGGTCTCACTAGAGCAGAGTAGAGGGGCAGGATCACCTCTCTTGGTCTGCCACCTCAAGATTTCTCTATTTGGAGAAGATTGTTTTCTTATCTTTTGGGCATCAATTTGGTGGTAATTAAAGCAATTTTTTGCCATGTGAAACAAAGACTAAGGGATGACACTGCTATTCCTTGTGGTAGTGGAGAACAATTCCATATGGTCTATTGAACAGTTCTATTTTTAAGAGTTTAGACCATCCCTTGAACAGATTTCATGATCTGTGGATGCTATAGTATCTATAAGTGTAAAATATGATCTACAGGAGTGGAAATGGGGTGAATGAAAAGGCAGAGATCATATTTTACTCAAGGGTTGCATGGTGCACTTATGAGACTTTTGGGATGTAGAAAGCCAGTATAAAGGATCAGGTTCCCAGCTAGTGACTTTCACAAAGTTCTCTTTTTCTTTAGCCAACAGAGAAAGAGAGCAGACTGTAGACAAAACAGCCAAAATCTGGTCTTTTTTCAATAATGTTTCTATTAAGGTAAATTGAGAACCAAGTTACCGTTTTTTTATTCCTTTAAAACGGTTGTAAAAAAGCAGGCAATATAGAAGGTATGTAAATATGTGTTTATTTATGTGTCTGTATATGTTTATATATTTGAGTACATGCACACACAAACTCTTCCTATTTTTTTGAAGTGCAAAAAATGTATTCTACAGATAACATCCAAATAAAGACTGTGGGTGTTAGTACTAGCCTTTCTTAAAATGTGTATATGGAATTGGATGACTAAAGAAGTGGAGAGGAAAGATAAATGATTTATTGTAAGCTGTCTATTTGTTTTTACTTATGTTAATAGGCATAACTAATTAATGTATTTGACTGAAAAGCCTGGCTTATTCATATCTGGTTTTATTACAGAAGCACTGCTGTTACTCAACTTGCAAGGAGCATATAATATGAAAGTCAGTATACTTTAGATATACTGATACTTTTACTTTTAGATATACTTTAGATACTTTAGATCTTCAAGTTGCATATGCTACAACTTTCTGAAGACATTGATAAGTAGGATGCAGATTTTCAGCTGATATGCTCCTTGATAGACACTCTCTTTGTGCATTCTGTCACACCATGACAAGCTAGTCAATTTTGTGTGGGTATGAATTCTTTATTACAGGCAAAGAAAGCATTTATGTCATGCTTGTTCATATAGTGCCCAGCAGGAATCTTAGAAGAAACAGATCTGCCTGTACAGATTTTCTTGGTGGCAGCAATATCATGTGGTAGTAGTGAGCACTAGGCAATTCACCTGCCTGCTTCTGTATTAGCTGTACACCTCCATAATTACCCCAAGAAGAAAAAACCCAAATACTACAGCCTTGAAATAGGTGCTTGGCATGGATATTTGAAGCATAAAAAATTGCAGTTGCTAATCCAGTTCAGGGTTTTGTATAGGACCAATGCTTGTGTACTTGGTCCCTGTATAGTCTGAGACACCGAGCATGTTCAGTTTTAGTATTTCCTCACATTGCATTGTGCTGGGCATGGAACTGTTTAGCTCTCAGGAAATGCAAGTATATTAAAAATACTTTTAACATTTGCCCTTTCCTGCTCATAGCTGCCTTGCAAATATCCACCCTTCCTTAGCAGAAGTAAATTCTTTGTCTGACTGATTAACTAGGAAAAAAATATCTCTTGGAGACCTTTGCGAGGCCATTAGTGAAGCTTTCTCTTCAGAACATGAATAAGCCACCTGCCTTTCATAGCCCAAGGGAGCCTAAAGGCAGTGTGCGTCCTGGAGCACACAACAGAACAGCATCTGCATACTGCCAGACTGATCTGCTAATAGCCAAGGGAGGGAGAGAATTGATGCCAGGGGTGAAGAGAAATGCTGAAACCTTGCGAAGTGTTAAGCAGTGCTCACCTATTTATTAGACAGCTAATGCTGCCTGTAGCGTTACCAGTGGAGGATAAAAGAAGTGGGGCATGTTGCAGATTGTTAATTGGTCTTAGAGCTGCATGTTGTAATTACTAGCTTACTTTCTTCTCTACAAAGGAAAAAAATATCCCAGAAGGGACCAAAGCTGAGACTGTTTTCATCTGCTAAAAAATCATGTTGTGCTTTAAATATATCTATTATTTTTTGTTTAAGAAAGAGAAAAATAATTTTGCTGTCAGACTGATAACCTGCAAGAAGGCCCCTATCTGATTTTGACACCTTTAATGATCAAATGTTTGTCAAGGAACACAAGTTCTGCGTGAATAATATGTTAGTGTTTTAAAAATAATTCCACAACAAAGTTCTTTAAAGTCAACTTGCTGGAACTACACAAGCTAATTAGTGTTTGTGACTTTTATTGAGTATGGGTAATTTTCAGTTGACTGTTAATTTACTTCTATAATCCTAATTTTAAACTCTTTCTTTTTTCTCTGAGAGCTTCCATTTTACCATTATGGTCTTGCACTTTGGTCTTCTCCAGTTATCCAGTTTTTTCAAACTGTAGATTCTTTGTCCAGACACATTTTCTCTGTTGTGCTCCCATTTACTCCATGACTTACAGGCTAAGGGTGAAAACAATTGCAACATTAAACAGGAGATTATTAAATTGATAACTGTTTTATTTATTAACTGTTTTAAAATTTTATTTTATTTAACTGTCATCGATAACTGCTTATTCTTAGAAAATGTCCTCACAAATAAATCGGTTCAAAATAGTAAGGGCAATGGCTGGTGTTTCTTCTGTCCTACAGTCAATGCAGTTTTTTACCAGGTATTATCTAGGTAAGGATTTCACTCTTACTTTAAATGAGTAGGCAGTTTATTTCCTTTTCAGGCCTGTCTGCTTGCTGCAGATTGGTTTTAATGGGTTAGCAAACAGTTGCTGTAAAACTAGAGTCCTTGTTCCTGATGGGCAGATTCCTGGGGAGCGGGGGAGATAAGAAGGGGATGAGTATCTCATCCCTATGACTACCATTAAGTGCAGTATATGTTCTGATTACATGCAGGGGTAGAGTAGGTTTGCAGCCCTCTCTCCTCATCATGACTGTTTCCTCCAGTCCTGATTTGTGCTTGCAACATAGAAAAGAGAAATCTAGCCTACACTTCAGCATTTCCCTCCTCTATCCCTTCATTCTTCTCAGCAGGCACAAGGACTTCCTCTACCAGCCCCAGCTCAGCTTTCCCCCCGCTGGTGCAGCAGATTTACTTCCCACACGAGCAGCAACTTCGGCTTCCCCGCCAGCTTTGTTGGCATTTAGGGTAGAGACAGGTAGAACATACTGAAATAAACTTTCGGCTCAGTTTAGTGGTAATGTCACACTACAGCCCCTGTATCATATGGCCTGAGAGCTGCTTCAGGTGGAAGACATTCTTTCCATTGTGCATTTTTTCTTTTTTTCATATCTAGAAATAAATGAAGCTTTATGTTGGCATGAGTTCTTCCTTCATAAGAAGGCTTGTCTGTAGCTAAGGACTCACTGCACAAACACTTCTTCCTTGCTTAAAATAAAGACAGTGCCTTGAAAATAATTTATTTGGAATTTCCTTCCTAGCTTATCTGACAACTTAGCATGGTAGTGTTTGGTTGCTAGAGCTCACGCTTTGCTAGGAGACAGGACAAGCTTCCAACTGTGCATGCAGAAAGCATTTGAATTTGAATTTCAATTAATTCACGTACAGCATGAAATAAAAATGTCATGTTTGGAGGAGGGGTATTGTTGTTTATACAGTTTTGCCAGAAGACTCACAGAATAAATGTTTGGCTTGTACTACAGTGCAGTATTAGAACAAGAAGTGATTGCATTATTAACTGACAAGTCGTGAGTGGCCTGGATGCTTTCGTTTGTTCCCATGTAAAACTGCTTTGAAGATTACAGGTCTGTCTGTTATGTCTCTCATCCTTTTTAACATAATTTTCTGGTAGCTGTTACAACATTACTTGCCCGTGATAATTCACTGAGCTATCAGCTACAAATATTTGTTCATCCTAAGGAGGCCAGGCAGGTGTAAGAGCAAAAAGTTCAGATCATGGGGGAGAATATTCTGCAGCCTGAGTTTTTGAGTAAATTAGTATTTTACTTTTGTTCATAAAGGAGTTACAGTCAGAACTGTATTGATTAGTCTGTGTCTGTGTGCACGTGCTCTCAGTTGCTTGGCAGCCAGGCTTGGCTTGGATTTTTGGATTGACAGATGTAATGATGCTGGAAGGCCCACAGACAGGAGAATAAGTGGCCCCCAAAGGGCTTTGCTATGAAACACCAGCAGAAACTTCTATGTATCCAAACATGCACAGCTTCCACTAGGTGCAAACACTTGTTGTCAGGGCAAGGTTTAGGACTGCTAATGGATTTTCTCATTAAAATGTTGTTTTGAGCTGAAAAAGTTACTGTTATTCAAAATTTTAAACCTCTAAAAGAATATGGTTGATTTCTGAGAAAGTTCTTGTAATAACACAGATACTTCTGAAATACTGAAGCACTTCTTTTTGTGAAATGTTTTGATTTTTTTTTCATTGTAAGCCATAATGAGGGTTGAAAGATCACATTTCCTGAACGTTGTTTCTGAAACACCCTGAAAAAAAGAAAGGTTTAAAAACTCACTTTATTAAGGACAGATTTTATGCCACTGTTTGGTGGATCAGCCCAAGAGAAACAGTAGTATGTAAATACTCCCATGGCTGTATTAGATGGCATCTTGAGGTTCCATGCATCCTGAATGATTTTATCATCCTGTGTGACAGTATATGAAGACAGGACTTCTTTTCCACTCTTGTGTTCTTTGCTGTTACACGGACAGTCTCAAGGAGCTGCTGTAAAATGCCATGATCTGACCCAGAGTACTGTAGCATCACACCAAAGCACTGGATACTTCAATGTAAAAAAAAAGGCAACCAAAAGAGCTGGGCAGCAAAAAGGAGAATTCTGTCAAACTTGAATGAGAAAGGGAGGCTTTGAGACTTCAGATGTATTCATATACGTGACTTTAGGAAGATTCACATCCACCTGCTTGGAGGTTGAAGTTGCTAGACAAAAGAGGTGAGGTGCAGGTATTGGAGAGGATGAAGCTCTGCAGCTGAGCCCTTTGTAAGATGTGAATGAAGCAAAAGAGCTGCACTTAATCTCTTTAAAGATGGAAAAGAATAGTAACTTTAATAAAAATGAAGTGCAGAATTGAAGTTGTAATTTACAGATCAGTTAATTGATAGGTAAGTAGCAGTGAGGTTTTGCTTCTATCACATACTTTTTTAATTGATATGACTTGAATTGCCCTTACTTTAAAAATACAGCAGTGCTGTCCCATATTCTGACTGGCTTTCCCATTGACTACGCCATAGAATCGTATGTACAGGAATTGCCCAAGGGTCTTCCCTTGCTTGCTGCACCAGCAGGTTGAAAATAATGTTTAGTTTTGCATTTTACCTAAGTTTTGAAAAGTTCATTTGAGGCTTTTACTTTCACTGACATATGTAATATGTAATCCCTCAGGTTCCAAACTAATAGGAGTTTGAGGCTGTTGGGCTCTTAAGGAGCATGAAAACCAGCACTTTTTGTATTGATATGATAGTATTAGTGAAAAATAACCCAGAGATCAGTCCTGGCATGTACACTGTCATGTAAACCACTTGTAACTCTTTCTCCCTTTGAGTTAAATGATTTCTATGTTTTGTTAGGTTTGGGGGATTTTATTGATCACCCATTCATTTAGGTGATCTGCAAGGATACTGCATTGGCAATCTGTTTGTTCCTGTAGACCAAAAATATTTGTAGAAGCTGCATTTAACAGGGGGAAGGTGGGGAAAATGTTGTTTGTTTGTTTCTTTATTTTCTCCTGGCAAAGAAATGTGTGACCTTTATCTCCAGAGGTTTTAAATGAAGGAAAATTGGGATAGCCTTCCTAGGTTCATCCTTGAGATGACCTTCTAAGAGGAGGGGATGTTCTAAAATCGATTGATACTTCTGGTAGCTGAAAACTTAATAAAAAAAAGCTTTAGGGATTTTTAATTGAACTAAATGCATTGTCCTACACACAAGATATTATTGGAGCTTCTAGAAGATAGGACAACAAACAGCAGAACATTAATAAATTTATGATGCACCTACTCCTTGCTAGGTGCTTACCACAGTCTCAAGTGACAGTCAGATTCTCTGAAGACCTTGGGGTAAAATAGATATATCAATTACCTGCTAACAGTATGCCATCCTCTAAAAAATTCCAGAAAACTGGCTCTTAGTGGCTTACAGGCATATTTATATGTGTTGATCGTGCATCTTTGGTAGATTTTGAAGACAAGGTATTTCAGCCATTATTATAAGGAAACAAGCAAGAAAGATATGAGCAGTAAAATGAGATATAAAAAACTGGCCATAACAAAGCCTGTTCAAACTAGTCTTTCCATATATCTGTATTTCACCTTAGGCTTTGCTTCTGGCATTCAACATCTCTAAGAAAAAATCTTTGGTCACATTAATCTTTCAAACCTTTTAGTTGTTTGGGCAAGATGAGGAATGGGAAGGAAATCTTCAAAAGCTTGGGTAAAAGCAGTACTGTAGGAGTTCGTGTTAAATCTATTGCCTTTGATTCTTAATTTATCCATGAGCTTTTCCTTTAATAGAGAAAATTTCTACAGAGGAGGGTTTCTGTGACAGCAGTAGTCAGCTGGGCTGGAGGCTCAGGCTACAGGGGACAAGGGGAACTCAAGATAGGAAGTATTGGGGGATTTTGGCAATTTTTGTAGAATAAGAACACCATTTTTTCTAATTTACTGAAGTTACATACAAGTGTCTTAATTTATATTTTCATACAGTATAATATTAAAAATGTGCTATTTTAAGCATGATTTAAAACTATTCATCAAACTGGGGGAAAAAAATGAGCTGAAAATGTGCATTTATAATATCGGCATAAAAGACCATGCATTCTGTAAGAAGCAAGGAATATGTGCTTTCAAGAGCAGCAGCACTGAAAATATTGAGTGAGGATTAAAATACATCTTTCTGATCTTTTGTTACGTTGCCTGAATAAGCTCATATCCCTTTGAGGCAATGTGCTGTAATTCCAGTAAATACTGTGTAATCTTTGGGTAGTGTCTTAGTGATTTCTTTCTCCTAAAACATGTTGATACTTTTAATGAAAAGAGAGAAGGGACAGGGATTTTCTTCTGTTGCTAAAAGTTCCCTCATGCCATCTTGGAATAGGACCAAGGTGATTCCTGCCCTGAGGGTTTCAGGGACATTTCAGCTGGGGGCTCCAGTGGCATAGCCAAGTTCTGCTGGTTGAAAAGGTCCCTGACCTCGGCATTTTGTTTTCTTTCCAGGACAGGTTTTTCCTTTCCTTCAGGCTGTTCCCTGGCCTGTCTGAGATGTGTGAGGCAGTAGGTGTACATTCTGTTAATGGGACCAGGCTGGTGGAGTTTGGTTAATGGCCAGTCACCCACCAAAGTTGTGCTGGCAGACCCATGGGGAAAAGCAGGAGGCCCCCTGTGCTTGAGGCCCCTGCTGGGGAGAGGCAGGGATGAGTGACCGAGGAGCAGTGACCTCCTGCCCCAGCCACAGAGGAGAAGGGACACTCAGGTCCAGAGCCTGAGGCTCCGTGCCCAGTGGTTCACAGTGAGGAGGTGAAGGCTGGTGCTCGAGAGTGTGTGGTCTTCTTTGGCACTTCCTAGGGCCAGGCTGGGAGCTCAGGAGGGTCTGGGCACAGGCCAAGGGGTGTGGAGGGCTGTGAGCCTTTGACTCAGGAGTCCTCTGCCCTCCTTTGGAGGAGAGAAGCCTGAGGGCAAAAGGACTAAGAGACAAGAAACTTCAGGTTACGGTGAGAGACTGAACCACCCCCAAGCATACCTTGTTCCTGTATGATAATCCCTTGTATCCAGTTGGTAAATTGGGTTCTACCCCACCCCCTGCCTTTCCCATAGAAAGGCCCTGGATCTGCCCTGAATCAGGGAGTGGCTGTCCCTGGGCTCCCCTTCCCAGGGACTGCTGGACAATAAAGCTGCCTCTGTGGCACTGCCACACACGGCTCCTGTCTCTCTGTCCCCGAGTTTGCCTCGGGTGATCTCACACAGAGCTGAAATCACAAGAGCTGCAATCACTTGTAGCTGAGAAATCCCTCCACTTGCTGAGATCACCGCTGTGCAGGGAGGCTGCCTTGGCCCTAGAAGAGTTGTTCTTTGCTGGACACTCTTTCTAGGAAGGTCCTGGCTTTTGCTGCTTAACCAAGCATCAAACCTCTCTGCTACAAAGGGGCATGAGGTGGGAATGGCCCCTGCACCCCTGGGCAGATTGCTCTTACTTCTGAGGCTAAAGGTTTGTGTTCATGAGCTTTCTGATAAACAGACTTGAAACTAATTACAGTTAAATGTTTATTACTTTTTTTCTTTTGTTTTTTAGGTTATTGTATGATTGTCCTGACCTTTTCTGTCTGTGCTGGCACACAGTAGTATGACATGACGGACTGCCTTCAGCCAGCCTGGTTTCTAGAATTACTTGCTAGAGCTTCTGCCAGTGGTTTATCCTCTGTGCACATCACTAAATGTTCTGCTTTTGCATCCAAAGGCATCTTGGAGTCTGCAATCTTGTGTTAACCTTATTTTTGAGGAAGGGAATTTAAAAGTAGCAGTTTTGATGTCAGTATTTGTAGTAATAGCTAGACTGTCTTTTAAGAAAGCTTCAAAATTCACCACACTTGTATGTACAGCTTTTGTGCATCTCTGCTACCACGCCCTGCTCTTCAGAACTGGCCTATGACTTTGTTTCTCTGCCCTTGATTTTTTTTTCCTCTCCTTTTTATCTAATGGCAGTTGTTCCTGATTTTTCTGTGCCAGAAAGTTGAGAAGAATGATCTTCTGCGGCACTATACTGCTTGTCAGCTCTTTCCAATCCGGAGTTTTTATGAACAGTTTAGTTCTTTGCCTTTGTGCTTCTACCTCTGCGGTTTTGCTGCTGTGCTGGATCTTTCCCTAGGTGAGCAAGGGAGTAGTTGGCATAAAGACAGGAGTTCTGTCTTTCCTGCCTAAATAACTCCCTCTGACTGCATTTATCCAGCCCCCTCTTTCTCCTTCTTTCTTTCCCCTCCTAAGAAAGCTGAAGAGAAATGTTACATCCCTAGGCCCCTTTATACTCATTTGTGTATCTGTATTATAACAGCAGTGCTTAGCACTTGCATAATCTTGCTTCTCTGCATAATCACTGTAATCATTTATGCATCTGTTTTGTAACATGAGTGGGTCAGATTCTGAGACAGAGCAGAGCAGTTCTGTCTCTCCACTGCATTTACTGGTTCAGCTAGCAGTCGTCATCACTCCTCAGTGTTTATTGTATGTAGTGTTTCATGTGTTAAAACATCAGGAGCCAAAATCTTAAGGACTGCCTTTCATTCCTTTGATTTTGTTGGAGTTGTTTTCACACAAAAGGTTGCCCAGCTTTGGGAAGGGGCAATAGAGATGGGGTGACACAGCTGGTTTCAGGTTTGTTCTCTCTAATCATTTTAGGCAAGGTGAGCAGGTGGTGTTTGTACTCGTGGTGAGGAAAGCTGAAATTACCTCCTGAGCCACAGATCATGGGATGCCTCGAGAGCCTGACTGTCCTCTGCTCGCCTCTTCAGACTCCTACTGCACTGCAGATAAGCCTGGGAGGCTTAAAGGCCCTCTTTCCTAAATCTGAGGGTTGATAAACTACTGATAGAGGGAGCATTTCCTCGCAGGTTTCTATATTAAGGAACCATTTGGATGCTGGCTGCAGCAAGCAGAGATCCTACGGAGACAGTGAGCAATGTGTGTGTTAAAGAGGTCAAAGAGCTGCATCATCTGTAGTCATTACTGCGCTGCGCTGTGCGGCGAGCGCGGCGCCAGAGCTGGCGCCCTGGAGGAGCAGCTCTGGGTGGAGCTCTCTTCCTCCTCCATCACTCTTTTCTTTTCTCTGTGTTGACCTAGTTTATTAATGTTAATTTTATTAGTACATCGGCTTCATTTTTGTGATTATTAAATGCTTTTGGGGCTCCATAATTTGATTATTTCAGTGCCTTCCTTGATACAAATGAAGCTCGAATGGATGTAGCCTGAAAACATACTTTATTTTAACTTGATAAATCTTGTACAGCTAAACCAATTTGTGTTAATACTTTTTTTTCTTTTTGCAACCTTGCACTTATGTAATTTGTTTAGTGGTGAAATATTTTTTTCTTGTTTTTTTTACCCAGAGTGCCTGAAACCGTCTCTCTCTACTAGGTCTCTTTCTGTCTGAAAGTTTTAAACAGTTTATGTTTAGGGTCTTATGTAGTGTGTCCCATCTCTGTCGTGGGAGGCTAACAATCTGATTAGACATCCATTGACTGGCTCCATCCATTCATTTGCATCAATGCCTCCTGCTGTGCTAGCTTCTCTTGTAGTATCTTTTATCTCTGTCCTTTCACATTACAGCTAGTTCATTTCATCTCAGGTGCTATGATAATTTCCTCATTCCCTGTCTGTGCCACAACTTTTGTAGCCTTTCATTTTCTGCTGTATTTCTTTTTCTCCTCATCTTTCACTGCTGCTGTGAACCAGAATTGTTTTCCCAGGGTACTGGGGGAGGGTTTCTAGTGCCAGAAAGGAGAGATTCTGGCGCACCTCTCCATAAAAAAAAAATGATTGGAACTTCTGATGCTCCTCCTGGGCAGCTCATCTTGGTGCCTTGCTCAGCTTGCTTGCTCTGAGAAGCAGAGCAAGGTCTTTCTCTTTGGCCTTATGTGAGTCACACCTACTCTCTGAGTGGATGGGGAAGCACGAGGACTAATGCATGGCTTACCTCCTTCGGGGTGCAGGCAGTGCCCATGGGTTCTCAAGAACATAGCTTTGGCATCTACTTTTTGTGACCAGGAGGGAAAAGCAACAGAGATTGGGTTGGTGAGTGCTTCCCCAAGGAGGTCCAGGGTCTTCCCAGCATCCAGCAGCCACAGAGAATCAAGACTTCTTGGGTTAGAAGGCCTGAAACTGATGCTGGTTCACCCTGAGGCAACTTAAGAAGTTCTTTCAACCCTTGAGCAATCTCTTGCTGTAGATTTAGTCCTAAAAAAATGTAATGGCTCATTTTCTTATGCCTGACCTTGTTTCAGCATATCTAATAATGACTTCGAAGTAGTTTAACTGTCTTGTTTGGGGTATATACCTCAGAATATATACCTTGGAATAATTATATTGCAGTTAGAAAGGATTTAAATCACAGCTCAGCTCAGTGCTTGGTTTGGTATCTTCAATAGTAGCTTTCAGAGTTTTACAGACCTGTGATTTAGTAGAATAATGTAGGTTACTCTAAAATACGCCATAGACCTTCTTCCATTGGGAAACAGAGAAAACCTGACTTCTGGCTGGACAAGGATAGGCAGTAGGAATGAAGGACTTGAAGGACTGTCAAGCATGTTCTGATGCCCTGGAGAATTTCCATTACTGCTTTGGATCCAGTGCAGTGGGTCTGTGCAAGGCACAAAGCTATAGTGTCCAGTCACCTGTGCTGTGGCATTTGTCTTTTTCATTGTCTGTGTAATCAAAACTTGATGGTGTTTGTTTTCTTTCCTCAGTGTGAATTTAAGTCCTAGAGGAGTAACAGTTTGTTATGGTGCAAAAAGGACTTGTAACCTTGCCAGAGATTTTCTGTAATTAAAAATGAAATTGGAAATATCAACACCTTTCCTGTTTGTATATCAACACCTTTCCTGTTTGTTGTACTGCTTCCTCTCAATTTTCTGATAAATATCAGGGTTATGACAAGTAAGGAGCCAGGGGAGTCAGTGGTTCAGGGGATTAATAATTGGGTCTAGAGCTGTTCACCCTTAGGCCAGTCTGCACCTGGCCCAGGTAGGTAGTGACCAAAAATCACTGTCTGGGTACTGCTTAGTGACCTATGTGAAATGCATTTATATTTACAGGCTGGGCATATCACCAGTCCCCTGGGAACAACTGGCAGTGATTGATAGCCTTTGTGTTTTCCTCAGGGAGGCCAAAACCAAATCAAGCTTTTTCTTTCTCCAAAACTAGAGTGATTCTGGAAGCTGTCCTCATGCCTATCTCAGATGTATGGGCTCTCTGCAATATGCAGGGGGTCCTGCTAAAGGGATTCTGTCAGCCAAGTGCCTTTTATTTGTATTATTGGTACATATAAAAATATGTTTAGAAACAATCTCTGATGCAGAACAATCAGAAAACATTCCATGTCAAGCTTCACTAGGTAGGGAACTTTCATCAGGACCTTACTTACTTTGGTAATATGCTCTAAAATTTCATGGAAAATAAATTAGAAATACTCTAATCTAATATTAAATTAGTATAATGTACAGGTGGGTAGGATATACAAATGTCTAATGCTCAAACATTTTAAATTGGATTGATATATTTCATTTTAAGATACAGCTACTGAAATGCCAGTTTGAATGAACCCTTGTTAGCTCTCTCCTGAAATACTTTCCAAAAGTCTTTGTGGAATTAAGTGATTGCACTTATAGGACAAGGAAAGATGTTTCTTTTTCACTTTAAGAGGAAGCATTTGGCTGACATGCTTCTAGCATTCCCTGCATGGTATGTGTGCTGCGTTGCACCTAGGAAGCAAGTAGGGGAAAATGTTATTTTTGATCACCCCAAGAAAGGAATTCTTTCCCATAAATAAAGCAGTTTATGAAGTGGTTTCTGTGCAGTGGTTTCTCTTTGTGGCAGAGATATTTTAGACAGTTGGCAGAAGTGATAGACCATCTACAGTAAAATGGAACATTCTGTCTGTGTTGGTGAAGTAGATGGTGGTAGTGTCTTACAGAGATGCTACTTGTACTTTCATCTTTTGCAACAAGATTTGTAAAACAATAAGAGCAAGTCAGGTAAGAAAAGTGGGAGACTCAATCCAGCCATGTTACATACATCAAGATTTCAGAGATAGGTGGACTTCTTGCTTGGCAAGAATTAACACTTAAATTCTAGTGGAGAGGGTTACACTTGTTCTTTTGTATAGCTTGAATCTCCCATATGTCCCATAATAGTGACATTTAGTATTTGTGGTTTTGTGCAGAGGGAAAAACCAGAGAGAAAAGGCTACTCTGGATTGTTGGTTTGCAAAGATAACAGGCAGGTTGCACCTGTTGCAGTCCTCAAGTAGATTTTGGATCCTAACAAATGGGATTGGAATTTTCCTGTGCAGGTAGAAAGAGGAGAGAAAATATCTCCTAATTATCTCCCTAAAATAAAGATTAAAAATATTTGAATGATGAGGGCAAGGAACTGTGGGGTTTTTTCTTTATAATGTTAATATGCCATATTGCAGTGTAATTCCACTTCTGCCAGTTAAAAGCTTATTAAGCTGCTATCATAGTAAATAGGTTATTAACATTGAAAATGAATGTCACCAGCATCATTGAAAATTCTTTCAATTCCCTTAATATCTCTTAAATGCTCAGTATAATGTACCAATCTGCCTCAGTTTGGGATCTGAGAAATTATATGTCCTTAAAAAAAATTCAGAAAACTCTTTTTTGTCACTACATTTTGCATTTCCCAAATGCAATAGAATAGAGAATTTAAATATTTGAATGCAGTATTTAGAAATCTGTCCACCCAATAATTTGACATTACTTCATTTGGAATCAAATTGCTTTTCTTCTTTCTATTTTCCTATATCCTGCTGAAGCTGACTCCAAGTTAGAAAGAATATGTCTAATTACTGCAACTTGGTTTTCAAAAAGAAAATTTGCTATTCTTCTGATATTTTTAATAGGTTATAAGAAGTTAAAACTACTGTCAGAGTAGGATCCCGAAATTCTTGTGTTCTTGATGAAGAAAATAGTCGTACTTAGTAACAGAGGGATCAAAGATAATCTTGGATGCAGCTATTCAATTTGCATGTTTGAAAATCAAGAGTAATTCTCCTGAAATTTATGGATTTTAATCCTCAGCAGAAGCAGTTCCAAAGCAACAAGCTGAATGTAAATCATTGAATGCTTAGCTTTTTAATTTGACTTGTTTTTGAAATATTTATTTTAGAATTTTTTCTACCTTTCCAGGCAGACAAATCATCAAAGGTACAGAAACAAGCCAAGAGGTTGTTTGTATAATCCTTTCAGATCTTAAAACTCTCACTAAGTAAAAGTTTTGTTTGTTTTTTTCTTGGATTGCTGAATGTGGCTATGTTTTGGTAGTGTTGAAACTTTTAAACAGAATATACCAGTGGCATGGGACAAATGCAAAATGGCAAGAAATAAAGCAGAAGGTAATGCTGCAAAAATGACATTTTCTTTTTACTATACTGACCTTTTTTGAAATGCACCATCTTTAAAGGACACAAACAGTACTTTTATTTGTAGCTCACCTGAGCGATGGCATCTTCCATATCCTCTGTCCCCTCACAACTTACTCAGTAATTTTTAGGTTATATACAAGAGTTAGGTTGACTTTCACAAGAGTGAAAATTGTTACTCATGAAATAGCACAAAAGCCATAGCTGTGTTGTGGGTAAAGAGTCAGAAAATCTGCTACTTCTTTATATGACTTTAGGTCATTTAGGGCAAGTTGTCCTGAGGTTTTTGAGTGTTGTGACGCTCTGTGTCTAATGGGACTTGGTTCCCTGGTGCTGCAGGAGTTGTTTTGCCCCTGTAAAGGGAGGGAAATTTGCTTCCTAGGCACTTCTAAAAGGCAAAGGATGATGGAGCACCAAGAGATAAATGGTCCTTGGTGGACTGTCAAGTAGCACATAGAAAGGGCCTCACCACCCTTATGGAGCATGTGTTATATCACTTTATAACTCAGTTCTTCATCTGAAAACTGGGATGAAGAATGCTTCTTTCCTCTCATCTGTTTCGGCTGTAACCTCCTTGGAGTGCTTAGAGTTTGTTTATGGAGCACTCAGGAAGATGGGTCTGCAGTCCCATATGGGGACATCTCTTTCTACCAGGCCATTGCAGTAATAAAGACAATCAGAACCACCTGCAGTATCTGGATTTTTTGAACAGTTTTTAGCAAAGCATATGTGATATTTGCTTTATGTGATCTGAGTGTTGGAGCAGCAGAGAATGCAATGTCTGGACTCACGTGAGAGTCATTTAACATTTTTTTTTAAATGCCTCAAACAACTAACTTGCACTGTCACACGTGTGCTTAAAGTCCCTTTTCTTGGGAAAATATTCCAGTGACAGGCCTTTGGAAAGAAGGAAGAGGCTGTTGTTTCAGCCACTGCATTGAAATGCTGTCTGTGATGTGATCTGGAGTAGCTTCACAGCTCTTGTGTGTTTCTGTGTATTGCTCTTTGCTCCCCTCTCCATTTGCCAGGTGGGCAATGTTTTCAGGACCTCAGTTCAGTGCAGAAAACTGGGGCGCTGCAAGTTCCTGATTTCAAAACCTAGAAAGCTGACTATGTATTTAATACTACATTTCATATGGATTCCACATTGTTCATTTTTAATATATGTCAGTTTTTCAGAATTTGCTCACTAGTGCAGCCTGGTACTAAAAACTTCTGTTTTGAATTTTTAGTGTTTGGAGGAAACTAGTCAATTGAAGCTTACTGCCTGGGTCAGACAGCTGCTTCCAGCTCCTTGCCTCTCCAGAAGCATTGCAAGTTGTAGTCAAAGACATCACAGATGATGCCAATTTAAAAAAGCTGCTTAAAAATGTTAGGCGTGGGTTCGTTTTCTTTGGTTCTGCTTCTAAGCCATATCTTCAGACTGTGACAAGAGTTAAACATCACTTTTTAAACCCTTGAAAGCTGTAGATTCTTGTGTCAGAGTCTGGGAGAAAAAACCCAGCTCAGCTAAATATGGAAAGACTTGGTGAAACTAAGTGAGCTGGCAGCATGGGAAGACATTTTCTTTATTTCTGGTTTAGAAATTTGAAACAACTTACCCTGCTGAAACGTTTCTAGATTTGGGATCTATTCATCCTAGACCCTTTGCTTCTTAAAATCAAAACTCAGACCCCAAAATAAAAGCTGTTAAGGAGTAAAACATGTACACATGAAACTGCCTGTGCATGCTTCAAGGTGTGTTTTAACATGAGTCCTGCATTTGAAATTGTCATTCTGGGCTATGGTTATAATGAAGAAGGAAAAAAAAAAAATATTGTTTAGGAGGATTTAACAAGCAGGCTTCTTTTAGCTTCCTGGGAAAAATAAGGTAATGGGTGAAATAGAGTTTGGGACTGACCCCGTGCTTTTCACTCCCATTTTTGTAGTTCTTGTGAACATGTCTTGGTCTTTTTGTATCCCATAACTCCTGAGTGTAATAATGAGGCATGTGGTAGGTGCAAGTTTCAGTTTTCCAGATGGTGTGTTTTATAAAGCATTACCACAGGCAAAAGAAGTTACCCTTGTACTGCCAAAGAACTGGATTTGCAAAGGAACACCCCCACTGAAGAGAGCCCATATACAGTATTTATAAATTGTAACTAAATTCAGGAAATGGTGAAAAGGGAAACTGGCTGCTAATGGCCATGCTTAATTTTTGAAAGGTTTATGTTAATAAAATAATCAGAACATGCAAAGCAAACTGTCCCAGAAGCTCTTCCTGAATGTGAATTGCAGAGTGATACAACTTAGTGTTTCCTAGCTGCTCTTCAGTCAGCTTCTTGAGAAATGGTAAATGAGCAGAAAAGAATGCTGGAGGAATTAGCACTTCAGGGTCTTCTGTCATTCATCAAAGAGATGTATTTTCGAGCTTAATATAGTTTCACACATGCTGCCATCAGCAAAATTATTACTTTAAGATGTTTCCAAAGTTAGTAGGGAATTAAGAGAGGCATGATCTGAAACTCCAAAGACAATCAATCATAGAAGATGTCAAAGATTTCCTTTGATCTCCTATTTGTTTTCGATACGTCCTTCAGTAAAGGTATGAATTGTTGACTATAACCAGAACAAGGCATAGTTTTCTGAAGCAGCATTCCATCAGTAAGAACACTTGCCAGAACAAACCATCAGCTTTAGGAGTATGGGAGAAACCTTGTTCTGACACCAAAAAATGAAGTAGAGTTGTCAGCCAGAATTGAGTTTATTGTTTCACTTATTTACAGTTCTGCTTCTTCCTGTTCCAGTGTTTGTACGTTTACCTAACAAGCACAGATTGTTCTCTTTATTAATCCTTGTATTTTTACCTCTCCTGATTACTGATGAGTTAATCAAGTAGCAGTTCCAAGCAACTTATTCTTCAGAGTGGGCTAGCATGCTTTTGGGGCATTTCCTTGGTCCAGCCCAAATTGTGGTGATTTCATGACTTGGTGGGCTTTGGTCACACTGCTGGGGGTAATTTAGGATGTTAATACATAATGCCACATTTGTGGAGAACAAACTCCATCTTTCTCTCTGGAGATATAAAAGCCCAACTGTATGACATTGTTCTGAGTAACCTGCTCTAAATGACCCTGCTTTCAACAGGAAGGGTTTGACTAGATCATCTCCAGAGGTCTCTTCCCACTGCAGCCATTCTGTGAAGGAGTTGGTATCAGGTAATAGAGGATATCTAGTACTTTTACCTCGGAAATATGTGAAATAAGGAGGGATCCACAAGTACTCCATGTATGATGTGTCTGCTCACAGAAGTGCTCTTTAGGACTCACTTCACTCTGACATTTTCTGTGTTCTGAGTCAGATTGCATTGTCTTAGTTTCAGGCTTGGAAGTGGATTGACTGGAAGATGTTTGACCACCATCCTCAATTGTGCAATACATATTTCTGGAGATAAAGATGGGTGATACTAGCAGGAGAAAAGTTGGTAATGTCAGGGGGGAAGAAAAAGGACAAGACCTAGGATGACCTACTTCTCTACCATTCCATGAAAGAAGGACCTTAGTGGAGTGATGGCCCCCTCATTGTGGTAATTAACGTTTAGCAACTATTAAGGGTTAAGCTTTTAATAGGGATAAAAGATAGTTGTGCAAAGTAACCAATCATTTCAGCAAAGTTTTATCTACATAAGTAAGAATCATAGTCATAAATTACAACAAATAGAATAAATTCTAAGGGTTAGCAGTTCTTTTGCTCCAAAATCATAGTTCCTGGCATCAGGAAGATGTTTTTTCATTATATACTGAGGAATGCTTAGGCAGACCTGCTGTAGTACTAGTACGTAGCTGTCAGATTTGGACCTTCAAATGTGATAGGTCTCATCATTTTTATCCAGTCAATAAATAATTTAAACAGCACTTTGTCAGGGCTAGAAATACAGCACTTAAGCAATGTCAGTTAAGATAGCATAAAAATGCTTTGGATACATTGTTCTTTAAAGGCAACACCCTATGGATGTTTGATGGGAAGGAGAGAAAGACGTTATTTATTGATGCTAGCTGGTTAATTCATTATTTCCCTGTTTCTTCCTATTCCATAGCTTGCCATATCTCAGTATTCAGTGTTGTTAGTTACATGTACTTAGTTAAAAAAACAGTTTCTGATTTATTCTGAAATTAATATTGCTCATCAGGCAGTTTGCTTCAGAGATTGTTGATGGATCAGCTATATTGTTTCTCAGTCAATGCCCAAAATTTACAGAGCTGTTTGTTTTGAATTTTTGATTATTTTTTCATTTCTGTTATATAATGCTAATTAATGCTATTTTTAGTAATTATGTTCCAAAAATGGAACAGACTGCATTAAGTGGGACGAGACTATTTGGGAATTTAAAACACTTGTAGAAGTTCAAAAGCAAGACCGTATCAGGAAAGTCAGGTTGTAACAACAAATTACTGGCTTTGCTTTTGGTGTTAAAGAGCAGTTTTGTGGAGTAAAGCTAAGAGGCAAAATGTATATTTAAAGAATGTATGCTTTTGTAATTTTTCCTACTGAAAAAAGGCTTTGTATTCTCAACAAAGCATTTTATTTTGAAGGCTACACTCTTTAACAGTCTCTGTTCTCTGCTGCTTGAAGTTTCAGATTATCTTAAGAGCTGGTCATCTTTGAAATCTGACCTGGCTAACCTTTTTTTGTAAAATGCAGTAGTACTAACCAAACAGAACAAAAAAGAGATGCTTTCAAAATCTGACACTGTTGATTGACAGTATTGATGTTGTATGACACTTTTGTAAGGATGGTGGAATAGCAAAATTATTTCCTGATTCCTACCAAGATGGCATTTTTTCCATTTTTCATGTAAATATTGGCCAAAATGTGTTTAATAAATTAGCTACATTGCAGTCTCAGGGGCAAAAAAAAAGCCCTGAGGGTTTCAGAAAGATTTCAGTCCTTTGTTTAACCATTTTTCATACACAAAAACTGTGGTGAATGTTCTTATTAAATAATGTGTGCTTTCATGTATTCTGCTGAACATGCCGAAATTATTGTATCAGTGAATATATGAATGACCACTGATCCTGGATGCTGTTCAGTTGCTGGTTTTATTACACGTTAATTCTTCAAACCCAGCATTAACTGTGAATAACAGGTTAACAAAAAGACCAAAATGTACTGAACTCTGCAGATTGGGCACATCAGTTCTCATCTCTGTATAATGTGTGTAGCTGCTGTCAACAGAAGAGCACAGACACTTTCTGTCATAGTACTAAGAACATTTTTAATTAAGACAAAATGTATAAATATACTTTTCAGTGTAGGATAGTTCCTTTACAGATGAATCAGAATTTGATATGATGGTTTCCTTAGGTGTTTGCTGAATCCTCTGTTCTCCTCTTGCGTTCTTTATTCACATCCTTTATTCAAACTGTTTCAGAAGCATAACTGCATGCACTAAAACATTCACAGATGATGCAAGAACATTGCACCATAAGTTTTGTTCACAGATATTCCCAATTAAAGAAGGGCAAATCTGACGATTGTTTACCTTTGATGGATTTTTTTTTCTCCTACAAGTTTAGTCTTAAACAAAACAAAATAGTATCTGAAACATCAGTGTATTTCTTCTAGAATACTTGGGGAGAAGAGATTTTTGAATGTGTGGTCTTTGGGATCTGTTTGCAAATACAGTACTGCCTGACAACTGTGTCCTCCTCTACTGTCCTAAATGGAGCTCAGGCA
Source organism: Monarcha castaneiventris obscurior (assembly GCA_026261815.1). NCBI lineage: Eukaryota > Metazoa > Chordata > Aves > Passeriformes > Monarchidae > Monarcha > Monarcha castaneiventris. The sequence goes on along the minus strand of JAMPIT010000059.1, from coordinate 11,440,893 downwards.
AAAGAGAGGGTTTATCTCACAGAAGAAGACAACAAGCAAGGTGATACTTGTGAGAGTGTAGCTCTTTCTTTTCTTTACCCATGGCATTTGGTCCCAAGAGTAAGATCAAGGTAGAATCCGACTGCCTTGCTTTACTATCTTCTCTGCATTATTGTTTTACAGGGTTATCTCCCACCTCTCTTCTGGTCTGGATTGTTTCACACCTGACCATATCAGAAATGTTTATATTTAGTCATGTCATCAAGTTTTGCACCAGAAGCTGATTAAAACACAACGAGCCTTGAATTTGTCATGTTTTTGTAGCTGCTTCCCAAATGAGAATCAGGACAGGAAAGATGAACGTGCTTCCTTCATTTCCAACAGAAGAAACTCACGCAAGAAAATCTTGCATTTTGTGTCTGTTGTGTGGTGATAAACCTGAGTAGTGAAAATGAGTAATGAGTAACTGTCTTAGGGGTAATGGCAGTGCAACTGCACTGGACATTACTGGACACATGTAACTGGAATACTGCAGTACCATCTCATTCTTATGTCCTCTTGATTTTTTTGCTGTTAGTACTTAAAAAAGGTAGAGATCAGAAGGCCTTACATTTTAATCTTTCATTTCTACTACTGATGCCATTAAATCAAAAGATTCTTCTTTCTGAGGGGCCAAAATCCAAAATTTCCTTTGAAAATAATGTGAACAAGAGGTGATTTATCTTTCTTTTGAAATCTGTTTATGTATGTAGATTTTGTATTACATTTTAAAGAGTGTACTTCTAAGCTGGATGTGTGTTTATAGGTTTTTATATGTTTGACAATCTGGGAGGTCTTGATAGGTGTTGTATTACCCAATTTCATTATTGTACCTCTTTGTCAAAGAGTAGAGGGATCAAGCAAAATGAAAAGTGTTAATATACCGTTATCTAATGTCTGTGCTTTCAGCTTGTGCCACCACCTCTCTCCAGACAGTAGTTTGGGTTTAGGTTAGGTGAATCATGAGAGAGAAAGTGCAGGAGTCAGCAGAAGGGCAGGTGATACAACTTCAAGGTGGAAGGATGTTCAGGGCGTAGAATCTTACTGTGTAGGAAGATTTTTCTCTGTGAAGAAGAGCTGTAGTGGTGGAAGAGCTTTTCAGCCATGTGTGGCTAAGACAGAAAATTTAATCTTCTTGAAGAGATACAGGCTGAGAGGAGCTTCTGTGATATTTGCAACCATAGCAGATGTTGGGCATCTTTGATGTTGGTCCTGAGTGTTGTAGGAGCATATGCCCCTGCAGCATTGAAGGAGAAATGCTGACAAAACTTTCTTGCTCTGTAGTAGCCTCAATTCAAGCCTCAACTTCGAAGGCCTGGGGCATGGCCTGATGTTTACTGTTGCTTTAGGCCATCAGGAGATGAGTATTGTCTGTCCCTTTTTGGCATTATTCTTCAGGCTGCTCCTTTCAGCTATTGTACTGTACTGTTATTTTCTAAAGCGTCTCTCCTAAGCCTTGATCCCAAGTGTGTTTCAGCAGCATGCTTAGTTCTTATCAGCCATTTGGACTAAAAAACATTTTCTTTATAACTCAAAAAATATTAGTTTAGAAAGATTGTGTGTATTTGTATGGTGTGTAGACATCTATCCATCTATCCATCTCTGTAAATATGCGCTGTTGTGTATGTGATCCCACAGTCAGCTCCACTAACCATAGCAGAGATCTTATTTTATTTTTTTATGGTAAAAAGGATCAAATTTTGGAAAAACATGTTTCTGGATACTGGTTTGTTCAGTCCTTGTTTTTCTGGGTAACGTTCCTTAAATTTGCAGTGCTGATGCCAGATTCAGCATTATAATGTTGATATAAAGTACCCCGAACTATAAACATGTATTTTTTAATATGGCATGAATTATTCATAGAATCCTAGAATATGCTGAGTTGGAAGGGACCCATGAGGGTCATCGAGTCCAACTCCTGGCACAGGATACCCCAAGGATCACACCATGGGACTCAGAAGCATTGTCCAAGTGCTTCTTGAACCCAGACAGGTTTGGTCCTGTGACCACTTCCCTGGGGAGCCTGTTCCAGTGCCCAACCACCCTCTTGGTGAAGGACCTTTTCCAGATATCCAACCTAAACCTCCCCCAATTCAGCTTCAGGCCATTCCCTCAGGTTCTGCCACTGGGCACAAGAATGAAGAGCTCAGTGTCTGCCCCTGCTCTTCTTCTCACGAGGAAGTTGCAGACTGCAATGAGGTCTCCCCTCAGTCTCCTCTTCTCCAGGCTGAACAGACCAAGTGACCTCAGATGCTCCTCATATGGCTTCCCCTCCAGACCCTTCACCATCCTTGTGGCTCTCCTTTGGACACTCCCTAATAGCTCCCTAATAGCTTTTTCATACTGTGCTGCCCAAAACTGCCCCCAGCACTCAAGATGAGGCCGCCCTAGTGCAGAGCAGAGCAGGACAATCCCCTCCCTTGCCCTGCTGGTGATGCTGTGCCTGGTGCCCCCAGGACACGGCTGCCCCTCCTGGCTGCCAGGGCACTGCTGGCTCATGTTCAACTTGACACCAACCAGGACCCCCAGGTCCCTTTCCATGGGGCTGCTCTCCAACCTCTCATTGCCCAGCCTAAACACAGAACCAGGGTTGCCCCACCCCAGGTGCAGAATCTGGCACTTCCCCTTGTTAATCTTCATACAGTTGGCGACTGCCCATCTCTCTGATTTGTCAAGGTCTCTCTGAACGTCCTCTCTGCCCTTAAGGGAGCTGACAGCTCCTCCCAATTTAGTATTGTCGGCAAATTTACTTCATGTTCCTTCAAGTCTTGCATCCAGGACTGGGCCGAGGATGGAACCCTGTGGAACCCCAGTATTATTAACAGTATTACTTTAGTAAGTGTCCTAAGATGTGGCAGAGAACAACCCGACTTTTGTGGAGGTGCCCTTAGAAATGCGAGTGGCACTCGCTAAGACCCATCTACTTAACTATGACTGTTTACACCATAAAAAGAAATTCACTCTTATAATTACATTCAGAATCATAGAAAGCTGTTGCTACTGTAGATTATTTGATCTCCCTGGGGAAACTTCCATCAAACATAACAGCCTACATTTTTACTTTGTTAATTATAAAGCTGTGAACAAGAAAATGCAAGACAATCTCTACTATTCTTAGTGTAATAGTAGCTTCCTAAAATATTACTGCCTTTATGAGTCCCAGTGGAGGATCTTTCTTTGTGTGGAAAAAACCCAATACCATCCTCTTGCATAAATGAGGAAATACATTCCAGATGTATTAAGCAAATAATCAACTCACATTTAACATGATCTCTTAAAAATCCGTGGACTTAGGTTATCTGCGGGTTTGCTCATGTTTTTTTCTCCATCTCCCCCATCCAAAACCGATGCTGTTTATTCTTTTGAAACTTTAATTTGTGCCTATTTTGCGAGGAAGGATGGATTAAAAATATTCTTGTCTCTTCCTTGTGTTGATATGGAAGAGCAGTTGAGAGTTGTGTAGAGTAATGCTTCGCTTTTGTCTGCTGTTGAGGTCTTTCATAAAGATACCCATAAAGGTACTCAAAACCCAGTTGGACCCAGTTCTGGGCAGGCAGCTCTAGTTGGCCAAGCTTGAGCAAGGGCCATTGAACTAGATGATCTCAAGAGGTTCTTCAGAGAATCCTTTCCTTTGGTGCTTTCATATTTGTATGTTCCACTGTGATCAGCTCTGCTGTTGAGTGTGACAATTATAAATCATTATGGTCCTACTTCTGCAAGGTCTCTGCAGTTATACCCTTCTCAGTTTCAATGATGCCCGGTTGCTGGGCACTTCTAGTTGCAGGACTGAAGCTGAGCTAATGTCCAAAAGTAAACATTTGCTGAATTTTGAAACCGCCAGGCTTATGAAACCAGAGCTGCTATGATGTGCAGCTGCTTTTTGTTGTGTCCGTGCTCCCCCAAAAGCACACCTGGTGGAAGACACTTTATTGAACAGTAAAATCAAATCTCACAAAATTAGAACCAAGATAGCTGTGGGTGCAGAGTATTTACTGTTGGCTTCAGAAGTACCCCCTAGCACCATTTTACTCTGAATTCATCAACAAACCCTTGTTGTCACTCAGCTGAGCTTTGAGGTTAGAAGGCCGAAGAAAACTTCTTGCAAAATAAAAATTGATTAGTAATGATTTTGTGTATATATCTGGAGGATGTGCAATAGTAACTCAGTCCTCTGAAGCTTGTAAGTGATTTCTGGATGGTCACTGAGCACCAGATGGATTTGGCTGCTATTGTTGAAATAATCAGACCTGGCTTTTTTTTGACAAGCACCATTTAACAATGTGAGTGATGGCCTCGTGCCTTTATTTCACCAGTGAAACCTACACTTATGCTACCTTAAGAGACCAGTGTAAGCTTTTGGGATACTTTTAAATCTTTATTGATGATTTACACTTGTCTTACTTTTTATTATTGAATCAAATTTATAGAGGTGTTAAAGCAAGTGTATCAACCATGGCAAATACATAGAAGAGCCCCATAGTGATATTGAGGACCCAAGAGTATGTTTCTTGGCTTAGGCAAAGAGTATCAAAGTTGATATTATCAGCAGTCTTCCTGCAACATAATACTTTTTTTTCCTAATCACCTCCCAGTACTGTGTGTTTTTTTGTCACATATGGGCAAGCAAAAGTAACTTTACAATGCAGGTGAAAGTATCTGTTCTTTCCAGTGGTGACTGCGAGGAGCAGGAGATGTTTTGCATGAATGTTTTTGACTACATGTCACTCTGGCAGTCTTTTGGTTCTTCTGGTGGTCTTCATGATCACAGAATGCAGAGCAATTTAGGGGCAGACAACAGTACATCTTCATAACCATTTGTGTGCATTGCTAGAAGTGCAGTTGTGCAAATTCACCTTCCTTTCTTACTTCAACTATGTGGATTCAAAGGGAGGAGAGACTGATAAAGGCAGACACTGCAGTTTTCCTATCATAGCACGTCTGTGTGACTGTGAATTTTGAGGTCAAAAATTTGTGAGGATCAGTACACAGTTGTGACTCTGTGATAATAGCTGGCAGGTTTGCCAGTTTAAGCTGGTTCAATAAAGCTGATGTAGTGATTCGTTTATCTTGAGATTAGTGGTAGGAGCAGAAGACTGGGGAATAGCACACCAAGTTTTGGGTCACTGGAGGAGGCAGGTGTGTTCTGCAGTCTTGGCAGATGAGTAAATCCTCAGTATGTGCTGGCCCCAGACTAGCTGCAGCAGAGCTGGCTAGTGTACCTCAGCAAGAAAGAAGTGGGATAAATTGTTCTTTCTGGAGCTTGCTGTTGACCTGATTAGGAAGCTGAATTAGCTTGTTCAGGAGGTGGCCTAGGTGCCTTTAGCCTTTGTGCACCACAGAGACAACCTTGCAGTCTCTATCAGCAAGGCAGGGAGAGGAAACGGCAACTTTGATCATCTGAAAGGATTATCTGAATGTAGTGTACATTTTGACTAAAGGTGAAGCAAGGCATGAACATTGTGACCAGTGATTTTACTGAGTTCAGCTTCCTTTCTGTCTGCTGTGATTAGGTTAATTTCAGCTGTGCAGAACCGCATCATGGCTGGGCTCTGCTGAGAAATTGGACAGGGACAAAGAGCAGATGCTGGTCCAAACTTTCTTGCATCTCCTCATGTTGGGGAAGGCGTTGGTGCTGGCCTGGTTTTGCTCTTCTTGGTTTGCTCTATGTGTTTACAACCTTTGAATTTTTTTGATTTCTTTAAGGGTGAAATTTTCCAAAGTCATTCATAGGGCGTCTAACAAAAATTACAGCTCTTTGTCTGTCCTGACTTTCTGGTGTTTTTTGTGAATCTGAAATAAGGTGAATTTCATCTGAAGTGTTGTTACAGGGTGGTGTTGGATATCTTAACTGGTTGTGCAGTCAGTAGATGTTTGTATGCAGAACTGTGGAAACACAACATTTCTGATTCTTCTCCTACTTATGCTGCAGGAAACTAGGAACAGTAGCAGTGAAGCCAATGGTGTGTTTTGAAATAAATAAGAATAAGAACTGGGCTGATTTTTTTTTCTTTCGCCATTTGGTGACAGCTTAGATCTCATCTGGTCTGAATTGGCACGGCTTCACTGATGTTGGAGGAGCTTTTATACTAATTCACACCAGCTGAGCTTGTTATGCAGCCCAGTCTGTGCAAATGTGGGGTGGTGTTTTTTCCCCTTTTTACCTCTCCTTCTGCTTTCCATCTTGTGCTCTTGTGCTTGGGGATCTTTTGTTCTGCCCTTCGTGCGTGTTCCATTTCTGGCCAATTGACTGCACATAAACTGGAAGCCTGTTTCAGAGCAGAGCCTCTTTACATTAATCCGTAAGCTTATTTATTTTGATTCTAGGTTGCATAGATATGTTGAGGATTTATTTTAAATCCAAAATTAGGATTTATATTTTTCTATAGCTTTTTTTTTACTTATGAAAAGCACATCCTAGTTTTAATAGCTGAATGCATTTCTGCATAGGCAAGCTCTATTTATTTAATTTGATTTTTAAGAAGTCAAAATGAATACTTACTGAAATCTGCTGCTAGTGATGATTCTTTCTTGGAGTTTGGTGGAAGAGCTTATGTTTCTATTGTGACAACAACAAGTAGGAAGGATTTATATTCATGTAAGGATCACTGTGCCTTAGAGCCTATCCCATCTTACCTGACTAGTGGGAATTACATATATTTTGTAGAAAGAAAGCTTATGCTGACATATATGCAAACTTCATGTGATAATTATCCAAGGACACTTTGATTAATCTGGTTGTATTCTAAAGGCTGATGACATTTTAAATTGTTCAGGAAAGCAGGCAGTCATCATGAAGACAGTGCTTAGAAGCTAAAAACCTCTTATAATTACATGCAACTTGTGTGCAATACATCTTAGATACTGACAAGTAAAATGAAATTATGATCATTCTGTTGTGTTTATAATAATTTAATCCTAAGTCATGTCTGTGCAACTATAAGAATTTTATTGGATTTTGTGGTTTGCATTCTTAGAGGTATGCATATCTTAAAAGTATGTTAATGAGAAAGAGATGAAAGGAAGGTTATCAAGTTCTATGCTCCAGCTGAGGAGTGCTCCATCTCACCCTTCTGTCTCATGGCTAGTAGTATTTGTATCAGAGAAACACAAGGGGAAAACCTAGAGCAGAGAAATGTGGTAACCAAATATTCCATATCTTTTTTTTTCTAGCCAGGAATGCTTAGCAGTTTGCTGGTAAGGCAAAACATGATGATGCTTATTGTCCCACACAGACAGTATACTGTATGTACACTTACAATCATATATTCTATTAATTGTAGCTTTTCAATATATGTGTAATCTTGAGATTTGTAAGGAAGTATAAAGTCTCTTCTGAAAAAATGGACTATTTAAGAATTTTAAATGCAAAACCTGGATTCTTGCTTGTTTTCTGTTTGTCAGAACAAATTCCTCATAAACAGTATTGGTAGGTTATTGATTGGATGAAGTAATGTAAAACTGTATAATTAAGATTCTGTTAACGCAGCATCACCAAGTAGAATTTAGTACATTTGGAAGTTCAAAAGCTTCACAAAGCTGGGGCAGAGCAGAAACTTCTGTTGTACTGTGTTTTTATGATGTTGACATCAGTTTTAGAAATTAATAACTCTGAACTGTGTTGTTCACTTAGTTGGTCACTTGGTTTCTTTGAGGAAATGACTAGTATACTTCAAATTTCATCATTTATAAGACAAGGCTAATTGTAGCACTTCCCTAAGGCTTGATGTTTGCAAGAAGACATAAAGAACTGTGCTACAAAAATGCTTCATAAGCAATAGTCTTTCAGCTGTGCCTGGTTCTTGTCCCCCACTCTGCACTGCTCCATCACTGCTGGAAAATTATTATCTTTTATTGTTTAATTCCCTTTGGGTTTGAGATAAGCCAGATGGTGAGGTTGCCTTTCAGGGGAGTTTCTGCTTTGCATTATCAATTTTCCACTCCCTTACTGGTAATGGAGGAGTTGCAGCATGTAATCCCCTTTGGTCTAAATGGTTTTACATACCTGTGTGTTGATTTGATAATTCCTATTATTTCGTATATTTAATTTCAATTAAATTTTTGTTTGTTTTCATCAGGATCGGCTTGATTTGAGTGATTTATATCAGGATTATGACAGGAAGTATTGTATTCTTGGCACAGGTTTCTGCTTTCCAAAATATTAAAGCAAAATCCTAATAATTATTTCTAAAGATCTAAGAAAAGAAGGCAAAAAATGCTGTTTAACATTGTTTTCCAGGACTGTGTAGATTTTATAGGATGTGAAGCTCAGCACCATGTTAGCTGATCCTTTGCAAAATTCAGTCTCTTGGGTAATTGGACATATGGTATCTTCAGTAACTTGTGGGAACCTCTAAAACCTTGTTGACTGTAAGGATCCCACTGCAATATTCTGCAGTAAAGGAGTGTGTGAGTCCATGTGTGGAGTTTTGTTTTCATTTAAAGAAAAAACCTCTGTTTAATAGTGGGTTCTAACTCTAAGATGAAGAGTTCTTTGAATGTACAATAAATTATTAGACATTTTGGCTAGATGGATGGGAGGAGCTTGTTAGGTCTTACAATCCCCAGAAGCCCTGGAATGGGCACCCAAAATCAGACAGCTTCTCTTAAAGGAGATTTTGCAGCCCTTCTCTTTCTCATCTGTGAAATGGTGCCACAATCCCAAGAGCTGTGTTAAATATTAACTTGTTTGTCCACTTAGCCTTGAAATGATGAAGTGCTCCATAAATAACGAGTAACATTTATAGAAGTTCTTCTGATTGTGGTTTCATGAGGAAGGTAAGCCAGAGATGCTGTTTAAAGGATGTTGCCATATAAAAAACCAAAATAAGATGCTTAACCATTCACTGCAGAAAGAATTGACAGGGAGGTTGCATGTAAATGACCTCAGGGTGTGTTAGTTTAAAATGTAATCTATTGAGAAAGAAAATCACACTGCCATGTTTTGCCTCCTTTTTTTTTTTTGGCAGTTATGATACAATCTTCCAAGCTCCTTTTATTTTGAAGCCCACTGGAATTGTGTCTCATTTCTGTGTATGAAGTTTTCTGTTGAGGTTACTACTTTGGGCTTTCTCCTAGCTCAAAATTCCTCCTTAGCAAAGACAGAGTATGATTTTTCTACAAAGAATTATGAGCACACACACACAAAACCATCCTCACAGAGCCATGTATGTCCGAGGGGATCTCCTAAGCTCTGTGGTCCAGCCTCCTGCTCAGCACAAATCCAGACAGAACAGTTTGCCCTGGGCTTTGTTCAGTCACGTTTTAAATTGCTCCCAGCAGAGCCTGTACCCATCTATCACTGCAGTGAAGTGAGCTGTCCTGTCATGTCTGTAATCCTGGTGAGGTCATGGCTCTGGAACTGCGCTCAGACTTTTAATTCCTCCTGTTTGCTTCCCATGCTGTGTGCATGTGCGTTCCATTTGGCTTTCAGGAGAGAGGCAGAGGATTCCTAGAGCTGGTCATGCCACTTTATAAAACAGCTGTGGGTTTCCATTGACTTTAATATTAGGAAGATCCCTTGCCCAGCAGAGGAAAGGGTTCAGAGCCCGTGGTGGTAGAGTATGGAGGGAGTAATAGGATTTGAGTGGATTCAGTCTTTATCCACAGCTATGCTGATACAGCTTTTATTTAGAAATGCTGTTACTCAGTAAGTTTCAGTGGGTATATGTAGATGAACTGATTATGTGTTCAGATATTTCCTTACAAGATGTACAAATGTGCATCAGCTGTTGAAAGATGACCCCTTTGTGTTTTTGTTTTGTTGCTTTTTCTTTTTCAATTTCCTGAGTGAGGGAAAAAGTTAGGAGGGAAGCGAGATCTAAGGCTGCTTTGTGCCGGAAAATCTGATGATATTTGCTGTAAATATGGAATATGGTAGTTGCCATAAAAAAACTTAGAAAAGGTCCATTAAAATAAAATGCAAAATAAAATTAAAAAGAAAGAACAAAACTGCCTTGCATATTCTTTCTACCTTAAAAAAATTACTAAAAAAAAGATACTATATGTTTCTGGAAAGGGATTAAGAAACTCCAGATGGCTGTTTAAAAGAAAAAAAATTAAAATGGGGGTGGAGAAAGTCAAGAAGAAACAGTTTCTATTGACTTGTTCTTTCTTTTTTGGAAAGGTCACTGAAAATTTACACAGTGACAAAATAACAACCCAATTAGTATCTGTCCTGTAAAACTAAATGTTAATTTATTTCAGATTCTCCTCTATTGACAAGTGGGACTGATATCCAAGATGGACTTCTCTACATGAGTGCAGGGCAAAAATTACCAGACCGGTTATGAGTTTCTATAGCAATTGCTGTCAATTTTCAAACTGTAAAGAAAAAAGATATAATTAAAAACTATCTGTATGTTTATTTTGTAGAAAGATTATTCTTTTAATTATATTTCTGACAGCTATACAAGACAGAATTTGGTAATGAGAGTTAATCTTAAAAGCACAGCATCCCCTTTATCTAGTGCTTAAAAAAAGTTCCAGTGGAAAATACTATTTTATTAATTGTCATTACATAAGAATTATAGAATTAGGGGGGTCTAACATTTCCTTTATCATTCATTTCTTTAGGTGTCCGTGGCACTACCTTTACAAAATTAAATTCAGTGCATAACAAGAGATTAATTACCAACTGTGAAAAAGGAATATTATTTAGAGAACTAGTGACTTTTTTAGAGAAAGGAATCTCTTTAATAAGGGGACTTAAATTGCAGTTCTTCAAATGAGCAAGATAAATGATTCTTCTTATATTCCAGAAAGAAAAGCAGATAAATAGTCTTCTCTGACAATTCATTTAAATATTTTAGCAGTGAATTAAAATACCATCTAATCAAAGCAGTATCCTTTCATTTATGTTTTATGCCTATCAGAGTATTTCCTTTCATACAGTCCATAAGGAAGACACAAAACTCACTGAGTGAAGGTTGGACCTTTCCCATTGATTTGTTGTGATACTGACACAGACAGAAAACACACTTGGGCACATCTCTCTGTCCCTGCTGAGACAGTGGTCTGTCTTCCATGCCCCTGCTCTGTGCATGGAACGAGGTGATATTTGGTGAGGAAGGAACTCTACTGAGGTCTCCATGTTTGGTTTTTCTTCTGTTCACTTCAGTGGGCTTCAGATTATGTACTGCTGTAGTTTTGAGTTAACTTCTAGTGAAGTCTAATTACATCTTTAGCCCACCTTATTTTCAGGTTTGTGTGCTCATTGAAGGAGACTGCTGTTTTGGGGGGAGGCAAAAAGACAGACAAGAAGTGTGTGTCTGTGTTCAGTAAATAGTGCTGTGTTTCTCAGAGCCTGGGCCTGGGAGTGAAGCCGAGCACTACTGGGGTGGAGGGTTCAGCCACATTCATCCCCAGGGGTTTGTTCAACTCTAGTTTCCTCTCAAACTTGCAGTGTGGTATCTCAACGAGGTTTGATGCTGGTCAGGCACCAGCAGCCAGGACCTTCCTAGAAAGAGTGTCCAGCAAAGAGCAACTCTTCTAGGGGCCAAGGCAGCCTCCCTGGACAGTGGTGATCTCAGCAAGTGGAGGGATTTCTCAGCTACAAGTGATTCCAGCTCTTGTGATTCAGCTCTGTGTGAGATCACCCGAGACAAACTCGGGGACAGAGAGACAGGAGCCGTGTGTGGCAGTGCCACAGAGGCAGCTTTATTGTCCAGCAGTCCCTGGGAAGGGGAGCCCAGGGACAGCAGCTCCCTGATTCAGGGCAGACCCAGGGACTTTTTATGGGAAAGGCAGGGGGTGGGGTAGAACCCAATTTACCAACTGGATACGAGGTATTGCCATACAGAAACAAGGCTGGGGGTAGGTTCAGTCTCTCACCGTAACCTAGAGAGAAGTTTCTTATCTCTTAGTCCTTTTGCCCTGAGGCTTCTCTCCTCTAGGGAGTACCGAGGACTCCTGAGTCAGAGGCTCACAGCCCTCCACAGTGAGGTCTCCCATGACTCTGGTTCCGTGACTTGCTGTCAGCTGGACTCCTCCAGTGTTCACCGTGAGGAGGACGTGGCTGAGTCAGGCTCTCCACAGTTCAGTCTAGGGCTGTAGGCATCCATTGGCACTTCCCCAGGACGCAGGAAGCTTGCTCCCTTGAAGCTTTCATGCTGAGTCCCAATGAGACAGAGAGAAACCTTCATGTTTGGAAAGCCGTCATCCTGGGCAGAACAGGGCAAGGGCAGGTTAGGAGTGTTTAGGAAGCATTGCTGAGTTTGCGTCTTCTCCTTTGAAGGACCACATCTGATTCAGTTTCCAAGATAATCATTCCTCTGTGGATGAATTTGAGCTACTTTGGTGGAGTAGAGGTAAGATGCTCTTGCAAGCACCTGCCTCACTAAGGCAGGAGTTGGAAAGCATGAAATGGGTGCCTTTAATGACAGCAGGAAAGAACAGTCTGTGCCCTTGAATGCTGATCTGCCACCTCTTCTTTCCTGAGGAAAAAAGTTCCTAGTTGAGTGTAGCAACATCTCTGAACTTAAATTTTTCACATGTGGCCCCTCACTGTGTGCTTTTTGTTGTCCCAGTGCCTGACTTGAGACCATGGGGTCTGATTTGCCGAACTGTCGAGCGCTCACAGCTGCAGCTGCAGTAATAGGGAGCTGTACTTTGAACACATTAAACCCCATGACATACTTGGTGCTCAGAAATATCAGGCCCCAGGTATGTCAAATTTGGAGCAAAATTAATAGATGCTTTTGATCTTAAAGTGCCCAAGTTCCAGCTTCAATACAGGAGGCACTAATACTTGCCCAAATTACAAAGACATGCAGAAGAAGAAAAAAATTAAGTCTAATATTTTGCAAACATTTAAATATTGTGGAACCGAATGCTTCATTGGGAAGCTCATAAAAGGAAGAATGTGCCTTCAGAGCTCGGTTTGAATATTGCTCAGTGCGAGAAGCACTTGGGGTACGTGTTCAGCGATGCAAGGAATGCAAGCAGGGACCATTAACCATTGTCTCCTCTCTGTGCTGAACAGAGCAAACTCTTGTGGAAAGATTGATACTTGTTTGTCTCACTGTAGACAGCATCGTAATGTATTGCTAAGATGAGAGCATTTTAGTGTTCCTCAGGCAACCTTAATTCTACTTTTTCAGACTATGTGAATGTTTCATTGAAACACCAAGTGTTGTGTTAAGGCTCACTTTTGTGGGCCATTTTCTGGATGTTTTAAATTGAAAACTGAAAAATGGAAGTATTCTGTTGTATATCATCCCATTCTTATGAGTCATCAGTGTAATATAATTACAAGTATTGTAGAGTAATTCTGTGTGTACATACCTCTATTACATATACAAAATATTAGATAAAATTGAGAATTTATATGAACATAGTGAGAGAAACATGGGGTGTTTTTCAAATAGCTGTGAAAGATTGAGTGCTTTATGTGGCAGTCTTTGCCTTCTTTGAATGTTTTCTAAGGAAAATCCTTCCTTGTCCAGAGGTAAATAAAGCTGTTCCATTTTGTGCTGTTGGCCCCTGTGTAATGGTGTAAACTGTTCTGTAGAGTACATATACCTAGGCAGAGGGTAGTTGCAGGGTCATCCTGCAACCCATCCCTCAATTGCTTATGTATCTGTTTCCATCTTCTTTTACATCCTTGTCTATTGCATGGCAAGAGTAAGCAAGAAGCCTCTGCAAAATGTACAACTAATGTGCTTTCATGAGTTATTTCAAGGACTTCAAGCAAAACCTTATCTTGTGTCCTCTCCTAAGCTTTTCTTCTATAGTGTAGATGGGACTTCACAATGTTACATTTCTTTCAACTCCAATAGCTGGTAATATTGTACTGTGAGAAGCTCCTTCAACCACTTTATGCCAAATTTTAATGTAATTTATGTCACTTTTTAAAGAAATCATTGTACTCCAGAGAAAAAAAAGTACTGCTGCCAGGACTCGTGAATTTTGTACAAATCAGAAAGTAAATGAAAAAGAGTTACTTTGAACTTTAAGGAACAATTACTTAATCTTCAGCATTTTTTGTCAGCTCCTTCATATGGAGATGGTGGCTTAATTTAAAAAATAATCACTATTTTAAATGTTCTACTCATATGCAAGAAAAGCATGGAGGTCTGGCTGTGGTCCTGTGGTATTACTGATGAATAAGATGACTGGAAATAAATTGCATACAATTTTTTTTAAAGTGGCTGTAGGCAATTCGTGTGGTGCAGGAAGAGGGAAATAAGGACAGGGGAGTACTTGAAACTTAATTTCCACTGCGTTTGTGTCATAGGAGTACCGAAATCATGAAAGAAGTTGCTAGAAATGAGGAAACTAATTAAAAGAAATCTGAGAGAGAAATCTAAAGGAGATATTAACATGACGTGATTGCTCCAAGATGAAAGATTTTTTTTCTTTTACTTGTAATTATGCGGTGATACTTGTTTCATGGTAAAACTTGAAGCTGAAATGGATATATAGGGTCAAATTCATCTGATCTGATTTACATGTCTAGAAGTTAAATGTTTATCTCTACATTTCTCATGATAGAGTGAATAATTATTTGTGGTGTTCCCTCCCTATTTACAGTAGAACTGAAGGATCTGGTTTGGACCAGATACTTTGCAATGTGTCATGGTGAAGTAGCCATCAGTGTTCTCCAGAATTATGCTGCTTCTTAGCATCTTCTTGCAGATGCCTCTGCTTGGAAGCCCCCCGCCAAATCCCAAGAGAATATATTAATAGCCATCAAGGTGTAAATATCCAGGTACGACTTCGTAACATGAGCTGAGTAGGAGGAAGAACTCTTTTGCCTTGAGTGAAACCCTTCAGTTCCTGCCCCAGAAGAGCTCTGGACATGGCAGTGCCATTCCACAGAGCCACTGAGCAGGTGTGGGGTTAGACACAGCACAAGTCCTTTACCTGGTGATGCATTTCATAGGTTTGTTGCTTCACGCAAGTCAAGCAGTGCACTAGAAGCTAAAGAAACTAATTTGTAAGTTCAGGTTTTGCTCCATCTGAGTGTTCCTGGGAACATGAAGATGGGAGAGGAGACAGGAGATTTTAGGGCCAGGAGGAAGAGCAGGCTCACTTGTCTTTTCCTGAAGCACAGAATTGAGTCTCCTGAGGTGTCTGTCTGTGCTACAGCTATATACTTTCCCTTTTATGCATGCCTGTGTACAAAATGTACCAGAAGACTAGTTAAGCATCCATAGCTGTGTTATAGGTGCAGATAAAGGTATTTGCAGGTGTCCAGGTTTGACAAATGCCAGCTGGAAACACTGGATTCAGGAGCAGTATGGAGAGAAATGCAAGAGGGCCCTTTGTGACATTGTTTTCAAATCCTGTTTGTTAGTGTCTGTAATTACATGTTCAAATCATATCTATGTCTTTAATAGCATGAGACCTACTGAGAGGAAATATTTTGTCCAGGGACATGCAATGGTCGAATTTTTTTGGATGGGGGATCAATGAGTAGGCATGGGTTGGGAAGCCAGTCACTCTGAAGAGCCCTTTGTGAGCAAAAGTAAGAAATTTCCTTCACCCTGCTGTAGCACAGAGCTGATGGAGTAGTTCTCTAGTAAGAAGAAAGGAAAACTGGGAGCAGTGCTTCTGAATGAAATGTTTCCATGCTGTGCTATGTGACAATACATTTAAGTACACCCGGACCTTTTATGTTTTACTTTAAAAAAATAAATAAATAGTGTGTTCCCAGAACCTTGTCAGAGCCGTTATGAAACACATGTAGTGGAATTCATTGGAGTTCATTGGATTACAAATGCTGCACCTCAGTATGAAATCTTCTTGTAGCTTTACCATTGGAATTCTGAAGAACTATTGACAGTAAGATTTTGAAATTCAATGTTTTGCATTTACTATGTGTCTTACCTAAATCATTCTAGGAAAGAAAGGACTATTACCCCAACTCCAGTTATAAGGCAAGTGATGTCTAAGTGATCATAAGGCTTTTCATGACTTTCTTCCCAAGAATGAGTTTGTGGCAGAGGAGCTAAATCATAAACCTTCCCTGTCTATTATTTTTATATATTGTAAAGCCAAAGAACCCCAGTCATAAGCTCAAGGCTTCTTTATGGTACGTGCTGTAGAAAAACAAAATATGGTATCAGTCCCTGTCTGTGGAAGTTGAATTTATTGTGGAGTTTCAAGCTTTCAGAGTAATCATGGGAGTGTGCTGCTATCAGCTGAACATATTTTTTAACCTTTTTATATACATACAGATGTTCTGGCTGTTCTGATTCTTGAACAGGAATATCAAACATGCTGAACAGTGTCCTGTGCTATGATAAATGAACTGCTACCTCTGCATCTTTTGAGGATGTCTTAATCTCTTGAAGATTGTCCCACATTGTGGTGATGTTTATGTGCTTGCTCCTTGCTCTGTTGCTCTGTAAGAAAAGGCCATTTTGTAAGACACTAAGCAGTCAACTTTGGTGAAATTTTGCCAAGAAAATTGCATCTGGAGGCAATGAATATATGTGAAGGGAGTTTGTCCAGCTGTACTTATACCCTGAAAAAATGAGATTCATAATTGAATTTCTGAACTGTATTGTAGGCTTCATCTTTCTCTCAAGTGGGAGCCTCTTGTGTATTTCTTTCTAGCATTTATTTTTTTAAATCTACATGGCCCCAGTGTCTAGGTAGATTTAAAGGTATTAGAAGATATTAAAAGGCACAAACCCTCAAAATCCAGGTTTGCATGAATGAAATAAAGAAAGGAATTGGAGTTTGCTTTTACATACAAAGAACAAAAAGAGCAATACTGTAGCCTGCAGGCAGAGCCAAGGGAAAAGGACCAAATCAGTCAATTAATTTTTTGCTCTCTGACAAAATTAGGACAGTAGATTGCACTGTCATCCATGGGAAATGTTCAGCCTTGAGACAGGGATAGGGAAAAAAAATCTCAAAAACTAAGCAAGCCATTTGTTCAGCTATGCAGGCTGAAATACAGAGAAAAGGAAAACCATACACCATAAAAGTATTTATAGTTAATGACTAATGTCTTGTATTGCTCTTGGGACTTAAGTGGATACTTTATCTTACATAATTTGAAAGGTAGAATGCTATTACAGGGTATGGTTATGAACTCTGAAAAAATATCCTAGGGTTTAAGTAAGATTCTGTTTACTGGTGGATTTGTCCTTGATGTTGTTGGGAATGCTTAGGAGGGCTTGCAGGAGTGGGAGAGATGAACTTGGGCAAAAGTAGGACAATGGAAAGGATCAAGGAAGGAGGACTGAGGAATTCATAACTTCAGAAGCAGAAAGATAAAAAATTGGATGCTAAAAGTATCAGTTTGAGGTGGGAAAAAAAATAGGGAAAGCTCCTCCTTGTTGTTGCTTTGGTTCACTCTTTCCTCTTCTTGCTAATCTTGTTTTCCTGTCCTCTTCTGCTCTGGTCATCCATTTCTCCTTATCAGAAATATTTTCCTCCCAGCTACTTAACCTGTTGAAATATTGGTAAAATGGTAGAATAAATGTTAATTACATATTAGAAGAAAGTACAATCTGGATGTCATCCCTGGGTAGATTTTTTAAACAGGCTGTTCTTTTAGTATATACATAGATCTTTTGGTTATAGAGCAAAAATAAACATACTTATTAAAACTTATTCAAAGCCTTTAAAGTTCTTTTGCTTAGTTTTCAAATGGAGAGAACAGAACAGATCGGTCTGGCCCAGGAGACACAGCTGTGGTCTCGAAGTGATTATTATTGTTAGAAAATTATTCCACACATGAGATTTAGAAAGACAAGCTCTCTTTCCGTAGAATAGGCATAATTGAATGTTTACTTCTTTCCTTGAGTTCTTGAGGAGTGGCTTTCTTAGCATGCATAGTCTGAAAGCCAAGTCCTCATTTTAGGATGTAATTTAAACTGAATTGCACACAGGAGCCTGAATGCATCAATTTAACTGAGTTACAGGAGAACAGTGTGGTGGTTTAGATTTTTGCTTTTACTGGAGAGGAGTTCAGAGAAAACTTTGGCAAACTTTTTGGCCTCAGCTGCTCAACATCCTAGCCACATGACCTTGCACTTTCAGAAGCTCTTTTCTGTGAGACTGATGCCCTAGTATTACTTTTTTCCATGTAAAACTTTTGACTCCCAACATACGAGGGTTTTATCTGAAATAATTTATGGAAATAATAAGGAAATAATTTAAAATAGCTTATTTTTAACACAAGTAAACATATCTGCCTCATTACTGTGGCAGTCATGTAGAATATGCATTCCTAGTCTCTAGAAATAAGTAAATATTTATTTTGCAGCCTGTTTTTCAAAAGCCTGATTCATAAGCTGTCTGTTAATCACATACAACTCAAACGTGGGCCTAGGAATTTTTTTCCAGAATTTGTGATGTTTTGTGTCAAGTCACATGTTCATTATGTCTATAACTTACTTTCCATACAGTTTGCTACTGAAGCAGATTTGTTTTGTGAAACATGATGTGTAATCCGTGTGTCCTTGAGAATCTGTTCACCCCTCTTCCCATCATTTTAGTTCTAGAATTTGGTCCATTAACAGTCATAGTTTGGACTGAAAGAAGGAGATCAAATTCAGGTCTTTGCTTCTGGAACTCATCCCAGATTTCAGCTACTCATACTTTGGGTGTATTAATTTTTGTGCATTTGGTGAAGAACACCTTGTGTGCAGGCTGTTGTGTATTCATGATTTTGCTTCAATCCAAGATGAAAATTTAATTTCTTTCACTTCTCAGTAACTGCTGAGTATAACAATTTGAAGACCCAATTTAGGCTCTATTGAAAGAAAGATTTCTTTATTGGCAGTTTTAGAGAAGTAGCAAAAATTCTTAAATAAAAGCTGGTATCGATACAAAAATAAGTATGACTGGAATGTAAAGCAAAAAAGCTTTGTCAACCTGTTACTAATACTATGTTGCAAAATATGTCTTTAAATTGTAGTACAGAGCAGAATGTCTTGCCTCACACTCCTTGAGAGGGTGAGTGTTTCTATCTGTGGGTGTTTCTGAGGATTCAGGGCAATATAATCCATGAATTCTGGCAGGTCATTATTTATGTCTTAGTGAATAATTAGGAAGATTCCCATCCTGACTGAGCAAATCTAACTTTCTTTTAGCATTGCTTTTTGGAAAATGACCTGATTGGTCTACAGTACATGTAAACTGATTCACCTGGGCTCGAAGCTTAAGTCCAGGAGAAATAGATAAGACTATCAAGGAAGGTAAGGACTCTTGAGCTTCTCTGTAAGACATAGCTGCAGTGATGCAACCTGCTGACATCAGATTTGGGCTGTCCTAGCACCCAGTGTGGGAAGCCACTCAAACTCTTTTATCCTTTCCTGCTCCATCTTTGGCTACCTCACAAGCAAAGCTTTCAGCAATTTTCTTCTGGTGGGAAGTCAAATTTTTCCTGTGAGGCAGCAGGAGCCTGGCAGTGTACAAATCTTTGATGGCCGGTTGGGGAAAGCTCGTATGTCAGGAAAGCTTTATCTGCTGGGCTGTGTTATTTCAAGCAGTGATGCTATGATTGCCCCACCAGGTCCCTGGAAGCTGCTGCTTTGGCCAGGTCTCATCAGAACCTCAACCTGTTTTTTGCCACATTTAAAGCTGTGTTCACTCTTTCTGTCTTGTTGACTCACATTCACTTGACTTCTTTCCTTAATAGTTGCCAAAATTTGGTGCATTTAAACATGTGTTTGTGTTCAGAAAGCTATGGGTTGCTCTCTCACTCAACAGGATGATTTCTGGCACATTTAATTTCTAAGTCACCTGATCATTTCCAGTAAGAAATATGTTTAGAAGCATGCATTTATCTTATTGAGTCCCCCAAGGTAGTTGTTCAAATGCTTTAAGTCAATGCTGCATTGACTTTGGGCTTTACAAATAGAAAGTTGGAGAAGAGGTCAGAGACAAAATAACTAAGATTCAGAGTGCAGAGATTTGCTAGTGCTGATTTGAGGAGGAATTCTAATAATCCAAATTTTTCTTTTTCTTTCATTTTGTCTGAGTAGAGGTAATTCTTCACTAATACAGCTTTCACTGTGGACATTTGAGAAGTTTGTGGTTTGAAGGCTGATAATTGTACAAGGATCATCCAAAAGACAATGTGGTGAATATGTGTTTAATCATACCTCAGATGACAATGCTCTGAGCTGCTATGCTGACAGCAGAATCTCTTTGTCTGCTATGAAATGAAAAAAACTGTGATGTGTCCCAGTCATTCTAAAAAAAAACCCCAAAAAACCAAGCAAGAAAACCAGAACAGAAAAGAAGTTGCTGATATAAAATCAAGACATTCATTGTAGACTTAAAGTTCATAGCAAAAAAAAAGTTAAGTGTGAGGAGAAAAAGGTTACAATGAAAACCATTCTCATACCAAGATATTTAAAAATATTTAAAATATTTAGAAAGCCCAAGTCTTAAATGTAAAGCTCTGCTAATCAGAATATACACCTGTTCTTACCTTCTGTCATATATTTTTTTTTTCTGTCTGATCTACCAGTAATCATCACTAATATGGGGAAGGAGGATCATCACCCACATCATGTATACTTTACTGAGCACCTATGAATTAATTAACACTAATGCTTAACTTGGCATCTTTAGGTTTCAGGTTTAATGCCTCTGTTGAGATTAAGCAGTGGCCCTTCAGAACACTCATGAATATTGTTCCTGGTGCTTTACTTTACCTCTGGAGGATGGGGTTGGTCTACAGAAATGCCCATATGTATGTGAAAATCTGGCACTTCTGAAATGAGTAAGAGTTCTGTCACTGAGGCAGGAGTTGCTGATCTAAGAATGGCAAGCTGGAAGTTTGAAGAAGCAACACAATTGCAATGATCTATCTTCCCTTCTTCATAGCCATACAAATGTAATTACTTTAATATACTGGCGAATGGAGAGACATAGTACTTTCAGCTTGGAAGAGAAACAGTATATGGTTCATGCTTCAAGTTAAAGCTCAAAATCTCACCCAAACACAAATTTCAGTACATTCCTTGGAGTCACTCTGCTTTCTCTAAAAATCAACAGCAGCAAGTTGTGCAGTTCTGCATGTAATGTAGTGTGGCTTGCAGGTTTCCAGACTCAGGTTAGCTCACAGTCTGTGGATGGGCCTAAGCACTGTTTTGAGCAGCTCTGCTGTGAGGTACCTTTTGGGTTCACACCCAGTCCTCTATTTCTTAGGAAATAGAAGGACTTCTTTCCACAGTTCAGTTGACAAACTGTCTGCCTTCAAATGTCAGAAAGTGCAAAATCTTGCCTTTGAGCACATGAGAAGGGGCAGGCAGAATATCCTGACTGTTCTATGAAGTACTCTTATGAGTTGACATAACTCCTGTGGTAGTGCAGTACTGCTGATGCAGCAGGTGAGACACAGAGAGGTTCTGCTGAGGACCTGTTATTCCAGAAAAATAGGCAGGTTCAAATGAATTAGTGGAATTGAAGTGATGACTGAGTCCCTTTTCCCAAGCTTGGTATGCCTCCCTCTATTTGAGCAGAACTCAGGCCTGTTTAATCTCAGCATTGAACACAACAGGATAACACAGGATGTTATCAGTGCCCAAATAATGGGAGCTGTTTCCTTTCTGATATCAGAGACAAAAGGGTCAGAAAATAGACTTCTGCTTCTAGCCTTCTGCATGGTGGTGAGGAAGCTGCTGAGTTCAAAGTTTCCAAAAATTAGTTTAAATTAATACTGGTGAAGCTGCTGTGGCTCTGGTGCGTAGCTGTGAGATGTGCAGTGATGCTGTGTGACTCAGGAGCATGCTGCAAGTGCTGATAGTGTGGACTCAAGTCTGTCACACATGCATGCATCCTTTCAGCATGTGTGTTTGTTTAGGCATTTGTTTAAGTTTTTAAAAGCTCTGAGCCTTTGCCAGGGCTTCTGGGTTCTCAGCTTGTTTCAAAATCAGTGATGGCTAAACATAGACTTAGTGTCTTGTGTTGAAAAATTCCCTTTTTAATGAATCAGTGCTCCTGCCCTGTAAATGAAGAAAGGTATGAATATTTACTTTTCTGACAGAAATGTTGCATCATTAATATCTGTACAGCTTTTCTTTATTAAATATTCTTGTATTTTTATATTTAGTGCTGCTTTAAAGAGACTTATTTATGTGAGAGCAGCGGCTTTTCCCAGGAGCAGCAGCTCAGGAGTTCCCTGGTTGGAGGTGTGAAGCTAATGCAACGGCGCCTCACATCCCATTGCTCTGTTTCTTCTAGAAGCCTCAAAAGAGGCAATTATGGTCCTTTGAAATGTTGGTAATGATGTTAATGCTCTATATAGGCTTGGCTTGGTCTCTCAGACTCTGAACAGGGAATTCATGTTTATGTGTCTTACAAAACACAGCTGAGCCAAGTGAGGAAGTGCTCAGCTCTAAGCAGAGTAAAGGGTAGTGTTGTATAGCATTATGCAGCATTTCACAAGCCTGTCTGAAACTTTGGACACAAATTGTCAAGACTGTGGCTTTGTTTTATTGCCACTTTTGGTTCCTGGACTCCATGATGTGCTTGCTCAGTCTTGCTGCAGATTTTGGTTTAAGTAGGATCTGTCCTGTAGCACTTATATCTCTCATTTGGCAGTTACTTGTAAGATTTTCTGGTTTGCCATTTCACCTTTTTCTTTTTTTCTGCTTAATAAATAGGTGAACATTTTATCAGTAATTTTCCATGTTGTGAACTCTTGAATTTTTATCTTGTTTGTTTGTGTATTGCAGCTGGTGCTCAGGATAAAATTGGCTGGGCATTTGGCTTGGGTTTGGAGAGGCTGGCCATGATCCTGTACGATATCCCTGACATCCGACTGTTCTGGAGTGAAGATGAACGCTTCTTAAAACAATTTATTGGGCCTCACATTTGGCAAAAAATAAAGTTCCAGGTAAAATAACATATATATGGTGATAGTTTACTGTGAATTATGTGTATCCCTAGTGAATATCACATAATTAAAATTCTGTGTCATTAAAAGATTAGGTTTTGAAGCAAAAGCTTTACAGCTATCATGATTCTCTGATGTACTGCAATAAAATCCAGCTTTTGATAATAACATTTTTTTCAACCAGATAATGTTGTGAGTTGCTGCTGATACCCAGTCAACATCCCTGTTCTGAGTAATGCTTAAGCACATATTTAACTTCTAAATATATCCAGAATAGGGATTGATTTAGGCCTGTGGTTTGGTTATGTTATGGTTTGGTTATGTCCTTGAGTTGTGTCCATAATTCTGTTTCATTATAAATATACGTTTGATGCAAAGCATTCAAATATCATAACACATTCTCAATCTTTCCCATTGTTTTCACTCTACAGTCACTGAAGTCAGTGTGAGTTGCAGTGTTAACCTTTGGCAAAATGCTTTGTGGATGTGCCTTGCCATCTTCCATGTCAGCTCTTCTCTCCTGGCTGTTGCAGGGGAGAGTGCAGGCTCAGCCTGTGTTTGTTTTGTAACTCCTCTGCTGAGGTGATTTTTGTAGTTAGCAACCTCATCTTGCTTTTTGTACTTGCAAAGCAATCAGGCATAACTGGATTGAGTGGAAATGCTGCTTCCATAATTCTCTTCAGCATGAGCGTGGGGAGGTTCGAGTCAGGTGGTGTCAGCTGGTCTTTGGGGGAATTGAGCTGACACAGATGCTTGATGAAGTCTGAAGTCTGCTAAAGCAGTAAAATACTTTTGCAGCTGCCTTTTACCATTTTGTTTGGTTTCTTTGTGTACAGATTGATTACTTTTTTTTAAGAGTTGTAATTATAAAAGGGGAAATCAACAGCGATAAATGACATTTGAGTAGTCTCCACATCAGTAGAGCATCCATCCATTTGTTTCTATTTCATGGCAATTCTCGCACATGTTCTTTGGTAGAGTCAAAAGAGTGTTTGGGCTAAGTTTGGGGGTAGTTTTGGTTTTCTTTGTTTGGGTGGGGGTTTGGGGGTATTTTTGGTTGGTTGATGGCGTTTTTTGGGGTTTTTTTTGGTGATAACGGGCATTAGTGTATTCAGCTTGTAGTTAGTTATCTTATAGAAAGACAGGTTTCTGTCACTGTTCCTGGAGGTGTGTCTGCTTGTAGGTTTCCTTGATTTCCTACAGCATGTCTGTTGTTCTTTTCAGTAAGAAATGGTCAAGTCTCCTTTTCAGCCCCTTCTTTCTGATTGGCTTTGTTCCTGAGGTTGTGGCTTGGTGTATAGATTGCAATCTGATGGAGCTAAGATGAGATTTCTTGCTTGCTTGCTTTAAAATTGTGGATCCAAGCTTCAAACTGATATTGGTAATAGACTGGGCTTTTGGGGAAAGGCCCAGATTGTTGGAATGCTATGGACTGATGTTGAAGGTGAGGCAAAGAGAGGGCTGAGTGTCTGGCTTCTCTAAGTTCCATATGGTTTTCATGTTCAGTTTTAGTTAAGTGAAGCAATCTGAAGATGTCAGAGGCACAGGTTACTGTGAATAAGCTCAGAGGAAAGTATATGGTTTCTAGGAAGCTAAAAGTGTTGTGGTTTTTTTTAATTGGTGCTGTTTGGCAGCCTTAGTTTGGGTTCTTTCTCTCTTCTAAAGAAAGGATATGGCCAATGTTTTAGAAACAGATTTTTTCTCTGGTATCAAGAACTGCTTAGGGACTTTTAAATTTTTTTTCCATTCCCCCCCCTTTCTCTTTTAATACATACATACACCTACCTGACTTGGATGTTTCATCTTCAGTTTTGGAAATTCTCCCCAACTCTTACATTTTTTAATCCTGTATCTTAATATAAGAGACTAGAGTCAAGCCTGGGTTTTTGTTTGAAAGGAAGTCTGTATTCAGCTTTCATCTGGTATCTACCACTGAGCTTTTTTGAGCTCTGTGTTGTACGTACTTCTAGTACATATTGACATCGCTTTTTAAAGGGTTAATGACCCTTCAAATGAAAATACTGTGAAATACTTTTTGGTGCTACCATAAGATCTCCAGTTTTTTCTTCTGTTTGATGTTATTTTTCAGGTATGCTGTAAAACCAAGTTAGCAGACTTTCTGTTCCTGTTTACTTTCTAAAGAGTCATAATTAATGAATCACATGGTTTATTCATGTGATATTTGAAAGAAAACTTTTAGCCTGTGTTCCAGTGTTGATGTTGTAAGAAATCTCAATGGATATTATGAAAGTGTCAGATTTTCTGCATGCAAGGCCAAGCAGTACTTTTCAGCCTGACCAAACTGAACAAAGACAGACCAAGTGTTTTGAGAGCCTTTCACAACAGAAATGGAATCCTGCAGCTCATTAACCTGGGTAAATGTCCATCCTTTTTGTGCTTAACTGAGATAGACCTCTCAACCTTTGGGTACTCCTCCAAATCCTTTCTTGTAATCTGAATATGATCCACCAACATAAATATTTTTCTTTTTGTTCATTAAAACATTCTTCAAATATGAAGTTCACACTGCATAGCAGTAACCTTTAGCTGGGCTAAATATACTCTTGCTCAAAAACTGAATGTAATTGGAGCATTTTCTTGGGACTTAGGGTATGTATCTTGTGCCTTTTAACAGCCTGAATGTGTCAGACTTTTCCCTGTGTCATCAGTTGCTCAGTACATGTGTGCAGGCTTCAGTAGGTCAAAAAGCTGCTGGGAAAAGCTGACAGTGCTTGTACCACTGTGGCCACTCAGCACAGCAGTGTTAGAGTGCTTCTCCCCACAGATCAGATTATTGCATGGATTTGGATTAGCAAATCACTCCAGATATAATTTGACAGAAGTCACAGCAGTGTGGGGATCAGGCTCTGGTAACTTGCCTTCAATCGTTTGTGTAGGGCTTTGGCTCAGCTGTGAAAAGAAAGGCTGAGGATAGACAGGGCAGGAAGGACCAAGAACCTGCAAGGCACAATGTAATAAAACAAATGGCTGGGTCCTGATCTAGTCTGCTGTATTATATCTCTGTATGTCAGGGCCCTGAGCACAGTTCCCTGTAATTGCTTTCTGATTTATGCTGAGCCAGCATTCTTACAAAAAAAAAATTCCAAACAAAAATGTCCATGGGCTGACAACTCTCAAGGAAAGGTACAAAAATGAAATGACATTTAGAGAAGGAAAGCACTCACAGTTCAGATGTAGTGTGGTGTGCCCAGAGGTGTTGATTAAGAAGAGAGGTCTCTGGCAGCAGGATGGATCCTGGAGCTTCCATCATTTTGCTGCTGTGGCGAGCAAGTGGCACATCATGTCGAGTGACTCCTGATGTGTTCTCCCTTCACAAAGTCACTTTAATTTGTTGCTGCTGGTGTCAGTGGCTGCTGTTGTTTTAAATAGTTATTTATTTTGATTGCAGATGAGCCCGGTGGCCTGCACTGAGGTCAAACAGAAGCATATTTATGGCTGTTCTAAGGGAAGCACTGGTACAGAGGGGATCTGGATCAGATTTTTAGCAAAACTACAGACTTCCTCTGTGAGATTATAGGAATTGCTGTCTTCTTCATTTCCTAATTTCTACATGATCTGTACTATTCTGCAATATCTGCAGTAAGCCTAGCACCACCTGTTTTTACCACTTGCTTCCATCATCTCCAGGGCCTGCTCCTTCCTTGTATCTGCTGGCACACGCAGTCCCTCAAAATTCAATTCCTTCATAATAATCTGCTACCTTCAAAACTCAAAAGAATAGACTTTCTAACCAGGCTCATTTTAACGGTGCCAGAATAGACAAAGCTCCTGGAGCAGCTCTGCTGGGAGACCTGAGGAGGTAGTAGCCTTTGGCAGTGGGGTGAGGTGACTTGACAAACAACTTGAATTGACACTGTTCACCTCCTGCACAGCTGTAGCCAGAATGGTGTCTGTGGCCCTAATCCAGGACACTGTGCTTTCAAAAGTGAACAGTCAAGGGTAGCAGAGATGAGGAAAAGTACATAGTCAGAAAGACACAGTTGTGTGGAAAGAAGCGATTCATTATACTGGAAAGGAAATCAAAGCAGGCTCCTCTTGCTCCTGTGCAAGATAGCAAAGGCTGGGCCTGCTTGCTCCCATTTGCCTTTGCTCAGTGTGCTGTAGGAATTAAGCTCCTGTTCTAATGACAAAGGATTTACACAGTAGCCCAGTTTGCACTGTTTGCTGTGTATGTGAACCCTCTCGTTCACACCATTACACTCCAACTTTTCTGCCTTACTGTGCACTTTTCAGGGGCAGTCATCATCCCTGTTCATCTTTCCTGTGCACAAGTCTGATTGTTGCTGGGAGACACAGAGCTTGTCCTGAAGCTTTAGAAGATGCTGAAAATAAAATGCACTGTCAAGCGTAAGGGGAACCTTCAGCAAATTAAACCATCCTAGTCTATATCCTGTATTCCATGCTTGAGAAGGAGAGCATCTAGAGTATATGCCATCCATTTCAGCTGTTTTAATCTTACTACATTCACTGCACAGGGTGGGTCTGTCTGATCCATCATTAGTATGCTACTCCATATAATTTATATTTATCTCCTTATTCTGTGATTAGTGTTATTTTCAAATAAAAATTAAATAGATTCACTTGTTGCTGCATTTTCAGATATTTTTCATCAAGATTAGGCAACTCCATGCTAAAATGGTTATTCATTTATTATATTTATTTTCTAATAGTGCATCTATTACAGCCAAATATGCAACCATTAGTATGTAAATTTAACTTGGATGTTTGAACAAATAAGGTATAGCTTGAACTGTGACTTATTGTCTAATTAGTTTTAATGTAATTGAAGATACATAATGTGTATGTCTGCATGCGGAGGTACAATGGAGAATAGATTGATGATGTCATAGCATAAACATTTTACTGGCATGACTTTGGGAAGGTTGAATTTCTAGGAGTGACCCATGTAGATCATCTTAAATGAATGTCAGTAAAACCTTACAGTGCTGTGTGTCATCTCAGGTTTGTCTCTATGTTCTGCAGAACACCGTGAAACTCCTTTTTTAGTGTTGGATACGCATGGAAAGCAAGAAAAAATACCTTCTTCGTTGCAGAGATGCTGCACTAAGCTGCACCATTGGGTTAGAAATCACTTGATCATCAAGTCTTCTCATCAGGATGTTATACCTTATGTCATTTGTAGGTAGTGCTGGTATTGAAGCTCTGGGAACCTGAGCCCTCTGGCCCCAGCCAGGCAAAGTACTGAAGCACATGCTGAGCTTTAAACTTGTGAGCAGTCCCGTTTAAATCAATGGGATCGTTCCTATGCTCAGTCAAACATAGCCCAAATGCCTAAATAGCTTCAGGTCAGAGATCTCCACACTTCCTGGGATCCAGCTGAGAGTGATCAGCACCTTGCAGGGCTGAAGCAGTGAAAACTTTCAAAATGACTGTTATAAGCAAGAAGAGTTTAATCTGACAAGCCACAAACTTGATTTGCAAAACCTTTGTTCTAAGCCAGTTTTACTGATCAACACTTGGGTAAAAAAAAGTCAACAAGCAAACATCTGGAGAGTAATCAGCACTTAAATTCCCATTCTTAACTAAAGAAAATTGGCTGAAAACACCTTAAGGAAAGAAGAAAGCAGGGGCTCAAAACAAGGAAACAGGATAGACAGACACATGGGACTGAATACAAGAAACCCCAAACTACCAATACACTGATGTAAGACAAAGTGAAAGGAACGTAGAAGAGAGAAATGCTGTGCTTTGGGCATTGGGGGCAATATGAAAAAGTCTGGTTTAAATTTAAGTTTAAGCCAGCTGCGGGGAATGAGATGAAAAGGGAAGAAAGACGCAGGAAAGGAGAATAGGTTTAAGGCAAAAAACTGCTGAGACTGTTGCAGAAGTCTTTTTTCTAGATAATCAGAAAGTTTCCCTGGGTTTTGTACTGTACACATCTATTCTTTATCTCCTTTTGAAAGATCAACAGGTATGAGAGACCACAAAAATTACGACCACAAGCCATCAAATCAAGTCTTTACTTTATTATCATCAGTTTTGAGATGAGTGTGGGGGACTTCAGATTTTGCTTCTGGATTTGTGAAACACTTCGTGTGTCAGAACCCAGGCCCATGACTAAGGCTGCACTGAGATGATAGTCACAGAATCACAGAATATCCTGAGCTGGAAGGGACCCACAAGGATCATCAAAGTCCAGCTCCTGGCCCTGCACAGGGCCACCCACGAATCAAGCCATGTGCCTGAGAGCATATTACTTAAACTCATGGTAAAAATAAGCACTGACAAGGGACATGGTTCCCAACAACCTTGCTGCTGCCCTCTGAGCTAATACCAGTGATGCAGATTTTCTTGAATACCCTGTTTCCACCCCTCCACTCGCCCACCCACTGCAATCTAGTCTCACTGATAGCCTCCCATTGAACCTGAACAAATCAGCAATAGTTTAATTCCTTTCTGCATGTACTTTTCTAAGTAAATAAAATGAATTAAAAATGTCAATAGCCCTTTCTGCCTAGATTAGTTAGTGATATTTATCTTATGTACTATCTCCATCTGTTGTCTGCTGAAAGGGCAAAGTAAATCCATTTCATCCATTTAGCAGCCACCTTGATAACAGTTGGATGTACAGAGAAGCCTATGACATTCATTAGCAAAAACACTGCACTCTTCCTCTCTTTCACCTATGTTCCTTGAAAATACTTTTAAGTATTTCTATATTGTTTTCAGTTTTAGAATAGTTGAAAACTCTCATGTTCACCTCTGTTAACTTGTCTCATCCCAATAGCACATTTAGTTTAGATTTAGCTGGTGATGGCTTGAAGCAAAATACCTGACTTGAGCTGTTCTTTTTTGGATGTTAAGGAGTTTTCTGCTTTGTACACGACTGTCACAGCTGGAATTTGTTTAGAGTGGGTGGAGTATGTGTGTATATGTGTATATATATATGTTCAGAGAGCAAAAATATTTCATCCTTTCAGTTGTCTATGCTAACACACACTTTAATCACCAGTAAAATTTTCATGTCATGGCAGGTAATTCTAAAACCTGGATGTAATTATGTGTTTCCTATAAATTTTCAGTTATGCGAGAGGTCCAGGGCTTTACTAACAAACCTAGCAAGTGCCACAGGGAATTTTGGAAGCCAGATATGTGAGATACCAGTGTATCCACCTGGTAGATATCCTCTCTTTTGACTGCAGGTCCAGAGACAGCAGCTGAGACTTTTCTTCATTTGCAGGATTTTGGAGGGTTTGAACTGTTCTTTACCACTCTATTGCAGAGCCTTGATTCTCACAGTGTTAGGATGAGAAGCATAGGTTTTTTTGTTCTTTCCCATGTGCCATGTTCCGCTGTGCTGTTCCACTTTGCTGCTCCACATGTACCACAGAAACCCTTTTGTGGCTACACTGTGAGGTGAATCAGGGAGCTTTTTCCTTTGCAGCTCCCTAAAGCTGTATCAGTTCCCTGATCCACTTCTCAGTGTTGCTTCATGCCGTCGGCACAACTGATGAGACAGCAGTTTCATTTTTGGAGGCAGTATAGAAGGTGAGGGGTGAATATACCCAGCAGGTGTGTCCTCAGTGCTAGTGAAAGACATTCCCAGCAACTGAGAACAGACCACCAGGGACTTCCTTCTAATTTGTTTTTAAACAAAAGAAGCTCCTGTAGCCTTGACTGCATTTTGACTGCATCACTTCTACATGCTGTAGAGAAAAAAATGATTTTGCAGTTGTGAATGCTGCGGCACTGTACAGTTATTGTCAGTAGAACCATTTTACTGCTGATGTCTTTTTTTTTCTAGGCAGAAGCCAATGCACCCCATTCAAAGTACACCTGATACTATCTAAATGATTACTTAGCAAAAACTGCAATAAGCTTCAAAAAGCATATGTTACAGTGGTTTGCTGTGATCTCTAAACCTCATATATTTGCAATTTGACTGGTTGAGGCTCTTTGAAACAAATAGCTCACAAATGAGTAATTCTGCTGCTGAATATATCAACCGATCTTCATTGCATCCCAAATGATGAACTTTAATGGTTATGCAAAGTGCTTAAATAAGCCATGGAGCAATTTCCAGCAGTGATAGATATGCTGAAATTCACATTAAATTAATATTAGGTGAAGGAGTAAACCTGGAAATCTAAAATAACAATAGATTTCTCATAGGTTATGTGAAGCTATGAGAACTAGCTTCACATAACCTATGAGTTTTGACAGGAATCCACATATGTTCAGAGCTTTCAGTTTTCTTGTCAGCAAAAGTATGTAGCTAGTAAGGAGGGTAACCCTTACACATTTCCGATGATTTTCCAATATTGGTTTAATTCCTCTGTGAGCAATAGAATTCTGGTTAGGAGGATGGCACAGGAAATATCTTGACTTTAGTCTTTGGCCCTGACCTGAGAAGTGAGTCAAATTTCCCTACTCAATAATTCTGTTTTCCGTGCTGTTTACAACTCTAATTGTCTTGTACCTCCTGCCTCGGCATGTCTTCTCCAAACTACCTTAGGATGGAAAGTTCTTCAGGACAGGAGTTAGCATTTTGTGCTCTGTCTACCTAATCAGACCCTGGTTTCTGGCTGGCAGTCCTAGGTAATTACCCCAGTCTGAATATGTGCATGCCTGTAGAAGGATTAAATGCATCTTTCTGGGTATACATTATGCATTTGATGTAACAATAACCTTCTGTTTGAAATGTGCCCAAGCACACACCCTATGAGTATGTGTCCTCAGAGATGCAGGTATGTATTGGTGTGCACACACCACCACAGAAATATAAAGGGAAAAAAGAAAAAAAGAAAAGATATCTCAAAACTAGTAGGAAATAACCTCTTGTTCATTTTTCCAGAGTTGCCAAAAACATGGGGGTTGTCATACATGAGTTTATTTGATAGTTCTTTTAACACTGGTGCCAATGTTTTACATGTAAAGGATACACCTTGCAAAGAGCTTTTGATAAAGTGATCTTTAAAATCATGCCTAAACCTCTACAGTCATCATCTGTAGCATGATTAGACATTGCAGCTGAGCTGTGGAGTGTCCCTAGGAAATGAGGACTGGGGAGAACAATATCTGTGTGTGTATATGCATGAACAGAAGCACCTTTTGAAGTACATGGTGTTAATAAAAAATCCCTGATTTTCAGCTACCACTTCTCTGATCAGAATATGAATTAGGCTACAGAGAATAGCCAAACAACAGAAGGCACAGTTGGGAAGAACTGTATTATTCTTATCATACCCATCCTCAATTTCCTTCATCTTACTAGTGTGAGAGACACATGAACCACTGCAGTGACAGCCTAAAACAAAATGTGACTAGTAAGTAATGCTTTGGGGTGCATGTGCTGCAGAGGATTTGGCTTTGCAGTTTTAGAAGAATTAATAATGGGACGAAGTTCCCTCTTTTGAGGATTGCTTACATCCTCCTGCCTGTGCACAAGTGTTAAATCCGATTTGCATAATTATTCCCACATGTCACCTGTTCTCCTAAATCAGCAAGAATGAACCCGTTTTCTGATTCTTGTTAAATAAGGAAAGGCATTAAAGAAATACCTGTTCTGCACCAAGATCCTGCTTGTAGAGATTTAAATGTTCTTTGCATTTTGTCATTGCATACTGAAATGCTTAGTGTAGTTTTAGTGCCTTTTCCTGCTTGGTCTGTTCTCAGCTTAGGGCTTCACTGTAGTTTTCTCTTTCTAAGTGTTGTTACTCTTAAACAAGAATATAGCTTTAGAATGCTCCAGGTCTGCCTGAGACAAAAAAGTTAAAGGCTTTTGCCTCTCTTCTGAGTATTGGACAAATAAGTAGAACCTTTTCTTTCTGTTTCTCTCTAGCTTACCTACTGTACTTTGAAGTTTTAGCTTGCTACACTACCTTGGTGTTTTATTATGAGTTTTGAACTTTAGATGTTGTAATTAGTATGAATTTAGCACTTACGGGGGGAAAAAAAGTGAAGTTGGCTACTCTGTAAACTAAAACTACTGGACTTTGCCAAGAGTCATAGAATCATATAATCCTTAAGGTTGGAAAAGACCTCTTAAATCACCAAGTCCACTGTTATCCTACCACCACCATATTCACCACTAAGCCATGTCCCCAGCTGCCACATGCACTCCCCTTTTGAACACTTCCAGGGACAGTGATCTCACCACTTCCATGGGCAGCCTCTTCCAATGCTACTTGGGCAGTTTTCCCGAGTCAAGAAGGAAACCCAGCTGTATCAGTGGTACAGGAAGTCATAAGAGTATTTCAAAATGACCAGTAACCTGCCTGGATAAATTTCTGTACATGGTGAGATGGTACAGATTAGCTCATGTCTGGGCAGTATAGAAATATAATTCCTTTGTAATGTAGCAATGTCCAGGGCATTATGTGAAGTTATGGCCAAGAAATATGAAACTTCATTGCTGTTGTATTGGAAATCTCTATGTTTTTTAGGAAGGAGAGAGAAAAGAGAAGTATAGGTTGTTATGTGGGGAGAAGGATTTTTTCAGGTGTTGCATGTGCCTGTAAGATTCGCAATGCCAGCTTATTTTGGTGTAAGTCATTCAAGTGTTCTGGAGATTCTGCAATTTAAACAGTAACTCTCTGGAATGG
This sequence comes from Monarcha castaneiventris obscurior, assembly GCA_026261815.1. Lineage (NCBI taxonomy): Eukaryota > Metazoa > Chordata > Aves > Passeriformes > Monarchidae > Monarcha > Monarcha castaneiventris. The sequence goes on along the minus strand of JAMPIT010000059.1, from coordinate 11,407,479 downwards.
TGCATTTAGTGAGCAGAAAAGGAAATGCAATCAACAGTGTTTTATATGAGGTTTTTCATCTAAGCTGAAATAAAATATTGGGTGCACTTTGTTTCCATTGTTATGCTATGTATTTGGAAGAAATACATCTTCATGTTGCTTCAGACTCTTTCCAAATACTTGTATTGTTTATTTAGATGTAACTCTTTTATATGAAGTGTTGATGGGTGCAGTATTTTACCCCACAGAGCTATTTATCTTAGCATTATTATTAAGCATAATGAGAAAAAATACACAAACCAAACCATCAGAAAGGAGGAAACCTGAGTATGGCGAACACCGAATGCCTGCAGCAGCCAATGGCTTCTGCAAGAACTGCAGGTGCTCAGCACTGCTGAAAAGAAAATTCTTAGTTATCTGCTGAGAAGTTTGGTTTCTGCTGATTTATACCAGATTATTACCTATTCCTTGCAGGCATGTCAGGTATTTTTTAGGTAAGTGCAGGACACATACCTTTTTTTAAATTTGTTGACAGTTTCTTTTCTCAGGTTTTTGTCTTTTCTTTTTACCCTTGCCAGTGATTTTGCCTGTGGGGTGGGATATTTGGGTAGGAAAGAGACAGAATATGGACAGCCTGTGCGAAAGGTGGTCATAAGTGTTAATTTCTAGGTTTGGTGTGAGGATCCACTTTACCATTTTGGTCATTCCAAATCACTGGATTCCCTTCCCAGGATAGAAGCTTGCTCGTTTTCTATCTATGACATCACAACATAATAAGGATTGTCTCATTGGTTCCACTTGGTGTCACATCAGTTCTGTGGTAGCAACTGCTGTAATGGATAGGTGATAACAGAAAAAACATTTCTCTGTTTTTAGTTGTTTTGCAGTGTTATATCTGTGATTGAAATGGGAGAAGTGTGAAACCAACTAGCTCAGTAGGCCATCAGCTAGGAGGCTGGGAAAGAAGCACGAGGAAAACGCATTTTTTTCCACAGTGGACATACAACTGCTCTCGGAAAATGTCAGGCTAATCTCTTCTTCGCCCTGATGCTTTCAAAAGGGGTTTGTAAGGAGCTGAGATGTGGGAGTGAGTAGCAGAGAGGCATCCCTTTTGGTGAATCTCCCTGTGAGTCCTACTCTGTTCTATGGAAATGAGAAGTCATTTGTGCCTCATTAAGCACAGAGCATGGAGTCCATCACTGGTATTTAGGAATAATTTATACTTATCCTTTGGTGGTTTTTATAATCAGATCACAAGAAGCAGGGCATATTCAAATGCCCAAGGGAACAGGTATCTGGGAATATCTCTGCTGTGTACACTGTTACATCCTTGCTTTTAATAGGATTAGGTCAATACTTTCATCTTCCTTATGTCTATCCTGACTTTTTTTTCAATTCCTTACTAATCATATAGAATTGCCACCCTTTCAGTGGCAATAGAAGTGATCTTTTGTGTCTGGAAAGCTTCTCAAAAGCCATGCCTTGTTTCTCGGCTTTCTGACCACAGGTCAGTTTAAAATATATATTTACACTCAGAGAAATATATTGTGATTTTAAACTCGATGCATTTTTCATTACAAATTTAAACAAGCTTGACTTTAAAATAAATTTACTGCATTTTAATAAAACGTTGTAAGAACGCAGTGTCCCTTTCCAGTAGGACCACAGAGGTTTAGTAACCAGCATCACTTTTGGGTGAACATGTGTAAAGGCAAGCTTTCTACTCACTCATTCTGCCACAGAACCAGTCCTCTTGTGCATTTTCCCTGCTGCTTGGAGAAGATGGAGCAGCTTATCAAAGAAGTTTAATCTCTTCACTGGCTGTTACACATCTTAATTTTTTCTCTGTCATATTAGGTATTGACTTTCCTTTATCAGGCAGGTTCCTCTATTTAGCATGCTAGAAAGGTTGCACTTGTGCATGTGCACATGTGTGTGCATTAATTTTGTGTCTTCAGGGGGTTTTCCTGATCAAAGGTGCTTGACTAGCATTGAGAAAGGAGCTACCTGGTGGCTCCTTAGGTAGAATATAAGCAATTAAACTCTTGTTTTGCACCTTCAGGGAACCTGGAATGGGGCTCAAGAAAGAAATTGTTTTCTCCAACAAGACCCCATAGGGCATAGTTTCAGTAGGAGGGGGACAGAGCTCTCATGGTGACATGCACCACACAGCAGAGAGGGTCCACAGGTTTGTGTCATCTCAGATCGAAGGCTGAGACTTAGCTAGAAAGACAAGTCTGTGCCCCATGGCACCTCCCTGTTCAACCTGGACGTAAAATCACAGAATCACAGGATGGGTCAGGTTGGCAGGCACCATAGCAGATCACCTGGTCCACCCTCCCTGCTCAAAACAGTGTCGTCCCAGAACACATGGCACAGGATTGCATCCAGATTGTTCTTGAATGTCTCCATGCACAAAGAAAACCTCTTCCACTCAGAATGGCCCATGTACAAGCAGAGTGCCTGAGATCCATGGAGCACTTGATGTTCCCATGAACATATTCCCCTGTACCTGTATGTGAGCTTTTCAAAGAACTCTGTTGGGGTGAGCAGATTGGTGTCCACCAAGGGCTGATCATAGTTCTGTGTTCATTCTCTGAAAAGCTCAGAGCAGCAGTGGAGGTTAACATGTTTCTGCCACTCCCTGCAGGAGGACAGAGCAGTGCATTGATCCCAGGCTAGTCCATTTGCTTTAAGAGCTTAATCCCAGAATATATTTTATATCTGCTTATCAGACTTTTCAGTAGTTGTCTGTTGAAATTCACATTTCCTTCTTTGAAGATGTGTGTATTTACACATAAAAATGGATATATGTGTGTGTGTGTGTGTATACATGTATGAATATATAGAATATATTTATGTATATAAATAAGGAAAAGATTGATTTGGTAAAGGAGGTGAAAAACTTATATAATAATGGGGAATGTTGTGACTGAATTTTAAGCCATGGCAGCCAAGAAATTCAAAGTTATGTTCCCTGCAGCAACTGTAATTTGTCTACGCTGGTCATAAATATGGAAGTGTAAATCCTGAAGCATTCACACTAATACAGGAAACTTCATTATGTGCAAGGGGGGTAAGTTACTGTTGTAAATTTGCAAATTTGAATTTCATGCCTGTTACGTGCTTAAATTTCCTATGATAACACTGAATTAATGTAGTTTCACCACGGAATATATTAAGAAAGGCTCAGTTATTACAGGACTGTAGTTTTTATTTTGATGAGAATATGATGTTGCATTAAAACTGTATAGTTTATGTAGATATTTCTCCAAAACATGGGCATGCAGGACTGTTAAAGCTTGAAAGCCTCATATTGCTAAGTCTCATATTTTTCTGACTTAGACTGGTGATGGCAGTAAAGCATGGCTGACTTTTTAATAGCTTGGCTGCCGTGGAGTTGCTAACCCAGTTTCTGGTACGTGTCGTTGTTAACCTTGCATTTGTGTTGCCACTGTCAAAATGCAAGTACAGCTTTTTCCTCTGCTGTGTTTGTCCCTCCTTTGTTTTGTCCCACCTGCAGCTGGCAGCAGGGAAGGAATGGAGTGAGCAGCCACAGCATAAAACTTCTGTCCTCTTGCCATGTTGCACCCATGGTTACTGCATCTGGGGAAAAGTGGCTTTTTTTCCTAATGACAAATATTTGTGGAAAGTGCTGGCGTCCATCCTGGTTTTTGGAATGCTGGGCTGAAGACACTTCATGGCCTTGTGTGGGTTATTCACTGGCACTGGCTGTGCATTATCCCCAGCTGTTTTTACTGCAGTCTGGGAGGTTCTGCCCTCAGAGGAGGTTTCTCTCCTCTACAGCTGTGAAGTATCTGGATCTAGGCTAGCTGATGATCCTTTGCCGTGTGTGGATGAACAGATGGCACACTTATGGGGACCACTTGATTCCTACTGCCAAGGCATCCAGAGTAGTGCCCTGGTGTGGCAGCATACGCAGAGCCCAAGTATTTGCTATTTTATGCTGACAAATGAGTTCTGGTAGATCCTGTTGCAGCTTCAGACGGCTGTCCCCCAATGACTCGAGCAATTCTTCATCCAGCACATATTAGCAAAAACCAGTGAGAGGGGCAATTTTCAGCTGGCTACAGCAGGCTGTGAACTGCACTGGTGGAGAAACAGGCGCATATTTGTTTTACCAGCTGCTGCAGGGGCAGTAATGTCAGACAGAAAGTCAGAGCAGAGAGGTGGGGATGAGGAGTACCCTAAACTATCACAAACCCATATGAAAGAGGAACAGCCTTGTGTTTTCAGTGATGCACTCCTCAAGTACATCTAGGCATGGACAAGGCAGGCTGGCAGAACAGGTTATAGCGCTGGTGTCCAACTACTCATTTCTATACTAAAATTAGCATCCTGAGAGGGAAAAACTTGCAGTTTTAGGAAGTACTTGGCTTATTTATTAGCCAGGGAAGGAACTATGATTAATGACTAGTAAACACATGTCATTGAGGGTGGATCATCATAAACTTCTATTTTATTATTTAAAAGAATTACAGTAATTCAGCACTCCTAAATGCTTTCACCTTGGATGATTGAAAAATGTGATGTCATTATTTGCAATATTTCCTACAAGATGGATCCAGCAGAGTCCTGTAGATAGTGTAATTTCTGTGAAAGTGCTTTTGTTTTCTGAGGCTGTTGAAAAATGTCAAAGATAGTACACTGCAGTGTCTGAAATGGAAAGTAAACAGAAGATTTCAAGTAGCACTGTGGTGGCAGAGCTCTGATGGAACCAAAAGGAGGGGTGCAGGGATGTCTGTGCATCAGCAGTGCTTACTGACACATTTGGCCAGTGCCTCGCAGCAGCACTCTGCAGGTGGGACCAGTTCTACCATTTGCTATACCTCTTTTCAGTTTCTCAAAAACCTAAGGGCGTGATCAGGGAGTGGAAGCAGGAACAGCAGGGCTTCCAGGCTTGGGTAGTGTGCTAGGGTTCAGCCGGCACACAGCCTGCAGAACTAGATGCGTCCTGGAAGCTTCTCCAAGCGTTGTGCTGGAGGACTCCTAAGCTGTGAAGAGAACGTAGCTGAAGTGGTGGCTGGAGGTAACAGCAGAGTAGATTTAGTGGGAAGAGCACATTTCTCTCAAGGGAAGCCTTTAAAATGTCTTTAAATTAATAAGGAAATGGTCTCCAGGGTTGGCATTTGCCTTGAACTTGAAAAAGGATCAGAGTCAATGGACTTTAGACTGGTCTGCTGTTAAAGAGCAGGAGAGCTTAGAAAGGATCAAAGAATGGCAAAGGGATCTATTGGATCTCACATGTATTTGCTGGAGTGCCTGAATACAAATTTAGGAACTTCATTTTGGCTTGCCAGTTGGAGACTCTTTAGTAGCCTGTTCACATTTTAGGTGTAGCTAATAAACTATTATGTGGCTCATGTAGCTCTACAACAAACAGATCAATACATTTGAGAACTAGGAATTTTATCCTTATACTAACTTTAGTGTTGATATAAGACTTACTGCAATGATATTGACTGCAGCCAGGTGGTGAAGGGACAATATAATATGGGATTATTGCCTTGTCTTTTACCATAAAAGATTTTTCTGCATTACAAGGGTCTGAGAAAAGGTTAGTAGCTAATAATAAAAAGTTACACTTACATTATGTTTTAAGCATTTGTTCTTCCAGTCTTTGTAACACACACACACATACACACACAAATTTACAGCAATTCTGTATCCAGGCTAGTGACACTGGAGAGAAAAAGCCACACACACAAGAAATTCATTCCCTGCTTCCCACGGGCAGGCAGGTGTTCAGCCATCTTCAGGAGAGCAGGGCCCCATCACATGTAATGGCTACCTGGGAAAACAAACACCATCACTCCACATATCCCCCCTTCCTCCTTCTTCTTCCTAGTTCATATACTGAGCAGGATGCCATATAGTCTGGAACACCCCTTTGATCAGCTGGGGTGACCTGTCCCAGCTGTGTCTCCTCCCAACTTGCCAAGCACCCTCAGCTTTCTTGCCAGCGTGGCAATACGAAAAGCAGAAAAGGCCTTGGCTCTGTGAGAATACTGCCCAGCAATAACAAAAACATCTCTATATTATCAACCCCATGTTCAGCACAAAACCAAAACACAGCCTCGTGCTACCCCCTGTCAAGACAATTAATTCTACCTTTGACAAATCAAAGTCAGAACATTCCTGACTTACCTGAACACGTAATTATTTTTCTTTATTGTCTTTGTACCTGTGTGAATGAAAGGAGGTGCCTGGTCATGCTTAGGCTCATGAGCCACATCTTCTGGTTGAATAATTAAATGTCTTGAACTGTGAGTTCAGTGAGTTTTGTATTTGTCCCGCCAAACTTTGGAGGGTGTTCAGTATAATCCTGAACTGCAGCAGTGGTAAATGTAGTGGTAGATAGGGATGAGGTGAGAATACAGGGTTCTACTGCAGGATTATAACTTTATTTACACTAACACATCTATCAGGTTGTTGTCTGAGGAGTGTCTCCAGCATTTGCAGCTGCGACTTTTGTATAGCAGAGACATTTGCATTTCATTCATTAGTGTTTTATCAAAAGCTCTTTTGCAATGGATTTGTTGTGCAAGTTTCCTTTTTTTAATTTGATGTACAGGATATGAATTCATTTGACAAGTTTATTCCTTTAACAAGTTCAATAATCATTTGCAATTCGCAATTTTATTTGCTGGGGGGGTCATTAATTTAAAACTTGCACTGTATTCCTTATCAGATATTTATTGATTAGTTTACACTCTACAGAACAGTATTTGAGTAAATCAGAATGCTGTAAACTTGCCTTTTTAATGGGTTTATTGCTTTAACAGGTACTCACTTAGGTTTCCACTGCTCCATCATAAAACATTCCCAGCCATGGAATACATTTTTGAGTGAGATATTACATTGTATAGACCAAGGTGTACACATGAGATCTCTTATACATATAAACAAAATAATAAAAATAGATGTTTTCTCCTGCAGACTCCAACAATCTTGTGCAAAAGTACTTTTTTCAACTGCAGGGAATTAATGCAAGGCAAAAGTAAGATACTGTATGACCTAGAGGTCATGAAAGGAGAGCATTACCATTTTCTGTTTTTCAAAGGGAGAAACATCTCACCAAAGGTGAGATCGGAAACCCACAGAGTCCAGAGAAGTTTCATCAAAGCTGGGAAGTTAATTGTCTGTTTCTGTTTCTGTTTCTCTTCCTGTTTTTAAAAATAACAAGTTACACTGTCTGCCCACAAGATGAGGTCTTTATGTCTGCAGCAAAGATGCCCCTTCCTGTTTAAAAGCCTATTGTGGTACTTATGGAATGAATAATTATGTTAACAGCCGTACCTTTGTTGTTGTTGTAGATGTTTGGATGTCTGTGAAAACCACCAGGAAGTGAACTGATCCCTCTTTTTAAGCCAAAGTGTGTTTCTTATTATAACATTTTAATAAGAAGGTGCCTATTTATAAGACTTTCTTAGAAATTTGACAGTAAAAATAATAAACATATTGTGTAATATAAGAATCCTATAAAATACATATAAATTTTATACCTGAATGTGATAAGAAGTTTTTAATCTGCAAAAAGTGCTTTTAAAAAGGGCAATTCTACCCAGTGAAAATCACCTTACAATTACCTCTTCCTTTTAAATAGCTTTGATGTGAAAGTGTGTTCAGGGTCATAAACATTGATTTTAGCAAACAAAACAAGTTTTTTCTTCTGAATGAATAAATCAAAGTTGTTATGAGGTGATCTTTAAAAGACATTTCCTAGTATAAAATCTTCTATCTCAGTTGATTATGGGGCCAGTTTGCACTTCAAAAAGCATTTCAGAAAGCCTCTAAACTGTGTACTTTGTGTGTTATGTAAGTTCAGAGCAGTTGTAAATATACTTATCAAGTCCAGCCACATATAAAGGTATGTTTTTTAATTTCTTCTAGCCACTCAGCAGATATCCACCCTTGATCAATGACATCTCCTTTTGGCTGCCTTCTGAGACATACTCTCAGAATGATTTCTATGATTTGGTTCGAACCATTGGTGGAGACCTGATAGAAAAGGTTGTCCTACTGGATGAATTTGCCCATCCAAAGTAAGTAAAAATTTTAATACCTTTTCCTGTGGTCACAGTATATATGTTTTATGAATATTTTAGTTCTGTATACCAAGAAGTTCTTGATTCTTACAGTGTTTGCACATTTCATTTTTTAGCTCCAAAACCTTCTTACAGCAAAAAATAATAAATTTTACTTAAAAGAAATACTACCTATTTTTCAGTTTGCTACTAGTACTGAGCTTCTCGTATCCAGACTACCCCAATGCTCTGTGCTCAGTTATTGACAGCAGTAGTGAACCACTGCCTTCCTTAATACATCTGGCAGTGTGTGACACTCCTGTCCATAGCATGTCTGATATTCTAGTCCTGCTCTTTGCTGCATGACTGATGTTTGTCTCCTCATTCTCCTTCTTTCTTCCTCTAGTCCTGACACACTAGTAGACCTCTACTTCAATGTCAATGCTAATAATGGTTTGTTGCAGAATGCTATTGTTGGTGTTCAACTGGGAGAAAAAAACCAGACCTTGTTCCTTTCTTTCTGACACTTATTTATATGCTGTTGAACGATCTCTCAGGTTTCAGAACACCATATGGGTATAGCAGCACTGACATGACCAGGGAGTGCACAGGGTATTTGTCCAACTGGTAATAACAGTTGCCTCAAAACCAGACAAGTATCAGCTATTAGGTATGCACTGTTTTTCAATTTGCTGTTTCCAAATTAAGAAGTAGAAGAACTGCTGGCTACTTAGCTTCCTAAAACTGAGGTTTAAAATAATTTGTCTCGAGACTTTTTTAAGTGCTGTAGGAAGGCAGATGATAAACCTTTTTTGAACGTAACAGGAAAATGCTTTGTCTTGTTCTCCAATGCCTTTGGATTTTTTATTTTCTTCTCTCTACATCCAGGTATTTAACCCTATTGTTCTTTTGAATTTGATATGTGATGCAGGCCAGAGGAATAGATTGTTCTATGGCCTAGTTTTCATGGTGTTTCAGTGGATTGTTATTTTTTGAGGTTTTTTTCCTTTTTAACCTTTTTGTGTAGTGTTATATGAGACTGTTTGTGCTGTGTGAAGAAACAGAAATGCAAATGAAATTTGTGTGGGCATCTTAAAGCTTTGAGTCATTAATTCTCACATGCAAATCATGCAAAAGGATCTTAACCCTTTACTCAAGGTGGTGTGTGCAGAAGAGGAATATAGGTTAGGGTAAGATAATGAGTACTTTTCATTGTAAAGAACAGGTTGTATCTTTCAGGGAAATCCAGAAGCAATTTTATTGTGGGTACAGGTAATTTCTTATTGTCACTTGGAGTGCACTGTAGTATCAGTTAGCACAGCTACATAGACACTGAAGGCCCTCCACACAGATCCTGTTGTCTTCTATCAATGATGGTTCTGATACAGTCCAGTCAACATTTTTTTTGTAAAAACTGGGTTGCTGAACCCCTTTCTGGAACTGGACTTTCCATTCATTCATGCTGAATGTTTATGTTATGTGTAACACCTCTGTGCTCATTGCCACTTTTTGGCTACGTTTTCCTCACTGATACCAAACAAGCAATTGTCTTTGTTATTACATCGTCTCTTAGGGAAAAGTCCTATGTGTAGTGCAAGCAGCTCTTCCAAGTCTGAAAGTCTGGAGAAATCTTGTTCCCTGCTCCCTCAAACAGAGGCAAAATTGTTCTGTGATTCCTTTTGGCATCTTACTGGAGAAATCCATATACACTGTGATAGCCTGCCAGCAGCACTGCATCAGTCATGGTCCAACTCACAGGTTATGCTTCTCTTCTTTGCTGAGAATATTGTCTTCCATACAAGTGGAGTGGTGAGGTGGAGACAGAATTCACTACACTGGGTTTCTGCTGTGTGTGTTTTCTCCTTTGATATGCTTTGACACATCTGGAACATATACCAGGGATGACAGTTGTTCCTCCTCAAGGAATGCATCTCTGGTTCCCTCTATGACTTCTGCAAATAGATGGGAAGGTTGATTGCTCACAGAGAATTGTCACACAAATCTGGGATTTTACTAGTTTTGTTCTCTAAAACCATTAAAACCTCACTCAGCAGGCATCCAAATATGTTTTGACACTATAAGGAGGAAAATTTTCACACCTTTGTATCTGAAGAATTTGAGAGGCAACACTAATGGATTGTTGTAAATGATGTTGTAGTCCTCTTAGTTTGTTCACCTGCAACAACAGTAAAAGAAATCTTTTTAAATGTCCCATTAAAAATCATTAATTTCAAGGATATTATCTACTGCATTAACAAAGAATCATAAATACAGACTGTAACATAATGGTTACTTTGCCCTTTCTTCTTAAAACAGGATGTGTGCAGATATGTAACTTTTGAGAACTGATGATATAAGCCACAAAAGTAATTTTGTTTGATTTCTAAAGGCTTTGGAAGACTGATGTTTTGAAAAGAGTTTTCTACTTAGTCTTAATTCCTAGATAATCATCTAGTTATGGGAATGATACAGTGGCTTCTTTAATTCAGTGTTGCAGAAAAGCCTCTGGGCACAGAAATTACATAAGAGATCCTCAGCGTTGCTATGGATCTGTATGTTACAGATCTAGGTACTTGTAATCATTATCTTGAATTTTCCGTGAATCTGCTCTGGAGGATGGGGGAAAAGTCTCTAGGATTGGAAAACCTGCAGTGCTGCTGTTTTGAATGTTAGTTACTTACAAGCAGCTTAATAAGTTCATGCTTGTATTTAATCACTTCTGGAATTCAAAATTCAGACTTTTTTAATCCTTTAAAAATACCAGTTTCATGAGGAATTAGGACATTTGGTAGTCTTATTTTCCTTCTTAAACTACTTTTCTTAGTTATAGGACTATAAAGATCTGAAAATAGAAAATGTTATACAAATAAAACTAATTTATAACACAAAAAGGGGTCTTTAAATTAAGATCCTTTATAGAGGCTGTCTGTGTAATACTGCATAGTTGCCTTTTCTGTGGTTCAGAAACCCTTCAAGGTTTCACTGGGCTTTGGACTGATACCCATGCTCCAGTACATTGCAATTATGGTGTGTATTAGCAGTGAAAATGTATTTCTCTACATGGAAAAGGAAAGTGGGGGCAGGAAAAAGCATGGGACAAGGAATTGTTTAAGCAAGGAAGAGATGCCTGAAACCAACGAAACAAATGATTATCTGCTTTGCAAGGTAAAAATATTGAGACAACTTTTAGGGAAGCACTGGCAATTTAGAGATACAGGAAAAAGGAGTCTCATTGCTGAAAAGCACAAATTTAGAAAAATGCCAAGTTTCTGTGCTGGCATAATTAAGAACTGTTCCAGCCTCAACACATCTTAGGTAAACATAACTGAGCAAAAACCAAAACACAACATTGAGGTAAACTGAGTAGAGTGTGATGTGTGACACAGTCAGGGTTTGACTTCATCCAAGATGAATAATGCAAAACATGGCTGTAACACACCTGTTACTCAGGTATATAAAGAACCAGCCAGCATATGTGAAGGAAAAGTTGTGACTTTGCTAAGTGCCAGGGAAACTGAGTGAAACTGTGGTGGTTTTGGCAAGAACAGGAGCAGGCCATCTGTAAGGCAAGCAGAATAGAGAAAAAGTGTCTCTTTGCAGTGAGCAAAATGTTTTCCACAGTCCGTCCTGGTGATTGCAGCTATTTTTGCTTGATGCATTAGCTTCAAACAGTTAGACTTTCATACATTTGGTTGGTGGAATGTATTTCTCCATGCATGATGTGTGAAGTGAGTTTGCTGTGACTTGCCTGGAGTTGTCAGGTGCTGCATGAGCCATGTAACCAGGCACCGGAAGGCAGTGGCACTGTTTTTGCTACCTGACTGGATTATTTCTTCCAAATCCTTGGAGATCTTTAAGGACCTTTAAGCATTGCTGTGCAAATACATGATGAGTGAGGATTTGTAGTTGACATTTTCCCCTCAGGAACATTTTAGTGAACAAACATTTGCAAAAAAAAAAAGAGAATGTTTTGTCCTACTAAAGGAAGAGAAGAAAGGGGTTTTTCCCTTACTTTTTGCAGTGGCTGTTTTACCGCCCATATCTTTAAGTTTAGGCCTTCTACTACTCAACTTGTCTAAGCTGTCTAATCAAGATGAATGACCTTCAGAAATTAAATCAGAAAGTAATCTCTTTTTCAGTGGTCAGGACTTCTACAGTTTTGGAAAGGAAACCGATTTCATAGGAAAAAAGAAAGGGTGGCTGAATGTCAGTCAAAAGGTAGAAAGGTCTCTGCCCACTATGAATAAGCAAATCAAAACTGATGCCATACAGAGAATCCCAGGAAAAGGGATTTATATTCTTACAGTCATACAGCCTTACATTTTGGTGACATTCAGGTAAGTACTGAGGCTGCACGCAAGTAGAATTTCGGGGATGGTAATTAAAGCATTCCTGGACAAAGTAATAGAGTAAGTACTGGTTCATCACACATGGTAGAATATGTGGTAGAAGTGGTACGAGACATTCCCAAGTTGTCCCCGATGAAGAGGACAGAGAGAGATAAGAGTCCAGGGGTAAGAGCTGGTCCCTTACAATGCAGCACCAAAGACAGAATTCAGAAATGCTGAGGTTGTTTATCTTTGCTTTGGGCAAGCCCTGCAAATGTTTTTTCCATCTTAGCATGCCGTGTTTTTCTTGTGTAAGGTTTCTTGTGTAATCCCATCAGGTGTGATGGCCTCGCATCTTCATTCTGAAAATGTATTTTCTGCATTTTGCAGTGAGGTTATTTTCCTATCAGTCTTTCAAAGTTAGCTACTAAAATTTCTCTTTTGTTAGAAAGATAAGGAAAGTAAGGAAGGATATGACGCCACATCTTCCTTTGCAGGGAAGATACATAGGTAGGCTGAAAGGCTGAAAAAGTTACACAAAACTGTAATCAAGACATGTACTATGTCCTCAGTGGTACTTAAGAGGTAAATTTTTAATCAGAGCAACTAAAAATATTCTGAAAAGGCAGAGTGGAGACAGTAAGGGGGAAAAATTGATTTGCTGCATTTTGACGGCTATGCTGTTAAAAATATGAAGTGGGGAATAGGTAAGAAAGGAAAGGATTTATTCTTGCCTTTGAGTCAATTTCTTGCACACTTCTGGGGTGAGATCTGCACATTTGTCACAGTCTGTTAAGTGAAGTGAGAGGAAATGTATTGGCTGCTGTGAAGGAGAAGGTAGGTGCACTGTGGCACCATCTTTAGAGAGTTTGGGAGTACTCAGATGACCTGTGTCTCTTCTTTTCCAAACAGTAAAAGGAACAGATCTGACAGCAAAGAGTCAGATCATATTGACTGTTGTGTGATGTCAATGCATGCCCCTAGCTCCTTGTTAGTATATAGAACATGCAATGTAAGAAAGGCACTTTCCAGATGCCAGCTTTTGCACTTTTCCTTATCTACATGGGGATAAAGTCAAATACTTTTAAGTCTGGTTTATTTATTAAAGCTGGCTTGGTTTTGTCTTGCTTCTGGAATAGGTGAATTAAGCAGAATAATTCTTAAGTGCTGCTTGCTCCTAGTATTACGCAAATTAAAACAATCAATTCAGTCCCCAAACACCTTGTTGTTCTTCAGCCTGAGCACTTTACAATTTGCTGAGGGATTCTTTGAGATTACCTTTAACTGCTGAACTGGCAAAGTCCCAGCAGCAGCTTCTCTGCAGAAAAAAACAACCCAGAAGCTGCTTTTGACAGTAGCTAGCAGAGGTTTTTGATTAATGAACAATGTTCTCCAGCTCAGGATTTTTCCCCTCATTTGGTCACATGAATGCAAGACTATAATATTTTTGAAATAGATCAGCTGTTCATGGGAGGCTCTGTCAGAGGACTCTCATTCACTTCTGGCTGGTAGTAGCACTCCCAGTCCATCTTCTCTCTTTTCCCTCTCCTGTCCCGACCAGTATCAGAACCACCTGTTTTTTTCTTGAGAATAAGAACCTTTTCTGTCCTTCCTGCTGCAGTCATGCTGATGGAAAGACTGTCTACATGTGTCAGAGCAGTGCCAAGCACAAATGCAGGCTGGGCAGAGACTGGCTTGAGAGCAGCCATGCGGAGAAAGATTTTGGGTGGTGGTTGATGAGAAGCTCCACATGACACGGCACCGTGCGCTGGCAGCCCAGAAAGCCAATTGTATCCTGGACTGCATCCAAAGCAGCATGGCCAGCAGGGAGGGAGGGCATTCTGCCCCTCTGTTTTGCCCTTGTGAGACCCCCCCGGAGCACTGCATCCAGCTCTGGGTCCCAGCATAAGAAAGATGTGGATCTGTTGAAGCAAGTCCAGAGCAGGGCCACAAAGATGCTCAGAGGGCTGGAGCACCTCTCATACGAAGACAGGCTGAGAGAGCTGGGGTTGTTCAGCCTGGAGAAGTGAAGACTCCAGGGAGATCTTAGAGCACCTTCCAGTACCTAAAGGGGGCCTGCAACAGAGCTGGAGAGGGATTTTTACCAGGGCGTGTAGTGACAGGACAAGGGGAAATGGCTTTAAACTGAAAGAAGCTAGGTTTAGATTAGAAAGAAATTCTGTATTTTAGGATGGTGAGGCACTGGAACAGGTTGCCCGGAGAAGTTGTGGATGCCCTATTGTGAGAAACTGGACTGTAAATGGTTAATGACTCAAACAATTGACCATTTTGCCCAGGTGCAGAGAGGGCTGTGTATATCCATCACTGGAGGCTACAGCTGGGTGTTGAACAAGATAAGGGAAGAGGCTGATAAGAGGCAAATCCCTGGAAGTGGGATAATGCTTTTTATCATACCAGAGTTCTTGCACAAGTGGTTCAACTGTGAAAATTCCCTTCCGGAGAAGTACCAGGACATTCACTTATAGCTTGAAGGTATTAATCCCTGCTGATGTGCCATAATTGCTGTAATGTCTTAGAGAGTGTCATAAACCATCAAACATTCCCGAAGTGTCCCCTGATCCAAAGTATTGCATCATCCAGTGTAAAACTCCCTGCTCCAGGGGAGGTACCTGGGCGTTCCCACCTGAACCTGAGTGAATATAAACCCCTGCTGGACTCTCTGTTTTGTGGGCTTCCCCACTTTTGGTGTAGGTGACCGTCATCACTGAGAAGATCAGAACAAGAGGACCAATGGGATGCCATCAGCATCCACAGAATGGTGATATTTTTTCTGACTGTTGCTCTCTTTCTCCCTCTTCCCCTTTTCCTATTTGTTTCCCTCTCTCCCTCTCTACCTCACATTTACTGTTAAATAAAAACTTGTACTATTGACTTCAGCATATGGTGCTGCTTGCTCCTTAATTCAGGCAGAAGCATCTCTCTAATAATTTTAATAACACCCATTATCTTAACACCCATTCCTGGAAATGTTCGAGGCCAGGTTGTATGGAGCTTTGAGCAACCTGGTCTAGTGGGAGGTGTCCCTGCCCAGGGCAAGTGGGTGGGAACTAGATAATATTTGAGGTCCCTTCCAACCCAGATCATTCAATGACATTTTTATGATTCTTTTGCCTTGTGGGCTTCAGCTTAATAGACATGTGTGTGTAATGGGGTTTGGGCACATTTCACTCCTGGTGTGTGTATGTGTCAGGCATTTCCCGGTGCCCCAGAACAACCCAACAAGCAGTGGTGTTTGCTTGATTCACAGTCAGAGTGGCCCCAGCTACTGTTTGGGCCTTTCCTCTTTGCTGCCTTTTTTTCCTCAGAAGAGCAGCTGTGTAGAAATAGCAGCTCCATTCTTTCAACAGTCCCTGCCTGGAGGTGGTCAGGGACTTTCTGGCCAAATTCATTTAGAGTGAACACTGGGCTGCTCAGAAAGAGATGCTTTATGAAGGCATGTGGGTTCTGTTCATGTCCCAGCAGAGCTGAGATAATCCACTACCTAAGCTCTGAGGTGATAAGGTTTTCATCCCACCAGCCTCAAGGAAATTTAAAGGAGCCGGGAGTTGCTCTCCATGTCAGTAACTCCAAAGTAACCCTGCCATGCTGATTGATACATGGCTTCAGCAGATCTTGCCCTTCCCACTTTATAGCAGTCATGATGCCCTGCTGTTCCCCACCAGGACTGAGACTGTTGGAGTTTAGCTTTCCCAGATGTCCTGCACAGTGACAAGGACATTCATGGAGCCCAGAGTAGCCATCTGCTAGGGTTTGTTGTTTTGGGTTTTTGAGTTTGGTTTTTTATGAGGAAACAGAACTGAAAAGCTTTTAATTCCTTCTTTCCCTCCCCAGCAAAAACATTCCTGATTGAAATGAATATAGAGAATTAATTGAGTAAATATGCACATATATTAATTTAAAAAAAATTTCAGATATTTTAGACATTCCGAATTTTAAACACCCTTTTCCAGCCCTTTTGTAGTACAAAATAGGGTGAAGTCAGAGACAGCAAAAAATGAGCATGCACTACTATAGCACAAGCCAGAAAGTATTATTTGATATGGAAGCAGACCTTTTCAGTGCTACATTTGTCATCTTTATATGTGCAGACTTGGAATCTGTCTGCGTACTTTTGTTAAGCACACTTTGTCAAAGGTTTTTAACTGCTTGGCCTACAGCTTTTGAATTCCCGTGTCGATTCAGATACTTAATTCCTTTGAATTGCTTTAGGAGTCCCCCAAATAGCAGTTCCCTGTCCAAATCCAAGTGTCATGAAGAACTATGAGAAGAGTGACAAGAGGAGCAGAGAAGTACCTTCCTGTAGAAAAAGCAAGCACTTGAAATGTTTTACAAAAAAAGAAAGAAAAAAAAATCTTGCTTTATATACAAAAATCAAGTGAGTTCTGTGACTTACGTCTGTTTACACAGCTTGTGATTGCCAGTTCAGATCTCTGATTCCAATGTTTATTTGAAGACCATCTAACTGGAAAAAAAATCAAAAAGGAATAATCAGCTGTCCATGAAAGACAGACTCTACTTTCTTTGCTGTCCTCAGTGTTCAGACAGGCACTGTGCAAATAGCTGTTCTTAATGGGTTCCTATTGAAGTCTGAGGTTTCCTTCAAACCACTGTATCCAAATCAATTGTGGGGCAGACAGTGTTCTGCTGTACCATCCCTGTCTCTCCAGAGTCTTCACCGAGAGAATTGTCTTTACTAACTGAAAATAATTTACTATTAATGAGCTTCAGTAGGAGTGCCATTATTCTTTGGTGGAAGGCTGGTGGCTAGCACACAGGCTTGTGGGAGGATTGGTATTCAAGAAAGGAAAAGGATGAAGTAACCACACATTCCCATTAGAGGGTGGGGGGAAACACAGCCCTGAAGTGTGATGTATCACTGGTGATACTCCATAGGAAATGTAATCACCCTTCACAGGTAATGAGAAGAGAGGAAAACTTAAGTACGTGAGCCACACAGAAGACAAGCACCAAGTCCCTTATGTGTTCAGGCAGATGCAGAGGACAGACTTGCTGTATAGAAAAGGGATAGCTGAAGTCACAATGAATCATTTCTAAGAGGCTGCTCAGCTGAAGAGCTTAACCTTTCTTCATCATGTCAACCTGAAGTCAGCCATTCACCACCAGTTCTCAGATGCAGCCCAGAAATCTTTGCCACAATTCCCAGAGCACTTCACAGGAGGTGTCACAGGAATTAGCACGGTGATTTATTGACAAGCAGTGGGACGGTGAAAAATGGCTAAAGGAGTCAGCTGCCACAGGATGCTCGAGGGATAGCAGTAGGCTCATGAGTGCTTCTGAGTTCAGAGAAATCCTAGTGAATTGCTGACCTTGTAGAATAGAGGTGGAGGCTGCTTCTGTGCAGAACTGTTTTTCCTTGTATGCAGTTGTGAGCATAGTAGAGTTTGAGAAGCATCGCAGTGGGTGTGAGTATGTCAGAGAGAAAGCTTTTGTAATCACATTTGTTAGATGGTGAATATTGTCCCTCTCTACTCTCTGCAATGGTTTTCTCTGCCTGCCAGTGCTCTGACTCTGTCTGCTGCTGCCTGGGATGCTCATGGCTCTGCTCTGCTGTATGTCTGAGGGTGGGATTTGATACTCTTCCCCTCTTGTCTTGATCTCTATCCCTGCCCCATTCATTTTCCCACAATAACACTGCAGTCCAAGAAGTCAAGGTGGACCAGTCCTGTCAAGGCCACCAGTGATGGATGCCAGTGCTGCAGGCTGAGAATCCCTGCAAAGGAGTATGGGTGAGAGATGGAAATGTGTTCTGGCTGGGTGTCAGGTTTGTACCTGAAAGTAGTTTTTCTTTAATACAATAGATGTATCCTTCATGTAACATTGTCCCTCTGGTCCTAAATCAGCTTTTAAATGAATGTTAGTGCACAGGTATGGTGTGTTTGTTTTCTGCAGTGTCCTAGCAGTGTGGAGAAGCAACACATCTGCAGCACATCGTGAGCTCTCTCAGGTTCTCTTGAATTCTTGGCTAGAGATCTGCATGGGCAGGTAGAGGCGCTTTGCTCATGGCTTACAGCTGTCTTTTTAGCCACAGAAAGCAGCCACAGCATTGAGGCAGCCACAGCGGGCTTTCCTTGGGATGAGGAAGGACATCTCTGTCCTCTGTGTGTTGGGAGTTGTGTGTGTGTGATGCCTGCACATATTTGCACTCACCACAAGGCCTTCTCAGAACTGTAGTGAATGAGATGACAAGGTGGCCTGGCCCCTAATTCTTAGACTAGATTCGGCTAAACATATATTCTATAAAGCTGCCAGGATAGGAGATGGGAGGAAAAAGTCCTTATATTCTTCCTAGTACTGCATGGAAGAGTGATGGATATAGCACTAAATAATTAATCATAGTTTTTATATTTTATGGATCCAGAACACATTTTTGCAGGGATAAAAAAGCCCTATAGCTAGGAAGTATTTCTTAAGCTGAATCAAAGCATTATGTAGCTCAAAGGTTACTTATCTCCATACTGGGAAGTGTCAACATTTAGGCTGAGGAAACAAGGTTTTCTTTAATTTCAGAACAAAAAAAAAGTCAAGATTCCTGAAGCAGATAACAGTATCTTGCCATTGTTTTTTTATCCATCCATATCGATGGATATTTTATTTTAACCTACCAGTTCATTTTAAATAATTCATTTTTTTAAAATTGCAGCCAGCATCCTTGTCTCTGGGTAAATTGAATGGAAATTCATGGGCCTGCACACACTATAAGATCTGTAGATGATGGACCCAAGATGGATAGAGATGGTCCTGAAAAACATACATCTGGATGGTGACTGCTGCCATACCAAATTCTTCCAGAATTCAGGTTTCTGCCCCACTTCTCTCAAGTGCTGTCTGATAACATTAATATTAAAATGAACACCATGCAACTGATCTATTATTTATCAGGCATCACACAGAAATGCAAGGGAAGGGTGCCTTTTAAAAATCATTCTGAGGATGAAGAGAAGATTTATGTTTAGTAGTTTCATGCCTATTAGTACACATGTGGGACAGATGAATAGTAAGGAAATGAATTACTCTTCATCCTTTGTGAATGAACACCAGAAAGGAGATAGATGAAGACTGATTTAATGTAGTTTTTGTGGGTTTTTTTATTACCTTGATATATGAAGGACTCATGGTTCTCAGCTGAGATATTGCCACCCTCATCCTGTGGCCAGCGACACAGAGACTGAAGTATTAAGTGACACATTTGACAAGCCACAATGGAATTTTAACAGCTTAGGTCAGAACATTGCTTTCGGTTGTGCTGAGGAGATGGGATGTGCATTGGGCAAGAGAAACTCAACTAGGAAGGTGCAGCAGATACAAGTTTTTCTTGAAGTCAGTGGCTAGGCTCAATTACACAATGCCAAGTGTTTAATTGTGTCACATAGGTAGACATTTTTCTTGCTAATGCAGATATTCCTGGGTTTGGCTTTATAAAATGAGTCCTTGTTTTCAGGGCTTATAAATGTTAGCAACTCCCACTGAAATCACTGGGTACTGTGGGAACTCCTTTTCATTATAATTATGAATAAAAAGAAGCATCCACAGGGAAATAATATATATGCACATATTCTGCGATAACCAAGTAGCCAAAGGTGCTGTAAGTTTGATGGGCAAGAGCTAAGATCTGTGACTGGTCAGACTATCACATGGAGGAAATGCTGTGCTCAGTCCTGAGGAACACTTCTCTGTTGATCCCAGCTGTGTTTCCATAGTGTACAGCCAACAGAGAGCAGCAGCACCTTAGAGAGATACTGCAATTATGGCTATGAGTTTTAATTGAAGAATTGTGTCCTTAGCTCAAAGCTTACAAGTAATTTATTAAGGTCATTAAAGAAGGCGTACACTGAAGTAATGTCTTGCAGAGCACAACAGTCAAAAGAAAAATACCATACAGGGGGAAAATGTTATGTATTTTAAGCTGTATATTATAGATGGTAAATGAAAAGGCCCCATGCAACCTGTTATCCATTGTAAATTACTGTTCCAGTGTATTAGTTTGTTATGACACATTCCACCAGTTCCACATGAACAGACCATTTTGGTGCTGGAAAACACAATTATTAAAAAAAGTAGACTTGAAAATAAAATGTGCTGTCAGCAAGCCACCTGTAAGTGATATTGGGAAAGTTTATAATATATTTGGATCTCTTAAGTGCACTTCACAATCAGAGTTGTCACAAGATGAATCTCCTGAGTGTCATCCCAAAGAATTCCTTTTTTTGAAAATGCAATCTGAAATTCTCAACAATTTATTATTCTTCTTCCTGCTTATTATGGGGAATTTTCCATATTGGGGAAAGGGATAATATTAGTTCTTGAAGAATCTCTCTTCTTTGAGTGACACTGAAGCTCCCTGTGGCTTTCAGTGAAGCTGACAGTGTGACAAATGCAAAATCAGGACCTCAGATCTCCATCCAAAGCCCACTGAAGTCAGCAGAAGCCATCCCATTGACTTATGTGGAGTTAGGATCAGGCCCTTTGTGGTTTCCTTGCTCATTAAAACCCAGTCTGTCTGCAGAGAGCACAGAGTAATTTTTCTTCCGGGAACCTGGACTTTATTGCCAGTGAATTTGGTTCTCCATTAAGAAATACGATGACTGTTGTTAGAAATACTCTTGTTATTCAGGAGGGAGATGTTGATATTTGCTCAGTAAAGTGGTAGTTAATAATGAGATTTGCATTACAGTTGCATTCAGAAGTCCTTCCAGTTTTCTGGTATTTTGGAAATACAGAAGGCACCTAGATGTTGTTGGAATACACTTAAACACTGGGCTTAGCCACATTTTTATGCATTGTGAAAACTGCTCATCTCTGACTGAAACATCAGTCATCCCCAGCTTTATTAAGGACAAATGAAAATATAGATTTATTATGAAATGTTCTCATACTGCAGCACCAGGCCAATCAAACATAGAACATGAAAGAGCAGCTGAGGCTCTAACTAAGAATGTGGGGTTTTCCCTTACATATGCCAATGACAATGACTGCAAGCGTGGGCCTAGGAAGGAAGGGAAGGAGGAGGTAACCAGCCATTGCTGACCTTGTCTTTGCCTAGTTGGACTTTCACTTTGTATTGCAATTACACCTGGTTTGTCTGGCTAGGAAATACTCCTTCATCATGTTTGGTTTGCTGTTTGCCATGGACAGGCATTTGGGGTGCTGGGAGGACTGTCAGCGTTTCCATTACTGAAGGATACAAAATGCCCTCATCACAGAGAATCTTACTACATTGTGGGGAACCTGTCTTCAAAAGAAATATATTTGCTTTGGAAGAGGATCTGTGAATTTCCTTGAGTATTGTCACAAAGATGCAATCAAGGTGTTCTTGGATTTGCTCTTATCTGTAGTTTGTTCCTGTGTCTCAAAAAAAAAAAAAATCCAAGATTAATAACTTTTACATGAAGTTAAAAGATGTAATGATAGAATGGAAAATAAACTCTCAGATGACTAAAAAGACAAAAAAGTGAAGGCCAGTTTTCCTAAGCATTATTAAGGGCTGCAACTGAGATTACAAAAAGTTTACCTTCACTGCAGAAATTTGACTGCTCTAATCAAGGCTGCTTGATGACAGCCCAAGCATGCCTTAAAGGATACACACGTGCTTTCCAGGTGGAAGATCTGTCATGAAGCTCATGCCTGTTGCCACCAGACAGTTGTGGTAGAAGAACAGGGAGTGTTGGAGTCATCTGATGAGAGTTCCTCTAGCAGGGTGTCATGTAGCCAACAGTAGGAAGACTGGGATGCTACAGAGGGTGGTGTATGAAATTCTTCCCTAAACTGTTAGGAAATGATATCTCTTATCAATGATTCTGTTACAGAAGGCCTCCCTAATCCTCGTCTGTTAGGGTTTGCTTATAGTGGAACAGCAGGGATTGTTCATGTACGTATCCAATTGCAGTTTAATCCTCTTGGTTCTTATCACCTCGAGTATTTTGTGGCATTGAGTCCTAAAAGTTATCCGTCCATTCTTTTTAAAGTATCAGTTTGAAATGTGATTTAGTTCTGTTTGACTTTGTAGTAGGAGGGCAAGGAAAAAAATACTTCTTAATGTAACTTTCATCATACTGTGTATATTTGTTTAGTCATGTTGTTCTTTCAGATAAACAGCCCCGATCTTGTCAGTCCTTCCTAATTCAGTCATCTTTCTTGACTAATAACTTTTGCTGTCTGACTCAAGGACCTTTTATTATCTCCATATATTTTTTAGATGCAGAGGTCAGAGTGAGCTGCTATCCATGGCATTGACTTTTATGCTGGCTTTTATGCATTTATATTATAATATTTAAAGTGTTTTGGTTTTCTTGTTCCTTTGGGAAGGTTCTAGCTTTTGTTTACTGTATTTGTGCTGAGCAAAATTCTTGATCTGTTGGGATATGATGTGACAGGCTTTCTGGCAATGAATTCTTTTATTATGTTGCTGGATTTTATTTCTATCTATTTTTTGACAATAAGTTTTGTAATCTGGTTATTTACACTTGTATTGGTTTTGCATGGGCTGTTTTTTGGTAGTGAGGGTGGGCACAGAGGTGGCTTCTGTGAGAAGCTGCCAGAAGCTTCCACCATGTCCAGCAGAGCCAATCCTGATGGCTCCAAAGGTGAATGTGCCACTGGCCAAGGCTGGGCCAATTAGAGATGCTGGTAACACCTCTGTGATGACTTACTAAGGAAGAAAATGAAAACAAAGTTGGGGCACAGTTTTAATTGCGGCTAGAGAAGAGCCGAGTGACAACATGTCAGGAGAACATGCAGGCACCAAAGTCAGTGCAGAAGGAGGGGGAGGAGGTGCTCCAGGCACCAGGGCTGAGATTCCCCTGCAACCTGTGGTGAGGACCATGGTGAAGCAGGTTATCCCCCTGCAGCCCACAGAGGACCACGCAGATGCAGAGATCCACCTGCAGCCCATGGAGGAATCCACGCTGCAGCAGGTGCATGCCTAGAGGAGGCTGTGATCCAGTGAGAGGCCCAGTGGAGAGAGGGGGCCCTTCTGCTCCCAGACTGGAGCAGCCTGTCCTTGGAGGACCGACCCCTGTGGAAGGGTGACCCATGCTGCAGCAGTTTGGGGAGGGCTGTTGCCTGTGGGATGGGCTCACGTTGCAGCAGTTTGCAGGGAGCTTGTGAGATGGAGCCGCATTGGAGAAGTTCATGGAGAACTGTCTGCTGTGGGAGGGACCCCACAGTGCAGCAGGGGAACAACTCCTCTCCCTGAGCAGCCCGGGAAGCCTCAGATGATGAACTGACCATAACCCCCATTCCCTGTCTCCTTGTACTGCTGGGGTAGGAGATAGAGCTGGGAAAGAGGGAGGGGTGGGCGGAAGGTGTTTTTTAAGGGCTTATTTTACTTCTCATAATCCTGCTCTGGTTTTGGTTGTAATAAATTCACTTTGTATCTCCAAGTTGAGCCTGATTTGCCCATGGTGGTATTTAGTGAGCGATCTCTCCCAGGCCTTATCTCAGCTCATGAACCCTTCATTAAATTTTCTCTCCTCTGTCCTGCTGCAGAGGGGAGTGAGTGAGCAGCTCTTGTGGGTGCCTGGCATCCAGCCAGTGTCAACCCACAAGAATACTGTCTTTTTTTACCAGTGCTTCTAGTCTATTCTTAGTCAAAAGCTGGGCTGGATGTTGGGATGAAGAGATAGGAGTAAAGAAAAAGCCACCATTCATCTTGGGTAGTGTTGCCTCAAGTGTCTGGGATTTTCTCATTTATTGTCAACAAATGTTTGTGCTATACTTTGAATGCTCAATTGTGAGGTCTTTTCTTTCAGACTTTGTTTCTGTGTGTGTAGAAGTGAGCACATGGGGGTTTTTCCTCCGATCATTTCAATGGTGTGTTGGCATCAGGCTGAGAAGCACTCTCTAAATCATAAATGAAACTGATAGCAAATAATAAAATGTATTAACCTGACACTTTTTAAGAGAAATTCCTGCTACTTTCTTAAGACAACCTAAGACCTTTCATCCCAGTGCTTCCTGAGCTCAGACTGGCTCCTCAGTTGCAGTAGTGCCTATTCATGTGCCTTTTCCTGTGAAATTCCATGGAATTGCTGCTGAGGTGCAATGTTTTAATGCCCCAAAGTAGCCGCTAATGATAAGAGTTCAGTAAAAACAGTGCTTAGCTTACCAAAGCAGTTTTTCTTCTGGCCTGGGAGCATTAAAGAGAGTTCAGTTCTTTGTGACCACCTAAGATCATCCCTTTGTCCCAGTATGGAATCTGTCTCTTCATATTTTCCTACACAGTTTCCAGTAGCTGATCCTCCCATGCTGCTGGCCAGACTGTGGCTGCAGATCCCATCAAGGAGCAGTCTCTAGCAAACACTTTTTTGTTAGGTTTGACTACAGTATTAATATATCAGATGTTGTTAAAGTAAATAACCTCAGTAAATTGTCTGCAAAGCCCAACCTGTTCCACACAAGTATTACTCTTACTTTGTCCATAATTCCAAAGTCTATGAAATTACAGTTCTGTGGCTTTTTCCAGTAGGTGGCACAAACACCTGAGCGGCCAAAGGCGACTTAATAGTTCCTTTTAATTTTTATGCAATTAGCTCTGTGAGCTAAATTACATTCTTCTAATAAGAGTTAGAAAATACGATACTAATTCTGCTCCTGCTGTCTAGAGGGCTTCAGTTTAAGCCACACTGATGGTTGAGCTCCTACATTCTGAAAATGTGTGGCCACTTTCTGAGCACGTGAAGAAGCTCATCTGAGCTGCAGCTGAATCTAAAAATCTTCTCCTGGCTCTCACAATTCCTAGCAGTGCTGAGACAAGCCCATTTTGGGATGCTTCTTTGCACTGTGTTTTAAAATGAGGGTGTACTCCCTCCTTGCTGAGCATGTTTTTGTGGATTTTAGGGTTTTCTTTCTCAGCATTGGTATTTGCCTGTTTGTCTGTCTATTCCCCTCCCCTTCCTCTCCCCCCAGTTTTCATTTTCAGTTATTTTTGTTTATGTTGAACTTCTGCCTGCTCAGCTGCAGCAGAGCTCAGTTTTGGCAGCCCGCCTTGTGGTGTACAATCCTACAACTTCTGCTGCTGAGCAGCATGTTGGAAATCGCTTTGAAATAAATCCATGTTGGACCAAAAGCAGCATCTTTGTTGTTACCCCCTCAGAATAATTTGGTGCTATAATTGGAATTCTCATTTGAAGTAAATAAACATGATGTCAGATCTATAGACAGATCTGGATGCACAGTCAGTGAGAGAGGGATGTGTGCATACAGCCCTGTCCCTGGAAGAGAGATGCATTTGCAAAGCATACATGGCACTTCTGATGCCTTGGGGCAGGCTAGTGCTGGAGAGGGTGGGCTGGAGGGTAGCCCCAAATCCCCATTGGACCACCTTGAGATCTGTCAAAGGAAATGTTTGCTTCAGTGCTGCTCTTGATATGAATGTGGCCATAAGCCTTGTGTTGTTTCCATTCTCATTTTGGAAAGCTAATACTCAGGGGAGAAAATAGGAATCTGTTGATCCACCATGCTACTGATGCTTTACCAGTCCTTGGATGGCATGTGGGAAGGGAGATGAGGCTTTGGGCTTTCATGCTCCCTCTTTTGTGTGGGCTGATCACTGTGCACAGTCTAGGATTTCCATTTCAACAAGGATATGGAGGAAATTCAGAGAAAATTGACAGGAATACTCAGAGCAAGGGTATGACTGAGAAAACCAATTCTGGTAGAGACAGTTTGGTAGGTGAATAGAGATTTAGAAAATTGTGGGCTGGTTAGAGAGGATGGGTAGAGAAGGATGATTTCATGGCTTCTAGTACAGAAGGTGGTGTACTTCAAGTGAAACTGCTGGGAACCTGGTGCCTTAAGAGGCCTCCCAGAAACAGAGACTAGACAGGATAAGGGAATACAGGTAGGTATTTATTTGAAGGGCCTTCAAGGTACCCCTTGGGGAGCCAGAGGCTACTGCTAAGATGGACCCCAAGATGGAGGACAGGTCATGAGTTCTTCACACTTTTATAGGTTTGGTTCATTTTCTTGTCAGGGTTAATTCTCCAATTAAAGCTTCAGTTTAATGATGTAATTCCCCTCAGCTTGCCCCCCTTTAGAGTCTTTGGTTTACACATTTTGGGCTTAGAACAGCCTGTGTGTCCTTGAAGAGCAGGCCCAGAGAGGCTTTGTTATGTCTACCTAGCACAAGAGAGCAGAAATTACAGGCTACAAGAAACTTCAGAGTTACACTCTAAGCAGTACAGGATTTGAAAAATAGAAAAGTTAAAACCTAAAGCATCAAAGCAAGGAGGAACCCTTTGCAGGAGGATGACAGAGATGCCAAAGGCTCATGTGGGGAGACTGAGGGAGTTAATGGAGAGGGATATACTGAGACGTGAAAGACACAGAGAAGCATCTCAGGAATGGTTTGTGTTGAAAATGAATTGGTGCCATGGAGAGGAATGGAGATGGAGAGGAATGGAATGGAGAGGCTCATGCTAATATGCATGTTCATTGACTCAGTTTTTGACTTCAGATACCCAGTCCTCAAGACTGGGTGAGGTGTGATGGGGTGTCATGGTTTGACACTGGACAGATGCCAGGCACCCACTAAAGCTGCTCACTCATCCTCCACTGCTACAGCTGGACAGAGGAGAGAAGATTTAACAAAGGGTTCATGAGCTGAGATAAGAACCAGGAGAAAACACTCCAAGGGCTCAAATTACAGATATAAAGTGAATTTATTACTAACAAAATCAGAGCAGGATAACGAGAAGTAAAATATGCCCTTAAAAAACCCACCTTTTTTCCCACCAACCCCTCCCTCCTTCCCACTGACAGCACAGGGGGACAGACGCGTGGGAGTTTTCATCAGTTTATCACCCATGGTTTCTCTTGCTGCTCAGGGAGAGGAGTCCTTCCTCTGCTGCACTGTGGGGTCTCTCCCACAGGAGAAAGTTCTCCGTGAACTTCTCTGATGTGGCTCTATCTCACGAGCAGCAGTCCTCCCAAAACTGCTGCAATGGTAATCCATCCCATGGGCAATAGTCATCCCCAAACTGCTGTGGCGTGGGTCACTCTTTCATGGGGTGTGGTCCTCCAAGGACAGGCTGCTGATATTTTTTGTTGCAGAAAGGACAGGGCTATGTAGATTTTGGTCTGGCCCAAAACAGCTGTTCCTATCCTCTTGCATGGTGTGATTCAGTAACTTGAAATTGGTTTTTTCCAGGGCTTTGAAATCTGGGCATTTTTGCTGCAGGCTACTGCCCATTTCCCCCCGTATCCTTATATTGGTTTTTGATTAAAAAAAAAAAAATCCCCTGAAACATGGTTGCATTAAAGTCTGGTGTGTAAAAGCAGTGTTTAAATCCCTTTGTGCTCCTTTAATTGAGAAATGCCTAGGACACATAGACTTGAAGTTGCTTTTTCAAGCCAAGAACATGGTTGCTGTTTGTCTGTCACACCAGCAGTGGTTCCAAGTGTTTTTGTGAATTCAAGCAAGTACAGTGTAGTGCAAGCCAGAAAAGCAAGGGATGAGAAGGTACTGATGAGATAATTGTGAGGTGGGGAAGACCTGCAGCACCGCTGGTTTGCAGTTAGCATCTTCCCACTTCCCTGTTGTCTGCCTGTCCTGCAATTCCAAAGGAGACAGAAAGACTTTGATTTGAAAGGATGCTAAAGATGGCTGTAGAAAGAAGTTAGGGCTACAAGGAGACAGAGACCTGTCTGTGGTGGTGGCAGAGGAGGAGCAGGTTGTGCCCCTCAAGCTTCTGAGGAAGGCACCATTCAGCACAGCGTGATGGGAGTTGAGTAATGGCAGGGTGAGATTAGATGGGGGAGTAAATGATGGATGAACTGCATCGCCCAGAACTGCTGTATACAGCTGTCATGGCTGTGTCCTCAGGAGCAACAGCTGTCATAACAGTGAGCAGTTATCCCTACACTGTCCCCTTCTCCTCCCCAGCACTTAACTCCCCATCGCACTCCTGTTGTTCAGTGATGCAGTAGCACCTATGAAAATAGATGAAATGGCAGAGATTGCATTTAAAGCATAACTGGAAATCCTTTTGAGTTTTGCTGTGTTTTATTTGGTTGTTTTTTTTAAGAATCACTTTTCATTTCAGTTTCTCTCTAAACATCCAAATGAGCTTGTGCATTTCTTGAAAATAATAGCATTACTGAATCAGTGATGTTTTTTTCCTCCTGCTTTATCTGACAGAATTCCTTCTTTGCCTTTAAAGTATTAGTGATTCATATCCAAACATTCCTGAGGAACTGGGAATATTGGTGCTGGCATTGGAAAAAAAATGAACTCCAGGAAGAGACTTAAATGGCTTCTTCAAACACTGAATAAACCCATAGCGTTCAGAATTTATAAGATGAACTTTTTAGAATTGGGTTACTTTCTGTATTGCCTCTTTCTGGTCTGAAAGAGGGAGACTTTGGGGACCTTGTTGAGTTGTTTGTCCTAGAACGGTGCCCCAGGATTTTTGCCAGACTGTTTTTCGCTGCAGTGGTCTGCAGAATTCAGTGTCTGCAAGTACAGTAGGGTTGGAGACAGAGGCAGTTTCTTTGCTTGTGATTTCTGGACCTCTTCCCAGTTGGACCTGTATTCCCCTGACTGTTGTCCATGTGGTCATTCAGCTCCTTATTCACTATGGTTTCTCAAAAGCTGCTGGCTTTCTGGTAACTTTTCCTACACAGGATCCAGAGATCTGCAGCCCCTCCATCCCACTAGAATCAACCCAAAGGGAGGCCTGTAGTCTATGGCTTGACTTCACTTTGTACTTCACTTTGGGCAGTATCCTCTTACTATTTTAACCCCCACTTCATGAGTGAGTGTTCACTGCTTGATGGTCTCGATCTGAAAGAAATCTGTTTCTGACAACACCTTAGCTGCAGTCCAGGTATAAGGATGCTTTTTTATAACTTCCAGTGCAGCACTATTGCATAGAAAACTAAAGAGCCACCTCTGATGCCTGGAAACATGGGTGGGTATGTTTTTGAAACAGAGACTTTGTGTGAGTGAAGGTCATGGAACTGGGAGAAAACAAGGCTGAAGAAGTTTTCTCTGTAACATTCCCATAAAACTGTCTAGACAAAATAATCTTTTCAGGTAGAACTTACACAGCAAGAAAACCCCCCAGATTTATACACCATGAATTTAAATTTTACAGTAAACTTCTGTATTACATTTTTTATTAAATTGTGGACTCTTTAAAATGATTGTCTTTGAACATTGATACTTTTCTGTAACTTGATTGTTTTTGTACCTAATAAAATTCTAAAGAACGTGATATTATTTCTTAGTGCTTAGAATTGTATTGCCTAGTATAGCCATTAAAGTAAGTTCTTTAAACTATTCAAACTGTTTATGCAAGTTTCTTCTCCTCACAGTCCTTCAAACCTAGATAAAATCCCTGTTTTCAAAAAACCTATTGCTGCAGAAGGCACAGGCTTCTGCCCCTGCCTGACTCATTTGCCAGCCTTTCCCCTGCCCTGAGGCTACAGACTTGTTCCTCATTTTGGTTCTGTCATCCAACCTCATTCTAAAAGCAGAGTTGACACTGATTTCAGGTTTGGTCTCTCAGGGTTTTATCCACTCTGCTCTTGGAAACCTCTGAGGATCGAGATCAACCAGCCTCTCTGGGTTGCCTGTCTTCATGGTGAAAAAGTGTTTCCAGATGTCTGATCTGAACATCAGTTAATCTCATCCAGCCTCCATATTCCTTGCATTCTCTGTCACTACCCTGTTTGTTTATATATTAATTTATTTGCCTTTCTTGCTGATCTCTATGTCCAGTTACCTGTGGAATTTTCTCTGCAGTCAATATTTTTAATCAATCAGATCAGTCTATCATTACAATGCAGCACCTTAAACCTAGAAAGAGCTGAATGGGAATTGAAATTACTATTAGTTTAATGAGATATACATAAAATACTTGACCAGAGTGCCCTTTCTTTGGAAGAGTTTGTTTTGTTTGGGCATGGGATCATCTGTGTCCTGGTTTCACTGTAGGTGGAAAAGGTGATGGTGATGAAAATGAAACAGGAGCCCAACTGGTTTAAAAATGAGGGATATGAGAGCCAAAGGCACAAGTGTTTAATTTCTCCATGTGGCTGAAGTTTTATTCAAGGACTAGAAGAGTGCAGGTGGATCAGGAAATCCATAATACAAATTCTCTACCATCCTGAACAGGGTGACAATAAACAGGGTGACAATACCAGTTTAGTCCTTTGGATAGAATAGCTTAGAATTTCAAATAAGTTAATTGTCTTTAATTGTGCAATCAAAGTGTATCAATCAAGTGTGGAAAAGGGCTCAATAAATTTAATCACAAAACACTAAATTATGGATGGATGGTGGGTTTAATTTTGTCTTCTGTCTCTTTTGATGACACAGAAAAATCTATTGGTTATGATGCTCAGGTAATTACCTATCAAAGTGATAGTTTTAATGGCACATGATTTCTTGTGTTTCCTACTTGAAAAATATGTTACATGTGAGGGAAAAAATAACTTTTGCTATTTTATAGGTTTTCATTAGCAATCTATTTCTAAATGGAATCACAAGACAATCTTGTAAAGAGAGAGAGACCTCTTATATAAGAGAGATCTCTTATATTATACAGGGTCACATTTCTTGGTCATTTTAACCACAGTTGAGAATGTACCAGCAACACCATTGTCTCTACTGTCATTTTATTTCAGCTCTTCTAAGTATCTCTGCATAGAGGTGTTTTAATGGGTGAACTTGCTTGTGATGTTTTGTCTTCAGATTTTTCTTCTGTCTTTTAAAATGACATTACAAGTTGCTCAATAACCAGTTTGGGTGTTGGAAGAAATCTGTGAGGAATGCTGGAAGAAGAAGAGACCTTTTGAGTAGCAATTTTCTTGCTGTTTGTGGAATGCTGAGTTAATATAAAACTGTATTACTATTCTACCAGTGCTAATAATGCATAACATTATTCTTCTGTATTGCATTTTTAAAATAATGTATGTGAACATATCAGTCTTCACAACATCCTGTGAGAGAGATAACTATCAACATTATTCTAATCCTCATAGTGTATTAAATGAGAATAACAACTGTTTCAAATGGAGAGCTCAACAAGAGGTAAAACCAGCATGTTTCCTGCTAAAAGTCCTGTAGCACGTTGTGTTGATCATCCCATACATCTTTCTCAAGCCACTTGTTACACTTCACCTTTGCAAAAACATCTCTTATCATTCTAACTTGAAAATTTCCTATTTTGCTGAAAATTATAGAGCAGCCCAGGTTGAGTCCAACCTTTTGTGGAAAGGGAGCCTAGATGAGGTTATCTAGCACACTGCCCAATCACATCTTGGAAACCTACAGCGATGAGGCCTTTGCCATGCCTCTGGGGAAGTTATTCCAGTAAATGGTTGTTCTCAATGTAGAAAAAATTCTTTCTCCTATCAAAATGAATGATCTTGATAGAAGATCAAAATGTACTTCAGAATGGCCCATAAATGGTTGTACAGTAGATTACTACATGTGTATCAGTCCATCTGTCTTCCCATGTGAGAAAGGGAGACAGAAACCACTGTGCACTCGCTCTGGTGCAGAAGTCCACAGCTTGTCTGGGTTGCAGCTTGGATTTTGGTTGAGTTCTCTCCTTTCAGACTTCTGACCATACCCAGCCCCATTCCTGAACTTGAATCTCAAACTTGGGAAAAGCTATTGCATTTATGTCAAGTTCTTGATTTTATTTAGCACCTATCCACGTGATCAAATGGAGGTTTGGTTACGTAGGCACTTTAGTTAGCAGAAGATGAAAATACACTTACTGCTCTACTGGGAAGAATGACTATGGAGTTAGTACTGTTACAGATAAACCTTATTGACAAAGGTCTTGATCTTGCAAGAAATTCAGCTGAACCATGGCAGAAGCACTGTGCAAAATACTTTGTGGCATGGGGAAGGAAGAAGCTTACAGTATCTTTAAAGTGATGAAATGTTAATTGGTGACTCACTTACAGTGCTGAGGTTTCTCTGGTGTTTTTTTGTATTCTGCATCTGCCTAGGCATCTGTTTGTTTCTGTGAACCATGTAAACTCTGTTATTTCATGCATAAAAGCTTTGATTGAAAGGGCTCAAGTAATTAATGGCTATATTGCCTATGCAACAGCCTATCAAGCTATTGAAATACACTCTTTTCCATTATACGTTACCCTATTTTATTCAATTTCTAGCAAGCACACCTAACTTGTACAGGATGAATAAGATTCTCTTCAAAATTCTTTATGCATTTTTCTCTCTGTCTTGCTGACCCAGCATGCCCCTACTCCACTACCAGCTCACCCTTTTCTTTCTCCTCTTAGCTCCCCCTTCCTCGCTGCAACAGGGGGTTTGTTTACTCAGGCGCTTCAGCTATCAAAAATTCTCTCTTATGGCTTCTTCCCCCTCACAGCCTTTGAATAACACTTCATCTCCAGATCTTACTTTAAAACACTCATTCTCTTCAGTTATAGTGGTGCTTTTAACTGTAAATGGTAGTATTTAATAAAGATTACTGCTAAATGAAAACATAATGATTTTATTTATTAATTCAGGGGCAAATTAGACTCCCAGACTCCACACCTGGGAGTCTAATTTGCCCCTGAATTAATAAATAAAATCATTATGTTTTCATTTAGCAGTAATCTTCTTCTGTGATTACTGTTATTACTTTGAGTGGGACTTTGATTCTGTGTTTAATTTTTTTAAGAAACCTGCTTCTCTTCTCACTTAGGTTCCTTTAATATTTGATTAATGATGCAATGAGTCATTTTAATGTTAATCCATTGCACCTCTGTCCAAATCAGATCACCAATTTGGAAACTGTTTTACTGCAGGACATGCACTGCTGAGGACAGTCTGTACTGCAGGCTTCCAGGGATGGGATTGCTAATCCTGTGTTCTACTTGCAAAGCCTCCCTGTTCTGGGGAGATGGCCAAGGCAGCAGTGGATTTATTCCCCATGTTTCCTATGCAATGAATCTCCCTGTCAAAGGAGAAAAGAAAAACAAGGTTTATACACTTCATAGTCTTCTGCCATGGTTTGTACCAGTAGGACTTTTTTCAATACTCTGGATGGCATCAGTATATGTTTCTTGAATCTTTTTTTGGACATATATTTCCCAGTCCATGGCCTAAGACAGACCATAGTTACTTGTGGTGATACTCAGGCAGAAAAACTCAATCCTGACAAGCTGTTTAAATCCATAGTACTGTGTGATTTTCAAAACCGTTTTGCTCTGCCTCAGTTGCAAATTTCATGTATAGTTAAGTAAAAAAACATATAGGGAGAAGGCAGAAGTCTTGGTGCTCCTTCACCTTTTACTTACCTTGCTGTTCTTTTCACTTGTACGTATATGTCCTAAAATAAGATTCTGTTCCCTGCTGCGCATCCACGAGCCACTGGTGAGATTCTGACTTTGAAATTTTGCTTTCCTTTGTTCTATAGACAGTGGTAGGCATTAGACTAAATCAAGGCATGTTCAAAGAAGGTTGTGTCTTTACTCTGAAAGTTTAATCTCCATTTTCAGAGGAGATTTCCTATGTGGCATGATTTGCCAGCCAGTTTTATCAACAGATTTTTTTTCCCCAGAAGTCTTTCACCGTGGCCCTCCAAACTTAGCATGTGTTTTTTGAGAGTCTTGACAACTTTAAAATTCCAAGTGTGAAAGTACAGATTCAATTTTCTAGAATCTTGGCTTGCTGTTTGTCTGACTTGTGTTCCTTAAAAATAACTGAATATGAAGGTTCTTAGTTCAGCCTTTTTTTTTTTTTTCTTGAGGTGTTAGACTGAAAGTATTTTCTTCAGGACTTAGAGAGGATCTTTGATGATAAAGTCATAATCAAAATTTTATTAATGCTGCCACATGCTTACCAATTCTGCAAAACAGAGATTATGCTACAGCTGCTTAACTTCCTTCAGCAAGTGTTAAATGCACTCCTTTCTTTGTTACTTCAAACTTCACCCCTCTTTCATTATGGCAAATTTAAACTTCCATTTAGAAATTATACCAATTAGTTTCGTGAGTTTCTTAATGAAAATTGCAGTAGACAATCCAGTAAGAATTACGTGCACCTTAATTTGACAAACTATACAATACACTTTTCATTTTATATCCCCTTCTAACTTGAAAATGCCTCATCAGATAACTTCCATCTGTTTTCTCTACCAAATCACCAGTTAAAAATTTTAGATAACATAGGATTTAAGGAAAAAAGCCCCAAACCACGACATGTGACAGTATCATTGGTCTGTTATGGTTCTGTCTTACTGGAACTTGACTCTCCTACTCCTGAGCTAGCTGAGATTTATGTACACAGCCCTGACTTGGCAGTCAGTCTCGGAAGGTCTCTGAGGGGAGCTCCAGTGAAGCCTTTGCCAGGGGCTGCAGAGCCTCCTTCCCAGCTGCCAAGTCTGAATCCCAGGGGAGTGAGGAGCCATGCCTGAATGAAGCAGAGCTCTGCTAGTATCAAACTTGGTACACACAGTACAGATCCATGCAGTAGCTCCAATCCACAGATCTCTGCACGTGTTACCTTTAGTGGCACGGGTAGTCCTTGGGGGTACTCCCAGGCATTCTGTTAAGCTGGTTTAATGGTGATGCACAGTTATCACCTTTGTGTCCAGTCCTGCAAAAATTGTGTGTGCAGGCTGCATTCGTGAGTAGTTTCACAGAGTTCAACATTCTTAAGTTTCTCTAATTTCAGAAATCTATAAATAAGGCAGCTCATGGGTAGGTAGCTGGTAATATTGGGCTGCCTGCGCAGGCCTGTGTGGCAGAATGACCTGTATGTTGTAAGCCTTATTACTGTTAGATGATTTACTGCCTAATTTTACAGGAAACATTTTAGGATATATAGACATATTCTAGCTGGAATTTCACGTCTGATTATGATCTTATTCTAAGATTTAATCTGATTTAGTCTGCACATGTAGTCTTCGGTAACAACTGTTTGGGAAAGTGTTATTAACCCAAAGATCCCTTTTAAAATTACATATTCCAGCTGGCTTGCAGGGAGCACACCAATCAGTTGGTTAACTTGCACAAAAACATGCATTTTGAGATAACCAGTTCAGATCCAGCGCTAGCCGAGAGTTCCGTGGGGATGAGGAGGTGCAATTTTCTTTATCCATTAGAAATCAGTCAAATTTTGAAAGCATTTACCTGTTTTGAAGCTGCATCATTGGAAATTGGTACTCAGAATGGAAATCCTTGTTGCTTCATCAGATGGACCTTGTAATGCAAGTGTGTGGTCGCCAGATGAAGTAACAGGGGCAACTGAAGGTCAGACACTGATGCCTTAACTTCCCCTACTGAATGGATGCACTAGGCCTCTGATGGGAAAACAAATATTCCACATGAGGAAGAGCATCAGAATGCATCTCTATAAGGGCTCGGCTTTGAGAAGATGGTCCTGAAATATTAGTGAAAAGGGTAATCTAGGAAAAGTTTGCAGTGCTTTGAAAATCTGAAACATAAGTTTCCAAGGAGAAGAGAGTTCCAAATACGCAACCTGGATCAGAAAGATTGCATGATATAAAGAGAATTGTAGTTGTCCAATAAAGTGAGTCAAGAAATAATGTCTGTAAAATAACATTGTAAGTTATCTCTCAATGACTTGCATACCAAATTTCCTCACTTTATAGGGAGAGACAATTTCTAACACCCTGTGCTGCACCACCTGTGGTCTAAAATCAACATATGTGCTTTCTTCCCCTTTTTGACCATCACTATCAGCAAATATATTTAACTCAGAACTTTGCAAGCAGTTTTTGACTGATGCATAAAAGTGGGTGAAAAGACAACTATTATGCTGCATGGCGGATTAGTGCTGCATTTGTAGCAGAAGTAACTTAGCTTTCTTGACCCAGTAAATAGATTTGATCAGCAGTTTTATATTACACAGCAAGGTACTCTTTGTGTTGAGCAAAACTATACTTTTCTGGCTATAAAGAAATTATAAACAAGAGAGATTGGAAGCTTAAAGTGTTTAGTATTTTAAGTGTGCTGCTAGGGATATACAAGAATCAAATAAAAAATGTTACAGCATCGTCAGCTCCTAGGAGGTTGCTGCATTGAATTACCTGGGTGCAACTTCCCTGATAGCTGAGAGCCTCTGCCATCGTGTCTGGGACACCTTCCTCTTTCTGTGGCCTGTGTTATTAGGATGACTAAGGGGAGAGAGAGCATAGCATAGGTTTCCCTAGCTCTGCTGATTCCTGCCTGCTGGTGCAAGTCAGAGCAGTATCCATGGCACTCCAACATACGTTGGGAGACTGCGTCCAGGCACAGTCAGGCCATTACTGGATGGGTGCCCAGGTGGCCAAGGGCCAGCATTGGTCCCTCCCCCCTCAACAGAGTGGCTCTGAGTCACTTTTCAGTAATTACAGCAGGGGACCTATATCTGTGGTACTGGAATCAAGGTGATTGTGTCAATACTTCCGTGAATCTGAGTGCACAGAGACCTCAGCTGGATACTGATGTAATTAATAAGTGTTATGGCTTTGCTCCAAGTAGCTAGATCCTGACAAACTTCACCTCTTTTAATTGCTGAAAGGGAAGGTAGAGCTGATGATTGTGAAAATCCAGAAAAGAGAAGAAAGGCTCCCAGTGGAGAGAGAGGCTTCTGCATGCTTGTCTCTGTGTATTAATTGGCTGTTTGTACATACACAAATGCCAGTGAAGTGATGCATTAGTGTGGCTTAAAGATTGTCATGTCAGCCACAGTTTTATGGGAAGTAATGCCTTTGTTATAAGTGAGGTGAGTTTTGAGGCTAGCAGTACAATGTGGATGTGAAGTCCAATGCATTGCCCCAGAATAAAGGGAGAGAAGGGCACTGTATGTACAAATCAGATGGTTAATGCAATTGAAAGTAAACACAAAATGTGTGGCTTCATTTTGAGTGTAGGTATGGAAAAACACTACAGAAGTGGAAAGTAGGTGATCAGAAATTAACGGGATCCATTTTTTAGGAAAAAGAGATTGCCCTTCTCATTTCACTGTGGGTAGAAAAAAATTAACATTGGAGGGGAATGTAGTTTGATGTCATCCTAGAAATAAGCATCTGCCTGTCCACTGTGGGATGTTTGTGTTTAGGAAACTTATTGTTTGCTAGAACAGATGCTTCTATAAAGAAATTTCTCTTGTTGCTGGCCTCAAAGAGGCCTCAAAGTGTTTTAGAACACTTCATTCTCTCTCTACTGGCCCCTCTGTAGAGGTAGTCCCAGCACTTCCATAAGGATGTGCTACAGGACAGCTGTAATAAAAGAAGTTCTTTTGTAGTTTTATTTGCTGTTATATGAAAATGAAGTAGACACAAGCTGGTGACAGCACTTAAAATCTATTGCAGGAGTCTTCTCTTGTCTGCAACAGTCATGTGAACAAACGTTGGGTGTTACTTCCACCACAGAAGATGTGGAAGTACCAGCGTGGCATTTGTAAACCTGCTTTCAAGATAATCTAAAGGCATTATTTTCTTAGACCCACCCCTTTCTACTCTAATCTTGTAATAGCAGGATAATTTATGGAGAAAATATCATTTGGCTTTTATGTTGTAAGCAACAGAAGAATGATTGCTTCTAAAGTGTTGGTGTTTAGTGAGATATTAATGGAGAGATAATCCATTTACATTTTCACAGCGGAAGTTTTGGAATGCTTCTGGGATTCATTTAATCTTTGCATTTGTGAAATAGCCTCTACTGAAATACAGCTGAAGTAATTTGCTGTGGAGAAATAAAGTAGTTTGTCAAAAAGAAAAAAAATGAGGTTCTATACAAAATCCTACTGTTGAAATAATAATTTAGTTTTTAAATACTTTAAAAATATTTTTTCACAAGCATCTTGTAGGTGGACCAGAATTGTAAATTCCACATGTTATACTTTCAGTAAGGATTGTGAATGCCTTTTAACTATGTGGGTTTTGTTGATCTGCAGGAGATAGTGAGATGAATAAATATGGGTGACATGTTAGTTTGTATTAATCTTCTCAACAGCAGTTGTTTGGTTGTTCTGCCCTATCCCATTGAAATTCTCTTCTAGGTGATCAGTGTTCTGATCTGCTTGTGTCACGCAGTCCAGCTGGGAAAAGTACCAAAACTGCCATTATTCTGTGCTATAAGGGCTGTATAACTGCAGTATACAGCAATTTTCATTTACTAATGAGTATTATGTTACTCGACTGTCTTGGCATTGCAGGAACTAGACAGTGATTATTTTGAACTGCAGACAGGGCCCTGCTTACATGTTTTCTGCTGCTTAGGTAACATTTGCAGAAGAATTGGAGCAGGGAACAGGGGAATAAAGATGGACTGACAATGCACATCTGGTCAGGCGGATTATTGGTAGTTGGTGATGTTGTACATTGGGAAAAAAAACCCACATGCAACCAAAAAATATAATACAGCTGACCAAGTGCTTGGATGCTTCAGCACTAATAAGGAAAGAATATGGACCAGGAAAAAAAAGCCTTCTGTGTGAGGGAACTTACCCTGTTAGTAAAGCCTACATTCTGTTTCTTTCAGATCCTTTTGAAGATGGAACACTTTAAATTACAATAACTTGACTCACATGGCCAGCTCTGCACTTAGCATTGCTATATGTTGTATTTACTCAGTTGGCTGTTGGCTTGTGTACCTGTTTGTGTGTGCACAGATGTCTGTGTAAATTGCAAACAAAAGCAGGTGGTTCCTTGACTTCCTGTTTAGTATTCTGCTCCAGTACCTGTAAGAATTGGACAAATGACATGATGTTCTCTGGCATTATGCATAGTGTAGCTGTGTGTGAACACTCAGTCCCACAGCTCAGGGAGCTCTCATGGCCTCTTGTTATGTGATCAGTTAGTGAACGGAGGACACACGCTAGAATTACCCTTTGCACACGTGGCTGTACAACTCGGGATTCTGGATGGCTCCTGGAACAGCACATACTTCTGAAAATGTAGGAGAGGTGGAAAAAAAGCCACTACTGAAGTTTGCTTCTGTTTCTTGTACAGAATCCATGAAGAACTGGCCTAGCACACCTCCCTGTAAGAAAAGAGTACTTAAAGCCAAAGGAGGCCTAGAGGTTTTCTTCCTTTTTAAATAAAAACAGATCTTGTATGGCCCATTTTTCTTAAAAGCTGTTACAAGCAGTGGCAAATCACAGAATTTCCTGCATCCTATATCAAGCCACTGGGCAAGGAAAAACAAAAAGGGCAATTATGTATTTTTAAAAAAGCTTAACAGAGGGAAAATATCTGTTACCCAAACTTGAATATTATCTGAAAGTTGTTCTGGTATAACCCATTAAGTCAGTGGTTTCAAAACAAGTCCCCACTGGATGAAATTTTGTTGTCTGTGCTGTGGATGGAGATCAGACAAGGATCGCAGGATGGTGGGTTTGGACGTAGGGCTTATGAAATACACCCTTCTGAGCAGCTATGTGCAAGATGGATAGTGCTCTTTAGCCTCCTGACCCAATCAAAAAAGCTTTCCTAATGAGGAAGCATAGCTGGCAATGTATGAATGAACTCCTTGGTTTGCTGTGCTTGTGCATGTGGCCTTTGCTTTACTTATTAAACTGTCTTTATCTCAGCCTGTGAGTTTTCTCACTTTTACCCTTCTGATTCCTTCCCCCATTCCTTCAGGGGAGTGAGGGAGAGGCTGTGTGGAGCTTAGTTGCTGGTGGGATTAAACCACAACAGCTTGCTGCCTTCAGATATAGAAGGGGTAATTTCAGGGTGAATTCTAGAGGGGAGATGATATGTTCCTGAAATGCATCATTCATTTTCACATTTAATACTTGTTCAGGAATGGAGCTAAAACTATTATCCCGAATGCTTAAACAAATCTTGTGAATTACAAGAAGATTCCTACACAAATGGGTTATAGAAAAACTATACTGACTTAGAGATTAGTCTTCAGAAGTTACCTAGTTTTCTGTGGGGAAATTTACTGGCTATTGACACTTTTATGAGTGACTTTTTAAAATAGAAGTTTTCTTAATTTGAAGATCAGCTTTCAAGTCGAGGTCATTTTACTAAAAAGTGACCTTCAGATGGAGAAATGGTATATTATAGAAAAAAATTAGAGAGTGATGCATAAAAAGAATGAGGCTTGGTTAAGGTTGCTCTTGCAATTAACTATAGATTCCACAATTCAAGATTGTCCTTTTCAGAAAAGCAATTACCCTGTCATTAAGACAACCTATTCTGCATCCAAAACTTTGCTCTTTTCATCCTGAATTTCTCTGTCAAGCCCCTGTTCAAAGAGA
The DNA here is from genome assembly GCA_026261815.1 of Monarcha castaneiventris obscurior. NCBI lineage: Eukaryota > Metazoa > Chordata > Aves > Passeriformes > Monarchidae > Monarcha > Monarcha castaneiventris. The sequence goes on along the minus strand of JAMPIT010000059.1, from coordinate 11,366,893 downwards.
ATCTTCAAATTCGAGCTGTATTTAGGCAAGTGTAACCAGTAAAGTGAGTTTACCTGAAATTACTCCAGGGGGAATGGTAAAAGCAGTTGTAGCAGTCTCTATATGAAATAAACCAGAAAGAAGAAAAAGAAATAACTTTCTACAGGGAGATCAATAATGAGTAGGACTCATGTTTTCCAAAGACCTTGGGAACCAGCCCATAACTTAACTGGTTAAATGCTGCTGACACTGAAAAGACTGATTTCTTTTTTCCCCAGGAGGCTGAAGAGCAGCAGACCACTGACCATTAAGACCTTTTAAAAATGTCAGTTTTGACATCCAAACCAAAGACATGCAGGGAAACTGTTAATTAGTCTTCTCTCCTCTCCTCTCCTCTCCTCTCCTCTCCTCTCCTCTCCTCTCCTCTCCTCTCCTCTCCTCTCCTCTCCTCTCCTCTCCTCTCCTCTCCTCTCCCTCTCCTCTCCTCTCCTCTCCTCTCCTCTCCTCTCCTCTCCTCTCCTCTCCTCTCCTCTCCTCTCCTCTCCTCTCCTCTCCTCTCCTCTCCTCTCCTCTCCTCTCCTCTCCTCTTCCTCTCCTCTCTCCCTCTCCCTCTCCCTCTCCCTCTCCCTCTCCCTCTCCCTCTGGCATAGCAGAAGTTAGTGAGTAGAGGAAAACTGCAGTGCTACAGCCAGGATTTTCTTACATCTTTACTCTACATACCCCTGGAAGACTATGAAACAGTTTGACTATATTTGATGTCAAGACCTCTTTTGAAAGAAGGGATGTAACAAACCATTGAAGAAAACTTGGGTTTGCTGCTGATCATTTGAGATGTTTACTAGCCTTAAAACTGCACGAGCTTATAGGGAATTGTGGTGCGTTCTGATGAGTGTATTTTATTAACAAGATGCTTCATATTTTAATGGGCTGTTTCTCTCAGGCATTTGAGGTGCTATTATGCTAGTTACTCAATTTTATGAAGTTAAACAATAAACATTAAAAGTAAAACCTCAGGAAAATTGCCAGAGTGTAAAATAGATCTGTCCCTCGGTAGTTTTAATTTACTTTCATTTTCAAAATGTTTGTCTTTTAGTATACTAACATGTATTCCAGTGTTTTGAGCAAGGAAAGACAGGCTTTAATCTGGGTCTCTAGGTCTGAAGACACAGGAAGGAGTGATATATTTTCTCCAGAGGATGGCAAGCTTTGTTTTAAGTTAACCCAAGCATTTCCAATATGTCAGTGCTTCTACACTTGAAATCTTTGTGATTAAATGATAGTGAAGTTGAACTTGGAATTCAGGTCAGTAAGAAACCTGGAATGGCTAAATTAGAACAAAGAGATAATTGGTGTATGTTTATGTTTAATGTTTTCTACATTACAGTACTGGCTCCTTTTTGTGTTTATGAAAAATAAAGTTGCTTAGCTTTCACATGCATGAATCTGAGAGATTCAGTGTTTTGTTTGGGCAGAGATGTGAAAGTAAATACATAGCCCAAGGGACAGATAATGCCCATTAATTCCTTTTTTTTTCACCTGGTCTGCAAACATGTAATTAAGTTTCATGTGTTACCATCAGAAAACCCTAAGCTGCCTGATTAATGTGAGTCTATCAAAGGTGTAGGAAGGTGTAGTTATTTCTCAGAAAGGAACAAGGCCTCCCTTCTCCAAGGTGCATTGTAAATCATGTGGTCAGTGAGATAAGGCAGGCTCCATGTTACGATAAACCCAAAATTTCCAGTCGGGAATGTCTCCTGCTCTGCAGAACCATTACTTACTACTCAAGTTATTAGCCCCGGGCACAAAAGGCTCAGTTTCGTGGCACAGATGGCTTTTCATCTGCCCAGACAGCTGGGCTGATTTCACCCTTGGACCTGTTCTACAGCAGGCCTGTGAAAAGCATTAAGAACAGTAGGGTTTGGGCTCTGCTGTTGAGTAAGTGCACTCCTTCCAGTTGCTAGTTTGCTGAAGACACAGTGCAAGTGTGTTTGTCACCCTGGTGCTTTCCCAGCAAAGAGCCAAGTGAGTGTGCTTGTCAAAGTTATATTGCTATGCATACTTTTAATTTTGAAATGGTGTTTTAAAAATATTGAAAGAATCTTGAAGAAAGGGTTATTAGAGCAATGGTAACCTGCCCTGTGGTCAGCAGTGTTTCTGTTCCCCAGTCAAGCTGTTCAGGAGTGGGAGCAATGCAATGAACTGAGTATACAACCACCTCTCTGTGACTTGTGGCTGTGGAGACAGAAGCACCTCAAACAGTGGACAATTTCCGATCACCCTGTGGGTGACTGGGGCTGATGCCAACACTTGCCAGGGACTGCTGTGCAAAGCTGAGACAGCTCAGGTCTCCAAGGGCTTGTTAACACCCAGCACCACCTGGGACAGACGAGCTGGCCCTGGAAGCGGGGAAGTTGCATTCGGCGGTGTTGTTTCTGAGAGAATAAATCCATCTGGGCCTGAAAAGCTGACATGGGGCCAGCTCTGATGTCTCTCCATCTGTGGCACAATTTCTTAAGGCCCCACTTCTTCTTGGGATCCCTTGATTTCAACTGTGCCATCTGCCTCCTCAGCTCTTGGACTGACCAAGTTGATAATGGCTGTGTCTGCTTCTGTAGCCCAGTTTTGGACATTTCTGCAGCCCAGATTAGTTGATCTCATGGGTCATGATCTTTTTTAATGCACAAATGTCCTGTGCTTGTTTGTGCCTTTTTGTTCTGATTTATTTGGCACATTTAGTGGAGCTGTATTTTATTTTCTGTGGGAGAATAGCAGCATCCCTCTATCTCTAGGCCCTCAACCCTCAAGCTGAAATTTGTTAAGCAGGGTAAGGATGAGGAAAAAGATCCTGACTGAGTGGAAGGGGGAAACCCAGCATCAGAAACTGGCAAGTGGTAGGGACAATTCCTCTGATCTATAGTTGAGATGATCATCAGGAAAAACTACAAGCCAGCATTTCAGAACAGTTTGAAGCAGTAATGGGAGAAGCTACATTAGAGTTAAATCCTTCAATACATATGCTGCAGAGTTTTTCATCATCGGATGAAAAAAGATGCAATATAATGAGTTCTGAGTAAAGCAATCTTAGCTGTGACCAAAAAAACCCCAAAACAAATACAATCATGCCTAAAATAGAAAAGGTAGTGGAGCCTATGAACATTTCGCAATTCTTTGGACTGGTTCTTGGGTAGGTGGTTTTTTCCTTCTCTTGTTTTCCTTACTCCCTTGCATCAGGCAGTGCTTGAGATCATCACCTTGTTGTCACATTTGCTCAGGGAAACAAATCTGTCACAGCAGTTTCCTGTCAATACCCTGTCTTGAGTTAGCAGCATGTGTCTAGCTCCAGCACTGTAGGATGATGTAGCTTTTGCTGATAAAAACCCACTCTTTTCATTATCTATTGAAGAATGAACCCCACGATGGCATTACCCAGATTTGGAAACCAAGTGTGCTGTCAGAGACGGAATATGTAGCAATTCTTTGAAGTCACAGTTTCAGTCTATGTATAGAGTTATAACTTCAGAATTCTGTGGAGCATAAAATTATTCACATTCAGAATGAATTCTCTGATGTTCTGTGGTTTTTCAACCCCATTTTTTTTTTAGCATTTATATATAAAACAACTTACATGGCATTAGTATTTCCAGTGTAGTGCTGTACCTATATGTAGAAGGTTCCCCACAGAGAGCTGTCAGTATTTTTACTTTTCTCTCACCTGGTTCTTCATTCTCTTTAGGAGTTTACATTGCCTGCTGTATTAGTGACGGTGTCAGAGAGGCCAGTGGTTTGAGGAGACTGATTATGCAAGAACTGTTTAGTGGCTATCACTACCAGTTTGCAGAAATGTGTTCCTGTAACAGGAATTTAAAAGAGTTCAATCAATCTACAAGGTGAAATGGTAGAATTGTTTGTACGGTAATGTGTCCTAAGAATCGGTACTTAAATGACAATAACAAGCACTAACCAAATGAACGTGTTTGTCTAATCAGTTAATGAAAATCACTGCACAGCTGTAGTGTGAAAATGGTGAATGTTACCTTGGGAATAGCTTCACTAGGAGTTGTATCAGAGGTTAAAAATTATAGCTCTGCTTTCACCAAGATATGGAAAGCAGAGATTCAGTAAATCCCAGAGTAAATAGGGCATGTGAGAGGACAGAAGCCAAAGAGGATAAAGCACATTAGTCTATATATGTGGATCCACATAAATCTTTTCTGGTTGTTTTTATGACACCAAGTTGGGCAGGAGTGTTGATCTGCTGAAGGATAAGGAAGCTCTGCAGAGGGACCTGGACAGGTAGGATTGATGGGCCAAGGCCAACAGTATGGAGTTCAAGAAGGCCAAGTGCTGGGTCCTTCACTTGTGTCACAACAGCCCCATGCAAGCCCAGAGGCTTGGGGCAGAGTGGCTGGAAGGCTGCCTGGTGGACCTGGGGATATTCATCAACAGCCTGCTGAACATGAGCCAGCTGTGCCCAGGTGGCCGAGAAGGCCAATGGCACCTGGCCTGGATCAGCAATGGTGTGGCCAGCAGGAGCAGGGCACTGATTGTCCCCCTGTACTCAGCACTGGTGAGGCCACACCTCAAATCCTGAGTTCAGTTCTGGGCCCTTCACTACAAGAAGGACATTGAGGGGCTGGAGCGTGTCCAGAGAAGAGCAACGGAGCTGGGGAAGGGTCTGGAACACAAGTCCTGTGAGGAGCAGCTGTGGGAGCTGGGGTTTTTTAGCCTGGAGAAAAGGAGCCTGAGGGGAGACTTTATTGCTTTCTACAGTTAGCTGAAAGGAGGTTGTAGTGAGTTGGGTGTCAGGCTCTTCTCCCAGGTAATAAATGACAGGATGACAGGAAACCGCCTCAAGTTGTGGATATTAGGAAAAATTCTTCACAGAAAAAGATGTAAAGCATTGGAACAGACTGCCCAGGAAAGTGGTAGAGTCACCATCCCTGGAAGTGTTCAAAAGACATCTAGATGTGGCACTTAGGGATATAGTTTAGTGGTGGACTTGGCAGAGTTAGGTTAGGGGTTGGACTAGATTTCCAACCTGAACAATTACATTCTTTTCTATGACTCTGGATTGGAATTAATGTGGTTGCTGTTTTTAATAATCACTGTCTACATTGAACCATTCAGTTCAGTTTTGTATCATGTGAAAAATTCCACCTGAAATAAAATGATCACCTGCAATTTAGCTGGAAATTTAGGCTTTTTAATGCAAAAGATCAATAATAACGTTTTTATTTGTATTATTTTGTAAAAGAGTTGTCTTTTTAGGCCAACAGAGAATAAGTAAACTGTGCACATCAGTAGGTCTGAATCAATAGACTCAAAGATTTGATGGACCACATCAAAACAGACAGGTAGCAATAACTATGAAGGAGGTGTGTGACACACTGAAGATCAGTGTGGGCCAGTATTGCGAAATGTGAAGGATTCCTTGGGAAGCAGCCTCTCTCAAGCAAGACAGTTCAGGAGGCAGTCAAAATGCCATACTAAGCACAGCCAGTGCCAATTTCCCCCTTCCTCAGAAGCTCCATCCAGGACTCAGTTTGGAAGCGGTTCTGCTGGCCTGAGGGAATGTGAGCAGCCGAGCTGGTTCAGCACCCTTGCTCGAGACATACTCAGTCAGTACAAGGATAAACCAAAAAAAGTCATAGTCCCACTGTCAAGCTCTTGACAGACTTTTCTCTTCCTATTTCTGTAGTATGATCAGTGCTTCAGAGTGAGGGAATCTGAGCAGTTGCCTGGAACAGCAGCTAACAGTCATTAACTTAAAGCAACAAATAGGATTCTGTCCTGCATGATGAACAGACCTACCAAACTCGCTGGGCAGTTCTTCCCAGCAGACAGGCAGACGGTGACTGAACACTGCTTTTCCAAGGAGACTCATTCCAGGATGCTCCTGTTTGTTTCAGGAAATGCATGGTTGTACGAGCAATACCCCGAGAAGGTGCAATCCAGGAGCACCTTGGCCAATGCCCTAGCTGAAATAAGACCATCTTTAGCTTTTAGCAGACTTTAGTTTATACCTTTCTTTGTGTTGTTAACACTTAAAAATCCATTTGTAAAAATTCTGTTACCAGTACACCCATTGAGGAGTGACTGACTGTACATAATACAATGATACCTGAAGAGCAACCAAGAGCAGGGCCCCAGTTTTGATAGTAGTTGCTGAAAAATGGAAGTGTGCTTGAAAACGCTGTATAAAGACCAAGACTGAGAAGTAGACAAATACTAAAATGACTTGAAACACTCTGAGACAGAATGAAGCTGAGGTGAAATGAGCAGAGTGAAGAGCCAGGAGCCATCAAGTTCAAGGAAAGATGGTCGAGGCAGAGCTGTAGGAAATTTGCTGAATTCCCCAAAGGCCCTGGTTTAGCATCTTCTGCAGCAGTTTCTCTTGGATCCAGTCCTTGGCTTCATTCTCCTTTCCCTGCAGAGAATCTGGATATATCATATCAGTCTTAGCTTTCTGCAGAATTTACTGCTATAGAATTTTATGCTGTCTCTTACAGTGCAGTATGCACTCACTCAGCTACTTTTGCAACCCTGGCCCAGCTTGATACTGAGCTGTCTGAAAACAGCAGCACTTTCCTCACCAGTGGATTGGCCCAGACTTAGAATCATAATAAAATAGAATATTCTGAGTTGGAAGGGGCACATCAGGATTGAGTCCAACTCCTGGCCCTGCGCAGGGCACCCCAACAGTCACACCATGTGCCCAAGGATATTGTCCAAACGCTTCTTGAGCTCTGTCAGGCTCGGTGCTGTGACCACTTCTCTAGGAAGCCCATTCCGGTGATCAGCCACTCTCTGGGTGAAAAACCTTTTCCTGATATCCAGCCTAAACCTCCCCTGACACAGCTTCAGGCCATTCCCTTGGGTTGTGTCACTGGGCATTACAGAGAAGAGATCAGTGCCTGCCCCTCCTCTTCCCCTCATGAGGAAGTTGTAGACTGTGATGAGATCCCCCCTTAATCTCCTCCAGGCCAAAAAGATGAAGTGTCCTCAGCTCCTCATACGGCTTTCCCTCAAGGCCCTTCACCATCTTAGTCACCCTTCTTTGGATAGTCCCTGAGAGCTTAATGTCTTCTATTGTGGCACCCAAAACTGCCCCCAGCACTGGAGGTGAGGCCGCCCCAGTGCAGAGCAGAGCAGGACAATCCCTCCCTTGCCCTGCTGGTGATGCTGTGCCTGATGCCCCCAGGACACGGCTGCTCCTCCTGGCTGCCAGCTGCAGTGAATTTAGTTTGAATGTGGTGAGTGCCACAGAGGTGGCACAGCTGTGGGAAGATGAGCTGTAGTCTTTGTTGTGCAGTCAGCAATGCCATCCTCTAGTAGCAGGATTGTTGGGAAAGATACCTGCAAAGATAATACAAATGTTGAAGAGGCTCCAGAAGGAGACTGGCATTTAGCAAAATGTCTTTCTTTGAAGACTGACAAATTAATAAATGATGGAATCAAAACTGGAATCCTGCAGTGTAACTTTAGTGTTGGTAGCAGGAGCAGAGCAGCACTCTAACACTTTGCCTGAAGTGAGTGAAAAAAACCCCGTCGTGAGTTAAAATGAGAACTGTTCAGGCCATAATTGCCTGGTGCAAATTTCTTATTTCCAGTAAACTGTAAACAGCCTTCAGACATAAGTGGCCCAGTGTTCAAGATAAGTACCAAAAGTTGTGTGGGTCACACTGTATTGAGAACATAATCTGAAACAAAGTAGCAGGACAGATGTCCTGAGAGTGAATGTACAAAAGGAACACAGTCCTCTTTGAAAGCCCACTCAGAAATATTTAGAGCTGCTTTTGAAGCAAAACATCCAATAATTTTATTACATGCAAAATGAGAGCTTTTGGTTTTGAAGCCTTTAAGACATAGCCAGAAGGGCCCAGGATGCCATTTGAGGCACTGAAGTAGTCCTGAGTTTTAATGTCAGCCTGTCTGTCTCAGGATGATATTGCTGACATGCCCTATCTTGTGAGGATTAATTACTAAGTTTGCACTGCCAATTTGAAGACATAAAGCACATCTCATGTCATGTAAGGTCTGCATTAAATGTTTCAAGAAAGCTCTAAGCATTGGCTTGAGTTTGTTTTCTTTTCAAGTCATCTGGCAGCGTCTTTAAAATCTACCAATGTCTAACAGGATAAGTTTATTTCAGGCTGTTTTGAGATGTTTTCAGTTCACTCAAGCCATTTTAGTTTCCTATAGCTTTAAGTCATTAATTGATTTAGAATATGTTAAGAATTGGTGAAGTTTGTGAATAGATACTTGAAATGCTCTTTGAGTGCCTGTGTCCTTAATGCCATAAGCTCCTCAAGAAAAGATTATCTCAACATGCAAACTTTAAACCTTTTTATTTTTTTGCATTTCAGCATTTGGTAGAAAAACCAAACTGTTCCTCCCAGCATTTTGAGGGGCAGTCATGCCTCTCAGCTGATTATCTGGGAGCTGCTATTGGCTTCCAGGAACAGAGAAGAATCAAAGCAAATAGCTAAACAAGGCCCCTGAATGTTATGGGGGCTATAGGATCTGTCCTAAAGATTAACATGAACCAAACTCTGGAAAAAAAAAAGAGGAGTGCCAATTCCAAAGTTTGCAGAAGGGTAAAAGAATAACTGGACTGGCCTGACACTTAATGGCCAGCTCCTGCTCCTCTGAATTGACCCAATCTCTTTGTGAAATTACAAAAACCCACACTGGACAAGCAAAGCATCTCCCTAAACCTCGCTGACAGTAACTCATGTAGCTGAATACCAGCACTACACTGGGAGACTGCCTTTGTTTCTTTATTGAGACGATTGACCTAAGGTCAATGGATAAGTTCTTTCCAGCAGTCAGTCGTGTGAGTGGTGGTCTGGTCTCCTAGGTTTGAGTGGAGCATTTTTTTTTTCCAGATCAGAGTGCTTCCAGTAAATGAGATATTTTGAGGTAAGCTCTTTCCCATGGGGGTAGTTGATCCAATCTCTTCTTTCTTCTATCTCTTGGCTAGTCCCAGCCATTTATACTTGTTCACTTTGAGCTCTGATGAAGTGCAGTGACCTTTGCTTCAAGTGTGCAGGAAATGGCCCAGTCTGATCATCTTCCCCTCTATGCATGAGACAACTTTTGAGTTGTCTTTTTCATGCTGAAGATACTAGAAGGGAATTTCTTCATGCATATAGCATACAAAGGTTTTAGACTACACCTAAGCTCCTAGTTTAGATTTTAAGATGCTCAGAAAGTGACAGTGGTGTCTGCTCTAGGCTAATGTATGTTTGTCTGGGTGTATGTATGAAGTGTATCAACAGTTGTAACATTTCACTGGCATATCTGTAATGTTTTGCTCCATTTAGAATCATTCCAGTGAGAGTCCATGACCAAATAGGTGGCCCTTGTCGAATAAATGCTGTTCTGTATCAGTGTCAGTAGCCAAATCTAAGGAGAGGGGAGATCAGGTAGAAGTAAGCTTCAGGTTTTATTTACAGTGGTATTTTATCCCTGTTGCTTGTGCAAAAACTCCATTCCTCTGTCTACAAGTTCTTTCAACTCTCCAGTAAATCACCTTCTCTACCTAAAGCAGAGGTATTTCAAATTGAAAGAGGATTTTGGATCTACCTTTTACCCTTTTTTTTCCCTTGGGGCATAGGTAAAGCCCCAGTCTGATATTACTGCCATTAAAATGTCATAAAACCAGGTGACCAGCGACACGAGTAGAGGAAAATCTGGGCAAAACAAATGTTTTAGTGTTCTTGTGCTCTTAGAAGTCACCTTTGATGCTCTAGTTTACAACACACATTTTGCCTGTCTCCAATACAACAGTTGGAAGAAGTGTTGCTATAACAGAAAGCAATGAATTTTAGGAGGGTGGAAATGGAAAGAATAGCAAAATTAAGGACCATATTGTTATTCTTTGCTCTTCTGAATGATGGTACTGAGGGTAGTTCTGTGCTTACTTGACTACCCACCTTTGGTACAGCCAGCAGGCAAGACCATTTTGTGAAGTGCAAATATTTAGGTTGTATTTGTCTATGTCGTGCTTGTTCACAAACCCTATTCTTTGCAGGTTTTTTACTTCTGCTTTCTGAGTGACACTTCTGTCACATTTTTGGACTAGTATAATAGTGGTTGACATTTTTATATCCTGAAGGCCTGCAGAGAATTTTAGTACCTGTAGGAAAAGTTGCAAATGTATATTTAGGTGGGAGCAAGTCATTCTACATCACCACTGATTTAAGTGCTTTGAATGCCTGTTAGAAAGACCCCCTTTTTCCCTTTGGATGTAGCTTCCCCTCGGCAGCTGTTCTCGCATAACAGAAAATACCACTGCTAAGAGGAATCCTCTCTTCTCCTTTCCACTGAACTGATGTGACATGATATTCAGTCAAAATAAATGCCAATGGCAAAGTAAATCTTTCAGGAAAACCTGAAACACCTTCATGAATCCATCCGGAAAGCAGTGGCTCCGCAGCGGTTGGGTGGAAGAGTGGCAGAGTAGCTGTCATTGTTTCAAACAGGCTTTTTGGTGGGAGAGCCAGGCAGGGAGAGGGGAATGTGTGTAAGTGCCTCCAGTGAAGCTGGGCATGGCCCACGGTGATGTCTCACAGGAGAAAGGTATGAAGGAGATGAGTTGCTTCTTCCCTGGGAATTATTCCTTTTTACTCCTCTTTGTGACTGCCCAGATTTCTACTGGCTGGAGGAGGTCAGGAGACCTCCTTCTCAGTCCGAGTTAATTTTGCAGGCTAAGCTGGAGGGCTACAGGGTCTGGCAAGTGTTTGTGCAGCAGAAACCAGGTCCCTCAGTCAGGCTCTGTGTGTGTTTATTAATAATGGTTTGAGGGAACATGGAAATACTAACAGACAGATGCACAGATCTCTAAATTTTACACTGTGGTAGCAGTGAGGGAGTCCTGCATTATAATTGGCCAGAAGGAATGGCAGAGTCTCTGTAGCCCCAAACTGGCTGCTAATTGCTACTCTTTCCCCTCAACTCTCTGTGCTACTTTGGATGACATCACTTCTGCCAAGCTTCAGTTAACTCATCTGTAAAATAAGGATAATCAGATTTGCCTACCTTATGGAGATTAATTTATTAAGTTATATTGCAAAGTGGTGTGAAGGCATAAAATGTTATGGAAATGTTGAGTGGTAGCCATGTTATATTAATTTTGTTTATTGAGTCCCATCACACATAATGTCAATGCGCTTCTGCAAATTATGGCAGCACAAGCTAATCAAAATGTAGACTGTTCTAATGCTGGTTTTATTTTGCAATACTCTTGCTAGTTTTCCAAATCAATATGAGTTGAGTAAATAAATAAATGGCCTGTCTTTTGTTTAGCAGCACAGGCCATTTCAAAGTGTGCTCTGGAATATGGCTGGGAGCTTTCCTCTTTTCTGCTTCCTGTGTTCTGATCATCTCACAATTTAAACCCCTGTCTTATTTTTCCTGTGCTTTTTAAAAAGTGATTCTGCTGCACTTAATTCTCTTTGACCCTTTATTTTGAATTGCTGGGTCTAATGCTATCACTTTCATTGGTTTTGATTTGAATTTTACTGCATCTTACTATCCTGGTAGACATGAGCTGAGTACTAAATGCTTACACGTGTAAAACCTATGGGGAGAAAAAGATGCCCTTCTAGTTCATCTACCAGGGGATAGAGTGATTGAGTCTACAGGACTGAAAGTTTTGCTCTGCCTTTTCCTGTTGTGAACAAATGTGTTTTCTCAAAACCACAGCTAGGAAAGGAGGCAATACTTGGCAAAGAAGCTTCCTTTAAAAGCACTTGCTGGAAATGTGTGCACAGTGTTCCTGAAAAATACACTTCAATACTCTACACGCTTCAATTTGCATTCTTTAAAACGTACAAAGAACTTTGTCAGGGGACCTATGTGTCTTGTTCTGGAAGCTGTTTATAAGATTAAGTCCATCACAGCCTGAGCCATAAAGGCAAAGCAAACCCCCAGGTGATCCTTGAATCCCAGAGGCAGGTTGTTCAAGAGAGAAAGTCATTAGCAGTGACACAGAGGGCATGAAGTCTACTACGCAGAGAGCTCGTCTTGTTCTTCACTGTAATGGCAGAATGAAGTTAGGTGTTCCTGTAATCAGACCATTTTCAAGCAGAACTGTCTTGACGTGCATGAAAATGTAGAGGTTGAAGAAGTAAGTACGGTGCCTCGATGTAAATGATGCATCCTCCCTGAAAACAGTAGCTGGACAGACACACCATGTAAGTGTAGGTGTTTTCATTATATTCCTACAGAAAAGCTGTCTTGGAAGGCGTGGGCTTGACTTGTGTGTGCATCTGCCATTGCCTACATACCAAGCAGCGTGCCAGGGACCAGACAGTACATGATGCACTTGGCATCATCAGTTTTTCAGCCCCAAAGTGTTTGGTGTCTCCCAGGGCCGACATGCAGCAGTAACTGCAAGGGCTTGACTGAGCTGGAAGTTATTCCCAAGTCAGAGAAGTTGATCTGGCTCCTGAGCTGCTTAGCATTATTAAGGGCCAGACTCTGATTTTCAGTAAGCTCAGTTTAAACCTAGAACTTTTCTGAAGTAATCCGTGGATTACTTCAGGGGGTGTTGCTCCAAATCTGGCCCTTTCCCCTCAAGGCAGAGTGGATTCTTGCAGTAGTGGTGTCTCAGGCTTCCTGTACTAAAAACTTCCCAGTGGCCCATAAACACGTTCTTCTAATCCAGGGAGGTCCCATAACATTGCACTTAGTGTATTTTCCATATAAAGAAGCAATTTCAAATTCATTTTAATAGGCTTCAATGGTTTTCTCTTGAGACTTGTGTAGTTAAATTCTTAATAACTCATTTGTTGAGCTATTCATTCTCAGGGAGTTGAATGTTCTCCCTGTGTTCCTGTGGGAAAACTCCAGACTCAGTCTCTGTGTATCAACCCCACGTGGACTAAGACTTGATATGGCACCATCCGCTGTCACATATTGATTCTGCACAGCTTTTACTGGGCATTTGCTCTTCTGGGGGGAAGGCTTTGATCAGTCTTAGGATGGCAGCTCAGTTGAAGGGTGATCCCTCCCTCCATCCAGAACTCCACAGAGGGAGATTTGGGTTCTCTTGTCCAGGCCGTGTAGATAAACAGTGTTGTATAACTTCCACAGATGGTGTTTGAGAGCAGGTCTTCATTGGGAGATAAATTGTACAAATAAATGGACAGAGATCACATGGACAAAAAGGGTAGAGAAGACAAAAGATGGGGAAATTCTAGCTTTAGGTAATAATATATGGAAGGTAAACAGACCAGACTTAATGCAGTCACAGAACCACAAAATCTCAGAATGGCTAAGGTTGGAAGGGACCCAGTTTTGTATCGGCAGTGAACTTGCTGAGGAGGCACTCCATTCCTTTGTCCAAGTCATTGATTAATAAGTTAAACAATATGGGGCCCAGTATTGATCCTTGGAGGGACACCACTAGTTACAGGCCTCCAGCTAGCTCTGTGCCACTGAACACAGCCCTCTGAGACCTGCCATTCAGCCAGTTCTCAAGACACCTCACCATCCACTCACCCAGCCCACAATCCCTGGGTTTGCCTACGAGGACGCTGTGGGAGACAGTGTCAAAAGCCTTGCTGAAATACAGGTAGGCAGCATCCTCTGCTCTCTCCTCATCTATGCAGCCACCTGTGCCATCACAGAAGGCAATCAGCATGATTTCCCTTTTGCAAATCGATGCTGACTACTCCTGCTCACCTTCTTGTCTTTCACATACTTAGAGATGGCCTCCAGAATGAGCTGTACCATCAGCAGTCCCATCAGTGAGAGAAAAGTATGAGGCTGGATAATTGCAGACCCATGGAGTATTAAGGGCCTGGCTACCAGGGGCACAGCATAATTAATGATCTTTGTTTCTTTTGCATTTGTAACATATGGTATCAGAAGCCTTGGAAATGCCAGATTTCCCAGCCTGGAAGCTGCAGTTAGTGTTTTCAATGCACACAGCTTTGGTCTTGCTCATTTTTTTTCTCACATGTTAATTAAAATGCTCCTGTCAATGAGCAAATGAGCAAAAGTTGAGCCAAAGAGGTGCACTTGAAGTAACTTAGGGTAAGATTTTATTTGGCAAGCCAGTGTTACCACCTGTACAAGTGTCTGCCACGGCAGCCTCCTGATGCAGAAATCAGCTGTGCAGCTGTAGGCAGCCAGTTCAGGTAAAAACTGAGGTGTAAAGTCTACAGTATAAGAAACAGGAACCTAATAACAAGGAGGTCATGGATGTACTCACAAGGACAAGGCCAGAGTAGCTTGATGCATCTCTGAAGAAAGGAACAGACAGCAGATGTTAAAATTAATAAACAAAATTAACTGTGTACAAAGCAGGAGTGGTTTGGTTTTCTACAATATACAGAGATGCTGCTTTATCTTACTACAGGAGCTGCTGTGTCAGAATATCAGCCTCTCTATTTTCAACATCAGTTTTCAAAATCTCCTTCTTATAGATGCTGGCCGAATTGTGATCCTTCAGGTCATACAGAGGAAAAGCCACTGTGCTTGACTGTTTCTCTCCTGAATGCCTATAGCTTTCCACTAAATGCTTTCTTTCATATGCTTGTATGAGAAACTACCTCCAACCAATAACTCTTTACACATACCTGTAAAATTAAAATGAAGTGTGTTGGTATGGTAGCTGGTGCAAATTAAACTCACAGACTGAACTGGCAACAATGAAGAGGAAAACTCATTGACTATGAGGGAAACCCAAAGAAAATAAAGTAATGCATTTTTAAGACAGAATGTTAAGTGTCATCAGTTAGGGAAAATTGATATGATTTCATAAAATCCTTGTAGTATTGTAAATATGTCTGCTAGGCAAAACATTAATATTACCAGTATTTATTGCACTGAATAAAATATGGTGTTTTCAGATCATGGAGAGTCAGGTAAAGCTTATTCCCATTTGCCTGGGTCCGCATCTCCTGGGTCTTGTGCAAAGAGAAAGAAACCCAAAAAAGCTTAGAGCAAATTCAACTGAAACTTCAGCATTAGAGTTTTATTTATTTATCTATTTATTTATGATCCCTAAATATTTTTTGTTGATTTAAATGTAATTTATTTATAAGTCAAGGTTTTATTTATGTTTTGGTTTTTATGATTCCCATATGATTATAACACCACATTTTCTTATAAAGTTATTTAAATTTATGAAAAAGTTTCAAAAACTTTTTTTTCACTGCAGAGTACATGAAGCTGTTGCATTAGTAATAGCATCTAAGTAAAGGGATTCTTCTGTTTGATGTTTCGGTTCTGAACAACTTTGGTGTGGGTAGTTGAATTGTGTATGTTGTTTGCTTGGAAGCAAGTGATGTTGTGGAGGAATAATTATGTTTGAGATAGTGAGTAAAAGTTTCCAAAGTGACTTTACCATCAGCTTAGGTCAGCAATGGTATTCCTGCTTCTGAAGTCATCTGGATGTATGCATTTGTATATTCTTGTGCATCTGGACCTCAGGCTCTTTGGAAGCAGAACCGATGTTCCTGTGCTCTCAAAGGGTCTTCTGAAAATGTACACATTTTCAGTAAGTCCAGAGTCAAGCCCCCCTATATATATTTTCCATCAAACTTGTCATGTTCCATGTTGTATATAATGAAACTTGGATGCCTTGCAGAACAGGTAATGCCAGAAGGATCAGAGAGGTTGCAGCTCTCTGTGTTCACTGGCCTCTCCCCTACACTGTTAGTTTTGAAGTGTGGGCACTCAAGCTAAAATGTCTGACTGTGGAAGAAAGACTGACTTGTTGAAAACTGTTGTTGCTGTTGGCAAAAGAATTTGAGGCTATTGCATGAAGGAAATACAAAGTGTGAATGAACCTCTCATTGTGGTAAGTGGCGTGAAGTAGGTCAGTCTGTGTGCAGCAGACTGTAACAGCTGCTAACTTTTGCTTGAATTACAAAGAAAGCCTGATCACAAATGTGTATTTTTATAGAAGACACCTTTTCTGAAAGAAATCAAAGTTTAGTGCTTAGACAAGATGGGAAAAATTGCAGTTCCACCTATTTTTATTTCAGTAACATTAGAGAGCAATGGAGGGGAAAGAAATCTAGTTCTGTGCTGTGAGAGTAGCTTTGGCTGGTGACTAAGTGCCAGCCTGGGGAATTACAGTAGCTGTGTGTGAGGCATGCTGTAGTTTTTCTGGATTTTGAAGGAACTGCACCGTTTGACCTGTAAGTGCCAGCTTGGTCTGTTTTTAGAGTTTACCTGAAAAGGACACTTAAGAAGAGGCAGCAGGTGCTGTCTTCAAAAGGACTGTCTGTCTGTCTGTCTTGCTCTTACAGAATAGGCTGAACCAAGCTGGCTACCACAAGTAGCAATAAAAATTTCCTGGATAAAATTACTGCAGGGCCAGTGGAAACCAGGGCCTCTGCATTAATGAGCATCAGCCCCATGATTCTCTCCTGAATGTTATGGACTCTGAGGATGCTGGGCAAGGGTCTGTAGAGGTAGCTTGTTCCTCTGAGGCAGCCCAGCTGCAGCTGCAGCCGTGCTCCTGAGGGCATGGGGCTGCAGAAGCATCACTGTTTGTTTCCAGTTTCACCTCTGCTATCAGCCTGTCACAAGGGGTTGAAGGTCTCTTGGATGCCTTTATTTTCAAACCTGCTTCAACCTCGTGTCTTCTTTTCCCCCGGTGAGTCTCTGGGGAGAGAGCTGTGAGAGCTGGTACAATCATGAGTCTGAACATGATTCTGACATGGACATTTCCTGATCTTATGGGATGAAATGTGGGCCCCAGAGAAGTCAGCAGCATTTCAGTCTTGACTTTGCCAAGATTGACATTTCACCTGTGATGTCTGCTGTCAGCAGAGAGAGCGTGGGCCTTTGAAGAGGGAGCATCTGAATATGTACATGCAGTGTTAGTAAGACTGATGAAAATACGAAATGCCACTGAAATTTTGTAAGGCATCAAAGCAGGGAGACATTAAGGATCCCGTGGTTATTTCAGAATTCCTAACTGATTTGCTCATGGGAGGTCTGTTTCAATTGGCTTCTGAGTCCCTAGAACACCTCAGCCAGGTTTGTTACCTGTCTCTGGCCACCGGAGACTGTGCATGTGTAGGTTCATCTACCTGTGAAGTAATGTGAATTGCCCTGTGCCAGGCACTGTCCTGTTGCAGCTGGATTACTTCTGCTCCAAACCTAGCTCTGCTTTGCTCTCTTAGACACTTCTGCACTGTTCTGCTCTCTGTAGTGTGGATGTGCCATCTATCAAAAGATACCTGCAAACAGCAGCTCTGGGAGGGGTAATAAAGCTTGGAGACGTATTGGAGAAGGAAGGAGGTTGGAGCAATACAAACCTGTAAATTGCAGCAAGATGCCAAGATTTTTGAAGGAATCTTAGACTGAATAAAGTGACTGTGCTGATAACGAAAATATATAATCCCTTGTGAAATTCAGCGCCTGTGCAACCTACAAGGCCTTAAACCTTATTTTAGAATGAGCTAAACTCATTGCGAGAAAGAAGAGCAATGACAGCAATAAAATCTATTGGGGAACATGGCTTAAAAGGGATAAATGCCTAGCAGAAAAGGAATATTTTGTAGATGTCAATGAATTTTAAATATACTTTAGGAACAAATTGTTGTTGATGGCCTAGGAGGTAGGATTGCTGTAATTTATGACTTTGACATGAAGAAGGATGCTACATAACACAGTAAGTGCTTGTATGTGTAGGTAGTTCTGCTGGTGTAGGAGTTGTCTTTTCAACTCACTGTCAGTCCTTAAGGAGAGCTATTTCTCTGCTGAAGTCACATGTCCTGCACTTTGATTTAATTTCCAATCTGTTTGGTTGTTCCTTCATGGTTACATGTGCCTGTAACTATTATGGTTCTATTTTATAAATTGTGGTCGTGTCCCCCTTATGAGAAGCTGTGTTCGTAGCTGGTCCTTGCATCTCAGTGAACATCAGGAAAAAATATCCAGGCAGCAGCAGCTGTCAGAGATGTGAAAATGCATGAGACATGAGGATGAATGAAATGTTTTAGAACTGCTTGGGTAGGGGAGGAAATAACAGGTGACATGATAGCAGAATGTAAAAATAATGAATAGTGCAGAGAAGGCTGGTTGCATTCTTGTACTTAGTAATTTGCACATATAATGCATCCAATGCAATTAGAAGACACCACATTCAAAACCGTTAAAAGGAAATCTTTTATAACAGAAGTGCATAAATAATCACTGACAAGAGAATCTCTTGAGCAAAAGAGTTCCAGTGGGTTTGTAAGCAGTTTCGACTGATGTATGAATAAAATCTTTCTGCTTTGGTACATAAACCCAGTCATTAATGAATAGGAAAAATCTTCCACCATTGGCTTGCTGTCAGGGAAATATTCTTTATTAGGCTTGGAACAACTTTCTCAATGAAACAATATTTGATGCTTGAAAGGACCAGAGGGCTCTTGAGCCATTTTACAGCACTAATCCCTCTGTTGCTATAAGTTGTTTAAACCTCAGTCCTCATATTTCACCTCCTGCTATTTGAGGGTTATTTTCTGTGTCCTAGCAAAATTTTAAACTCACCTGCAGATGACTACTTCTAGATTAAAGAAATACACAGTTCTTTTTTGAAATTCAACTCAGAGAGCTAGATTAATCTTTGAGTAACTTTTCAGTAATCAATACCATTATTAGAGTCACTAGCTAGGTTGATGATGCTCAGGAAGAAGCTATTTTTGTAATAAATTAAAATCTGTTGGTTGAATGGTAGTTGCTGAAGTAGCAAATGAAAGTCTTGGCATTTTGTTGCATGGTTAAGGTGATATGGAACCAAAGATTATTGTGATAATACTTGACAGTGCAAGGATACAAACTGAAGGAAACATGGTCACAGCTTCTGCATGATTCTGAACTTAGAACCAGAGCCTAAAGGCACCTCACTGCAGCAGGAGAGAATGGAATCCCTCAGAAAGGGCAAATAGGCCTTTCAAATACAGAAACGTCTGCTCTATGGAAATGAATAGAGTTTGGTGTTTCTTTCCAGCTCAAAAATACCTTTTCATAGAAAGGTGGACTCAGTCAAATACTTTGATTTTTAGCAGTACAAGGAAGGCATTAACAAAGCAAGTCCCACAAAAGGTTGCTGAGATGGTCAGGGGTGTCAGGCAAACCACTTATCAGCTGGGGTGGTTCAGGCAGAGGAAGAGAGCTGACATAAACCAGAACCACCTTGAGAGTGTTTTAAATGGGGAGTTCTCAGCATTGCTGCTGCTGCTGTCTCTTCTCCAGTGTTACCTCCTCTTGTCTGGCATTGTGGGGTTAGAGAGGCCAACAGAGACAGCTGCACCAAGAAATGCTGTTCGCTCCTGCTACCACTGGGCTCTGTGAAGGCCATTAATACAGCAGAGATTGCCTGTGCCTTTTAACCCCTGGCATGTTCTGTCCTAGAGCTCTAAAAAATATCTTGACTGCAGGGTGCTTCTCACTGAAAGGATTCTCCCACAATTAAGTCCATTTTTGAAAGCATGTGTCCAGGTATTATGTCTAAAAGAGAAAATCTGGATCGGTATTTTTAGACTTCAGCACAGAAAATCCTGTGCTGTCCCTTCCCTCAGAAAACAGTATGCCATCAGGGACATGATAGGATGAGCTTTCCTTTTTTCCCTGAACAGACTGCCAGTGAAGCTGGAGCACGTGATCCCTAGTGCAACAGGGAAAGAGAAGTTTTGAAACATCTTCTACAACTTTTTATCCTCACTTCAGAAGCACAGAGGCATTAAGAGATCACGGAATAGTTTTCCTCATCCGATTGCAAAGATAAAGTTTCTAGGTGACTTTTTTGTCTCTTTTTGTTCTTCTTTAAAGATTAAAAGAATCTCCTGTTGGGGAGTTCCCTTGGCCTAACAGGGAAAGGGACTGGCCATTTTTTCTGGTTTTGGTGGCAAAGTGAGACTTACGAAAATAGCTCTGGTATTTTGAAGGCTCTTTCTTTCATTTCTTTCTTTTCTCTCATTTATTTATTTTTTCTCTTTTTTAAATTTTTTATTTCTCTTTCTTTCCTTTGTGCATTAACATTTTTTTTTTACAGCGTCATGGCAGCGTTGAAAAGACTCTTACCCCAGAGAGTAGATGTTACCAATGCAGTTTAGCTTTGACTAGCATGTACACGTGACTACATAGTTCTCATAAATGCTGACCTTATTAAAAGGACATTCTTAATATCAATAACTGCAGCAGCTGAGCATTTAAATGCAACCTGCATCCTGATCTATCTACCTTCCTTAACCCTTTGCTCCTTGTTGGGTTCATAGAATAGCGAACTGGCTAAGCAGACGTAGTCATCTGTAATTGAGTTCAACAAATCCACTTGAATTGGTACTAGGGCATCCTTGCAAACAAAATTCTCCCCTGGGTGAATGGTATTTTTGTTTCACAAAGAAAATATTAACAACTAATTAACAGTTTTTCAAGTCCAGCTCTGGGTCTGATCCTGTGAGCTGATACATGCATCAGCTCTTAGTGAACCTACAGCGGGGGAGAGGAAGGTGATGGCAAGTTGCAGATCAGGTTCCTATGCAGAGTGTGCACAATGAAAGTAAATTCCACATTCACACAAAGTAAATTCTTCCTGAATATGAATAGGAATACAATTATATTTCTTCACCTAAGTATTTAACAAAGACAATATTTAACAGCATGGAATGTGTTAGATAAACTTTATCTAAGTGCTAGTAAAGGAATGCCTCCATTGTGCAGAAGGGAAGTCCAACATACGACATAGTGAGTGTCCTGAAAAATATATATCGCTTTATTGGGTAGGATTTTACTTTTATTTGTTACTCAACAAAATACATTTCAAAACCAGTAATGAATCATTTAACAACTTCATTTGTAACATGCTTAATATAGTACTTTTTCTGCTTTCCCATTGAATTAGTACATTGGGTGATTTAGTGATTTCTGTTTGGACCTAGCCAATGTCTGTTAGGATTTACATCAAGACAGTCATAAAATTAAAACAATAAATAAGTGGTCTGACAGATTCTTTCAATATTAGCTTAATTCTTGCTCTGGCTTATCAAGGGTGATATTTATTATAAGCCTAAAGGGCATGGAATTAAAACCCATATGAATTAGCAGAAGAATACAAACCAGCAGTAGAAGTCGATTTCATAGCCCATGTGCTTCCTTGCATAGCTAAGTAGGAAGGTTGTGTCATTAGAGCCAATAAAACAGCTTTGGGATAGATGGCAGGCAGTGAGAAAAGTGTGTTGAACATCCATGTAAAATATATTCTTACATCTAGAGGCTGAAGTGCAGGAAGCAGCCTCCACAAGTTTGTGTCTAGACTTTTTATCCTGATGCACACACACTAAGCTCATCCAGACAGCAGGTGATATTCCCACATAAACTGTCCTTTTCCCCTCTGTCTCCACAATAAACTGTGGAAAAGTCTTCCTGGTGGTCTTCTAAAAGAAACAGTTGCAGTCTCAACAGAGAGAGCATTTTAAGTCAGCAGCCTCTTAGAGAGCTCCTTGCAGGAGGGAAGCCAACACTTGTGAAAGGGCTCTTGCTGCTAGCACTGTAATGGAGGTGGCTGTTGCCTGAGTGAATTTCATGTGAAGAGGGCATGACTGAAAGTTGGTTTTTCTCACATTTTGAGATCAGTCTAGAAACTATGTGGGTGCAGGACTTTGGGCTTGGCCTTCCCCAAAGGCCAGACTTTAAACCCTGGACTGGGATTTTGAGTTTCACAGGTGGAAGGAAGATGATTTATGCCTCTCTTTGGAGTTGGAGAGCTGACTGTCGCCATGCTTTTCTCCCTGTCTTTTCTCAACAGGTCTATTTGCTTTGATTTTGTGCTTTCACACCTCGTTCTGTTAGAACCGAGAGTAGAGACAAAATTCACATTGCAGGAATTTCAATTCATTTTTTTTGTCTGGCTTTTGCCTTTGTAAAGGGGTGTGCAGGCTCTGAAATGCCTCTCTCTCTGCCTTTCTTGCTGCCATAGTCTAAACTGTGTCCTGTGTGACATTAAAATGTGTGTTCAGTGCTTGTCTTTTTCTAGCAGAGGTAGCACCCTTTACAGAACAGTTCTTTGTACAACCTTCTCCTCTGGAAAACTAATACAGAAAATCTCCAGGGCAGTTCATCAAAAGAAATGTATGAAATCTTCAGGCTCTTTTCCCAAAAACAGGCCCTTCCTCTACGTGCACACAGATGTGTTCCTGTAAGGAAACTTCCAGAAATATATCTGACAACCATTTCCTTCTGCGCTCCATGTCATGAAAATCTTCTGCTTCATTGATTTGGGATCAACAGTTCTTGCTTTAAACATGAGCTTGGACTTGTATTCCACTAACAGAATATTTTCATTCTGGGTTTCGGGAAACACCTTATGCAGGCAGGAATTCTTAACAAGTTTTGCAACACCCACATTTGACAAGTGTGCCTGGAGTCATTCAGATGTTCAGCAGTGAAGTTTGCTTCTTTTGCACCTGGATATAGGATCTTGGCTTTGCAAGGCTCCCACTAAAAGAAAGTACTGAAGTTAAAGATTTATTAGCTTTCTTTAAGATGTTGATCCTGTAGTAGTTTTGTGCCTTTTGAAGGAGTACATGTGTAATTCCCCCTCACAAAGGATACTGCCTGCAGCGCTGTCCCTGCAAAGGAGCAGGAGGAAAGCTGTATGGCTGCCCATTCTCGCAGTGTACCAGAAAGACTCATGGAAAGACCAAAGCCTGGTGGTCTTCCAGCTTTTGAAATGTCAGTCATTCCTTCACTGACAGCAAAGGAAGGCTTGCAGTGTCACAGAATCACAGAATATTCTGAGTTGAAAGGGACCCACGAGGATCATCATGGCCAGCTCTTAAGTGAAAGGCCCGTATGGGGAGTAAACACACAGCCCTGGTGTTAATATCGCCATGCTCCAACCAACTGAGCTAATCTCAGTATCATCTGATTTTCCTGTTGGATAGAGGGGAGCCCAGTCCAGTACTCCGAGCATATCCCTCTTGGATTTGCTCCCAGTTTAAGACTTAAGTACATATTAAGTTTAAGACTTAAGTACATATTCATTATGGTTACCAGCTTCAGGGAGTGCTTCAAGCGATCCTTAATGCCATCACGCATCTCCCTTATCAGTTTACCTACTTCCACTTGCAGAGTTTGTGGTGTTAGTCCTTTTCCTCTCAAGTGCAGTCAGTGAGTGTGCCCTCCTACTTACCCCTTGTCTGGTTTTCCTGTGACCTTACAGTGGTTTATGTTGTGGAATAGACGGATGTGACACTTAGGTCTGCTGCTTCCTCCATAATTCTGCATGTTCAGCATTAGGGTTGGGTTCTGCCCATCATGGTGGTACCAGGCATCTCACTGACTTCAACAAAACCATGTTTTAGTGAGGTGATACTTGTTTTGTGTTGGAGGTCAGAATTTGGCACCTAGTAACTTCCCCTCTAGGGAATGAACGTGCATATATATGTATGTATATGTAGGGCTTTTTTTGCTTCCCACCTACCTTTCCTTTGCACACTCCCTTCCTCAGGGAATTTCATAAATAAATTACTGATGATCTAGGCATAGAGGAGCAGACTGAGGAGTAGGATTTAAAAATAGTTTGATGCCTGTAAAATGGATCATTTTCACAGTTAAACTATTTTTGCTCGTCTCAGAGGAATGTTGAAAGTGGAAGGAAAATGTTTTTGCAACAAAAATTATTGGCAATTTTCAACAAACACGAAAGTATTGGACACACTTGGATTTTTTTCTTTCTGAATTCTACCAGTGTGAAAGTTAAACCAAGATACATAGTTGTTTCCCCCCAGTTCAATTTCAGTATTTGTATTTGTTCTTTGGGCTCTGTTATTTATTCGGAAAATCACAATTGTCTCTTTAAAAATGTAAATACAAATGGAAGATCTAAATAAAGGGCTTGCCTTGCTTTTAGAAAGCCTGTGCATGAGCTAGTTTGAGAACAGGGAGCAGTCTAACACAGCAGTACAGAACCTGGCACAGGCTGCAAGCTTTCCCAGGAAGCAGCAGGGCAGATTTACTGTGTGTGGGCATCCCCACGCTCGCCTGTGATCGGTTGTTTAATCATGGCACTATTTTGTGATTGCTTGATGGCTGTTCCATTTCTGAAAGAAAACACAAATGAATCAGATTCTCTTATGCCTCCAGCCAGACAAACATCCCAAATCCCAAATCCCACAAACTTCTACTTGCTCTCCCATGAGTCTCTGTAACTATGAGGAACAGAAAAAGAATTGCTTACAAAATAAATGTATTGCAAGGTGAATTCAGCTCAGTGTTCTCTTGGTTCTCATACAGGTTACAGGCCAGCAGTATCATTTACGTTGCAGTAACTCACACTGAAGTTATAGGCATGTGAAGTTTTCAGTCAAACTTAAGAAAGATCAGGTTAAGATGTTCAAGCATTGGTCCCAGGTGGTACCCACTGCAGACAACACATCTTGAGCTTGGAGAGCCCAAGGCAGGTGGGAGCTGAGCTGGCAGATTCTCTGGGCTTGGCCCTGGAACTGCAATCTTAGACAGTGGCAAAAACTTGTGTTTTGCTTAACTATCCCCAGTCTTCCCTCCTTCATTCATGCCATCTCCTATGTTATGGCACCCAAATCAGGGGACTGGTCTAGCTGAGAACCTGTCCTCCAGAAAACCAGTAGGGTGTCAGGGTTGTGCTTCAGCTGAGTGGGTATCATTTGGCTGCACAACCATCCGTGTGGCCACAAAGCAGGCGTGGTGCTGCCGCAGGAGTGAGCAGGTCAAGGGCTGCTGCTCTTGCAGACATTGCTGCCTGTTATTTCCAGATTAAGAGGCTGTGGTATTTGCTGTGGGAAGAGAATAATCCATGGCTTTGAAGGATGTCTAGCAGGAAAGTCACACAGGTACCCTTTATCTTCTCTTGGAGATTGTCCTTTTCATGCAAAAACAGTTGGCTGCTGCCTTTGAGTTTTTCAGGTAGCTTTTGCAGGCATTGCTATATCAAAGATTGCAGTTTAGATTAATCATATCTGTGTTTAGACCTAATGCTCTCAACACCATGAGGGGAGATAGACTTTTTTTTTGCCTTGTAAGCTTGAGGGTGACAGATCAACTGCTAGTCATTGCTCTCAAGTCTGATAAACCACCCATCCAGTCTGCCCTGATGTTTCACAGTAGACTGCTTTTTTTCTGTATTGAAATATCGGATGAATAGGAAATTTAAACACACAATATATTACTTCAATAAATGTATTGAAAAGCACTTATGCACAAAGTTTTATCCTCTTTATTTTCTGAGGCTCACAGTAGGAGTTTTGTCTCAGCCTGTGTTGCCACACTGCCTGGTTACCTTTCAGAAGCCATGTTGTCTCACGTGAGAGTTGAGCAGTCCTGCAGCAGGACTGCAGGTATTGACAGAGATGGTCCTGCACATGGAATCCAGGTATGTCAAATACTTGTATTTCATTCTTCAGGGATTTCAGAGCCCTTTTTTTTTGGATGGGAGTTTCTATTGAGCTTCTTAGGAGGGCTGAGTGAGGTGCCTGCATTCTCTTCACATGCAAAGAGATTAAATGATTCATTGAATGACATTCAGCAAGTCCTTATCATTCACTGTCCTTCTCAGCTCTGCTTCCCCTTCTGATATCCTGTCGTGGTCAGAGATGTCTGATGTTTATCAGAGATGAATATGTTAGTTTAGGCAGGCAAGGCTGCTATAAATAAGGTATGAACTTGTAATTGGAATTGATCCCATTTTTGTAGCTGAATGAATTGCTGCCTTTCTGCTCATCTACATAGCCTGGAAGTTATCACATTCTTAAATATTTTTAAAGGAGCCATTTAAGCTAATGTATTTTATTTTATTGGGGAATGGGTAGAAACGTGAACATGCTTTCAGCAGTTCAGCTGATGAATGGTAACTCAATAATTCTCTGTAGCTCAAGCATCACAATATGTGAGTACACTTAAATTTCATTTTGGCTTTGTCTGAAAAGCAAAAAAAAAAAAAGGCTCATCAAAGGTCCTAATAACATGAAGCTGAAAGAGAGATGCCAAATACAAACTCTCCAAGAGAGATGGAGTTGCAAATCCTCTCCAAGCTCCTGTGCTTCTTGGCTTGTGTGATGTTTCCAGGGGATTGCAAGTGAAGGTGACCGTGAAGTTGGTATCTCTGTGCTGAAAGTAGTTCTTGGTTAGTTTTACAGCTCATTTCATATGTATTTCCCACAAAACTTCATGTACTGGCTTCGTAGCTCAATGCCAGCAAATGCCAAGCCAAAATAAAAGTAGAAGGGAAAAAGAAAGTGAAAAGCCAGAAAAAGAAGACCGAGAGTAGTTGCCATTTAAGGGAAAAAAATCCAAAAACTGAACTAAACCCAACCACAAAGCCCATAAGGGCTGAAGAGTGTCCATGTGTAATGGTCATGAATGTTGCACTGCTCAACACAGCACTGCAGTTGGGAGTAACAGTGTGGATCTTTTAGTGGTGAGTGTGCACAGACATCTTCAGAAGAAACTCTCCATTTATATGTAATGCTGTCAACGTGGCCTTTGAGGAGAATCTCTGAAGACACGTATTTGTTAGCAAATGTTCCTTCTCCATCCAGTTTGACCACCTCTGTCCCTTCCCACTTGCTGTAGAGCAGCTGCAGAGACCAGCTCTGCCCTTTCACAGCAGAGGGAGTGAAGAAGGTGCAGTTTCCCCTTGCTCCATGTCCTGCTGCTCTGTGCTGCACCGCAGGCTGCTGCTCCATGGGCCAGGCCCTGTGCAGGGAGCCTTCATCTCTGAGAGCCCTGGCACTGCATCCCTGAGGTCCAGAGGAGAGCAATCCTGCCCTGCTGCCTGGGAAATGCCAGCTGCTGAGACACTGAATATTCAAGCTGAACCCATGGCTTAATACAAGGGTGAGAAATCATAAAAGGGAGTGCTCTTTGCTATATCTGCCTCTTTCTCTTGCAGTATTTTTTAAATGGCTGAGTTGTGCCAAAAGATACAAGTTGCCTTTGAAACAATTTTTAAGTGTAAATGTGACATTTCCTCCACTAATCACACTTTCTTCAGATGAAAGGTAATAGAGTTGTCTGACTAGCTCAGCCCTGGGTCTTCACTGGCGTAGTTACTCCAGAATGAATTATATCCATAGTGATGTTTTTTTAAATTCCTCCAATTTTTTTTCTTTCTTTTAAGTTCTAAGCTCCTTTAGCATCTCAGTTTGAGTGTGAAAATATTCTAAAAGGTGGAAGATCAGTGATTTATATGTAGTACCCAGCATCTTTCCACTCAGTCCTGATTTTACTTGGAGTTGATGTCATAAGAGATACTTCAGTGCAGAGAATGTACTGTATTTTTTTCTCAGAACATAAAAAATCCATGCTAATTTCAATCCTGCTAATTCTCAGTCTCAGGACAGCTTTAATTAAAATATAAATGACACAATATTGTTCGTGTGGATGGTGTGTAATTGTGGCTAATGTTTTTTTTATTACTAATTTTTTATTCTTGAAAATTCATGTGCAAGTGTTCTCATTTCCATCTTCTCTAACCAAAAGCAAACCACTCAATGCCTTTAGCCAGATGGATTTCAGAGCAGCCCAGTCTTATACGGTAATGACTCAACAACTTACTGAACCCAGTTAGCAGCTTTATAGATCATGACTCAAAGTATCTCATAGTTAAATTTTGTAACAGTCCCACTTAGATTATCTCACATCCTCCATGTAACTGTTCATTGAAGGCAGTCATGCCTTCTCTCAGCAAAGCAGTGATTCACCATTAATATTTCGAAGTCTTGATCCCCACACCCTACTTTTTTCCAACCTTTCTTTTCAGTGTGCAAAAGCCACAAGTCAGCTTGGGCTGATGTCCCACAGTACAGGGCAATAGTTAAAGGCAATGATTATGAACAGCTTAATCTTTAATGGCAGTAACTTCTTAGGCATTTTTTCTGTATTTGATGAAATACTGAGAGAATGAGCTTACGAACACAGCCCTCCCTTCTGAAAATGTGTATTATGTTTGTCAGAAGGGACAATTTCACTTGCACAGAATGAAATTTGTGCTAGAGCAGAGGCCCTGTGAAGGACCCTACACACCTAAGATAGGCTCAGACCAGTGACCTCAGGCTATCTGATGGCAAAAGACTTTGCAGTGTTGCAAAGTTCAGCTGTCATTGCAGTTTTTGCTTACCTCTTCTCATGCTGTCCTGAACACATTCATTCATTTCCTAACTAAACCGGTGTATCATCATTTTTAAGAAGAGGATCCGACTGGCTGCTTCTGCTCATCAGTTTTAAAAGCATTGCTACCCAGGGACCTGTCCCTTCTGTTTTGTAAAATGTCAGCCGAATCCTCAGTTGGCAGAAAGAGGTGGCATCCCATTGCCTTCAGTGGGAATAGGTCAGGAGCTTGGACTCAGCAAATTTTGGGGACAGCCAGACAGGGTTTTTTATCCTCTCCCTTATATCTGATTCTCATTTTGATGTATAGGACAGTTTTACATGAATGTGGCGGGTGAAAGGACAAGGTGCATTAGTGTTTATGTGGATTCATTGAGTTACCAAGTTGTGATTATAGCCCCTGTTTCCACATGTGTTTTTCCTGGCAGCCTAACTCTTGCTCTGTGCTGTTCTCACTCCTGCACTGTGTTGGCAGAGTGGTTGGGGTGACCATTCAGTGACCCAGACTGGGAATTTGGTAATTTTTCAGCCCCATCAGCTTGCTAGTGTGGTTCTTCACATGTGCAGCCACTCAGGCTGATGTGCTGGTTTAGGTGCAGTAGGGGAAATCTGAGAAGCGGGGAGAAGCACCTGGAGACAGGATTGGAGAAGGATTTGTGCAAACAGCACTGCTACTCAGTTTTATTGCCTCGCCCAGGTGCTACTGAAATGCTTACCCAGTGTTTGTGGAAAAGAAAATAGATACAGACTCAACTTTCAAGAAACAAAAACAACAACAACAAAACTGAAAGATTGATCCAACACAGTATGGATCTAACCATGGGCTTTGTAGGTGGACGCTGAGCCTCATCCAGATTCTTTCCATGCTTCCCTGTGGAGTTTCTGTGATGTGTTGTGAGATATACAGAAACAGAACTGAGATCTGTTGAGATACAGGAGACTAAGCTTATCTGTGCCAGTGCAGATGTGCCAGTAATGTAAGAAAGCTTTCATCCAGCTTAGAAGTGTGTATAAATGTTTTGACTGTCCTGTAATTGTCCAAGCCCATGCAACCTGTGCTTTGGACTGGTGCTTCAGCTTCTGTGATGGGTTTATTGTAGTCAGGGATGAGATACTTTTAACCTTTCCCCAAGCAGATGCTAAAGTAAAATCACAATAGCATCATAACATGCTGTGGATGAAAAGTGTGTGGGTTTCAGGAAGGAGTTCTGCAGATGTCTCTCTCTCTGCTTCATGCTGCTCAGCAATCTGATCTTACTGGGTTGTCCAAACTGTCTCTGTGTCTTCACCTTTTGGTACAGTGCAAAATGTCACAGGGTTATTCTAGTCTTCATCTTCTTCTCAATAAGGGCTACAGCATAACTTCTGACGTCTCTTCCATTTTAGGGAAGTATATTCTCTCAGTGAATCCACACCCACAGCATCTGTGTTGGTTCAGCCATCTCTGCAGAGAGATGGTGCCACTGGTTGGAGAGAGAGTTTGTCCATGTGAGCGCAGTGGAGAGACACGATGGATGCAGAAGGGAGCATGAATTGCACTGGAACCCTGTCAGCACTGAGGGTCCAATAATTTTCATATTCTTTGGTACTGAGTATGTTTTGAAACATAGTGTTAGAACACCAGCCATCCAGGCTAGGTGTGTCAAATTAGGCAAAGTAGAGGACAAACTCTGCTGATCTTAATGGAATGAGCCTCCTGGGGGCACTTGGCGAGGCGTCTGTTCAGGTGTAGCTCCCTATAATCTCAGAAGGAACATCTCCTTCCTTGTATGTTACTGTAGTTCAAATGAAGAAGGTCTACAGGCAGAGATGATGGTGTTTAAGGTCATGCCACCACGTTGTTGCATCTAGTGGATAATACCAGTCATGTCTTCTATAACTCTGTATCAGTAATGTAAGAATAACTTGAGTTCATTTCAGTTAGCGATCTGAGTTAATGGTTGCTGTGTGTGACCTACACTGAATTACCTGTAAGTAAGGCAGGTTTGTGGGACTGTGCTGCAGGAACCTGTGGCATGACTTTCTGCTGTGATTCAGACAGTTGTGTCAAGAATGTGATCTCTTTTTGAGGAGGAAGGAGAGTATGCATCTTAAACTTGGTTCAGGGAGTCTCCAGTTCAGGGAACATAACACTGCAGTACTTTCAAAGTAGTACGTGCCCCCATTAAGCCATTCTTTGTTACTGTACAGGATAACTCATAAATAGTTTATTTGATCCTTGGCAACTTGATATTTCATGTAAGAACAGAAGAACACATATGCAATGGCACTTTTATGAGATCAACATTTAATCCCTGAAAATGATTTAGTAAACATCAAGGTTTCCCAAAAACGAGCGGTCTTATCAGTCCAAGCAAACTTGTGAAGGTTAATTGAAAACCTAGCCTTTGCAGCAATGGCTATCACAGAATCACGGAATATTCTGAGCTGGATATACACATGTACAAACACATATTCTTACACAAGTAGATGGGGTTATTACAGTGGCTTCTTGTCCTGTGCTATGGAAGGCAGCGTAGGCAGGTAAAATGGAAGGCAGCTCCTTCCCCACAGCTGTTGTCTGCATAAAGAACAGGTTCAGTAAGTGAATACAGAACAGCAAGTGAGTGAGAATGGGGAGGCCAGGATAACATGTAGGAATATGAGGGAAACATGGCTGATTTTTCAGAGCTCCACAATGTGTTTCTCTTATGAGATCAGCTGATCTGCAGGATGTCCTAGGACATACCATTTTCTCTGCATTTTTTCAGTCTCTCTGCCTGAAACATGGCATAAAGTTCATCAGCTTCTATGTCAGAAGGCCATTGTCCCCAAAGTGGGACCAACCAGGCAATCTTGATTTAAGGATTGGCGTCTCAGATGTCTCCTAGGCCCTGTGATGCCGTGATGATTTTTTGCCTTTTCTTTTATACCCCTTTTATACCTTTTTACAACTTCTGCATTCTTAGTGTTTTTTAGCTTACATTCTTGGACTTGCCAAGCTGGGAGACTGAACATTTTAGAAGCTTTGTAGTTAGGGATCAGTGTGCCCCAGACCCCAAGGTCCTCTCCAGAACACATTTTGTAAACTAAGATAGAACCATCCAGGGGAAGGTTCCTTGGGGAGGGGGGCTCATTTGAGCCTCTCATTGGGGAATCTTTGATAGATATGCTAATTAGTGAGACCTATAATGTTATACCAGATCTTTTAGGGGTGTGCATTGCTGTGTGCATTGAGGTGCATTTGACCTGGACGTGGTGCATCTAAGGATCCTTAAAATAAATACCAGGGTAAAATCCCTTCTTCCCTTCTAACCGTGTTTGACTCTTGATTTTAAGACCAGGAAAAGGCATCACCTGGACTTCCCAAAATTGCATTGGGGTGAAGAATTTCAACAGGCTTGCTTGCAGCATTGTTTTGTCGGAAGAAAGACTTTGCCCTTATTTGAAGATTGCCTATGGTTTAATGTGAACTTGGAAAGCTGAAAGCAAAGAGTTAACCTCTTGATAAAAACTCAGAAAAGTTTAAAAGGAAGAATGCAGTTCAGCCTATCAAAGATATGCAGCATCTTCTGTGGCTTAGAGCTTTCCTAAGGCATCTCTCATCCCTGAAGCAAATGGTACAAGTGTTGAGTGACATTCTCCCTTTGGGATGCTGTCTTATAGAGTGGACTTTTCTGGGTTGTTTGCTTGTTTGTTTGTTTGTTCTGTTGACTTAGGCAGTGAAAGGTGACTGAGCAGACTTTGCTTGCCTATGTGCTCTATTTCAACATTGGCCTATAAGGCTAATGACAGGGTTGCTGGACTAAAGAGGTTACATCACTTTCGGGGATAAACAAACACAGGATGTGTGTTAAGCTGGAGCTACAGGGAGCTATCTTTGCTAGTCAAGTAACTTTCTGCATTTTAAAGACTGTTACATTATGTCATGCTAAAGAGTTGAAGAGTACTGCCACCTAGTTCATCCTCCTACTCCAAAACAGGATCAGCTCTACTTATAGCATTCCTGACAGACACTTGTATAACCAGTCCTTTAAAACTTCCAGCAAAGGGGACTCCAACTGCCTTTCCAAGTGAATTTTCAAGCTGAACATTTCTGCAATATGAGCTCATTACTTTTGTCTCCAGCTGCTTGTGAATGTTGATGAAAGATTATTACCTAACTCTGTGCAGCAGTATTTTAGGTATTTAAAGCAGGCCTTCATGTTTCTGTTCTTTAGGCTGAGCCACCTATATTCTCTCAGTCTTGCCTTATAACTTGATGTTGTCTAGCAACATCACAGGTTCACCTTCAGCTCATGGTTCTGTGTGGTCCTTAGATGCTTTGTGCAGTGCTGCTGTATGCCCAGCTTTCACTTGGTCTGGTTGAATTGTATCCTTCAGCTTTTTCAGTTTGACAGGATTATTCTAACCTTGTCTTCAGTTATACTTAGTATTTTACCCAGCTTAGTGTAATATGCCAGTTAACAAACACTTCTGCTGCGTCAC
The DNA here is from genome assembly GCA_026261815.1 of Monarcha castaneiventris obscurior. Taxonomy (NCBI): domain Eukaryota; kingdom Metazoa; phylum Chordata; class Aves; order Passeriformes; family Monarchidae; genus Monarcha; species Monarcha castaneiventris. The sequence continues at coordinate 11,334,343 of JAMPIT010000059.1, read as the reverse complement.
CTCTTCCATTAGTGATAGTACTCCCTCATCCAGGAGCCAGGTTGAAGAGCCCTACAAGAATGATCCTTCACATTTGGCTGAACTGGGGATAACTGCTCCCAGAAACAACAAATTATTGACAACTACTACAGCCACTTGCAAGATCACCTTTTTGTAGTCATCATCAGTATTGATCACCAGTTTTCTCATCCACCTATATGCAGTTCCCTCTATGGTGAAACCTTTGGGAAGACAGATTTTTTTAATACCTAATTTTATGAGCTGGATTTACTATTTTTCATGGTTTTTTCACTTTCCATTATTATGCTTAAAATTTTTTTCCTGAAATTTTTCAGCTTTGTCTGAAACTCCTTGCAGCTGCCAGTGGAACCATGCTTTGTGGCATGTTGATATTAGACCATTTTTTCTTACCTGCTTTAGCTCACTGTGAAGATGCACACATCTACACATGCACCTACCCTCCATACTACTTCCTGCAATTTATTGTTTCACTTATTGATTATTAATTTATTAGCCTGTTATCCTTGTAGAGGTGGAAATTAGGTTGTTTTGACTAAATTTAGTCAATACATCCATGCTTTCTATTTTTTACTTTTTCTTGTTTTCCACCGTGTGCTTGCAAATAATTTCACACATTCACAGAATAATCTGAGTTGGAAGGAGCCCACAAGGATCATCGAGCCCAACTCTTAAGTGAATGGCCCGTAAAGGGATCAAACCCACAACCTTGGCATTATTAACACCATGCTCCAATCAACTGAGCTAATTATCTGCACCAGAGTTTTCCTGGGAAATTAAAGTAAAAGCAAATAGTTTATAGTTTCTATGGCTTCCTAGCTTTGGGGCTTTTTTTTCCATTTCCAAAAATAAGCACTCTGACATTTTTGAAACATTTGGTGTCTTACTTGTCCTCCACGAACTCTCAAAGACAACTGGTAACAGCCCTGAGATTTCTTCTCCTCCTTCCTAAAGTGCTTTAGGGCAAAGTTCATGTCTTGGACAATTTGAGAACATTTGGTTTACTCTGATGCTCCCTGTGAATTCCCTGTTCTGGGCTGAAATCTTACTCCTTTTTTGTTGATATTAATTCCTGCTAGTGGGAGGGTTGCTTGGCCTTTTATAGTAAAGTCATAGCAAAAATGGTATTTTGATCTTCCTAGTGTAATGCCTCAATGGCTTGCTTTCCTTTCTTGAGTGGCAGACCAATAATTTTGTTTTACTCACAGAATGATGCATCTCATTTTGTGCCCTGACCTTTAATCTTCATGCCCACGTGGTGTTTTATTGCACGATGCTCATATTATCTCACTGTAGGAGGTGTGCACTATGCATACTTTCTATCATATACACATTTTTATTTTCATAAAGAGCAACCATAATATTAAGGGGGCAACATGCCAAACATGTCAGCTAGAGTTTTCCTAGCTGCTCTTTTTGACAGCTGTGAAAGTTCTGGCCAGTGCACCTCACTGGCATATGTTGTCATCTTTTGGATTGTTTCAATAGTGATGCAACATTTTCCCCATAGTTCCATTCAAAATAACCAGGAAAGCCTCACCTACAAGATCCAGACCCTTTGTCTATCATCATGGTCTGAATGTATCACCTGTACCAGTGGGATCAGGCAAGAGAAAAGTTTAACAGCCAGACAGTTTTCCTGTGTGTTAACAGTAGTTTAATCTGCTGGCCAGTAGTTCTCCTTCTCCTGAGGACTTTCTCTGAGTTGTCTTCCCAAGGCAGCAGCTGTCAGAAAAACAATGAGAACATGTTTCTTGTGGCTGTCTGTGTGGAACCACTCTATCCTCAGGGAGGGAAAGTGGTGAATTTCTGCATCTCCAAAACAAATCCAGTTAGCCAGATTAAGGCTCATAAAACCTGACAATTCTGAGAGGAAAAATGACTTATGAACTGGAAGGACATAGCAAACAACACTTAATTGTGCAAGTGGCTGCAGGGTTCTCACCAGCTTTGACAGATACTCTAGGCAGCCCCATTAAGAAATCCCCTCTATTTGCACACACACAGCTACAAATATTTCTAAGTTGCCTTCTGGTGCTGCAGTGGGGCAGTGACCAGTGGGGCAGGTGCTTTTAATGTATTGCTTTTCCTCAAAAAAAAAAAAAAAGGGGGCAAGTAATTTCCTTTAACCTCTGTTTTCTATTTTAAAGTCCCTTTTGTCTTCTAGTCTCAGGTTAACTCAGCTCTTCCTGCTGACTTCTTGTCACCATCCTTTTTTCTCCTGGTTTGGGCTTAGTTTATCAGTTAACAAACAGCATATTTGGTTATCCTGATGTTGTCTCTCCACTCTTCCCTGCCCTGTCCGTTCTGTATGGCATGGGTTGCTGTTTCCTGCCATAGCCAGTTTTGGTTTCCAGGACTGCTGTACAACTTGCAGAAAAGAAGGGTGACTGGAAATGTGGGTGCATGGGAAGGGTAACTTGAAAGAAGGATAACTCAAAGGGTCTGTGCCTCCACTTATCCAAGCCCCCTCTCTCTCATCAGTTTTCTGTGTGACCTTGGAAAAGTCATTTAGGTTCTTACCTGAGCACAGAGCCATGTTCATCTTCACTTCAACGCACAGCAAGTGTAAAAGGAACTTAAATACCTACCTCCTGGGTCTGGTAAGGACAGAACCACTAATCTCAGTGATGAAATCTATACAAGTGTCCAAACCAGCATTCAGGCCTTCCCATGCACTTGTCTGTCATTTAGACCCTGATTTCTGCTAGTGCTCAGTGGAGATACATCCAAACCAGCTGTCACTGCCATCTATCTTCATTTCGTAGGAGAATGAATTGTTTTAAATTCTCATGTAAATTCCCTTTCTACTTGATTATGAAATACCTTTTAATTTGACAGCAGTGTTATTTTTAGTAATACTTTTTGTAGCCTTTAGTATTAACATCTAGTTGGCGGAAAAAACTGCTAAATATTTATACTTCTCGTCTTTGATCTTTCACTCAGAACTGAAAAGGTATCACACTTCACACTTTTATTATAAATATTTTAGAAAGCATTTTAAAGAGTCCAAATTCACCTCTCATGTTGGATTTGTTCGGATTATTTGGATGGGTTGTCACTCTTAAGTACAGGTAGCATTTCAGTCACCAGTGGTTGGAACATTTAGGGTGATCATGTTGTGGCTAAGGACAGGGAATGGAATCATTAACATCAATGATTGATAGGAGGAGGACCAAAGCTTCTTCCATCCTCTTACTTGCACGCTGTGTCTCAGCGGGAGATGAATGCAATGTCTTTGCACAAGAAGCACAACTCTACAAACATTGTGTCTTCCAGAGCTACTCTTTGCAAAGAGCTTTTGTCCCTCATCCTCTCCAGAATAGCCAGTTGCTCTGGAAGGGCACAAGAAGGTTGTGAATGAGACACTCAAGTCACAAAGTTCTGTCAGAACCACAGAGCCTGTTGCTGCCAGAGATACCTTCTTCTACCGCTGAATTACCAGGAATTTAGGAGGTCAAGAAAAATGTGGAGAAAGCAGGAGAGCCAGCAATGGCAGAAAATATGTTGATTTCTTAAGGATTTACTCACTGAAAATGTGGATTTTTCTGTAAGAATTTTCTGGTTGGTAGCCAAAATGCTTCAGCTGCCAGCACTACCAGGACTTCCAGGTAATGTGTGCTTCTGTTCTTGTCAGTATGTCAGTATCAGCTATGCCAGCCAAGTTTCTTTTCCAGAGGGAGGGGGTGATCCATCACGGGAACTTTTTGCCTTGGCCTCTCATGGGAAATGCAGTCCTGCCATGGTTTCTGAACTAAACAGGGAAGGAGAAAGTGAAGAAGCTTAGATGGCAATTCCCCTGAGACACAATATCCAAATCGAGTTATTTTGTTCTTTTGTTTGCTCTGTTAGAGAATGTTTAAGTCTCCAGTGGTCAATTTTTAAACAACAAATAATGAAAAGTACTACTTCTTGCATTTTGTTTTGGTGAAAACAAGATTAGATTTTGAAACGCCTTTGACATGAACCTTTTTCAAGCAAACCTAGGGAAAATGAAACAAAATAAAACCCTGTACTGTTCACAGAACAGGTATTCTCTCCTGTCTCATGCTGAGACTGTCATTTTTTCTCTCTTACTTTCAGCATCCAATTATTTTTCTATGTTTAGTACATAAAATTATGTCTCAAGTACTTTACCAGACCACCTTCTCGTATTTGCCACCGCAGTGGGTAGAAGTTATCTCACTGGATTTTGTATGTGTGTATCAGAAAGTTGTCTTTTTCCCATCTCTATTCCACCTGTGCAGTGCTATGACTCCACCTGTCATAGTGATAACCCTGAAGAAAAAATAGGGGTTTGTACCCTATTCTGAGTCTCACAGGTTTGTTCTGATCTTTGTGTGCATGGCTTCCCTTCGTTGCTGAAAGGCTCAGCCTTGGGAAGTGGAGAGATTCATTCCATGCATAGTGTTGAATTTATCTGGCATGGTGATTGCTCTGGAGTTACTCTGCTGCCAGCAAGGCAAGTCTTGAAGTTATTCAGCCTCTAGCCTAGTCTTGAGTCCTTCTGGATTTAGAGCAGGATTTTGAACTGAATCACTCGATGGACTGGTGAGCCCCTAAAAATGGAGGAGGCCCAGTGTGAAGTGAATGCGCCAAGTTCACCTTCCAAGAGGGACGATTCTCAGTCACATCCAGCTTTAAATCCACTTGAAATGGATTCCTCAGTATTGGCATTGATTAAATATGATGGGAATTCTGTCATCTGTGTTTGATAGATTATTTTCTCAAAGAGATGGAGATTGGAGGACAAGCAGTCATCACCAGTGCTGGAATCCATCCCCTTGAGAAATGGTTTCACACCTGCTTTACAACCATTGATCATTGCCTTCTTCAAGGAATCAATGAGTCAGTGTCTTTAAAACTAAAAGAAAAAAATACAATCCCAAATCCCAAGGCTTTGTAGGTTTTTTCTGCCCTTCAGTGGCAGCAAAAGTCTGTCACAGTTAGCTTATGATCCTGTGGGTACTGCAGATTTTTTTTTAGTGTAATGGAGAGTGGCACTTTTCTTCTTCACCCTAATGATATTTCACTGCTGCCTGCATGTAATGGATTCCATTACTTCTGATGCTGTGAGACTTAAGAGCTTTTTAATAGGAAGTGCTTGGATCTGAGATGGGTCGTCTGTATCCTTGGCTGGTTACTGAGAGGACTGTAACAGTGCACTAGGGAAATACTCTCTCTGTTTCTTGTGTAACTCAGTCTGTTTACAAGAGTTCCCTCTGCTTGGGAGCTGGCAGAAGAGAGCCTGCACTGCTCATGGTAGTTCTTTTGTTGGCCTCTGTCAACAAACCAAGGTGATCCATTGAAATAAGAAAAGGTGTTTGTGGGCCAAAGTGCTCAGCCAAAGCACAACTAATTGCTTGAACTGTTCCATTAAACATTTAATGAGTACCTTTAACAGCCAGGAAACTTTCAAGTGGTGCCTGTGAAAGATTTTTTTCACTATTTATCTATTTGTATCTGTTCCTGCATGCAAAATTAGTCGATAGATTTAGGCAGAAAACGAAAAAAATGATCAAAGCTTTTGAATTAATCCAATGTTTTTGAATACTGGACAATGACTTAGATTGTACTTATGGCTATCTAACAGTGTCCAGTGACTGAGAAGCTGAAAAGTTTCCAAGTGCGTTCATTTTTCATCCACTTTTCACTATCTTGTTATTTATGTCCTTTGCCGTTGTATTCCATACTGTGCTCTTTATCTCTCTCAATAATCTGGCTATTAACAGAATTTTGACTTTTTTTTTCTACATGAAGAGAGAAGCTTAAAATGGAATTAATACTAAAGAAAGAATGAAAAGGTCAAGCAGGTTTAAGGTTTGGTATTCAGATACAGATTTCACCAAGTCCAATTAGAAAAGAGCAAAAAGTCCATTACTGTCTCAGTTTTGTGAAATAGAAGAATAATATTTCAGTCCAATCATCAGTCAGTGAACATGCATCTCTTTTAAAGTGACCACCAAAAAAATCCACAGTGGTCAAAGAAAGTTGGCAGTCTCAACATACATATCTTGACCTGAACTATTTTTGAAGCTGAACCACCCTTCTGCCAGGTGTCAGCTGGAGAAGGTATGCAAGAGAAATGACCATTTCCTGCTTTCTGTGGGTTTAAAATAATTCTTTCTTCTGGAGGTGAACTAATAGTAATGCCTTTCACCGGCATCAAAATCACCTTAAACAAAAACATGTCCATTTTTAAGAATATGCTGTGTGTACAATACTCTCTTCCAGAGAGATGAAGTATTAGCATTTGAAAGGACTGATGAGAATGCATATTTGGGAAAGACCTTTGTTCAGAGAATTACTGCTATATTCTATCACCATGGTAGTTGAAGTATTTGCCACTGATGGTAAGGTATAGAGCACAAGCCTTTTGCCATTTTGCATGACATGGTTTCTAGCAAAGAGTGCTATTTGTCAATTTAAAATTTATAGTAGGATATTTAGCAGTTGAGCCTACTATCACAGAAATGGATATGGTTTGAAAGCATGGAACAAAAAGGAACAGGTAATTACATCTTCTTCTTCTTGCAGTTTAATATTCTTCCCCATTTCCACTTAAAACATGAACCATTCTGGAACTGCTGGAGCCACAAAGCAAAACCGAAGCTGTGCTGTCTGCATGGCTTTGTCAATTAGGATGCTGGTAATATGAAATAATAGTTTATTTGTTTCTTCCCATCATCACTGCTTTCAGGACATTGTTGCAAACAAAACAAGCCTTTCTCTTCCCTGAGGTCATTCCATGCATGTGATCTCTGTGAAGGGTGTTGCAGCCACTGAGTACTCTCTGAAGGTTTATGTAAGGGAATTACTTGATGAATCTTTTGAGGGCATATAGGACACACATTTCCATGGTAGGGAGACCCTCAAAGAACCTCATTAACATGACTCACTTAACAGAGAGAAAATAATCTCAAATGCTTGCACCACCGTGTGTGTAGATCTTTCATTTTAAATAGTATTCTGTAGGAAAAGGTGCAGTATAGATATCATGGTGAGCAGTAGTGCTTAGTGAACTGCTCGGCATACAAAAGGGATGGTACTCCTTTTTGCTCTTTCATGCTGTGGGTGATTGTCATCTCTAGTTTTCTGTTCCTCAAAGTAAATCCAGCTCTCTAGAAAAATGTCTGGTGCTGTGTTGTCCTCACCACTTAAGAGCAGGGGTAGCCTCCATACAGAGCTCTCTGTGCTCCTGTGCTTTATTTAAGGCAGATGGGAAGTAGAACACAGTTAAAAAGTAGGGGGTTTCCCACTCACTGCTGCCCCTTTTATCTCCCTCTTCCAGTACCAGATGGAGAAATTTTCATTCTTGTTATGGTATTGCATGTGGAAGAGACAAATCAATGCCAGGCATTTATTCTTTATGCAACATTTTGGTTACCAGATGACCCTGTGGTTAGTCTTGCGTAATGCCTGAGGCAGGTTCCCTAGAACGTTGACCTGTTTTGCTGTTGGTAGATTCTGGGATCAGCTTTCTAGCCAAGTTGCATTTAAAGCATCCTTCAGTGGTTTTCCATGCAGGGAAAGCTAACACACATGTATTGATTTTTGTTGCCTACCACACCCTTTCATTCTAGCCCAGGTACCAGGGTGAGGTAGCTTTCATACTGGTTTTATTAGACTAGTGGCAGACTAAGACCCCTTAATTTCTTGTTGTGCTTAGCTATCAGGCTGAAATACCCAAAGATATACGCTGACCTTTAGGTGGACCCTATGCAGTGACCCTGACCTGGCAGGGAAGCAGCTCCCTAGCACATGCCAGCAGCTGTGTGCCAGTTCCTGAAAACCATGAGGCAAAGCTCTTTCCTCCAAAAATCATATGAAAGAGCATTAGGCATTGTTTCACTCCAGTGTTTGTCTACAGTCTGTTTCCTCCTGTGGCATCAGAATAAATCCCTGTCTTCCTTGTCCCTTTGAGCAGTGCTTCCCTGTATTCACTGCGTTTCATTACCTGCAAGCCGCAGGCTGCTGCAGAGGAGACTTGTGACACTGAGATCAGCTGAAGCCTAATGGGAGAGGAGCCCGCGTGACTGCAGCCGCATGGGCTTGTCTGCCGGTGCACTCTAGGTGAATAAAGCCCAGTGTGCTCACTGTTAAGCTTCCACATTCTTTTCTTTTTTTCCCTTCTTTTTATACCCCATGAAGCTGCTGTTGCAAGTTTTGGCCTTAAAATTGTCTTTCTCAGGATAGAGAGCCACTGCTTCTGTATCGTCAGGCTGCAGCACAACACGCAGCAGAGCCATTATGCATTAGCAGAGCCATCTTTAAAGTAGGCAAACGCTCTCTGGCTCTGCAGAACAAAAGGGAAGCAAGAAACGGAATGAGCAAAGGTATTATTTGCTGACAATAATTGTTTCCAGTTGCAGCTGATGGCAGGGATTAATCGCAGTGTCCTAGTACTTTATTTGGGAGCAGGGGAAGTATTAAGGGAGGGAAGAGCCAAGAAATGTTCTTCCCCATCTCCCTTGAAAAGTTAGTAATGGTACTCTGGAAACAGTGCTTAAGGTTTGAAACTTGCAGTGTGTCTTTTATTGAAATTGCTTTGAACCTTTATACTCCTTCTTTCCAATTAGTAACAGAGATGCAAATAAACCTGGCTGAAAGGTGGGAGAAAAATGTAGCATATAGCGTAGCATCCATGTTATGTGGAGTTATGTGTAGCCATGTTGTATTAGTAGTTACAACTTCATTTTTTGTCTATAATTAAATCTAGATTAATTAAATTTAATACAATTCCCATTTTAGTTCTCTCACACCAATGCTTAACTTCAGCTGCAGCTAGCCGAGCTGTTCTCTACAACCTCTACATTTTCCTGGTTTAAATACCTCCTAAAGCTACTGTTTTTCCACAATACCCACAAGAAACTCTTGTGTCCTGGTCTGCCATATTTAATTTGTTATGGAATGAGCCACTTACTAGGATGGAGGGAGGGGGATGCAGAAACACCTGAGTCAGGAGTAATTGCCACTTTCATTTAACCAAGGCCAGTGAAGAAGCAGTGTTGTAGTTGCACCTACATTAAGCAAACTTGTGCTTACATCACATTAAATGATGGTAATGAAGTTTCAATCATGGGTTATATTCCCAATATTTGCAAAATTTCAGGATTAACCCTGTGACTGTACACCTTCTAGATAGATTTGCAGCTGAAGCAATTTGCAAATGTTTTTGGTCAGGTGTATTCCTGTAGCACCTTTAAAAACTGAAATACTACCAGCTCTAAGGGTATTTGCCAGCCTGGTTTTGAAAGTCGTTTCTGCTGAGCTCCAATGCATTATCCCTCTCTCTTTCTCAAATTTCTTACTGGCAACACAGCATCTGACCAAATCTTTGTTATTCCATTTACTTGCTTCCCCCAGGTTTGTCCTCTCGGCTGCTTTGAAGAGGTGGAGCAGAGCAGAGGAACACCTTCCCCACAGTTACACCTACCCCTCTTTTCTTAAAGATCACTTTTCTGCAGCATTTAACCTGCACACAGGGAAAGCTTTCGGCTGGCTTTTAGCAGTTAACTGCAGTCAGCTTAACACTTTATGAAATGCAGTTTGCCCTTTCGGGTTCTAGCCAGATTTAACTTGCTTTATCTTCAGAGCACACAAAAAAGGAGGAATGCTTTAATTAGAAGTAGCCTTTTTGTTGGAAACTGCCAGTGGGAGCAGGGCAAACTTCCCACCCTTATTAGGTGGGACAAAATTGGTGTCAAACAGCTATTCTGAGGTAAAAATTACCTGTGCCTGTTTCTAGTAGGATTTGAGGCTGAAATGAGTATCTTGAGAGTTATGTTTGTGGATGAACGCATCTAACCTTAGATTTAATCGGTCATAAACATAAACGTGGTTCTAACATGAAACAATTTTCAGGCGAGAGATGACCCAAAGCTTGCTGACTGCGTTTGTGTGCCATTAAATGCAGAGTTCTGCCAGTCTGGGAGCTTCTTCTGCCTGGTACTCTCTGGCTTCCCATTATTTTTCCCCTCAGATTTTCTCTCTATTACTGAAGTGAGTATTCACCTTTGAAAGAAGAAGCTGTGTGGGCTCCATTTGAAACTAAAAAGGATGCCACGACTGCCATTTGAATTTAGTAACACAGGCACTGCAATTACAGAATGCCCTTGCAAGAGCTAGGTGCTCCTGCCTGCTTTTGATGGAGGGCGAGAAGATTTTTTTTGACTTTTACTCAACTTAATGGTTTGTCCTGATTTTTCATTAACTTGTCTTTGCCTAGCCAGCAACTCTTAAATACTTTCCCCCCCCCCCCCATCATTCCCTGTTCTCCTTTGTCTCTTACTTTCCGTAGCACAGGGTAAGAAGCCCTCCTCCTGGGGTTGTTTGCTCTGGTAAGAAGCTACCACACCACAATACCAGTTGAGGTACAAGGTGGACTTCAGCAAAGTCCTCTGCCAGAATTAAAATTCAGCTCAGTCCCGCCTCTCCAAACTGTGTATTTTAGCATTAAGGTGATTTTCAAGCAGCAGGAGCGAAATTAGACTGCAAATAAAAATGATCCAGAGAGTAAGTGTTGGGCCTCATGTATTTGCATTTGTAGGCACACGTATTTATGAGTCCTCTCTTGGTTTGTGTTTTGTAGGACGAAGAAGGTCAGCCACTGCTACCGTATCGTTTACCGGCACCCCGAGAGGACGCTAACGCAGGACGAGGTGCAGCACATCCACCAAGCTATTGAGGAGTCAGCAGTTCGGGAGCTTGGCGTGGAGGGCAGGTTCTAGAACGCTGCTCTGGAGCCCCAAGGACACTTGCTTTTGTTTTTCTTTTTTTTCTTTTTTTTCCTTCCTTTTTTTCTTTTTTCTTCTGTTTTTGGGGACGGTTTTAGGTCACAAGTAGAGAGAGGGGTTTTGTGACTGAACATAGAAAGCGATTGATAAGTGGGCAGTGGTAAAACTGGCAGGTAATAAACATTACTACTGAGAAATCATTGACAAAGCGCTGGTGCTTTATTTTAAGAAATGGGGGACCAGCAGTAATGTAAGATTTCCCTCCTGTTACGATAAGAAATACACTGCCTGGTGGTTTTCTGTGTTGTTAATTGGTCCCTGGGTTCCATTAAACTGTAAATACTTGGCATTATTTCTGTGTTGACAGGATCTTCTGTCCGTGTAACAAGTGAAGCAAATCAGAGAAACGGATTAGCTCAGGGAAGAAAAATCCTGCCCCACCCCACCCCCCATCCCCAGCTTTTCTTTTTCTAAATAAGAAATGTCATCTTGCTTCAAGAAACCTTCCAAGAGGTACATCTTGAAGTTTGGCTCTCTTACCTTCAGAGCCTATGGGTGTTGCTTTCATCAGCTACAGAGAAGGAGCCAGTGTGGCTTGAGCCAGGCTTGGCTGTCTTCAAGTGCTGGGTCATTGGCAAGATTTTCCTTTTAGAGCCTCTTGCTCCCACAGAGCTGAGCAGAGCTTAGTGAGGTGCTTCAAGCTGTGCTGCCTTCACCAGGGGAGAAGATCCCTTGTCTGACTTCACTTTGCATAGACACCAGTGCACGATAAGTCTCCACCCCTGTCACCATCAAAGTATTGATATCACCTAGGGCAGGATGGCAGTAAATAGAAACTCTTCCCTACAATGCCCTGAAAAGCAGCTGCCTTGATCTCTCACAGCATCTTGCTTTCTAGCAGCAGTGTCTGCTCAGAAATTTGACCTTTAGGGCAGGAAACCAAACTAAAATGTGATCTTCTGCTGTTTGAAGCACCAGTTGCTTTACAGGATGCTTGCCTTTTTCATTGCAGGTTATAATAAGTGAATTCTGGCAGTGGTAGGATGCTATGGCCCATAGAAGTTTTCAGATGAACTGATAAATACTTGATGAGCCATTGCAGATGCTGATGTGGAATATGGGACATGTTTTGGCTTGTGATGGTATTTCATACAGTCTTGCAGGTCACATCTGGTTGCTGTGCAGGCAACATTCCCTCCTTCAGGGAAGAAGGCAGTAAAATGCTGCAATAAACAGCATCTAACACTGATTTATACCTTATCAAGAAACATCTGTGCAGCAGGCTTGTACTCAACCATAAGAAGCCAGTTACTATTGCAGATGTGACAGAAGCAGAGAGCTCATTTTAATTTCATTACTCAACATATTTAGCTGTGTAAACAAATCCTAATCTAAATCACTGTTGTGTTATCCAAATAACTTGATTATGAAAACAATATGCTAGACTTTCTACAAGGCAAGAAGAATGGGTGCCATTTAGGCACCAGAAAAACCTACTTGGTTATTTTTAAACCATCATCTACTAAATACAGCCTAGCCCACTTGATGTTTCTCAGTCTCCTTCATCCTTCAGCTTTTCAAAATTCTCAGTGAGGACCTGAGGAGGAGGAGGACTTCCCTGAACTGCACTGAGCAGTAATTGTTCCGAGACAGGGCCTGATTGATGCTGCCACATGGGGCAGTAGATTATGTGGATCTTAACTGATGGAATTGCCTGTGGAGAGAGTACCATAACCTGTGTGCTGTATGAAAGAACTGAGTCTCTTGGGAAAACAGGAGAATATCTGTGGTGAAGTAGGTCACAGGATTTCCCTTTTAATTTATTAATTAGTGACGTTTCCCTTTTCTACTCCCCAAATCCTTCAGTTCTTCTCTGATTCTGATCAGTCAGTTTTGGGGACATAGAAATCTGGGAAAAGCGAGGACAAACTTGTACATTGAGCCTTTTTCACTGCAGCTATGGGACATCATGTCTGGCTTTGCAAGGCAGTTTGGATGTTCTAGGATCAGCCCATATCCAGTCACTAACATCAGATGTGTTTGACTCAATGTTTTTACAGCTCTTTTCCAAGCTAAACAATTCTATGATTCTCTGTCTGGACTGCAGTCCAGTGAGCATGGGCTTCCTGCCACAGCCAGGTCTTGGTGGGGTAGTGTTATCCTTTGAAACAGAAAGGTTAATCTCACAGGCTAGTAGGATAAGGGGGAAATTCAAAGCTTTCCCTGAAGATGACCTGACACCAAGGGATCATCTTCTGGGGTGCGCATTTTCATAGGAGCAACTTTCAGGCAAAAACATGAACCATGAAGATTTAAAAACCAAACAGCCTCTTCAGAGCAAGTGTGATTCAGTCACATGAAGACCTATAAAATCATATGGGCTGGCTGTGAGCAGAATGTAAATACTTGGGTATGTTTAGATTAGGTAAGCCTTTGTCATATATGTTCTAGGATTAATCTACTCTGAAGACCTATTACTCTGGCAGAGATTCACCACAAGCAGCAAAGCAGACCTCAGATCAGAAGGCATCAGTGTTGAGCTTTTGTGCTGCTGTCCTTTAGAAAATATGATTTTCCCTTCAAAGCCTGACCTTAATTTTACTGGGGAAATTTGCTATGGATAGTAGTGGACTCCCAAATCATATGATCCCTTGTGGGTGCCAACGGAGAGCCCATAAGAATCCCAAGGTTGTAAAAGGCATGATTTATTTTACTGCTGGTCAGAGACACAGGATGCCAACAGGACCTCAGAGACTGGACTGATCCTGGTGGGAGTATGACTGAGGAAGGTCCTTGGGACAGTCACTGACCAGCTCTGTCAAAGAAAGGGCTACCCTCTGCTGCCACTTAGCTTTTCTCAAGACGTGTTTAGCACACACGTAGGTGAACTGGCTTGAAGACCAAGAACAACGTCGCTGCCAAGGTAAGATCCCGTGCTGGTCTCTGCTACCCTATAATCTGTCTCATGAATATCCCCCAACCTTGGGTGAGCTACAAGTGTAGTAAAGGAGGATGAGTTCCCAAATATCAAAGTGATACCATGCCACGTGGAAATATCAAGGGGAGCAGCATTTGAGGAATTAATGGGCATGCTGACTGACTAGTGACAGGCACAATGCACTGCTTCTTGTTTTTCTCAGCTACTCACGTGTGTTTTTGTTTCCCTCGGGGTTTTATATCAGCATCCTTTAATAAAAGAGAAAAAACTCATTGTAGCAAAAGCTACAGGAGTACTGGCTGGAGATTTGTGTGACTGAACAGTATGTACTGTTTAAATGTTCTAAATGCTGGTTTTCCTAGCTGCCATTGGTTTTCAAGCTGACTGTGATTCCTGAAAGACTAAAGATTTAGCTTTAACACCCAGTTTGGGATCTTCCCAGTAAACTGGTAGCAGATTTACGGTGCAGTAAGTCTTACCTGGTTCTGATGTTTTTGTTAAAGGTGCTGCAATGAAAGGTGGTGTGACCTAGATAGGCAGGAAATAGCTCTGTGTTTTTACCCTTGAGACTGCAGTCACCTCTGCTATGGTATTGCCAGGCATGATTAAACAGTTGCACAAATCTGAAATCAGTTTTCTACTGAGATTCAAACTATGTTAGTAAATCACTGGTGGTCATTTCCCTTCCATTGAGAATGTTAACTGCTGTCCCTTCTGCAGATGGTGGCTGTACTGTAGCACTGAATTTGATGTCTCCTTACTCTGCACCTGTATTGAGTTTCTCAACTACTGACAAATTGATCTCAGCCCATGAATAATTTAGGGATTAGCTTTGTTTTGGAAAAAAAAAAAAAAAAAAAAACAGAAAACAAAAAAAGCTGTGGGCTTTTTATGTGTTTGGTAGTTTTTATCTGCAGTGATTGGTGCATTTCAACTGTCCCAGGAAAACTCACCGTCGAGACAGGAATCTTTGGTGGTTCATTGAAGTAAACACAGGGAGTCTTGCCCTGAAAAGCAGAATTATGTCCATCTCACTGAGTTCATATTTGGGCAAAACTAAAGAACCTTGTCTTCACTGTGGGTTGACTGAAGGTTGACTGGAGCTCATTAGTTAAGCCAAGGTCAGAAAGCACTCTGTGTTGCCACCACCACCCCAAACACACACAGAAGCAGTTTTATGCACAAGGACATTCTGTCAGATTCAGTGTGAGCATATAAAATGATTGTGCTGGGTATTTGAGGCTTGCTAGTTGGTATGGCTGAACTATCTCCATCTGAATTGTTACCATCTGGGAAAGAAAATGGGTTTCTGGGAAAGAAAATGGGTTTGTACTTCAGCTCTGAAATAAGTAGCCATATTTTTAAAGCTCAGAGCTCTCTTCAGCTACTGTCTGCTGTGTATCTTTTCTCAGAGACGACTGTTTCTGTAAAACAGATTTGCTTTCTGTGTAGAACAGGCCATATTGACTAATTATACACATCCTGATCAAATTTTAAGATACGTGAGCCTTGTCTCTGAAGGGCCACCAAAACTGAAGCAGTCTTGTGAGACCTTTGAACAAATTTGTAGGGGACACAAGAAACCAGTCATTGGTACTTACTACCTGCTTTAAATGTTGGTACAATCACATGAGAATTTTAAGCTGAGTATCTCAGAGGAGACAACTGCAGTTCAAAACAGAGCATGGACATATGCTGGGTGAAGGCACTGACTTCTCCAGAATGTGTTGTATAAGGTTTGATCATCATTAACATCTGATGCACTCAAATGTTTGGCAGTTTTCTTGCTTTCGTGCTTTTGTCAGATGGCCTCTGTTATTCTATTTATGCCCACTGTTAACTGAGTAGAGTCTGGTTTAATCTGCCTTTTTTACTTGGACTTCTGACACGACCTTGCTTTCTCTTTTCAGTTTTGCTTACTTTCTCATACAGTTCTTGCTGTTGAAATTTGGTATAACTTTGGTGAAGAAACAGTGCCAGGCTACAGGCAGGGAGATTTATTATGCCACAGCCTAAAGCCTGTGCTCCTGCACCACGTTACTGCAGGGTCTCTCTGTGCTCACCCTCTGGATGCAGGTGATTAACACGTGGCCCAGGGAATTGCACCTCTGCCTGCTCAGTAATTTGCTGGGCAGCACTGCAGTCATCCGGAGCAGCTGCCACTTCAACGGGCAGTAGATTGTTCTCTTTTTATTTTAGTGTCTGCAGCTTCCCTGTGTGCCACAGCCAGACGTGCTGGGTTGGTGTTTGCTGCAGCACAGCATCAATTGGCTGCATCTCACAATGTGCTGCCTGTGCAGCCATTTTTCAGCAGAATCACTGCAGGCATGTGAATGGTTATTCCCATCTCCATCCACAGATGGGAGGCACATCGAGGCCAGGGGTCAGCATTAAAAACTTACTAGACCCCAACGGGTACTATTAACTGCTTGTGGGATTTCAACAATGTCCCTACAGGAGGGAAAGTCCCAACTTGAGGCATCTGTCCAAATGTTTAGTCACTTGAAACATTTTGTAACCCGACACTCAGTGGCTGTGGTGACACCAGTGTCATTCTCAGGGAGGAGAGCAGGTTCAGGGAGCGATCACGGTGGCTGAGAAGCAAGGCACTCATGTCCTGGGCTCAAAGTGCTGAACTTTCCTCCCCATCACCATGCTCCAGGGAGGCACGGATGTGATTTTGGCTGCCTGCCTTTGCATAGGCACATAGTAAATAATTAACATGCACAGCCAGGCTTTTTGGTCATCGGTTATTGCTGTAACTGATGATTAATTCAAGGAATTATTGATTCTCATGCCAAATCTTTACTCACAGGCGGTAGAGAAACTAATAATCATTCACAGGGTTACTATTGACAGATCTCAGTACAGGAAGTGAATAAAATGTGTGGGAAAGGAAGTGTAGGTCCGTAGGTTGGTTTGTGTCTTCCATCATGAGGGAAGTGATTGGCAAACTCAAGTCAAAGCTCTGAACTCGTACCCACACCAAGGCCCCTCTTGTTGGGTGTTCACATACTTACTGGGGCTTTCAGGAGGAACAGAGCCATCTGGGATCACCAAACAGCTCTCCAGAGGTGTCCACCAGGAAGCTCTTGCCTGGACACTGGAGACTCTGAGCAAAAGTTGTGCCTTCCACAGCAACATGGTTGGAGCCTGATTGCCTTAAAACTCCTGTCCTATGCTCACAGTACACATCAGCCTACCTCCCTGGGCCCTGCCCTGAAGCACTTCCTTTCTTTGACAATCTCCTAAATTGTAGTTAATCTCCCTCCCATGGCTCCTGACCTCAGCTCTTTTCTCCCCTTTCTACCACAGTGCCCCAGTCACTGCCCGCTGCCCTGCCAGAAGCTTGCTCAGAAGGTTTTCACACTGGGGCCAAGAAAAACGATCGATGCTCCCCGAGTATGTGTGTTAATGCTTGGGTGTCTCCTCTCAGCTGCTGTTTTTCCCAAAGCTTGCCAGAAAATCATGCCTCAGAGAGCCTCACTTGAAGTCCAGCATGGATGTGTTTGGATTCAGCGAAGGAATGTGTGTGGAAAAGTCAGCGAAGGTGACTGTCAGTGGAAGCCTGAACACCCATCTCCATTGCTCACAGCCTTGCTTCCTTAAGCAAGGAGACAGAGAAAGAGCAGGGCTGCAAGGAAGGCATAATAAGGTGTATCCTGACTGAAAGTTCAAGTGTATTAGTAAGAGCATGATGCCCAGCATAGTCCCGTGTATGTACTTCCAGAAAATGATTACAAATACATTTTTGATAAATAATAACTCTCTCTGTGTGTTTACAAGCTGCTGTTATTGTGCTATATAGCCTGCGTCACTTTTCTTTCCACTTGCTAGAAACAGAAAAATTTTAATTTTATTAAGAATTAATTAATTTCCTGATGTTCCTGGTCTTGCAGCATTACTTCTTATGTTTGAACAAGGAGGTCAGCCCAGCATTGCTAAGAAGATTTTCAGAACCTTACCAAATTATGTTATTTGTTTGTCACACACATATGAAATCAGAGTGGGTTATGTGAGCCTCATTTCTGGGCTGTGGACACAAAAGCAGGGTTGTCGTTCCCTATGTTCTGTCTGGTTAGAGATTTTTCTCTCTGCTGCTTTGCTCTGATACACAGAAATCCCCTTTTTCCTAGAAAAATTCAGTACTTTCTGGTTCCTCCTGCTGTCAGAGAGCCAACAGTCTTCTGAGCACTCTCCCTTCAAAGATCAATCAAATTTTGGGCAGAGAGCTCCCTTTCCCACTTGAGACTTTTTTTTCAGCCTGAAAGACTTTCTGGCATCTGTTTTAGGCTCCTGTGCAACACCTGCTGCTGGTGACAATGCAGGTCTTTTTCCACCTCCAGGGAAGAAAGGTGACTTAATAGAAAGGCCAACTTTATAAAAGAAATTTGTATTACTTAAACGTCCTGCCATAGTGACCAAAAAAAAAAAAATCTAGCCCATTATGCACAGAAGTCAGTTTTGATCTTTACCAGAGAGCAGGTTTGTGCACTGGTAGCATTTCCACATCAGTGCAGCTTGTGAGGCTCCAACAGAGGACAGCTTTTCCACTGAAGGCTCTTTCATTCATGTTTGGAAAATTGCTTGGTAGTTTTGTGGCTTCCTTTCTGTTTGGTTACACATCTGGAGTCATTGGCTGTGCCTTCTCTGCTTATTCCCCAACACCTTCTGTGTCTGGTGCTCTGGTTCTGCATAGGATGGGGAAAAGATGGGAAAGTAGATCTTAATTTACAGGGTCTCTTGATTGCTATCCCTTTCTCTGGGCTTTGAAAGAAGTCAGCTGGAAGAATGCCTCTCCTAGTGCTGATGTCCCAGTGGAGACATGGTTGACAGGAAGAAAAGTAGTGACATTTCCCAGAGGGAAGTAGATGTGAGATGATCCATGTGGGACAGTTGGCCTTGCATTCAGAGAGCAACTGTTCCATGCTGCCAGGGAAAAGGTGATTTTTCCGGTGTAGATGCAGGTAGCATCATGCATGGCCATCTCCACCTGGAAACCACCTCTACAGTCCAAATGTTGAGCCAAACACTGGGATCACCATGGTAGGCCATGGTGATCCCAGTTGCTTTCCTACCATTTCTTTCCATTGAGTTATTTAGTAAGAAAAACCAGAGTATCCTGTATGGGACTCTGTCCAGAAAGCTCTCTGGAAAAGCACACCCTGTTAATGGGGTAGAACAGCTTGTTGTTAAACCCTCCCACTCAGTGGCAGACCTAAAAAGGACGGACAAATCTGACCATAAATGTGGGACTTTTTCTTAATAGTGACTGTAACCCTGAGCTTTCCTACAAGATCTTGTGGATCCTGAAACATTTTTCCAATGAAGATCAAACAAGACACATTTATCAGACACATGAACTGAAGGCTGGAGAGACTGAGGGGTTTGCCTTGTCTCACGGATTTCTGATGCAGTAACTGAACCCCATTCTGTAGGTGGCATGTGCCTTCAGGAATGAGGGAAGGGAGGACCTTGGTGCTGTACCTGATCCTTGCAGCACTGGATTAGGATTAGGCCCCACTTCTCTGCTTCTCTGCATTGCAGTGGCATTTAATGCATTACACTGGAAGCTTTCTCCACCAAAATCCAACCAGAAGTGTTACAATGACTGAGAGACAAAGGATGAAAGAAGGAAACTGTGAGGCAAGGAGCGTCACCAGGCATCTAATTTTCCCAATACTTCCACCCTCTTCTTTTCAAAGCACATGTTGAGTGAGGCTGAGGAAGCAATTGGCAGCACATTCACAGCACCTTGGTCCTCTCTGTGTGTGCCTTCTGCGAGGATTTCTGGTGTGTGTATGAAAATTGTGTCAGGAGCTACACAGTTTCTGCCTGGGGTTTTAGCATGCCTGGTCTGCCAGAAGATTTAATTTTCCCAATCAAGAGCTCCTCGGCACCTTGGATCTGCTCTAAGGAAGGGGATGAAATGCTTAGTGGTAAGGCTTAGCCCTGCAGGGCATCTCTCTAGACATGTGAGTGCAGGGAACAGCAGTGCCCCTGCTTCCTCTGGTCCTTCCCTGCACCAAGGCCAGTGCACACCCCCAGTGCTGGCATCGGGGTGCCATGAAAGCTGAAATTCACATGGTGGTGTCTGAAACACATTTCCTCTTGTGAAAGGCTGGCAAGTGTACATGAAAGCATTTCATCAAGTTATCAAATAACATTTTGTTCTTGTCTCAATATGATGAGCATAGCTTGGCAGTCCGGGCTCTTACATACGAGATTATAGATATAGGAGCTCTTAGTGCATTATTTTTCTTGCATTAACTGGTTCTGTTTCCCCTTGTACCCATGTGAACTTCTGTGGTAAGAAGCTGAGTTTAGCTAAGCTCTGTTGAAAAGAACATATGCTTTGGGTTGGTTTGCCATCTAGCTTTGCCTGGAGTCCCACATCCCAAAATAACTGGTACAGTCAACACCAGGCCAGAGAGGTACTGACAAATCTGGGAAGTTTTCAGAGGAGAGTGACAGGGTTGGTCAGGAGAGGTGGAAGCACAGGTAGATGAGTTGAAATACAAACTGCTGCAGAGCCCAGCTCAGGAATGACTAACAAGTGTGTGGTTTGTGAGACATGCAGCGCTCTGATGAGCACGAACAGCCTCCCACTCTCCCGAGCGTGAGAGCGGAATTCTTGGTGTGACACGCAGGGATGTAACAAGGGCTAATAGTGTGACAGCCAGACTGAATGTAAGGTAAAATTTCCTGACAGTGAGATGTATTTTGCTGTGAAACAGCCTCCCAAGGGAAAGGGCAGGAGCCCAACTGCTTTGTCTTTTTTAAAGCCAGAGTGGACAATGCATTAGGAGAGGTAATCCAGGGAGCAAGTGTAAATTGGCTGGAGGATGGAGTGGTGATCTAATAGATCCTTTCCATTTCTAGCTCCTAGGATATAATACTGTCTGTAATGAGTTTTGTCTGGTTTTAAGCTTAGGGGGTAACAGGAAGATAAAACTGAGCAAAAAGATTAACTATAAGAACTAAGAAAAAAATGTAGTTTGTCTAATAGTCATGGAAAGTGCCAGATTGAGAGTTCCTTAGGCCAATGGCACTATTCAAAAACAGCACTGCAAATGGAAAAGAGAAAATTGTTACATAGGTAATGATTATGGTAATGACATATTTTTAAAGAGTCCTGGTAGTCCCAAGTATCCAAGAGCACATTTCAGATTTGAGGGTGTGCACATGTGATTCGTGTAATGGGAAATTGCTGTAGCTGACACTGAAATGCAGCAAGCACTGCACTGAAACAACCTATTTTAATGGCAGCAGTTTAAGATGGGGTATAAAGTGTAACTTTGGTAACTGAAACTGTAGAAGAATTGTCTTGGTTTGGCAGAATTTCATTAACTGATGACTTATCTAGGCAGGAGTTTCTTTTGCAACTCCCTTTCCCCATGTCTTTGCATTTAAAGCAGCAGGATCTGGCAATACTGACCAGGCTTCCCTGGTTCCCTTTGCGTGGGCAGGGAGAAGTCTGCTGAACTAGCATGACCCTGAGCTGAGATACACTGGACTGGCCTCCTTGTGTAGTTTTTATCTCCCTCTTGTGAGTCCTGACTTCAGACTCTGAACTCCTGGAGGACAAGGGCAATCCCGTTTCTTTCAGCAAAGATGACAAGGGAGCCCTATTGGAAAAATATAAAAATGCTAAACAGTATGGTCTGTGTATGGAACCAGAACAGGCAGTTTGGAAAAGCTGAATATATATTATTAACTGGTTTTAATATTGTAATTTTAAATGGAAATGTGTTGGTTGTCATTCACATGAAGAACAACTAGTTTTCCTTTTTTTTCTTTTTGAATAAGCAGTCACACATCCAAAAGAAAGCGGCCAAAATGCAGATGTTCTGCATTGTTTATCCCTCATGAAATTAGACTTTCTCAGACAACAGCCTTGAGGAGACATCTCAGTTGAAAGAGGATGGAAATGAGCCAGGCAAGAACTTGCACGTTGAACATGTCATCCTTCTGGAGCCACATGCTCACCATGGAACTGACTCACATGGCATTAAAAATTGTTTGTTCTCATTTACACGATCTGCAAGACTGTTAATGTAATATTTGTTAGCTCCACAATTAATCGAATGGTATCCATTTGTTAATGAAGGTGGAAAACATTCCTGTATAAAGTGCCACTTACTACTAAGTAGTTGAGGTACTGTACAGTTTGGCTACCTCTAAACTTTAGACAGATTTACCAATATTCAAGATTTTTATTCAATAGTCACGACAGATTTAGTCCTTTTAGCTGTTAGCTAGTCATGCGAAAATCAGTAAAAATTTTCCTTTGAATGTTTACATTATTCATAGGGGTTTTTTGGCGCTAGAGTTCTCACTTTATCCACCAGAAATTTGTGTTTCATCAAAAAAGCCCACAAATTCAGGCCTGAGACAAAATTCTGCCACTCTCCTCCTTCCAAAATAACAGAGCCAAGAAAATATTTATTTATAAAAAACTGATGTGACAGTCTTCAGCTTTACAGTATCTGTAAACCTTCATGATCTGGGTTTCCCAGGGCTTGCAGGTTCTTAGTGTTGTGGCAGCTGAAAAAATGGTTACACCCGCAGCTTCCACCATTTGAGCTGCCAAAATTGCAACATTCCTCTGAAGTGCCTCGATTTTTTTTCCTTTTTCTAAACCTTATGTAATTTTTTTCAGTCTAAAACCTTTCAACTAGTCCCAAGTCTTAGACTGTAGATTAGTATTTGACTTTCAGTAGGATGTTTGTTTCTAGACTTCCTTATTTTATGAAAGAATGACTTCTATTCCTTTTCCATTTAGGAGCCTTAGAAATCCTACCTTTCTTAGCAATGCCATAGAAAATCTCTCCAACTGTGGGTGGTTCAGCTGCTGTTACCTGATGCAACCCTCAGTCTGGGTACACTGTCTTGCTGTAGGAAAAGGATGGCTTCTGGCAAGAGGCTGTCAATCCCATCCCTCTGTTTGCTTGTTGGCTGCTGGTATGAGGAGGCTGGAAAAGGATGGAAAGGGACGACATCTGGGATCTAGCAGAAAAACCATGGCATGAATGAATCAGAGAACATTGCTTCCTACTTAAATGCTAAATTCCTATTAGATAAAGAAGGGGTGTAATTCCAAAATCCAGGCACAGAACAGAGGACAGATGTTGACTGGTCAGGAAAGTGTAAGTACCATGATAAATTGTGTGACTGACTGAAAAGGGAGTTGCCAATCTCCTTTTTATTTCCTGCAGTGGCACTGACCGGTGAGACCATGAAGAGCTCACATCCCTGCAGTTCTCCAGCCTTTAAATGGGAATGATAATGCCAGTTTTCCTTTGCCATGTGTTTTGAGACTTCCAGAGGTAACACTGCACAGTCCACTTCATTAGCGTGGCTGTTTAACAAGACAGTGTTGTGCTGCCATCACGGCACATCCCAGGCATGCAGGGACCATCTCCAGCACCTGATGTGGTACCTGATGTGAGAAGGGCTACTCCAAAACCATCCCTGAACTTCAGCTGGTTGCCATGGCGACAGAATCACTTAGCGTGGCAAGGCAAGGGGAGAGTGATGTATTAAGGATAACTTAAAGCATCAAGGCTGCACTAGGAAATGTCTCTGGTTTTCTGGGTCTGGGCTTGCAGGGACGTTGCTGAGCTCTGGGATTCCCTCTTCTCCAGCTCACCTACAATGGACTATAAGGGCCAAAAAGTGGAGAACCAACGGGGAGAGAGAACTGCAGGGTAGCTTTCCCTTGGCCTTTTGGTGATGGGGTGAGTGGGAGAAGAATATACATCTCTGAAGCCCTTCTGCAAGGACTTGGTGTTGAAAGCTGGTGAATACCATCTGCTGTCTTGCTTTCTACTCATTTCATATGTGCTGCTGCCAGGTACTCCTATAATCCCTGGGTCAGCGACATTCCCATTGCAAGGACTTTTCCTCCAGCCAGCCCCAGAGGCACCAGTCACCCCCAGAGCCTAGAGAAGAGAGCAGGGAAGGATACCCTCATCATTCAGGCTGCGTGACTGGGATCTTGAGTGCACTGAATGGTCTGCTGGCAGCGAGAAAGCTGGTGGGAGGCAGATGCTAAAATTGCTTCAAGGGAAATGGGAAGGTGGCAGAAAGGTCACTTTGGAAATGGGGAAAGGACCAAGGGGTTAGAGGGTGACGTGTTAAGTGACATGAACTTCCTTGCTCTCTGCTGCTAGTATTTTAGAGTTTGGAGGAAAACTGGCAAGAACTTTCCTGCTGATGAAGCAACATACAAATGGACATGGTTGCAGGGCAGGGATCATAGATTTTATAAAGGAAATCATGAAAAATGCCTTGTGAGCCACAGTTACTGGTGAAAATATGACTGAGTTTCTGAAGATGAGAGGAAGAAGACAGGGGCCTAGGTAATCTCTTTAAAAGCTAGGGAAAGCATAGGGAAACTTAAAAACAAGATAAAACGGCAATTACATATAAGCCCACGCAGGCACTTACTCTCTTGCTTTCTCTGTTACACCCACGCACTCCAGCACATCTTTCTGTCCGAAATAGTAGGGAAAAGATACCATAGCCTTTATTGTCAAGAGTAATTTCTCTTCACGTGTCACTAACAACAAACTCAGAGCAAGGAGATAGATACTGCACGAAACTCATCTGCCTGCTTTTTTTCCTTTCCAAACCTGAACAAAACAAGGAAGAAAGCCCCTGTGAACTGTGGAGTTGAAGAGCTACATGTTGACAGCTGTTGGATGGATGAAGGCCAAACACAACTATTTGTATGCCAGTAATGCCACAGGAGGCAGCCAGGATTGTGTGGGGAACCAGGGCTCACATCTCCTCAGAGGAATAGTTTTGCATTTGGGGTTGTCAGGGAACATGGCTGCAGCTCCTCTGAGCTTTCACTCCCAAAATGCTTGGCAAACTGGGGGGTTTCCCACCCCTCATGTCCAGCCTGCAAGGAGCTTTGCTGAAAAATCCCCAGCTGGCTGCTCTTGCTTGGGAGTAGGATACGCTTCAGGATGAAGCCTTTTGGTTGCACAGGCCAGGCAGAGGTTTTACACAGCAACATGAAGATGGGTGGCTGCCAGCTGGGTTTAAACTTGTGCCACCTCTCCAGGCTGCTCAAAAGGGCTGAGCTCTGGGTGTCTCTGGGGAGACAGGGCCATCATGTGCTCTGGCAAGGTCGGCATCATCTGCCTGGGTTACAGGAACAAAAGCTTGAGCCCACACTAAGCGTGCTCGGACTCTCCCTTTCCAGGGGTGATCTTTTAACAGACACTTGGAGATTCACACAGAGGACTGAAAGCAATTTGGATCTTTGTCCTGTATTTAACTGACACTGCAAACTTCCCTTTGGAGTATTGGCACAGGCCCTCTTGGCTTTGACTGGTGTTTGTCTGACTCCATGAGACACTCTATCCCAGCACACTTGGGTGAAAGACTTCACCAGCTCATTTAGAAATTAAATTTGCTCATCAGAGTCATGTCCCATGCAGAGAAGAAAAAAATCCCTTGGCTGGTGTGGATTCCTCTATTCTGTATGTTCACTCCTGGTTGATGGTTGGGAAATTACAGTGTGGGAGAGAAGATTATTATGGTTCCTGCCAAGGAATGGAATTTGTAAAAGCAGATTTTTTTTTTAATTTTTAAAATTTTTGTATTGTTTTGGTTTATTTCATTTTGCAAAAGGCTAAATAATACCCAAGTATCCCTCATTCCACTTCCAGTGTTCTCCTCTTGCTACACGAAACTGCCAAATCTGAATTGGAAATACGTGGAAAAAAAATGTAGGGCTTTTTTATGATGCTTGGAAGAAAATGGATTTGCAGAGCTTCTCTCTTTAAATGTGTCAACATAAATGACATCCTAGCAGGTCTTGCAGATTGCATGGCATAGGCAAATAACTGCTATTTATTGCATGGGCTGTGCAATTTTTTACCTAGCTATTTCTGCCACATGCAGAATAGATGAAACAAATTTTCCTCGCACATTTATATATACATTTATACGTTTATATAGTGCCTGTCAAGAGTTGCATGCCGTGGTCTCCACTAATGCTCATTTGTGCCATGATTCTTTATCCAGGATTTAACCCCTCCCAGAGGAAAACTGCATCCCATCTGTGATACCTATTATAAAACAAGACAGATTCTGTGCAGTGTTCTGTCTAACAGGTTACAAACGGCATTTTCCTTCCCTTTGGCCTCCCTAGTCTCCTCTGGAAAGGCAATCTAAGGCAAGTCTGTCACAGAGTTACAGCAGAGACACCTTGCAATTGACTCTTTCAGGTCTCTCAGTCTTTCACCACCAGCTCGTTTCAAAGGGATAGCAACATAAAAGAGAAAAGTATTTAAAAAGAGAAGAAAAATAAGTCAAGTGAGGCTCAACAGGGAAACTCCAGTTCCTTCTGCATGGATATCAATAGAAGCTATGTATGTAAGCAAATCAATTTTTTTGAGGGTTTTGATACTAAGGAAAAAAAATTAAACCATTTGTCTATTACTTCCTTCTTGCTATGTGTATTACTGAGCTGTTTACCCCCCTGGCTTTGGACATTTTATACTAATATGTTAATTTCCAAACACAGTATGCTCCAACAAGTCCTCTGGATGGGAATATCACTTCTGCTCCTCACAGCTGTCATCAGAGGGACAACGCGTGTGTCTGAAGGTACCCCTGGAATTTGCTGAATCAGACTCCGAGTTTCCTGCTACAGCAGCATTTCACAATTCTCCTCTCCCTTGCTGACCTAAATATCTCCCTTTTCTGAAACATACAAATTACATCTGTGATGCAAACGTTGCGCCTGCGCGTCTGTACACGATTTTTACTCAGGCAGAGCTTTTACTGCTCGCTCTTTCTTCAGAGTAAGAAAAATAAAGGTCTCTGTACTTAGCCAACGATGACAGTTTTGCAGCAGGAGAATGCCGAACAAGAAAAATGAAGACTGCAGAAGTGGAAGGAGGAAATGAAAGTTGCTCTACCGACAGGGCGACATGAATTCAGCAATGGGTGGATTAGTCTGAGTGTTATCAGTGATGATGAAACACAGCAGACTGTGGTAATGAAATATTTATGAATGGGGAAATGATACTGCATTCTGCAGTGCAGCACGGGGGAAAGTGAAATTTCAAGAATACTGTAATAGCAAAGCCCTCCATTAATTATCGAAAGCAAGCTGTAATGCCAGTTACTATGACAACAGGGTCCCCTATGTATTTTGCACTACTGGAGGGGCAGAGGGGGGAGAGGTGGGAGAAAGAGGGGGCTGCTTCTCTTTACTGGAGTGCATTGTATTTCTTTTTCTGTTGTTGTTGTTAATTAGGACTATCCCAGCCTGTGACTGTGCAGTTAATTTAAATGATAAAATTATAAAGCGACTATTGGCTAAAATACAGGGAAAGTCTTTAATAAGTGGTACTGGTCTTTTTACTCTTTCCATATTAAGGGACATACTATCGCAATTATTAATATTATATAATATTAATGCATGATAATGTAATAGTAAAAAGTGAAACGCTACTAGAAGTATGATTATTAATAATAATTTTGACTGTGTTAGGCTTCCACTCACAAAGCATTTTAGAAGCAGTGATTAATTAAAGTGTCAATATTGGCATACTAAATCCACCACTGCATTTCCAGATGGGGCAAGGGAATGTACGACCTCTGCCCACTTATTTTTAATTACTACTTATTTGATTTCTTAAACCCATGACTGTCTTTGAAATATTCACTTATCCTCAGCACAGCCAAGTGTTTTTCCTGCCCCTGCCTCTAGCTGGTGCAGTGCATGTGAGGAAAGCAAGGTACAGACCATGATGAGGAGGAAGGACATTGTCTGAAACACGTCTCAGGTCCCTGTCAAGGTGTCCCGTTAAAGCAGCACCTTTGTGAGCAGTACATCTAGAAATGGTTACTAAATGGAATGGGCAGAGGAGTGCCCTCCAAGCCCTCTGCTCTGATGACTGTGGCTGCTGGGGATGGGTGGGGATAATGGGCCCCAGATGGTGGCCAGGCTGGCTGGCTCTCACTAGGCAGCATCTGCTGCTCTGGCTGCAAGACGCAGAGCACTCCTGCATGGACCATTGCTCTGGGTCAGTCAGACATTGCTTACATTTTCATCTTCTCATTTTAGGCTTTGCAGTGCATTTCATGCATCGTTATCAAAGGGCTCTACAGATGATCTTATCATAGCTCCTTTCCAGTGGGCAGAGCGTGCTTCAGATCCCTTAAATGCCTGGCCCGAGGTGATTTAGGTTATCAGTAGCAGAGGGAGGAGCACAAGCCAAATCTCTTATTTTCAGCTTCAGGACCTTCTTCCGCAGCATGGAACAAACTCCTGATACTCAGCGCTTCTAGGAGGGAAAGCATTGTGAAGGCGGGAAGGGAAAGTGGTTGGAAACTTGCTGCATGGGTGCTCTCCTGCAAGTAGCTAGGTGCAATATTTCCTGGTGCACATTTCCTAATCTTACATGACAAACTAAGCCAGAGGCAGGCGTCTTAGCCCTGTGCACCTGATGGGGTGCAAACGTGACTGGATGAACAGCAAGTCAAACGTGGTTTCACCAAGAGAATGTCTGTATTACCACTTAATAGGAAGTGCCACGGAGGTTGTAATTTCTTATGTGTGGGTGTATGTACATGCATGTATTGCTTGCATGTGCTCATGCATCCATAAACATGTTTTATAGGATGCAATGGACTGTGCTCTGTGTGAAACATTGGCACAGAGAGGAAGGATTTTGCCTGATTTTGTTCATGTTGAACTTGTTGTATGAATATGGAGGAGAAATCCCTTTATTATTTGTTTATTGCTGCAAACATTCCTGTCTTCCCCTCCTTGCAGTTCAGAGCCCTCAGCTCCTCTTTGCTTGGATGCCTTATTGCCATCCTGATTTCTGATTGCAGAAATCACCTGCCTTGACATGGCTCAAGACAGGAGCTGGGAATACTCCATGCCCTTTAGTAGCATGTATTCCCCTTTTAAAAAACAAAACCCCAAACACACAAAGCAAAACACAGCACAGTGAGAATGATGTGCACACTGTGAGCCATGAACAGTGGAGTAACGTAATCCAGGCGATGAACGGCTTCGGGGAGCCGGCAGGGACAGCAAGGGCTCCGTTTTCACTGTGATGAGAACTGCCCCAGAGGACCAATATGGATGTGAGCTTTCCTCTCCTTGGCTCCAAGGCTAGAGACATCCAATAAATAGCTCAGACTACAACTCACTTACTTACAAACAATGTGGGGAAGGACAAGCCTGTTAGGTATGGGAAAGAAAAGCAGGTCAGATTGGTTTAACAGTTTCAGAAATTTGACAGATAAGAAAAGGTTCTGGTAACTGTTTGTTTAGTGTGGAAAAGGCAACAAGTAGCCGTGGGCATGGGAAATGTAATAATATTCCTCAAACACAATATCTGCCAGAAACAGGTCTGATGTGTTAATCCTGCCCCAGCACGGAGGAATGGCTTGGCATTCCCTGTAGCTCTCCCCAACATCGTGAGCTCTGTGTTAAGGTGCATTGCAGAAGGAAGACTGTTGGAAAGGGGCATGGATGGGCTTCAGAGAAACCCAGCATTAGCATTCATAGCCATGTCTTTTGGGACAGAGGATGGGGAGGGCCTTGCGTGCTGCAGGAAAATCATTAGTCCCAGAGCTAATTTTAGTGTCGAGTAGATCATGCCACAAATAATTCCCACTGCTACCTAGAGGGCACTACCTCCACCTCTGAGTATTTGGTGATGTCTGTGGGCCCACAGTGGAAAAAGGCTGAGCTGAGATATTCCCTTTTTCTCTCCTAAATGGTTTTTTGTTGTCACTCTTGAGAGTGTGCACATGGATGTGTGTTTGCATGTGTGTGTAGGCTTCAGTTCATTAGGCTGTCACATGCAGCTCTGGCCATCAGGTCACCAGGGCGTTGGCAGGAGTAATCTGGTGGCCACATAAACTCTGTCTTCTCTAGGATGGAAGGTGTCATTAGCAGATTTGTACATCTCTGTGTTGAAAAGACGAAGTGTGTCCTTAAGATGCATCAGCCATCTGAGGTAAACCTTGCCTGGCCCTCTGGATTTGCTTTATCCGGCTGCTGCCAGCTACAGTATAAATTACCCCATCTACACAAGGATTAACCCATGAGCCAATCTGTGTCAAAAGCCATCCTTGTTGTCTCAAAGACGACAGGGTTGAAAACTACCATGCTACAAAGATTTGCACAAAACCTTGGGGTCAGTCTAAAATAAATGTCAGATGTCTATAACACAAACATTTAGAAAGAGCACAGACCAGTGTTTATGGACATTTTATCCTGTTGAAGTGAGAGCCCTGTCACCAAGCTTGGGAAAGCAACCTGTGAGTGGCACTAGGAAAAGAAGGATATGAGCCTCAGCAAGTGAAGGAACTGTGCTGGCGCCTGCCCAGTGTGTAGGAGGAGGGAGGGAAATCAGAAAGGGGATTAGATTCTGGTTGCTTCTGCTTCTGACAGCCCCTAAGGTGCTAGGGAAAAAAAAATATCCTTGCATTAGACATGTTTGCACCACTCCATAAATAATGAATATCAGCAGTCAGAGTGAGCAGGGGCTTCCCTCAGAGGTGTGAGAGCCATAAGGGAGGAATTCTGGAGTGGGAGGCCCTAAGTTTCCTTGGTGGCCTTTCTCCCCCAAACCCAGGTCCATGTTGCAATTCAGCACATGCAGGGGCCCAGCCCTGCCTGGGCCTGCAGCAGGCTCCTGGTTTGTACTAAACCAGCCAGAGGAGAAGCCCCCTTCATTAACTGAGGGGTTTTATGTTCCAGCTTTGGCTGTTTATTCTTTCTGGTGCTATTCTGCTTGGTCGCTGCAGGGACTGCTAAGAGACACAGGGGAACAGAGAGCACTTAGTCAAGGGCAGAAATATTTGGATGCAGTCAACAATAAAAGGAATCCCTGAACATTATAGATGTTTTCCAGAGCAGTTATTTTCTCTGCCTGCAATGTTTCATTTGCTCCATTCTGAATTACCCTGAAGTGCAATTAAAATACTTTAAGGTTTGAAATCTGGAAATCCTCAGTCCCTCAGTCTTAATATCATTCCTGGCTGTGAAAGAGGAGGGGAGGAGGGAAGGATTTATTCTCACCAGGCTGCAGGGGGATTTACACTAAAGGTTTACATCCACTTCATTGCAAATCCTTTCTGATCAGCCCTTCCCACCCAGTGCCTGTGGGTGAGAAGAGGGCAGAGATGCTGGTGGTACCGGCATCTCCCCTGCTTCCAAATGAGCAGGGCAAAACCTGCTCCCTTTGCAGCCCCAAACCAACCAGGCACTCTCTGCCCTGCTTTCAGCAAACCTGGAAAAATTTTATATCAGCTCCTGTGGGAGGAGGTATGAAGCTAAGGCTGCAGTTCTGCCTCTGAAAGTTCACTTTTTTCCTTCTTCCAGAAGCAGGTAAAACCTGACAGCTGAATGCAAAGTGAGGATGGAGCCAAGGCATGGGCTTTGTTGTGGTTCTTCAAGTGACAACCAGAGGCAATATATCAGAGAGCACTGTAACCCTCTGTCAAAAAATACTGTAAAGCTACAATGCATAAGGTGGTTTTGACCATCAAGGAAGGAGGGAAAGCCAGTTTTTTTTTCCCTTGGCTCATCCTTGGCCCTCTTGCACTTTTGCTGCTCCCAACAGCTGCCAGTGGAGTGAGTGCATGTGGATGCACATTACAGAGAGAGAAGCACTTGCTAAGCCGATAGGACTCTGCATTGCTAAGCAAACATTTAGATGAGTGATATCAGACTTTTCTTAAAGAGCATGAGCTTAATTTAAGACTCAGCATCCAATTCACATGTGCTGGGAGAAGTCTGCTCAGATGAGTGATGGGAGCCGCTGGTACCTGGAGCGTAGCCTGCTAAGTGAGAGAGGCTACAAGTCATCATCTGGGTACTTTGGAGCTATGTCCTTTATGATCCTCTGATTCATGTGCAAGGAGCATCACATAACTCAGGGACACTTACAAAGTCCTGTGGTGCCATCCTTCAAAGTTTCACTACAGCAACTTCAGGACTGACTCCAGGCAACTCTAGGCAGCTCTCTAACGCGGGGCCTGGCTGAACAAGGGCTTGGCTCAGCTCTTTGCACTCATGACTTGTTAACACACTGCTGTGAGACAAAGAGGAGCTGCAGAGGAGTTTTCCTGCCTAGCAAAATTCATGATGACAGAAGCGTAATCAACACGGAGCAGCAAAGAAGAGAGGGAAGAAGAAGATCCCTATGTTGGACGGCTTTTCCCCTAAAGCTGCTCACAGCTTTCTACTGTTGCTGCCAGTTTTTCCCTGGTTAGGGGTCTGCCAAAGCTTTACCTACCCACTGCTCTTGACTGTCAGATGCTGGTGAAGTAAAATGAGTGCCTATTCAGTGTCCTGTAATAAATGATAATAAATGAGCCTATTCAGTGTCCTGCAATTAGAGGAGGATCAGATAAGACTCCTGTAATTACTGGCAAGTCAGCTGGAAAAGCCTAGACCTTTGGGCTGTTTCATTGCAGACATGGGTGCACCAGTGACGGTGGCTGAGGGCTGTAGTCCCCCATAGCAGCAGCTGTGTGCACCCAGCTAAACCTTAAACCAGCAGCTCCAGTCCATTAGCAGACTGGGAACACTCTTAATGTGCCAAAAATCTTGTGAGAAGTGTCTGATGGTGATGTAAAAAACCTGAAAGGTGTGACACAGAAGTGGGCAAGAAATTATCTTGTGATTCACCAGCAGCTGAGCTGTAAGTGAGCTGCAGCACCTGGAGGGTTAAAAAATAGTGGGGACTTTATTGGACTATTAAATACCATTAGCTCTGCACACGTTTGTTCGTGGGCATCTGATCAGTCAGGAAGTTTTGGAATTTCAATCCTTTCTCCCTTTACTATGCCCTAGTAGAAATTGCTCATGCTTAATGGTGCATCTTTTAGGGAAAGATTAGCCAAACCCATTGCATTGGAGGGCTGCAGATTTTGGTGCTGCTAGTACATTATCCCTTCAGTCCACTACTAAAACAGTCTTTACCCAGAGTATGTGCTGAGATGTTAAGCATTTTCTTCAAAGAGCTATTTATTAAGCAGGGAGAGCCTCGAGACAGAAGCAAGTGCGTAGATTTTCTGAGAGGAAAAATAAAAATCTTTTTTTGTTAAAATTAGCTTTCAGATTGCAGGATTGAAACCACCTGAGGTTAGAGCCTTGCTGCTCTTCAATAGGCAAATGAGATGCTTCATGAGGAATTTCCTTTGTGTGACTATGAAATGAGTGCATCTTCCAGCAGCACCTTCTGCAGCGTCAGGTGTCTCTCTCCACAAAGGAGGAACAAAGCAGGGAGCCAGGTGAGACTGCTGGGCAGACAATGGATTCCCTCTGCTCTGTGCAATGCTCCACAGTAGAGTGGGTATTGCCATTTATTGCAAGTGCCCTGTCATTAACTGTTCATTATAATGTATTAAACAGAGGGATCTCAATCATGTGCCCTTCCTCAGAAGTGTGCTCTGGCTTCCCTGAAGCATTGTTTGAGCAGAGCATGACAGCACTTGTCAATGGAGCACTTGTGGTGACATGTTTGTGAGTCCTAATGCACTTTTTAATTCTCCTCCGTCAGTCTCCTGCACGTTCTTTCTAATTACGATGTAGATTTTTCCCCCATGTCCATCCCAGAGGATGAAGGCTGTATTTGCCATGGTCTTTGCTCTGTTTTTGCCTTCAGTGTGAGCTATCTCTGTGCACCAGTCCCTTATTACAGTGTGTCCTAGATCATTTTCCTCTCCATTTTCCTTCCCAGAGGACACGTCCTGGCTCCAGACACTGAGAACAAATGACAAGGATGATCAGAGATATGAACCAGCTTTCTCAATATGAGCAAATAAATAGATTGCTGGTCCTCAGCCTCTGAGGTTGGGGGGAGATGGAGGCTTGTTGGAGCCTGAGTGGAGTGGAGGGAAAAGTTGCAACCATTTCAGACAGTTCCCCACTCATTCCTTTACACTACAGACAGTACAGCATGTGGCAGGCTTCTAGCCCACGCAGAATCAGGCTGTGGGAAGTCCTTGCCACAGGAGGGTAGAGGTGCTGAAAGTTTCTGTGGGATCAAGGGATTGTGAAGCATGTCCAGAGAAGATAAGTCCATCGAGAGTTATTGCATACAAAGGCTTTGGCTAGGGTTCAAGCAGTCCATGGCCTGCAAGTGGACTGCAAGCTACTCCTCTGGACTCACTCCAACAGGTTGATGTCCCCTGTGCTGGGATCCCAGAGCTGGATGCTCCGCTCCAGGTGGGGTCTCACCAGGGAAGAGCAGAGCAGAGGTGCAGAATCCCCTCTCTCTCCCTGCTGCCCACGCTGCTTTGGATGCAGCCCAGGGCACATTTGGGTTTCTGGGCAGTGAATGCACATGGCTGGGTCATGCCCAGCCTCTCCAGCACCCCCAAGTCCTTCTCACCAGGGTGCTCTCAATCTGTTCATCCCCCAGCCTCTGTCACTACTGGGGTTGTCCCAACCCAGGTGCAGCACCTTGTACCTTGTACCTGGTCTTGTTAAAGCACATGGAGTTCCCATGGTCCTGCTTCTCGAGCTTACCCAGCTCCCTTCCAGCTCCCTCTGGATGGCATCCCATCCTTCAGGTGTGCTGACCATACCACTCAGCTTGGTGTCACCTGCAAACTTGCTGAGGGGGCACTCAATCCCTTCATCTATGTCATTAATAAGGTATTAAATAACACTGGTCCCAGTACGGACCCCCGAGTGACACAGCTTGTCATTGATGTCCATCGGGACTCTGGGCTGTTGATCACTACCCTCTGAATGAGACCATCTAACTAATTCCTTATCTTCCTAACAGGCCATCCATTGAATTAATCTCTCTCCAATTCAGAGAGAAGGATGCTGGGGGGGACCCTGTCACAGACTTTACAGAAGTCAAGATAAATGACATCTGTATCTCTTCCCTTGTCCACTGATGTAGTTACCCCATCATAGAAATCCAAGAGGTTGGTCAGGCAGAACTTGCCCTTGGTGAAGCCATGCTGGCTGTCCTGAATCACCTCCCTGTCCTCCATGTGCCTTAGCAGAGCTTCTAGGAAGATCTGTTCCATGATTATATTGCTATTAAGATTTAGTTATAACAATGTTTATAGAATTTCTTGTCTAAGTCTTGGTTTTCTGTGATGCTCGATGGCTTTTCTGTACTGAGGTCGACTGACATCCATCAGCAAAGTTACAGCAAAGAGCAATACCTCAAAATCTCATAGGACATGCTACATTCCTGGGCTGGAAGGGAATGAATGAGTGACTGTCCAGGGGTCAGGGATACCAGGATGAGTTACCAAGTCCTGTCCAACCGCCAGAGTGCCTTGGTCCTTCTGGGATTTCAGCAATCCCTGAAGGACCTGAAAGGCAATGGGGGCAAGAGACACAGCTAATGAGGGAACATCTCTGTGGCACCAGCTTCATTGTCATGAACACCATCTCTGAAAGAGCTGATCTATTTTCTGGGCTGTGTATGATGCATGAAGCAGGGGGCTGAAAATCTATTTTAATGCCAGCGAGTGGTGTCAGGTGAATACGAGCTGACATAGGAAACCAGAAAATTAGAGCAGCTTCCCTTGACCCAGTATTAGCAAAGGGTTTTCTGCAAGCTGTGATAGATGTAGATCCTCAACCATTGATTTTTTTTTTTTTGTACCTGTCCACTAATATTATGACAAAGTGTCTGTTTTGTAAGGTTGTTTTTTTTAAAGAGAGTTGAGTTGCTGCAGCGTTGTGAAATAATGGTGATGTAGTTATCTATGAGATACTTAAGTACCATGACACACAAAGCATTAGAATTCATCATGCTTGTTATTGTCCTTTTACAAATGACTTTATGCCAGCCAGTCAAAGCTTGAGACTACTAATGCAGCTGCACAGAGGTAGCCACACACCATCTTCTGTGCAAAGGACCTGATTTGATCATAAAAGAGGTAGTGCCAGGGACCATGCAAATGAAGTTTTTCGTGAAGCAGGTAGGGGATGTGGACTAAACTCTGAATACAGAAGAGGATTGCAAATACAAATGTGACAGGAGATTAGGAGAAAATAGTGAAAGGTAATAAATTTGTGTTGAGAACACATGGAGCTAGGGAAAGCAGAGAGATGGATTTTTGTTCAAGAAGACTCCCTGATGGCTTCATGACACCCCTTCTAAGCCTGACTGAGCTTTAGGACTCATGAATTCTGTGCAAATAGGTTCACCTGCACCTGAAGTCCTCTGTTTTCCTCTGACAGCAACACCTCTTGAAAAGACTCAATTGGCTGACTTACAAATAATTTTTCCATTACTTCAGCCCTGATCATCAATTGTGTTCTCTGGGGTAAATGGCCCTGGATGTACCCTTTACTCCTCCCATCCTTCTGTTGTGTGTGCCCAGGAATTCTTTTAAGTTTCAGCTTTGTTTCCCTCTCTCACACCTGGATGATTTAATCATTGAAACATCCAGCCATAAATACATGATGTCCCTAGAATCATCAGGGACTCCTTCCCAGCCAACAAAATCCCCAGAATCAGCAGAATGAAGGAAAAACACCCTTAAGGTACCCCAGGAAAATTTTGTTTGTGGCAGCCAAGACCAAGCTATCTCGTCTGAGAGGCAAGTCTTACCAGCTGAGGCTTGGGGTTGAGGCTGGCTCTGAAGGACATTTGTAAAGGAGTGTCTGGACTGCACCTTACTGTATAAATGAGGAGGTTAAGGTGCTCAGATTTTCTGCATTGAAATATACAGGGTGAAAGGCTTTGGTTCATAGCATGAAGCTGGGTCAGGAGAGGCTTAGGTTGGATATTAGGAAAAGTTTCTTCCCCCAGAGGTCGGGCACTGGAACAGGCTCCCCATGGAAGTGGTCACAGCCCCAAGCCTGACAGAGTTCAAGAAGCATTTGGACAATGCTCTCAGGTACCATGGTGTGGCTCTTGAGGATGGTGCTGTGCAGGGCCGGGAGTTGGACTCAATGATCTTTATGGACCACTTCCAACTCAGGATGTTCTAGGTCTTCCAACAATATAATTAGAATTTGATCATCCCTCTAAAACTAACTATGCTGCAGCCATATGTGCCTACTTTCATCATGGGGAGGTTTATTTTTTATATCCATGAGGGAGTTAAAACAACTTAAAATTGTACACTAAACAACTTAAAATTGTACACTCTAAGTGGAGAGGATATTATAGCTGGTGGGTGGGAGATTGCTGAACAGTTTTGTTGAGTCCTTATCCCAGTAGTACTGGCCTGAGGAAGAAGAAATTTTATTGGAGAAAAAATTTCTTAGTCTCTCAGGAGTGAAGTGGGTAACACCTAAACCTATTAGTGGAATTACCTTTTTTTTTTTTTTTTTTTAAACTGCAGATAAACCAGAATGTATTTTAAGTCCTATCTTACCCCAGTTGTTCTACTCTTCCCTGGTGAAAAGGACTTTTTCTACCAGCCCCACCCTGTCAGGCTCCTTTCTTACGAGATGCCCCTCCAGTGTTTCACTCAAGATGTTATTCTGCTTTTCAGGGCAAAATCCTTTCCTGCTTTCTGTACAGCACTGAGACCTGCTCTCCATGCTTGTCTCCTGATCTGCTTGTTTCCTTGTTGCTACTTTCTCATTTCATCATACAACCAGTGGGGAATATTGATCAAGGCCTGTAATCATTTGGATTGCAGGTGGTGAAATGGGCTCTCTTTAAGTCGTATAAAATATGTCCAAAAGCAGCAGATGCAATGAGATGTAGTTTCCTAAGGACCTGTCTAGAGATTGAACTCTGCTGTTTAGTAAAGGCTGTATTGGCACTGCTGTTGTCCCCACAGTGAGGTGATCAATAATGCTTATTTCCATTACTCAGCGACTTTTATCTGTCGATTATACAGGAACTTCAGATTTTCCAAATCTTTCCTACTCTCACAACTGGACATCAGCCTCAAGTGTGATTGTTGAAGTGACTGGTTTTAACTGATGGATGCTATCAGAAAGCTTAGTAGTGAACCTAGTTTCGTTAGGAAGTAAATCTAAAAATTTGGAGTAAAAGTGTTCTTTTTGGCTTGCTCAAATAGGGTAGGTGGCAGGGCACACAAGGTGCTAAATATTAGTTCACTGAGTAACAGTTTATAATCTTGTCTCATCCTGGCTTGAGAAACAAGCTGGTGGTAAAGCTACTGTAGAAGAGCAAAGTGGAACAGGTCTTGGTTTCCTCCACCCCACCTTGACCTGACAATAAAAAAACTGGACAGCAACACATTTTGCAGAATGCTTGTGAACTATACCAAACATCATTAGCAAAATATCTTAAATGCCTGTGCCCAAGAAGCTGTCTTGCATGTTCCTAGGAAGTGCTGCAACCCCAAATAGGTTTTGGTGAAAAGTTGGAACCAGTTGCATTGCAGATATTTCTGGGAAAGCTCCTCTATTTCCACAGGTATCACTTTCACAGAGCAGAATTGCAAAGCAAACTCTAGAGTCCCCAGTGATGCTCATAATCACATTGCTGGTAGTGTGATCTGCCAGGGGCATCAGAGCCAGCCCCAGCAACTGTGTTTATCTCTTGGTGGTACAGTTTCCAAGAAGAAATGCTCTTTGGGTCCTCTTATCACGGTAAGCACCATAGACTTGGATAAGCTGAGAGTGCTTTTTTTTTTTAATGTTCACTGGATGTATCCACATTAAGAACAAAACCTATTGCCTCCCAGGATTAAAAGAATGGTACATGTAGTCTGATACCCCATTCCTGAGAGGATAATGTGAAAACAGTGGATGAACAAGAAAAATTTACAGAGGTGCAACAAAAATTGCAGGTCAGATACTTCTTAGCTCAGAAATGTTGTCTGTGTATTTAACACCCCTCGATGGATTTTGCTTCCAAGTAGCCATCCAGTCCTTTTGGAGCCAAGGGAAAATTAACATCCACATCATTCCGTGTCAAGGAGTTCCACAGCTTCCTTAGGCATGTGGTGAAAACTATTTCCATATGTTTGGTTTGAACCTGCAAGCTTTGCTTTACATCCCTTGCTTCTTAAGATCCTGGGAGGGACTAATCAACCCCTACTCCTTACAAAGGCATTCCTTTGTTCCATTTTTGGTTTTCCAGGTTTTTCTGTTTTCCCACCAATCTCCTTGTATTCAACATTGCTGATTTTAGAATTAAAGGCATCAAGTCATCACAAGATAACTTGCCTTTTGTCATGGATTCTCAAACAGCAGAGCAGGATCCTCCAAATCCAAAAGTGTGCCCAGCAATGATGCCTCAACAGCTTCTCTCATGTATCTTCTCAGCAGAAGGAGCTCTGAAAATGGGAGCTGCTCAGCGCTTGGACTAAGACAACCCTGGTTAAAACATTGCTGTGGCACTTTGCAGAGGTGGTTCTAAATGCATCACTCTCTGCCTTGCGTGATGTTTGTATGATTTCCAGGAATACGAGGGGAAGTAATTTACACTGAGACTCTCCAATCAGCAATAAAAAGCTATTGTACAGCTGGAATACTTGGCTGGTGTTCCTGGTGCAGATGACAAGTTATGAACATCTGTGTGGCAATACGAGAAATATAATGAGACTGTCTGGTGAGGATGGTTGAGGGGCAGCCGTTTGCAGAAAGTAGGGCAGCCTTGTTTACACAGGAGGCTGCTTGCTGCTTTGCATACCTCGGGATGGCAAGGGAAAGTCTCTGCTTCGCAGGAGCGCTGAACCACGGAGCAGCATCACCAGACCCTCCGAGAAGGCACCAGACTCATGATGGTGTGACTTTGATTTAGTGAATTCCTAATTGTGTAGAAGAACAGATTTGTTTTTACACAGAAGCTTTTAAGCTGTGATACTGTTTTCAATTGCTTGTCTGCAGCACAGAATAAAAAAATAGGGAAGACCAGCAAGTGGGAGTAACAGCTGGGTACCTGGACTTTGAAAGTACTGGAAAAAACTGCCTGCTGCTTCCTTCTCCGCCTGTTGCTGCACAGATTGAATGTGAAGTCAGGATTTAAACAGTGAAATCCCTAGCTGGTGTCAAGTCTGACAGCCTGCTGCACACTGTCTTGCTCTGATACATCTGAACTCCCCTCACTACCAGCTCCAGAGGCAGAAGAACAGCCCTTGGGATGCCTCTTCTCTGTAATTCAGGGTGGGGCCTGATAGTGGGAGCGCTGCTCGCCCTCTGCATTTATCGGGTGTGGGCAGTGGAGAGGCATCCGTGGGCGGTGGAGCAGGGCTCCTGCTTGGAAGCTCCCCGTGTGACTGCGGCACAGACTGGCAGGAGCTGAGGAATAGTTGGATGCTATTTCTGTTGTCTCTCCTCAGAGTGAGGTTTGCATTTAACAGCTTTTCAGCAGTCAGAGCTCACATCCAGAGCTGGAGCAGGGATGTACAATGGACAGCAATTTTCCTCACTAACATCTTTTGGTCTCTCTGGACAGAGCTGGTTTTTGATCCCTGTTCAGTCCTGCTTGTCCCATCTGGGCATTCCCTTAAGGGCAGCCACCTGGGGAGGCAGATTTTGTGAACAAGGGCCTGGTGTGTATTTCTTAGAGGGCAGTCATCTGAGGTTGAGCATTTGTTGTTGTTCCCCATCTCTGGGGTGTGAATGTGTTATGCAGATGTACAAAGCTCCTGTGTTACCCATCCCATAAACCTCTGCTCCCTCAGCCCTGAAGAGATGGGTATTTTTTCCATTTGCTTTGGTCAAGCTGTTGTGTAAATGAAGCTACATCTCGTTGGACATACAACTAAAAAGAAGAGATTGGAAACTCCTCAGAGCAGAGGCTGTCTGGATTGGTGCCTGTTATAGCTAACACACATCCCTGAGAGGCAATGCCTCATAATTAATCGCTAAATAATTAATAATAAGAAGAAGTAGATACTACTCAGGAAGTAATTAACCTCCTTAGGCTTACAGGGAAGTCCTATGGAAGGCAAGAGTAATTAAAGGCTTTTTAAATAACTCAGAAAAATCCCCACTGACCTCAGTCAGGACAGGTTTAGGAACTGAGTCCAGTAGGATATCAAATGAAAATAACTTTGTTCCTGTAGGTGAAATTCCCTAATCTGGTATTTTTTGTTGATCCATCTGTACCAGTGTGCAGACTGGATGAATAATATTATTTTTATTTCATTTAATTTATGAGTATGAATTGGTTCGTTTTAAGGTATGCTGGAATTTTCCTTGGAAAGCAAGCAGGTGGCTAACTCACATTGGAATAG
The DNA here is from genome assembly GCA_026261815.1 of Monarcha castaneiventris obscurior. Lineage (NCBI taxonomy): Eukaryota > Metazoa > Chordata > Aves > Passeriformes > Monarchidae > Monarcha > Monarcha castaneiventris. The sequence continues at coordinate 11,293,498 of JAMPIT010000059.1, read as the reverse complement.
GGGTTTTCACTATTTCAGTCAGGCAGTATCATACAATGGACAAAAGTAAGACTTGGATGGCAAAATTAGTTTGCAAGAGATATCTTTAGGTACCAGGATCCATCCACAAAGGCACAGAGAGCAGGCAGCATCTTTTTTTGTTCATAGCTGAAAGAGACTTTTGCAGTGAATGCCATGTTCCTTCAGATGAATTCACACAGTCCTGTAGAGATGTTCATTTCTGGGACTTTGGAGTTGTCACGGCTGAGAGAGCTGGAAGCATCAGCTGAGTATATCAGAACACGCAACTACTCCATATCACTTCATCAAGGTAAGCCTTGTGGCTTTTGATTTTTAACTTCATTGGTCTCTTCTTGCAAATCAAAGCTAAATAAAAGACACAACCTTCTCAAACCCTTGCAAGGTATTTTTAAACCAGGGTGAGTTAGAGCTCTGGATTTCATCGTTCCCAACAGCATTCCTAATGGGCCCCCTTCGAAGATGCGTGTCTCAAGAGTGTCTCGATGCACTGATAATGAACACCTCCTGGCTTTCAGGATTCACTGATGTCCTTTACAAGTCCTTCAATTTTTCTTTATCTTCTCATTATACAGGCCATTCCTCTCTCCTGATACCAGGTAAAGGGGATTACATTATGCTGCTTTTGTCAAATGCATGACAGAGAGTATGAGAAAATGTCAGTCATTTTGGTTCTGTCCTTGGGGCTCTGAGGAAGTTCTGTCTCTCAAGAAACTTCCTGTTTTCTTAGTTCAGATGTATTTGGCAAACTTAGAGCTTAATACTCCCTAGTGCAGTGCAAAATGAAATTACTTTTTATTCTCCCAAAGCCACTTTTGAAGGGATATTGTGCACGGCACGACTTTACCAGTTCAGGTAATCCACTTTGCCTGTATTCCTGTCCTGGTACTTGGCTCCAGATAAGTTGTACTAGACGTCCCTGAGAAGGTGGGTGACCCAGGGCTATGCTGTATCCCTGGGGCAGTTAAAGGGAAGCCCATTTGGTCCCTGTTCTCCCTATCCCCCTTCACCAGTGCAGCTTAACCAGCAGCTCAAGGCTTGGTCCTGATGGAACCCCTGGTCCCAGCCCAGTGCATTCAACCCCCAACCTGTCACAGGAAGTCTCAGATGCACGTTGTTTCTTCACGTATGGGAGACCAAGGTCTCCTCAGCCCTGGCTTTCCTTCTACCACAGCGCCTCCTCCTTTGAATACCAGGTGCATGAAACTTCAGTGGCTGTGAAGGCATAGCAGAAACTCCAAGGAGAATTAGGGTCTCCTGCTTGCTGGCATCCCTAATCTGGCCAAGTGGCTCCCTGCTGTGGAAAGGACAGCTGTATCCTGCTCCTTCCCCCTGGGCCCACTGCTGCTTTTCTGCCAGCTCCCTTGCAGTGACTGATCCATGATGCAACCCCTAATGAGATGGAGTGATTGCAAGCACACCCTCGTGCCCCTGACAAGATGCATTTTCCAGTGGTGTTATCTCTGTGCAATTGCACAGTCTCTGGATCCAATGCAACGGAGATGGAAGAAACACAAGGGACAGAGTGGGACTCTAGAACAGCCCACAAAGGGTGGGTCCTATTGAACACTAAATGGACATTTGCTCTTCTGTGATTTACACACATAGGAAAGTCCTCATCTGGAGCCACCTTTCCCCAAGGTCATCTCAGATAGGAAGGAGCTTCCCAGATGAGTCTTGTTAGCTGAGCTAGGAGCTGCTCTTCACTGTTGTGGCTGGGAGCAGGGACAGACCAATGCAGTCCCTCTGCAGTACAGGGAGGAGCACTTAAAGCTGTAGGATCTCCCACAGAAATGCTGTTCTCTGCCTAGACATCACTCTTGTTTCCATCCCAAGGGCCACGGGCTAGTTAGTAAAGTACATCTACTGACAGTAAGGTATAGCTCAGTCAGTGTGACAAACATGGAGATACTGTGTACTAAATATTAATACTACGTGTGGATTTGACCCATCTGGGTGGTTTAGGAGTCATTAAATTCCAAAAGAAGCCGCTGGAATGTCCCTTGTCACCACATGGCATCCAAAGGGCTTGAACAAGAGGCAGAAGGAGGTAAGATAAGGAAAAAAGCGTCCAGTGGAAGAGGTGAGAGCTCAGATGGCAGTGACAGGATAGTTTTCACTTAGGCAAAAACAGTTCAGGATATTTCCTTCCTGCTGGCACCTGTCCTGCAGTTCCCAGTGCCCCAGCACTTCTCTCCAGCCAGGCTGGAAACCCAGCCACTGAAATGATCTGTGTGACAAGAAAACACAAAAACCTACAAACCTTCAATGCCACAGACACTGTTGCACAGCAGCAGAGTCCCTGGAGTGCTAACAAACATCTACAGGCCACTAGCAGCTGGTGCCACATCCCTGAATCCAGAATCTGGGGTTAGCTGTGTTGATTGGAGCATGGTGCTGGTAAGGCAAGGTTTTGGGTTTGATCCCTGTATGGCCCACTCACTAAATAGTTGGGTTTGATGATCCTTGTGGGTCCCTTCCAATTCTATTCTGTGAATTGTCTGGTCCCAGATCCCTCAGGGCCTTCCTGCTGAATTTGGTGAGCCATAAGCTACTCTTGTGTGCAAAGCATTTGCAGGATCTAGCACCCAGTTTGAATTCAGGTGCTTGATAGAGGCCTCCACATTATACAATTTTGGCCTATAACTCTATGAAATCTCTTCAAAATTATCTTTCACCTGCAGGGCACTGATGCTTCAGTCTCTTGATGCTGAGGTCTGCCTGTACTGGGATGTCAGGGACCTGCGTTCCCCCAGGCACACACCTGGTGACAGCAGCAGCCACTGTATGTGATAGGAGAAAAACTCGGTTTGAGCCTCCAGTTCCCACCCTGGATATACATTTTAATGTTTTATTCTGACATTATTGCATTATTGCATAAATGCTCTACCACTGCCCTAAGGGGATGTTTTAGAGTGTTTTGATTTCTTTATGTTGTTTTCTTCTTATTCTGTATGTCAAACTGAGCAGCTGAGAGCCTAATGCAGACACTAGGAAGATGGAATGGTCCCAGCGTCACCATGACACAACTCTCCCTGCAGCAGCAGGTGGCTGAGAAGGTGAATTTCGTGTGGAGAGAAGCAGGAGTATTCTATATTTTCAGTAAGAAATCTCAAGCAAGACTGCACTGACAAGGGCCTGATGCATACAGCGAAAACATCAGTGGTAAATCACAATGAAAATAAGCATCAGCCCCAGGCTTTACTCAGAGAATAATTTTCCAGCCCCAAGCAGAGTAAATTTTTCCCTTTTCTCAACCCCCCAACAATTGTGCTAACCCTGTTCTGGGCCTCCAAGTAACCAACTCAACCTCTCAACAATAAAAAGCTTACTATGCATAACTATTTCTGCCACCCTCAGGCTTCTGTGGCAGTCCCTGTCCATCCCCACACCTAAGCTAGCTTTGACCTTTTTCCTTCTCTCCCTCAACTCTAACCACCAACTTCTCAATCCTAGCCTTAAGACAGCATCCCCACTGCCCAGATACTCAGTACTCCTCAGAGATGGATTCTGCTATTAGCTTTCAGTTTCCTTGGGCAGTTTCTGTCAGCCCCACTTACACGTGTCCAGTGGGCTGGAGGTTTCAGCTTTTTCCTTTACATCAGCCCTCACCCTGGTTTGAGCCCTAAAAGCATCCCAGCCCTCCCACAGACTAAGCATTCCCCAGCAGAGAGTGCTTTTTCCAGCTTCCATTCTCTTTTAGTGTGCTCCTCCCAGCCCCCATCTAGCCATAGCTCTGGGCTTTCACTTCTCCCGTCCTTTAGGGAGCATCCCTGCTCTTGCTGCTTGGAGGCTTGGTGGGCTTGTTCTGGTCTCTCCATGTCTCTCTTGTACTGGGGAGTGCAGGACACAGCACTCCAGGTGTGGCCTCACCAATGCTAAGCAAAGAAGCGTCATGTCCCTTGACCTGATGCAAACACTCCCCCTAATGCAGCCCCACCTGCTGTTATTTGAAGCTCCTGCCTTTTCCTTGGCAGACCTTTCCAGCCCTCTTCCAGCTGTAGCTCTGAGGGGATGTGATTTATTCAGCCTTATTCAGAAAAGGCAGAAGGAGAACTTTATTGCTGTTTGCAGCTACCTGATGGGAGGGTGCAGAGAAGATGGAGCCAGTTTCTTCCCAGAGACATACAGTGGCAGGACAAGAGGCCACAAGATGCTAGCTGGGCCTTGGAAAACTCCAGATAGATCTTAAGGGAACAAACTTCACAACGAGGTTGGTCAAACACTGGAGCAGGTGTCCAGGAACCCTGCAGGCTCTCCATCCTCAAAGATGTTAAAAATTCAGCTTGCTGAAGCTCTGCACAGCCCGACCTGACTTTAAAGCTGTCTGAGCTGTGAGCAGGGAATTTGGGCCAAAGGACAATCCCTTTCTACCTGAGTTACTGTACAATTCTGCCACTATGAACCTCAACCTTTTTAAATTTGGAGCCTAATCTGATTACCTTGATGAGAAGAAGGTGTTATGTCTTTAGCAGCAGATTTAGCCTTTGCAAAGCCTACTTTTTTGAGCAGCAGTTTCACAGGACCAAAATCTAAACAACTGCTGGCCCACTAGCACACAGCTTCCCAGCACTTGTTGACAGTAGGAAATAATTGTTGTTGACCCCAAATCTGACTTTTCAAAATTTTCTTCACATAGATTTTCAGGATTAAGACAGGTGTCCAAATTTATGCCTTGCCTATCCTGTGCAGTTTAAAGGAATTTTGGAGCTCAGGCCCTTTAGAAAAACTCTTGCATGGTAATAGCAAGGGGAAGGAATTTACATGCCTGGAGTTGCAAGTTGGGAAAGTCCCAAATAAGTCAGTTTCTGCTGCCTTTTTCCCTGAGTGAGGCAAGAGCCCTTGCTGTCTTCACCTCCTCTTCTCTCACCCATAAGCAAATTAAAAATCTCCTCAATATTTGTCCCTTTTGACCGGAAGCATCATAGAGATTCTTCCTCATGTTGTTTCACTACATGCAAGTGACCTGACATCCTCACTGACATTTTACCCCTTTCACACAAGTGACTCCAGAGTCCCTCAGCACTGGGGGGTTTTCCTCCTTTTCTCCCCTTTCCTTCTCTTCCTCTTCACTGCCTAAACACCTATTGGAAAGAAAAGGAGGCATTAAAAAGAGACATCCTTGCTGTGGGAGCAGGGAGGGGCTGCTGCCCCTGACTCAGTGCAGTGTTAGATTAGGGCAGACTCGCTCTGGGTTCAGCATTTCGTGGTGTGGTCCAACAGCTCACTCAGATATTTCCCCAGAGGGGAAAGCCTTTGCTTTCCCTCTAATTCATCCATCACCAGGCAGAGCGCACTCATCAAAAATGTGGAATCTGGCGTTGCTGCAGGATCATTACAAGGGTTTGAAAGAGAACATTTCACCACCCTATATATCTTGTCAGACAGCACCTGGCAGGTCAGCTGGGGAAATGACTGCCCTTCCCAGCTACAGCACTGGCTTGAGAATTGTCATCTACAGGCACAGGTCAGCTCAACACAATCTCCCTAAGCCGGGAAACCCAGAAACTCAGAGCTAACGTAACATTTACAGCATCTGCCCAACTTTCTGTATTCTCTGTCTCATAATGGAGTGGTCACCCTGTTTCATGTGTTTTCATGTGCCTTTGTCTAGTCCTTATCTCAGCCTGCTTATCCTGCTGGCACTAAAGCCAATGAGATTCATGGGAGACTCTTATCCCATGAAAATAGTTATTTATGATTAATAAAAATTAAAAGATGCATCCAGAACTGATCAAGATACTGAAATAGAGATGTTTAGTTAAGGCAAGGAAAATTCCTGTCTATTCCCATTTTGGTTTTGCAAAATCGAATTTAAAAAGTGTACTGAAATACAAATGATAGAAACTCAGGAATGTCTCCTTTTCAGCAATAAAGCCCTTGAGTGTTAATGTTATCAAGCAAACTGGAAGTAAAACCAAACTCCACATTACTTGTGATGCACTGTTTCTATCAATACACAGCTGGCATTAATTCAGGAGTGTCTGGTTTCAGTGTAGCCTGTACTTTGTTCTGCTGTCAGTGCTTACTCGAAGTACCAGGCTGAAGCTACAAAATCAGATTGCAGGCTGTTTGAGTCAAGTGTCTGTTGAAGCTAATTCATCACAGTAAAAAAATGGTTATGAGATATTAGCAGCTACTGAGACTTCACTCACTTTTCCTTTCTGTCTTTTTATTGCCTGCATAAAGAAGACCAATTGCTGTTTGTCAATAGGCAAAAAAAAAAAAGAAAAATCTTGTTTTCTATGACATTAAGCAAATTCTCTTACTACTCCAGCATATAAATGCCTTGAAGGTGAGAGAGGGTGAAAAAGAAGAAGAAAAAGAAGAAAAGGAAGGAAGAAAAAAAACTAAGAAGGAAAGCAACCTATAGGAAAGGTTTTACAGGGAAAGTGAAACCACTAACAGAGAAGAGGAGTGTGAAGGATGGTGAGAAAGGCTGTTCCTGAGTCAGTGTCACAGCCCCAGGCCCAACACCTGTGCACTGACCTGGACACCTGCCCACACCAAAGGTGGCACCATGGCTTCCTTTAGCCATGAGTGGTGTCACTCTCCCCTGCCTCGAGAACAGCAGAGGGCTGTGGTATGGTGCTATTTGATTATTTGTTTCATTTCCAGCAGCACCAAGAAAATTCATACATAGGAATGGAGTGGAGCCAAAGCAGACACCAAAACTCTTTTCTCTCAAGCTTTCAGAGTAGAGGCTGGAAACAGGTAATAGAGAAGCATCCTTTTTAACCCCCATTTATTTAATGTAAGAAGGAAGGGTCTTGTTGAGGATTTTGTTATAGTGTACATGGTAGAGAGGGGGAGAGAGGAGGACATAAGAATTTTGGAAAAAGCAGGGGAGGAATATGCAAAGATTTCAGGAGCTTCCTGTCCCAAACAGGTTTAGAGCTGCTATTCCATCACTTTGGATATTAGTAGTATTAGGCATGATGCATCTTCTGTAAGCAATTGTCATTGGAGTATCCCCCAGAATGCAGGTAACAAGCACAACAGGACTCTATGCATTTATATCCAGGGGCCTAGCATGACGTGTTTCCACAGAGACAAATTATACCTACTACTCATAAAATGATGAGAAGTGGTAGAAGTACAATCATCAGTTTTCCAGCATGACTGCTGTATGCAGTAAATATGGCAGAGTTGACATCTTAGTGGAGGAAAATGAGTAAAATATCTTTCTATTTCACCAGTACAGTCTTTTACCTCCTACTAGTGTTTGAAATCCTGATGTTCCCAGTGGAAGGGATGGCCTGGCAAATTTTTCTTTTGCCTCATTTTCCCCCTGATTTACTGTGGACAATTAATTGCCACCTATTAGCATCCCAGCCCTGGTTAAAATAGGCCCTTTTATTTTTTTTTTTAATCCGAGTTATAAAAAAAGATGGTTTCAGCATAGTGCAGTGAACTTGTCATAAACATTTAAGACATACCAAAGTGTCATATTTTCTAGGCAGTATAATAGCATTCCATTTATTGTTTCCCAAGGACTAAACTTAGAAATGAATGGCTTTATGAAGAAGCTGGTCTTACAGTGAAGTTGATTCATTCCATTTTTCCACCATCAAGCTCCTCAGCAAAATAATTTCCCTTTAATTAAGCCATATGCTGTAAATTTCATGGCAATTTATTTAATAAAAATATATTATACAAAATGACATAGGGAAAAACACCTTAAAGAAAAGCAGAAGGATTCCCTGAGCAGAGCAGGTAATGGGAAAACTACTGGAAATGTGGTTAGAAAAACAATAAAATGAAAGCTTTTATAGATTTTTTTTCATCATTTCTCTTTTTGTAACAGTCAGATGGATGCATCCCTTGCTACCTTCTGCATTTTCTACTGTAAAAGACGTTTGAGAAGGAGATGTTTTTTTCTCCGTCTACCCAATTATTAATCTGTTTTCTAAATTAATAATACAATCAGTTCTGATGTTAGTGCTTTCTGGAGTAAATACACATACTTTTTGGACTTAATTTTTGATCTATGTATGTTTTTGAGTTTCAAGTGAGAGATGTTTTCCATTTCTGGTCCAAACCCTTGTACTAATATTCTTGTGCCTTGTTGCATAAGTGTTACTGTGTATGTGTATTTTCTAGAAAACCTATGGGACAGTGTTAAGGCAAAATACCCTCTGCCTGCACTCCCCATTTCAAGTACTGTTTGTTTAAAATGTGGAAGTGATAAGGACTATCCACTTGTGAAGATTCATAACACAGTATGTGGTAATTTTGGGGACATCCTTAGGAAAATGTATCTCTCTGTAGCACATCTTTTCTCTCTGTCTCCTCTGGAATCATGCAAAGGCAGCTTCCTATCTGTCATTTGCCATCATCCATCCCTTTATGGTGCAGATGATCCCTAGAAGTTATTGTTGCAGAAAGTAGGATTTTATTTTGTTGACCTCTGCCCAGGGATGCTCACAGGAGGAAAAGCTGTTCAGTTGTGCATATGGACAAGCTGGTCGGAGGAAATGGAGTCACAGGAAAATGGTGAACTCTTGGAAAGTATTGAAAGGTTGCAAGAACACCAGCAAGACTGCAAGGACAGGGGAAGGTACCCAGAGAGTGCTGTGAAAAGGTTGAGTGGAGCAAACCTTTGGCAAACTTCAGCAACTGAGATCCAGAAAAACGGGTGATTTTCACATGGGTGCTTGACTCTTCTTGAGAACATTTCTATCTGGATAAGAACCCTTATGGTTTCAAGGACTGGACATGTGTTTGAGGCAGCATCAGGCAGTCTGATTTTAGTGTGATTAGTTGCAGCTCTCACATCTGCAAAATTAGCCCAGCAGCCTCATAAGAACAATTGTTTTGGAGAGAAATAGGATTTTTTCCCGAGTTTTCTTTAAGGCAAAAATCTTTGACTATCATTCTGTGGATATTGCTTGTTTTGACCTCAGCCAGCATCAGAAAAAAATAAGCTCAAATACAAAATGTTTTCTTTTGGTTTTAGGATTAAATTAAGTTTCTTTAGGAATCCTTTAGAAACACAAACACATCTCAACTCAGGCTGGAGCCAGAGCTTCAGATTCAGACCTTATTTTAGTTTCATTTTCTTTACTGAACCAAACCATCAGTCTTTCCTGGCAGGCAGTCTACCCCAACTAGAATATTTTCCATAGTGAGCTCCAGATAGCCAGCATACTAATGTGTGCCTTTAAAGAAAGAAGAAATACCCAGAGTCCTGATGCATTCAATCAAAACAGCAAACAGTGATTTCCAACCAGCCTTTTCCACAACAGAGTAAAGCAAGGGGAGAAGCAATCATTGCTTTCTGAAATCAGCCATGTCAGCCCTTGACACAAAGGAGGTTTGTGAAGAAAGGTTAGCTCTGGTGTCATCGTGCCATTAGGTCTGAGCACCTCTGAGAGAGCTCTAGTACAACCTGCCATTCACAGACCCCCAAGGACTTCTTTTTTAAATGAAGGGTTGAAAAAATCTCATTCCCTATTCCAGCACTGCACACACAACATGTTCCCCTTCCCCCAACCCACTGCAAGAAGCTAATGGGAATCAGGTCCTTAATGGAGGGCAATGGCAATTCTGCACAGGTGGGAAGGCATAAAACATTTGCCAGCCAACCAGTTTTGACTTGTGGTCAATGAAATATTAATACATGACATTCATAATTGTCCCTTTCCATTAAAAACCTCAGGACAATGGAACTAAGGTGTTTAAAAACACTTCTGCTTCCTGGTAATCAGTGTTTAAAAGAGAAATAAAAATGTATCTGTGCTCCTTGAATCTGTGATCAGAAAGCTTCCTCCAGACTGACTTGTCTTAGATACCACTGTTTTTTTTAAAGGATTTTGAATGCAACCGAATGTGAGAGATACATAACTCTGCATATCCAACCAACGTTTTCCCCTGAAGATGAAGGGATACAAGGTTCTTGCTTCAGCCACACCACTGCTGGATTTTTACACTGAGATCTCCTGCCCAAGAGTATTCAGGAAAGCTGTATATGGCCTAAGAGACTGGAGCTACCAATAACAAAAAGGTTGGTTGAATGAAAAGGTTAGCGAATGTTCTGTCTTTTCCTGAATGTTTATTTATGTCCCAGGGTGGAAAGATAGCTGGTTTAGGCAGGAATGTGGATTAATTTTGTAGGGTGGAAAGATAGCTCTTTTAATCAGGAATGTAAGCTTTTACTCTTCTTCAGCTGATGCTCACAATCAAGAATACTTGTATGCACAAAGCTACCTTAGTGTTCAAAGACAACTTCTCTTCACCAGGGTCACCAATACCACAGATGACTGAACTGGCTTACAACCAGAATAAATCTTACCTCATGCATTCTTTTTCCATGTGGATGAAGACAGCTATCTAGAAGCAATGGGAAACATGGTTTGGGGGCTAGAAGCACGAAACACAAATGGCAGAGGTGCGTCACCAGTTGAGCCACAAGCTTCCTTCGTGAGCTTTGGTAAGTAACCTTATTTCTTTGTCTAAACAGACCCTAAAACTCTCTGTATCTGCTGGACTCAGAATTCTTTATTGCATCTTGACTTTGTGTCTGTGGTTTGTGGCAAAGTCCTGAAGCAGCTACAGTTAGTAGGAGATTCTGACCCATAGCTGGAATTTTACTCCAAGCTGTCTTTACTTTCTTATTCATGCGTGATTGTTTCTAATGAGTTAAAAGACACTGCTCACCTGGGGAAAATCATACAAATGCCTGATATTAGTAGTAATGGGTCACAGAGTTAGAGATGAAGTGCTGCTAAGAGTTGATATTTTTTTCATGTGTGGTGAGCTTGCAGAAGACTTGGGGCAAAAAATTACCGCAAAAATGAGGATTTATTTTTTTAAGTGCACAGAAATATTTTGAGTTGTTTTAATTTGAAATCAATTGCAAGTATAAAGTCACAATTTTAAACACTTTCTTTCCCTTCTTGTTGTTTGGGATAGTGATATGATTGCCCTCTTTTCTATTGGACCAAGTTATCCTGCCATTACATACACTGTCCCATGGTTTTGTGTCATTGTGTAGCAAAACCAACCATGGACCAGAAAATCAAATCTGAAGTGTGTGAAGGAAGTGTTGTGGGAAGAAAGAGAGCTATAGCACCTGAGTGAGCATCAAATGTCATCTCAGTGCTCAATGCAGGGAGCAAGTTCTCTGAAGCATCTTTTCCCCGAGCAGCCCAAATTCCTTTCTCACTGTTGTCTCTGCAAGGTGCCCAAATTCCTTTCTCACTGTTGTCTCTGCAAGGTGCACTGGACAGATATGTCCCTGCTTGGTACAACATGGCTCATGCCTGCAGTGCTCAGGGCTGGGCCCCTGTCATGGAATGGCCAGGACACTTCTAGACCAAAGTCTTCTCAACAGGCAACCCCAGTGACTCTGAGACATAAAGATCACTACTGTGTATGTGTGGGGGGTGCTTTAAGTGCCAGAGATGGTTGTGTCACAGATGCCTCAGGTGGTGCCTATGTGATGGGCATGTGATTGGTCCCCCAGGACAAGGCAGGAGGCTTCAAGGCCTGCTAAGGACACTGCTTGGCTTGTCCTGGGAGAGAAGAGCTGAATATGATGACATCTGTGGCCACAAAGTCTGTCTGTGCTGTTCCCCCATCACTTGTGCTCAGATTTCCTCTGGGAGGGAGATGATTGATTTACTCCAGAAGGAATGAACTACCACACAGGCACTGCAGAAAGCAAGGGAAACAAGCTGAGGAGAGAGTAAAGATAATCCCAGCTCAAATCTTTACTTTAATCATATCCTGGTCAGCAATCCCCACAATAAAATAGAGCATTGGTCTCTACACTTACTCTGACTCTGGACACACAGACAGCTCTTAAAAATATAAATTGTCTCCCCTGACTGCTACCCCAAGTGATCGGTCCCTGCAGGAGGAGAGAGACAAGCCTAAGGGCCCTGTCCAGTCGTGCCAATACCAGTGTTTATTTCCTTCATCTCACCACCCAGGTGGGAACAGGCTTGTCTGTTGATGCTTCAGGCCTTACATTTTTTCCTACGCTGAAAGGGTATGGATCATCACAGAAATCTGCTGCATTCTGCTTCTGGGCTGTGGAGAATGGGGTAATATGGGGCATTGGGGGCTGACATTTGCAGACCCTATCCCTACCCCCAAGTCTGATGTCAGGGCACTAATCCTGCAGTAAAAGAGCATGTAAAGGAGGAAGAGTCCTTGCCAACCTTTGTCTTCTCTGTAGCTGTGTAATTGCTGTAGCATTCAGCAGAATGCTGGGCTCATAGAGGTTTCCCAGCCCTTCAAATCCTGATCACAGTTGTAAGTCAGGGAAGCAGTCTGTGTTGGAAAAGAGCTCAAAGAGAATTTTCTCTTCTCACCAGAAATCCTCTCACTGTGTCTCTAGGCCCTGCATATTGCAAGAAGGGGTTATGCTTTTGGTATTTTATATTCTCCAAACTATAACTGTAATCCAAACACAAACCCTAATGTTATTCACATAGAGGAGGTAACCTCCCCCCATAAAGGAGCACGTAATTTTGCCTCTGCTAACACCAGCTGTCCTTACATTGTTGAAAACCCTACAATGATGAATGCCTGATTAAACTATGGAAGCCAAGCCCATCCCATCCTCCATGCCTGCCAATAGCCTAGGTATTATTCCCAATGGGAAAAGAGAACCTGTGGCCTTGATCAGAGCACCACCATTTCTTTTCCTAGGATTTTGTGTCCTCTGGAATAGAGCTGACCCTTAGAAAGTGTCACTGGCCTCACCCTAATTCCAATCCCAACTGACAAGTGTACCACAATAAAAATGAAAATAAGGAATTGGTCCCTGATACCATCTCTCTGCCTACTTTTAAGGGCTCTGAAGAATCCTAAAGGAAGTTGAGCATTAGAATATATCTTTGTCATAAACCCAAATCCTACCACTGTCCCTCCTTGTACCTCAAGAGCTAATAACCACAATGAAAGAGATTTAGATACCCAAAAACATCATAAAAGCGTTTCCTAAAGCTGTGGGTTCTGATGTTCTCTGCAGTAAATTGACCTCTTAAAGCTGTTGCTAGGTGTGCTGTCTCTGAGGGAGAGAGCAAACAGGTAATTACCTGGAGCAGACAGGTAAATCCTGATCATTCAAACCTATCAAGCTCTAGATTGACCCCAGCCTCCCTTCATAGCAGCTGCAACATTAAAAACAAAGATACTTGCACACGTGTACACTCACATACATATACATGGTGTTTTCTCTGTTCAAAATGCATGTATTAATGACAAAGCTTTTCTTCCAGCCTTCAGAGAAGTGGTTTGGGCTCCTTTTGTAAAAGAAAAAGGGATGCCACTCCCTGTCCCTAAAAAGAAAGATTTAGAGAGCAAAATATGCTGAGATAGAGTTGAAGGAGCATCTCTTTTGGAAGCACCAATACTTCTTTCTTTCCAAGTGCCTTCTCTTTGTGGTCCTAGGAAATGCTGTTCCCTTGAGGTGCCTGAGTTTCCTCTTGGGTGTTTACTCCCAAAGGGAGTTAACATGCATTCAGCATGTGTAATCAGTGGAGCTGGGTAAAAGGAGGAGCGACCCAATTTGCCAGAGCAGACACACTAGGCAGCTACTGCCTTAATTACCTACTGGGTGTCTCAGGTTAGGTGATGTGACAATTTCCCAGTGATAACAATTATCATTCTGGACTGTGATTCACTTTTTGGTGGGTTTATCAAGGCCTCTTGGATAAAAGATGCATGAGCACAGCTTGCCCATCCTCCACAACCAGGCTTCTACCACAGGTTAGAAGGAATCCTGGCACAGCTGGAAGCACTGGAAATGTTTTCCATCGTTGCTGCAGCAACATAATGGTGGAGAGCTTACTTGCAAGAGTCCATTAGGCGTGATCTTGGTACCATTTTCCTGATCTGATTTCATCCATGTTTTACTGAAAATGGTACAAAACCAACACAGGCCTAAAGCATAACCTTTAAAACAATGGAGACATGCAGACAGACGAGATTATGAATGCTGTATTTTTCTTTTATTTTGTTTTTACTTTGTCTCATTCCTGAAGCCGCCTTCAGCAATTTCTGTGAGGAAACAGTTATTAATTTTAGTAGTATTACAGTGACCTTCAGCTAATGATTTTTAGAAAATGGTTACAGAGATACCTATTTGTCTGTGTATGTGAAAGAAAAATATGCCATTTATAGAAAACACTCTGTCCGTACCTGTAGCCAGTTAGTGTCAGAAGACTTTGTAAACTCAGCTGTACTCGGTGCTAACATTGATTCCTTGGCTGAATTATTTTGCAGTACGATAAACCCACTAATTGTGCATCTAAATAAAATAGAATTTTAACAAATTGAATGGCTTTTATTTTACCTTGGATGATAATTTATTGACACAAATGGAACTACTTAATTAAATTTGGCATAGCCAGGTCTGCTGAGGACACATAAAACTCTTTTGCCATGTGATTTTAGTGTTTTGTTGGGGTTTTTTTTAATATATTTTAGACTGTCCTGATATTCCTAGATTAAATTGTGTTTATTACAGCCATACAGACAGTCAATTATTTTGACTATGCAGTTCTTAAGGATCCCACACAGATTTAGCATAGATCTTCCATGAAGAAGGCCTATTAATTTATAATTTCTCATTAAATACATCAGAGATTGAAATCCACTGTTGCTATTCTGGAAAGAGATATCCTAATTCAGGAGTACCAAGCCTGCAATTTCTAAAAATGGGAGGAAAGCAAGGAGGACAGACTTAACATTTATCAACAGCTCTCAAGAGTTCAGATGTCAGTAAATCTTGGAAAGTTTAGTAGGAAAAAAAAAGGGCAGCATCCCAGTGAGCATTCCCAGTGCTCTTAGGGAAGCTGAAGAGTTGAGGTGTCACCTACACCTCTACAGAGAGCATCTTAGCTAGAGGAGAAGCCAAGGAGATCCTGTCTTCCGTAGCAGCCAGAGCAGAGTGATAATCCTTGTTTGTCCCTGCAATGTTCTTCCTGGTGGAATTTCAATGGAAGCTTGAACCAGAAAGTAAAGAGAGGTCAATAAGTTTACACGTCCAAGAATGAAGTTGACACAATTGATGGTCTGCTCTGCAGGGCAAAACTCAAGAAGTCCCCACCAGCACTTCAGATCCCCAGAGTGAGTGTTGCCAACCCACCATGACACATGAAGTTCTGTCACTGTCACCAAACAAGCAGAAAAAGAGCTAAAAGCCCTTCTACCAAAAGATTAGCAGATGTCTTCGTGCTAACTAACAGGCCTGCAAGATCAGGGATGGGGGAGAAAAACCTTTTAAACTGACGCCTGCATTCTGTATTTGGGAGGAGAGGGTTTAAATTCTGATTTTGTTATTGTGCTTCACTCAAAATAATGACACATTTTTTAGTTGATTCCTACATCTACATTATGTTTAGGTCTTATGTTCTTGCATTATACAAGTACACACTGGTACTACACCAAGATATTTACATTCAGAATAAGCACACAGAGAGAAATTGCAGCTAAGACCAGCCAAGAAAAAAAGATACATGCAGTATCACGCTTTAGTTAAGGTTTGCCCCTTTCTAATTTTGAAAACATATTGCTAAATCATTTCCAAACAATAAGATACCTGATTTTGCCTATTGGGGAGGGGGGTGAGGGGGGAGGGAGGTGGAGGGCAGGAAGGGGAAACAACAGCAAAACTGCAAACAACCAACCAACAAACAATAAATCTCCCCAAAACCAAAGAGTGACTTTGCTGCAGCTTAGCTCAGGGAATGGCCTCTTTGGTTTGAAGGGATATTGCTCAAGCAGGCTAGAAGGTTTGAAAACCTTCTCTGGGTTAAATTGGGCAGTATGATTTGGGACTGTACTGAAGTGTAGAGATTTATTCACAAGTAAATACCTTGGGGTCATTGGGAGTCACTGGTTACTGTCACCTTGTGCCAGGAGCAATCTCACTTGTTTTCACTCAGTTTATAACTTTGCTTTGAAGCACTTCTTGTGCTGTTCACTGGCCTTTCTTTAGTAATACAGCAGGCAGAAACCATCAAGCGGCTCAAAACAACCTCCTTAGGTTTTCAGAATGCAGCTATTAGAGAAGGAAAAAGCACACCTTCCCTCCTTTACCCATCTGGTGCCTGCTCTGCAGGGGTGACAACTGTCAGTGCATCGGCTGACAGGGTACTAAGAGGGTGGCCTTCTCTGTGAGGGAGGAATTCATGTTTGAATGACTGCAAGAATTTTTATTCCCTTGGTTTCTACTGTATTTTGAAAAGGGCTATATACCTGCATTTGGCAACAGAGACGAGGGAGGAGGCAGGGTGAGGAATGAAGCCATAAACAAGCCAGCCCAAGACAACCCCTTGTTGCGAGCCTTCCTACTTTGACACATGCTCATATATTTTAGAGTACAGCACACTGAAGTTGATTGTTTTGGCTGCTCTTGCTCCTGGTTCTTGGCTCCTGTCCTGGCTTCTGGAGTACTGGGAAGAGTCCACCTCCTGCCAAGATCGCAGGCACAGTGCAGGGAAACTCACCAGCATAGTCTGCCTTCCGAAAATCTAGTCCTCTGCCAGGTACACAGGGGGAGCTGGGTTCCAGGTGAGGTGGCAGGGTCAGTGGTCAACTCCCAGGGAGTTGGGGTTCAAGGAGAGGGATGGCTTTGCATTTGGAAAAGAAGGCTGATACCCAATCTATTGCTTTTTAAAAAGGAGCAATTTAAGTACTTAATGTTAAAGGGGAGAAGTGGGGGGTAAGCCAAGACAAACACATTCTTTCCCAGACAGGTGTAGCATTAAGTTCTGGAAAATTTCGGGAGATATCTATAGCACCTAGAACAAAAATTTTTTAACAGTGTGCCGGCACTCAGTGGGTGAGTAGCAGCTGTTGTTTGCTTGCTGGCCTTTTCTTTTCTCTCTTTCAGATCTGTCTTCTCACCTGATTCTCCCTGTGGCCTGTTAACTCCAAAACTTACTGCTGTCATTCGGGTTCAGCTGCTGTGCTGCTTCCTGTGCGGAACACTGCACTTGGAGCAGAGCATTGACCGACTGAAGAAGGTCCAGAAGCCCACGACGAGATAACTCTTCTGAAGAAATATTGAACTAACTTGATATGAGTGGGGCATATGAAAATTACCTTCAAGAATATAAAAAAGCTATTGCAAGAGAGGAAGGAAATACAGTCACAGAGCCACAGAATTTATGAGATTGGTAGGGACCTCTGGAGATCATCTAATCCAAGCACCTGTTATGAATACAGTCAGCTAAAGCAGGTTGCTCAGGGACATGTACTGTTGTGTTTTGAATATCTCCAATGAGAGAAACACCACAACCTCTCAGGGAAACCTGTGCCAGTCTTTATTCCCCCTTGGAAAAGTTTTGTTTGTATATTTAAATGGAATTTACTGTATCTCGGTTTGTTCACATTTCTTCTTGTCCCATCACTGTGCATGACAGAGAAGAGTCTGGCTCTGTCTTCCAAATTCTCTCCCATGCATAAATAACAATCAGGTGTTTATACACATGGAGAAGATCCCTCTGAGCTTTTGCTCCTCCAGGTTGAACAGTTCCATTTCACTCAGCCTGTTCTCATATGTCGGATGCTCCCATCCCTTAATCATCTCTCTGGCCCATCCCTGGACTTGCTCCAGGATGTGCACATCTCTTTTTACTGGGAAACCCAGGTGTAGATGGAGTGCTCCAGATATGACTCACTAGGTGTGGGCAGAGGTGAAAGATCACCTCCCTCACCCTGCTGCCAATACTTCTCTGAATGCAGACCAGAAGGCTTGTAGTTTTCTTTTACACAAAATCATGTTGCTGACCCAAGGTCAAACTGGTATCCACCAGAACTTCCAGGTCCTTTTCTGCAAAGCTGTTTTCCACCCAGAAATCCCCCAGCCTCTACTGAGGCATGGGATTTTTACTTCCCAGGGGCAGAATTTTGCCCTTCCTTTTGCTGAACTCTGTGGGATTCTCATCAGCCCATTTCTCCAGTCTGTCAAAGTCCTTCTGGATGCCTGCACAACCCTCTGGTGCATCAGCTGCTTCCTTAACTTTTGTGTCACCTGCAGGCCTGCTGAGGGTACTCTCTGTCCCAGCCTGGAGGTGATTAATGAAGATGTTAAAGGGTACAGAACCTGGCAGCAGCCCCTGGGACTCACTGCTGCTGACTGGTCCCCAGTTACACTCTGTGCCTGCAATCCTTTCAGCCTGGCAGCTCAGCCAGTTTTCAGTTCCTCTCACTGTCCACTTCTCTAGCCTGTGCTTTACCACTTGCTCTTCATGTAATCTATCAGCTCTGCAGTGGACAGGACAAGAAGTCAAATAGCAACAAGAGACATTAATGTTGGACAAAATAAAAGTTTTTCAAAGTTTTCCCAAGCGCTGGGGTAAGTTTTGTGAGGAGATGGTAGGTGGAACAGATAACCCATTCAGGTCATCTCCAGACTTTTTTTCTTTGAACCTTAGTAACCGTTTCAGAAACATCAGCTGTGTGTATTTCTTCCTCAGAACGAGCTAAAGTGGAGCTTGATTAGCTGAATACTCCCAGGAACTCCTCAGGAAATGGGAGAGGGGTAAAGAAATGGAAGGACAGTGTGAGTTCAGTGCAGATGCACACCCTGACATGGGAATTACCTCAGTCCACACTGGCATCACTTGGGTGTCTGGAGCTCAGGCTTAGACCCCTTGCTCTACAGGAAATGGGGTGTTTTTTTTGTTCAGACCTGAGATATTCCCATATGCTTTAAGCACCTTGATTAGCTACTAGAGCATTTCAGCACATCAACCATTGTTGTTCATTTTCTAGATTAAATATAATCATATGAGTTTAAAAGAGAGGAACACAGAAATAACCACTGTGCTTATCCCCCTGTGGGGGAAACAGAGGCTGGGGCTTGGAAGAAATATCCTTTTCTGTTTTCCCTCACATGGACACAGGAGTGCCCATGTCTCTGGTTCAGATGGAGAAGCAAATGTCAGTAGCAGGAGAAGCAGGAATGTTCAGACTGCCCTGGTGCAGGGATGTGCTGCTGGTGCCTATAAATAGAAAACCTGTCTCTCCAGGAGCGCTGCTGCAGCTGATAAGGTGGATATAAACAAACATGGAGCACAAGGGTGCAGCTGTGTGATGAAGGCAAACACATCTTTACTCCAGTGCAAGTCCAGTAGACTTCCATCTCCACCTTCATACCTGCCATTTGCCTCCTCCCCATGATCACAAGACAGGGGTCCTTTCTTCAGACTTCATGTGTTTCCAAGACTTGGGAATATGGCATGGTTTCTGCACCGGCCTACTGGGTGATGTCTCCACACAACCACTTCTGCTGACTTTGCTATAGTTTCCCTTGAGCTGCATGTTCCACACGACCCCTGCAGGCTCACCCTCTTGTGCCTTTAAATCTTTGTCTGGGTCCAGGAATAAGATAAGCGAGGAAAGTTCAGATCTGCCTTCCCCCTCTGATTCCTGTCTGAGGTAAATGGGCATCTGGGCAGCCTCTCAGGCCAATAGGTTGTGAAAAGAGGCAGTAGGAGACACTGCCCAATTAAAAACTGTAGTCAGAAACATTGTCCAGTTTGCTTTGCAACTTCTTTTCAGAAGGGAAAACACAGACTTAGATGTGCTGATTTGATACCAGTGAGGTGGTGGTGCTGGAGCAGATCTCACAGGATAAGATTTTCTTGGCTCTGATTCACTGTTGGTACAAGTTGGGGCTTCTATGTTCAGAGCTTTGGTTCTGCATGTGAGAGAAAGGGATGGCAGACTTCATCAAGGGAGTCTGAATCAGAAGTGATTCATAGCTTGTGAAGTACTCAGATACTTCATGTGAGTGCCATAAAATTACTTGAAAAGAAACAAATGTGAAATATGAGACTGGATGAAAGGGAAAGGACAACATAGTGATCCACCCACTTTTAGAGGCCAGAAGAGGCAATTATGGCAGCTCAGTAAGACTTTGCCCATAGCACAGACCTCAGGACTCCACTGAACTAAATTCCTATTTTCTTGCAAGAGCTGATATTGAACTAGAGCACATATTTTGAGAGAAACTGACCAACTTGATCTTACATGGAGAAGGTAAGTTGTTTCTTCTCTATTAAATATACATTACTTGTTCTTATTTGTTTTATTTGTATGGCTGGTAACAGTCTGACTTATTTCATGCTGGTGTGCTGGCTAGAGGGGCACACTCTTCCTAACTCTGTAGCCTGGGCATGGGACTCTGAGCATCACTAAAGGAAGGCACTGCACAGATTTTTCATTTATGAAGTTGACTCTCTCTTGAGCCCTAAAGCCATGGGTTAGCCAGGAGATCCAGGAGCACTCTGTAACTCCTGAGTGTGGGTGAGTGCCTGGGCTGTGACCTGTTTTCACACTGAGGTGCACACTGCCTGCCTCTGCCACCCCCTCTCTGTGCTCAGGTGAACTGACTGGCTAGAAAGCCTCTCCATCTATCTCCCCAAGGATGATGGGAAAGGGACAAGGTCGCTGTGATGTACTGCAGGATGTGTGGGCGGGCTGGGTGGATGCACAGAATATTCCACCTTAACAAATTCTCACCAACCTGTGAACATTTTTTCAGGCTCACCACTGAACCCTCTCTAGGATTTCAGCCTTCCCCTGTGAGCCTCATCTTCAAGTGCACTGTCCCAAGGCTGGCCATGCTGGTGCTGAGCACAGCAGTAATGAAACTTCCTGAGGTGAAACGACAAGCAAATGTTCTGCAGTTTTCTCTCCAGATTTGATTTTGATTTCATTTGAATGGTTCTATTCCTAATTGCTTGCCTATAGCGAAAACTTAATGTGTTGATTTTCCAAGGGCTACAGAGCAGCACTTGGAGAACAATCAGTCAGATGTTTTGTCACATCCCAGGCAGCCTTAACAGCATTTGCCTGAAATGAAATGTAACATCTCTACACTGCAGGCAATATTTTTGCTGATAATGCTTCTGCATATCTTGCTAAATAAAAATAGATCCCTCCTTTTTTTGGTTTAGACATCAGTTAAAAGCAAACCCAAACCCCCACTTGCATTAAGATGACACAGTACCTAACTGGAAGATGAAGTGGTCCTCCACATTTGACTGCGGTCACATCACGTCCCTGACTTGATCCTGAGCCATTTGCTAATTGCTGTGGTTTTGCAATCAAGTATTGCAAAGCTAATTTGGTTGGAAGAAGTTGTTGGAACACGGATTCATCCTTGGAAATCACGTAGCATCTCTGCTAATGGGTACTGCAAATTGCTAAGCTGCTCCAGCCTGCTTTGCCACTGGATAAACTAGGATAGAGTCCTGTCTTCTAAAGACTTCTGGCACCCTGGGGTGTTGAGCAGCTTTGCAGGATGCTGCAAGTTAAGGAAAACTCTGAGGCCATCTGTCCTCAATACTGGACTCAGGAGCTGTAGGGATGTCGAACCTGCAGGCATGATGCTCAAGTGCCCCAAAGCACCTGGGAATTCCACATCAGAGCACACCAGCATTTTGCCTGCCAGCATGTGGGAACTGCTATGCCAGGCAGTTGTGGGGCATATGTGGGGCAGGGGATCAGGGCAGGCCATGCTCTGTGCTGCTCTGTTGGCTTCTCTGTCTTGCAGCTGCCAAAACCCAAAATGCAGCACTGCTCTGCTGGGGAGCATGCCATGCCAAACACAAAGAAAAGGCAGAAATTAAGTGCAGAGTGCATTCAGACCAAAGTGGGATGCTTGGATTACTGAAATCCTCTGTGCGTCCCTTAATGCAGTGTCAGCAACAGCACAAAACCTTCCCAGACCTGTGGTACCAGCCCCCTTGGGGGCCTTTGTCCTAGACATTGGTCTGTCACAGGTATTAGAAACATCAGACTAAAAAAAACGTGATGGAAGGACAGGCACTGATGTGTCATCATCTTCTGCTGTCATAACCAGTGCTTTTATGATCTCCATTACTCTGATGTCCCATTTGACTCAGCGTTTTAAGGTACTTGTCCTCACAACACCCCAGTGAGGGACAGGAAATGCTGCAGATGGGCACAGACCATGTCTGTGCTAATAATAGCAACAAACATTCCCAGAACTGACTGGTGCCTCCAGGCCAGAAGCACCGTGTAGGCTGTGGTAGCTTACAGGGTCACTGTTGAATGGGACCACAATTTAGTAAGCACAGGCTGTGGCATGAACAGTGTGGGGGAAGCCACATTCCTCTTGCACATCCCCCAGTCCCCTCTACCCTGTCCCATGCCTGAGGCATCCAGGCAGGCTCAGGCTCTGAAACTGGGGTCTGCAGGCTTCACCCCCACGTTTGTGGCTTCTGGATATGTGCGCGCTGCTTCTGCTTTTGCAGTCTGTAAAAGAAGATGTCTTTGATGCTTTTGCTGTTTTCTCAGGCTCAGGGGTGGGGGGACAGCTGCCTCCTTTGGGCTGGAGCCAGCAGAAACACAGCTGGCCATGTCAGATTAATCCTATCCCAGTGGAAAAGAGAGATGTCACTTCTGGAGACTAGCAGTCTGACCCAGGTCAGGTGCAGGCAGCATGGGATCAGCAGGTAGCTTGCAGTGTGGTGGGGGGTTGAAGGCCCTTGGAAAAACTGTAGTTGTCTTTCCTAGTTAAAAAATGGCAAAAAGCAGCTCCTACTAGGGAGGAGTTTTTTAATTAGATGTTGCTGAGTTCAGGGTGGTTTGAGGACTAGTGTGAGAGCAAGAGGGCTGCACAAGGAGAAATTCTGCTGGAGGACAGTGCAGGAGGACATGCCAAAGTGGCACACTCTGTATCACTTCCTACGTTGCCTGGCTTATGTCACACTCAGGCAGTTCTTAGGACTTGCTTGACTGAGTGCTAGCTGGCATGAGCTGAGAGCAAGATGGGTGTAACTCAGCAGCAGAGGAAAACGTGCGCCAGAGCCTGGGCACATGCCCTCATCTCATTTAGGTTCGTTGGGCAGAGGAATACCCAGAGGAGCAATGTCTCATTTTCCAAGAGATGCTGCTCTTCCTCCCACTGCTCTCAGATTCATCCAGACACTTTAGGTAATCACTTAAATATTTTTGTAGACCTTCTCTCAAACATGTGGCCCACCATAGTTTGGGAACTCTGGCAGAAGAGGAAACTTATCCTGCGTCACTTGGCTGCTGTACTTGGGCCGCTCACGTGGGTAAGGTGAGGTACCAGAAATAGGCAAGGTGGGACCTGTGTTCATCCTGCAGCCCCCTCAGGGCAGGGATCTGTCTTTTCTTCATTTGTCTGCAAAGCACATAGCTGTGGCCTTGTGTAAATAATGCATAACATGCACAGTCACATTTTCTACACGTCCCTGCCCGCACAGATGGCTTCAATGGGAAAATGTCATTGCTGATCATTAAAAGGCAACAAACTCCTCAACTACTAAAATAAATAAGTGGTATATTGCTGGCTTTTACGGGCAGTAGGATCCTACATGAGGGGATTTTTCCCCCCATGTATGCACCTTCAGCAAATTAATTTGATAAGACCCAGTTCCAGACATCACCTTATTTCAAGTTCAGTTACCTAGGAAACCGCAGTGTACTGCTGGGACGAGCTGCCTGCTCCTGCTCCTGTTGGAGCTATTACACACATCAGCTCTTCCTCCAGGAAGAGCAGAGTGCTGCCGATGCCAACTTCCAGCCTTTCCATGCAGATCTGGGCTGTGCATTCGTGCAGAGGGAGGCACACAGTCACCAATGCCCGTGGGAGGGAGACGCACACCACCCACACCTACGTCTGCATACTGGAAGTTGTTCATTTAGCTGAGAGGAGACAGCTTAGATGTGGTTGCTACCTATAGCATGGGAGTGTGGAGATGCATGCACTGGCTGTGTGCACATGGGAGCTTGCACTGGCTGTGTGTGTGAGCACACAGTCCTACCCTGCATGGCTGCTCACACACGTAGGTGCTGCTTCTCGTGAAACAACTGAAGTTATCAGGGCTTCCACAAAATGGTAATTGAATCTGAGGATCTGAGGTAACATGGTCTGGGTTGTTTTTTTTTTTTTTTTCTGAGGACTAATTTCACGAGTTCACTTTCTTTGGCACAACAAAGCCTTTGCACTCTCTACTCTGCAGTTTCTGAGAAATGAGGAGCCCTTGAAGAGCAGCTGTAATGCACTGCAGTGGTGCTTGCCGAAGAGCTGGGTGGTAAGGAGCCCAAGCACTGCAGTTACTTTTTGGAAAACTTGATTTTTACCAGATTACTGCCCATAGTGGCAGCTTGTCTCTCAGGTGTGAGATATTCAGCTGCGCATGACTTCAGGACACAGGAAGCTCAGGTGCTGGGCTGAAGGTGGAAAGGTGCAAGCGAACAGCTGGAGTGGGGAATCCCATTTCCTTCCTTGCACCAGGGCCCAGGAGCTACACCTCACCATGGGGATGCAAACACAGGCATAGTCAACTCATTTATTTTTGTTCAGCACAGGAAAGCTGACTGGAGCTAACTCCTATTCAGTAGACAGCCCTGTCAGTGAGAAACACCCTATTCCCCATGCTGTTGTTCAGCAATTTTCCAGAAACAGCGGATGGTTTTCATGCTTTCTTTTACAGGAATGTGGAGCCCAATATGCATCTCACAGATGGGAAAATAAAATCTGCTCTGCATATCTCTCTGATTAGTTTCTTCTGTGCCGTAACTCATGTAGCCATCTGCAGGTGTCAGCAGCCCTTTACACTGCCTTTCACCGTCTACAAATTTTGTGGCTGCTCTGGTAAAAAGGAAAAATATCTTGAGGAAGTGGAAATTATCAGAGAGGCTGCCCTGAGGTGCCATGGTAGATCAGTTGTCTGTCTCAGGAACTGTCTATCCTGATGGACTGAGGCACGACATACACCTGGCATTGTTTGCAGGAGAAGATCGCCATTTTCCCTTTTGCTATCCTAACTCGGTGAGTAACAGGGACAACAAACTCACAAGAACAGGAGGTGCAATCCTTCTGTCTCTACCCCCATCTCCATAACCTGCATCTCTGGGGTAAGGAGTAGCAGAATAACTACTGTGTGGGCTAGAGCAGTGACCTACAAACATCCACCTGCAGGGAGCAGGGCTGTGTCCGGCCTTTCCTCCAAGCCTCTACCTCACCCCCTGACCTGTCTGTCTAGACACTCAGCTCACCATCAGATATGTCAGTGTAGCAACCATCAGAACTGTCGAACCATGCTATCTGCATTGCTAGACAAAACATTACTAGTGAGGTTGAACTGTCCAGAAGGAAGAACACAAACCTGAGTCATGCCTTGTGGAATACTTACATTTGACACGTACATATGAGCATGCTTTCTGATCTGTTGCACCATTTCTCACCAGCTGGCCACTAAACACCTGGTTTCCATCAGTAACTATCCTGATAGGCATTTGTCTGGTGCATGCTTGCCATTTCAAAACTATTAGGGTTTGCAAGAAACTTGTTGACCTATTTAATTTGTGTATATCTAGATAGACAGCTAGATGTGCAGTCAAGTACATACTTGAAAGTCCAGCTCAGTGACAGAGAAACCTTTATTTTCATCAACCTGTCAGCACTGTCATTACTGACATTTACTTGGCATTACCCAATCTCATATACAGTCCTGTAGTTCACAGAATCATGTCATAGAGTCATAGAATGGTTTGGGTTGGAAGGGACCTTAAAGATCATCCAGCTCCAAACCCCCTGCCGTGGGCAGGGACATCTTCCACTAGACCAGGTTGTTCAAAGACTCATCCAACCTGGCCTCAAACACTTCCAGGAATGGGGCATCCACAGCTTTCCTGGGCAACCTGTGCCAGTGTCTCATGACTCTCTTTAATTATTGCATATAATTATTATAACAAACTTGGCCCATGTCTGTGACTCACAGTATGTACATTCATGTGTGTATACATACACATATACATACAAAGATCTGTATATATATATGTATAAATATATATATATACATACCCATACACATACACTCAGAAGAACCTCTGTATGTGTTTCAAACTCATGAACAGCTAATGTGTAAAGGATAGGCACAGATTTCCTTTCATCCACTACCTCCAGGATGCAGTAGGGCATCTTTAACAACACTGAATGAAACTGAGGGAGTGAGCGAGAGCCTATCCAGACCAAAATCTCTGCAATGCATCTTTCACTTCCTGGGGCAATGATTCTTGCAGCTGGGGACCTGCTTTTATGAATAGGTGTTCAGAGAAGGGATTTGGCCGTAGCAATTCTATCTATGCCTGGGACTCTTCCCTGCGAACTTTTATATGTGTGTCAGACATTTCAACTGAGTTTATGTGCTGTTCTGCATAACAGAGCCTCCAGAAAGGTTTGCTTTCCTGGCTGCTTATAAGTCACTGATCTTTGATCGTTGTGTACCTGTATCCTGGAGGATATTATGTTTGTTCGTATGTATTTCTAATTTGAAATACCATAAATGATAGATAGAGAAGCTTTGGCAACTGCCAATTTTGTGATAACTATCTGAGCTGTAAAAGCTTCTGGGGCCTCACAGAGACAGTGGCAGCAGATGCATCTGTGCCTGTGTTAACCTGCTTTCCCAACATCCCCAAAGCTTGACTGCCTTTTTTGACAACATTACAAAAGCAGTGTAGAAAGGGAAAGAAACCCAGTTAGAGAGACTAAAGCATTTACTTACTTAGAGAACTGACTCAAGATATGGATGGTGCTAAGACAGAAGGCTGACCAAAGGGCTGTAACATCTAAGAACACTTTTTTCTCTTCAGATTATATTTTTCATGTCCTGTGCCATCTATGTCATCCTGCACATCTCCTCTGTCAGGAAACCTATGCAGGTAGGAGAAAAAGGCCCAAAAATGCAGCAGCTCCCTCACCCCAGACCCATTGACTTTATTCAGAATAACCAAGACTGTAAAGTGGACATTTCACCCCTTCCCCATGGCTAGTGTCAGAGTTGGCTCCTTGAGCTACTGGATGTCTCTATGAACCAACAGACAATGGCTCAACCTCACCACAAGCAGAGTCTCAGGCTCCGTCCTTGGTCTGGAACTGCTGCTGTTACTCTGAAATTGGTCCTGCCACCTCAAGGCTGCCTGACCCTTTCCATGCTAAACATCTGTTTTAATTTCTTTATCACCTAGCCTGAGCATAATACTTTTTTTGGAAGGTGACCATGTGATGGGCTTAGGTCCAGATCTGGTTTCCCCATTATAAGAACAATGCACTTCAACTGGAGGAGGAGCAGGGCAGGGACACAGAGGGAGATGACTGGCTGTCATCTGAGAGAAAGCTGAATTTGTCTTGTTTAGCCCAGAAACAAAAAAAGCTGAAGAAAGGTAGAATTGCTATCTGAAAGTATCCCAGTGAGGAAAAAGGGTTGCTTTAAAAAGTCAGTTTAGCATGATAGCAAATGGTTCTAAAATGTCTGGGAGTCAGTCTGGACTGGAAATGAGAAGCTCCTTCTGCTATCAGAGTGATAGAGTCCTCGCAGAGGCTTCCACAGGATGCTGTGAGCCCAAAATAACCCAATTAGCTCTGAGGTGCAGCTTGAGCACTTGATGAGAGGGACCCTACAAAGCCATTGTCTGCCAGCACAGGACCCTGGATTGCATCATCTAGGACATCCTTTCCAGGACTGCATTTCTAAGATGGGAACTATTATTTGAACACCATTATGTGAATACTGAAATTGTAGATAGGGTGTTCATGATCACTAAATTCACAAGCAAGACTTTACTGCCTCTACCACTTTTCCTTCGCAGTGCTGTGGAAATAAGTGCATCATTGCCTTATCTCTGCTCAAGTATTAAAATCAGAATGTGTTAGAAACATCCAGGAGAAAATTAAATAAGATTCCATTTGGTGTTTTGTAACATGTGCTGAAAATTTCATTTTCCATCAAAGAAATATTGAATAATGGTGTATTTGGACAGCACTTTTTTTGAAAATATGGCACGCCATCCCATAAATGAAGCATATTTTTTAACATAAAGATACAGTTTCTAAGTTTTCCTCAACTTTTCAAACTTTTGAGTGCTTGGATATTCAATCTTATCATTCTTTTAATTTAGAAAAGTATTTGACTGTAGCGCTCAGATAGCTGCAAGAGTGGTCAATTGAAACAGATTTTCATGAGTGGTGCTGTGTCATTAAGGTAATAGGAAGCTTGCATAGTGGTAGATAATAAAAGCTGACAATAAAAAAATGTTTGTTTTCAAGTCAAATTATAATTGAACTGTTTTGAGCTGTGTTTTATTAAATCCACTTGCAAGAGTAGGATCAGTAAAAGAATCTCCTGCCTTGCAGGGAACTTCTTCTAGAGAATGTCTTCTCTAAAAGAAGCCAGCAAATTTCAGCGCTGATAACTTTCTTATTCCTAAAACCAATTATTTTCAAACATGTCATCTACACTAGCTCTCAGTGAGGATTAACTACATGACAGGCTTGAACTTTTAAAAGCAAGTGAGTTTTAAATTATGAAAGATCAGGGGGAAAAGGTGAGACTAATTTTTACTGTACAGAAACATGTAAAGTTTTTCAGTACCTCATCATTCATAGTCTTCTTGCCATAATTATTATGAAAATTACTCCCTTTCTCTTCCTTTTTTGACTCCCTAACAAGAAATGCTTTGTGATTGGATGATGTAGACTAATTTTTAATTAATCATTTGTCATATGAATAGCTTATTGCAAATGAAACTCCCCCATTTAGCCCAGGAGTATTTTTTTGTCAATTGCTTTGCAAGCATTAAAGAATATTTCCAGTTCAAACTTCCTGGACCAACACTAGTGAATGCTACATTTGTGTTGTCTGACTGTATGGGATCAGCACCAACAGCTGGGTGTCTTTTCTGCCTCTTCATGACAGTCAATTCAAAATCCGATTTCAGCAAATATTCATGGACATTATGTGAAAATATGCTTCACTGTACTCCTCCAGAAGTGTAATTCCATATATTTTCAGGGAATGAATCTCGTAATGCTCACACTCCCTAAACCCTCCTAGGTTAAGAGGCATGCTGCCATTGCACTGCAGAGAGGCTTTCATCCTCAGAGCTGGCACAAATTGAACACTGACACTGGACATTTGTGGGAATATTCCTATAGTTTTCTAACTACATGTGGGTTTGCACCAAGTGTGAAATATTTTAGCCCTAAAGCAAATACTTACAGCTGGTTGCTGTTCAGGATTTGATTTACTTCAGTGAGTTCTTCCTCAGCAAAATTTCCAGTGATGGTATCTGTGTTATCAGGACATCAATTTCCCCCCACAGGCCACCAAAATGATTGACATTCAAAGTTAAGATAATCAAGGGGGTAAATAAATGTCTTCAGTCAAGATAGATAGGAAAACATCAGGCTTTCAGAGTGACAGAGTTTCTGTTCATAACTGTTTATCACCTTTTTTTCATTTGTTTGTTTATTTTGGTCTAAACTCCAAGTTGAGACTTCAGCAAACCCCTGGAAAGCCTTTGGAAAGACAGCAGTGCCCAAAAAGTGGGTTAGCTGGTGGCCAAGGACAGACCACCCGCATTTCTCAGTGGTGTCACATATCTATTCTCCTCTGGTTGGAGGTTTTAATGATGGAGATGTTCCCAGGATGAAAAAGAATGACTGGACTGAGAAAATTTAATCCCGAAAAATGAAAGAGGAGGACCGAAAAGAAGAAGATCACAAGTTTCAGGATTTAAACTTCTGTACTTCGGATGTGGTCTGTAGGAGAGGCCGCCTGTGTCATGCCTAAGGTTTTTTCCTTTTTCCACAGAGGGGTCCAGCCTGGCCACTCTTGGCCAGATAACGTTGGACAATTAAGCAGGCAACACACTGGCTTCAGTGCAGCAGCTGGGGCTGCTTCCCCAGGGCTTGAGGGCTCAGACACAGCATCCGATGGCAGCAACTTAATGCCTGTTACCAGGCATAAGGCGAGCAACGGGAGCTGATCCTATGCATTAATCCACAGCAACTGTGAGATAAATTACATTAGACTAAATGCCACTGAAGGAAATTGGGCTGACGTATGCAAACTCGTTAAGCTGCTTTAATTGCAGCGCTCTAGGAGAAGGTGGTGATTTCAGCAGACTGAAATAGGATGGGCAGCCCTCACTACACAAGACAAGAGAGACAGCACCAAACACAGCAACTCAGGCCAAGAGAGAATAGGGGAAATCCTGTCTTTCAGGTGGAAAAACAAACTAGGCAGTCTTTTTCTTTCCATAACACCTCTTCTTAGCCAAATCAATAAACAGACTGAGGCCTGAGGGACCAGAATGGCACAGGCAAAAGGACTAGGCTGGTACACCTCATCCTCCAGCTTCATTCCTTACAGGAAAAGGCATTTTCAGGTAGATATGGCTGAAATGGCTTCAGTCAAAAAAGGAGTAGGTGGGAGATGGTTTTTCATTCATTAAGGACAATCATAAAACTTTGTTGTCTTTGTTAAAGAAAATTAGGAACCTCCCACAAAGAGATTTTTCTTTTGCTGAAATCATGCTTAGCTTTTTTGTTTGGTTGGTTTTTTAAATGAGGTAGGGTACTCTGCATTGAGAGTAATACCTTTTCTCATAGGAAGATGTAGAAGAAAAAGTTTCTCTTCCTTACAAAACTGATTTTTAACTGGGTTCAGCCATAGATATGGATAAGTTATTAGAAATTGTCTGAGAGATTTTGATCCTGCCAACCATCAAGCATGTTGCCAGTAAAAGCATTTGAGCTTCATTCTGAATTTTCAGCATGCAAAGAGGTCTCCTAACCTTGTAGAGACGGCTTGAATGCTGCAAGTTAGGTATGTGCTCACCATCCATTTGGTGGTGAGCCCAGGTTTTCAGGGCTGCAGAAGTGAACTGACAGTTCAGAAAATAAAACCTTTCTTCCCTGATTTCTTTTTAATTTTTAACTGACAAGAGTACTGATGGCCAGTTTAATTTGATTTGACACAGATGGTCATTTCAGTTGGCAATCATCCACCAAAATACATGTCACCCTTGGCTAATGACCTACCCTCACCGATAATCTTGTGACATCTTTTCCACATTGTATATGACATGTGCTTGTGAACTTCCTGCAATAATCCCTTCATGTTTTTAAATCCCGGCCTGCCAAATACCTGCTCCAAGATGTCATTTCTCCCTCACAAGTACACACCAGCTGCTGAGGGACCTCCTTGTGAGGCTCCCTCCATCTTAGCCCTAGGGCCTGGTGGGAAGGGACATGGCAAATACCATGGGAGGACACATCTGCCCTTGGCTCCATCTGTCACACCGTGCCAGGTCACAGCCTGAAGGGCTGGAGCCAGTGACCTCTCATTCCCTCAGCCTTTCCCTTGGTCTGAAAGGGATGGATGTTGCGTTGCAGCACTGTAGATCGGGTAATGAGATGTTTATGCACCTATATTTTGTAGGGAATATAGATAATAATTATTAATTACCCATAATAATTCTAGATCCTTATTTTCTCTACATCTGTAATTATTAGGAATCCATAATTTTGCCCTCTGAGCTGCCTAGTCACTTCAGAGGAGCAACTTTAGTCTTTTGCATGCACCTGAAGCCTGATCAAGAGCCCCCTGTAATCCGTGGCTGCCCAGCCAAACTCAGGGTTATGTGACATGCAGGATGCCACCAGCTACTACAGAAGTAAGTGGTAAACAAGATGTTTACAGGATAAAGTCTTGCATCTCCATGCAACATTTTTCAGCTCCTATTTGAAAGACATTTTTCAGTCTGATCTTTCACTGGAATACTTCTACTCAGTTTACATTTGTTTCTGTCGCAGGGCTATTTGCCCAATAAATTAAACAGTCAATAAAGGCAGGGCCCATAAATCTTCTCTATTGCTAATTACCTTAAAAATGAGGAGACTGCTATTCTGTCTCCTTTATTTCATTTGATAGTTGTAGCAGCAGCAGCTGATCTGGCTCATAATCCCAGTAGCCTGCCTTCAACTCAGGACCATTGCAGGGTCATGGGGAGGACAAACATGAAAATCAGGCATGTGCAGAGTAATTTTTCTCATGAGAAAACATATTAATGTGAAACAATGAGAAGCCACGGGACTTCCTAACCTGGATGTTACATACTTTTACCTTGGCTGAGGCTGCTCTGCCACTGTGAAGAAATGCCCCTGGGAGCTGCCGCTGTGTGACTGTGAACACTTGGCAGTCATTCCTCTACGTGAGCTGTGGGGAATCTCCATCACTGTGCAGCCATCTGAACCTTGTTTCTGTGAGGTCCCAAAGGCCTTTGCAAGGTTTGTTTATTATTAGCCTCATTTATCACTCTCATGACTGATTTTGAATATAAGGAAAGTGGATCCTATTAAAATATTCATGTGTTACTATCTAGGACAGAGAGTCAAGTGTGGAGTAACCCATATTTCATCACCCTACTATTAAATAACAAGTACTAATTTACTTTTCACCTATTAGCTAAGAAAAGGCAAACTAAATTTCCACATGGGGCAGAGAGCTAACTGCTGCTAGATTATAAATGTCCTATGTGGATCCAGGATATTTTATGAAAAAGATTAGTGACTTGTTTCTCACATCATAAATTTCCTTGTTGTTCTGCTAGGAAATATTTCCAGTTTGTGGTGCCCTCTCTGAACTGTTGACTCTAACAGTGCAGCCCAGAGCAGGTGGATGTAGATGACCTAGAAGTCCTGCCAACATTTCTGTGGTGTGTATGCCTGTGTGGGAGGCAGAAGCATTTGAAAAAGGAAGAAGACAGCATCAAAGAGCATTTAGGGAATGAAGCTGTGGGCTCAGCTGCAAGCAAAGCCCCTGTGGTTAAAGCTGTGCTTGTTGAGATGTCCCATGTGACAGTACCAAACCCATTTTCGTGCTTTGCTATGCTTGTCCACCTCCTTGTTGGGCTGAAAAACTGTTTGTTACACGGTGCTGGGATGTAAATCAAGGTAGTGGCATCACCCCTGCGAAATCTGATCAGCCTAAAGGTCCTGTGCACTCACCTCAGCACACGGGAGGTGGTGGGAATGGACGCCAGGATCTGGCAATGTGTGATGCTGGTGTTGTCACACCTGCTTATCCCCACTGTCCCTCTCCCCACCGTGTCCACCACGACCTGTTTTGCAGAGGTCACTTCCACTGATTTTCTGGAATACAGGAGTGAACAGTGGCAGAGCTTTTCATCTCCTTGTGCACTCAGGTCTTTTTAAAGAGGGATCATTACAAAAACAAAGGTCATTTAAGAACACACACATACACAGAAAATTCCATTTTAGATTTTAAAAGTGCAGTGGAGTTTGACCTTTACTGTGTCTTCTGCCATGCCTCCTCTCTAGAGCTTTATATGCTGTTCGTGGTCATGCTGCTTTATTATTCCCACAGCTCTGTTTCTTCCTTCTAAGCATTGAAAAAAGCAAAGCTAAGAACCACAAATTTTAGTTAAAACAGGTTGACCTACCCTTTGAAAACAGCAAGTGCATTCTTAGGTAATTCACAAACAAGAAAATGAGACAAGGTCAATGATCAACTCATTTATTGTGGCTTGACCCATCTCACTGAGCCTATAGTTTGCTCCTGGGCTCTCAGGGGCACAATCCTTTCATATGCCAGTGTTTGGGATTTGCAGGCTGAGCACAGACCAAGGTCCTTTCCTTACAGGACCTTCCAGACTCACCTTGCAGACTGGCAGGCTGATTTTCAGTGTCTCATTGAATGAGTTAGGACACCAAGTCTCACTCTGAGCATGAGTAGAACTCTCCATTCAAGTTTTCAGGCTACATCAGCAGCAGAGAGATATCCAGAAGAGAAATCTGCTGCAGCACGAGGTCGTTTTGGGGTAGTGGGGAGAAGACCCCAACACCAACAGCAGAGGGACATATGGACATCAGCTGTACAGGAGCATGGATTTTGCTGTGGAGAGTCCCTACATGGGTCAGAAAATATTCCAGGTGTGAACCAGCTCTCGGAAACCAGTCCAGCCATAAAAATGGACACTCTTGGCTCAAAAAAAGCAAGAGATGCAAATAATTCATCTTAACTACCGTGAGGTTCCCTGTCTCCTTTCACAAACAAAACAAAGCACAGAGGGTATAACCACTGCAAAGTGCTGGTGATTTTGCTCTGTTCACCCAGCTCTGGTGCACTGAAGGGCAGGAGACCTTTCCCAGCCCACACAACCCATGGTTTTTGTCCATCTGCACAAAGGATCTCACCTCTGCAGCACTAGGAATTCTCACAGGAATACCACAGGCTTCTCTGGCCTATCTCCCCGGGGAAAAAATAAGAGACAAACACTGGGTGATGCTGCCCAATGGCTATAAAGGCACAAGGATAAACAGTGTGGCTTATTTAGGGGAAAAGGGCCATGGAAGCCTGGCCCTTGTAGATCTTCTCAGGGGGCCAAGTCACATGCATACACACTTGATAAGGAGCTGCTTCTTTTCTCTTCGCAGAAATGCCATTTTCCTCTGGGCACTTGTCAATTACTGGACATATGAAAGCTTTGACCCAAGACAATTTACTTCTCATACATGAATGAGTATCTAACTGCCCATCTTCAGTCTGACTGATGAGAGCCCAGGTAACCTGGCAATCTTCCTCCTCCTACATCTGAGGTATGACTGCTATCCATGAGTGCTCCTGCCACAGATATGGATGCCACTAAAACAGATAGCCCTCTGCAGTGAGAAACATCTGTAGGAGACAATCTATATGAGAATGAAATGGTATTTCCCCCAATTTATTCTGCAAGAACAACATAAACAGGGTATCCCATCAAAATGCTGGTTTGGTTTCCTTTGGTTTCTTTCCTTTGTTTTTACTGATCAAGTGAAGAAAACAACCCCATTTCTCTTTCCCAAAATCTCCAAGGTAAAATTCATTTCAGATCCCCTTCATGAAATGACTGGATAGAAGATTGTCCCTTGGATCACTCAGCATATTCATTACATTGCTCTCACTCCTCTAAGGTAATGAATCACGTATCCCAGGACTTGTCCACACTTGCAAGTTATCACTCATTAAGGTAAGGTGCAAATATAAAGTGCCATTGCTGTTTC
The DNA here is from genome assembly GCA_026261815.1 of Monarcha castaneiventris obscurior. Lineage (NCBI taxonomy): Eukaryota > Metazoa > Chordata > Aves > Passeriformes > Monarchidae > Monarcha > Monarcha castaneiventris. The sequence goes on along the minus strand of JAMPIT010000059.1, from coordinate 11,258,601 downwards.
CTAAGAGCAGCTGAAAGGTCGAGCTAAGCAGGAACAACGCAGCTTGTTTCTCAATAGCAGCTTCCTCACAGGGTGTTAATCAGGAGGAGATGACTGGAAACAACTCAGCCCAGAGGTATGACATAGGTGAACCAACCACACTAGCTCAAACCTCTCCCAGAGAGCTCTGGCTGCCCTTGCCAACAGTAGGAGAGTGTTTCAGGATGCGCTGCTGAAGATCCTGTGGGTGATTTCACTTAATACTGTGCATGTTTAAGTCTGTACCATGGTTTGCAATAGGGAAGCAGAATTACACCATTAATACTGGTTGGGTTATCTGCTTATGTTAAGAGTACTGGTTGGTGTGCTCACCTGTTGAGCAGCCAAGCAAATGAAAAGGCATTTGACAAAATGTTCCAGCTGCAAATGAAAGCCCAGAGCTAGATGAAACTTTTCTACAGGAGCCTGTGACAGGTCATGGTATTGCTGCTCAGCCAAGCTGTCAGGCAACAAAGCTATGAAGGAACATTTAGTGGGTTGCAAATGCTCTCTTCTAATCTTTCAGTTTTGCAAATTTTATTGGGTGATGCTGCCCTTATTCTGTATTTGTCCCTTCTCAGTAGAGGTACTTGACAAGCCATCTGGGAAGATCTATCATTGCATAACCTCATACTTGACAGACAAAGCAGTTCACCTCTTTTTGCCCCCTTCATGCAGCCAACAGCTCCAGACGTTGCTCAGGAGTCCTTCAACAATGTACTTCTGCAGAAATAAAAAGCCACAAAGCTCAGAATTTGGCTTTCCTCTATATTTTTTATTCTCTTAGCCTAACCCAAAGCTCTTTAAAATAAATAATTGCTATCTTCTTAAGGAAAGTTTTGAGGTAATTAGGTCTCTGGTCTCTAATTTATATGCAGAAGTGGAAAAACACCCTACCCTTGACAGGATTAAAGCACCTGTGGGTGCTATTCATGCTTTCAGGTCATCTCCGGACACTTTGTTCCTTTTAGGCCGCTGTGGATATCTACAGAGATGATTATAGAGACTACCTGGTCGATGCTCAGAGGAAAGCAGGTCCTTCCAGAAGGCAATGCCAGGCTGGGTTCTGAAACAGGAGGGCTGGGCCCACCCAGCGGGACATGGGTCTGGAATTGCTCCCATGCTGGTTCCTGCCCCACAGCACCAGTGACTCTATTCCCGTGTGCTGTGGGGTGGGATCCAGCACAGGAGCTGCTGCCAGGGGACAGCTGGCCAAAGGTAAGTGTGTGTCAGGGTCATTCCCATCCTGCAGCTCACATGAAGCCCCACTGCCTCTGTCACCTGGGCTCAGCCTGTCCTGGGGATCTGAACATGTGAAAGAGGACGCAGAAATGGGGCTTCAGAGGCAGGTTGGCAGAACAGTTTTGGCATGTGGGGTGACAAGTGCAGGGAGACTATAAACTTCTTGAGGAATAATTTGCAATTCTACGTGTGAAACTTACTTGGAGACTTGCATTATCTAACATTGCTCCATCAGCTGATCTCAGGGGAGATCCAGGACAGGCCTCATCCCCTCCTGAGGTGCTGTGTCAGAACTTCCTGGAGATACAAGTGCATAAACCTCACCTAAGGGAGTCTGGCTAAGCCTGTGAACAAGAACTAGCTTCAGAAAATACCAGTGCATACAACCAAGCCTGCCTTTCAGGGAGGACAGGTAAAGGTGATGGGACACAGCACAAAACACACTAAAAATGGCCTACATTCACACTTTTCTACACAGCCATTAGTTTTTGTTTTCTTTCAAAAATAACCTTCCTATCAATCCAACCCTGAGGCAGTTAACACATGGAACTCAAAGCTACAGCTAACGCATATCTGCACACCAGCTTAAGAACAAAATATTTCATTATCATCTTGAAATCTCTAATTCAAGCTGGGCTTAAACTTGAAGCAGCCACAGTTCCAGCTGTAGTAACCCTGGGAACTGAGAGGATCTGGAACTTCTGAAAATGAGGTCCAGAGGCACTCAGGATTTCCACCAGTGCCACAAACCCAAGGAAACTTTCTGACAGTTTCATTTGTATTTGGAGTTTCACTGACCTAGAAAATAATACATGAAATATGTTCTGTTTATTCCTCAGGCAGGTTCCCTATTACCAAGTGCAATACTCCCAGCTGCAGTCAGTGTGTTCTTTTGCTCTAAATTTGTCTTCTGTATTTCTCAAAAAATATGAGACTTGAAATTCCACTTCTATGATCATAGAAGGTTTTGTTCATGGTATCCTCTTTAACAGGTGCATCCAGAGCCTAAGCCCATTTTAGGAATATGTCAGAGAAAAAAAAAGCTGAAATGAGTTGCCAAAGCTGCTGTCTGACCTTTAAATACATATTTAAAGCTCTGTCTCAGGGCTCCACAGCCCTCAAGGAGTTTCTTTCTTTGGTGCCAAATGTAGAGTTCATGCAGCCCCAGCTCCTCCCAACAAGGTGCTGAGTTCACCTGCTAAAGCCAGGTGCTGTTTACACAGAAAAGTGGGGCAAACATCTGCATCTTTCCTGTACACTGAATGTAAACATCCAGGGTAAACCTTTTCCTCTTGACTGTGTTTCCTCCTACACCTTTATTCTCTGAGACAGCTTCTGTGAGTTACCCAAGTTTCCTTGTCATGGTGTAAAAATACTAAAGCTCCACTGCCTTATAATCTGCTCCTTTTGCTGGGAGTCCATCAGCTCTTCAGGATGTGGTGCCAAGAGACACTTCCCTGTTACGGTGTTTGACATCTGGAGGTCTCATTTATGGTTGGTGAGAGGAATACAGTTCATAAAGTTGCTGAGGAAAGGTGTGCTGCAAAAAAGCCCTGGAAGAGGGGGGTAGCCATTTGAGGACATGGTGGATCTGACTGAGAGGACTTGGTTAGCAGGTTGTGTGCAGATGTCCAACACATCTCCATGTGCTGAAACTTCTTCTCTCACTCTGATAGCACTCACATAGCAACATACACTGGCTTACCAGTGCAAGAGAAACTTCATGTGTTTGTTAGCAAGTCTTTGCCCCAGTAAGACTTCAGAAAACTGGTCAACAATCATTTTCCTTAATTCAGTAGTGGTAATGACTGATGACCAAATAATATTGTTTATTTAACCAAAAGAAAATGCTCTGCAAATATATTCTGCAAACATTTTAAAAGAAAAAGTATTTCCTGATGATATTCACTTACCACATCGGATTTTGAGAACGCTGTGAAAAAGGCTTGAAGAGACCCATAAGAGATCTTGATGTCCATGTGTGATCCATGTAATTTCTGATAGATGTACATCATCAGGAAATACTTGTTATCAACAAGGTTTTGTTGAGATATATTTGTTTTAAGAGCTGTAGGTCCTCTTTCAGGTGACTCACCTTGTTGCTAAGGTTGAGTTTTCCGGACACGTCAGCATAAATTACCTTTTAATGTTGTTCTAGGCATTTTTTTTCCTAGAGAGGATCTCTGCAGGCCTCTTGGTCTCTGCTCCAAAGACGCTGAAACATAAAAGTTTATTCAAAACCCTGTACAAGCAGCAGTTTGCATAACACACGTCTGCTGTCATGGTACCTCATGGTCCACTGGGTGCCCAGCTCAGGCCCCACTGTTCTGACACGGTCTTTAGAGTACACACATTTGTACCAAGTGGTGACTTTGGTGACTCAGTCAGAGCACTTGTTTTGCAGATGAGCTAAACTAGAAAAACTGAATGAAGTCAGTGCTCACTATCACATGGACACTCAAGCCTGGGTGCAGCCTTGGCTGTGTCATAGGACATGAAATCTTGGAGCAGCACACACTGCTAGCAGCAGAGAGAAGCATAGCAGCTGTCTGGGAGGTAGCCATTCCCTTCGGGTTAAATTAAGTTTATGTTGGTTTAATTTAAGACAGTTGGGAACAGTTTTCAAGCTAGAATAATAAAAACCCCTCCTAAAGTGAAATAATGGATGGCAATAATACTGACATGTGGCAATAATAGTAAAGACGTACTGCCCACTAAATATTTTCTTTTTGATGAAATAGAACCAAAAGAAGTTTCTGTGTGGACTATAACCCAAAGGCCAATGAGTCTTAGGCACCTTTGAGAAGAAGGAATGCTATCCTCAAACTCTGCTGTGACAGAGCGGGAATTCTGAAGCCCAGGTTATTTTTTTACTTTGCACTTTAACACAGAGAAAGTTGAGGCAGGTTGGCAGACACGAAGCACATGCTTTATTCACTGATTTTGTAGCTGATGGCATACACCAAGTTCAAGGTTAAAAGGAAAATTGTAGCCAGACAGGATGCAGTCAGGAATCCTCTCCTGGTGTCTGCTCCAGTGCAACGGGAGATCACTGTCATATCAACAACCAGCCCCTAGCAAAATTATTCGTTAATTCATTAAAGCCTGCTCAAGCTGCCTTCCAGTGATCTTTGCCTGATGGCAACACTGGCACTGGCTGGATTACGCTCGATCAAGTACGAATGCTGCACGCTGATTGGCTGATACGCCTCGTATGCATTTGTAATTAGGTATTACTTACATTAAAATTACCACTATACACTCTTTACATGTAATATCTGTTCTAATATGTACTCATTGGTATAGAAGGCGCCAAGTGGAGAGAGTGTGGGAATTTCAGTGCTGAATTATATGAATTATAACTTGACAGGAACGTGATGAGCAGGTAGAGGAGAAGAGCACAGGAGGATGGCTGAGGTATAGGAAGCTTTTTCCCAGGGAACACAGCATAAAAAATGCACCCCTGCAAGGCTGTGAGGAAAAGAGGGCTGTGAAGCCCCATGAAAGGGGCTGCCACAGCAGCCCTGTAGTAATTTTAAGTGAAAGGATATAGGCAAAAAAGCCCTCTAAAAACTAGAAAACCTTTAGGAGTAGGCCAGTACAAACAATTGCACTGTGCAGTATTTGGATAAAATGAGTCCCTCTAAGCCTCATAAAAATTACATAAAAATAGTCAGTGGGATTTTGAGCGTATCCTGCACTCCAGCTACACACAGAGTTCCAAACTATCCCATTCATTTGGCACACAGAAATTGATGGGAAGCTCTGAGCTTTTTTTCTGAGTTTCATTGTGTGCATGATCTACCATGGGCAGGGAAGATTAAAGAGTAAGGGAACGCCTAAATCTAGAAAGAACAAAGCAGAGCTCAATAGATGGATGTGAGTAATCGCATCAGGTGCAAAAACACAATTAGTGACATTATAATTACTGAAATTAAATCTCAATTTATATGAGTATGCACTATAATACTTTTGACAGCCTCAAACATTGTGTGATAGCAAATAAAAGTGGGATGACAGCTCCCTAATTTGTAAAGAAGTAGAATCATAGAATCATTAAAGCTCACTTAAAGAATTTTATTCCATAAGATACAAGGACAGGAAAGGTTTCAGTGCAAAGAGGATAAGTGATAATAAATGCCCAGTAAATCCATGCATACATCTGCAGCTATTAAGACACACAGCAGCTTTTCTAAAATACAAATGTAGTACATGAAGTAACAAACCCTGCAGCAGCACCATGGAAAACTTTGGTCTGAAGGGGAGAGCGGGAAGAAGATCATTCCCTTTGGGATAGGACACACCTCGCTTTAGATACTGCAGGCATACACGTTGCATGCTAATTGTGCCTGTGTCTTCCTCTAGTCCACAGAGAAAAACAGGTGTCACCAGAGACGATCCTTACCATATAGATATCCATTTAGCATGCCAGGTGGTGAGATGAATCCAGGTCATTTCTCTCCCTTACCAATTCTCATGAGAGAACTTTCCATCTCCTGGAGAATATTTTCTCCAGCATGTCTCTCCAAGGCTGGCCCTTTAAGTGTGTGAGAGCTCTGCAGCCACAAGGCAGCAATTTTTTTCCCTTCAAAACAGCTTCACTTTCCTCTCCCACCTCTCCTCTTTCCTCCTGGTGTTTAGGTCCTTTTTGCTAGCAGGATGGCTTTTTTTTCACCCCGTTGCTAGGTTGGTAGCCTAGTTTCCCAAGGAAAGGAAGCTTATGAGATCACACTGTCTATGTAAGTGCCAGTCGGTCCCTCCTAAATAATTTTTTGAGCCTGTGAACTGAGTTTGATCAAACTTGACAGGGGATAGAAGTCTCAAATGCTTGAGCTGCCTACAAGTGCTGTGGAAGTAGGCAGGCAGAGGGGAAAAAAATGCCGGGAGTGCATCCACTGCAGAAATATAACTGTATTATTAGACACCAGAGAGTCCACATTGAAGACAGTCATTACCACTGAACTCCATGGGAGATACAATTTCACAGATTCAGCAGCTCACAAGATGACTTGATTAATATGAGCATGAGCAAAATGTTCTTCTCCCCTTCTTCTAGAGCGCAAGGCTTCCAGTTGCAGAGCAGCAGGGGAGAGCTCAGAAATGACAGGCTGGTAGAGTGAATTTAGAGCTAATTGCTGCTCCTTCTCATGCCAGTACTTGTGTGGAACTCGACTTCCCTGTGACTCCGGTGCCCTCATTTGCATGATCTGGTTCACAAAAAGGATGAGATTGGAAACTTCAGAGCACGGACTTCAGTGAGCAGAGCGAGTCCTGAATTGCCGTGAGCTGGCACAGCTTCTCTGAGGAGGGTGAAGCTGCCTCATAATGGGCCATCATTTCCAAGGGCAGCTCCCTGATGAAGCGTCCAGGATCTGTGCTCCTTGCATTTGTCTGCGTTGCAGTTGCTAACAGCGATTAATTTACCACGAGTATGAGCTGGAACATGAGCTGAAGACCAGCAAAACCTGTGCCTGGTGAGTAGGCTGGCTCTTGTTTGTTCCTGCCGTGGCTTTTCCTAGAAGTCAGCCACCCAGGACTGCCTGACTACTGAGCCTGAACAAAACCCTGCAAGTTCCTTGTTAACACTTGCCTGGGAGAAAAACAAGGTATTTGCACAGGTGGGATTCAAAAAGAAGTGGAAATCACTCATCTTGCAGAAAAAAAGAAAAGCAACACACTAACCACAGCTGACACTAAAATGAAGACTGGGGAGTTGTGCAATTTTTGTGTTCAGTGAAACATTGATGTTTTCTTCTTCTCCTAAGCCTTCTAAGTATTGATGTGCCAGATGTCTGATGGAGGTGGAGAGAGTGCAAATCACCAACACCTAAAGGAAACAGAGGGAAGGAAATTAAATGAACTTTTGATGCACATCAAAACGGGGTTTGTGAGCAGTGAGCGACATGGCTGAAAATGAACTGGGATCTCTGCAAGAAGGATGGGCATTGCAACCTGCCCTCGATAGTCTGGCCAAGGGCATGGGCTGGAACTCACAGCCTGAAATATCTGCAGCACAGCACCTGCATGAGGCTGGGCTGCTACAACCTTCTTTAAGATGAGGCTTCTTCGGAGAGGGACATGAAACACCACTCTCCTGCGCCCAGGGGTGAATGTTTTCTGTTACATAACACATCTGTGAAACAACAGGGGAGCATCCTTTACCTATTATTGGTTGTTGTCATTTCAACCCGGGAGTTTTTCTTCTGATGAAAGCTAAAAGATAAAATAAGATTTTTCTAATTAATAAGGCCTATCTCCTCATGTAGCATTTTTCATAAATCTCAAAGGTGCTACTCCCATTTAATGGACACTAGGAGTAAGGGTGAAAGAGATCAAGTGAGATATCTTGGCAACAGAACAAAACCAAGTCTTGCATCCTGGGTCTACTAAAAGGGACAAGGGCACCTATTAAGCCTCAATAAAAAGCAAAGCTTAGGACAATTTTCTGACATATTGGATCCTTCAATGAGGCGTTGCGAAACTAATGTAACCAATGTTCCATGCCAACAAAATATGTTCTGGATTTTTCATCTGACAACATAATTTAAGGATTTCTTAGAATATGGGAAACAAAATGAGGCAGTGGCTTTACAGGAATCATTCCTTTGCAAAAGGCAGCTTGTGCCAGAGGACTGGAAAATTGAAAGTGTCCCAGGGGAGCACAGGAATGGATAAGACCTCCTACACTACCCAGTCAAAATAAAATGCATTAGAAGAAGCGTAAATACCAAACTGACAATTTACTGCAAAACTTCTTGTACTTAAGTTACTACTATTGTCAGAAGTACTACTATTAGCAGTTCTGACAAAGAGAGACTATACTAGACACATGGTTTGACTTCTGAAAAGGTGCATTTGGCAGAATTAGACCATGTACATAGCTGTATCTGAAAGAAGCTTACTGACAGTGTCTGCAGCAAAATAGGTTTAAGGCAGGATAAATCCGATTAAAATGACTCCTATCAGTATCAGTGACTGTTTCTTTGTTAGGGTTACTAATGGGTTTTTGGTTGGTTACTTGGTTTTTTACTTTGATTGACTGAGGTTTTGAGGGTTTTGTTCGCTGCCTTGCAGAGCAACAGTTTGAATATTCAGTAATTTTCAAAGTGTCAAAGAAATTAATGGTATTAAAGTGGTATTGAAGGATGTACTGCCCATCCACTCTTGAGACTGCTTCCTGACAAAAAAAAAAAGGTGCCCTGCAGATTTGATCTTTGATGCTTGAGAGATTTAGTACATTTTCCACAGCCCTTAATAAATTGGTGTCATTGGCAAGAAATCTGGAGGTGCAATGCATGATGCACACACAAAGCTCTTTGTATTTCAGTGGCATGAACCTGG